>CM046008.1:41186505-42436505 GCA_025175895.1 Wurfbainia villosa | reverse complement strand
TCTCCCTTTTCTAATTTTATGTTGGATAGTTGGGAGCGGAGGAGATCTCTTCTTGCAAGTTTAGCCTCCGAGGTACCTTCATGAAGCTCTACTAGCTTCTCTCACATCTCCTTTGCGCTAGAACACTCCCCTATCCTATTGACTTCTTGTTGGGGGAGTACATTGTAGAGGTGGTGCTTGGCCTTTGAATTTGCCAAGTATTCTTCTCTTTGCCTCTTGCCCCACCTTGATTTTTCCAATGGCATCCTATTTTCGTTCCTAGGAAATTCAAACCATTTTCTATGATTAAAAGAATTTCAAAATCGGTCTCGAAAAATATCTCCATTCTCGTTTTCCACCAAGAGAATTCGCCTTTGAATTTTGGTGGGTGAATGTTGGAGCCGACCATTCTTGAATGAAGTGTTTGTTGTGGTGGTTAGTCCTCGACAAACGACTTGGCTCTGATACCACTTGTAGGATCGATTGGTGAGTGTGGTGGCCGGCTAGAAAGGGGTGAATAGCCCTCGATCGATGGATGACGGTATTTGCTCGTCTACAAAACCAATTAGCGCAACGGAAACAACAAGACAAGCAAATATAAATTGAAATATCAAAACAAAGGAGATGAACAATGCTAACACAATAGTATAACATGGTTCACGGCTACGCCGCTAATCCACGGTCCCCGATTCATCCTCGGTGAATCACTCCGCTAAAACCAATCCACTATTGGTCTCTCCTTTGCACCAAGCTAGGTGGAGGTAACCTTTACAATCAAGATCACTCTTCTTACAATAGAAATGAAGTAAAAGCAAGTAAGAAGAGTTTACAGCTTGTGGGGCACTTGGAAGATCACTTAAAGCATAAGCATTAGCCTCTCAAAGCCCCACACCCTCTCTTTTTATACAGAGGAAGCTTTTCTTCCCATTGGCCGCCACCAGTCGACTGCTGCCCTTGGCATGTCGACTGCCACCACTCCAACGACCTCCGAACATGTTGGATCCCAACTGTTGTAGTCCAACGGAACACTTGGCAGTCGATTGATGGACCTCATCAGTCGACTGCTACCTCCGTAGTCGACTGCCCAGTCGGCTACGAGCGGTTCTGTGCCCGCGACATTCGATGGCAGTGACTGCTAGGCATAAACCCATCAGTCGGATACCAGTTGAACCCATTCGACTCAGAGCAGTCGACTGTCATTCCATGGCAGTCGACTGATGTCGGAAAAACTCATCCGACACTTAGCCATTTTGCCAAGTTCACCTAATGAGCTACTTACAATTCACTCATTCTCTCATCTCACTCGAAGTCCCTAGCCGAAGCTCTCTTCGTTCTTGGCCACGTCCCTCGGCAGCATTAGACGCATGGCTTTGCAATGCTCCTTCGCGTCTCTTGCCTCCGAAGTCTGCTTCCTTGGCTTCGCTTCAAGTCATCTCATCCGGCGGTCCCTCGGCAGCATCAAGCGCACGACTTTGCAATGCTCCTTCTCCGACTCAAGCATGAGGTAGTGAGTGGTGAACCCGCCAAGACTCCATGTGCGAATTACTAAGTCCTGCAAGACTCCAATGCAAATACCAAATCACAATAACAACCTAACTTAAACCCTTTGCCACACACATTAAAACCTTATCATGACAAGAAATTTCCCTAACAATCTCCCCCTTTTTGATGTGTGGCAATCCGTTTAAGTTAGGTAAAAAAAATTGATAGAAATTTATAAGGTAAGAAAGCATGTAAACATAAACATGATATAGCAACATGCAACTCCTCCTTTATCCATGAAACTCCCAATACATATTTCTCCCCCTAACATAATTTACTTAAACATAATTATTTCTCCCCCTTTGACATCATCAAAAAGATTAAACACAGTTTATATATCAAGGCATCAAGTATAGAGAGAAACAACCATTAAAATCAGTCAAAAACCTGATAAAATTAGGTTACTGTGCTCATTTACAACCCATCAGTCGACTGCTATCAGTATGGCAGTCGACTGACACAAAGGAAACCGAAATTCTGATTTTCTGGAGGATTTTTAGAAATGCATTATAAATTCCAGAAAATTCAAAAAATAATAAAATTTGGGGAACACATTTCTTTTAAGTATATCTATCAATGAAAAATAGTTTTTCATGAAAAATCATTATATTTTCTGAGATTTGCCAAAAATCCAAAAGCATTAAAAACAACTAGGTTTTTGATCATGTTAGTATCCATTTTAACACCTAGTTTTGGTTTGAATTATTTCAAAACATGAATACACAGATTTTAAAGTAAGAAATTGTTTTGAAAACATATGAAATATGCAACCATGATCTTTGGGCAATATGTCTATGAATTAAACATAAGCCTTCCCCATGATTGGTCTATTATTGCTATTTTTATACCTTAAATGACCATCTAAATGTCATAGGCATTAGTGGACATTTGTATCATCCTAACATCTCACCCTTGCTAAGTTTTCAATCAAGGTAGCCTATAGTGAGTGTGAGATGTATCCTAAAGGTATTTGTATATACTTAACCAATTTATTCATGTAATTCTATCAAGGTTAAGTATCATCCTATCATTCCACATGATCATAAGGATGTGTATGAATTAATTTCATATTATGATCATGAAACACATGGATTCATCAAATTGTTATCATGCATTAGGTATAACATCATGATAAGAATTAAATATTACCTAGAGCATGATTTTAAACTCTATTTCTCATGATTATGTGCCAAAAATTAAAATCATAAATCATGACTGCAAACATACATAGGGATTTCATAAATTATCATGATTTAAGCATTATTATCTATTTATAGGCACATTATCATCACCTAACACTATTTCAAAAATGTTGTCCCGCCATACTAAGTCAACCAAAATATGATATAGGTCAAGTCCGTATGGTTGACTATCCTAGGGTTTTTCTAATCCTTAAGGATGGATTTTGGAACCCAATACAAATTCTTGCCTATGGGGTTCACTAGAAATTCCTTAGGAATCCATTTCCTAGCTATTACCTTCTTCTTATCTTGTCCCCTAGCAATTAGGCATTTATAGTCCTTTTCATTTTTCTTTTCTATATATCCTAGGCCTTTCTTGTTAAAACTTGCTCTTTGGCTCCCTATGATCATGTTCAAAGTGTTTGAGCCAATAGTGAATTTTTCTAGGCTTTTGTCAAATAGTCTACCTTTTCCCTTAAAGCCCTATTTTCTTCTATGCATTCATCATTAACATCTAATGGCACATAAAGATCATGTGAGCATGCATCATCATGACAAGAAAAAATATTTCCATTTTCATTTAAGCATGCTTTTTCTAGTTTATTTTCTAAGTCCTTAATTTGATCTAGCATGCTCTTATTTTTCTTCTTTGCTCTAAATAAATCCCTAGTTAAGCTAGAAATCATAGAAACTATTTTACTAGGTGAAAGTTAGTTACCATAGTTTCCATGTCCTCTTCTTCTTCGGATGAGGATGTAGAGGAGGCTCCCCCTTCACTTGAGCTCTCTCCACTTGAGCTTGATTCTTCATTTTCGGTGGAGGAGCAATCCAAGTCATCAAAAGCCATCAATGCAAGGTTGGTGACAAATGCATTCTCTTCTTCTGATGATGATGAAGAGGATGAAAAGGGATCCTCCCAAGGCCTTGCCTTGAGAGCTTTGGTCTTCCCCTTTTCCTTTGCCTTCTTCTCTTCTTCCTTTTTCTTCTTGCTCTCCTTTTTCTTCTTCTTTTCTTCCTTCTTTCTCTTCTCCTCCTTGCTTTTGTTCAAGAGGGGACAATTGTCCCTTATGTGTCCCTCTCCTTAGCAATTGTAACAAATGATCTTCCCCCTTGGTCTTCTACTCTTATCATTTGATTTGTTAAATCTAACACCTTTTAATGCACGCCTTACCCTCCTTACCATATAGGCTTCTTCCGTGCTATCCATGGAGGAGGAGGAGAAAGCTTCATCATCGGAGGAGGAGGGGATCTCTATCTTCTTCTTCCCCTTGTTTTCCAAAAATGCTACCCCTCTTGAAGGTTGAGGTCTTGGCTCTTCTACTCCTTCAAGCCTAGACTCATGCAATTCCATAGTGGAGAAAAATTCATCTAGTGTACTTACCTCTAGATTCTTTGAAATATAGAATGAGTCCACCATTTAACTCCACTTGGATGATCGGGGAAAAGCCTCTATGGCCTTCATTACCATATCTCGGTTGGAGAGCTTTTCACCTACACTTGTTAGCCCAATTAAAATCTCTTTAAACCTAGAATGCAATGAAGTTACCTTTTCTCCATTTTCTAATTTTATGTTGGATAGTTGGTAGCGGAGGAGATCTCTTCTTGCAAGTTTAGCCTTCGAGGTACCTTCATGAAGCTCTACTAGCTTCCCACATCTCCTTTGCGCTAGCGCACTCCCCTATCCTATTGACTTCTTGTTGGGGGAGTACATTGTAGAGGTGGTGCTTGGCCTTTGAATTTGCCAAGTATTCTTCTCTTTGCCTCTTGCCCCACCTTGATTTTTCCAATGGCTCCCCATTTTCGTTCCTAGGAAATTCGAAACCATTTTCTATGATTAAAAGAATTTCAAAATCGGTCTCGAAACATACCTCCATTCTCGTTTTCCACCAAGAGAATTCGCCTTTGAATTTCGGTGGGTGAATGTTGGAGCCGGCCATTCTTGAATGAAGTGTTTGTTGCGGTGGTTAGTCCTCGACAAACGACTTGGCTCTGATACCACTTGTATGATCGATTGGTGAGTGTGGTGTCCGGCTAGAGGGGGGTGAATAGCCCTCGATAGATGGATGACGGTATTTGCTCATCTACAAAACTAATTAGCACAACGGAAACAACAAGACAAGCAAATATAAATAGAAATATCAAAACAAAGGAGATGAACAATGCTAACACAATAGTATAACGTGGTTCACGGCTACGCCGCTAATCCACGGTCCCCGATTCGTCCTCGGTGAATCACTCCGCCAAAACCAATCCACTATTGGTCTCTCCTTTGCACTAAGCTAGGTGGAGGTAACCTTTACAATCAAGATCACTATTCTTACAATAGAAATGAAGTAAAAGCAAGTAAGAAGAGTTTAAAGCTTGTGGGGCACTTGGAAGATCACTTAAAGCATAAGCATTAGCCTCTCAAAGCCCCACACCCTCTCTTTTTATAGAGAGGAAGCTTTTCTTCCCGTTGGCCGCCACCAGTCGACTGCTGCCCTTGGCAGTCCACTGCCGCCACTCCAACGGCCTCCGAACACGTCGGATCCCGACCATTATAGTCCAATGGAACACTTGGCAGTCGACTGATGGACCTCATTAGTCGACTACTATCTCCGTAGTCGACTGCCCAGTCGGCTACGAGCGGTTCTGTGCCCGCGACATTCCATGGCAGTCGACTGCTGGGCATAAACCCATCAGTCGGATACCAGTTGAACCCATTCGACTCAGAGCAGTCGACTGCCATTCCATGGCAGTCGACTGATGTCGAGAAAACTCATCCGACACTTAGCCATTTGGCCAAGTTCACATAATGAGCTACTTACAATTCACTCATTCTCTCATCTCACTCGAAGTACCTCGCCGTAGCTCTCTTCGTTCGTGGCCACGTCCCTCGGCAGCAATAGACGCATGGCTTTGCAATGCTTTTTCGCGTCTCTTGCCTCCGAAGTCTGCTTCCTTTGCTTCGCTTCAAGTCATCTCATCCGGCGGTCCCTCGGCAGCATCAAGCGCACGACTTTGCAATGCTCCTTCTCCGACTCAAGCACGAGGTAGTGAGTAGTGAAGCCCCCAAGACTCCATGTGCGAATTACTAAGTCCTGCAAGACTCCAACGCAAATACAAAATCACAATAACAACCTAACTTAAACCCTTTTCCACACACATCAAAACCTTATCATGGCAAGAAATTGCCCTAACAATCTCCCCCTTTTTGATGTGTGGCAATCCGTTTAAGTTAGGTAAAAAAAAATTGCTAGAAATTTATAAGGTAAGAAAGCATGTAAACATAAACATGATATAGCAACATGCAACTCCCCCTTAATCCATGAAACTCCCCATACATATTTCTCCCCCTATCATAATTTACTTAAACATAATTATTTCTCCCACTTTGACACCATCAAAAAGATTAAACACAGTTTATATATCATGGCATCAAGTATAGAGAGAAATAACCATTAAAATCAGTCAAAACCTGATAAAATTAGGTTATTGTGCTTGTTTATAGCCCATCAGTCGACTGCTATCAGTATGGCAGTCGACAGACACAAAGGAAACCGAAATTCTGATTTTCTGGACGAATTTTAGAAATGCATTATAAATTCCAAAAAATTCAAAAAATAATAAAATTTGGGAAACACATTTCTTTTAAGTATATCTATCAATGAAAAATAGTTTTTCATGAAAAATCATTACATTTTCCAAGATTTGCCAAAAATCCAAAAGCTTTAAAAACAACTAGGTTTTTTATCATGTTAGTATCCATTTTAACACCTAGTTTTGGTTTGAATTATTTCAAAACATGAATACACAGATTTTAAAGTAAGAAATTGTTTTGAAAACATATGAAATATCCAACCATGATCTTTGGGCAATATGTCTATGAATTAAACATAAGCCTTCTCCATGATTGGTCTATTATTGCTATTTTGATACCTTAAATGACCATCTAAATGTCATAGGCATTAGTGGACATTTGTATCATCCTAACATCTCGCCCTTGCTAAGTTTTCAATCAAGGTAGCCTATAGTGAGTGTGAGATGTATCCTAAAGGTATTTGTATATACTTAACCATTTTATTCATGTAATTCTATCAAGGTTAAGTATCATCCTATCATTCCACATGATCATAAGGATGTGTATGAATTAATTTCATATTATGATCATGAAACACATGGATTCATCAAATTGTTATCATGCATTAGGTATAACATCATGATAAGAATCAAATATTACCTAGAGCATGATTTTAAACCCTATTTCTCATGATTATGTGCCAAAAATTAAAATCATAAATCATGACTGCAAACATACATAGGAATTTCATAAATTATCATGATTTAAGCATTATTATCTATTTATAGGCACATTATCATCACCTAACACTATTTAAAAAATGTTGTCCCACCATCCTAAGTCAACCAAAATATGATATAGGTCAAGTCCATATGGTTGACTATCCTAGGGTTTTTCTAACCCTTAAGGATAGATTTTGGAACCCAATAAAAATTCTTGCCTATGGGGTTCACTAGAAATTCCTTAGGAATCCATTTCCTAGCTATTACCTTCTTCTTATCTTGTCCCCTAGCAATTAGGCATTTATAGGCCTTTTCATTTTTCTTTTCCTTATATCCTAGGCCTTTCTTGTTAAAACTTGCTCTTTGGCTCCCTATGATCATGTTCAAAGTGTTTGAGCCAATAGTGAATTTTTCTAGGCTTTTGTCAAATAGTCTACCTTTTCCATTAAAGCCCTATTTTCTTCTATGCATGCATCATTAACATCTAATGGCACATAAAGATCATGTGAGCATGCATCATCATGACAAGAAAAAATATTTCCATTTTCATTTAAGCATGCTTTTTCTAGTTTATTTTCTAAGTCCTTAATTTGATCTAGCATGCTCTTATTTTTCTTCTTTGCTCTAAATAAATCCCTAGTTAAGCTAGAAATCATAGAAACTATTTTACTAGGTGAAAGTTAGTTACCATAATTTCCATGTCCTCTTCTTCTTCGGATGAGGATGTAGAGGAGGCTCTGATGGTGGATGCTTCGGAGGCTCATTGGCTCCCATGTCCCCGGATTAAAATTTTCACTAATGAAAGAATTAATCCGGATGGGATGAGCTTCCTTAGCACAACCATTTCATCGTCGTGCTAACAACTTGAGTCGTCGCTTGAACAAACTAGTTGTTCATGCAACACAACTCTTCTAGTTGGTTAGCCGTGGAAGAGACGACGGACGGATCGCCGGTTTTTGTGTTTGTCTTCGGGGTCCATGATTATACAATATATTTACTAATTCACACATGCATAATCAAAACATAAAAGAACATGCTCAGATCTGTAAATAAAGTTAAAATAACTTTATACCTCACGATCTTCTACCGTATGTCCTATCATTCTCGTGGACGACATGTGGACGAAGATCCTCCACGAGTAGAAGCCTTCTAGATCGCCTTCTTCCCTTCCTTGTCCGCTGCGAACAAAGAGAAGAACTAACAAAACCTTTCCTTTCTAGAACCGACCACCAAGCAAGGAAATTTGATGCAACCACCGGCCAAGGAACAAGTGGATGAGCGTCGGCCAACTTTGTTGCAAGGTTGCCGCCGGCCACCTAGAGGTTGGAGAAGCGCCGGCCACCAATTGTTGGAGAACCGCCGGCAACCAAGGTGCAAGGGAGGAGGAAGAAAGCCGGCAAAAACCAAGGAGGAGAAGAGAATGAGCGCCGGCCACCAAGGAGCAAAGGAGGAAACCCTAAACTCCCTTCTAGTTGCCACCCAAACCAAATCAAAAACCCTAGCCGCCTATAGCACTTGAGAGGCAAAACCCTAATCCAAGTGAACCCCCTTCTTGCCGCCCAACCTAAGCCCTCTATTTATAGAATTGGGCTTAAGCCTCCTTTAATCTCCACCGTCGGATCTAGGGATTTAACCTCCACCGTCGAATCTAGGGTTTTATCCCAACCATCGGATCTAGGGTTTCATCTCAACCGTCGGATCTAGGATTTCATCCCAACCGTCGGATCTAGGATTTCATCCCAACCATCGGATCTAGGATTTCATCCCAACCGTCGGATCTAGGGTTTTATCCCAACCGTTGGATCTAGGGATTTAATCTCAACCATCGATTCTAGGGTTTCATCCTAACCATCGAATCTAGGGATTTAATCCCAACCGTTGGTCCTAGGGTTTCATCCCAACCATCGGATCTAGGGATTTAATCCCAACCATTGGTTCTAGAGTTTTATTTTACATTCTTGGATCTAGACTTCGCAAGGATTATATTAGGCTACGATAGGGACCATAAGGAGGAGTTGGGTCTTTGCCACCCGATGGATCGGAACCACACAAACTTGATCCATCAATGATGTTCCATTCCACTAGAGGATCATCATTGAACTACCTCACCAACCCCCATAAATTAATATGGGCTCCATATATTATTCGTAAATTAATCTCCCCGTGTTTAAGATATCGAATGTCCGTCAATTAATTGATTTACTGACCATCAATTAATTAACATCTAATTCCTCGAGTAGTACCACTCAACCTTATCATCACGTTGACTAAGTCAACCAGCTGGGTTTACATGATGAACTTTATGAGCTCCTCAAGGGGACATCATCAACCTAATATATAGGACACGGTTTCCTCCTATAATCAATGGCACACCATGTAAATAATATTATTTCCCAACTTACCGGGCATATTGATTTAATCCATCTAAATCTCACCCACTGGTAAATCAAAGAAATAAATACTAAGTACATGCGCTCGTTATTATATCGGGATTAAGAGCATGTACAACATAATATCCGAGGTCCGATTCAATTATGCAGTCAGTACTAAATTGAATCACCTCTATTTCGATCCTGCTCAATACACCTAAGTGTACCAGTGTAACTCTAAGTTCAAGACAAAACAATACCAAGCTACACTACAACCATGCCAATGGTTTGTCCAAAACCATCTTGGTTGTGAGCCTCTACTTATATTTTACAAGGAACTGATAACATGATCTTCTGTGCCACACCAAGCACCATGTTATCTACAATGTAAAATATTAGACAATATGCACACATATAATAAATATATAAAGTGCAAACAATGATCATGTGATTCTTATTTCAAAATAAAATGTTCATACAAAAAGATCTAGGCTTTCAGTATACATTCCAACAATCTCCCACTTATACTAAAAGACTATGTCGTCATCACTCTGCCATACATCTGATCCCCATGTCCTCCACATGCCTATCAAACGCTTTCGCTGGAAGGGCCTTAGTGAATGGATCCACCAGGTTATCCTCTGATGCAATCTTGGCGACAGCAACTTCTCCTCGCTTTACGATCTCTCGTATAAGGTGGTACTTGCGCTCTATGTGTTTACTCGCCTTATGGGCTCGTGGTTCCTTCGAGTTTGCAAGCTGCACCCTTATTATCACAATAAATTGTGATAGTTACGCAAACCGGGAATCACATCCAAGTCCATCAAGAAGTTCTGAGCCATCTGACTTCCTTTGCCTCGGAGGGCCACATACTCGACTTCCATGGTAGAGTCCGCGCATTTACCTTGGCCTCCTCCATACTAGGCTCCCACCTCCAAAAGTAAACACAAACCCCGAGGTAGACTTACTCTTGTCCCTATCGATTGGAAATTGAATCCGTGTAACCCACAGGGACTAATTGATCTGCCCGGTAAACCAGCATATAATCCCTAGTCCTTCTCAGGTACTTCAATATATGCTTTACCGCAGTCCAATGTCCCTGTCCAGGATTACTCTGATATTTTCTAACCATGCCCACGGCAAAGCAGATATCCGGTCTCGTACATAGCATAGCATACATAAGGCTTCCTACTGCCGAAGCATAAGGAATCGCCTTCATGTCCTCTATCTCCTTTGATGTTTTGGGACACATCTCTTTAGATAAAGGAGCTCCATGCCTAAAAGGTAGAAAACCTTTCTTGGAGTTCTGCATGCTAAAACGAGCAAGGATAGTGTCAATGTATGAAGCTTGAGATAAGCACAACATCTTTTTCTTGCGATCCCTTATAACTTTGATCCCAAGGATGTGTCCCACTTCTCCCAAGTCCTTCATATCAAATTGTTTGGACAACCATACCCTTACGTCTGATAACACTTTGATATTGTTGCCAACTAACAAAATGTCATCTACGTATAGTACAAGAAACACCACTACGTTTTCGTCACATCTCTTGTATACGCAAGGCTCATCCGGACTTTGAATAAATCCATATGACTGGATTACCTCATCAAAGCGGATGTTCCAAGATCTAGAAGCTTGCTTCAATCCATAAATGGACCGATTAAGCTTACATACAAGATGCTCTTTGCCTTTAGCAATGAATCCCTCTGGTTGCCGCATATAGATGTTCTCCTCAAGACTTCCGTTAAGGAAAGCTGTCTTGACATCCATCTGCCAAATCTCATAATCCATATGAGCAGCTATAGATAAGAGAATCCGGATAGACTTAAACATAGCTACCGGCGAAAAGGTCTCCTCATAATCGATACCCTCTTTCTGAGTATACCCTTTCGCAACAAGCCTAGCTTTGAAGGTCTCAACCTTCTCGTCTACACCTCTCTTTCTCTTGTAGATCCACTTGTATCCAATGGTTTTTACACCATCGGGTGGCTCTACTAGCTCCCAGACCTGATTAGAATCCATAGATTCTATCTCTAAATTCATCGCTCTTTGCCAAGATACCGCATCTCTATCTTGGATTGCCTCGTCATATGTCCAGGGATCAGGTTCATGTTCACCAGGGACTAAGTCCGAAGACTCTCCCAAAAACATGAATCTCTCGGGTTGTCTAACAACCCTCCCACTACGACGAGGTGCCTCCTGTGTATGCTCTGTGACACGCGGTGCAGTGACTTGTGGTGTCTCCTCTTGTACCGGGTCAATGCAAGTGGACTTCCCCTGTCAACTCCTCAAGAACAATCCTACTCTTGGGCTTGTGGTTCATTACATAATCCTCCTCTAGAAATCTGGCATTCGTGCTAACGATCACCCTCTGATCTCTTGGATTATAAAACAAACCAACTTTCGTTCCCTTAGGGTAGCCAACAAACATGCACACTTCTGTACGAGGTTCCAACTTACCAGCATCAGCCTTCAGCACATGTGCTGGACTCCCCCATATCCGAATATGTCTCATCAGCTTGATCCACAATTCTACAGGGGTAGAAGGTACCGATTTGGATGGAACCAAGTTGAGTGTACATTGTCGTATCCGGCATACCCCGAGCAAACAGGTAACTCAGAATAACTCATCATCGATCTGACCATCTCCATAAGAGTCCTATTCCTTCGCTCTACCACACCATTCTGCTGGGGTGTGCCAGGTGCGGACAATTGGGATTGAATCCCAGCCTTTGATAAGTAACTCCTAAACTCTCCCAAGAGGTACTCGCCACCACGATTAGATCGTAATGTCTTGATACTTTTACCTTGACGGTTCTCCACATCAGCCTTGAATTCTTTGAACTTGTCAAAGCATTCAGACTTGCGGCGCATCAAGTAAATGTATCCATACCTTGAATAATCGTCTATAAATGAGACGAAGTATTCAAAGCCACCTCTTGCCTGGATAGACATAGGACCGCACAAATCAGAATGAACCATTTCCAACACATCTTTGGCTCTATACCCCTTGGCCTTGAAAGGCCTCTTGGTCATTTTACCTTCCAAGCAAGATTCGCAGGTTGGGAGATCCTCCACCACTAATGAACCCAAAGGTCCATCAGCTATCAACCTTTGAATTCTGCTTAGGTTAATATGACCAAGCCTTAGATGCCAAAGATATGTTTGGTTCATTTGCGAAGGTTCTTTTCTCTTATTAGATTTAGAAGATGAGTTATTGATTTCTATATGCATCGTGGGAGTTTTTGGTTCAAGAGTATATAAATTTCCAACCAATGTACCAGAACAGATAATCTCCCTATTCCTTTTTATAACCACTTTGTCATTAAAAGAAACAGAATAGACATCCATAAACAATTTAGAAACTGAAATTAAATTCTTTCTAAAAGTAGGTACATAAAGACAATTTCTCAAAACCAAAACTTTATTCCTATCAAAAGATAAATAAACGTCTCCCACTGCAATAGCCGCCACCTTTGAAGCATTGCCCATGAAGACGGTAATCTCTCCCTCAGCTAGTCGTCAGGTTTCCTGGAACCCCTGCAAAGTATTGCAGACATGATCAGTGGCTCCTGTATCTACACACCAGGCACTGGTAGATAACACCGCTAAACATGTTTCAATAACTAAACAAGAAGATATACCTTTGTTCTTTCGGCGAGGACAGTCCGCCTTCCAATGTCCAGTCTGCTTGCAAGTGAAGCACTTGCCTTTCGGCTTCTTCACTCCTGCCTGAGGTCCCACTGCCACTTTCTTCGCTCCACCTTGCTTCTTCTTCTTCTTACCTTTCGGTTTAGAGGAAGAAACCTTCTGAGCGACCATGGCTTGAGCACTTTGACGAAAAAGCCCCTCTGCCGCCTGGAGTTCTGTCAGAAGCTCCGCCAACGAATACAACCTCTTGTTCATGTTGTAGTTGAGGCGGAACTGCTCAAAACTCCTAGGCAGAGACTGGAGAATGATATCGACCTGGGTTTCCCCATCGATCTCAGCTCCGAGGACTTCCATCTCATTAAGATGAGCCATCATCTTGAGAACATGATCCCTAACGGGTGTTCCCTCGATCATGGAGGTCGTCATCAAGTTTCTCATAGCCTCCTGCCTAGCCGCCCTACTCTGATGTCCGAAAAGTTCCTTGAGATTGAACATCATGTCATAAGCTGTGGCTATGGCCTGATGCTGATGTTGCAGCACTTTTGACATAGATGCCAAAATGTAACACCGCGCCATCTCATCTGCCTTGACCCATTTCTTATAACGTTCTTTCTTCTTTTCATCAGAGTCATCGGTGGGCTTAGGAGGACAGACCTCGAAGAGTATAAATTTGTACTCCTCCGCAGTTAAGACAATATCCAGGTTTCTTTTCCAATCAATGTAGTTTGGACCAGTAAGTTTGTTTTCTTTTAAAATCACAGCAAGTGGGTTGAAAGCCATTTGAAAATCCTAAAAATCACAATGATCAAAATATTAGATTTCAAAAATTATTGATTCCTCAAAACAATAAAATCCCAAAATCAACCAACACCTCAAATCACCGAGAATGTCGCATGCCACTCTGTGTGGACGTATACGAATTCTACATTTGTAAGAGGAGGTTTTACCCATTAATTTTATTATCTTGTCAACCTTACTTTTTGACAAATAAAATTAATAGTTGGTTCCTCTTTGGCCCTACAAATAAAAGCAGTGACTCCTATGGGGAGGATACTTTTATTTGTATCTAAGTGTGCACCATTACACGATACTAAGGGAATTATTTTGGATTATGTGCCTTACCTCTGTGGAAGTACACATGCTCCTAGATAATTTCCTATAACCATTATTTGACCTAGTGATCTGCAAACAAACCTGTCCTCAGGGAGGAAGGCACTCAGAGCCGACACACAAGTTTGTTGCATCACGTGTCAAATTGTAATGGAGGCCGCGGGAATTAAATAAAATATCCCTCTCCCACTTAGTAAATTGCAATGAGGAATTTTAAATCATACACAACATGCATATAAAACAAATAAGCAATAAATATGGAAAAAACAGAATTTTTCCAACTATTATGGCATTGTCCTCCAATATGCATCCCGTCGTGTCGCCACCTCGTCCGCTCCATCTTTTCCCGTGCGCAAGTCACCAAAGAGTTCCGAGCCGAGATAAATCATTTTATTTACATCCATCGATCCTATACTCCACGAAGGAGTGTACAAATAATCTAGATCAAAAGTAAACTAAAATGATTGGCTAAACAATGCCGTATTTAATTACAAAAATTAAATACTAATCTAGCCTCATCAACCCCGAGGATTCAAATAATAAATTTTTACACACATCCATTCACATACACACACATGGCCATAATAGTCGGATCTTATGCCTGCAACCAAAGAGTTAAACTACGCATATCCTACTATTATTCGGCACATATAATATATGAAAAAGTGCATAAAAAATTAACCGAATCCAAAACACACAAAACCGAAAACCGTGGCTCTGATACCATTTGATGGTGGATGCTTCGGAGGCTCATTGGCTCCCATGTCCCCGGATTAAAATTTTCACTAATGAAAGAATTAATCCGGATGGGATGAGCTTCCTTAGCACAACCATTTCATCATCGTGCTAACAACTTGAGTGGTCGCTTGAACAAACTAGTTGTTCAAGCAACACAACTCTTCTAGTTGGTTAGCCGCGGAAGAGACGACGAACGGATCGCCGGTTTTTGTGTTTGTCTTCGGGGTCCATGATTATACAATATATTTACTAATTCACACATGCATAATCAAAACATAAAAGAACATGCTCAGATCTGTAAATAAAGTTAAAATAACTTTATACCTCACGATCTTCTACCGTATGTCCTATCCTTCTCGTGGACGACGTGTGGACGAAGATCCTCCACGAGTAGAAGCCTTCTAGATCGCCTTCTTCCCTTCCTTGTCCACTGCGAACAAAGAGAAGAACTAACAAAACCTTTCCTTTCTAGAACCGGCCACCAAGCAAGGAAATTTGATGCAACCGCCGGCCAAGGAACAAGTGGATGAGCGCCGGCCAACTTTGTTGCAAGGTTGCCGCCGGCCACCTAGAGGTTGGAGAAGCGCCGGCCACCAATTGTTGGAGAACTGCCGGCCACCAAGGTGCAAGGGAGGAGGAAGAAAGACGGCAAAAACCAAGGAGGAGAAAAGAATGAGCGCCGGCCACCAAGGAGCAAAGGAGGAAACCCTAAACTCCCTTCTAGTTGCCGCCCAAACCAAATCCAAAACCCTAGCCGCCTATAGCACTTGAGAGGCAAAACCCTAATCCAAGTGAACCCCCTTCTTGCCGCCCAACCTAAGCCCTCTATTTATAGAATTGGGCTTAAGCCTCTTTTAATCTCCACCGTCGGATCTAGGGATTTAACCTCCACCGTCGGATATAGGGTATTATCCCAACCGTCGGATCTAGGGTTTCATCTCAACCGTCGAATCTAGGATTTCATCCCAACCGTCGGATCTAGGATTTCATCCCAACCGTCGGATCTAGGGTTTTATCCCAACCATCGGATCTAGGGATTTAATCTCAACCGTCGATTCTAGGGTTTCATCCTAACCATCAGATCTAGGGATTTAATCCCAATCGTTGGTCCTAGGGTTTCATCCCAACCATCGGATCTAGGGATTTAATCCCAACCGTTGGTTCTAGAGTTTTGTTTTACATTCTTGGATCTAGAATTCGCAAGGATTATATTAGGCTACAATAGGGACCATAAGGAGGAGTTGGGTCTTGGCCACCCGATGGATCGGAACCACACAAACTTGATCCATCAATGATATTCCATTCCACTAGAGGATCATCATTGAACTACCTCACCAACCCCCATAAATTAATATGGGCTCCATATATTATTCGTACATTAATCTCCCCGTGTTTAAGATATCGAATGTCCGTAAATTAATTGATTTACTGACCATCAATTAATTAACATCTAATTCCTCGAGTAGTACCACTCAACCTTATCATCACGTTGACTAAGTCAACCAGCTGGGTTTACATGATGAACTTTATGAGCTCCTCAAGGGAACATCATCAACCTAATATATAGGACACGGTTTCCTCCTATAATCAACGGCACACCATGTAAATAATATTATTTCCTAACTTACCGGGTATATTGATTTAATCCATCTAAATCTCACCCACTGGTAAATCAAAGAAATAAATACTAAGTACATGCGCCCGTTATTATATCGGGATTAAGAGCATGTACAACATAATATCTGAGGTCCGATTCAATTATGCAGTCAGTACTAAATTGAATCACCTCTATTTCGGTCCTGCTCAATACACCTAAGTGTACCAGTGTAACTCTATGTTCAAGACAAAACAATACTAAGCTACACTACAACCATGCCAATGGTTTGTCCAAAACCATCTTGGTTGTGAGCCTCTACTTATATTTTACAAGAAACTGATAACATGATCTTCTGTGCCACACCAAGCACCATGTTATCTACAATGTAAAATATTAGACAATATGCACACATATAATAAATATATAAAGTGCAAACAATGATCATGTGATTCTTATTTCAAAATAAAATGTTTATACAAAAAGAGCTAGGCTTTCAGTATACATTCCAACAGGCTCCCCCTTCACTTGAGCTCACTCCACTTGAGCTTGATTCTTCATTTTCGGTGGAGGAGCAATCCAAGTTGTCAAAAGCCATCAATGCAAGGTTGGTGACAAATGCATTCTCTTCTTCCGATGATGATGAAGAGGATGAGAAGGGATCATCCCAAGTCCTTGCCTTGAGAGCTTTGGTCTTCCCCTTTTCCTTTGCCTTCTTCTCTTCTTCCTTTTTCTTCTTGCTCTCCTTTTTCTTCTTCTTTTCTTCCTTCTTTCTCTTCTCCTCCTTGCTTTTGTTCAAGAGGGGACAATTGTCCCTTATGTGTCCCTCTCCTCAGCAATTGTAACAAATGATCTTCCCCCTTGGTCTTCTACTCTTATCATTTGATTTGTTAAATCAAAAACCTTTTAATGCACGCCTTACCCTCCTTACCATATAGGCTTCTTCCGTGCTATCCATGGAGGAGGAGGAGAAAGCTTCATCATCGGAGGAGGAGGGGATCTCTATCTTCTTCTTTCCCTTGTTTTCCAAAAATGCTACTCCTCTTGAAGGTTGAGGTCTTGGCTCTTCTACTCCTTCAAGCCTAGACTCATGCAATTCCATAGTGGAGAAAAATTCATCTAGAGTACTTACCTCTAGATTCTTTGAAATATAGAATGAGTCCACCATTTAACTCCACTTGGATGATCGGGGAAAAGCCTCTATGGCCTTCATTACCATATCTCGGTTGGAGAGCTTTTCACCTACACTTGTTAGCCCAATTCAAATCTCTTTAAACCTAGAATGCAATGAAGTTACCTTTTCTCCCTTTTCTAATTTTATGTTGGATAGTTGGTAGCGGAGGAGATCTCTTCTTGCAAGTTTAGCCTCCGAGGTACCTTCATGAAGCTCTACTAGCTTCCCACATCTCCTTTGCGCTAGCACACTCCCCTATCCTATTGACTTCTTGTTGGGGGAGTACATTGTAGAGGTGGTGCTTGGCCTTTGAATTTGCCAAGTATTCTTCTCTTTGCCTCTTGCCCCACCTTGATTTTTCCAATGGCTCCCCATTTTCGTTCCTATGCAATTCGAAACCATTTTCTATGATTAAAAGAATTTCAAAATCGGTCTCGAAAAATACCTCCATTCTCGTTTTCCACCAAGAGAATTCGCCTTTTAATTTCGGTGGGTGATTGTTGGAGCCGGCCTTCCTTGAATGAAGTGTTTGTTGCGGTGGTTAGTCCTCGACAAACGACTTAGCTCTGATACCACTTGTAGGATCGATTGGTGAGTGTGGGGGCCGGCTAGAGGGGGGTGAATAGCCCTCGATCGATGGATGACGGTATTTGTGTTAGTAATATATGAGAGATGTCCTAAGGCAATCGCCTTATGTATGAACCATTTATGTGATAAATAAAGATTCACTATTTGAGTATACATGTCTTATGTATTTGATTGGATCTTAAACTCATTTACTGAATGTCCACGATACGATTCACAGCATGAGAGAATTTGTGATTGGATCACAACTAGTGAGTATCTCTACATGTGTAATTGTGATGTATCAGAATTATCCCTAGTCGATGAATTGATGGATTTGGACACCATCAATTCTGTCGAGACTAGCACGAGGTATACTCCTTGGTGGATCCAAGCAGCTGATTCTCACTGGCTGGAGACATTGTGATGTCCGGAGTTAATCGTGGATGCTAGTTATGGTAACTAGTTCATTGGAGTGACCAGCCGTAAGACTTCATATGGTTCTCTGCATATATAGATATGTCAATGAAGTTCTTACTATGGCTTAAGTGCGATGTTCCTTTGACTTGCGGTATTCAAGTCATCTTGATCATGGAGACTTATGCTTTGACATCTTAAGCAAACATCTCTAAGGAGATGTGGACCCGGGATGATTGGGTATAAGTCGAAGTGATCGAAGGTGTTTGAATAGCCTATAAAGGATTCACCACTCCTTGCGAGGAGATGTATACCCATGGCCTCTCATCGGATTGTTACTAAAGTCTTTGGCCAAAGCATTACATGTTTAGAGTAAAGTACTCTTCGATACATGTGGAGTAACTAGAATCCGTAGGACGAGGAAATGATACTTGGGCTAGGTGTGACGTAGTCAGCCTAGTGGGGACTGACACAATAGACCATGTCCTGAACCAAGTGGGTATAAGATGAGTGAAGGGAATGGGGCACGATTCATTGAGCCATCAAGGGTTTCGTAAATAGTTCTCGATCAACTGCTGATCTTTTCGGTTAATTGGGGATCATGATGTACTACTAGGTGCCACTCATGATCGCTCTATAATTAATGGTTAATTATAGACATAAACCGAGAACCTATTTGGTCACACGCACAACGAGTGTAATCCAAAGGATTTAAAACGAGCTTGAGAATGGGATTCTCAGACCGAGAGAAACTATGTTTGGTTGGACCAAACATAAAGCGAGCATGAAATTGTTTCAGTCGCAATGGAAGCGTAGATGGGCAGTGTCTTATGAAGACAAAATGGATGGACCAAAATGGTTTGGTCCTAATCCAATGGATGAGAATAAACCAAAGGGTTTGGTTTATATTAAACGAATGAACCAAAGGTTGGTTCGGTTCGTTTTAACTTAAAATAAACCATCATGGTTTGGTTTATTTTAACTTATCTTAATGGAGCGGGTTAACGGGCTTTATGGATATGATCCATTAACCATTAAGAGAATTAGTTCTCTATAAAAGTGGGCTTAAGGGATTGTTAAACCCTAACTAATCCAATCATCCAAACCCTAGCCGCCCAACACAAAGTTGCCGCCTAGCTTGTGTTGCCGCCCAGCCCCTAGCTCCTCCAACCGGCGTCCAGAAGGCGGCTTCCTTCCTCCTCGCCGGCGTTGAGCTGCTGCCGGAAGAGTTCCGGCGATCCTCCTTAGGTTTGGCATCAAGGTAAGCACTTGGCTTCCTTTGTTGGCCGGTGCCTATCTCCTCCACCAAGCTGTCCAGTTTTCTGGACAGCTTCTTCTCCTATCGTCGGAGCGTCGTTTGGACGACAGTTAGTGCTCCGACAGCGGCTAACATACCGGGGATTTGATCTCCGGTAATCCTCTGAGGTGGAGGACGAAGGATTCATCAATCGGTTGACGAATACCTCTCCGGAGAAGCAAGTCTTGAGGACTTGTTTTTAGGTCCGAATTTGGATTCGGATCGTGATCATCTCTCGATCACGTCGTCTTCAACACGAGGCTAGTAACCCGTACGAAGACGAAGCTCGTGGCTTGGCGAAGTCATCCCGAGGAGCTCGGCGTGGATACGGATAGAGACGATTCTTACGAGGATCGTTCCGGTTGATGTCATTCCCGCTACACGTCATACGAAAGGTATAACGTAGTTTAATTTCCTTTTATTGCAATTTTAATTTACGGTTATGTCTACACTTGATGTAATAGCATGCGTGTGTTGTGTGTGTTGTAATAAATAGGAGTATTTATTATTTTTATTGCTTCCGCTGTGCTCATGTTTACGAAACATGATCGAACACACACACGCCGCGGTGCCGGAAACCCAACAGTGGTATCAGAGCCCAGGTTGTGTTTCGACATAATCGTAAAAATGGTTTTGCGATAGTCATAATGTATTTCTGGAAGTTTTCTAAATTTTGGAAATTTAGAAGTATTTATGGAAATTTTTCAATTTTGGAAAGTCTAGAAGTATTTATGGAAATCTTCCACTTTTGGAAAGTTGGAAGTATTTATGGAAATTTATATTTTCCATAAATAAAATATTTGATTAGATTCTGGAAATTTGTTTCCTAATTTAATCATGATTTGATTTGGGAAATCAAATCTTAAAATATTTTATTTCCATAAGTAGTTTTAAAGATTTAGGAAATTGGTTTCCTAAATAGATTTTCCTTAATCAAATAATTCCATGAATAAAATATGTGATTAGATTTGGATATTTGTTTCCTAATTTAATTATGATTTGATTTGGAGAATCAAATCTTAAACATATTTTATTTCCATAAATAGTTATGACATATAAGGAAATATAGACATGACATAATTGTATGCCATGTAATTGCATTAGATGCATAACATTATGCCATGCGTGTCGTGACATGTAGATGTATGGCATGTATGCCATGCCATGTAGATAATAGTTATTTGCATGCAAAGAGGATGAGACATTAAAAACCCTTAATCAATATTAAAGCCTACACCTTCCATTAATATGGTTAGAACCAGAGTTCTGTTTCTTGTTTGGGTTGTTGGACTCTCTCCAAGCCCGGCTCGAACCTGAATATGTTCAAACCATGGAATAGTTTAATACTAATATGGTAAGAGTCAGAGGTCAATCGTTAGCTTTGGTTGTTGGACTCTCTCCAAGCTGGGCTAATTGGTTGAATGCGCTCTAACCATATTAAAACTATGTCCCGATTAATGGGTTGGCTTTAACCTGGAGCATCGGCTTGTTGGACTCTCTCCAAGGTCGATGTAAAGGGAGGTGAAGTTGGGTGCTATGCATATGATGCATACTTGTTAATGTGTTAACAACCCGATGTATGTGTGAACATTCAAATAGTTGATAGCACATTGTGATAGTTGCATATACGTGATATGCAATCGGTATAGATGATACCTACCGTCGTAGTTATGAATGGCTTGTTGGACTCTCTCCAAGGTTGTTCATAACTATGATGGATATCAGCCCATTCGGAGATGGACCTACAATCTCCCGAAGTGATTTTGGGGTTTTTGAAATTTGAAAAATGAATGGGATTTATAAATGTATATTGATGCATTTTAAAATCATTTTCTCATATATGCTCGTTTTGTATTTCTAGGTCAATAAATTGATCATGACGTCTTTGAATTTGCGCACTATTTTGGATTCGAACAAACCGACCGGGCCTAACTTCGATCGCTTAGAAACTCGAGAATTGTTCTCAAGGCGGAAAAGCTTGCATATGTCCTTGAAGAGCCTCTTCCCGATCGCCCTAAGGACGATGCAACCTGCATCAAATGTTGGTCTATCGTAAGCATGTGGCGATTCTCGAGCGAGTTGCATCATGCTAGCGGCGATGGTACCTAAGCTGCAAAAGCAGCATGAGCATATGGATGCTAATACTATGGTCTTCCATCTTCATGATTTGTTCGATGAGCAAGCGAGATCCGAAAGGTTCGAGGTCTCTAGGCTCCTCTTCACCACGAAGATGCAAGAAGATTCGCCTCAGAGTGCGCTTTGTGCTAAAGATGAACGGGTACATCGAGCGCTAGCTACCCTCGGTTTTGTGATGGATCATGAGTTAAGTATTGACTTAATTCGCATTGTTTGCCCAAGAGTTTCTAATTTGTGATGAACTATCTGATGAACAAATTGAATCCACCATTCCCGAGCTCCTCAATATGTCAAGACTCGTGGAGCCTTCGTGAAGCATGAGGAGAAGGCGGTTCATAGTTGATTCTCAAAGAAAGGTTCTAAGAGGAAGGCAAAAGAATGTAAGAAAGGAAAGAAAAAGGCAAAGAAGGCGGAACTAGCAAAAAGGGCACTTGCCATCATTGTGGCAAGGAAGGCCATCGAAGAAACTGCAAGATTTATCTTGAGTCCATGAAGAAGAAGAAGGCATCCGATGCCCCATCCTCTTCAGGTATCTTCGTTATTGATTGTCATTCTATTTCCTTAGACACTTGGGTATTGGATACTGGGTGTAGCTCACATATATGTAATGACATACAGGGGCTAAGGAATAGAAGAAGACTTGTCGAGGAGTTGGCAATGGAGCAAAGGTCATGGCCGCCATCGGAACTTATTTGTCAAGCTCCTAGTGGACTAGTCTTAGAACGACAATTGCTATTATGTTCCTTCTCTAATAAAGAACATTGTTTCTATTTCGCTTAAATAGAAATGGTTTCCATTTAACGCTTAGTAACAATTGTTGTTATATAACTTTGAATGGCGATTCTTTATGGAACTGGAACTTTGAGTAATGGCATTTATACGCTGGACGATCCAAAGGACATTTTCAATATCGAAGCGAGCAACACGCGTGCTCGAAAGGATAATCACATAGACTCCTATATGTGGCATTGTCGTCTTGGCCATATAAGCAAGAAACGCATGTCCGAATTACACCGATGTGGAATTTTGGAATCGTTTGAATTGGATTCATACGATACATGCGAATCATGCTTAAAAGGCAAGATGACTAAGTTACCTTTTACTGGAAAAGGTGAACGAGTGGGAGAGTTACTAGGTTTAGTACATACTGATGTATGTGGACCTATGTCAACTCAAGCTTTAGGAGGCTATAGCTACTTCATTACCTTCACCGATGATCACTCACGGTTTGGGTATGTGTTCTTGATGAAACACAAGTCTGAAGCCTTTGAAAGGTTCAAAGAATTCAGAAATGAAGTAGAGAAACAACATGACAAGAGTATTAAAATACTTCGATCGGATCGAGGTGGTGAATACTTAAGTCAAGAGTTTCTTGATTATCTGAGAGACAATGGCATATTGTCTCAATGGACTCCGCCCTATACACCACAGCATAATGGTGTATCTGAGAGGCGTAACCGGACCTTGTTGGACATGGTCAGGTCAATGATGAATCATGCGACTCTTCCCAAGTCCTTTTGGGGTTATGCACTTCGCATAATTGCTTACTTTGTTAAATGTAATGCCTACCACGGTAGTCTCAACTACTCCATATGAGATATGGAATGGTAAGAAACCTCATGTATCTTACTTGAAGATATGGGGTTGTCCTGCTTATGTGAAGCTGGATCAGATCGCATAAACGATGCTAAGTCCGATAAATGTCTATTTATTGATACCCTAAGGAAACAAGGGGTTACTAATTCTATCATCCTGGAACAAAAGGTGTTTGTTTCAAGGCATGTGTTTCTAGAGAAAGAGTTTCTCTTGCAAGAAAACAGGGGAGTGTCGCCGAGCTTGAGGAGGCTCGAGAGACTCAAATAGACATTAATGAGATACGGTGAAGCAACAACACCGATAACTCATAGTGATGAGCAATCCCGGACTATTGTAACACCACATCTTCGTAGATCCGCAGAACACGTAATATTCCTAAGAGATATGGATTTCTCGTAAGTGAATCGAACGACGTGTTACTCATTGATGATGAGGAGCCTACCAGCTATGAAGAAGTGCTGACAAGTTCAGAAAGGGATAAGTGGCTTGGTGCCATGAAGTCGGAAATTGATTCCATGTACGAAAACCAAGTTTGGAACTTGGTTGACCCACCTGAAGGCATAAAGCCTATAGGGTGCAAGTGGGTTTTCAAGAAGAAAACCGACATGGATGGTAATGTGATTACCTATAAGGCTAGATTGGTGGCGAAAGGATATCGTCAAAAGCAAGGTGTTGATTATGACGAAACCTATTCGCCTGTAGCTATGCTTAAATCCATTCGGATGCTCCCGCCATAGGCTCATTATGATTATGATATGGCGATGGATGTGAAAACAGCTTTTCCTTAATGGAAACTCGCCGAGGACGGTATATGATACACCGAGGGTTTCACATCTTGATAAAACCAAGGTATGCAAATTGCGACGATCCATTTATGGATTGAAGCAAGCATCCAGGAGCTGGAATATCCGTTTTGATGAGACGATCAAAAAGTTTGATTTCTCAAAAAATCCAGACGAACCTTGTGTGTACAAGAAGGTTAGTGGGAGTGCAGTCGTGTTCCTAGTATTGTATGTCGATGACATATTACTTATAGGAAACGATGTTTCAATCTTACACCAAGGTTTGGTTATCCAAGACATTCTCCATGAAAGACACAGGGAGAAGCAACCTACATCCTTGGGATTAAGATCTATAGAGATAGATCGAAGCAGTTGTTGGTCTTCGCAGTCTACATATATAGACCGAGTGCTAAAGAGGTTTAGCATGTCGGAATCCAAGAAAGGTTATCTGCCCATCAGGCATGGGGTACACCTTTCGAGGTCTATGTGTCCGCGCACAGAAGACGAGAGGATTTGCATGAGTAAGATTCCCTATGCATCCACAATATGATCTATCATGTATGCTATGTTATGTACGAGGCCCGATGTATCGTATGCTCTGAGTGTCACGAGCAGATACCAGTCTGATCCAGGAATGGATCATTGGGCGGCTGTTAAGACGATCCTTAAGTACTTGAGAAGAACTAAGGATGTGTTCCTAATATATGGAGAAGGGTACATGGTGATACGTGGGTATACGGATGCCAGCTCCAGACAGACAAGGATGATTCCATGTCTCAGTCTGGATATGTATTCACCTAGAATGGAGGCGCAATAAGTTGGAAAGGTTCCAAGCTTGACACTATAGCGGATTCTGCCACTAAGGCAGAATACGTTGCAGCTTTGGAAGCAGCAAAGGAAGCGGTTTGGATCAAGTAGTTCATCTATGAACTTGATGTGGTCTCATCAATGATCCAAACATGTGCTTCGCCGCTATCATCTTATCAGAGAGATCATAAGTAGGAACGAAATACAAATCGAGAAAATTCCCACTGAAAGGAACTTAGCGGATCCTTTGACTAAAGCA
The DNA here is from genome assembly GCA_025175895.1 of Wurfbainia villosa. Classification (NCBI taxonomy): domain Eukaryota; kingdom Viridiplantae; phylum Streptophyta; class Magnoliopsida; order Zingiberales; family Zingiberaceae; genus Wurfbainia; species Wurfbainia villosa. The sequence goes on along the minus strand of CM046008.1, from coordinate 42,411,027 downwards.
TTACCTCAAAGTAAGTTTGAGGGTCATGTTAGAGCTTATGGTATTGGATACCGTAGCGATTGGCATTAGGCCAAGTGGGAGTCTGTTAGTAATATATGAGAGATGTCCTAAGGCAATCGCCTTATGTATGAACCATTTATGTGATAAATAAAGATTCACTATTTGAGTATACATGTCTTATGTATTTGATTGGATCTTAAACTCATTTACTGAATGTCCACGATACGATTCACAGCATGAGAGAATTTGTGATTGGATCACAACTAGTGAGTATCTCTACATGTGTAATTGTGATGTATCGGAATTATCCTAGTCGATGAATTGATGGATTTGGACACCATCAATTCCGAGACTAGCACGAGGTATACTCCTTGGTGGATCCAAGCGGTGATTCTCACCGGTGGAGACATTGTGATGTCGGAGTTAATCGTGGATGCTAGTTATGGTAACTAGTTCATTGGAGTGACCAGGTAGTAAGACTTCATATGGTTCTCTGCATATATAGATATGTCAATGAAGTTCTTACGCGTGGCTTAAGTGCGATGTTCCTTTGACTTGCGGTATTCAAGTCATCTTGATCATGGAGACTTATGCTTTGACATCTTAAGCAAACATCTCTAAGGAGATGTGGACCCGGATGATTGGGTATAAGTCGAGTGATCGAAGGTGTTGAATAGCCTATAAAGGATTCACCACTCCTTGCGAGGAGATGTATACCCATGGCCTCTCGTCGGATTGTTACTAAAGTCTTTGGCCAAAGCATTACATGTTTAGAGTAAAGTACTCTTCGATACATGTGGAGTAACTAGAATCAGAGGGACGAGGAAATGATACTTGGGCTAGGTGTGACGTAGTCGACCTTTAGTGGGGATCGACACAATAGACCATGTCTGAACCAAGTGGGTATAAGATGAGTGAAGGGAATGGGGCACGATTCATTCGAGCTCAAGGGTTTCGTAAATAGTTGGATCAACTGCTGATCTTTTGGTTAATTGGGGATCATGATGTACTACTAGGTGCCACTCATGATCATTCTATAATTAATGGTTAATTATAGACCAACATAAACCGAGAACCTATTTGGTCACACGCACAACGAGTGTAATCCAAAGGATTTAAAACGAGCTTGAGAATGGGATTCTCAGACCGAGAGAAACTATGTTTGGTTGGACCAAACATAAAGCGAGCATGAAATTGTTTCAGTCGCAATGGAAGCGTGGATGGGCAGTGTCTTATGAAGACATAATGGATGGACCAAAATGGTTTGGTCCTAATCCAATGGATGAGAATAAACCAAAGGGTTTGGTTTATATTAAACGAATGAACCAAAGGTTGGTTCGGTTCGTTTTAACTTAAAATAAACCATCATGGTTTGGTTTATTTTAACTTATCTTAATGGAGCGGGTTAACGGGCTTTATGTATATGATCCATTAACCATTAAGAGAATTAGTTCTCTATAAAAGTGGGCTTAAGGGATTGTTAAACCCTAACTAATCCAATCATCCAAACCCTAGCCGCCCAACACAAAGTTGCCGCCCAGCTTGTGTTGCCGCCCAGCCCCTAGCTCCTCCAACCGGCGTCCAGAAGGCGGCTTCCTTCCTCCTCGCCAGCGTTGAGCTGCTGCCGGAAGAGTTCCGGCGATCCTCCTTAGGTTTGGCATCAAGGTAAGCACTTGGCTTCCTTTGTTGGCCGGCGCCTATCTCCTCCACCAAGCTGTCCAGTTTTCTGGACAGCTTCTTCTCCTCTCGTCGGAGCATCGTTTGGACGACGGTTAGTGCTCCGACAGTGGCTAACATACCGGGGATTTGATCTCCGGTAATCCTCTGAGGTGGAGGACGAAGGATTCGTCAATCGGTTGACGAATACCTCTCCGGAGAAGCAAGTCTTGAGGACTTGTTTTAAGTCCGAATTTGGATTCGGATCGTGATCATCTCTCGATCACGTCATCTTCAACACGAGGCTAGTAACCCGTACGAAGACGAAGCTCGTGGCTAGGCGAAGTCATCCCGAGGAGCTCGGCGTGGATACGGATAGAGACGATTCTTACGAGGATCGTTCTGGTTGATGCCGTTCCCGCTACACGTCATACGAAAGGTATAACGTAGTTTAATTTCCTTTTATTGCAATTTTAATTTACGGTTATGTCTACACTTGATGTAATAGCATGCGTGTGTTGTGTGTGTTGTAATAAATAGGAGTATTTATTATTTTTATTGCTTCCGCTGTGCTCATGTTTACGAAACATGATCGAACATACACACGCCGCGGTGCCGGAAACCCAACAATTTGCTCGTCTACAAAACTAATTAGCGCAACGGAAACAACAAGACAAGCAAATATAAATAGAAATATCAAAACAAAGGAGATGAACAATGCTAACACAATAGTATAACGTGGTTCACGGCTATGCCGCTAATCCACGGTCCCCGATTCGTCCTCGGTGAATCACTCCGCCAAAACCAATCCACTATTGGTCTCTCCTTTGCACCAAGCTAGGTGGAGGTAACCTTTACAATCAAGATCACTCTTCTTACAATAGAAATGAAGTAAAAGCAAGTAAGAAGAGTTTAAATCTTGTGGGGCTCTTGGAAGATCACTTAAAGCATAAGCATTAGCCTCTCAAAGCCCCACACCCTCTCTTTTTATAGAGAGGAAGCTTTTCTTTTCGTTGGCCGCCACCAGTCGACTGCTGCCCTTGGCAGTCGACTGCCGCCACTCCAACGGACTCCGAACACGTCGGATCCCGACCATTGTAGTCCAATGGAACACTTGGCAGTCGACTGATGGACCTCATCAGTCGACTGCTATCTCCGTAGTCGACTGCCCAGTCGGCTACGAGCGGTTCTGTGTCCGTGACATTCCATGGCAGTCGACTGCTGGGCATAAACCCATCAGTCGGATACCAGTTGAACCCATTCGACTCAGAGCAGTCGACTGATGTCGAGAAAACTCATCCGACACTTAGCCATTTGGCCAAGTTCACCTAATGAGCTACTTACAATTCACTCATTCTCTCATCTCACTCGAAGTCCCTCGCCGAAGCTCTCTTCGTTCGCGGCCACATCCCTCGGCTGCATCAGACGCATGGCTTTGCAATGCTCCTTCGCGTCTCTTGCCTCCGAAGTCTGCTTCCTTGGCTTCGCTTCAAGTCATCTCATCCGGCGGTCCCTCGGCAGCATCAAGCGCACGACTTTGCAATGCTCCTTCTCCGACTCAAGCACGAGGTAGTGAGTAGTGAACCCGCCAAGACTCCATGTGCGAATTACTAAGTCCTGCAAGACTCCAACGCAAATACCAAATCACAATAACAACCCAACTTAAACCCTTTTCCACACACATCAAAACCTTATCATGGCAAGAAATTGCCCTAACAATCTCCCCCTTTTTGATGTGTGGCAATCCGTTTAAGTTAGGTAAAAAAAAATTGCTAGAAATTTATAAGGTAAGAAAGCATGTAAACATTAACATGATATAGCAACATGCAACTCCCCCTTAATCCATGAAACTCCCCATACATATTTCTCCCCCTATCATAATTTACTTAAACATAATTATTTCTCCCCCTTTGACACCATCAAAAAGATTAAACACAGTTTATATATCATGGCATCAAGTATAGAGAGAAATAACCATTAAAATCAGTCAAAAACCTGATAAAATTAGGTTATTGTGCTCGTTTACAGCCCATCAGTCGACTGCTATCAGTATGGCAGTCGACTGACACAAAGGAAACCAAAATTCTGATTTTCTGGACGAATTTTAGAAATGCATTATAAATTCCAGAAAATTCGAAAAATAATAAAATTTGGGGAACACATTTCTTTTAAGTATATCTATCAATGAAAAATAGTTTTTCATGAAAAATCATTATATTTTCCGAGATTTGCCAAAAATCCAAAAGCTTTAAAAACAACTAGGTTTTGGATCTTGTTAGTATCCATTTTAACACCTAGTTTTGGTTTGAATTATTTCAAAACATGAATACACAGATTTTAAAGTAAGAAATTATTTTGAAAACATATGAAATATCCAACCATGATCTTTGGGCAATATGTCTATGAATTAAACATAAGCCTTCTCCATGATTGGTCTATTATTGCTATTTTGATACCTTAAATGACCATCTAAATGTCATAGGCATTAGTGGACATTTGTATCATCCAAACATCTCACCCTTGCTAAGTTTTCAATCAAGGTAGCCTATAGTGAGTGTGAGATGTATCCTAAAGGTATTTGTATATACTTAACCATTTTATTCATGTAATTCTATCAAGGTTAAGTATCATCCTATCATTCCACATGATCATAAGGATGTGTATGAATTAATTTCATATTATGATCATGAAACACATGGATTCATCAAATTGTTATCATGCATTAGGTATAACATCATGATAAGAATCAAATATTACCTAGAGCATGATTTTAAACCCTATTTCTCATGATTATGTGTCAAAAATTAAAATCATAAATCATGACTGCAAACATACATAGGAATTTCATAAATTATCATGATTTAAGCATTATTATCTATTTATAGGCACATTATCATCACCTAACACTATTTCAAAAATGTTGTCCCGCCATCCTAAGTCAACCAAAATATGATATAGGTCAAGTCCATATGGTTGACTATCCTAGGGTTTTTCTAACCCTTATGGATGGATTTTGGAACCCAATACAAATTCTTGCCTATGGGGTTCACTAGAAATTCCTTAGGAATCCATTTCCTAGCTATTACCTTCTTCTTATCTTCTCCCCTAGCAATTAGGCATTTATAGGCCTTTTCATTTTTCTTTTTCTTATATCCTAGGCCTTTCTTGTTAAAACTTGCTCTTTGGCTCCCTATGATCATGTTCAAAGTGTTTGAGCCAATAGTAAATTTTTCTAGGATTTTGTCAAATAGTCTACCTTTTCCCTTAAAGCCCTATTTTCTTCTATGCATGCATCATTAACATCTAATGGCACATAAAGATCATGTGAGCATGCATCATCATGACAAGAAAAAATATTTCCATTTTCATTTAAGCATGCTTTTTCTAGTTTATTTTCTAAGTCCTTAATTTGATCTAGCATGCTCTTATTTTTCTTCTTTGCTCTAAATAAATCCCTAGTTAAGCTAGAAATCATAGAAACTATTTTACTAGGTGAAAGTTAGTTACCATAGTTTCCATGTCCTCTTCTTCTTCAGATGAGGATGTAGAGGAGGCTCTCCCTTCACTTGAGCTCTCTCCACTTGAGCTTGATTCTTCATTTTCGGTGGAGGAGCAATCCAAGTCGTCAAAATCCATCAATACAAGGTTGGTGACAAATGTATTCTCTTCTTCCGATGATGATGAAGAGGATGAGAAGAGATCATCCCAAGTCCTTGCCTTGAGAGCTTTGGTCTTCCCCTTTTCCTTTGCCTTCTTCTCTTCTTCCTTTTTCTTCTTGCTCCCCTTTTTCTTCTTCTTTTCTTCCTTCTTTCTCTTCTCCTCCTTGCTTTTGTTCAAGAGGGGACAATTGTCCCTTATGTGTCCCTCTCCTTAGCAATTGTAACAAATGATCTTCCCCCTTGGTCTTCTACTCCTATCATTTGATTTGTTAAATCTAAAACCTTTTAATGCATGCCTTACCCTCCTTACCATATAGGCTTCTTCTGTGCTATCCATGGAGGAGGAGGAGAAAGTTTCATCATCGGAGGAGGAGGGGATCTCTATCTTCTTCTTCCCCTTGTTTTCCAAAAATGCTACTCCTCTTGAAGGTTGAGGTCTTGGCTCTTCTACTCCTTCAAGCCTAGACTCATGCAATTCCATAGTGGAGAAAAATTCATCTAGAGTACTTACCTCTAGATTCTTTGAAATATAGAATGAGTCCACCATTGAACTCCACTTGGATGATCGGGGAAAAGCCTCTATGGCCTTCATTACCATATCTCGGTTGGAGAGCTTTTCACCTACACTTGTTAGCCCAATTAAAATCTCTTTAAACATAGAATGCAATGAAGTTGCCTTTTCTCCCTTTTCTAATTTTATGTTGGATAGTTGGGAGCGGAGGAGATCTCTTCTTGCAAGTTTAGCCTCCGAGGTACCTTCATGAAGCTCTACTAGCTTCTCCCACATCTCCTTTGCGCTAGCACACTCCCCTATCCTATTGACTTCTTGTTGGGGGAGTACATTGTAGAGGTGGTGCTTGGCCTTTGAATTTGCCAAGTATTCTTCTCTTTGCCTCTTGCCCCACCTTGATTTTTCCAATGGCTCCCCATTTTCGTTCCTAGGCAATTTGAAACCATTTTCTATGATTAAAATAATTTCAAAATCGGTCTTGAAAAATACCTCCTTTCTCGTTTCCACCAAGAGAATTCGCCTTTGAATTTCAGTGGGTGAATGTTGGAGCCGGCCATTCTTGAATGAAGTGTTTGTTGTGGTGGTTAGTCCTCGACAAATGACTTGGCTCTGATACCACTTGTAGGATCGATTGGTGAGTGTGGTGGCCGGCTAGAGGGGGGTGAATAACCCTCGATCGATGGATGACGGTATTTGCTCGTCTACAAAACAAATTAGCGCAACGGAAACAACAAGACAAGCAAATATAAATAGAAATATCAAAACAAAGGAGATGAACAATGCTAACACAATAGTATAACGTGGTTCACGGCTACGCCGCTAATCCACGGTCCCCGATTCGTCCTCGGTGAATCACTCCGCCAAAACCAATCCACTATTGGTCTCTCCTTTGCTCCAAGCTAGGTGGAGGTAACCTTTACAATCAAGATCACTCTTCTTACAATAGAAATGAAGTAAAAGCAAGTAAGAAGAGTTTAAAGCTTGTGGGGCTCTTGGAAGATCACTTAAAGCATAAGCATTAGCCTCTCAAAGCCCCACACCCTCTCTTTTTATAGAGAGGAAGCTTTTCTTCCCGTTGGCCACCACCAGTCGACTGCTGCCCTTGGCAGTCGACTTCCGCCACTCCAACGACCTTCGAACACGTCGGATCCCGACCATTGTAGTCCAACGGAATACTTGGCAGTCGACTGATGGACCTCATCGATCATTGCTACCTCGAGTCCGCCCACGGCCACGGCTACGAGCTGCGACACGACATCCTCCGGCGATCGCCATTCCATGGTAGTCGATCGGGCATAAACCCATCGATCGGATACCCGGTCAACCCATTCGACTCAGGCAATGATCGCCATTCCATGGCAATGATCGATGTCGGGAAAACTCATCCGACACTTAGCCATTTGGCCAAGTTCACCTAATGAGCTAATTACAATTCACTCATTCTCTCATCTCACTCGAAGTCCCTCGCCGAAGCTCTCTTCGTTCACGGCCACATCCCTCGTCAGCATCAGACGCACGGCTCCGCAATGCTCCTTCGCGTCTCTTGCCTCCGAAGTCTGCTTCCTTGGCTTCGATTCAAGTCATCTCGTCCGGCGGTCCCTCGGCAGCATCAAGCGCACGACTTTGCAATGCTCCTTCTCTGACTCAAGCATGAGGTAGTGAGTGGTGAACCCGCTAAGACTCCATGTGTGAATTACTAAGTCCTGCAAGACTCTAACGCACATATCAAATCACAATAACAACCTAACTTAAACCTTTTGTCACACTCATCAAAACCTTATCATGGCAAGAAATTGCCCTAACAGTCACATCAGCCGACTAATGACCCATAACAGTCGACTGATGATACTGTAGCTCGGCATAGAAGGTTCAGCAATCGAGTTACGAGCCAATCAGTCGACTGCTGCCTTGGTGAACTGCTCACTGAACCATGATCAGTCGACTAATAAGGCATATTAGTCGACTGGCTTCACGATTTTATAAGACCGAACCGCTAGGGTTCGGCTTCTTCACGTCATCTTCACCTGCGTGTTTCTTCTCCGATCTCTCCCAAAACCCTCCGGTTATCCTTCTCGTGCCCACGTCGATGACTCAAAGGCCTAGGTTTGAAATCTAACATTATTCTTCGTATTTTGGTCCTTCTATCACGCCAATAGCAGCATCTCAAGGCTTCCATTCTCCTCCACCGCAAGTTAGGGTTCCGGCGAGACATTTTTTGGCATTCCTCCGACATCTTCTCCGGCGTTTCGGCTGCTCAGTTCGTCCATCTCAAGTGTCGACCCAAAATGGCACCAATGTATACTTTCTATATCCTAAACCCTATCTTTTTACTTATACCATAGTTTGATTTAACCGTGTTTTTGGTGTCATTACATTCATCATAATCATGTAGAAAACAACGTAGGAGTGAGTCTAATGAAGATGGGTCTCTCTCGTACCAACCGATGTCGGTTAGGTACTTAGACGAGCGATTCTTTAGAACATACTGCGGAGATGTCATTCAGATTCTATGGCATTACCAATTGATGAAGGTTGTTCTTTGCACGCATTCCATAAATGATGATCTTCTCAAGGAGTTTTACCTAAATTTGAGGAAAGTCGACGATAGCCCGAAGTGTTGGAGTATTGGGAAGAGTGTCGGGCATCCGATGACTCTTTTGTCTTTTATCCTGCTTTTGAAGCCCCTCTTCCTGCTTTGTTTGACCATATATCATTAGAGTCCATGCATGAGCACTTATTTCTTCGCCCTCATCCACTAGATCAAAACCTATTTCCAATCAATGACTTATCTACAGTTGACAATGTTCTTTACAAAGTCATTGTTGGGTGTATTCCTCCTATAGTGTCTCGGGGTCAGGCCAAGATCTGACCTCCCCATCTTTTCCTTATGTATGCCATGCGTCACCTTTTGGACATAAACATTGCATTGAACATATTCCATTGCATTGTCCATTTTGTTACCCCTGTACAAGGGAAGGTGCATATGCCTTTTGGACATATTATCACTGCATGGTTAGAGTCCATCGGCATCAACATATCCAGGGGATCATTGACGCCTTTATTAGACGCATACGACTGCATCACGGTGCGAAACTTTACACTAGCTAGGATGTGGACTGGACCTGGATGGATGGAGTGGGTGGCTCGGCCTCAACCCTGTTGGATCGATCGGATCGCTAGAGGGGGGGGTGAATAGCGATAGAAATTTTTAGTTAAAACGCGAGTAGACACAGCGGAAGATAAAAACAAAAATAGAGACAATAGACACAAAGGTTTTACTTGGTTCGTAGCCGAAGGCTACTACTCCAAGGCCCTAGTGGTCCTTGAGCACGTACAGAGGGAAAACTACTAAAAATCTCCTCCTCGTTGGAGGTAGGACTTAGACGGATACACAAGATGATAAAAGCTCAAGGTAGAGGGCCACTCCCCCTCTCCTTGATATGATTTAAAGCTCGAAATAAGAACAACTTATAAACTGAAATATGATTCAAACTTTCATTACCGACGACTTCAAAGGATGGAGGTTGAAGCTCTAGTCGTCGTCTCGGCAGTTCGTCGTAGGGATGTCGGAGAGTCGGAGCGTATCGGAAGAACTTGGAAGCTTTTTTAATTGATGAAAAACCCTAAGACAAGCCCTCCTTTTATAGCCTTTGAGCCCCTCATCGAATGGGTCTTCAACCAATCACAAATGGACACAAAACCTCCTTGAAATGGGGTGATGAGCCTTGACTGGTTGATCATATGGTAGCATCACCGATCGAATCGAGAGACAAAATGATCGATGAAGGGAAGTCGAGTCCTCCAAGCTGGCAGTCGACTGATGCTAGCTGCAAGGCAAAGTTAGCTCAAAGAAAACATTATTTCGACGGCCTTCGACCTTCCGATCTCGACCTAGACCATCGATGGGATGTCTTTGGTCGGATCTATGCTTAAGAACATCCCCGTAAGGAGGATACGACCTCACTTACGCTCGCACACATGAGCTTACCTCGATACTTACCATGTCGGTTTTGCTTCCGGCCTTCCACTCGATTCCTTCGGCTCCCTCCGAAGTCACTCGAGTGTCGCCCGACCACCCGGCTTCCTCCGGGTGTCGCTAGCCTTCAGCTCCAGCTTTAGCAATCTTCTGCACACTCGATTCAGCTCGTGAGATAACGACATAAGTTTAACTTTGTATCGTTTGCTATAATCAAAACTCAGGTTCGACTTAGGTGCCTACTGCACCAACAAACCCATGGAGCATGAGGGGCTAATTATAGAGCCTGGAGAGCCCGCAACAGAGCATGAGGGGCTAGCTGCTGAGGAGGATGACCCTATGATACCAGATGCACCAGAGTAGGTCTCTTAGAGCGGATTGCACATCTAGAGGCCAGTTTTGTAGAGTACCAAGGGAAGGTTGACTCGAGGTTGGATGAGCTTAGACTGGAGTAGTCTTCCATTGAATGAATAAAGACTTCTTCCTAGTATCTAACAAGCAAGAGTTTGTCAACGCTATAATGTTAGATTTGATCATGACTTTGGCTTGATCTAAGGATTTAATCTTAACCAGCTTGGTCCTAGAGTTTTGTTTACATCCTTGGATCTCGTAGCTTCGCGAGGATTACATATTAGGCAGCTGAGAAGATTTCGAAAGGTCAACCACGGTCTAGCAATACGTAACTGGAACGAAGTACAATGTGTCCTTGCTTGATTGTGTGTGTTGATTTATGTGTATATTCTTTTTGCCATGTCATGATATCACATTTTTTTATCATATGAAATGTCATGATATTGCTTAGGGTTACTTTCTATGTCATGTTCATGTTTAGAGCCTATTCATATACCATGACATCATGATCATTGGCCATGCTTATTTATGATTATCATTTATGCCATGATCATTCATGCATTAACAAAATTGATTTAAGGAAAATGGCATGATTTGAAATCCCATGTATAACGGAATCAAATAGAGTTGCCTAGAAAATGCATGAAGCCATAATAACCCTAATTCCATATCTCACAATCACATTGACTTGTGTGTATTTTATACACCCTAGATACATGTGAGATGTTAGGAAAATAAGTTAAGTTCAATGTGCATAGATGTTGCATCTAGATGAACTTAAACTTATTTCAATCATAAATATGGATCATGAGAAAAGCTAATGTACAAGTCATGTACATCTAGCCGATAGTCCATGGTTCAAAATAGTTTTTCAAAATCATTTTAAAATCCTTTTAGAAAACCTTGGTGAAGTCTATCTTTTGATAGCAATCATCATTGAAGAAGTTTATACAAAGTAGATAAAAAATATTAAAGTTTTAATGGTTTTTGAACTTTGTATCAATCTCTTATTTTAATGGGTATTTTATTTTCAAACTATTTTTTACCCATTACATTCCATGTAAGTAATGTGCATATGAAATTTCAAAAAATTTTGAAATACGTATATTTACTTACGCATTTTTCAAATTCCATTTCTGAAAACTTGATTTTTGAAAATCAGGGATCAGTCAACTGTTACAGTTTATTAGTCGACTGATAGGCTGATTTTGGGTAAACAAGGATATTTAGCCCATGTTTCAGCTATGTTAGGCTACCCTAACTGCTTCTAACCCTAGGATATGCTTTGAAAAGAATTAGAAAGGGTGAAAGTCCATTGGATAAGGATTAGAAGAGTTGTTTAGGGTGTGTATCAATTTAAGGTGAGTGAAAGTTCAATATTGAACTTTTAACTTTATTTTTGTTGGTTTAGAGTGTCTATTGGCTTAAGGACTTCCCAAGGACATTGTTGGTGCAATGGTTAATGGGGAGCAAGCCTTTATGGGGAGGTATCCATCATGGGATGATGGATGTGTTATTCCTCATGAGGGGGAAGAATTGGGAATGTGAGATTCCCAATTTGGAAATTGGGAGAAGGATTGCCTCTCTTAAGTGATATGGGACTTATCACTAGGAAGAGTGAAGGCATCCTAGGTGTTTTTGGACCAAAGGGGAGATTGTAAGATCTCATTGGGATATGAGACATTGACCTCCTTCGGGAGAACCTTTTTAATGTATGTCAAAAAGGGGGAGAAAGTGAAACTACTAATTTGGGACAATTGGTAAGGAAATTTGAGATAGAGTTTAGGCCTAACTCAAAGGTGTTTGGTTTTTGTCAAACATCAAAAAGGGGGAGATTATTGGTGCAATCGGCCCAGGTCACGATTGACCAGACTCGAGTTTGACTCAAGTAGTGTTTTGATGTTTGACATTGATGTTTGACAATGTGTTAGGGAGATTGTTGGTGCAATCGACCCAAGTCATGTTTGATGTTTGACAATGGATTGACCATTGTCATGGGAGAAGTCCAAGTCTTGTGTACTTGGCATGGAAAGTCCAACATGGGTTGGCAAGGAAAGTCCAAGCATGGGTCTTGGCAAGGGAAAGTCCAAGCTTGAGTCTTGGCAATTGGAAAGTCCAACATGGAGTTGGCATGAAAAGTCCAAGGGTGTAGTCTTGGCCACGTAAGTCCAAGGGTGTAGTCTTGGCCACGTAAGTCCAAGGGTGTAGTCTTGGCGGTGAAAGTCCAAGTCATGGGTACTTGGCAATTGAGAAGTCCAAGGAAAATATTGGCAGCGTAAAGTCCAAGGGTGGATTCTTGGCAAGATAAGTCCAATGGTTGGCGGCGTAAAGTCCAAGCGGAGTCTTAGCAGCGTAAGTCTAATGTGCCTTAGCGGTATAGACCAACTTAGCATGACAATAGCCATTGGAAGCATCTAAAGGCTAGCGTATGGATGAACAAGTCATGGATGATTTGGAGAGATCTGATAGGCGTGAGGCTGACGGAGGTGGCTAGAAGGCTTAGGTCTAGGCTAAGGGTGGTCTAGCAAGTATGGGGGGCACCATACTTGGGGTAAAACCTCATGTTTGAGGTGTATTAGTCGACCGGGACTATGGTCAGTTGACTGATGTGAGTCGACTAGAGTTCGACTGCTAGTTGAGTTTTCGAGGATAGAATATTTCTGAGTCGACTATTAGGGTTTGATAGTCGAGTGATGTCTCGATCAATCAACTGATGGGCATGATCAGTTGACTGATGGTCTATCCGTTGAAACTTATCCAACGTGGCTCATGTCGTTGTGAGACAACGGCTACAGAAGCAGTCGACTGATGGTCTCGATCAATCAACTGCTAGGCAAAAATCAGACCGAGTTACAGGTTTAAAAGAAGCATGAAGGAAAGGTTTTGGCCATGGTTCATTGAGGAGTTTTGGGGTGATTTACTGCTGCAATTCAGGGTCTTTAAGTGTAACTCAAGCAACCAAACAAGCAAGCATCAAAAAGCTCATTTGTAAAGTTCTCTTTACATAGATTGTTTTATTCATTTTGTATTTGCTTATTATTACTTTTGTAACACTGTAAGAGGTTTCTCTGTAGGGAATCGATCGGTGTGTATTGGCCAGATAGAGGGGGGTGAATAGCCCTCAATCGTCCGATGATGGAATTTGCTCGTTCTCGTTGCGTTGCTTGTCTATGATTGTTGTTAGCGCAGCAGAATAACAATGATAATAATAATACTAACAACACATAACAATCACAAGCAATACACAAGCATATACGTGGTTCGGAATCGAATGGTTCCTACTCCACGGGTGAGCTCACCGAGCTCTAGTTATGCACACGACACTAACTAAACTCCTTCTCGACTACACATCGGAGGTGGAGAAACCTCGCACAAGCTATTACAACAAGTAATATATGAAATACAAACAATACAAAGACAAATACGAAATACACGTAAAGAACACTTTACAATGCTTGCTTTGAACCCTTGTTTGTATCTTGCTTTAGATGGCTCTTGAAGGTCTGGAATGCAGCAGCAATTCCCCTCCAATAGCTTCACAAAAGTCTTGGTGATGTTGGAATGTATACTGAAAGCCTAGGTCTTTTTGTATGAACATTTTATTTTGAAATAAGAATCACATGATCATTGTTTGCACTTTATATATTTATTATATGTGTGTGCATATTGTCTAATATTTTACATTGTAGATAACATGGTGCTTGGTGTGGCACAGAAGATCATGTTATCAGTCCCTTGTAAAATATAAGTAGAGGCTCACAACCAAGATGGTTTTGGACAAACCATTGGCATGGTTGTAGTGTAGTTTGGTATTGTTTTGTCTTGAACATAAAGTTACACTAGTACACTTAGGTGTATTGAGCAGGACCGACATAGAGATGATTCAATTAATTGCTGACTACATAATTGAATCGGACCTTAGATATTATGTTGTACATGCTCTTAATCCCGATATAATAACGGGCACATGTACTTAGTATTTATTTCTTTGATTTACCAGAGGGTGAGATTTCGATGGATTAAATCAATATGCCCGGTAAGTTGGGAAATAATATTATTTACATGGTGTGCCGTTGATTATAGAAGGAAACCGTGTCCTATATATTAGGTTGATGATGTCCCCTTGAGGAGCTCATAAGGTTCATCATGTAAACCCAGCTGGTTGACTTAGTCAACATGATGAAAAGGTTGAGTGGTACTACTCGAGGAATTAGATGTTAATTAATTGATGGTCAGTAAATCAATTAATTGACGGACATTCGATATCTTAAACACGGGGAGATGAATGTACAAATAATATATGGATCCCATATTAATTTATGGGGGTTGGTGAGGTAGTTCAATGATGATCCTCTAGTGGAATGGAACATCATTGATGGATCAAGTGAGTGTGGTTCCGATCCATCGGGTGGCCAAGATCCAACTCCTCCTTATGGTCCCTATCGTAGCCTAATATAATCCTTGTGAAGTCTAGATCCAAGAATGTAAAACAAAACCCTAGAACCAATGGTTGGGATTAAATCCCTAGATCCGATGGTTAGGATGAAACCCTAGAACCAACGGTTGGGATTAAATCCCTAGATCCGATGGTTAGGATGAAACCCTAGAATCGACGGTTGGGATGAAACCCTAGATCCGACGATTGGGATGAAATCCTAGATCCAACGGTTGGGATAAAACCCTAGATCCGACGGTTGGGATAAAACCCTAGATCCGACGGTGGAGATTAAATCCCTAGATCCGACGGTGGAGATTAAAGGAGGCTTAAGCCCAATTCTATAAATAGAGGGCTTAGGCTTGGGCGGCAAGCCAATTCAATTGGAGTTAGGGTTTGGCTCTTCTAAAGGTGAGCGGCTAGGGTTTGGGAGCTAGGGCTTGGGCGGCAATCTTCTTCCATCGAATTATTGCCGGCGCCCATCTTCCTCCATCAAGACTTGGTCGGCGCCCATCCTCTAGACCACTCTCTTATTCCTTGGCCGGTGGTTCTCCTTCCATTGGTGGCCGGCGTTCACTCCTCCAATCTCTCCAAGGTGGCCGGCGGTTTTCCTTCCATTGGTGGCCGGTGCTTCATCCACTCGTTCCTTGGCCGGCAGTTGCATCAAACTCCTTTGCTTGGTGGCCGGTTCTAGAAAGGAAAGGTTTTGTTGGTTCTTCTCTTTGTTCGCAGCGGACAAGGAAGATAGGACATACGGTAAAAGATCATAAGGTATAAAGTGGTACAACTTTATTTTCAGATCTGAGCATGTTGTTTTAATTGTTGATTATACAATTATGCATATGTATATATTTTGTATAATCTTGACCCAAGATAAAACACAAAAACCGGCGATCCGTCCGTCGTCTCTTCCGCGGCTAACCAACTAGAAGAGTTGAGTTGCTTGAACAACTAGTTTGTTCAAGCGACCACTCAAGTTGTTAGCACGATGACGAATTGGTTGTGCTAAGGAAACTCATCCCATCCGGATTAATTCTTTCATTAGTGAAAATTTTAATCCGGGGACATGGGAGCCAATGAGCCTCCGAAGCAACTCCCTTCAGGTGAAATCCTCCAACTTGAGCTCCATTTATAACCTATATCAAGCTATTTTCGCGCCCAGCAATTGACTGCCAAAAGGCCCCAGTCGACTGCCCTTGTAGCCGTTGTCTCACAAAGGCCAGATCCACGTCGGATAAGTTCCAACGGATCTCCTACCAGTCGACTGCCAGTCCATGGCAGTCGACTAGTGACCTAGTAGCCGACTACCCAGTCGTCTACAAAGCGTTCTGTGCTTGCGACACTCCCATCAGTCGACTGCCATCCCTCGGCAGTCAACTGTTGTCGACATCAGTCAACTGCCAGTCCATGGCAGTCGACTTCCAAGCTCAAAACCCGTAGTCTTACACCAGTCGAACCCTAGTCGACTTGGACCAGTCGACTGACACCTATGCCAGTCGACTGCTATAGAGCAAAACCTCAAACACCAAGTTGTTTGTGCATCCGACCATCGGGTAAACCTTCAAACAACAAGTTTGAGCCTCCGACACTCAGTCTTAGCCACTTGGCCAAGTCCACATCATCCCTCATGGAGTTCCCCACCGAAGCTCTCTTCCCTCGGCCTACGTCCCTTGGATGCACCAAGTGCACAGCTTCGCAACGCCATCCTTCGCGTCTCTTGCCCTCGAAGTATGCTTCCCTTTGGGCTCACTCCATTCACTCCCCGTCCGGTGGTCCCTCGGATGCACCAAGCACACGGCTTCACAATGCCATCCTTCACCGACTCAAGGACCCTGAGCCTAGTGAACTTACCAAGTCTTCAAGACTTCCCACATGCACCAAGCGCACGGCTTCGCAATGCATTTTCACTAAGCACCAAGCGCACGACTTCGCAATGCTTTAGACTTTTCACACACCAAACTCCATGCTTGGATTTTCCACGCCAACCCCATGTTGGACTTTCCCATGACAATCCAATGTCATGAGTTTTGTCTATTATCAAAATCCTATCAAGGTACTGCTCGAGTCAAACTCGAATCAACCTGGGTCGATTGCACCAACAATCTCCCCCTTTTTGATGATTGACAAAACTACCATCTCAAGTCTACCAATTCTCCCATATTAGCAATTCTCACATCCCAAATGAGAATTCCAAACCTAATTGGTAACTTGGTAACTTCTCCCCCTTTTTGACATTACATCAAAAAGGTGTCTCATATCCCAATGAGATCTTACAATCTCTCCCTTGGAGGAACACATACCTTCAATCTTTCTAGTGATTCCATATCACTTAAGAGAGGCAACCCAAACTTTCCTCCCATGAGGAAATACACATCCATCTTCCCATGATGGATACCTCCCCCTAGAGGCTTGCTCCTCCTTGAACATTGCACCAACAATGTCCTTGGAGAGTCCCTAAGCCAATAGGAATATTTAACCAATCAAAATTAAGGCAAAGTTTAACAATGAACTCTCTTCCACCTTAAAATTGATACTCTCCCTAAACTCATCTCCTAATCCATGTCCAATGGATTTCCACCCTTTCTAATGCTCTCCCAAGCATATCCTAGGGTTAGGAGTGGTTTGGGGACCTTAACCTAGCTGAACATTGTTAGGGCAATCTCTTGCCGTAATATGGTTTTGATGGTGTGGCAAAGGGTTTAAGTTAGTTTGATATATTGATTTGATATGTGCGTTGAAGTCGTGCAGGACTTAGTAATTCGCACATAGAGTCGTGGCGAGTTTCACATCTCATGACTCGTGCCTTGAGTCGGTGAAGGATAGCTTTGCGGAAGCCGTGCTCTTGGAGCATCCGAGGGACCGCCGGACGAGAAGCTTGGAGTGAAGCCGGAGGAAGTAGACTTCGAGGCAAGAGACGCGAAGGAGCATTGCAGAGTCGTGCTTTGATCTTTGTCGAGCGTGGCGAGAACAAAGAACGAGGCGAGGACTCGAGATGAGTGAACCGGGAAGGGTAGCTCTTAGGTGAAACTTGGCCATTTGGCCAAGTGTCGGATGAGTTTTCCGACACCCGGTCGAATGCCATGTCATCAGTGGTCGACTACTGGCGTCAGTGTAGTTACGAGCTAATATACATTGGCCCGGATTGTGCCAGCGATCGGCGCCCTCGATGGGCGGTCGACTACCAAGACCATCGCCGTCCGGCTGCTGGCCCAGCGATCGGTAGTCAATAGGGTTTCGACCCGCAGAAATTCGTGGCCGTAGGCGGTCGACTACGAGAAGCGGCCGATGATGAGGTCCATCACCGATCGCCAAGAGTTCTGTTGGACTACAACGGTCGGGATCCGACATGTTCGGAGGCCGTTGTAGTGACGGCAATGATCGCCAAGGGCGCAATGATCGTGATGGCGCCAACGGAAGAAATCAGCCCTCTATAAAAGAGAGGGTGTAAGCCTTTGAGAGGCTAATGCTTATGCTCCAAGTGATCTTCCTAGTGCCCCACAAGCTCTAAACTCTTCTTACTCGCTTTTACTCCATTCTATTTGTAAGAAGAGTGATCTTGATTGTAAAGGTTACCTCCACCTAGCTTGGTGCAAAGGAGAGACCATTTAGTGGATTGGTTTAGCGGAGTGATTCACCGAGGACGAATCGGGGACCGTGGACTAGCGGCGTAGCCGTGAACCACGTTACATTCTTTGTTAGCATTTGTTTTCTCGTATTTCTATTTGTTTGTCTTTATTAGTCTTCCTCTTGCGCTAATTAGTTTTGTAGACGAGCAAATACCGGCATCCAAACGAAAAGGGCTATTCCCCCCTCTAGCCGGCCGTACCGATCCCCTACAAACATGAGCCTATCCAATAAGATTTACCCGTAATCATCTTGGGCAATGATCAAATCGAAATCACCAAGTCATTTCCATCACCGATCCGCCACCATGGCAATCGATCGATAATCGATTTGTAGTTTTCTGAATTTCAGAAATGACTTTTCGAAATTCATAAGTAAATATACATAGTTTTAAAAATCTTGAAATTTGGTATGTATATTATTTATCATAAACACTATGGGTGAAAAATATTTGAAAATTATTTTATCCACTAAATTAAGATATTGACACAAAGTCCAAAAGTTAAGAAAAGCTTCAATAAATAGCTCTCTTTGTATCATCCCATTCAATGGTGATAGCTATCAAAAGATAGGCTTCACCAAGATTTTTTAAAATATTTTCAAAATGTTTTTGAAACTTTTAATTTCTTTTTCCTAAACATCTCACTTGTATCTAGATGTGTAAAACACATACAAGTCAAGTTTTTAGTGAGATGTGGGTTTTTGTTCTTTTAATGGTTTCATGCATATTTCTAGGCAATATTATTTGATTCCCATCAAATCATGCCATAGTCCTTAATTTTATTTTAGTTATATGCATGAAGATGATTATGGCACAAATATGATATAGATAAAAGCATATGCCAAAATCATGATGTCATGGCATGTAAGAGACATCTAAGCATACATGACATCTAAAATTAATTCTAAACATGATCATGACATTTTTATAGATAAAAATGAAAATGATGTCATGACATGGCAAGGCAAACAAATCATAGCAAGTAAAATATACTAAGGTATAAAATACCTTAGTGTTAAATCCAAATTGCCATTTCTAGGGTTAAGTCCATTTTCTCCTTAATAGCCATTTTCTCCCAAGTGTGCCATAAACCCAAAATGGCACGCCAATACCTCTAAGACCTAATTGTACCAATTTAATCATTTTTAACTTCTCAAGCACATTGGCACATTCTAATGTGTCAACTCTACTATGGTTAGGTTAACTACCCATCCACTTAGGGTTGACACACCCTAACTCATTTAGCGTGAATCGATCACGCTTTTAGGAACCCAATATCTATTGGAGCTCCTTGGGTTAACAAGGTATTCTCTAGGGATAACCTCCCTAGATACCTTCCTAATGACCCTTTTAGGCTTTAAAGCCATAGTCTTTTGAGTCTTTCCTAGGTCAACTCTAGAGGTGACTCCTCCTTTGACCTTCCTAGTGGCTTTCTAAGATTTCTTTGAGGTCTTAGCCACTAAGCAAACACCATGGCTAGACTTAGGGATAGCTTCCCTATTAGCCTTGGTTTTTCTAGACCTAGAAATAGTTCCATAATCAAATGGAACATTATGATAAGTCTTCTTGGGCTTAGGTTTGTGACCCAAACCTTCCTTGCCCTTAAACCGTTTTTGAACCTTAGGTCTTGACTTTTGGGCATTTGACCCTAGAATTGAATTTTCTATGATTCTAAGGGTTTTCTCCATTCTCTCAAGCCTTGACCTTAAGACTTGGTTTTCTAGCTCTAATTTTTCCAATTTTGATTTTTCATTACTTTTTTGGGAAATATTCTTCTTCTTGGCATGTGTCTACCCTTCTTAGGGTTAATGCCTAGATGGTTTTCAATTCTTCTAATGGACTCTTTAGGTAAAATAGTTCTAGTGTTTTGAGTCCTAGGTTTGTCCTTAGAGAAACTAACATGCTTAGCACCTAGACAGACATATTTCTTTCTACTAGCATGCTTTTCATTAATGATTGCAAGAGAGCTAAAATAATTCTTAGCATGCTTTTTAACTTTAGGAATTGAAGATGCATAAGTTAAATTTACCTTAGGGTTAGCTTGGGAAGCTCCCCCTACATGAGATACACCTTCTTGCCCTTTCTTTCTCCCCCTAGGGCATTGGCTTCGGTAGTGTCCCTTGTGATTGCATTTAAAGCACACAATGTGCTCTTTGCTTCTAGTTGTGGGAACTCTGGCATCTTTTGATTTTTGAGTTTTTGGTGAGGTAATTCAATGATGATCCTCTAGTGGAATGGAACATCATTGATTGATCAAGTTTGTGTGGTTCCGATCCATCGGGTGGCCAAGATCCAACTCCTCCTTATGGTCCCTATCGTAGCCTAATATAATCCTTGTGAAGTCTAGATCCAAGAATGTAAAACAAAACCCTAGAACCAACGGTTGGGATTAAATCCCTAGATCCGATGGTTAGGATGAAACCCTAGAACCAACGGTTGGGATTAAATCCCTAGATCCGATGGTTAGGATGAAACCCTAGAATCGACGGTTGGGATGAAACCCTAGATCCGACGGTTGGGATGAAATCCTAGATCCAACGGTTGGGATAAAACCCTAGATCCGACGGTTGGGATAAAACCCTAAATCCGACGGTGGAGATTAAATCCCTAAATCCGACGGTGGAGATTAAAGGAGGCTTAAGCCCAATTCTATAAATAGAGGGCTTAGGCTTGGGCGGCAAGCCAAATCAATTGGAGTTAGGGTTTGGCTCTTCTAAAGGTGAGCGGCTAGGGTTTGGGAGCTAGGGCTTGGGCGGCAATCTTCTTCCATCGAATTATTGCCGGCGCCCATCTTCCTCCATCAAGACTTGGTCGGTGCCCATCCTCTAGACCACTCTCTTATTCCTTGGCCGGTGGTTCTCCTTCCATTGGTGGCCGGCGTTCACTCCTCCAATCTCTCCAAGGTGGCCGGCGATTTTCCTTCCATTGGTGGCCGGTGCTTCATCCACTCGTTCCTTGGCCGGCGGTTGCATCAAACTCCTTTGCTTGGTGGCCGGTTCTAGAAAGGAAAGGTTTTGTTAGTTCTACTCTTTGTTCGCAGCGGACAAGGAAGATAGGACATACGGTAGAAGATCGTAAGGTATAAAGTGGTACAACTTTATTTTCAGATCTGAGCATGTTGTTTTAATTGTTGATTATACAATTATGCATATGTATATATTTTGTATAATCTTGGACCCCGAAGACAAACACAAAAACCGGCGATCCGTCCGTCATCTCTTCCGCGGCTAACCAACTAGAAGAGTTGAGTTGCTTGAACAACTAGTTTGTTCAAGCGACCACTCAAGTTGTTAGCACGATGACGAATTGGTTATGCTAAGGAAACTCATCCCATCCGGATTAATTCTTTCATTAGTGAAAATTTTAATCCGGGGACATGGGAGCCAATGAGCCTCCGAAGCAACTCCCTTCAGGTGAAATCCTCCAACTTGAGCTCCATTTATAACCTATATCAAGCTATTTTCGCGCCCAGCAGTTGACTGCCAAAAGGCCCCAGTCGACTGCCCTTGTAGCCGTTGTCTCACAAAGGCCAGATCCACGTCGGATAAGTTCCAACGGATCTCCTACGATCAGCGATCCATGGCGATCGACTAGTATCTAATGCCGACTACCCGATGCGTCTACAAGCGTTACATGCTCGCGACACTCCCATCATTCGACTGCCATCCCTCGGCAGTTAACTGTTGTCAACATCAGTCAACTGCCAGTCCATGGCAGTCGACTTCCAAGCACAAAACCCGTAGTCTTACACCAGTTGAACCCTAGTCGACTTGGACCAGTCGACTGACACCTATGCCAGTCGACTGCTATAGAGCAAAACCTCAAACACCAAGTTGTTTGTGCATCCGACCGTCGAGTAAACCTTCAAACATCAAGTTTGAGCCTCCGACACTCAGTCTTAGCCACTTGGCCAAGTCCACATCATCCCTCATGGAGTTCCCCACCGAAGCTCTCTTCCCTCGGCCTACGTCCCTTGGATGCACCAAGTGCACAGCTTCGCAACGCCATCCTTCGCGTCTCTTGCCCTCGAAGTATGCTTCCCTTTGGGCTCACTCCATTCACTCCCCGTCCGGTGGTCCCTCGGATGCACCAAGCACACGGCTTCACAATGCCATCCTTCACCGACTCAAGGACCCCGAGCCTAGTGAACTTACCAAGTCCTCAAGACTTCCCACATGCACCAAGCGCACAGCTTCGCAATGCATTTCTCACTAAGCACCAAGCGCACGACTTCGCAATGCTTTGGACTTTTCACACACCAAACTCCATGCTTGGATTTTCCACGCCAACCCCATGTTGGACTTTCCCATGACAATCCAATGTCATGAGTTTTGTCTATTATCAAAATCCTATCAAGGTACTGCTCGAGTCAAACTCGAATCAACCTGGGTCGATTGCACCAACAATCTCCCCCTTTTTGATGATTGACAAAACTACCATCTCAAGTCTACCAATTCTCCCATATTAGCAATTCTCACATCCCAAATGAGAATTCCAAACCTAATTGGTAACTTGGTAACTTCTCCCCCTTTTTGACATTACATCAAAAAGGTGTCTCATATCCCAATGAGATCTTACAATCTCTCCCTTGGAGGAACACATACCTTCAATCTTTCTAGTGATTCCATATCACTTAAGAGAGGCAACCCAAACTTTCCTCCCATGAGGAAATACACATCCATCTTCCCATGATGGATACCTCCCCCTACAGGCTTGCTCCCCCTTGAACATTGCACCAACAATGTCCTTGGAGAGTCCCTAAGCCAATAGGAATATTTAACCAAACAAAATTAAGGCAAAGTTTAACAATGAACTCTCTTCCACCTTAAAATTGATACTCTCCCTAAACTCATCTCCTAATCCATGTCCAATGGATTTCCACCCTTTCTAATGCTCTCCCAAGCATATCCTAGGGTTAGGAGTGGTTTGGGGACCTTAACCTAGCTGAACATTGTTAGGGCAATCTCTTGCCGTAATATGCTTTTGATGGTGTGGCAAAGGGTTTAAGTTAGTTTGATATGTTGATTTGATATGTGCGTTGAAGTCGTGCAGGACTTAGTAATTCGCACATAGAGCCGTGGCGAGTTTCACATCTCATGACTCGTGCCTTGAGTCGGTGAAGGATAGCTTTGCGGAAGCCGTGCGCTTGGAGCATCCGAGGGACCGCCGGACGAGAAGCTTGGAGTGAAGCCGGAGGAAGTAGACTTCGAGGCAAGAGATGCGAAGGAG
Organism: Wurfbainia villosa; assembly: GCA_025175895.1. Lineage (NCBI taxonomy): Eukaryota > Viridiplantae > Streptophyta > Magnoliopsida > Zingiberales > Zingiberaceae > Wurfbainia > Wurfbainia villosa. Next base: position 42,387,585 of record CM046008.1, on the reverse strand, counting down.
CATTGCAGAGCCGTGCGCCTGATGCTGTCGAGGAACGTGGCCGAGAACAAAGAGAACTTCGAAGGCGAGGGACTCCGAGACATGAGAGTGAACCCGGGGAAGGGTAGCTCTTAGGTGAAACTTGGCCATTTGGCCAAGTGTCGGATGAGTTTTCCCGACACCAGTCGAATGCCATGTCATGGCAGTCGACTACTCTGAGTCGAGTGTAGTTCGACTAATATACGATCGGATTGTGTCATACGTGGGCGATCGACCGAACCATCGATCGGCGCAATGACCGATCGGTAGTCAATAGGGTTTCGACCATGAACCGTCGTAGCCGTAGGCGATCGACTACGGGCTGAGCCGATCGTGATGAGGTCCATCACCGATCGCAAGAGTTCCGTTGGACTACAACGGTCCGGATCCGACGTGTTCGGAGGCCGTTGTAGTGACGGCAGTCGACTGCCAAGGGCGGCAGTCGACTGATGGCGGCCAACGGGAAGAAATCAGCCCTCTCTGTAAAAAGAGAGGGTGTAAGCCTTTGAGAGGCTAATGCTTATGCTCCAAGTGATCTCCCTAGTGCCCCACAAGCTCTAAACTCTTCTTACTCGCTTTTACTCCATTCTATTTGTAAGAAGAGTGATCTTGATTGTAAAGGTTACCTCCACCTAGCTTGGTGCAAAGGAGAGACCATTTAGTGGATTGGTTTAGCGGAGTGATTCACCGAGGACGAATCGGGGACCGTGGACTAGCGACGTAGCCGTGAACCACGTTACATTCTTTGTTAGCATTTGTTTTCTCGTATTTCTATTTGTTTGTCTTTATTAGTCTTCCTCTTGTGCTAATTAGTTTTGTAGACGAGCAAATACCGGCATCCAAACGAAAAGGGCTATTCCCCCCTCTAGCCGGTCGTACCGATCCCCTACAAACATGGGCCTATCCAATAAGATTTACCCGTAATCATCTTGGGCAGTCGACTGAAATCAGAAATCAGTCGGCTGCCACCTCCATCAGTCGACTGGCCACCATGGCAATCGACTGATAACTGCATTTGTAGTTTTCTGAATTTCAGAAATGACTTTTCGAAATTCATAAGTAAATATACATAGTTTTAAAAATCTTGAAATTTGGTATGTATATTACTTATCATAAACACTATGGGTGAAAAATATTTGAAAATTATTTTATCCACTAAATTAAGATATTGACACAAAGTCCAAAAGTTAAGAAAAGCTTCAATAAATAGCTCTCTTTGTATCATCCCATTCAATGGTGATAGCTATCAAAAGATAGGCTTCACCAAGATTTTTTAAAATATTTTCAAAATGTTTTTGAAACTTTTAATTTCTTTTTCCTAAACATCTCACTTGTATCTAGATGTGTAAAACACATACAAGTCAAGTTTTTAGTGAGATGTGGGTTTTTGTTCTTTTAATGGTTTCATGCATATTTCTAGGCAATATTATTTGATTCCCATCAAATCATGCCATAGTCCTTAATTTTATTTTAGTTATATGCATGAAGATGATTATGGCACAAATATGATATAGATAAAAGCATATGCCAAAATCATGATGTCATGGCATGTAAGAGACATCTAAGCATACATGACATCTAAAATTAATTCTAAACATGATCATGACATTTTTATAGATAAAAATGAAAATGATGTCATGACATGGCAAGGCAAACAAATCATGGCAAGTAAAATATACTAAGGTATAAAATACCTTAGTGTTAAATCCAAATTGCCATTTCTAGGGTTAAGTCCATTTTCTCCTTAATAGCCATTTTCTCCCAAGTGTGCCATAAACCCAAAATGGCACGCCAATACCTCTAAGACCTAATTGTACCAATTTAATCATTTTTAACTTCTCAAGCACATTGGCACATTCTAATGTGTCAACTCTACTATGGTTAGGTTAACTACCCATCCACTTAGGGTTGAAACACCCTAACTCATTTAGCGTGAATCGATCACGCTTTTAGGAACCCAATATCTATTGGAGCTCCTTGGGTTAACAAGGTATTCTCTAGGGATAACCTCCCTAGATACCTTCCTAATGACCCTTTTAGGCTTTAAAGCCATAGTCTTTTGAGTCTTTCCTAGGTCAACTCTAGAGGTGACTCCTCCTTTGACCTTCCTAGAGGCTTTCTTAGATTTCTTTGAGGTCTTAGCCACTAAGCAAACACCATGGCTAGACTTAGGGATAGCTTCCCTATTAGCCTTGGTTTTTCTAGACCTAGAAATAGTTCCATAATCAAATGGAACATTATGATAAGTCTTCTTGGGCTTAGGTTTGTGACCCAAACCTTCCTTGCCCTTAAACCGTTTTTGAACCTTAGGTCTTGACTTTTGGGCATTTGACCCTAGAATTGAATTTTCTATGATTCTAAGGGTTTTCTCCATTCTCTCAAGCCTTGACCTTAAGACTTGGTTTTCTAGCTCTAATTTTCCCAATTTTGATTTTTCATTACTTTTTTGGGAAATATTCTTCTTCTTGGCATGTGTCTACCTTTCTTAGGGTTAATGCCTAGATGGTTTTCAATTCTTCTAATGGACTCTTTAGGTAAAATAGTTCTAGTGTTTTGAGTCCTAGGTTTGTCCTTAGAGAAACTAACATGCTTAGCACCTAGACAGACATATTTCTTTCTACTAGCATGCTTTTCATTAATGATTGCAAGAGAGCTAAAATAATTCTTAGCATGCTTTTTAACTTTAGGAATTGAAGATGCATAAGTTAAATTTACCTTAGGGTTAGCTTGGGAAGCTCCCCCTACATGAGATACACCTTCTTGCCCTTTCTTTCTCCCCCTAGGGCATTGGCTTCGGTAGTGTCCCTTGTGATTGCATTTAAAGCACACAATGTGCTCTTTGCTTCTAGTTGTGGGAACTCTGGCATCTTTTGATTTTTGAGTTTTTGGTGCCGATACCTTCTCCTTAGCCAATTTTGGGCACTTACTTTTGTAATGCTCTTTCTCCCTACACTCAAAACAAATTATATAATCTTTACGATTAATTATAATACACGAGTTACCTAGGGAGTTGGTGGAGGCCTCTTCACTTCTTTCGGAGGTAGAAGCTTCATTTTGATCTTGCTCCGAAATGGAAATCCTTTCCTCCCCCTCAATGCTAGAGGTGGAGGTCTCCACCAAATCATCAACATCATCAAAAGTGGATGGTGCTTCTTCTTCGGCATTCTCTTCTACTTGTGCCGGTTGGGAATTTTCTTGGAATTTCATTATCTTATTCTATAATTCCCTTGCATACCTATAATCACCCAATCTAGACCAAATAGTGTTAGGTAACAAATCACTAATCAATTTTATTACCTCGAGATTTTTCTTGAAGTTCTTGATTTGGTCTTGGGTTCACTTTGACTTCTCAATGGGTTTGTTTTCTTTATCCCTAGGCATCTCAAAACTGTTTTCTATAATAATCATAAAATCAAAATCGGTTTCGAGATATACCTCCATCCGTTTCTTCCACCAAGCAAAATGTCCATCGAATTTTGGTGGATGGATGAGGCTGGCCATTTTGTGGTGCTCTCGCGGCAGTTACTCCTTGAAGAGCAACCTGGCTCTGATACCACTTATATGGAATTGATCGGTGTGTATTGGCCAGCTAGAGGGGGGTGAATAGCCCTCAATCGTCCGATGATGGAATTTGCTCGTTCTTGTTGCGTTGCTTGTCTACGATTGTTGTTAGCGCAGCGGAATAACAATGATAATAATAATACTAACAACACATAACAATCACAAGCAATACACAAGCATATACGTGGTTCAGAACCGAATGGTTCCTACTCCATGGGCGAGCTCACCAAGCTCTAGTTATGTGCACAACACTAACTAAACTCCTTCTCGACTACACGTCGGAGGTGGAGAAACCTCTCACAAGCTATTACAACAAGTAATATATGAAATACAAGCAATACAAAGACAAATACGAAATACACGTAAAGAACACTTTACAACGCTTACTTTGAACCCTTTGCTTGTAGCTTGCTTTAGATGGCTCTTGAAGGTCTGGAATGCAGCAGCAATTCCCCTCCAATAGCTTCACAAAAGTCTTGGCGAAATCCTCCAACTTGAGCTCCATTTATAACCTGCATCAAGCTATTTTCGCACAGAGCCGACCGCCAAAAGGCCTCATGCCGAGCTATTGTCTCACAACGGCCAGATCCACGTCGGATAAGTTCCAACGGATCTCCTACTAGTCGATCGGTCCATGGCGATCAAGCTGGTGACCTAATGGCCGTGCCCGATCGGCTACGGAGCGTTACAGGTTCTCGACACTCCCATCGATCGTGACATCTCGACGATCGATTCGCCGACATCGATCATTGCCGATCCATGGCGGCCGATCAAGCACATAAAACTCCGCATCTTACACCGGTGAACCCTAGTCAACTTGGACTAGTCGACTAACACCTATGCCAGTCGACTGCTGTCGGGAAAAACCTCAAACACCAAGTTGTTTGAGCATCCGAACGTCGGGTAAACCCTCAAACATCAAGTTTGAACCTCCGACACTCAGTGTTAGCCACTTGGCCAAGTCCACATCATCCCTCATGGAGTTCCCCACCGAAGCTCTCTTCCCTCGGCCTACGTCCCTCAGATGCGCCAAGCGCACGGCTTCGCAACACCATCCTTCGCGTCTCTTGCCCTCGAAGTATGCTTCCCTTTGGGCTCACTCCATTCGCTCTCCGTCCGGCGGTCCCTCGGATGCACCAAGCACATGGCTTCACAATGTCATCCTTCACCGACTCAAGGACCCCGAGCCTAGTGAACTTACCAAGTCCTCAAGACTTCTCACATGCACCAAGCGCACGACTTCGCAATGCATTTCTCACCAAGCACCAAGCGCACGGCTTCGCAATGCTTTGGAATTTTCACACACCAAGCTCCATGCTTGGATTTTCCATGCCAACCCCATGTTGGACTTTCCCATGACAATCCCATGTCATGAGTTTTGTCTATCATCAAAATCCTATCAAGGTACTGCTCGAGTCAAACTCGAGTCAACCTGGGCCGATTGCACCAACATTCTCCACCTCCGACTTATTGTTGAGAAGGAGTATTTGTGATTAGAGGTGTGTGCTTGCATTGCTAGGGCTCTTTCGAGCCCAATCCGTGGAGTAGGAACCATACGGTTCTGAACCACGTTATATCTTGTGCATTATGCTTGTGTTGTGTATTTGTTTTGGTTATTATACATATTCTGCTGCATTTAACTCATTTTGTAGCAAGCACAATCAAAATCCATCATACGACGAAGGACGCTATTCACTCCCCCCCTCTAGCGAGTGCATAGGTCCTAACAGAGATGTGGATCATAATCCAAACCGAATTCATGCTTCCTACTAATGAAGTGGGTGAATCATTGGATTATGATCAATGGACGAATGCCATGAAAAGACAAGTCGAAGCCAATGCCAAGGCGACCCAAATCCTTCAATGTGGCTTGTCCAAAGAGGAGCTAAACCACGTCAGCCCCTTCATAAGTGCGAAAGATCTATGGAACAAACTCATAGAACTACATGAAAGAACCGATGACGTGAAGGTGTGTAAACGCGTCTTACTTTTCAATAAGTTGTATAACCTTAAGATGCAGGAACATTAGACGACAACACAACTACACGCTCATATACAAGAGATTGTCAACAGCCTGCACTCCATTGAACAAAATGGTCGAGAACCAAGACCTTATAAGGTATGCACTTAATGTCTTTCCTAGGACTACCTTGTGGGCATCCATGGTCGATGTCTACAAGGTTTCTAAGGACCTCTCTAAAATTAGACTAAATGAATTATTTTCTAAATTCAAACTTCATGAACAAACTAATGTGGTCCGGGCCGAGAAAGGAGTTGCCTTACCTGCAGGTCAAAGAAGAAAAGGAAAGAGCAAGCCACCACCCGAGCAAGAAGATGAATCCGAACCCGAAGGCAAATCCGAGTCCGAATTTGAAGAGGAGGCTACGATAGTAAACATGGTGCGAAGGATTGTTCGAAAAGAAAAAGAGCTATCAAAGAACAAAAAGAGGGCGCAATTCAAATCAAAGCAAAAGGGAGTAAAGAAAGTCTTTCGTGCAACTTGGGAAAACGAAGAAGAAGGCATCGGCAGAGCATACATGGCAAGACCAGGAGAGTTTGAGTCAGAGTCCGAAGCCGAGTACGAATCCAACTACAACTCCGACTATGACCCCGAAGACTACTTCGAGAAGAGACTCAAAGTCGGGCCGAAAGAGAAAGTCAAGGTTAGCCGTTCTTTAATTAGTACGCTTTATCATACAATTAAAATGCTAACTATGAAATTAGCTAAGTCCGAGTCTAGGGTCGAATCCTTGCTTAAGGAGGTTGAAACCCTCAAGCAAGAGGCCACCCTAACCTCTTCCACTAGTCAAGTTCAAGAGGAGGACTCAACTCGAGTTGAAAAACTCGAAGGTGAGAAATCACTCTTGAAAGGACAAGGACAAGTACAAGTTCTCGACGGGATCCAAGAATCTTAACCGACTTCTTGGAACTCAGAGAGTTGTGTACAACAGAGTCGGACTCGTGTTTAGTCCAAAGACTACGAATAGATCATATATGTCTATCGTAAATCGTAGTCATCAACGAGTCCAAGATTGGGTCCCAAAGACTCTCTTAAATTCACATATAAGGACCAATAGGTATTGGATTCCCCAGGACCAAGTTTATTACTTGACTAGACCATATTGGTTCAATGATTCAGGGGGAGCTAATACCAAAATAGTATACCCGATAACTTAGCATGATCAAACTTTTATTTTACTTTTTAGAATGGCTAGATAGGACAAGTAGTTAGTCAACTCTTGATAACATAGTATCAGGACGTAGTGGGATGATAGTACGTTAGGGAAACAAAGTCTCGTGTATTCGAGCTAGATAAGGCGTATCTAGCTTGGTGCACTTGACAGAGTGGAACTAGCTGAAGCTACCTTGTCGTATCCTAAACTAGTTAGACCAGGAAGTAGTCTTAATTGACTCAAGTTATCATTTTCCTGAACTTGGCTTTATCTAAGGAAGTGGTCATTGTTCCAATCAAAGAAGGCCCTGTGCCTCGCCATGACCTGGAAGCCAATTTTTCAAAAAGGTGACTTGACGAGCTTAGGGTTAAATCCGAATCTAACCCAAGGTTGACTAGCTTTAATTAAGTTCAAATCATCTCACAAAACATATAAGGCGAACAAATTCTAAGACACATAGAATGGGCAAGATGATTAAGGAATAATTATAATATACATAACTTTTTTCAAAAGCTACCTATTTTTTTAACTATTGCGCTTAAACGAATACTTATAATCAGCCAATATTAACTATAAAACTCTCTAGGTCAATGTTTAGTTCCCCCTAACTCTCTTATACCTCATATACTTGACTAAGGGGGAGAGCAAACTAACCCTAAGGGTTATAAATCTTTAAAGTTATTCTTGAAAATTAGCTTATAAGTATTTTAAAAATCAAAGCTAAGTTTCAAAAACTTATTGTTGGTGTAGAGGGATATACCTCGAACCAATTTACTTAAACCAATTTGAGATGTATGCTTGGACTCATACTCACTTTTTTTATGCATGCTATAATATTATGCATTTTTAAACCCCTTATTTTTTATAAACCCCCGACCTTATTTTTGATTTATGGCAAAATGGGGAGAAGAGTGTAAGTTAAGGGGCAGTACCACAAAAATTTAAATTTAAACAATTAAAGTATTTCTTTCAAAACTCACCCAAGATTAAGGGGGAGTTCTTTAAAGTGAGTTTATCATTTATTTTACTTGTTTTATGTCTTATGCTTTAAATTTCTCTTAACTTTGCGTCGATTTGCCATAGATCAAAAAGGGGAAAATTGTTAGTGTAGAAGCATCAGATAATCGAACCGGTGTTTTGATTATGGAAAAGGCACAAAGTTAAGCTCATATTGTTATCTCACGAGCTGAATCAAGTGTGCAGGAATGCTAAGTTAAAGGTCAGCGACACCTGGAGGGAACCGTGGTGGTCGGGCGACACCGGGAGGACTTCGGAGGGAGCCAAAGAAATCAGGTGGAGACCGGAAGCAAAGCTTCAAAGGTAAAGTTTGAGGTAAGCTCGTGTGAGTGAGTGTAAGTAAGGTCGTGTCCTCCATACGGGGACGTCCTTAGGCAACAATCCGACTAAGACTTCCCATGGAAGGTCTAAGTCGAGATCGGACGGTTGGTAGCCATCGAAAACACTTATTTTAATGTTATTTTTGAGCTAACTCTTGATGTAGTCAAAAATCCTGGCCATCAGTTCAACCGGGATAGTTCAACTGACTAGTTCAACTGCTGTTTGAATTACAGCTTTGAGGAGAGTCAAAACTCATCCCTTTCTTTAAGGGTGAGGTGGCTTTGATGATAGGATCTCCATCCTTGAACGTTGAGGGGGTTCTAGGGATATAAAAGAAGGGTCATTACACTCCTTTTTCATAATCCCAAGTGCTCTCAATTGCTCCCGCAATATCGCGACTCTCCGACGATCCTACGACGACGAAGCGCTACCGAAAAACTAACGACCCAAGCTCTTCCTTCAAACTTCTTAGTCGTCGGTAACATTTGAATATTGTCATTTTAGTATATTTGTTTTCAATTTATATTTTCGAGCTTTCATCGTAATGAGGAGAGAGGGATTGTCTCTCTACCTTGAGTATTCTTGTGCTTTTGTAAATCGTTAACTTCTACCTCCAACGAGGAGGAGTATTTTAGTGTTTTGCCCTCCATACATGGTCTAGGACTGTTAGGACCTTGGATTAGCAACCGGAAGGCTGTGAACCAAGTAAAATTACATTTGTCTTGTTTTATTTTTCGGTGCACTTTACTCTTCTTACTTATCGAATCTACGAATGAACGAAAAGTTTTTGTGCACTATTCACCCCCTCCCCCCCTCCCCCCTCTAGCGCTCATATCGATCCAACAAATCATCACATAATTGGCTCTAGGGATTACTACTAACATTGAATACTTCAAGTCTAAGGCAGCTCGCACTCGAACTGCAATGAAACTTCATCGACATAAAGAACCATATAAAGTTTCATAGCAGGTCACTCCAACGAACTAGTTACCCTAACTTTCATCCACATGTTCACACTCTGCATCCCTATGGTTCCATTCAGTGAGTACCGAATATTTGGATAAACCAAGGAGCATAACATGTGCTAGTCTCACAGAATTGATGATGTCTAATCTCATCTATTCATCGGCTAGGGATAGTTTCAATGTACTTATATAATTACACATGATGAGATACCCACTAATTATGATCCAATCACAATTTTCTCTCATCCTATATTTCATATTGTGGACATCAGTAAATAAGTTTAAGATCTAAACATATACATAGAAAATATGAACTTAAATAGTGAATTTTATTAATAACTTCTAAGGTGATTGCCTTCAGACACCTCTCAATTACATCATACTCCCACTTGGTCTACAGTCAATCTCCTTGGTATATAATACCATAGGCCTCTACATGCTTCTCGAATTTTTCTTGGGATATGCTAGATTCCTATTGGTGGAAACTTTCTCTATTTGTATGTCACTTCTACCTGTGATCTCTCTGATCAGATGGTAACGACGAAGTATGTGCTTGGATCGCTGATGAGACCGTGGTTTCTTTGCCTGTACAATTGCACCATTATTGTCACAGTAAACCGGTAATACTTCAACAATGCTCGAAATAACTCCAAGTTTAATAATAAACTTCTTGATCCATATCGCCTCCTTTACTGCTTCAAAAGTCTTAATGTACTCTGCCTCTGTGGTAGAATCGGCAACGGTGTCTTGTTTGGAACTTTTTAACTCACCACACCTCTATTGAAGATGAATATGTATCCAAACTTAGATTTGGAGTCATCCTTATCCATCTGGAAGATAGCATCAGTATACCAGCTTACTACTGTTAGTAATATATGAGAGATGTCCTAAGGCAATCGCCTTATGTATGAACCATTTATATGATAAATGAAGATTCACTATTTGAGTATACATATTTTATGTATTTGATTGGATCTTAAACTCATTTACTGAATGTCCACGATACGATTCACAGCATGAGAGAATTTGTGATTGGATCACAACTAGTGAGTATCTCTACATGTGTAATTGTGATGTATCGGAATTATCCCTAGTCAATGAATTGATGGATTTGGACACCATCAATTCTGTCGAGACTAGCACGAGGTATACTCCTTGGTGTATCCAAGCAGCTGATTCTCACTGGCTGGAGACATAGTGATGTCCGGAGTTAATCGTGGATGCTAGTTATGGTAACTAGTTCATTGGAGTGACCAACCGTAAGACTTCATATGGTTTTCTGCATATATAGATATGTCAATGAAGTTCTTACTGTGGCTTAAGTGCGATGTTCCTTTGACTTGCGGTATTCAAGTCATCTTGATCATAGAGACTTATGCTTTGACATCTTAAGCAAACATCTCTAAGGAGATGTGGACCCGGGATGATTGGGTATAAGTCGGCGATCAAGGTGTTTGAATAGCCTATAAAGGATTCACCACTCCTTGCGAGGAGATGTATACCCATGGCCTCTCGTCGGATTGTTACTAAAGTCTTTGCCAAAGCATTACATGTTTAGAGTAAGGTACTCTTCGATACATGTGGAGTAACTAGAACTGAGGACGAGGAAATGATACTTGGGCTAGGTGTGACGAGTCACTTAGTGGGGACCGGCACAATAGACCATGTCCCAACCAAGTGGGTATAAGATGAGTGAAGGGAATGGGGCACGATTCATTCGAGCATCAAGGGTTTCGTAAATAGTTCGATCAACTGCTGATCTTTCTGCTAATTGGGGATCATGATGTACTACTAGGTGCCACTCATGATCGTTCTATAATTAATGGTTAATTATAGACTACCAACATAAACCGAGAACCTATTTGGTCACACGCACAACGAGTGTAATCCAAAGGATTTAAAACGAGCTTGAGAATGGGATTCTCAGACCGAGAGAAACTATGTTTGGTTGGACCAAACATAAAGCGAGCATGAAATTGTTTCAGTCGCAATGGAAGCGTGGATGGGCCGTGTCTTATGAAGACATAATGATGGACCAAAATGGTTTGGTTCTAATCCAATGGATGAGAATAAACCAAAGGGTTTGGTTTATATTAAACGAATGAACCAAGGGTTGGTTCGGTTCGCTTTAACTTAAAATAAACCATCATGGTTTGGTTTATTTTAACTTATCTTAATGGAGCGGGTTAACGGGCTTTATGGATATGATCCATTAACCATTAAGAGAATTAGTTCTCTATAAAATAGGGATTAAACCCTAACCCTAAACCTAATCCAATTAGTGGCCGCCCAACATCAAGAGCCGCCGCCACCTTGTGTTGCCGCCTGCCCACCTCATCCAACCGCGCCCGTATAAGGCGGCTTCTTCCTCCTCGCAAGCCGAGCTGCTGCCGGAAGAGTTCCGGCGATCCTCCTTAGCTTTGGCATCAAGGTAAGCACTTGGCTTCCTTTGTTGGCCGGCGCCTATCTCCTCCACCAAGCTGTCCAGTTTTCTGGACAGCTTCTTCCCCCCCTCGTCGGAGCGTCGTTTGGACGACGGTTAGTGCTCCGACAGCGGCTAACATACCGGGGATTTGATCTCCGGTAATCCTCTGAGGTGGAGGACGAAGGATTCGTCAATCGGTTGACGAATACCTCTCCGGAGAAGCAAGTCTTGAGGACTTGTTTTAGGTCCGAATTTGGATTCGGATCGTGATCATCTCTCGATCACGTCATCTTCAACACGAGGCTAGTAACCCGTACGAAGACGAAGCTCGTGACTTAGCGAAGTCATCCCGAGGAGCTCGGCGTGGATACGGATAGAGACGATTCTTACGAGGATCGTTCCGGTTGATGCCGTTCCCGCTACACGTCATACGGAAGGTATAACGTAGTTTAATTTCCTTATATTGCAAATTTTAATTTACGGTTATGTCTACACTTGTTGTAATAGCATGCGTGTGTTGTGTGTGTTGTAATAAATAGGAGTATTTATTATTTTTATTGCTTCCGCTGTGCTCATGTTTACGAAACATGATCGAACACACACACGCCGCGGTGCCGGAAACCCAACAACTACCATATCACATCCTCCATATACCAAGAACAAATCCTTAGCTCTTGTCAAGTACTTAAGGATTGCCTTGATAGCCACCCAATGATCCATACCAAGATCTGATAGGTATCTTCTTGTAATACTCAAAAAGTATGATACATCAGGCCTCGTACATAACATGACATACATGATCGATCCTATAGCAGACTCATATGGGATCTTACTCATGCGAATCCTCTCATCTTCAATGTGTGGGCACATAGACTTCGAAAGGTGAATCCCATGCCTTGTTGAATAAAACCTTTCTTGGATTCTTTCATACTAAACTATTTTACCACTTTGTCTATGTTTGTAGACTGTGAAAGACCAAACAACCGATTCGATCTATCTCTATAGGGTTGTTGTAACAATGCCCCAAGAATTTATGTATTTTGATGTTTGGATAATCATTTATAGTTAGACAACATTTGTGATCTAATCATGAATGTTGGCAAGGAAAGTCTAAGTGTGAAGACTTGCTAAAGAGAAGTCCAAGTGTGAATCTTGGCAAGGAAAGTCCATGGGAAGGTCTTGGTAGCATAAGTCCAAGCATGTAGTCTTGGCGGCATAAAGTCCAAGTGGACCTTGGTAAAGGAAGTCCAAAGGCAAGGTCTTGGCAACGTAAGTCCAAGCATGTAGTCTTGGCGGTGTAAAGTCCAAGAAGACTTTGGCAAAAGAGAAACTCGAAACATGACGAAATCGAGGGAAGCTTTTGAAGGCAAGCACAAGGATGAAGGAGTCGTGGACTCGGAGGGATCCTAGAGGCGCAAGGATGATGGAGAAGCTAGAAAATTGAGTCTAGGTTTAGGGTGTTGGTTTCAAGTATGAATTGATCATACTTGAAGTATGCCAGTCGACTGGAGTCTTGCATCAGTCATCTGGTCTCTAGTTTTTAGCACTCGAGGGTCTAGAAGGCTTGAATAGTCGACTGGGGTTATGACTCAGTCGACTAGTATGAGTCCACTGGAAGGAGTCGATAGGAGCTCGACTATGGTTGTGTGCCACCAATAGTCGACTACCAGCTTTGGGCAGTCGACTGGCACCTGGATCAATTGACTTCCATGAAGGGCAGTCAACTGATGTAGGTGGACACGGACACACAAACATTTTGAGTCAAATGATTGCTTGGAGCAGTCGACTGCTAGCTCAATCAGTTGACTGCTAGTATGAGTAGTCGATTGGTCAGAGTTTCATTGGGCAGTGATGATTGTGATTAGGCTTCATCAGAAGCCATTGGATTTGGTCAAAAGTGGTAGCAGTCTGCTGTTGATAGGCTCAACGGGAAAATCAACCTCTTCTCTATAAAAAAAAAAGTCCTTGGGGAGCTTGAGAGGGCTAGTGCTCTAATTCCAATCTTTGCTCTCAAGCTCACCAAGTCTTCTCCAAGCTTTCTAGTGTTTCTTAACCTCTTCTTCTCCATTTTACTTCCATCATCTTGTAAGAAGAAAAGTGTGATTGTAAGAAGGCTTCTCCACCTTGGTGATTGCATCAAAAGGAGACTTTAGTGAGAGCTTGCTAGGGTTGATCCACCTTACGGATTATCGTGGAGTAGGAACGTCATATTCGAACCACGTTAAACATCTTTGTTAGCATTGTCTTTTGATTTCATTTTTATTTGTATTATTTTTTTTGCTTTCGCTAGTATCTTATAAAAATCAAAAGAGGCTATTCACCCCCCCCCCCCTCTAGCCATTCAAAGGATTCCCTACAAGTGGTATCAGAGCTCGGATCGCATCGGAAGATCTAACAATCAACCGGAGCACGATGGCGTTTCAAGAGAGTTATAGCATAGTGCGACCACCTTTCTTTGATGAAAACGACTTCACCTATTGGAAAGTTAGGATGGAGTCTTATTTAATGAATGATATTGATAATTGATTTAGTGTAGTAGATAGATTGAAGAAGCTCGTAGATGAATTTGGAGCGCCCCTACCAACAAAAGATTAGACAAGGGAAATGGCGAAGAAAGCTCAGGCAAATGCCAAAGCAACAACCACACTCCAATGTGGTTTATCCAAAGAGCAATTGAGCAAGGTCAGACCTTTCGACTCCGCCAAAGAGATTTGGTAGGAGCTCATTGAGCTCAATGAAGGATCCAGGGAGACAAGGAGAGCCAAGAGAGATGTTTTGATAGGTCAACATCAAACTTTTAGCATGAAGACCAATGAGACCGTGAGTTAAATGCATGGTAGATTCATGGAGGTGGTCAATGGACTTCACATCATAGGTGAGAATATGGAAAATCGGGATTTGGTAAGAAACATCCTTCAATCTTTTCCTAGAAAAACCTTATGGGCATCAATGGTAGATGTTTATGTTGGGATGTATACTGAAAAGTCTATCTTTTGTATAAACATCTTTATTTTTGAGATAAGAATCACATGATCATTGTTTGCATATTTATGGTTATGCATATTGTCTGATACATTACATTGTAGATAACATGGTGTGTAGTGTCACATGGGAGATCATGTTATCAGTTCCTTGTAGAGTATAAGTAGAGGCTCACAACCGAGATGGTTTTGGACAAATCATTGGTATGGTTGTAGTGTAATTTGGTATTGGTTTGTCTTGACCATAGAATTACACTAGTACACTTTGTGTGTATTGAGCAGGACCGACTTAGAGGTGATTCAATTTATTGTTGACTACATAATTGAATCAGACCTCGGGTATTATGGTGTACATGCTCTTAATCCCAATATAATATCGGGCACATGTACTTAGTATTTATTTCTTTGATTTACCAATGGGCGAGATTTATAGATTAAATCGATAGGCTCGGTAAGTTGGGAAATGATATTATTTATATGGTGTGTCGTTGATTATAGGAGGAAACCGTGTCCTATATATTAGGATGATGATGTCCCCTTGAGGAGCTCATAAGGATCATCATGTAAACCCTGTAGGTGGACTTGGTCCGGCATGATGATGAGGTTGAGTGGTACTACTCATGGAGTTAGATGTTGATTAATTAATTATCAGTAAATTAATTAATTGACAGACATTCGAGATGTTAAACACAGAGAGATATTTGTACAATTAATATATGGAGCCCATATTTATTTATGGGGGTTGGTGAGGTAGATCAATGATAAACCTCTAGTGGAATGGATTATCATTAATGGATCGGACTTTATGTGGGCAAGATCCATTAGGTGGCCAAGATCCAACTCCTCCTCATGGTCCCTATTGTAGCCTATTAAAACCCTCATGAAGCTTAGATCCGACGGTGGAAAATGAAACCCTAGATCCGATGGTGGAAAATGAAACCCTAGATCCGACGGTGAAAATTGAATCCCTAGATCCGACGGTGGAGATTGAAAGGAGGCTTAAGCCTAGCTCTATAAAAGGAGGGCTAGGGCTTGGGCAGTGCGGGCAATTAAAAGGATTAGGTTTTACTCTTTGGCTTGGGTGGCTAGGGTTTGGAGAGACTTTGGGCAGCAACTAGGGCAAGGCTTTTCTCTTCTTCCTTTGGTTGGTCGGCGCCCATCTTCATCTTCTTTCTCTTGTTGGCCGGCATTCATATTCCATCTCCCTCTCCTTGGTGGCCGGCGGCAACAACAAAGAGGAGAAATAGGTTTGATCTTTCTCCAAAGGGATTGTGTCCGGAACTAGATAGGAGAAGAAGGGAACTTATTATCTTCCTTTGTTCTGAGCGAACAAGGAAAGAAAGATACGTGATCTAGGAGGCTTCATCTCTTGGAGGATCGTTGCCCACACAACATCCAAGAGGAGGATAGGACATACAATAGAAGACCAAGAGGTATAATACTTGTTTTGGTTTCCTTTTGTTTCTTTGTATTATGTATGTAATTCCATGTGGCTAATTTACTTGGACCCTGAAGATAAACACAAAAACCGGCGATCCGTACATCATCTATTCCGCGGCTAATCGAGGAAAAGAGTTAGGTTGCTTGAACAACAAGTTTGTTCAAGAGACCACTCTAATCGAATAGCACAATGATGGATCGGTTGCTTGGGTAATCCGTCATCATCTTGGATTAATTTTTTTTAATCCGGGCACAAAGATGGGATCGCCATGCATAAGCGACCGAGATGGGAAGCAATTCCCAATAGCTTATAAGGTCTCTAGAGATCTTTCCTTAGTTAACTTAGATGAATTGTTTTGTGAATTTGAATTGCATGAGCAAGCTAACACTTCATCAAAGGAGAAAGGTCTAGCCCTTTTTGTAGGAAAGAAGGAGAAGAAGGAAGTCTATTCATCATCCTAGTCAGAGGATGAGCCATCAAGTAGTGATGAAGAGTTGTCGGCTAGTGAAGTGGCTCACTACGTCAAGAGGTTTGGTGGAAAATCAAGAAGACTCACAAAGAAGGAGGTGAGGAGGATGTTCCAATCCTCAAAAGGTAAATCAAGTAGTAATTTGATTTCTAACACTAATGTTACTTGCTATGAATGCAATAAGAAGGGGCATATCAAGCCAAATTGCTTGGAATTGAAGAAGAAGGAAGAGAAAGAGAAGAAGAAGAAGGAAAAGAAGGAGAAGAAGAAAGAGGTCATGGTAGCACAAACAACTTGGGACACACAAAGTGTTGAAGACTCATCCGATGAGGAGGAGCTATGCCACATCACACGCCATGTGGCACTCATGGCATTGGGAGATGACTCCAAAGAATCAAGGCAATAAGAGTCTTCATCAAGTGACGAATCGTCATCTAGTGATGATGAGGTAAAAGACTCCCCTAAAGTAGAATTATTATACAAAACTATTGCTTATCTTAAGAATGCATTAGACAAGTCAAAATCTAGGATTAAGGATTTAAAGGTAGAAATTAAGGCAATTAGAAATGAACAATCTTCATGTGATGATTTATGCATGATTAAGGAGGAGAATGAAAAACTTAAGAATGAGGTTAGTGAATTAAAGGCATGTTTAGAAAATTTCACAAATGGCTCAAAATATCTGGACATGATTCTTAGGAACCAAAGAGCCATTTATAACAAGGTCGGCATAGGATATGAATCTAAAGACAAGGAAGTAGCCTATATCTCCTTAATTAGAAAGGCAACAATTAGGGGTAAGGTTAAGAAGGCTTGGGTCACAAAGAAGTTTTTAAATGATATTACCAGTCCAAACATTTGGGTACCTAAGGAGTTTGTTTTTCATGTTGTTTAGGTAGGTGGACCATGCATGTGGATAGTGGTTGCTCAAGACACATGACCGGAGATGTGAGCAAGTTCTCCACAATTGATTATGTTAAAAAGAAAACGGTGTCATTTGGCAATACTAGGAAGCTCAAGCTCTTAGATAGAGGTACAATTGAGATATCCCCCAAAATTATCATTCACAAAGTTTTACTAGTTAAAAGCATAAAGTTTAGTTTACTGAGTGTAAGTTAACTTTGTGATGCGGGCTATAAGGTAGAGTTTAAATCTTCTAAATGTGTAATTAAACACAAGAGCTTAAATGATTGCATGTTAGTTGGATATAGGAAATCAAACATTTATTATGTTGATCTTTCATGTGCTTCTAACATTTCTACTAAGTGTCTCATGTCAAAAGAAGAGGAGAGTTGGCTATGGTATAGAAGACTTGGACATATCAACATGAAAAACATTACCAAGATAGCCAAGTGTTGGATCGAAGCGGATCGCTAGAGGGGGGTGAATAGCGATAAACCTTTTCTTTTTCGAATTTGTTTCAAAACAAATATACGCAGCGGAAAGATAAATGAAATTAAAATAGACAAATAGATTTTTTACTTGGTTCGTAGCCTTCGGCTACTACTCCAAGGCCCTAGTGATCCTTGATCACGCACGGAGGGCAAATCACTAAAGAACTCCTCCTTGTTAGAGGTAGGAGTTAATCGATACAAGAACACACCAAAAGCTTGAGGTAGAGGGACACTCCCCCTCTCCTCGTTACGATAAAAACTCTGAGAAAATAAAGCAATAAACTGAAATAAAGCTTATACCGACGTAACAAAATAAAAACAATTTAAACCTAGACGTCGGAGAGGAAGCACTTCCTTGTCGGAGAGTTGTAGCTTTGCGGAGGCTTTTGGAAGCTTAGAATTGATGATGAAACCCTAGGATAGGCCCTCCTTTTATAGCCTTTGAGCCCCTTTTCGAGAGGAACTTCAGCCAATCAAAATTGAGCACCACTCCCCTTAAAATGAGGTGATAAGCCTTGACTCCTCGAAGTTGATCCTTGACCATCAGTCGACTGATAGCCATCATCAGTCGACTGATGGCAGTATCAGTCGAATGTTGACTACAGGCAATCGATTGATTGACAGCAGTCGAGTCCTCCAAGCTGGCAGTCGACTGATGCTAGCTAAAATGACAAGTTAGCTAAACAAAAACATTATTTCGATGGCCTCCGACCGTCCGATCTCGACCTAGACCACCTATAGGATGTCTTTGGTCAGATCTACGCTTAAGATCATCCCCGTAAAGAGAATATGACCTCACTTACTCTCGCATATACACGAGCTTACCTCGATACTTACTATGTTGCTTTCGCTTCCAGCCTTCCACTTGATTCCTTCGGCTCCCTCCGAAATCACTCGAGTGTCGCTAGCCTTCAGCTCCAGCGTTGGCACTTTTCTGCACACTCGATTTAGCTCGTGAGATAACAATATGAGCTTAACTTTGTATCGTTTGCTATAATCAAAACTCAGGTTCGACTTAGGTGCCTACTGCACCAACAATCTCCCCCTTTTTGATCTATGGCAAACCCACATACAAAGTTAATAAAATAGCATGCGTGAAGAATAATAATGTGCATGAGAAACAATAATAATAAAGATTAGTAGGAGTAGTAAGTGTTTTCTTCAAGTACTCCCCCTTGAGGAAACCTCCCCCTTGACCGAGGGTGAGTCTTGAAAGAAGACCTTAATCCTCCCCCTTGAGGGTTGCTATTTAGGAAGAGTTTAAGTAATTAACATTACTTAAAGTTGGCCTTAGTAAAACGTTTAAGTTAAGAGGACTTCTTAACTTGGCCCTTTCTCCCGCTTTCTTAAGTAAAACATTAACGTTTGGCCATAGTGTTTAAAAATAAGTTTAAGTTAAGAATTCTCTTAACTTGGCCTTTACTTCCTTTTTGTTAACAAGTTAAGTAAATTTTCAAAACTTAAAGTTAAGTAAATATTTACTTAACTTTTGGTCATGTAGATAAATATGAAGTTAAGTTATCAAAAATTAAAAATTTTGATCCCTTAACTTTGGCCTTTTAAAAATTTTGATCCCTTAACTTTGGCCTTTTTCTCCCCCTTTTACCATATATAGAAAAGAGTGAGGGTGTGTGAAAAACAAAAATAAATATTAAATTTAAAGTCTAAGCATGTTCCATATTATTTTGAAAATAATATACTGAAAATAAGCTCATCTATAAAATGTTCGACCTATATTTGGCTTGATTGATATGAAAGATCAACCAGTCCTGGTCAGAGTCGGTTAATATGTATGATTATACTCCGTGGTTCATGGAGATACACTAGCTCTACATCTAGAACCAAGAGTAAGGTTCTAACATCTCACACCCATCTACGTGGCTAAGTACACAAACACATTAGTCCTATGTGTTGTGAGATGTATTGGCTCCTTAAATCTATAGGTGCATGATATCTAAAGTATGTCCTATGCTAGTTCCATGAAAATGAAAAGTAAGAAATAGTAGTAAGAAAATATAATTTGTAAGTTCCTATTCTACTACGCACATGCCCAATTTTCGTCTTAATAGACTAAATTCGGCTTCGGGTAGGGGTTTAGTAAATAGGTCTGCCAAGTTAGACTTCGATTCGACATATTCAAGTTGTATGGCTCCATTGGCCACATGTTCTCGAATGAAATGATGTTTGACCTCTAAATGTTTGGTCCTAGAATGACATATCGGATTCTTAGTTAGGTTAATTGAGCTAATGTTATCTACATAGAGTTTAGTGTTTGTAAAGTCTAACTTAAAGTCGCGGAGAGTGTGCTTCATCCAAAGAAGCTGAGTGACACACTCACCCATCGTGATGTATTCGGCTTCGGTGGTAGATAAGGCAACACAGTGTTGCTTCCTACTGCACCAACTTACTAGACTCGAGCTGAGAAGTTGACAACAACCACTCGTACTCTTTCTATCAAGCTTACTACCGGCATAGTCCGAATCGGAGTAGCCGATTAGTTTGAACTCGGTAGATCTAGGGTACCAAATATCGACATTAAGTGTACCCTTTAGATATCTAAGGATACGCTTGACTAGAGTTAGGTGAGACTCCTTGGCATAGGTTTGGAACCTTGCGCACATACTTATTGCAAATAAGATATCAGGTCGGCTTGCAGTTAAGTAAAGGAGACTCCCTATTACGCTCCTATAGTATTTTAAATCAATTAAGTTTACGATTACATCTTCTTCTATATTCACATTAGTTGCTATTGGGGTATTAATAATTTTAGCGTCTTGCATACCAAAGAATTTAATTAATTCTCTAGTATATTGCGTTGATGTAGGTATATTCCATCTTTAGTTTGTTTGATTTGTAGACCTAAGAAGAAACTCAACTCGCCTACTAAATTCATTTCAAATTCACTTTCCATAAGTGAAATGAACTCATTTAGTAGGATCGAGTTGGTAGTTCTGAAAATAATATCATCTACATAGATTTGAGCTATGAATATGTCTTTACCTAAGGTTTTTACAAAAAGAGTTGGGTCAACTACACCTTGGTTAAACCCTTTGGACTTAAGATACACCGAAAGTCTCTCGTACCAAGCTCGAGGAGCTTGTTTAAGTCGATAGAGAGCTTTCTTTAACCTAAGGACATGGTCGGGTTTATCTAGGCTTTCGAAACCGGGGGTTGACTAACATAAACCTCTTCTTTAATGTATCCATTCAAGAATGTTGACTTTATATCCATTTGAAATAACTTAAATCCTCGATGTACAGCATATGCTAATAACATTCGAATGGACTCTAACCTAGCTACTGGAGCATAGGTCTCGTCGTAATCTAAACCTTCGACTTGACTGAACCCTTATGCGACTAGTCTAGCTTTATTTCTAACTACTTCACCTTTATCATCAAGTTTATTTCTAAACACCCACCTTGTTCCAATGATTATTTTATCTTTAGGTGGTGGTACTAATTCCCATACTTTATTCCTAGTGAATTGAGCCAGCTCTTCTTGCATTACAATAATCCAATCGGGATCAAGAAGAGCTTGGTCAATAGTTTTGGGTTCAATTTTGGAAAGCAGGGAGATTTGACTAAGGTTTCTGTACGAGGCTCTAGTTCTAACTCCTAGGCTTGGATCACCTATCACTTGGTCAATAGGATGATTCGTTTGAGTCTTAATTTGGTTTGGGTTTGGGTTTGGGTTTGGGTCATCTACCACTTGATCAATAGGATGACTCATTTGAGTCCTAGTTTGATTAGAGTCATCTACCACTTGGTCGATAGACTGACTCGGTTAACTTAGGTTAGGATTAACACTAGACTTGATCTCCGGATCGGAGTTGAGTCTGGTATGAATTGGCTCGCTAATTAGGGTTGCCGAGGATTTTGTAGGTTCGTGTCCTTCATCAAATACTACATTGATAGTCTCCTCGACTCTAAGGGTGTCATGATTGTATACTCTATACGCTCTACTCATAGTTGAGTATCCTAGAAAGATTTCGGTCGAGGTTTTGGATATAAATTTCCCTAGGTAATCTTTAGTGTTTAGGATTTGTACCTTACTCCCAAATACCCTAAAGTACTTGATGTTAGGTATTTTATCATGATAAATCTCGTATGAGGTCTTAAGGTGCCTCTTTACCATAAGGATCCTATTTTGGACATAGCATGTCGTACTCACGGCTTCCGCCCAAAACCTATCAGGTAGGTTATATGTAAAATTGCTAGAAATTTTACGGGCGTTACAATCCTTCATACCTTTTAAAAGTTTCATCCTCGAAACTTAGAACAATTCTGGGTACTTCTGCTTCATGTCCTCCTCACATTCCCAGGTAGCTTCTTTGTACCGTTGATTCTGCCACAGGACCTTTACTAAGGGCACCTCTTTGTTCCTTAGTCTCTTGACTTCTCGGTCGAGTATCTGGATAGGCCGACTTTCATAACTCAGGTCCTCTTGAACTTGTACTGTTTGTGGCTCGATCACTTGGTCCGCACTGGAAATGCATTTCTTGAGCACAGAGACATGGAACACGCCAGAATAGCCGACGCCTCTCGAGGCTCCAAACATTTGTAAGCTACCTTGCCAACCCTCTGCAATATCGGATACGGTCCCACATAACGCGGACTCAGCTTACCCTTCCTTCCGAATCTCATCACTCCCTTCATAGGGGCCACTTTGAGGAATACCAGGTCCCCGACTTCGAATTCTAACGGTCTACACCGCATATCGGCATAGCTCTTTTGTCGGCTCTGAGCAGTTTCAATTCTTTGACGGATGTTTTGTACAGCTCGGGTGGTGTCGTCGATGAAGTCCATCTGGAGTCCCATCCCCTTCTTTTCACCACCCTCGTACCAGCATATGGGAGATCTACATTTCCTCCCGTATAGAGCCTCGTAGGGTGCCATTCCAATAGTAGCTTGGTAGCTATTGTTGTAGGTGAATTCTGCCAAACATAAGTATCGGTACCAGCTACCTTTGAAATCCAGGGCACAAGCTCATAACATATCCTCCAGTACTTGATTTACACTTTCGGTCTATCCGTCCATCTGGGGATGGAAGGCAGTACTGAACAATAGTTTCGTGCCTAGGGCCTTCTGAACACATTCCCAGAAATGGGAAATAAAGCAACCATCTCTGTCAGAAATGATGGTCTTAGGAATTCCATGTAGTCTGATAATTTCCCTAGCATATAACTGAGCCAGTTGCTCTATCGAATAGGTCATCTTGATTGCTAAGAAGTGGGTGGACTTCGTCAATCTGTCCACAATTACCCATATAGCATCATAACCGTTTGTCGTCTTGGGCAATCTTGAGATGAAATCCATAGAAATGTCTGTTGGAGATTTGACGCTGCTAGAGGGGGGGTGAATAGCGTTGAATTCGTACGTCGATGGAATTCGATTGTGATCGTGTCTACAATTTCGTTAGCGCAGCAGAATATAGAAATGAAAGCAATAACGAAATAGAACAATCACGAACACAAAGATATAACGTGGTTCGGAACCACACGGTTCCTACTCCACGGATCGAGCTCTAACGAGCTCTAGCGACGCAAATGCAATCACTAATCAATAAACTCCTTCTCGACAACAAGTCGGAGGCGGAGAAACCTCGTACAAACGTTTACAACAATAAATGAAGGAAATACAAGCAAATACAAAGGAAATGTAAAGAACACTTTATAAACTAGGGTTTTGAGCGCTTGCTTGTTGGTTGCTTGGATGAGCTTGAAGGACCCTGAAATGCACCGCAAATCGCCTTCAAATCGCCTCACCAATGCTCCCAAAAATCTTATGCCGCAATCTCCATGAACAGCTCCCTTTTATCGTCATTTGGATTTCCTATCGATCCGACCGCCATAAGTCCCGATCGGTGATGCCCTGTTGTCGTGAGACAACGGCTCAATCCACGTTGGACAAGTTCCAACGGACTTGGCGATCGCCAACATTGGCGTACCCACTACGGTCGCAGAGTCGACCGCCTACCGGCTACGCGAGCATTCTGCGGCTAGCGGCCGAACTAGCTCGATCGCCGACTGGCGCGATCGTCAGATATCATCGGGCTCGATCGCTTCCAATGAGCGATCGCTGCAGAGCGATTCAACTCTTAAACGGCAAATAACGTCGACTCACGGCAGTCGAACCGACCATAATGCCAGTCGACTGCCAACCTCAAAGATGAGGTTTTAACCCAAGTATGGTGCCCCCATACTTGCTAAACCACCCTTAGCCTAGACCTAAGCCTTCTAGCCACCTCCATCAGCCTCACGCCTCTCGAATCCCTCCAAGTCATCCATGACTTGTTCATCCATCGCGCTAGCCTCCAGGTGCTTCCCTCGGCTATGTCATGCTAACGGTGTCTACACCGCCAAGGCACATTGGACTTACGCCGCCAAGACTCCGCTTGGACTTTACGCCGCCAACCATTGGTCTTATGCTGCCAAGACTCCCGCTTGGACTTTACGCTGCCAATATCAAACCCTTGGACTTCTCAAATGCCAAGACTCAAGCTTGGACTTTCCCTTGCCAACCCATGTTGGACTTTCCATGCCAAGACCATGCTTGGACTTTCCTTGCCAACCCATGTTAGACTTTTCATGCCAAGACTCCCGCTTGGACTTTTCTTGTCAACCCATGTTGGACTTTACATTGCCAAGACCCATGCTTGGACTTTTCCCAAAGCCAAGTGTCCCACTTGGATTTTCCATGCCAAGACCATGCTTGGACTTTCCTTGCCAACCCATGTTGGACTTTTCATGCCAAGACCATGCTTGGACTTTTCTTGCTAACCCATGTTGGACTTTACATTGCCAAGACCCATGCTTAGACTTTCCCATAATCACATGGTCAACCCTAGTCAACCATTAAGGTCTCCCTCGAGTCAAACTCGAGTCCGGTCAAACATGACCCGGGTCGATTACTCCAACAATCTTCCCAACATATTAACTGACATTAATGTCAAACATCAATGCCAAATCACTTTGTCAAATCCCTTTGTCAAACATCAAAACATCACTCGAGTCAAACTCGAGTTTGGTCAATCATGACCTGGGCCGATTGCACCAACAATCTCCCCCTTTTTGATGTTTGACAAAAACCAAACAAATCATCTGAGTTAGACCACTAACTCAAATCCCTTACCAATTATCCCAAATTGGTAAACACTCTCCAAATGTTCTCCCCCAAACATTCTCCCCCTTTTTGACTAACATCAAAAAGGTTATCTCTCCAAGGAGGTCAATGTCTCATGTCCCAATGAGATCTTACAATCTCCCCCTTTTTGACCTAAAAATATCTAGGATGCCTACCATCGTCCTAGTGATAAGTCTCATATCACTCAAGAGAGGCAATCCTATAATCTCTCCCAATTTCCAAATTGGGTATCAAAAACCCATCAATTTTCCCAATTGATGATACCCTCCCAATAACTTCTCCTCTTCAAGGAGAAAAACACATCCATCATCCCAAGATGGATACCTCCCCCTAAAAGCTTGCTCCCCCTTGACCATTGCACCAACAATGTCCTTGGGAAGTCCCTAAGCCAATAGGAACTCTAAACTATCAAAATTAAGATTCTAAGTTCAACATAGAACTTTCACTCACCCTAAATTTGATACTTTGACCTAACACAGCTCCTAATCCATATCCAATGAATTTTCACCCTTTATAATGCTTCCTAAAGCATATCCTAGGGTTAGGAGTGATTAGGAACCTTTACCATGGCTGAAAATGGGCTAAACAAACCTTGTTAACCCAAAATCAGACCTGGCAATGACTCGACAAGAATCCGATCACATCATTATCACCGATCGCCACATTGTAGGCGATCGATAAATCAAAATCTCGATTTTCAGCTATCAGAAATGAATTTTGGAAATTCATAAATAATTATACGTAATTCAAAAAATCGTGAAAATTCATACGTATAATACTTATGACACACACAATGGGTGAAAAATATTTGAAAATTAGTTTACCCATAAAATAGTGAGTTTGATACAAAACTCAAAACTATTGAAATTTTCAATGTTTTGGCCCTATTTTGTATCAACTTCATCAATGGTGATTGCTATCAAAAGATAGACTTCACCAAGGTTTTTCAAAATGATTTTAAAAGGTTTTCAAAATCTTATTTTGGATCATATTCCTTGGGCTCTATGTACATGACTTGTACACATGCTCTCCCAATGATCCACAAATCATATAAGATGAGTTTTAGTTCATCTAGATGCAAACACTATGCACCTTGAACTTAACTCATATCCTAGCATCTCACATGTATCTAGGGTGTATAAATACACATACATGTCAATTGGATGTGAGATGTGGGTTTTGGTTCATTTAATCTAGGGTTTCATGCATTCTCTAAGGCAACCCTACTTGATTCCCTTATAAATGAGACTTCAAGTCATGCCATAGTCCTTAATTCAATTTCAACCAAATTGTCTTAAATGCATGAATGATTATGGAATTAGAGATGATATAGACAAACACATGCTCATAATCATGATGTCATGGCATAATATGAAATCTAAAAACACATGACATTTAAGACCTTAATCCTAAACATGAACATGACATATAAAATCATAGAACTAGGCATGATGTCATGACATGGCATATGGCAATCAAAGCATGGCATATAAAATATATAGGTATAGTAATACCTAAATTTTAATATTAATTGCCATTTGATATGGTTAGATATATTTTGCCATATTATCATTAATCTCCTTAGTGTGCCAAAAACCCAAAATGGCACACTAACACTCTAAACCCTAATTGTGCCAATTTGATCATTTTATCAAACTTCATAACTAATATTGGCACATCCTAAGATCTTTTAGGATGATAATTCAAATCTATTTCCAAGGTATCCATAACCTTGAAAATAACCTAAAGTGTCACCTTTGCCATGGTTGAGTTAACTACCCATCCATTTAAGGTTGGCACACCCTAACCCCATCTAGCGTGAATCAATCACGCTCTTAGGAACCCAAAACCGATTTGAGCTCCTAGGGTTAATTAGGTATTCCTTAGGGATAACCTCCCTAGATACCTTCCTAATGACCCTCCTAGGCTTGTTAGCCTTGGTCATTTGGGTCTTACCTAGATTGACTCTAGGGGTAACTCCCCTTGCAATCTTCTTAGTGGCCACCCTAGGTTTCCTAGAAACCCTAGCCACTAGGCACATCCTTTGGTCAACTCTAGGGATAACCTCCCTATTGACCTTGGTCTTCCTAGACCTAGTCAGTGTTCCATAATCTAATGGAACACTATGGTAAGCTACCTTAGGCTTAGGCTTGTGACTCAAACCTTGCTTGCCCTTGGTTGACTTTTGACTCTTAGACCTTTGACTTTGACCATTAGACCCTTTAAATTGATTTTGTATATTCCTAAGGGTCTTTTCTAGTTTTTCAAGCCTTGACCTCAAGGCTTGATTTTCAACCTCTAATTGCCCAATTGATTTTTGATTAAGTTTTTGGGCATTACCATTTTCTCTAGGCATATGCCTACCCTTCTTAGGATTAATGCCTAAGTGGTTTTCCATTTTCCTAATGCTTTCCTTAGGAAGAGTTTTTCTAGGGACATTAGTCCCAAACTTCTCCTTTCTTGAAAAATTTACCCTCTTGGCTCCTAAGCAAAAATATTTATCTCTAGCATGCTTTTCATGGTGAATTGCAAGAGAATTAAAATTTCTAGCATGCTTTTGACTTTTAACTAAAAAGGATGCATTATTAAAATATACCTTAGGGTTAGCTTTGGAAGCTCCCCCTACATGTGTAGCTCCCTCTTGGGTCTTCTTCTTCCCCCTAGGACATTGATTCCTATAATGTCCTTTTGCATTGCATTTGAAGCATATGATGTGCTCCTTGCTCTTGATACTTGGGAAATCGGCGTCCGTTGACTTTTGTTGACTTTTAGGCGCCGGAGGAGCTTTCTTGACTTTCATTGGGCACTTACTCTTATAATGCCCAAATTTCCTACACTCAAAACACATAATATTATTTTTATTTGAAATTAGAGTGTTTGAGTTACCTAGGTTAGTGGTGGAGTTCGGACTTGACACTTCTTCATCTTGACTGGATGTAGAAGTTTCTTCTTGATGCTCCGGTGTTGAGGAAACTCTAATCTCCTCCTCAATCCTAGAAGTGGATGCTTCTTCCACTTCCTCCACCTCTTCCGATCCAGATGTTAATTCTCTATCAACCTCCGAATCCTCAAGCTCTTTGGATGAAGATGTATTTGCTTCTTTTTGAGCTTGAGAGGATGAGCACTCTTCTTCTTCTTCTTCTTCTTGGACCAATGATGAGTTTTCATGGAGCTTTGCCACTTGCCTCCACAACTCCTTAGCGTCCATATAGTCCCCTACCATACACACAATCTCATTAGGGACCAAATCAAGAATAAATTTTACTACCTTCATGTTTTTCTCGAAGGCTTGGAGTTGATCTTCACTCCACTTCTTCTTCTTGAGGAATCCTCCCTTTGGTCCTATTGGATAGCTAAAACCCTCCATCAATATAGACCATTCTTCGAAGTCCCTCATCATTAGGAAGTCTTCAATTCTTGACTTCCATTGCTTAAACCCTTCTTGTCCA
The DNA here is from genome assembly GCA_025175895.1 of Wurfbainia villosa. Taxonomy (NCBI): domain Eukaryota; kingdom Viridiplantae; phylum Streptophyta; class Magnoliopsida; order Zingiberales; family Zingiberaceae; genus Wurfbainia; species Wurfbainia villosa. The sequence goes on along the minus strand of CM046008.1, from coordinate 42,359,229 downwards.
TAGAAGGAATAGGGAATTGGGGTGTTGATGTCCCATCCCAATGGTTCTTCCATCTTCACCCTCTAGCCTTTTTGTCCTACCTCCCGGCGGTTAGTCCGTAAAAGAGCCCCGGGCTCTGATACCAATTATTGAAGATTTGACGCCGCTAGAGGAGGGGGTGAATAGCGTTGAATTCGTACGTCGATGGAATTCGATCGTGATCGTGTCTACAATTTTGTTAGCGCAGCGGAATATAGAAATGAAAGCAATAACGAAATACAACAATCACGAACACAAAGATATAACGTGGTTCGGAACCACACGGTTCCAACTCCACGGATCGAGCTCTAATGAGCTCTAGCGACGCCAATGCAATCACTAATCAATAAACTCCTTCTCGACAACAAGTCAGAGGCGGAGAAACCTCGTACAAACGTTTACAACAATAAACGAAGAAAATACAAGCAAATACAAAGGAAATGTAAAGAACACTTTACAAACTAGGGTTTTGAGCGCTTGCTTGTTGGTTGCTTGGATGAGCTTGAAGGACCCTGAAATGCACCTGCAAATCGCCTTCAAATTGCCTCACCAAAGCTCCCAAAAATCTCCATGGCCTCCTTTTATCTGCGTCGGTCAGATTTCCGCCTATCACCGATCGCCATAAGTCCCCGATCGATGCCACTATTGTCGTGAGACAATGGCTTTGATCGACGACCCTTGGCGATCATTTGGCAACTAGCAACATCAGCCGATTCGGCCTCCAGTAAGCGCATTCCAGCCGAGCAATGACGGCCTTGACTCTTAAACGCACTCGAACTCAAGTCGACTCCGGCGGTCGAACACCGCCATAATGTCGATCGCCAACCTCAAAGATGAGGTTTTAACCCAAGTATGGTGCCCCCATACTTGCTAGACCACCCTTAGCCTAGACCTAAGCCTTCTAGCCACCTCCATCAGCCTCATGCCTCTCGGATCCCTCCAAGTCATCCATGACTTGTTCATCCATCGCGCTAGCCTCCAGGTGCTTCCCTCGACTATGTCATGCTAACGGTGTCTACACCGCCAAGGCACATTGGACTTACACCGCCAAGACTCCACTTGAACTTTACGCCGCCAACCATTGGTCTTATGCTGCCAAGACTCCCGCTTGGACTTTACGCTCCCAATATCAAACCCTTGGACTTCTCAAATGCCAAGACTCAAGCTTGGACTTTCCCTTGCCAACCCATGTTGGACTTTCCATGCCAAGACCATGCTTGGACTTTCCTTGCCAACCCATGTTGGACTTTTCATGCCAAGACTCCCGCTTGGACTTTTCTTGCCAACCATGTTGGACTTTAAATTGCCAAGACCCATGCTTGGACTTTTCCCAAAGCCAAGTGTCCCACTTGGATTTTCCATGCCAAGACCATGCTTGGACTTTCCTTGCCAACCCATGTTGGACTTTTCATGCCAAGACCATGCTTGGACTTTTCTTGCCAACCCATGTTGGACTTTACATTGCCAAGACCCATGCTTGGACTTTCCCATAATCACATGGTCAACCCTAGTCAACCATTAAGGTCTCCCTCGAGTCAAACTCGAGTCTGGTCAAACATGACCCGGGTCGATTGCTCCAACAATCTCCCCAACATATTAACCGACATTAATGTCAAACATCAATGCCAAATCACTTTGTCAAATCCCTTTGTCAAACTTCAAAACATCACTCGAGTCAAACTCGAGGCTGGTCAATCGTGACCTGGGCCGATTGCACCAACAATGTCTTCCCATTTCCATTCTGGAATCTGGATCGGCTGCAGTGTTCCTCCAGGTCTCTGGTGTTCTGCTTTAACCCTCTGGCAGGTCAGGCAGGTACTGACATACTGAGTCACATCTCTTTTCATTCCGAACCACCAGAATTTTCTTTTCAGGTCTTGGTACATCTTGGTGGTTCCAGGATGCATCGCATGAGTTCCGTGAGCTTCCTCAAATATCTTCTTCCGTAATTCTGGATCGTCGGGAATACACAAGAGATCCCTGAGGTAGAGTACTCCACTATCAGAGATACAAAATTCGTCGTCCTTTCCTTCTAGGACCTCTTGCTTGATCCTCTGAATGCTTGGGTCACGGGCTTGCTTTTCCAGTATATCATCGAACAGCGTCGGTGCTATCGTCATGGTCGAGAGCTGTCCGGAAATGATTTCAACCCCGTAACGCATAATCTCCTTTTCTAAGGGTCGAGATGACACTGATAGAAACATCAAGGTGGCACAGGACTTCCTGCTGAGTGCATCGGCCACCTTGTTTGATTTCCCCGGATGGTAGAAGATATCACAGTCATAATCCTTGACGAACTCGAGTCATCTGCGTTGTCTCATATTCAGGTCCTTCTGTGTGAAGAAATATTTCAGACTCTGGTGGTCTGTATAAATCCTACACTGAGCTCCATATAGATAATGCCTCCATGTTTTGAGAGCAAAGACCACGGCCGCTAGCTCTAAATCGTGGGTGGGATAATTCCTTTCATGTTCTTTGAGTTGCCTAGAGGCGTAGGCAATGACCTTGCCTTTCTGCATGAGTACAGCTCCGAGTCCCAACTTGGAAGCGTCACTGTACATGTCAAAGCCTTCGTTACTGTCCGGAAGAGCAAGGATTGGAGCGCTAGTCAGCCTCCTTTTCAATTCTGTGAAACTCCTCTCACAGGCGTCCGTCCACTCATATTTCTTGTTCTTTCTGGTGAGGACTGTCATAGGGGTTGCAATCCTGGAGAAGTTCTCTACAAACTTCTTGTAGTAGCTTGCTAGCCCAAGAAAGCTTCTGATCTCGCTGGCATTCTTTGGTCGGTTCCAGTTACTCACGGCTTCAACCTTTATTGGGTCTACCATTACTCCGTGCTTGGATATAACGTGGCCCAAAAATGATACTTGTTCAAGCCAGAACTCACATTTGGAGAACTTTGCAAATAGCTGCTTTTCCCGAAGAATCTGCAATACCACATTCAGGTGTTCTGCGTGCTCTTCTGGGGTTCTCGAATATATCAGTATGTCATCGATGAAGACGATCACGAACTTGTCAAGGAATGTCGAGAATACCCGATTCATCAAATCCATGAACAGAGCAGGTGCATTCATCACTCCGAAGGGCATAACTACGAACTCGTAATGTCCGTATCTTGTCCAGAAGGTCGTCTTTGGTATATCATCTGATTTCAATTTTACTTGATGATAGCCAGATCTCAGGTCAATCTTAGAGAAGACGGTGGCACCCTTTAGTTGGTCGAACAGGTCATCAATCTGCGGCAAAGGGTACCGGTTCTTGATCATCACATTATTCAGCGCTCGGTAGTCTATGGACATTTGCATAGACCCATCTTTCTTCTTCACCAACAGCACTGGAGCTCCCCATGGAGATCGACTTGGGCAAATAAGTCCCTTGTCGAGTAACTCTCAGGCCCCTCAAGTTCCTTCAATTCAAATGCACATACTGTAAGGTGCTTTAGAGATAGGGTTAGTACTGTGAATCGCTTTGATCTCAAATTCAATTTCTCTATCCGGGCTAACCCTAGTAGTTCATCTAGGAATACCTCTGGGTAGTTGCATACAACTCTGACATCTTCTAGCTTCTGGTCCTCGGCTCGACTTGTATCAACTATATGTGCCGTAAAACCCAAAGGCATCCAATCGCCTAACATCTTGCGTGCCTGTAGCGCGGATAAAAATTTATTGTCTCTTCTCCTTGGCTCTCCAATAAATTCAAACAGGGGTTCTGCCTCCGGCTGGAAGACCACTATTCTTTTACGGCACTCGATTGAAGCACCGTACTTGTTCAAGAAATCCATGCCCAATATAATATCATAATCCTGCATGTCGAGCACTATCAGATCACAGTAGAGTTCTCTGTCTGCAATTCTAATGGGTGCGACTCGCAGCATTTGAGTGGAGGGCATTACTTCTCCCGAGGGCAGAGTGGTTAAGAACTTGCGACCCAGAGCTTGTGGTGGTATGTCTATCTTTCCAGTAAAGTGTGTAGAAACAAACGAATGTGTTGCCCCAGTATCAAATAATGTAGTAGCATGCTGACAGAAAATAAATATCTGACCTGTGACAATCGTAAAAGTGTTCTCCACATCTTCTTGGGTGAGAGAGAATACCCTGGCATCTGTCATAACTGGTGGGGCTTCTAGTCTCCCTTGGCTGATCGGGGTACCTTTGATTGCACCGTGATCCGTGTAATCGTGGAGGAGCAATCTGTGGCCGGGAATACCGCTGGGAGGTGCTCAATCAATAGGGCAGCTCGACTCTATGTCCTTCCCGTCCACAGTTGTAACATCTATTTGTGCCTTGGTAGCATACTCCAGGATGTATCTTTCTGCAGGTAGCACACAGAGGAATCCTAGGCTACTTGTTTGCTGGACCACCTTTAGTATCCTCCCATTGTTTTCTCTTGCCAGTGTGGTTCCCTTTCCAAGTACTGTTTCTCCGACCTGACTAGGCCGACCGCCTTCACTCAGGCCTTCTTTGTCGGTTAATGTTATTCGTAATGCTCTTGGTAATCAAGGCACTATCAACAGCCTCCTCGCGTCATGGGTCTATGAACTCCGCCGGCCACATTCAGAGCTATTTCTGGTCGGAGCATCTTCAGCATGAGTCTGACCCTTTCTCTTTCCGTGCTGACCAACTCTGAACATAGGCGTGCGAGTCGATTGAATCTCTTCACGGCTTCGTTGACTGATAGGTCACCTTGTCGAAACCCAGTGAACTCGTCGTAATGCTTGTTGGTTACCCTCATGTGGAAGAATTCTTCGAAAAATTCATACTCAAATCATTCCCATCTCATCCGACGCATTTGTCTCTTTGCTTTGACCCATTCCCACCACATCCGAGCATCTCCCGAAAGGCAAAATGATGCACACTTAATCTTCTCGCATTCGGGCCAGTCCAGTAGCTCCACGATGCTTTCCACCATCTTGAACCAGGCCTGGGCATCCCATGGTTCACCAGTACCAGAGAAATTTTCCGGCTTCAGCCTCTGCCACTGGATCAGGTAAGCTTCCTGTCGAACCATCGGGCCAGGGCCCGCTGGTGGGGCAGTAGGGTTTCCTCGCTGATTCATTAGGGCATTTATTACTTGCTGCTGTTCTGTGACTTGTCACTGGAGTTCATTAACTACGTGTGTAAGGTCATGCGGGGGTGCTATCTCATCAGCTCTACTACTGCGTCTTCCAGACATGTTTATCTTCATATATTAAAGTAAAGCTAGTATAAGTTTTTCGTTCGTTTATCTACGCATAATTAAACTAAAATCTAGCGTAAAGTTATCATTCATGTTTTCATGCATAATTTGAGCTAAAGGCATTTCATATCATACATGAACAAAATTAACAAAATTAGAGTAGACATAGAATTCTTACTTGGAGCGGCAGGATTTGGAGCTTGATGTGTGTGTAGTAGAAAGGCAGATCTGCTCTGATACCAACCTGTCATGCCCGCCCTTTCCTAGGGTCCGGAAGGGCGGCGCGACGCGATCGTACATACATACATTGTACTACTTACAGTGGAAGACTATACATATCGTACTTCTTATAGCGGAAGACTTTAGACATTTTTTTTTTCTTTCTTTAAACATAACATGCATCGTCATTTCATAGGTACTTCTTCTTAACATAGAGCATGCATCATTATTTCATAAGTACTTAGTGCTTAATTCAAAACCATAAACATCATCATCATAAGGAAACATATATAAGGACATAACGGATCTCCTCCACCATGCCACTACTACACACACTTGGCCCCTCCTGCTGCTCCCTTTAGTTTATCCATCCCTTACCCTTATCTGCAGTACAAGGGAAAATAAACTATAAGCACATAGGCTTAGTAAGATCCTGTCCTACTCACAAAAACCATACATCGATATTAAGCATGGCATGTAACATTCATAACATATAAGCAACATAACATGTAACATATATGACGTAAGCAAACATAACATGTAGCATAAGTAACCTAAGCATACATAACATGTAACATATATAACATAGCAATATATCATGTACATATATGGCATAATCAAACATAACATGCAACATATATATCATAGCAACATATCATGTACATATATGACATAATCAAACATAACATGCAACATATATATCATAGCAACATATCATGTACATATATGGCATAATCAAACATAACATGCAACATATATAACATAGCAACACATCATGTACATATATGACATAATCAAACATAACATGCAACATATATATCATAGCAACATATCATGTAAACATAACAATCATAACATGTGAACAAAACAATCATATCATGTAAACATATGCAGGATGCTCTTTGAAAACATATATTATAGGTATGTAAACATAAATCTCAACATATTTGGGCCCGGCATTGTAGCACATCATCATCATCATAGCGCGCATCCCTAAATAGACTCAAGGTAGCAAGTCTCGAACCTACTAGGTTACTTGGCCCGATCTTAGTCCGTCGACCTAGGGGCCATCGTCATAGCGTAGAAGCCCATCCTAGGCCCGATCTTAGTCCATCGACCTAGGGCATCTGGGAGCCCATCCCGCACTAGGCCCGATCTTAGTCCGTCGACCTAGGGACAATCATACATAGAAGCCCATCCTAGGCCCGATCTTAGTCTGTCGGCCTAGGGCATCTTAGGAGCCCATCCCTTTGGACCTTGTTAGGGTCCTAGTACAAGCCATGCAGAAGGTAAAATACTTATATGCTTTTTATCATAACATATCTTATTTCATTTCGCAACCATATCATACTTCATTTCATATCATATCATATTTCACTTCATGAACATATCATATTTCATTTCATAAACATATCATACTTCATTTCATAACATATCATATTTCACTTCATGAACATATCATATTTCATTTCATAAACATATCACACTTCATTTCATAACATATCATATTTCACTTCATGAACATATCATATTTCATTTCATAAACATATCATACTTCATTTCATAACATATCATATTTCACTTCATGAACGTATCATATTTCATTTCATAACATATCATATTTCACTTCATAACATATCATATTTCATTTCATAACATATCTCAGATATCACACACATATAGGGCATGGCATAAGGCATAAACATCAAGAGCAAGTAAGCACTAACCTAGAGCATGTTATCTTCATCTAGCATCATTTAACATCACAAGTTAATATGAACTCACCTAAGCATAAACACATGTTAACCTAACCTAGAGCATGTTATCTTCATCTAGCATCTTAACATCATCATATACATACAAAATATGGTATAGAATTTCATTGAAACCTCAAGAACAATGTTTGGCCGAATGGTTCATGGGGGATTTTAGGGTTAAACTTTTAACCTAATCCATCTAACATCCTAACATCATCATATGCATACAAAATATGGTATAGAACTTCATTGAAACATCAAAAGCAAAGGTTGGCCGAATGGTTCATGGAGGCTTTTAGGGTTAAACTTTTAACCTAATCCATTTAACATCCTAACATCATCGTATGCATACAAAATATGGTATAGAACTTCATTGAAACATCAAAAGCAAAGGTTGGCCGAATGGTTCATGGAGGCTTTTAGGGTTAACTTTTAACCTAATCCATTTAACATCCTAACATCATCATATGCATACAAAATATGGTATAGAACTTCATTGAAACATCAAAAGCAAAGGTTGGCCGAATGGTTCATGGAGGCTTTTAGGGTTAACTTTTAACCTAATCCATTTAACATCCTAACATCATCATATGCATACAAAATATGGTATAGAACTTCATTGAAACATCAAAAGCAAAGGTTGGCCGAATGGTTCATGGAGGCTTTTAGGGTTAACTTTTAACCTAATCCATTTAACATCCTAACATCATCATATGCATACAAAATATGGTATAGAACTTCAGTGAAACATCAAAAGCAAAGGTTGGCCGAATGGTTCATGGAGGGTTTGATACAAAACTTCAATCGGAAAGCTACTTGTATGCAGGTGAGGGGATACTTACATCCTTCGCTTTGCTTTTTGGTTGGAAGATTACCTAAGGGAAACAACCTAGCCTTTCTTCTTGCTTGGATGACCTTCGGACAAGGGGATGAGAAGGGGGAGGAGAAGTGGATCTCGGTGAGGAAGAGGATGAGAGGAGAGAAAATCAACTTGATAACTCATGTCTCCTCATTACCCCCTATTTATTCATTTGAAGAGTCCCTTAGTCTCCCTTACCCCTAACTATAATTTCCCATATTCCTCTAATAATACAATCTTGTTGGGCTTCTGGTTAGTGGATGCATCTATTGGGCTTGGCTATCTCTAGAGGTTTGGGGTTCAATTCCTAGGCCTTACATTCTTTTTGGCTTATTTTCTTTTATTTTTGAAAGAGCCCACATAAAGCCCATTATCATCAAGCCAAAAATTTTTGTAAAATTGCTAGAAATTTTATGGGCGTTACATTATACTCGTTTAACATTGTCCTAGCGGCTTCTTGTAGGGTTCTATTTTTGCGTTCTACTAGGTCATTTTGTTATGGAGTTCTAGGGCAAGAGAACTCATGGTGGTATCCATTTAGGTTACAGAATTCTGTAAACCTATGGTTCTCGAATTCACCACCATGATCAGTCCTAAGTCTTTTGATTTTAATGCTTTGTTGATTTTCGATTAACTTAAATAGGTTGATTAATTGATCTAGGGTATCACTTTTGTGTTTAATGAACCTAACCCAAGTAAATCTAGAATAGTCATCAATTATGACTAAGCAGAATTTACTCCCATTAAGTGACTTAGCTCCGTGTGAATCAAATAGGTCCATGTGTAGGAGCTCAAGAACACTTTTGGTTCGTTCTTGATTAGTTAGTTGATGTTGAGTCCTAGATTGTTTACCTTGTTGACAAGCATTACATATTTTATTATCCAAGTTATTGAGGTTAGGCAAACCTCTGACTAAGTCACTCTGACTCATCTTGTGGATGAGTCTTGGGTGTGAGTGACTGAGTCATCGGTGCCACAACCATGATTCCTCTTGCCGTGTCATAAGACGCTTAGTTGAGGAGTTAGTAAAGTTAATAGTGTAAATATTGTTATTTCTGGTTCCCTTAAGGGTTGTTTTAGAGGTTTTATTTGTATTAATTATGCATTCATTTTCTAGAAATATGACCGTATAGTTATTATCACACAATTGGCTTACACTAAGTAAATTATATTGAAAATTTTCTACCAATAAGACATTTTGAATAATAAAGTTAGAGTCGAGCTTAATATCATCTGATCCGATGATTTTGAGCTTGCCGTTGTTTTCAAAGGCTACCGATCCTTGTCGTTTGAATCGAAGCTTCGAAAACTTGAGTTGATCCCCGGTCATGTGTCGGGAGCAACCACTGTCCAACATCCATTGATCCTACACGCAAGGTAGTTGGATCGGACATTGGATTTCTTAAAGATTGGTTGAAGATTATTAACCTAAATCATCTCACCCATGTCTACATGATCAAACATATTAACCCTATATGTTCTTGTGAGATGACTTCCAATTTTACTTGATTTAAATTTAATGATTTGAACACTTGTCAACCTTGCGTTAGATTCGGATTTGACCTTAGGCTCATCAAGTCACTTTTTCAAGATCATGGCGAGGCACAGATGCCTTCTTTGATCGGAACAACGACCACTTCCTTAGACAAAGCCATTTTCAAGAAAATAGAGACTTGACTCACCTAAGACCACTTCCTGGTCTAACTAGTCTAGGATACGGCGAGGTAGCTTCAGCTAGTTCCACTCGGTCAAGTGCACCGAACTAGATACGCCTTATCTAGCCCGAATACACAAGACTCCATTTTCCTAGTGTACTATCATCTCGCCGCATCCTGGTACTATGTTATCAAGTATTGACGAGTTATAGTCCTATCTAACCATTCTAAAAAAAATCAAACTAAATAAACAACCTAAGCATGCAATTTCTAAGCTAAAATACAAACAAGTTTTGTACTGGCTCCCCCTGGACCGTTGAATTGGTTCGGTCTCTCCACATAGTGGATTTGGTCCTTGGGAATCCAGTACTGGTTCGATCCTAAGTTTTAAATCAAGGCGGTCTTAGGGACCCATGCTTGGATATATTTTTTATGTCGACTTACAATCGACATATACGACTTGTTGGTCGTATTTGAGCTAAACCCTAGTCCGACCTTGTTGTACACGGCTCTTTGTGATCCAAGTAGGAGGTCAAGTCCTTTGGATCCCAAAGTAAACCTTTTCAACGTGTTCCTAAGATCTTCGACTTGACTCTTCAAGAGTGAGTTCTCAACTTCGAGCTTTTCAACCCGAGTTGAGTCCTCCTCTCAAACTCGACTAGTCGAAGAGGTTAGGGAGACCTCGTGTTTGAGGAGTTTAACTTTCTCAACCAGGGTCTCAACCTTGGACTCGAACTTAGCTAATTTCCTAGTTAAGAACTTAATTGCACTATAAAGCGTACTAATAAGGGATCGACTTACCTTGAGTGTATCTTTTGAACCGGATGCGTATCCGTGGCTTGTCTTGAATAGAGTTTCGCAGTCCGACTCATCTTTGGTTTCCGATTTGTGTTCCGGTTCTGACTCCATCTTCGATTCCACCAATTTAGCCATGAGGACACGATCATCATCTTCTTCCTCGGACACTTCTTCCCATGTAGCGTTGAGTGCCTTTTTGTGTTTTGGTGCTTTGCTCTTGAGTTTTGGGCATTCAGACTTGATGTGTCCAAACCTGTTGCATTCGTAACATCTAATATTCGAACTTTTAGGCTTACCTTCGTTGGGTTGAGTGACAGTTCATTTTTGGCCCTTGACTATCCTTCGAACTAGGTTGACTAGTTCGGCCTCCATTTTCGGGTCGACCTCCGAATCGGACTCATCCTCTTCTTCCTTCGGGGGTGGCTTGCTTGCGGTTTTCTTCCTCGAACCTGCAAAAAGTGCTATACCCTTCTCGGGTTCCGAGTTAGACTGCTCATGAAGTTCGAAATCAGAAAATAACTCATCTAACCTAAGTTTCGAAAGATCCTTGGAGACCTTGTAGGCATCGACCATGGATGCCCACAAGGTAGTCCTCGGAAAGGAGTTAAGAACATACCTTATAAGGTCACGGTTTTCGACCTTTTACCCGATCGCGTGTAGGTTATTGACTATGTCTTGAACGCGAGCGTGAAGTTGTGTCGCTATTTCGTGTTTCTGCATTTTTAGATTATATAATTTATTAAACAAAAGATCGCGCTTACATACCTTGGCTTCATCGGTCCCTTCGTGTAGCTCCACTAGCTTTGTCCGAAGGTCCTTTGCGCTGATGAAGAAACTGACACGATTAAGCTCCTCCTTGGACAAGTCGCATTAGAGGATTTGAGTTGCCTTGGCATCGGCTTCGACTTGTCTTTTTGTCGCAATGGTCCATTGGTCATAATCCAAGGATTCACCCACTTCGTTAGTCGGAAGTGTGAATCCCGTTTGTATTATGATCCACATCTCGATTTGAGTTTTAAGGAAGCATTCCATCCGACCCTTCCAATAACGGAAGTCATCTCCATTGTAAAACGGAGGTCGGACGGTGATAAAAACCTCGAGATGGGCCATTGATACAAAAGAAACAAGGAGATGAAGACGAAAAGCCTAACAATGACACAAACACACTAAATGTACCAAGACTCGCGTCTTGGATTAGTAGTGCGGGAGAAAAACTAAACAAATAAAATAAATTTGAAATAAACAGAATAAAAAAGGAAAAAAAATTGTAAAAAACTAGATCAGTGGTTTCACCAAATCTTAGCACCCCCGGCTCTGATACCAATTGTTGGATCGAAGCGGATCGCTAGAGGGGGGGTGAATAGCGATAAACCTTTTCTTTTTCGAATTCGTTTCAAAACAAATATACGCTGCGGAAAGATAAATGAAAATTAAAATAGACAAATAGATTTTTTTTTACTTGGTTCGTAGCCTTCATCTACTACTCCAAGGCCCTAGTGATCCTTGATCACGCACGGAGGGCAAATCACTAAAGAACTCCTCCTTGTTAGAGGTAGGAGTTAATCGATACAAGAACACACCAAAAGCTTGAGGTAGAGGGACACTCCCTCTCTCCTCGTTACGATAAAAACTCCGAGAAAATAAAGCAATAAACTGAAATAAAGCTTGTACCGACGTAACAAAATAAAAACAATTTAAACCTAGACGTCGGAGAGGAAGCACTTCCTTGTCAGAGAGTTGTAGCTTTGTGGAGGCTTTTGGAAGCTTAGAATTGATGATGAAACCCTAGGATAGGCCCTCCTTTTATAGCCTTTGAGCCCCTTTTCGAGAGGAACTTCAGCCAATCAAAATTGAGCACCACTCACCTTAAAATGAGGTGATAAGCCTTGACTCCTCGAAGCTGATCCTTGACCATCAGTCGACTGATTGACAACAGTCGAGTCCTCCAAGCTGGCAGTCGACTGATGCTAGCTGAAATGACAAGTTAGCTAAACAAAAACATTATTTCAACGGCCTCTGACCATCCAATCTCGACCTAGACCACCTATAGGATGTCTTTGGTCGGATCTACGCTTAAGATCCTCCCCGTAAAGAGGATACGACCTCACTTACTCTCGCATACACACGAGCTTACCTCGATACTTACTATGTCACTTTCGCTTCTGGCCTTCCACTCGATTCCTTCGGCTCCCTCCGAAATCACTCGAGTGTCTCCCGATCACCGTGGCTTCCTCCGCGTGTCGCTAGCCTTCAGCTCCAGCGTTGGCACTTTTCTGCATACTCGATTTAGCTCGTGAGATAACAATATGAGCTTAACTTTGTATCGTTTTCTATAATCAAAACTCAGGTTCGACTTAGGTGCCTACTGCACCAACACCAAGTTGGATCTAGTTAAAGGGCTACTAAAAGTGAAGTACACAAGGACAAGATGTGTGATGCATGCCAAGAAGCAAAGCAATCCAAGTCATCACACGAGGGTAAAACTTTAACTAGTACTTGATTACTTTTAGAGCTATTGCATTTAGATTTATTTGATTGTCATAGTATCCCTTCATTAAATGGCAATAAATATTGTTTAGTGATAGTTGATGATTTTTCTAGGTATACATGGGTTTATTTTATGAAACATAAGAATGATGCTTTAGAAATAATCATAGGATTTAGAAAAAGGATTGAAAATGAAAGAAATCTCAAAATCAACCGAATCCATAGTGATCATGGTGGAGAATTTGAGAATTCTAACTTTTCAAAATTTTGCTTAGAACAAGGGTATAAGCATGAGTTCTCTTGTCCTAGAACAACCCAACAAAATGGGGTGATGGAAAGGAGAAATCGTGCCTTACAAGAGGCGGCTAGGACTATGCTTAATGCATATTCTCTACCTAGCTACTTGTGGGTAGAAGCAGTTAACACTGCTTGCTATATCCAAAATCGAGTTTTAATCCATAGGTTTTTAGGTAAAACACCTTTTGAATTATGGAATTGCACAATTCCTACAATTCATTATTTCAAGGTCTTTGGATGCAAAGTCTATATTTTAAATATCAAAGACAACTTAGGAAAATTTGAGTCTAAAGTGGATGAAAGAATCTTAGTTAGATACTCATCCACTAGTAGAGATTATAGAATATACAACAAGAGGATTCAAAAAGTTAAGGAATCCTCTAATGTTCAATTTGATGAATCTACTAGTACTTACCCTAGGAAATCCTCAATTAATAAGGATATCAATCATAAAAATCAAGCCATTATCCAAAAACTTCAAAATCTAACTTTAGGGGGTAATGATCAAGGGGGAGGAAGAGAAGATTTCGATGATGAAAGGAGAAAGGATAATCATGATCAAAATCAAGTTGATTCATCTCCTAGAACATTAAGGATTCATCAAAATCATCCCCTAGACCAAGTTGAAGGAGTACTATCCCAAGGAATAAAGAATATATCCTTCCATAGGGCTCCTACTAGTCAAGTAGCTCTCAACTCACAAATTCAGCCTAAATTAATTAATGATGCATTACTTGATCCGGATTTGATTTTAGCAATGCAAGAAGAATTGGCTCAATTTGAGAGAAGTCAAGTATGGGAGCTAGTCCCTAGACCCAATTATAGCACTATTGTTACTACAAGATGGGTCTTTAGGAATAAATTGGATGATCAAGGGAACATAACTAGAAACAAGGCTAGATTAGTGGCAAGAGGATTCAATCAAGTTGAAGGACTTGACTATGATGAGACCTATGCACCGTTGCTAGGTTAGAATTAATAAGAATCATATTAGGATATGCCGCTCACATGGGATTTAAGCTTTATCAAATGGATGTGAAATTGGCATTCTTAAATGGATTTATTAAGGAAGAAGTATATATAGAACAACCTCCTAGGTTTGAGAGTGTAGATTACCCAAACCACATTTATAAACTTAGAAAAGCTTTATATAGATTAAAACAAGCTCCCCGGGCTTGGTATGAAAGATTATCATCTTTCTTAATCTCTAAGAATTTTAGAAGGGGCCAAGTTGATCAAACTCTCTTTGTTAAGTCGATATCTTTGTTGCCCAAGTGTATGTTGCTGACATCATTTTTGGGTCAACAAATGATGATCTTCTTCAAGACTTTATTAAAAATATGGAAAATAAGTTTGAAATGAGTCTAGTTGGGGAGTTAAATTTCTTCTTAGTGTTGGGGCAATCGACCAAGGTCACGATTAACCAGACTCGAGTTTAACTCGAGTAGTATTTTGATGTTTGACAATGGGTTGACTATATGGTTGACATGGGGATGACCATATGATGGAGAAGTCCAAGTGGGACACTTGGCATGGAAAGTCCAAGTCTTGTGTACTTGGCATGGAAAGTCCAAGTCTTGAGTACTTGGCATGGAAATTCCAAGCATGGGTCTTGGTAATGGTAAAGTCCAAGTCATGGTACTTATCAATTGGAAAGTCCAAGTCATGGGTACTTGGCAATGGAAAGTCCAAGCATGGGTCTTGGCAATTGGAAAGTCCAACATGGAGTTGGCAAGGGAAAGTCCAAGGGTGTGATATTGGTGGCGTAAAGTCCAAGCGGTAGTCTTAGCAACATAAGTCCAATATTTGGCTGCATAAAGTCCAAGCATGTGTCTTGGTAGTGTAAGCCCAAATGTGTCTTGGCGATGTAGACCCGATTAACATGACAATAGCCAATGGAAGCACCTGAAGGCTACCGTATGGATGAACAAGTCAAGGATGACTTGGAGGGATCCAATAGGCGCGAGGCTGATGGAGGTGGATAGAAGACATAGGTCTAGGGTAAGGGTGGTCTATCAAGTTTGAAGGGATCATACTTGAGTTTAACCTCATGATTGAGGTGTGTCAGTCGACTAGGGTTATGGATCAGTCGACTAGCCGAGTGTTTGACACTTGGCAGCCTAGTCAACTTAGAGTAGTCGACTGGGGTTACGAGCAGTCGACTAGTGGGAGTCGACTGATGCTCAACTGCTATTCTATGGTCCAGCATTCGACTTCTAAGGTTTAGCAGTCGCCTTCCATGAAGGGTAGTCGACTGTTCAAGGTGGACATGAGCACAGAAGCTTCGATAGCTGACTGATCAGTCAACTATCAGGCCAGGAGTCGATTGATGTTAAGGGCTATCGAATGTTAGTGTATCTGTTGGAGTTTTTCCACCGTGGATTGAGTCATTGTGAGACGACGGCTATAGGGGCAGTCGACTGGTGCCTTATGGCAGTCGACTGCTAAGTGAAAATCAGCCCGAGTTGCAGCTTTATAAGGAGTATGAAGAGAAGGATTTTTGCTAGCATTTCTTGAGGAATTTGAAGGTGAATTGCTGTTGAGTTCCAGACCTTCAAGGTATTCCAAAATCAACCAAAGATCAAGCATTCAAAGCTCACATTTGTAAAGTGTTTTTCTTTACTTGTATTCATTTTTTTAGTGTAATTGCTTGTATCTTTATTCTTATTATTGTAAGACTATTGTACGAGGTTTATCCACCTCTGGTGTGTCACCGAGAAGGAGAGATTTGATTAGTGGTGTGTACATCACTAGAGCTCACTTGAGCTCACCCCGTGGTGTAGGAACCCTAGGTTCTGAACCACGTATATCCTTGTGTTGATTGCACTTATGAGTTTGTATTTGTGTTCGTATTGTATTTCTATTTTCTGCTGCATTAACAAGTTTTGTAGACAAGCACAAAAGCGATCGAATTCCAAGTGAAGGAACTAACGCGCCATTCACCCCCCCCCCCCCTCTAGAGTGACGCCAATGGTCCTACAAGTGGTATCAGAGCTAGGACCTCTTCTACGGACTAACCTCCGTGGGAGCAACGCACTAGAGGAGAAGAAATAAAATGGTGGTTGAAGAAAGATTGGGTGATGACATCAATGTGCCTCCTTCATATGAACTCTATGGAGCCAAGGAATTTGAGCAATGGCTAATAAGAATGAAATATTTTCTTATGTGTGATAACGATAATTGTATTAGTGTGATAGTAGGGTTCGACGCTCTGAAGGATGAGAATGGAAGGATACTCAAGAAGAAGAAGTGGAGCAAAGAGAAACTCCGATACTTCAACATAAACAATAAGGTAATGGGTATATTAGTTTGTGCAATTCCTAATGATATATTGTGTAGATTAGGAGATTGTAAGGATGCCAAAGAGATTTGGAGCAAGCTAACTAAGCTCCATGAAGAACCCTCGATGGCTCAAGAAGTAAAGGAGCCCAAGGAACAAGAATGCTCATCAGCTTATTTGGAGAAGGAAACCGAAGAAGCAAGCTCATCCTCACAAAAAAGTGAGGATTCAAAAGTTTAGAGATGCTCAACATCCAGATCGGAAGTGGAAGAATTGGAGGAAGCCTCCACCCCTAGGATTGAGGGCAAGGAGAGACTTTCCACACCGGAGCAAAATTAAAAGGAAGCCTCTACTTCCGGAAGAGAAGAAGAATCTAACCAAAAGCCTCCTACCATCGACCTAGGTAACTCAAGCATTTTAGTTAACAATAAAAATCATATTGTATGCTTTGAGTATAGGGAAGCCGGACACTACAAGAGTAAGTGTCCTAAATGGGTCAAGAAGATGGCATAAGTCATGCCAAAGACCAAGGAAATCGGAGCCCCAACAATTAAAAGAAAAGAGCACATTGTGTGCTTCAAGTGAAATCAACAGGGACACTACCGAAGTCAATGCCCTAGGGGGAGGAAGCAAACCAAGGGCAAGGAAGGAGCCACACATGTAGGAGGAGCTTCTAAAGCAAACCCTAAGATATATTTTAGTAATGCACCTTCAAATCTTAATGTTAAAAAGCATGCTTTTAATACTCTTGCAATTGTGCATAATCATGAAGAGCATGCTAGAAATAGATTTTACTGCTCAGGAGCGAAATCTTGCAATATTAGGGTTAAGGATAAATCTAGAACAAATAACTCTAAAATAATTCTACCTATGGAAACTATTAGGAAGGTAGAGGATCATTTAGACAATAACCCTAAGAAGGGTAGGCATATGCCTAGAAGAAAAGAAAATGCCCAAAGAATGAATGAAAACTCAAAAATTGGGCAATTAGAGTTAGAAAACCAAGCCTTGAGATCAAGACTTGAGAAATTAGAGAAGACCCTTAAATATGACAAATTCAATTAAAAGGTCTAGGAGTCAATGTTTAGGTGTTAGAAGGCAAGAGCCTTCCAATGATAGAAAAGGTTTGGGTAACAAACCTAAGTCCAAGGAAGTTATGTCAACCTACCACAATGTTCCATTTGACTATGGAACAAGTTCTAGGTCTAGGAGAACCAAGGTTACTAGGGAAGTTATCCCTATGGTTAACCATGGTGTGTGCCTAGTGCCTAAGGTTTCAAGAAAATATAGGGAAGCCACTAAGAAGGTTACAAGGGGAGTTACCCCTAGCGTTTACCTAAATAAGACCAAAATGACCAAGGTTTCCAAGCCTAGGAGGGAGAATATCTAGGGAAGTTATCCCTAGTGAATACCTAGTAAACCCAAGGAGCTCCAATAGGTATTGGATTCCTAAGAGCATGATCAATTCACGCTAAATGGGTTAGGTTGTGTCAACCTTGAATGGATGGGTAGTTAACCTAACCATAGCAAAGTTGGCACTTTAGGTCATCTCCAAGGTATTGGGATACTTTGGAAATAAGTTTGGATTTATATCCTAAAAGATTTTAGGATGTGCCAATAGAATTTGAGAAGTATGAAAAAATTGATCAAAATTAGCACAATTAGGGTTAGTGGTCATGGTGTGCTATTTTGAATTTTGGCACACTTGGGAGATTGATCTATCAAGGCAAAATTATCTTAATTTTTAGAAAATGGCAATTGGGTATAACACTTAGGTATTATATATCTTTGTATGTCATACACTTGTCATGCTTCATATGTCTTATCATATGTCGTATGAAAGGTGTGTTTATGAAGTATTACATCTCATAAGAAAATAGGATTCACCTTGATTGTGTATTTCAAACATCTAAAAAGGGGTGAGATGCTAGGAATAAAATTCTTGGATGTTAATGCTTGTGAAAATAGAATAAAAATGTCAAAACACATTAACAATTGCACAAATACAAGCATAATACTGATATAATCGATACAATGCATAAACACACTAAAATGAAATAAGATTAAGTAAACAAATCAATTCCAACGAAATAATCAGGGATCAATCAACTACTTCAATTGAGAAGTCGACTGACGTTACTGTAGCTCGGCACAGAGAGTTGAGAAACCGACTACTGAACTCTAGCAGTCGACTGCTAGCGTTGTGACCCAGTCACAAAACCTCCATCAGTCGACTGCTCTATGATGGCAGTCGATTGATCGCCGCATTTTTTTAACCCGACCTGCTAGGGCTTGGCTTCTTCATGCGGATTCTCTTCATCCCAACGCTTCCGACGCTTTCGTCCCTTCATGTTCGAGTGCACGCTGGCGATTCCAGCCCTCGGTAAGCCTAGTTCTTGAACCCTAATATTGTTTACCTTATTTTTGTCTCTCCATCGTGCTAATGGAACCCTATTTTTCTCCTATTTTTGTTGTTTCCACACAAGATAGGGTTTTAGGTGCATGAGATCATTTTCTGCTGCTTTTCTCTAGCATTTGCTTGCTCCGATCATTTCCTACATCCTCAAATCAAATGGCACCTAAGTAACATATCTAACCCAAACCCTAATCATTTTACTTATGCAATGCCTTGATTTAACCACATTTTTATGCTCTTTCATTGCATTTATCACATTTGTTAGGACCCTTTGGAATGGCTAGAGGGGGGGTGAATAGCGTAGATGAAATTTGCTCGCGTTTGTGTCTACAATTTCGTTAGTGCGCAGCGGAAATAGAAATAATAAAAGCGATAACGAAATAGACAACAAGCTAACACAATGATATAACGTGGTTCGGAACCGCACGGTTCCTACTCCACGGATCGAGCTCTAAAGAGCCCTAGTGATGCACACGCACTCACTAATGATAAACACTCCTTCTCGACACAAGTCGGAGGCGGAGAAACCCCTTACAATAAATCTTACAACAGTAAGAATGAAATACAAGCAATATACAATGTAAATATGAAATACAAGTAAAGAAAAGACTTTACAACACTTGTTTTGATTGCTTGAATGCTTGGTTGCTTGCTTGCACTTGGAGACCTGATTTGCACCAACAAATCGCCCCAATAGCCCTCAAGAATCGGTCCCTTTTTCCTCCATCACGAGCTCCATATATAGCTTCAACCTGTGCTGGAAAAAGTCTATCAGTCGACTGATCGGGACCATCAGTCGACTGATGCCACTGTTGTCGTGAGACAACGGCTAGTTCCATGTTGGATAAGTCCAACGGAACTACCATCAGTCGACTGATTGTGACCATCAGTCGACTGATGGAGTCCTCACTCGACCAGTCGAGTCTCGACTCCATTCTGTGGCCGAATTCTCGAGCACCACCGACCGATCGATTATCGATCGCTGAGCATCACCGACCGCTAACCTATGGCGATTTGCTAGGCCATAACCCGTAGTCAAAACCTAGTTGACTCGGTCCAGTCGACTGCCACATGGCACCAGTCGACTGGCACACCTCAACCATGAGGTTTTAACTCAAGTATGGTTCCCCCATACTTGCTAGACCACCCTTAGCCTAGACCTAAGCCTTCTAGTCACCTCCATCAGCCTCACGCCTCTCGGATCCCTCCAAGTCATCCATGACTTGTTCATCCATCGCGCTAGCCTTCGTGTGCCTGGCTGGCTATGTCATGCTAACGGTGTCTACACCGCCAAGGCACATTGGACTTACGCCGCCAAGACTCCGCTTGGACTTTACGCCGCCAACCATTGGACTTATGCTGCCAAGACTCCCGCTTGGACTTTACGCCGCCAATATCAAACCCTTGGACTTCTCAAATGCCAAGACTCAAGCTTGGACTTTCCCTTGTCAACCCATGTTGGACTTTCCATGCCAAGACCATGCTTGAACTTTCCTTGCCAACCCATGTTGGACTTTACAGACTTTCCATGACAATTATATTGTCATATGTTTTTGTCGAAACATCAAAACACATCAAAACATCACTCGAGCCAAACTCGAGTCCTGGTCAATCGTGACCTGGGCCGATTGCACCAACAATCTCCCCCTTTTTGATGTTTGACAAAAACCAAACAAATAATTGAGTCAGAATACTAACTCAAATCCTTTACCAATTATCCCAAATGTTCTCCCCCAAACATTCTCCCCCTTTTTCACTAACATCAAAAAGGTTTTCTCTCCAAGGAGGTCAATGTCTCATGTCCCAATGAGATCTTACAATCTCCCCCTTGATCCAAAAATACCTAGGATGCCTACCATCTTCCTAGTGATAAGTCCCATATTACTCAAGAGAGGCAATCCTATTCACTCTCCCAATTTCCAAATTGGGTTTCTAAAAATCCATAAATTTCCCAAATTGATAACATTCTCCCTTTCAAGGAGAAAAACACATCCATCATCCCAAGATGGATATCTTCCCCTAAAGGCTAGCTCCCCCTTGACCATTGCACCAACAATGTCCTTGGGAAGTCCCTAAGCCAATAGGAACTCTAAACCATCAAAATTAAGGTTAGAAATTCAACATTGAACTTTCCACACCTTAAAATTGATACAAACCCTAAACAACTCTCCTAATCCATATCCAATAGCTTTTCACCCTTTATAATGCTTCCCAAAGCATATCTTAGGAGTGGTTAGGGACCTTTGCCATGGCTGAACACAGACTAACCAAACTTAGTTTTCCGAAATCAGCCTTGGCAGTCGACTCTGTCAGCTACTACCGATCACATTACTCATCACCGATCGCCACTGTAGGCTGATCGATAACTGAAATTTTCGAATTTCAATTATCAGAATCGAGTTTCAAAAAATCATAAATAATTATACGTATATTGAAAAATTACGAAATTTGATACGTATAATACCTATGACCAATACAATGGGTGAAAAATGTTTGAAAATTATTTTACCCATAAAATAGTGAATTTGATACAAAACTCAAAACCATTGAAACTTTCAATGTTTTGGCCCTATTTTGTATCAACTTCATCAATGGTGATTGCTATCAAAAGATAGACTTCACCAAGGTTTTCTAAAATGATTTTAAAATGTTTTCAAGACCTTATCTTGGATCATATTCCTTGGGCTCTATGTGTGTGACTTGTACACGAGCTCTCCTAATGATCCACAACTAAAATTAGATGAGTTTTAGTTCATCTAGATGCAAAAACTATGCACTTTGAACTTAGCTCATATCCTAGCATCTCACATGTATCTATGGTGTATAAATACACATACATGTCAATTAGATGTGAGATGTAGGTTTTGTTCTCCCTAAACTAGGGTTTCATGCATTTTCTAAAGCAACTCTACTTGATTCCCTTATAAATGGGACTCCAAGTCATGTCATAGCCCTTAAATCAATTTTAATTAAATGCATGAATGATTATGGAATTTGAGATGATATAAATAAGCATATGCTCATAATCATGATGTCATGGCATAATATGAAATCTAAGAACACATGACATCTATAGTAACCCTAAACAATGTCATGACATGGTATGTGATAGCAATACAATTATATAAATATTCATTCATACACACAAGATTTTCCAGAAACAAAGATTTCATTTAACTTAAAATTTGTCTTTTACATTCAAAATGGAGATTGGCTATGCTCAATCTCACTACAAAGATGACAACCAAAAAAAAAATCTAATATCCTCTAATCGTCCGCAGGAGGTGGCGGCGGAGGAGGCTGCTGACTCAGAGTCCAGGCCCACATCATCTCTAGCATATCGAGTGTCTTCTATGCGCCCCCTGGGTCTCCTCCATCCTATCGAGACGAAGGCCAAGGCAACCTGGCTGTCGCAGCTCGATGACCTAGCGTCAACCGATCCGATACTCTGGTCTGGACTCCGACCACGACGCCCGCTCACGGACGGCCGATGTGTCTGGCCGGCATCCGTCATCTCATCGCTGGTCTCTGTATCCTCGTGGTCCTCTCGCCGCCTCTGCGGCGGTGGAGGAGGTGTCTGTGTGTGCCTGGGTGGTCGAGGCGCCAACTCCATCTCGGCGCCATCGTAGCATCCGAGCTAAAGGAGAAGTTACGATATCGATCGTACCAGACACTTCCGATAGCTGTCGCAGAGACCCCCTATGGATGTTGATGCCTACGGAGTCGAGCCATGCTGTGATGATATGTCCAAACGACATATGCACTTTCCCTTGTACAGGGGAAGTGAAGTGCACAATGCAGTGGAAAATGTTCAATGCAAAGTTTATGTCTAACTGATGACGCATGGCATATAGAAGAAAGAGATGGGGAGGCCGAATCTTGGCCAGACCCCGAGTGACAATGGGCAGAAAACACCCAACAATGACCTTGTAAAGGACATTGTCAGGTGCAGATAACTCGGTGATAGGAAATAAATTTTGGGCCAGTGGACGAGGATAACCAAAAATATGCTCATGCATGGACTCCATAGAGATGTGGGCAAAAGGTTCTGGTAGAGGAAAGTCCATGGTAGGATAAAAGATGAAGGTGTCATCTGAAGGCCTACACTCGAGAAACTCCTGCAGTATCGCAGGAGTGAACTCTAAGTCGCATTTTGCAACGCGAGTAGTGTATGTAGGGCCGTCATCTACCTTTTTAATGTTTTGGTAAAATTCCTTAATAAGGTCATCATTGATTGGATGCGTGCACAAGACAATCTTCATCAAATTGTAGTATGCAATTAGTTCCATGACGTCACTACAATGCCTATTAAAAAAATTCCTATCGATGTACCTAACCAACATAGGTTGGTACAACCGAGAGTCACTTTCGGATGGGTCATTCCTACGGGCTCTCCTATTATGAATGTAATGTGATGATATGCAATGCAATGGCAACAACACGCGATTAGATAAACCTCCATTGTAATGGAAATGAAAATTTAGGGCTCGGAAAGAAAAGTTTGTAGGGGATCGGATGGCCGGCTAGAGGGGGGTGAATAGCCCTTTTCGTTTGGATGGCGGTATTTTGCTCGTCTACAAAACGTTAGCGCAAGCGGAATATACAAATATAAATAGAGACAAGCAAAATAGAAACAAGCAATACAAACACCAAGATATAACGTGGTTCACGGCTACGCCGCTAATCCACGGTCCGATTCGTCCACGGTGAATCACTCCGCCAAAACCAATCACTATCGGTCTCTCCTTTGCACAAAGCTAGGTGGAGGTAACCTTTACAACCAAGATCACTCTTCTTACAATAGGATTGAAGTAAAGACAAGTAAGAAGAGTTTAGAGCTTGTGGGGCACTAGGAAGATTGTTTGGAACTTAAGCATTAGCCTCTCAAAGGCTTACACCCTCTCTTTTTATAGAGAGGGCTAACTTCTTCCGTTGCGCCATCGATTGCCGCCCATGGCGATCTCCTCTAACGGCCTCCGAACACGTCGGATGCCGACCGTTGTTGTCCAACGGAACTCTTAGCGATCGATGGACCTCACGATCGGCTATCGACCCGTAATCGGCCCGATCGCTACGAGCGGCGTTCTATGGCCAAAACCCTATTGACGATCATCGCTGGTCTTGGCGATCGATCGCCGCCATTATGGCTGATCGGCGCTACAACCAATCGATCAGATACCGGTCGAGCTACACTCGACTCGGAGCGATCGCCATTCCATGGCGATCGGCGTGTCGAAAAACCCATCCGACACTTGGCCACATGGCCAAGTTTCACCTAAGAGCTACCCGTCCCTGGGTTACAATCGCTCACTCTCATTTCTCGGAGTCCCTCGCCTTCGAAGTTCTCTTCGTTCTCGGCCACGTCCCTCGGCAGCATCAGGCGCACGGCTCTGCAATGCTCCTTCGCGTCTCTTGCCTCGAAGTCTACTTCCTCCGGCTTCACTCCAAGCTTCGTCCGTGGTCCCTCGGATGCTCCAAGCGCACGGCTTCCGCAAAGCTATCCTTCACCGACTCAAGGCACGAGTCATGAGATGTGAAACTCGCCATGGCTCCATGTGCGAATTACTAAGTCCTGCACGACTTCAACGCACATATCAAATCAACATAACACACTAACTTAAACCCTTTGCCATACTATCAAAACCATATCACGGCAAGAGATTGCCCTAACAATCTCCCCCTTTTTGATGTGTGGCAATCCGTTTAAGTTAGGTAAAAACATTTGATATAAATTCTAAGGGTAAGAAAAGCATGTAAAGATAAACATGATATAACAACATGCAACTCCCCCTTAATCCATGAAACTCTCCATGTAAATTTTTCCCTTTATCATATATTTCTCCCCCTACAATATATTTCTCCCCCTAAAGTGATTAACTTAAACATACTTATTTCTCCCCCTTTGACACCATCAAAAAGATTAACACTAAGTTATAAGCTCATGGCATCAAGTATAATGGAGGAAAAATATGTCAAGTTGATTTAAAAATTGGGTACCATTTGTTGATGGCATCAAGTATATTTCTACCACTTGTTGGTGGCATCAAGTATATTTCTACCACTTGTAGGAGGTTTACAAACTGAATTCGGCCTTCAATATTCTGATTATCTGATATGGCGATCGGGCACAAAGGCAATTTCTGATTTTCTGGATGAAATTCAGAAATGCATTAAATATTCCAGAAAATTTGAAAAATCATGAAATTCGAGGAACATATTTCTCTTAAGTATATCTATCAAGGAAAAATAGTTTTTCATGAAAAATCATTATATTTTACAAGATTTGCCAAAAATCCAAACACTTGAAAAACCACTAGTTTTTGAGCATGTTAGTATCAAGTTAGCTACCTAGTTTTGCATCCAATTGTTTCAACACATGAATACATGTATTTTAAGGTAAGAAATTGTTTTGAAAACATTAGAAATATCCAACCATGATCTTTGGGCAATATGTCTATTAATTAAACATAAGCCTTCCCCATGATTGGTCTATTATTGATATTTTGATACTTTAAATGACCATCTAAATGCCATAGGCATTAGTGGACATTTGTATCATCCTAACATCTCACCCATGCTAAGTTTGCAATCAAGTTAGCCTATAGTGAGTGTGAGATGCATCCTAGGGGGCCTTTGTATATACTTAACCAATATATTCAAGCAATTCTATCATGGTTAAGTATCAACCTATCAACCTACATGATCATAATGACATATATTAATTAATTTCACATTATGATCATGAAATACATGTTTTCATCAAATTATAACCATGCATTAGGCATTATATGATGATAATAAATAAAGTATCACCTAAAGCATGATTTAAACCTATTTCATGATGATGTGCCCAATATCAAAATCATAAACCATGATTACACATATGCATAGAAATTACATTAATCATCATGATTTAAGCATTATTACCTTTTATGGGCCCGGTATCATCACCCAACACGATCTAAAAATGTTGTCCCGTCATCCTAAGTCAACCAAAATATGATATAGGTCAAGTTCATATGGTTGACTACCCTAGGGGTTTTCTAACCCTTAAGGATGGATTTTGGAACCCAAAATAGATTTTTGCCTATGGGGTTCACTAGAAATTCTTTGGGGATCCATTTCTTAGCTATTACTTTGTTTTTGTCTTGTACCCTAGCTATTAGTCATCTAGAGGCCTTCTCATTTTTCTTCTCTTTATATCCTAGGCCTTTCTTGTTAAAACTTGCCCTTTGGCTCCCTATGATCATATTCAAGGTGTTGGAGCCAATTGTGAATTTTCCTAGGGCTTTGGTTAAATAATCTACCTTTTCCCTTAATGCCCTATTTTCTTCTATGCATGCATCACTAACATCTAAAGGCACATAATTATCATGTGAGCATGCATCATCATGTACGAAGAAGTATCATTATTATTTAAGCATGCATTTTCTAGCTTATTTTCTAATGCCTTAATTTGATCAAGCATGCATTTATTTTTCTTCTTTGCCCTAAACAAATCCTTAGTTAAACTAGAAATCATAGAAACTATTTTACTAGGTGAGAGATTGGTTACCATAGTTTCCATGTCCTCTTCTTCTTCGGATGATGAGGAGGATGATGATGTGGAGGAGGCTCCCCTTCACTTGAGCTCTCTCCTCTTGTGCTTGATCCTTCATTTTCTGAGGAGGAGGAGCAATCCAAATCGCCAAAGGCCATCAAGGCCAAATTGGCGACAAAAGGCATTCTCCTCATCCGATGATGAGGAGGAGGATGAGGAAGGATCATCCCATGTCTTGGCCTTGAATGCTTTGGCCTTCCCTTTTTCTTTTGCCTTCTTCTCCTCTTCCTTCTTTTTCTTGCTCCCCTTTTTCTTCTTCTTTTCTTCTTTCTTTTCCTCTCTTCCTTGCTTTTGTTTAGGAGAGGACAATTGTCCCTTATGTGTCCCTCTCCTTGGCAATTGTAGCATATCACCTTCCCCTCGGTCTTCTATTCCTATCATTTGATTTATCAAATCTAAAATTCTTAAATACACGCCTCACCTTCCTTACCATGTAGGCTTCCTCGGTGCTATCCATGGAGGAGGAGGAGGCTTCATCATCGGAGGAGGAGGACTTCCATCTTCTTCTTCCCCTTGTTTGCCAACAATGCTACTCCTCTTGAGGGTTGAATTCTTGGCTCTTCTTGAATTCCCTCAAGCCTAGTTTCGTGGAGTTCCATCGTTGAGAAGAACTCCTCCAAGGTACTCACTTCTAGGTTCTTGGACATGTAGAAGGAGTCCACCATGGAGCTCCACTTTGAGGACCGGGGAAAGGCATCTATAGCCTTCATGAGCATGTCCCGGTTCGATAGCTTCTCACCTACACTTGTTAGCCCAATTAAAATTTCCTTAAACCTAGAGTGTAAAGAGATTACCTTTTCCCCCTTTTCTAATTTAATGTTGGACAGTTGAGAGCGGAGGAGATCTCTCCTAGCTAGCTTCGCCTCGGATGTGCCTTCATGGAGCTCAATTAGTTTCTCCCACATCTCCTTGGCGCTTAGGCATTCTCCTATTCGGTTGATTTCTTGTTGAGGAAGCACATTGTAGAGATGGTGCTTGGCTTTGGCGTTTGCAAGGTGCTCCTCTCTTTGCTTCTTGGTCCACCTAGATTTCTCTATTGGCTTCCCCTCTTCATCCCTAGGCAAAATGAAACCGGATTCTATTGTAATCATTATATCAAAATCCGTTTCGAAAAATACCTCCATTCGCTTCTTCCACCAAGCGAATTCTCCTTCAAACTTCGGAGGATGGATGTTGGAGCCGGCCATTTTTGATGTAGGGCTTGTTGCGGCGGTTAGTCCGGTGACAAGCAACCTTGCTCTGATACCACTTGTAGGGGATCGGATGGCCGGCTAGAGGGGGGTGAATAGCCCTTTTCGTTTGGATGGCGGTATTTTGCTCGTCTACAAAATGTTAGCGCAAGCGGAATATACAAATATAAATAGAGACAAGCAAAATAGAAACAAGCAATACAAACACCAAGATATAACGTGGTTCACGGCTACGCCGCTAATCCACGGTCCGATTCGTCCACGGTGAATCACTCCGCCAAAACCAATCACTATCGGTCTCTCCTTTGCACAAAGCTAGGTGGAGGTAACCTTTACAACCAAGATCACTCTTCTTACAATAGGATTGAAGTAAAGACAAGTAAGAAGAGTTTAGAGCTTGTGGGGCACTAGGAAGATTGTTTGGAACTTAAGCATTAGCCTCTCAAAGGCTCACACCCTCTCTTTTTATAGAGAGGGCTAACTTCTTCCCGTTGGCCGCCATCGACCGCGCCATGGCGATCGTACTACAACGGCCTCCGAACACGCCGATGCCGACCGCTTGTTGTCCAACGGAACTCTTGGCGATCGATCGATGGACCTCACCGATCGCCGACTCAGAATCGACGCCTGTCGGCTACGAGCGGTTCTGTGGCCAAAACCCTATTGACCCGATCACGCTGGCGCCGATGATCTTGTCTTCGCGATCGCGCCATCGTAGGCGATCCCGCCACAAACCGGGCCGATCAGATACCGGTCGAGCTACACTCGAGAGCGATCATTGCCATTCCATGGCGATCCGTGTCGGGAAAACCCATCCGACACTTGGCCAAATGGCCAAGTTTCACCTAAGAGCTACCCCTCCCCGGGTTACAATCGCTCACTCTCATTTCTCGGAGTCCTTTGCCTTCGAAGTTCTCTTCGTTCTCGGCCACGTCCCTCGGCAGCATCAGGCGCACGGCTCTGCAATGCTCCTTCGCGTCTCTTGCCTCGAAGTCTACTTCCTCCGGCTTCACTCCAAGCTTCTCGTCCGGCGGTCCCTCGGATGCTCCAAGCGCACGGCTTCCGCAAAGCTATCCTTCACCGACTCAAGGCACGAGTCATGAGATGTGAAACTCGCCATGGCTCCATGTGCGAATTACTAAGTCCTGCACGACTTCAACGCACATATCAAATCAACATAACACACTAACTTAAACCCTTTGCCATACTATCAAAACCATATCACGGCAAGAGATTGCCCTAACAAAGTTGTTACTTAGGCGCCATGTGTGTGCCGGAGGGAAGACTCAAGAGTTGCTGAGGATCGCCGGAAAATTCGCCGGAAAGCTTCAGCCGCCGGAACCCTAAACGGAACAAGAGCAATAAACCCTAAATCGCGTGAACTAGGGCTCCAAGATAGGTCAAAAATGGAAGAGGAGAGATATCTTTATCAAACCTAGGACTTTGGAAGGTTGGTACGCCGGAAGAGTTGGTCGGAGAGAGCCGGCGATCGGAGACCGAAGAAGGAAAAAGAAACAGTTCGTCGCGTGAAGCGCCGAACCCTAGCGGTTCGCGTTTTAAAAACACGATTCAGTCGACTGATGTGTAGCATCAGTCGACTGATAGCGGTTTATTACTGGGTTTACCGAGCCGGCAGTCGACTGATTCGGCCTTGCATCGCGAACCTTCAGATCGTACAAGATATCATCGATCCGATGTCGCTCATCAGTCGACTGATGTGCACATCACTCGACTGCTCGTCGAGCACTCGACTGATGGCTTTCGGCCTCGGTGAACAGTACCATCAGTCGACTGATGGACCTCATCAGTCGACTGATGTTCGATCAGTCGAGTCATGGAGCTAGCACTCGACTGATGGCCGTATCGTATCGTGCTACAGTGTTATCAGTCGACTGATGTCTGATTTCCAGCTCTGAAAATCAGAAAATCTCGATTTTATCATCTTAATTGTTCCATTTTATCACGTTAGATCTTGTATTTTGAATGTATTGATGTTATACTTTTATTTATGTATTTGTTAATGTATTTTAATGTTTTATTTCATTTTTGCAAACATTAACATTCAATGATTTCCAAAACCTAACATCTCACCCTTTCTAAGTGTTGAAATACACAATCAAGGTAAAAGACTTGTTTTGTGAGATGTAATTTATCCTAGACATTCATTCCATGCAAACATATGGTAAACCATATGAAGCATGGTGAATACAAGACACCAAGTTGTGTGGCACTTGAGTATCACTCTAGATATTACCTTTACATCTTAACCACATATTTCTTGATACATGACCTTCCCAAGTGTGCCAATAATCAAAGGTACACACTATGACCTCTAAATCTAGATCGTGTCAATTTTATTGATTTTCATGTTTTCAAGATATATATATTGACACAACCTAAAATTTTGAGATTAAGACTCAAGGATATTTCCAAAGTAACCATAACCTTGAAAGTAACCTTAAAGTGCCACCTTTATTGTGGTTGAGTTAACTACCCATCCAATCAAGGTTGGCACACCCTAAACCCATCTTAGCGTGAATCAATCACGCTCTTAGGAACCCAAAATTGATTTGAGCTCCTAGGGTTAATTAGATATTCCTTAGGGATAACCTCCCTAGATACCTTCCTCATGACCTTGGTCTTCCTAGACCAAGTTAGTGTCCCATAGTCAAACGGAACACTATGGTAAGTCACCTTGGACTTAGGTTTGTGATCCAAACCATTCTTGCCCTTGGTTGACTTTTGACTCTTAGGTCTTAGAAGTTGATTTTGACTTCTTGACCTACGAGTTTGACAATTTGACCCTTGAGATTGATTTTGTATTTTGTTTAGGGTCTTTTCCAATTTCTCAAGCCTTGACCTCAAGGCTTGGTTTTCTAATTCTAATTACCCAATTTTAGAATTTTTATTTAACTCTTGGGCATTGAACTTTCTTGGCGAATGCCTAGTCCATTTTGGATTAAAACCTAGATGTTCTTGGATTTTCTTAATAGATTTCTTAGGTATTGTTTTTCTAAGGACATTAGTCCCAAATTTCTCCTTATTCTTAAGATGAACATTCTTAACTCCTAAACACATATGCTTGTTATTTTTAGCATGCTCTTTATGATACATACCACAATTGCTAAAATTAGTTCTAGCATGCTTTAAATTAGACGGAGCATTATTTAAATATACCTTAGGGTTTGCCTTAGTGGCTCCCCCTACTTGTGATGCTCCCCTTTGCCCCTTCTTCTTCTTCTTTGGGCATTGACTCCGGTAATGACCCGATAGTCGACATTTGAAGTAAGTGACATGCTCCTTGCTCTTTTGTCTTGGAGAACCGGCGTCCGTTGACTTTTGTTGACTTTTAGGCGCCGAAGGAGTTTTCTTGATTCTCTTTGGACATTTGCTTTTGTAATGCCCATACTCCCTACACTCAAAGCACATAATATGATTTTTGTTTGAAAATAAAGTGTTTGAGTTACCTAGGGTGGTGGTAGGTGCCGGAGTTGAATTTTGAGCTTCCTCATCTTGATCGGATGTTGAGAGCTCTTCTTGAGGTTGCTCCGGTGTAGAGGATGGTCTATCCTCCTCAATCCTAGAAGTAAATGCTTCTTCCACCTCTTCTACTTCTTCTTTCTCCGATTCGGAAGTTGACTCCATCTCAACTTCCGATTCCTCAGTTTCACTTGAGGATGAACTCTCCTCATGGTATCTTGCCAATTTTCTCCATAGCTCCTTGGCATACATGTAATCCCCTAACTTGCACAAAACATCATTAGGGATTAAATCTTCCAAAAGTTTCGTTACCTTAACTTCGGTCTTGAGCTTTTGGCGTTGCTCTTGGGTCCACTTTTTCAATTTTAGGACATTCCCCTTCTTATCCCTAGGGGGTTCAAGACCTTCAATGAGGATAAACCAATCCTCTATGTTCATCATCAAGAATGTTTCCATTCTTGCTCTCCATGCCAGAAAATCTTTTGGATCATATGGAGGTGGAGTGTTGATTTCCCATCCAAGCTTGTCTTGGAATTCCATCTTCACCCTCTAGCCTTTCACCTTAGCTCCCGGTTGTTAATCCGTAGAAGAGCCCCGGGCTCTGATACCACTTGTTAGGACCCTTTGGAATGGCTAGAGGGGGGGTGAATAGCATAGATGAAATTTGCTCGGGTTTGTGTCTACAATTTCATTAGTGCGCAGCGGAAATAGAAATAATAAAAGCGATAACGAAATAGACAACAAGCTAACACAATGATATAACATGGTTCGGAACCGCACGGTTCCTACTCCACGGATCGAGCTCTAAAGAGCCCTAGTGATGCACACGCACTCACTAATGATAAACACTCCTTCTTGACACAAGTCGGAGGCGGAGAAACCCCTTACAATAAATCTTACAAGAAGAATGAAATACAAGCAATATACAATGTAAATATGAAATACAAGTAAAGAAAAGACTTTACAACACTTGTTTTGATTGCTTGAATGCTTGGTTGCTTGCTTGCACTTGGAGACCTGATTTGCACCAACAAATCGCCCCAATAGCCCTCAAGAACCGGTCCCTTTTTCCTCCATCACGAGCTCCATATATAGCTTCAACCTGTGCTGGAAAAAGTCTATCAGTCGACTGATCGAGACCATCAGTCGACTGATGCCACTGTTGTCGTGAGACAACGGCTAGTTCCACGTTGGATAAGTCCAACTACACATCACCGATCGATTGTGACCATCGGTCGACCGATGGAGTCCTCACTCGACGATCAGTCTCGACTCCATTCTCGTGGCGAATTCTCAAGCACCGACCGATCGGACTATCGAGATCGCTGAGCCATCGACCATCGCCAACCTATGGCGCCGATCGCTAGGCCATAACCCGCAGTCAAACCCTAGTTGACTCGGTCCAGTCGACTGTCACATGGCACCAGTCGACTGGCACACCTCAACCATGAGGTTTTAACTCAAGTATGGTTCCCCCATACTTGCTAGACCACCCTTAGCCTAGACCTAAGCCTTCTAGTCACCTCCATCAGCCTCACGCCTCTCGGATCCCTCCAAGTCATCCATGACTTGTTCATCCATCGCGCTAGCCTTCAGGTGCTTCCGTCGGCTATGTCATGCTAACGGTGTCTACACCGCCAAGGCACATTGAACTTACGCCGCCAAGACTCCGCTTGGACTTTACGCCGCCAACCATTGGACTTATGCTGCCAAGACTCCCGCTTGGACTTTACGCCGCCAACCATTGGACTTATGCTGCCAAGACTCCCGCTTGGACTTTACGCCGCCAATATCAAACCCTTGGACTTCTCAAATGCCAAGACTCAAGCTTGGACTTTCCCTTGCCAACCCATGTTGGACTTTCCATGCCAAGACCATGCTTGAACTTTCCTTGCCAACCCATGTTGGACTTTACAGACTTTCCATGACAATTATATTGTCATATGTTTTTGTCGAAACATCAAAACACATCAAAACATCACTCGAGCCAAACTCGAGTCCTGGTCAATCGTGACCTGGGCTGATTGCACCAACAACATTCATATAGACAACAACGTAGGACAGAGCCTGGTGAAGGATCCCAGGCTCCATCACGATCATACTAGGCCATGGCTGTGAGATATTTAGATGAGCCATTTTTCCGATCCTACTGTGGAGATGTCATCTAGATTATCATACATTACCAGTTAGTAAAATTTGTTTTCTGCACGCATCCAATTAATATTGACCTACTCAAGGAGTGTTACTCCAACCTTTGGAGAGTTATGATGGTCCGATATACTCCACTCACATTGCAAAATGCGATTTAGAGTTCACTTCTGCGATCCTACAAGAGTTTTTGGAGTGTCGACCATCTGATGACACCTTCATTTTTTATCCTACTCCTGATGAGCCTTTTTCATCCCCATTTGATCATGTCTCTCTAGAGTCCATGCATGAGTTCTTCTTTCATCGACCTCATCCTTTGGGTCAAAATCTCTTTTCAATCAATTCTTTTTCTTCTCCTGATAATGTGCTTTGTAAAGTCATTGTTGGGTTCCTTTTACCTATTCTAACTCGGGGTCAGGCAAAGATTCGTCCTCCCCATCTATTTCTAATGTATGCAATGCATAATCTATTAGATATCAATCTTTCATTAAACATTTTCCATTGCATAGTCCATTTTGTGTCCCCTGTCGAAGGGAAGATTCACATGCCTTTTGGTCATATTATCACTGCATGGTTAGCATCTAGGGGATAAATGTCTCCAGGGGTACCTTGAGGTCGTTATCTGACTCCTATGATCGTATCACCATGAGACATTTTGCATTGGTCAGCATGCGGACAGGCCCTGGGAGGATGGAGTGGCCAGCTCAGCCTCAGCCAGCTGGGGAGCATGGAGAGCCAGCTGCGGAGCATGGCGAGGGAGTTGTAGAGGAGGATGATGCCATGCTATCAGATGCACCGTTGGAGAATCTCTTGACGCGCTTTGCACGCTTGGAGACCAGATTCGAGGAGTTTCATGAGGAGGTTGACACACAGTTGGAGAGCTCAACTTAGAGCAGTCCTCCATTACCTATCAGCAGAGTCGGATAGAGCAGCATCAGCTTGAGATGTTCAAGATGATGCTGAGTTGGATGCTGAGTCAGCAGGTTCCACCTCCTCCACCACCTCCGACCGATGACTCTAGTGCATGGTAGCTAGGATCACGTTTATGTACTTTATTTTATTTTCATAGTGAAGCTAAGCATTTGGACATCTGTTTTTCTTGTAAGAATGACTTAAGATGAATGAAATATTTTATTTTGCAAAATTGTGTGTCTTTGCTTGGTTGATGTGTATGTTTATGTATTCCTATTATGTCATGTCATGACATTATTTTTCATCTAATTATTTTAAATGTCATGATAATGTGTAGGTTTGATTTTAATGTCATGTTTGTATTTAGATTATATATTTATGTCATGACATCATGATTATTAGCACATATTTATTTATGCTATCTTATATGTCATAATCATCCTTCATGCATTTTTGATTAATCAAATTGATTTATGGCAAATGACATGATTTGAAGTCTCACGTATAAGGGAATCAAATAGAGTTGCCTAGAAAATGCATGAAACCCTAAGAACCTAAACCCACACTCACATTAAATTGACATGTGTGTGTATTGATACACCCTAGACACATGTGAGATGCTAGGAAATGAGTTGAACTCATGTGCTTATTTAGTATATCATATTGGGTTTAGAACTCATTAAATGATAATGATGAATTATGAGGAAAGTTAATGTACAAGTCATGTACATCTAACCCATAGTCCATGGTTCAAAATAAGTTTTCAAAAACATTTTAATATCATTTTAGAAAACCTTGGTGAAGTCCATCTTTTAATAGCAATCATCATTGAAGAAGTTGATACAAAGTAGGTCAAAAACATTGAAAGTTTCATTGGTTTTGAACTTTGTCTCAATCTCTCATTTTAATGGGTATTTTATTTTAAAATTATTTTTCACCCATTGTATTTCATGTAAATAATGTATGTATACTTTCACGATTTTTTGGTATACGTATTTTTACTTATGCATTTCCAAAATTCATTTTTGAAAAATTGATTTCTAAAAATCAAAGAGCAGTTGACTATTTCAGTATGGCAATCGACTGTTTGCTAATCAAGTTGACTGCTGAGCTAATTCCGGGTAAACAAGGCTTGTTTAGTCCATTTTCAGCTATCCCTATGTACCCTAACTTCTCCTAATCCTAGGATATGCTTTGGAAAGTATTGGAAGGGTGAAAATCCATTGGAAATGGATTCGGAGAGTTGTTTAGGGTAGGAATCAAATTTTAAAGTGTGTGAAAGTTCAAGTTTAAACTTTTGCCCTTAATTTTGATGGTTTAGAGTTACTATTGGCTTAGGGTCTCTCCAAGGACATTGTTGGTGTAATGGTCAATGGGGAGCAAGCCTTTAGGGGAGGTTATCCATCATGGGATGATGGATGTCTTTTTCCTAAAAGAGGGAAAATTGGAGAATGAGGATTGTCTCTCATTTAGTAATATACGACTTATCACTAGGAAGAGTGAAGGCATCCTAGTTATTTTTGGGACCAAGTGGAAGATTGTAAGATCTCATTGGTATATGAGACATTGATACCCTTGGGGAGTCTTTTTGATGTATGTCAAAGGGGGAGAAGTGAGTCTTAAGTTAGGTAAGCCTTCACTATGCTTTGGAATTGGAAGTGTTTAAATTTAGGTTATTGTTAGCCTAACTTAAAGGTATTGTCAAACATCAAAAAGGGGGAGATTATTGGTGCAATCGTCCTAGGCCACGATTGACTAGACTCGAGTTTGACTCGAGTAGTATTTTGATGTTTAACAATGGGTTGACCATTGTTTGATAATGAGTTGACTATATGGTTGACATAGGGTTGACCATATGATGGAGAAGTCCAAGTGGGACACTTGGCATGGAAAGTCCAAGTCTTGTGTATTTGGCATGGAAAGTCTAAGCCTTGAGTGCTTGGTATGGAAAGTCCAAGCATGGGTCTTGGCAATGGTAAAGTCCAAGTCATGGGTACTTGGCAATTGGAAAGTCCAAGTCATGGGTACTTGGCAATGGAAAGTCCAAGCATGGGTCTTGGCAATTGGAAAGTCCAACATGGAGTTGGCAAGGGAAAGTCCAAGGGTGTACTATTGGCGGCGTAAAGTCCAAGCGGTAGTCTTGGCAGCATAAGTCCAATGTTTGGCAGCGTAAAGTCCAAGCATGTGTCTAGTATGACAATAGCCGATGGAAGCATCTGAAGGCTAGCGTATGGATGAACAAGTCAAGGATGACTTAGAGAGATCCAATAGGCGCGACATTGATGGAGATGGCTAGAAGGCTTAGGTCTAGGCTAAGGGTGGTATATCAAGTGTAAAGGGATCATACTTGAGTTAAGTCTCATGTTTGAGGTGTGTTAGTCGACTGGGATTATGGATTAGTCGACTAGCCGAGTGTTTAACACTTAGTAGCCTAGTCAACTTGGATCACGATCGGGTTACGGCGGCTGATCGGGTTCTGAGCAAATCGACTAGCGGAGTTGGATCGATGCTCGATCATATTCTATGGTCCAGCATTCAACTTCTAAGGTTTAGCAGTCGGCTGCCATGAAGGGCAGTCAACTGTTCAAGGTGGACACGATCACAGAAGCTTCGGTAGTTGATTGATTAATCGATTGTCAGGCCAGCAGTCGACTGCTAGTGTATCCGTTGGAGTTTTTCCAACGTGGATTGAGTCATTATGAGACAATGGCTATAGGGGCAATCGACAGGTGCCTTATTGTTGTTGACTGCTAGGCAAAAATCAGTTCGAGCTATAGCTTTATGCAGAGCACAAAGAGGAGGATTTTTGCTAGTGTTTCTTGAGGAATTTGAAGAGGAATTATTGCTGAATTCCAGACCTTCAAGGTATTCCAAAAGTAACGAAAGACTAAGCATTCAAAGCTCACATTTGTAAATTATTTTTCTTTATTTGTATTCATTTGCTTAGTGTAATTTCTTGTATCTTTATTTATATTGTTGTAAGAATATTATACGAGGTTTCTCCACCCTCCCTCTAGCGCAATGCCAACATTCCTACACTTAGGTCTACAAGTTAAACAAACTAATGAAAGAATCCACATATACCAAATCAAATATGCTAAAGAAATGATCAAGAAATTTGGTTTGGAAAATGCTAAGGTAGTAACCACTCCTATGGCAACTAATACTAAGATAGACAATGATCTTGAAGGTAAATCAATTGACTTAAAACTTTATAGGAGTATGATTGGTAGCCTACTATACCTAACCGCTAGTAGATCCAAAAAATTTTTGCGGTAGGTATGTGTGTAAGATACCAATCTTGTGCCAAAGAGTCTCACTTGGTGGCTGTTAAAAGAATATTAAGATATATTAAAGGCACACTAAGTGTAGGACTTTGGTACCCTAGGACTAGGTCTTTTGACTTGGTTGGGTACACCGATTCTGATTATGCATGTTACAAATTGGATCGGAAGAGTACTAGTGGTGAGTGCCAATTTCTTGGATCCGCCCTAGTTAGTTGGAGTAGTAGGAAGCAACCTTGTGTTACTTTATCCACCACCGAGGCCGAGTATGTAGCCATGGGTGGTTATGTAGCTCAACTACTATGGATGAGACATACTCTAGAAGATTATGAGCTACACTACTTCAAAGTTAAGGTCTATTATGATAATGTGAGTATCATTAATTTGGCTAAAAATCCCGATACATCACTCTAGCACCAAGCATATTGAAGTGAAGCATCACTTCATTAGAGATCATGTGAAAAAGGGGAACATTAAACTTAATTACATTGAATCTAAGTCCAACCTTTCCGACATTTTCACCAAGGCTTTTCTTGAAGCGGAATTTTCATCACTTAGGAGAGAACTTGGTATGTGCTTTGTAGAGTAGTAGTATAGGTTTGCATGATCCTATAGAACATCTAGGACTATACCTAAAAGCATCTCATAAAACACCTAAAAAACCATGATTTTTGTATTGAGCCACTTAGACATCATGTGAGATATTAGGAAGATGCATTTGGTTCATCATGCTTGTTATGTTGCATTACTATGAATCAAAGTGTCATCTAGAGATATTGATCCTTAATTGGACCAACCATTGGGATAGCTTGTATACAATTGATGTTTATATAGCTCTAAGAACATGATTGGAAATGTCAAATAAAATATTTTTTAAACTATGTTTGTCATATTTTAAAAAACAGTTTACAATTGGTAGGCAAAAGTGGTACAAAGTTTTGAAAACCCTTAAAGCTTTTGCTAGCTTTCAATATTTTGTCAATTTCAAAATATGGAAAAGATATATTTTCAAATTATTTTTACCTGATATAAAATAACTTTACATATGTGTCCACAAAATTTCATGATTTTCTGACATTTCTTGAATTATTTATGCATTTCTGAAGTTGGGCTGAAAATCTGAAATAGGCATTTCAGGCATGGCAGTCGACGGCTACACTGATTTTTCTACAGATCAGCCTTGTTTACTTGCCTAGAGTTAAATTTTAGGTGTCCTAACCCTATAGTATGATAAGAGAAGCAAATAAGGAGAAGTAGGACTAATTGATGCATTGATTTAGGGGAAGTTTTCTTATGATATTTTTTTCATCCCAAAATCTATATGCATAATGTTTATTGTTGGTGCAAAGTTAGGATATATTTCTTACCTATGGTTTCATGCTTTGCTCAACATTTTCTTCACACATCATGAAGTATGTCTTGGATTAAGGGGGGAGCTTTAAGTATATTTAATACCTTAGTTCAAAGCATTAACCAATCTTATTCATCATGTACTTATTGTTTATGTGTCCTTCTCTTTTTGATGTGTGTCAAAGGGGAGAAGGGGACTTTAAGTTAGAATTCATATTGGGATATATGATGCTTTTATTTATTGCATGTTCAAGACCTAACTTAAATGATTGCCAAACATCAAAAATGGGGAGATTGTTGGTGCAACAATGGCTCAAGCATTTATGTATTTTGATGTTTAGATAATCATTTGTAGTTAGGCAATATTTGTGATCTAATCATGAATGTGTTAAGTGACAGGAAAATCCAAGTGTGAAGACTTAGTAAAGAGAAGCCCAAGTGTAAATCTTAGCAAGGAAAGTCCAAGGCAAGGTCTTGGCAACATAAGTCCAAGCATGTAGTCTTTGCGGCGTAAAGTCCAAGTGGACCTTAGCAAAGGAAGTCCAAAGGCAAGATCTTAGCAGCATAAGTCCAAGCATGTAGTCTTGGCAGCGTAAAGTCCAAGCAAACTTTGGCAAAAGAGAAACCCAAAACATGACGAAACCAAGGGAAGCTTTTGAAGGCAAGCGTAATGATAAAGGAGTCGTGGACTCGGCCGAATCCTGGAGGCGCAAGGCTGATGGAGAAGCTAAAAGGTTGAGTCTAGGTTTAGGGTGTTGGTTTCAAGTATGAATTGATCATACTTGAAGTATGCCAGTCGACTGGGGTCTTGC
This sequence comes from Wurfbainia villosa, assembly GCA_025175895.1. Classification (NCBI taxonomy): domain Eukaryota; kingdom Viridiplantae; phylum Streptophyta; class Magnoliopsida; order Zingiberales; family Zingiberaceae; genus Wurfbainia; species Wurfbainia villosa. The sequence goes on along the minus strand of CM046008.1, from coordinate 42,319,492 downwards.
ATCAATTGACTGGCCTCGAGTTTTTGGCACTCATGGGTCCAAAAGGCTTGAACAGTCGACTAGGGTTATGACCCGCTGGATCGCAAGAGTCGATCGAGATCGATCGCGTGGTCGCGCCACCGATAGTCATCGCTAGCTTTGGGCAGTCGATTGGAATCTGGATCAATCGACTACTATAAAGGAAAGTCGACTAATGTAGATGGACATGGGCATGGAAACATTTTGAGTCGATCGCTTGCTCGGAGTGATCGGAGTTAATCGGCCGATCGCTAGTATGAGCAATGATCGGTCGAGTTCCGTTGGGTAGTGACGATCGTGATAAGGCTTCATCAAAAGTCATTGGATTCAATCAATAGTGGTAGTAGTCGACTGCTGGTATGCAGCAGTCGACTGTTGACAAGCTCAATGGGAAAATCAACCTCTTCTCTATAAAAAGAGGCTTTGGGGAACTTGAGAGGGCTAGTGCTTTAATTCCAATCTTGGCTCTCAAGCTCACCAAGTCTTCTCCAAGCTTTCTAGTGTTTCTTAACCTCTTCTCCATTTTTCTTCCATCATCTTGTAAGAAGAAGAGTGTGATTGTAAGAAGGCTTCTCCACCTTGGTGATTGCATCAAAAGGAGATTTTAGTGAGAGCTTGCTAGGGTTGATCCACCTTACAAATTATCATTGAGTAGGAGTGTCATCTCCAAACCAAGTTAAACATCTTTGTTAGCATTGTCTTTTGATTTCATTTTTATTTTTATTATTGGTTTTGCTTCCACTAACATTTTATAGAAATTGAAAGAGGCTATTCACCCCCTCTAGCCATTCAAAGGATCCACTACATATAGATCTTAATCCCCAAGATATAGGTTGCTTCTGCCATGTTTTTCATGAGAAATATTTTGGACAATCAGACCTTGACTGTTTGTAAAATAGGAATATCATTTCCTATGATTAATATGTCATCAACATGCAATACTAGGAACATGATCCCACTCCCACTTACCTTCTTATACACACAAGGTTCCTTAGGATTTTGTGAGAAATCAAACTGTTTGATTGCCTCATCTAAATGGATATTCTAATTCCTAGAAAATGTTAGTGCAATCGGCCCAGGTCATGATTGACCATACTCGAGTTTAACTCGAACAATATTTTGATGTTCAACAAAATGTTTGACAATGTGATTGTCATGGAAAGTCCAAGTCATAGGTCCTGGCATGGAAAGTCCAAGCATGGGTACTTGGCATGGAAAGTCCAAGTATGGGTCTTGGCATGGAAAGTCCAAGTATGGGTCTTGGCAATTGGAAAGTCCAAGCATGGGTCTTGGCATTTAAAAAGTCCAACATGGAGTTGGCAAGAGAACTCCAAGGGTGTGATATTGGCAGCATAAAGTCCAAGTTGTAGTCTTGGCGGCATAAGTCCAATGTTTGGCAGCGTAAAGTCCAAGCCTATTTCTTAGCAGCGTAAGCCCAAATGTACCTTGGCAATGTAGACTCGATTAACATGATGATAGTCGATGGAAGCACCTTATGGCTAATGTATGGATGAACAAGTCATGGATGACTTAGAGGGATCTGTGTTGGGTTTCTGGGGCACAGACGTGGGTGTGTGTTCGAACATATTTTGTAAACATGCACAGTGGAAGCAAATAAAAATGGCAATAAACTATTTTATTACATCACATGTACCACACGCATGCAGGATACAACATTGTAGACATAATCGTATATTTAAATTTTGCAATAAAGGAAATTATAATAGGTATACCTGACGAATAACACGTAGCGGGAAGGGCATCAACCTTAGTGACCCTCGCAAGTTTCGCCTCTATCCAAGTCCACGCTGAGTATCATTTGGATAACTTCACAAGCTATGAGCCCTGTCTTGATGAGAGATACTAGTCTCGTGTCGAAGACGTTGAGATCCAAGAGACGATCACAAAACAAGTTCCATGAACTTGTTTCCTTGGAAGTGTCGACCAATCAAATTGGTTGGCTGTAGCAAGGTGGCTGGCGGCTGGAGCTGCTGGTCGAAGGATGGTCGGCGGCTAGAGCTGGTCGATGACTGGAAGGGAAGGGCGGCCAAGCTTGGGGGGCGGCAGCACCTAGGGTGAGCGGCACACAAGAGAGGAAGAGAGGAAGGTGACTAGGGTTTCACAAACTCTAACTCGTCCACGAAATTTGTCTCAACCCTTTTATTTTTAGAGAACATGTTTCTTGACCATCAAGAAACTCTCTCTCAATGGTTATTGGTTCACAACCAAAACCCATTGACCCGGTCCATTAATTTAAGTTAAAATAAACCAAACTGCATTGGTCTATTTTAAGTTAAAATAAACCAAACCAATTTTGGTTCATTCATTTAAAACAAACCAAACCCCTTTGATTTATTTTCCACCATTGGATTAGAACCAAACCAATTTGGTTCATCCATCATCTCTTCAAAAGACTCGGCCCATCCATGCTTCCGATGCGACTAAAATAATTTCATGATCGCTCCTTGTTTGGTCCAACCAAACCAAGTCTCTCTCGATTTGAGAATCTCATTCTCAAACTCATTTTAAATTCTTCGGATAACACTCTTAGTGTGTGTGACCAAATAGGTTCCCGATTGATGTTGGTTGTTTATAATTAACCATTAATTATAGAACGATCTTGAGTGGCACCTAGTAGTACATCATGATCCCCAATAAATCAAAAAATAACGGTTGACCCCAGAACAACTTCTGAAACCTTTCGGCAGCTACAGTGATTCGTGCCCCATTCTCTTCACTCATCTTATACCCACTTGGTTCAAGACATGGGCTATTGTGTCAGTCTCCACTAGGCTGACTATGTCACACCTAGCCCAAGTATCATTTTCTCATCCTGCGAATTCTAGTTACTGCACATGTATCCAAGAGTACCATACTCTAAACATGTAATGCTTTGGCCAAAAACTTTAGTAACAATCCGACGAGTGGCCACAGGGTATACATCTCCTCGCAAGGAGTGGTGAATCCTCTATAGGCTATTCAAATACCTTCGGGCACTTTGACTTATACCTAATCATCCCGGGTCCACATCTCCTTGGAGATGCTTTCTTAAGATGTCAAAGCATAAGTCTTCATGACCAAGATGACTTGAATACCGCAAGTCGAAGGAACATCACACTTAATCTACAGTAAGGACTTCATTGACATATCTGTATATGCAGAAAACCAAATAAAGTCTTACAGCTGGTTACTCCAATGAACTAGTTATCATAACTAGCATCCACGGTTAACTCCGGACATCCCAATGTCTCCATCCAGTGAGAAACAGCTACTTGGATAAACCAAAGAGTATAACTCGTGCTAGTCTCAACAAAATTGATGGTGTCCGAATGCATCAATTCATCGACTAGGGATAATACCAATACATCACAATTACACATGTAGAGATACTCACTAGTTAGGATCCAATCACAAATTCTCTCATGCTGTGAATCGTATTGCGGACATTCAGTAAATGAGTTTAAGATCTAATCAAATACATGAAAATATGTACACTCAAATAGTAAATCTTTATTTATCAAATAAATGGTACGACAATAAGGCGATTGCCTTGGGACACCTCTCATATATAACTAACAAAGTCCCACTTGGCCTCATGCCAATCGCCACGGTATCCAATACTATAAGCTCTAACATGACCCTCAAACTTACTTTGAGGGAAGGCCTTAGTTAAAGGGTCCGCCAAGTTCAGAGATGAACTTCTTGATCCAAACCGCTTCCTTTACTGCTTCTAAAACTGCAATGTATTCTGCCTCAGTGGTAGAATCCGCTACAGTGTCTTGCTTGGAACTTTTCCAACTTATTGCACCTCCATTCAAGGTGAATATGTACCCAGACTAAGACCTGGAATCTGTTGGAGATTTGAAGCCGCTAGAGGGAGGGTGAATAGCGACGTGTTCGTACGATGATAGAATTCTTTTGCGTTCGTCTCTACAAAGCTCGTTATGCGCAGCGGAATGATAATAATAAAAACAATAACGAATAAGACAAACACGAACACACCAATACACAAATATTTAACGTAGTTCGGAACCGAACGGTTCCTACTCCACGGATCGAGCTCTAAAGAGCTCTAGTGATGCACACGCACTCACTAATCACAAATACTCCTTCTCGATACAAGTCGGAGGTGAAGAAATCTCGTACAACAGTTTACAACAATAAACTAAGTACAATAAGAAATTACAATGGAATATAATGCAATACAAGTAAAGAAAATACTTTACAAATGCTTTGGATTGCTTGCTTTTGGTTGCTTGAAGAATGGACTTGGAGACCCTGATTTGCAGCAACAAATCACCCCAAGGATGCTCAAGAAACCATGTGCAAAAACCCTCCCGTCGAGCTCCTTTTATCCTTTCGCACGACCTGGATTTCCGCCTGGCAGTCGACTGCCATAAGGCCCCAGTCCAATGCCAGCACTGTAGCTGTGAGACAACGGCTCAATCCATGTTGGACAAGTTCCAACTGATCTCTTGGTAGTCATGCGGCGCCTGCCAGCGGATCACACGAAGTATTACGTGCTCGCAACTCAGCGATCGACTACCATCCATGGCGATCGATTGCCCGTGATCCTTGCTCGATAGCGATCAGCCGAGCAATTTCAGCCCTAAGTGGCAATCGACTCTCGACAGTCGAATCGGCCATAATGCCAGTCGACTGCCAACCTCAAAGATGAGGTTTTAACCCAAGTATGGTGTCCCCATACTTGCTAGACCACCCTTAGCCTAGACTTAACCCTTATAGCCACCTCCATCAGCCTCACGCCTCTCGAATCCCTCCAAGTCATCCATGACTTGTTCATCTATCACGCTAGCCTTCAGGTGCTTCCATCGGCTATGTCATGCTAACGGTGTCTACACCGCCAAGGCACATTGGACTTACGCCGCCAAGACTCCGCTTGGACTTTACGCCGCTAACCATTGGACTTATGCTGCCAAGACTCCACCCTTGGACTTTACGCCGCCAATATCAAACCCCTTGGACTTCTCAAATGCCAAGCCTTAAGCTTGGACTTTCCCTTGCCAACCCATGTTGGACTTTCCATGCCAAGGCTAATGCTTGGACTTCCCTTGTGCCAAGTACTCAAGACTTAGACTTTCCCAAATGCCAAGTGTCCCACTTGAACTTTCCATGCCAAGTACCCATGACTTGGACTTTACCTTGCCAAGACCCATGCTTGGACTTTCCCAAATGTCAAGTGTCCCACTTAGACTTTCCATGCCAAGTACTCATGACTTGGACATTACCATGACAATTACATTGTCATATGTTTTTGTCTAACATCAAAACATTTCTCGAGCCAAGCTCGAGTCCTGGTCAATTGTGACCTGGGTCGATTGCACCAACAATCTCCCCCTTTTTGATGTTTGACAAAAACCAAACAAAACAAACCATTTGAGTCCATCTAACTCAAAAACTCCTTACCAATTATCCCAAATTGGTAATTTAACCTTCTCCAAAATATTCTTCCCCAAATATTCTCCCCCTTTTTGACTAACATCAAAAAGGTTATATCTCCAAGGAGGTCAATGTCTCATGTCCCAATGAGATCTTACAATCTCCCCCTTGGTCCAAAAATACCTAGGATGTCTACCATCTTCCTAATGATAAGTCCCATATCACTCAAGAGAGGTAATCCTATTCACTCTCCCAATTTCCAAATTGGGTATCAAAAACCCATCAATTTTCCCAATTGATGATACTCTCCCAATAACTTCTCCCCCTTCAAGAGGAGAAACACATCCATCATCCCAAGATGGATAACTCCCCCTAAAGGCTTGCTCCCCCTTGACCATTGCACCAACAATGTTCTTGGGAAGTCCCTAAGCCAATAGGAACTCTAAACCATCAAAATTAAGGTTCTATGTTCAAACATGAACTCTTCCACCCTTAAATTTGATACTTTGACCTAACACCTCTCCAAATCCATATCCAATAGATTTTCACCCTTTATAATGCTTCCCAAAGCATATCCTAGGGTTAGGAGTGGTTAGGGACCTTTACCATGGTTGAAAATGGGCTAAACAACCTTGTTAACCCGAAATCAGACCTGACAGTCGACTCCTATCAGTAATCAGTCGAACTGCCCTTCATCAGTCGACTGTCATCTGGCGGCAGTCGACTAATAACTGAAATTCTCGAATTTCAGCTATCAGAATCGAGTTTTGAAAAGTCATAAGTAATTCTACGTATATCGAAAAATCATAAAATTTGATACGTATATTACTTATAGTCAATACAATGGGTGAAAAATATTTGAAAATTATTTTACCCATTAAATATCAAAATTGATACAAAATCCAAAAGTGAAGAAAAACTTCAATGTTTAGCTCACTTTGTATCAATCTCATCAATGGTGATTGCTATCAAAAGATAGGCTTCACCAAGGTTTTCTAAAATGATTTTAAAATGTTTTCAAAACCTTATTTTGGATCATATTCCTTGGGCTCTATGTACATGACTTGCACACAAGCTTTCCCAATGATCCACAACTCATATAAGTGTTGGTGATCGATTGGAAGCTAGAGGGGGAGTGTTGTAAAGGAAAGCTTCATAGTGATATTGATTAGGGTTGATCCACCTCAAGGATCACCGTGGAGTAGGAGCGCTATCTCCGAACCATGTAAAAGAATCGTGTTAGCATTGTTTTTCATTTGTGTTATTATTATTTTTGTTGTGCTTCCACTAATCTTTTTGTAGAGACGAAAAACAAGCTATTCACCCCCCCCCTCTAGCTTCCAATCGATCACCAACAAGTGGTATCAGAGCCCGGATCGCATCGGAAGATCTAACAATCAACCAGAGCAAAATGGCTCTCCAAGAGGGGTATAGCACGGCGAGGCCTCCATTCTTCGACGGCAATGACTTCGTCTACTGGAAAGGTAGGATGGAGTATTATTTAATGAATGATATTGAAAATTGGTTTAGTATTGTAGATGGTTTCGAGAAGCCAGTCGATGAACACGGAGCGCCCATACCGACGAAGGATTGGACGAGAGACATGGCCAAGAAGGCTCAAGCCAATGCCAAGGCAATAACCACACTTCAATGTGGTTTGTCAAAAGAGCAACTAAGCAAGGTGGGGCCATTTGAATCAGTAAAGGAGCTTTGGGAGAAGTTGATAGAGCTCAACGAAGGATCCAAGGAAACAAGAAGGGCCAAGAGAGATCTCCTAATTGGCCAACTTCAAAGCTTCTCCATGAAGACAAATGAGACCGTGAGCCAAATGCATGGTCGCTTCAAAGAAGTAGTCAATGGACTACATGTAATAGGTGAGAAGGTCGACAACCGAGACCTCGTAAGGTATGTGCTCCAAGATTTCCCTAGAACAACCTTATGGGCCTCAATGGTAGATGCCTATAAGGTCTCTAGGGATCTCTCATTGGTTAAGTTAGATGAGTTATTTTGTGAATTTAAATTACATGAACAAGCTAACACTTCATCCAAAGAGAAGGGTATAGCTCTTTTTGTAGGAAAGAAGGACAAAAAGAAGAAGGAGAAGAAAGAAGTGTCCTCCTCATCCGAATCCGAGGAAGACTAGTCAAGTAGTGAAGATGAGCTATCGGCAAGCGAGGTGGCTCATTATGTCAAGAAGTTTGGTGGGAAGTCAAGGAAGCTCACCAAGAAAGATGTGAGGAGGATGTTCCAATCCTCAAGAGGTAAGTCTTCAAATAGTTTAAATTCTACACCTAACGTAACTTGTTTTGGTTGCAACAAGAAAGGGCATATAAAGCCAAATTTCCTGGAACTAAAGAAAAAGGAGGAGAAGGAAAAGAAAAAGAAGGAAAAGAAGGAGAAGAAGAAGGAGGCAATGGTGGCATAAACATGGGACACCTTATGTTAGTAATATATGAGAGATGTCCTAAGGCAATCGCCTTATGTATGAACCATTTATATGATAAATGAAGATTCACTATTTGAGTATACATGTTTTATGTATTTGATTGGATCTTAAACTCATTTACTGAATGTCCACGATACGATTCACAGCATGAGAGAATTTGTGATTGGATCACAACTAGTGAGTATCTCTACATGTGTAATTGATGTATCGGAATTATCCCTAGTCGATGAATTGATGGATTTGGACACCATCAATTCTGTCGAGACTAGCACGAGGTATACTCCTTGGTGTATCCAAGCAGCTGATTCTCACTAGCTGGAGACATAGTGATGTCCGGAGTTAATCGTGGATGCTAGTTATGGTAACTAGTTCATTGGAGTGACCAGCCGTAAGACTTCATATGGTTCTCTGCATATATAGATATGTCAATGAAGTTCTTACTGTAGCTTAAGTGCGATGTTCCTTTGACTTGCGGTATTCAAGTCATCTTGATCATGGAGACTTATGCTTTGACATCTTAAGCAAACATCTCTAAGGAGATGTGGATCCGGGATGATTGGGTATGAGTCGAAGTGATCGAAGGTGTTTGAATAGCCTATAAAGGATTCACCACTCCTTGCGAGGAGATGTATACCCATGGCCTCTCGTCGGATTGTTACTAAAGTCTTTGGCCAAAGCATTACATGTTTAGAGTAAAGTACTCTTCGATACATGTGCAGTAACTAGAATCCGTAGGACGAGGAAATGATACTTGGGCTAGGTGTGACGTAGTCAGCCTAGTGGGGACTGACACTATAGACCATGTCCTGAACCAAGTAGGTATAAGATGAGTGAAGGGAATGGGGCACGAATCATTCGAGCTGCTGAAGGGTTTCAGAAATAGTTCTGGATCAACCGTTGATCTTTTCGGTTAATTGGGGATCATGATGCACTACTAGGTGCCACTCATGATCGTTCTATAATTAATGGTTAATTATAGACGGCCAACATAAATCGAGAACCTATTTGGTCACACGCACAACGAGCGTAATCCAAAGGATTTAAAACGAGCTTGAGAATGGGATTCTCAGACCGAGAGAAACTAGGTTTGGTTGGACCAAACATGAAGCGAGCATGAAATCGTTTCAGTCGCAATGGAAGCATGGATGGGTCATGTCTTATGAAGACATAATGGATGAACTAAAATGGTTTGGTTCTAATCCAATGGAGGAGAATAAACCAAAGGGTTTGGTTTATTTTAAACGAATGAACCAAAAGTTGGTTCGGTTCGTTTTAACTTAAAATAAACCATCATGGTTTGGTTTATTTTAACTTATCTTAATGGAGCGGGTTAACGGGCCTAATGGTTATGATCCAATAACCATTAAGAGAATTAGTTCTCTATAAAAGAGGGCTTAAGGGATAATTAAGCCCTAATCCAAAACCCTAGCAAGAGTTGCCGCCCACTTCATCCCCTCTAAGAGTTGGCGCCAACCCGCCAAGCTTCAGCCGGTGATCCTCCGGCGACCCTCCGGTGATCTCCTTTAGGTTTGGCATCAAGGTGAGCTTTATCTTCCCTTGTTTGGCCGGCGCCTACTCCTCCACCAAAGCTGTCCAGTTTTCTGGACAGCTTGTTCTCCTCTCGTCGGAGCATCGTTTGGACGACGGTTAGAGCTCCGACAGCGGCTAACTTACCGGGGATTCGATCTCCGGTAATCCTCTGAGGTGGAGGACGAAGGATTCATCAATCGGTTGACGAATACCTCTCCGGAGAAGCGAGTTTTGAGGACTCATTTTGGATCCGAATTTGGATTCGGATCGTGATCATCTCTCGATCACGTCGTCTTCAACACGAGGCTAGTAACCCGTACGAAGACGAAGTTCGTGGCTTAGTGAAGTCATCCTAAGGATACTCGGCGTGGATAGGGATAGAGACGATTCTAGCGAGGATCGTTCCGGTTGATGCCGTTCCCACTACACGTGATACGAAAGGTATAACATAGTTAAATTTCCTTTTATTGCAAATTTAAATTTACGGTTATGTCTACACTTGTTGTACTATGCATGCGTGTGATGTGTGTGTTGTAATAAATGTAGATTTATTATTTTTATTGCTTCCGCTGTGCTCATGTTTACGAAACGTGATCGAACACACACATGCCGCGGTGCCGAAAACCCAACACCTTAAGCATGGAGGACTCTTCCGACGATGAGGAAGTATGTCATGCCACCCGGAATCTAGCCTCATGGCATTGGAGGAAGAAGCCGGGAGCTCAAGTGAGGAGTCCTCATCTTCTTCTTCAAGCGACGAATCATCATCAAGTGATGATGATCAAGTAAACAACTCCCCTAGGGTAGATTTACTTTACAAGACAATTGCATGTCTTCAAAATGCATTGAATAGATCGTAAACTAGGATTAAGGACTTAAAAATAGAGATTAAATCACTTAGGAGTGTAGAACCATCTTGTGATAAATTACCTTGTGATGATGATGCATGTACCCTTAGGGATGAAAATGATAAATTGAGAAAAGAAATAGGTAACTTAATAGCATGCTTAGAAAAATTTACTAATGGTTCAAAATACCTAGACATGATAATTAAGGATCAAAGGGCTATTTACAACAAGGCCGGACTAGGATATAGGCTTAAGGAAAAGGAGGTAGTATTTACATCTCTTGTTAGTAGAAAAACCACAATTAAAAGCAAGGGTAGAAAGGCTTGGGTCCCTAAGAAATTTCTAATTGATGCTAGTGGTCTTAAAATTTGGGTACCTAAGGATTGTGTTTTTCATGTGATATAGGTAGAAGAACCAAGCTTGTGGATTGTTGATAGTGGATGTTCAAAACACATGACCGGTGATGAGAGAAAATTCTCCACTATCAACCACACTAGCAAGGGTAAGGTATCATTTGGTAATAGTGGCAAACTTAAGATTCTAGGAAAGGGCACAATTGAGGTATCCCCCAACCTTGTCATTCATAAAGTGTTATTAGTTAAAAATATGAAATTTAATTTACTTAGTGTAAGCCAACTATGTGATGCAAACTTTGATGTTAAATTTGATTCCTCAAAATGTTTTATAAGACACAAAACTCTAAATGATTGCATGTTAGTAGGGTTTAGGAAATCAAATATATATTATGTTGATTTATCCTATGCTACTAATGCTTCTACTAAGTGTCTTATTGCAAAAGAGAAAGAAAGTTGGCTTTGGCATAGGATGTAGGACACATAAACATGAAGAACATAGCCAAAATAGCAAAAATGAAGTTAGTCAAAGGGTTGCCTAAAGTCAAATTTCTCAAGGACAAAATGTGTGATGCATGCCAAGAAGGGAAACAATCAAAAACATCACACAAAGGTAAAAATTTACTTAGTACCGCTTTACCTTTAGAACTTTTACATATGGACTTATTTGATTGTCATAGTACCCCTTCTATGATTGGTAGTAAATATTGCTTAATAATAGTTGATGATTTCTCTAGGTTTACTTGGGTATTTTTCTTGAAAAATAAAGATAAAACCCTAGGAATAATCATAGGATTTAGTAAGAGAGTAGAGAATGAAAGAAAACTCAAAATCAACCGGATCCGTAGTGATCATGGTGAAGAATTTGAGAATTCTAATTTCTCAACTTTTTGTCTAGAACAAGGGTACAAGCACGAATTTTTTTATCCTAGAACACCCCAACAAAATGGGGTTGTGGAAAGGAAGAATCGTGCCCTACAAGAAGCGGCTAGGACAATGCTTAATGCATACTCCTTACCTAGCTACTTGTGGGCGGAAGCAGTTAATATCGCTTGCTATATCCAAAATAGAGTATTAATTCATAGGTTTTTAGGAAAAACTCCATTTGAATTGTGGAATGGTACAATTCCAACAATTCATTATTTTAAGGTTTTTGGATATAAAGTTTATATCTTAAATACCAAAGACAATCTAAGTAAATTTGAGTCCAAAGCGGATGAGGGAATCCTAGTTGGATACTCATCCACTAGTGCAGGATATAGAGTATATAATAAAAGGACTCAAAAGATTGAGGAATCTTCAAATGTCCAATTTGATGAAACTTCCAATACATACCCTAGGAAATCCCCTATTGATGATGATATTAATAATGAAAATCAAGAAATTACCCAACAATTTCAAGATTTAACCTTAGGAGGTAATGATCAAGGGGAGGTTTGAATCAAGGGGGAGTAAGGGGTGATTCCGATGATGAGCATAGGATTGAGGTTAATTATGATCAACCTCAAATTATTACACCTCCTAGAACCATAAGAGTTCATCAAAATCACCCCTTAGATCAAATTGTGGGTGAATTATCTCAAGGTGTTAGGACTAGGTCATTTCATAGAGATCCCACTAGTCATATAGCTCTAATTTCTCAAATTGAGCCCAAAACAATCAAAGATGCATTACTTGATCCGGATTGGATCTTAGCAATGCAAGATGAATTGGCTCAATTTGAAAGGAGTCAAGTATGGGAGTTAGTTCCTAGACCTAATGAAAACACCATCATTACTACAAGATGGGTCTTTAGGAACAAACTAGATGGCCAAGGGAATATTACTAGGAATAAGGCAAGATTAGTTGTAAGGGGCTTTAATCAAGTTGAAGGACTTGACTATGATGAAACATATGCCCTGGTTACTAGGTTAGAGTCTATTAGGATACTATTAGGGTATGCCTCCTATATGGGTTTCAAACTTCATCAAATGGATGTTAAATTGGCATTTCTAAATGGGTTTATTAAGGAAGAGGTATATGTAGAACAACCTCCCGGGTTTGAGAATATGGACTATCCAAACCATGTATACAAGCTTAGGAAAGCTTTGTATGGTTTGAAACAAGCTCCCCGGGCTTGGTATGAAAGATTATCATCTTTCTTAATTTCTAAGGATTTTAAAAGGGGTAGTGTAGATCAAACTCTAATTATAAAGTCAACATCAAAGGACATCTTTGTAGCCCAAGTATATGTTGATGACATCATTTTTGGGTCAACAAATGATGAACTTCTTCAAGACTTTATTAAAAATATAGAAAAAGAGTTTGAAATGAGTCTAGTTGGGGAATTAAATTTCTTCCTAGGATTACAAGTCAAACAAACAAGTGAAGAAATTTATATTTATCAAACCAAATATGCTAAGGAAATAATTAAGATATTTGGATTGGAAAATGCTAAGGTAGTTTCAACTCCAATGGAAACCAATACTAAAATAGATAGTGATAATGAAGGAAAAAAATTTATCTTACACTCTATAGGAGCATGATTGGTAGCCTTTTGTACTTAACCGCTAGTAGACCAGACATATTATTTACGGTTGGTATGTGTTCTAGGTATCAATCATGTGCAAAAGAATCTCATTTAGTTGTCGTTAAGAGAATCTTAAGATATATTAAAGGCACACTAAATGTAGGACTATGGTACCCTAGGACTAGGTCTTTTGATTTGGTTGGGTACACCGATTCCGATTATGTCGGTTGCAAATTGGATCGGAAGAGTACTAGTGGTGGATGCCAATTCCTTGGGTCCTCCCTAGTTAGTTGGAGTAGTAGGAAGCAACCTTGTGTTGCCCTATCCACGACCGAGACCGAGTATGTGACTATGGGTAGTTGTGTAGCTCAACTACTATGAATGAAACATACCTTAGAAGATTATGAGCTATCTTACTCTAACATGAAAGTATTTTGTGATAATGTGAGCACCATAAACTTGACCAAAAATCTGGTGCATCACTCTAGGACTAAGCACATTGAAGTGAAACATCACTTCATTAGAGATCATGTGGCAAAGGGGGACATTTAGCTTAATTACATTGAATCCAAGTCCAACCTAGCCGACATATTTACCAAGGCTCTCCCCGAGGTAGAATTTTCATCACTTAGGAAAGAACTTGGAATTGCTTGGTTGAGTAAAGGTGTAAGTTTGCATGATCCTATCGAAATACTAGGATTTATACCTTTAAGCATCTCACAAAATACCTAAGAAACCATGATTTTTGTATTGAGCCACTTAGACAACATGTGAGATGTTAGGAAGATGCACTTGGTTCATCATGCTTGTTATGATGCATTACTATGGACCAAAGTGTCATCTAGAGACATTGATCGTTCATTTGACCAATCATTGGGAAGGCTTATACACAATTGATGTGCATATAGCTCCAAGAACATGATTGGAAATGTCAAATGAAACATATTTTAAACTATGTTTATCATATTTTGAAAAACAGTTTTCAAGTGAAACACAAAAGTGATACAAAGTTTGCAAAAACATTAGAACTTTTGTTAGTTTCCAAGTTTGTATCAATCTTGAAATCTGAAAAACATATATTTTTAAAAATATTTTTCCTTGATAAAGTATGATTTCAGAAATGTGTACACAAAATTTCGTGATTTTTCAAGGTTTCTGGAATTTCTAACGCATTTTTGAATTTGGGCTAAAAAGGCTGAAATTCATATTTCAGGCGTAGCAATCGACTGGGTCAGAAATCAGTCGACTGATACACTGTGTTTTCTGAAAAATAGCTCCACTTTCTGATATTTGGTATATCTTTGATGTCCTAAAACCATAGCATGATAATATTGAGTATAAACAAACTTTTAGGACAGTTTAATGCGGTGTTTTAGGGGGAGTTTCATAAAATATATCTTTTTCATCCCCAAATTTACATTGTTGGTGCAAAGTTAGGATTTAAACCTTCAAATTGTTTGATAGGCTTTTGCTCCACATGTCTTTCACTCATCATGAACTACATCTTGGATTAAGGGGGAGCTAAATTTCAATTATATACCTTAGTTCAAGATTACAACGCATTTATGAAATATATGATTTCTTCTCTTTTTGATGTATGTCAAAGGGGGAGAAGAAATGTTTAAGTTAGAATTGGATATATGATTATGTGATATGATTATGTGCGTATCTTTAAAAGACCTAACTTAAATGATTGTGAAACATCAAAAAGGGGGAGATTGTTGGTGCAACAATCCCCAAGCATTTATATGTTTTGATGTTTGGATAATCATCTATGTTAGGCAATAATTTGTGATCTAATTGTGAACATGTTCAAGTAATAGGGAAATCCAAGTATGAAGACTTGGTAAAGGCAAAGTCCAAGTATGAACTTGGCAAGAAAAGTCCAAGGTAAAGGTTTGGCGGCATAAGACCAAGCATGTTGTCTTGGCGGCATTAAGTCCAAACGGACTTTGGCAAAGGAAGACCAAAGGCAAGTCTTGGCAGCGTAAGTCCAAGCATGTAGACTTGGCGGCGTAAAGTCCAAGCACGCTTTGGCAAAAGGAAACCCAAAGACATGACAAAATCGAAGGAAGCTCTTGGAAGCAAAGCGCAAAGGATGAACAAGTCGCGGACTCGGAGGGATCCTGGAGGCGCAAGGCTTAAGGAAGAGCTAGAAGGTTGGGTGTAATCAATTATGAATTATTCATACTTGATGTGAGTCGAGATGAAACCACGACCATCGCTGGTCATGCGGTCGGTCGATGTTGTGAACAATCGGCCAGGTGGCGATCGATTGATCGATTAAACAGTGCAGAATGGAGTCTCACTCGATGAGGCCTGTGATCACTGATCGATGACCACTCCATCGATCGGTGATGGAGGATCCGATCGATGAGAGTGTTGTTGGAGGTAATGACTCTGAATCCCGCAAATCCGGCTATTCAAAAGCCGTTAACCACGTCGGCAGTCGACTGATGTTGTGCATCAGTCGACTGATGGTGCTCCAATGGGAAAATCAGCCTTCTCTCTATAAAAAGAGGGCTAGTGGAGGTTTTCGGGGTTAATGCTTATTTTCTGATAATACTCTCAAGCCTCCACGATTTTTCAAAGCTTTCTAGTGATTCTAAATCTCTTTCTCCTCTCTAAGCTTCATCTACATCTTTTGTAAGAAGAGGAGGAGTGTTGTAAAGGAAAGTTGTAGGGATGTATACTGAAAAGTCTATCTTTTGTATGAACATCTTTATTTTGAAATAAGAATTACATGATCATTGTTTGCATATTTTTATGGTTATGCATATTGTCTAATACTTTACATTGTAGATAACATGGTGTGTGGTGTCACACGGGAGATCATGTTATCGGCTCCTTGAAAAGTATAAGTAAAGGCTCACAACCGAGATGGCTTTGGACAAACCATCGGAATGGTTGTAGTGTGATTTGGTATTGGTTTGTCTTGACCATAAAATCACACTAATGCACTTTGTGTGTATTGAGCAGGACCGACTTAGAGGTGATTCGATTTATTGCTGACTACATAATCGAATAAGACCTCAGATATTATATTGTACATACTCTTAATCCCGATATAATAACGGGCACATATACTTAGTATTCATCTCTTTGATTTACCAATGGGCGAGATTTATAGATTAAATCGATAGGCTCGGTAAGTTAGGAGACGATATTATTTATATGGTGTGTCGTTGATTATAGGAGGAAACCGTGTCCTATATATTAGGATGATGATGTCCCCTTGAGGAGCTCATAAGGTTCATCATGTAAACCTTGCAGGTGGACTTGGTCCGGCATGATGAAAAGGTTGAGTGGTACAACTCATGGAGTTAGATGTTGATTAATTAATGTTCAGTAAATTAATTAATCAACGGACATTCGAAATCTTAAACACAGAGAGAAGATGTACAAATAATATATGGAGCCCATATTAACTTATGGGGGTTGGTGAGGTAGATCAATGATAATCCTTTAGTGGATTGGATTATCATTAATGGATCGGACTTTATGTGGGCTTGATCCATGGGTGGCCAAGATCCAACTCCTCCTCATGGTTCCTAATGTAGCCTATTAATACCTCATGAAGCTTAGATCCAATGGATAGAAACAAAACTCTAGATCCAAAGGTAGAGATTAAATCTCTAAGATCCGATGGTTGAGATTAAATCTCTAGATCCGACGGTTGAGATTAAATCTCTAGATACGACGGTTGAGATTAAATCCCTAGAACCAATGGTGGAGATTAAAACATGGCTTATTCCTAACTCTATAAAAGGAGGGCAAGGGGTGGGCGGCAACTCAATGAATCCTAATTGAGATAGGATTAGGGTTTGGAGGCTTAGGGTTTTGGAGGCTTGGGCGGCACCAAATAAGGAAGTAATTTCCTTTCTTCTTCCTTCAAGGTGGGCGGCGTCCAGCAGGTTTTTCCAGCCCTTTCCAGCCATTGGCTGGCAGCCAAAGACCCTCTTCTCCTTCTCCTTAGGTGGTGGAAATAAGATATAGGGCTTTCCCTTGGTGTCTTGGCCGGTTTCCACCATAATCTCCTTCTCCTTGTTGGCCGGCGGCAAGCATTCTCCTTGTTGCTTGTTGGTTGGCTATAGGAAGGAGAAGAACCTTGTTTTTATTCTTCCTCTTGCTTTGGAAGAGCAAGGAAGGAAGATTTGCGATCTAGGAGCTTCAACTTTTGGTAGATCGTCACCCACACGTTGTCCGAAAGGAGGAAGGTCATACATTAGAAGATCGAGAGGTATACCTATTCTCTATTCTCTTTTGTTACTTGCTTGTATTTGTTTTTCCAATTATGAGCATGATAAATTCTGTTGTGGCTAAATAATACTTGGATCCCAAACATAAATACAAAAGCCAACGATCCGTACATCGTCTATTCCGTGGCTACTCGTAGAATAGAGGTTGGTCGCTTGAACAACGAGTTTGTTCAAGCAACCTCTCTAAACGAATAACACGATGATGACTTGATTGTTTGGGCAATCCCTTTTGTCTAGGATTAATTTTTTTTTCCCAGCGACATCGGTGGGATCGCCATGAACAAACAACCAAGGTGAAGTGGGAAGCGAAGTTTCCCCTCACGGACTCGATAAGCAAAACCCTTCGATTGGTATCAGAGCCAAGGTTTTCGGTTTTGTGTGTTTAGGATTTGGTTAATTTTTATGCACTTTTTATATATTATATGTGCCGGATAATAGTAGGATATGCGTAGTTTAACTCTTTGGTTGCAGGCATAATATCCGACTATTATGGTCATATGTGTGTATGTGATTGTATGTATGTAAATGTTTATTTTGTTGAATCCTTGGGGTTGACGAGGCAAGTATTTGATATTTTTTGTAAATTAGATACGACATTGTTTAGTCACTCTTTATTTTATTTTACTTTGGATCTAGATTTCATGTACACTCCCTCGTGGAGTATAGGATCGATGGATGTAAATTAAAATAGGTTTTAGTCTCGGCTCGGATCTCCGGATGGCTCGTACATGGCGTAGGAGGAGCGCACGAGATGGCGATGCGACGGGAGACATATTGAAGACAAAAGCCATAATAGTTGGAAAATAATTTATTTTTCATATTTATTGCTTTTTGTTTGATATGCATGTCGTAGGCTAGGAAAATTCCTCAATTTCAAATTACTAAGTGGGAGAGGGAATTTTTTTTTAAATTCCCACGGCCTCCATTACGATTTGACAAGTGATGCAAACAAACTTGCGCGTCAGCTCTGAGTGTCTTCCTTCCCATCAGATGAGTTTGTTTGCGGATCACAAGGTCAAATATGGTTATAGGGAATTATCAAGGAGCGTGTACACTTCCCCATCGGAAGGCACATAACCCGAGATAATTACCTTGGTACCGAGTAATGGTGAACACTTAGATACAAATATAAGTATCCTTCCCATCGGAGTCACTGCTTTTATTTGTAGGGCCAAAGAGGAACCAACTATTAATTTTACTTGTCAAAAATTTAGGTTGGCAAGATAGTAAAATTAATGGGTAAAACCTCCTCTTACAAATGTAGAATTCGTATACGTCCACACTATCGTGGCATACGATATTCTCGGTGTTTTGAGGTGTTGGTTGATTTTAAAATTTTATTGTTTGAGGAATCAATAATTTTTTGAAATCTAATGTTTTGATTTATGTGATTCTTAGGTTTTCTTTCAAAATGACTTTCAACCCACTTTTGTGATCTTGAAAGAGAACCAACTTCTTTGGACCCAACTATGTTGATTGGAAGAGGAATCTAGACATTGTCTTGGACGAGGAATACAAATATGTACTCCTCGAAGAGTGCCCTCCTAAGCTGTAGAAGATTCGGGAAAAGGAGAGAGAGTTATAAGAAGTGGGTAAAGGCGATGAGATGGCGCGGTGTTACATTTTGGCATCTAAATGTCTTGGAACATCGACATCAAGCCATGCCCACGACTTATGACATGATGCTCAATCTCAAAGAGCTTTTGGACACGAGCAGGGCCGAGGTAAGAAGCCATGAGAAACTTGATGATGACCACTATGATCGAGGGAACACCCGTAAGGGATCATGTTCTCAAGATGATGGCTCATTTGAATGAGTTGGAGGTCCTTGGAGCTGAGATCAATGGGGAAACCCAAGTCGATATCATACTCCAGTCTCTACCTAGGAGTTTTGAGCAGTTTCGCCTGAACTACAACATGAACAAGAGGTTGTATTCGTTGGCGGAGCTTCTGACAGAACTCCAGGCGGCAGAGGGGCTATTTCATCAGAGTGCTCAGGCACATGCCATGGTGACCCAAAAGATTTCTACTTCTAAGCTGAAAGGCAAGAAGAAGAAGAAACAAACTGGGGCGAAGGCAGCGGGAGGTACTCAGGGAGGAGTGAAGAAGTCGAAAGGCAGGTGCTTCACTTGTAAGCAGACTGGACACTAGAAGAAGGACTGCCCCAACCGTAAGCAGAACAAAGGTATATCTTTTGGTCTAGTCATTGAAACATGTTTAGCGGTGTTATCTACCGACACCTGGTGTGTAGATACGGGAGCCACTGATCATGTCTGTAATACTTTGCAGAGGTTCCAGGAAACCAAACGACTGGCTGAGGGGGAGATTACCATGTACTTGGGCGATGCCATGAAGGTGGCGGCAGTTGCAGTGGGAGACGTTCATTTATCTTTTGAGAAAAATAAAGTTTTGGTTCTTAAGAATTGCCTTTATGTACCCTTATTTAGAAAGAATTTAATTTCAGTTTCTAAATTGTTTATTGATGGATATTCTATTTCTTTTAATGACAGAGTTGTTATAAAAAAGATTAGAGACATTATTTGTTCAGGTGCATTGATAGGAAATTTGTACACACTTGAACCAAAAGCTCCCACGATGCATATTGAAATTAATAACTCATCTTCTAATTCCAATAAGAGAAAAGAACCTTCGAAGATGAACCAAACATATCTTTGGAATCTTAGGCTTGGTCAGATTAACCTAAGCAAAATTCAAAGGTTGATAGCCGATGGACCTTTGGGTTCATTAGTGGTGGAGGATCTCCCAACCTGCGAATCTTTCTTGGAGGGTAAGATGACCAAGAAGCCTTTTAAGGCCAAGGGGTATAGAGCCAAAGATGTGTTAGAATTGGTTCATTCTAATTTGTGTGGTCCTATGTCTATCCAAGCTAGAGATGGTTTTGAGTATTTTGTCTCTTTTATAGACGATTACTCAAGATATGGATACATTTACCTGATGCGCCGCAAGTCTGAATGCTTTGACAAGTTCAAAGAATTCAAGGCTGATGTGGAGAAACATCAAGGCAAAAGTATCAAGACACTACGATCTAATCGTGGTGGTGAGTACCTCTTGGGAGAGTTTAGGAACTACTTATCAGAGGCTGGGATTCAATCCCAATTGACTGCACCTGGCACACCCCAGCAGAACGGTGTAGCAGAGCGAAGGAATAGGACTCTTATGGAGATGGTTAGATCGATGATGAGTTTTTCTGAGTTGCTAGATTCGTTCTGGGGATATGCTCTAGATACGGCGGTGTACATTCTGAACATGGTTCCATCTAAATCAGTGCCTTCTACTCCCACAGAGTTGTGGACTGGGCGAAAGCCTAGTCTAAGACATATTCGGATATGGGGGAGTCCAGCACATGTGCTAAAGGCAGATGCTGGTAAGTTGGAACCTCGTACAGAAGTACGCATGTTCGTTGGGTATCCTAGAGGAACGAAGGGTGGTTTGTTTTATAGTCCTAGAGATCAGAGGGAGATCGTTAGCACGAACGCCAGATTTCTAAAGGAAGACTGTGATAAGCTACAAGCCCAAGAGTAAAATTGTTATGGAGGAATTAAAAGGGGAAGTCACTTCTTTAGTACCACCGGTACAAGAGGATATACCACATGTCACTGCACCGCATGTCGCAGAGGATACACAGGTGATACCTCATCGTAGTGGGAGGGTTGTGAGACAGCCTGATAGATTCATGTTCTTGGGAGAATCTTCTGATTTGGTCCCTGATGAACATGAACCTGATCCCTGGACATATGACGAGGCATCTAAGATAAAGATGCAGTATCTTGGCAAAGTGCAATGAATGCTGAGATTGAATCTATGGATTCAAATCAGGTCTAGGAGCTAGTAGAACCACCCGATGGTGTAAAAACCATTGGATGCAAGTGGATCTACAAGAGAAAGAGAGAAATAGATGGGAAGGTTGAGACCTTCAAAGCGAGGCTTGTTGCGAAGGGGTATACTCAGAAAGAGGGTATCGATTATGAGGAGACCTTTTCACCGGTAGCCATGCTTAAGTCTATCTGGATTCTCTTATGCATAGCAACTCATATGGATTATGAGGTGTGGCAGATGGATGTCAAGACAGCTTTCCTTAATGGAAGTCTTGAGGAAAACATCTATATGAAGCAACCAGAGGGATTCATTGCTAAAGGCAAAGAGCATCTTGTATGTAAGCTTAATAGGTCCATTTATGGATTGAAGCAAGCTTCAAGATCTTGGAACATCTACTTTGATGAGGTAATCCAGTCTTATGGATTTATTCAAAGTCCGGATGAGTCATGTGTATACAAGAGATGTGACAGAAATGTAGTGGTATTTCTTGTACTATACGTAGATGACATTTTGTTGATTGGCAACAATATCAAGGTGTTATCGGACGTAAGGGTATGGTTGTCCAAACAGTTTGATATGAAGGACTTGGGAGAGGGATTATATGCTGGTTTACCGGGTAGACCAATTACTCCCTGTGGGTTACACGGATTCCAACTTCCAATCTGATAGGGATAACAATAAGTCTACCTCAGGTTTTGTGTTTACTTTGGGAGGTGGAGCTATTGTATTAAGGAGTGTCAAGTAGAAATGCGTGGCGGACTCCACCATGGAAGCTGAGTATGTGGCAGCCTCTAAGGCGGCCAAAGAAGTTGTGTGGCTCAGGAACTTCCTGATGGACTTGGATGTGATTTTTGGTTTGCCCAGAACTATCATAATTTATTGTGATAATAGTGGTGTAGTTGCAAACTCGAAGGAACCACGAGCCCATAAGGCTAGTAAACACATAGAGTGCAAGTACCACCTGATACGAGAAATCGTAAAGAGAGGAGAAGTTGTTGTGGCCAAGATTGCATCGGAGGATAACCTGGCAGATCCTTTCACTAAGGCCCTTCCGTCGAGAGCTTTTGATAGGCATGTGGAGGGAATGGGGATCAGATGTATGGCAGTTTGATGACAGCATAGTCTTTTAGTATAATTGGGAGATTGTAGGGATGTATACTGAAAAGTCTATCTTTTGTATGAACATCTTTATTTTGAAATAAGAATCACATGATCATTATTTGCATATTTTTATGGTTATGCATATTGTCTAATACTTTACATTGTAGATAACATGGTGTGTGGTGTCACATGGGAGATCATGTTATCAGCTCCTTGAAAAGTATAAGTAAAGGCTCACAACCGAGATGGCTTTGGACAAACCATCGGAATGGTTGTAGTGTGATTTGGTATTGGTTTGTCTTGACCATAAAATCACACTAGTGCACTTTGTGTGTATTGAGCAGGACTGACTTATAGGTGATTCGATTTATTGCTGACTACATAATCGAATAAGACCTCAGATATTATATTGTACATACTCTTAATCCCGATATAATAACGGGCACATATACTTAGTATTCATCTCTTTGATTTACCAATGGGGGAGATTTATAGATTAAATTGATAGGCTCGGTAAGTTGGGAGATGATATTATTTTTATGGTGTGCCGTTGATTATAGGAGGAAACCATGTCTTATATATTAGGATGATGATGTCCCCTTGAGGAGCTCATAAGGTTCATCATGTAAACCCTGCAGGTGGACTTGGTCCGGCATGATGAATAGGTTGAGTGGTACTACTCATGGAGTTAGATGTTGATTAATTAATGGTCAGTAAATTAATTAATCGATGGATATTCGAGATCTTAAACACGGGGAGAAAATGTACAAATAATATATGGAGCCCATATTAACTTATGGGGGTTGGTGAGGTAGATTAATAATAATCCTTTAGTGGATTGGATTATCATTAATGGATCGGACTTTATGTGGGCTTGATCCATGGGTTGCCAAGATCCAACTCCTACTCATGGTCCCTAATGTAGTCTATTAACACCTCATGAAGCTTAGATCCAATGGATAGAAACAAAACTCTAGATCCAAAGGTAGAGATTAAATCTCTAAGATCCGACGGTTGAGATTAAATCTCTAGATCCGACGGTTGAGATTAAATCCCTAGAACCAATGGTGGAGATTAAAACATGGCTTATTCCTAACTCTATAAAAGGAGGGCAAGGGGTGGGCGGCAACTCAATGAATCCTAATTGAGATAGGATTAGGGTTTGGAGGCTTAGGGTTTTGGAGGCTTGGGCGGCACCAAATAAGGAAGTAATTTCCTTTCTTCTTCTTCCTTCAAGGTGGGCGGCGTCCAGCAGGTTTTTCCAGCCCTTTCCAGCCATTGGTCGATAGCCAAAGACCCTCTTCTCCTTCTCCTTAGTTGGTGGAAACAAGATATAGGGCTTTCCCTTGGTGTCTTGGTCGGTTTCCACCATAATCTCCTTCTCCTTGTTGGCCGGCGGCAAGCATTCTCCTTGTTGCTTGTTGGTTGTCTAAAGGAAGGAGAAGAGCCTTGTTTCTATTCTTCCTCTTGCTTTGGAAGAGCAAGGAAGGAATATTGTCTTGGTCGGTTTCCACCATAATCTCCTTCTCCTTGTTGGCCGGCGGCAAGCATTCTCCTTGTTGCTTGTTGGTTGTCTAAAGGAAGGAGAAGAGCCTTGTTTCTATTCTTCCTCTTGCTTTGGAAGAGCAAGGAAGGAATATTTGTGATCTTGGAGCTTCAACTTTTGGTAGATCGTCACTCACACGACGTCCGAAAGGAGGAAGGTCATACATTAGAAGATCGAGAGGTATACCTATTCTCTATTCTCTTTTGTTACTTGTTTGTATTTGTTTTTCCAATTATGAGCATGATAAATTCTGTTTGTGGCTAAATAATACTTGGATCCCGTACATAAATACAAAAGTCGGTGATCCGTACATCGTCTATTCCGCAGCTACTCGTAGAATCGAGGTTGGTCGCTTGAACAACTAGTTTGTTCAAGCGACCTCTCTAAACGAATAACACGACGATGACTTGACTGTTTGGGCAATCCCTTTTGTCTCGGATTAAATTTTTTTTTCTGGGGGCATCGGTGGGATCGCCATGAACAAACAACCAAGGTGAAGTGGGAAGCGAAGTTTCCCCTCACGGACTCGATAAGCAAAACCCTTCAAAAGCTTCATAGTGATATTGATTAGGGTTGATCCACCTCAAGGATCACCGTGGAGTAGGAGCGCTATCTCCGAACCACGTAAAAGAATCATGTTAGCATTTTTTTCATTTGTGTTATTATTATTTTTGTTGTGCTTCCTCTAATCTTTTTGTAGAGACGAAAAACAAGCTATTCACCCCCCCCCCTCTAGCTTCCAATTGATCACCGACAATAAGATGAGTTTGAGTTCACCTAGATGCAAAAACTATGCACCTTGAACTTAACTCAAATCCTAGCATCTCACATGTATCTAGGGTGTATAACATACACATACATGTCAATTTAATGTGAGATGTGGGTTTTGGTTTATTTAATCTAGGGTTTCATGCATTTTCTAAGGCAACCCTACTTTATTCCCTTATAAATGGGACTCCAAGTCATGTCATTGTCCTTAGTTCAATTTTAATCAAATGCATGCATGATTATGGCATTAATGATGATATAAATAAGCATATGATCATAATCATGATGTTATGGCATAAAATGAAATATAAAAACACATGACATTTAATCCTTAATCATAAACATGATCATGACGTTTAAATGATAAAAGTAAACATGATGTCATGACATGTTATATGGCAAACAAAACATGGCAAATAAAATACATAGGTATAATAATACCTAAATTTTAATATTAGTTTCCATTTCATATAATTAATTATATTTTGCCATATTTCTACTTTTCTCCCTAGTATGCCAAAAATCCAAAATGGCACACTAACCTCTAAACCTAAATCGTGCCAATTTAATTAATTTTTCATAATTCCAAAAATACATTGGCACATCCTAAAATCTTTTAGGATTATAATCAAAATCTATTTCCAAGGTATCCATAACCTTGAAAATAATCCTAAAGTGTCACCTTTACTATGGTTGAGTTAACTACTCATCCAATCAAAGTTGGCACACCCTAAACCCATCTAGCGTGAATCAATCACGCTCTTAGGAACCCAAAACCTATTTGAGCTCCTAGGGTTAACTAGGTATCCTTAGGGATAACCTTCCTAGATACCTTCCTAATGACCCTCCTAGGCTTGTTAGCCTTGGTCATTGTGGTCTTACCTAGGTTGACTCTAGGGGTAACTCCCCTTGCAACCTTCTTAGTGGCCACCCTAGGTCTCCTTGAAACCCTAGCCACTAGGCACAAACTTTGGTTACTCTTAGGGATAACTTTCCTAGTAACCTTAGTTTTCCTAGACCTAGATTGTGTTCCATAATCTAATGGAACATTATGATAAGTCATCTTAGGCTTAGGTTTGTGACCCAAACCATTCTTGCCCTTGGTTGACTTTTGACTCTTAGGTCCTAGGTGTTGACTTTGACTTTTGAACCTAGACTTTTGATCACTTGACCCTTTAAATTGATTTTGCATAATTTTAAGGGTCTTCTCAAGTTTTTCAAGCCTTGATCTCAAAGCTTGGTTCTCTAATTCTAATTGCCCAATTTTAGAATTTTGATTTAATCCTTGGGCATGGTTCTTCCTAGGCATATGCATCATCCATTTGGGGTTAAAACCTAGGTGATCTTTTATTTTCTTAATAGATTTCCTAGGTATGACATTTTTAGGGACATTAGTCCCAAATTTTTCTTTCTTTGAAAAATAGACATTCTTAGCTCCTAAACACAAATATTTATCTCTAGCATGCTTTTCATGATGAATTGCAAGAGAATTAAAATTCCTAGCATGCTTTTTAATATTTAAATTAGAAGGAGCATTATTTAGATATACCTTAGGGTTTGCCTTAGAGGCTCCCCCTACTTGTGATGCTCCATTTTGCCCCTTCTTCTTCCCTCTTGGGCATTGACTCCGGTAATGTCCCGGTAGCCGGCATTTGAAGCAAATCACTTGCTCCTTGCTCTTTTGCATTGAGGGACCGACATCCTTGACCTTTGGTGCCGGAGGAGCTTTTCTAATTTTCTTTGGGCACTTGTTCTTATAGTGCCCAAATTCCCTACACTCAAAACACATAATATTATGTTTATTTTGAATTACGGTGTTCGAGTTACCTAGGGTGGTTGTGGTGGTCGGAATGGATTCTTGAGCTTGCTCTTCCTCTCTACCGTATGTAGATGGTTCTTCTTGTTGCTCCGGTATTGAGGATGCCCTAATCTCCTCCCCCTCAATCCTAGAGGTGGAGGTCTCCTCTTCTTCCACCGATTCGGAGGTTGATTCCCTATCAACTTCTGACTCCTCAAGCTATTTGGATAACGATGTACTTGCTTCCTTTTGAGCTTGAGAGGGTGAGCACTCCTCTTCTTCTTCTTCTTCTTGGATTGATGATGAACTTTTATGGAGCTTTGTTACTTGGCTCCATAGCTCCTTGGCATCTACATAATTACCTCACATACACAAGATATTGTTAGGCATTAAATCAATTAAAAATTTTATCACCTTATCATTTTTCTCGGAGGCTCGGACTTGCTCTTCGGTCCATCTCTTCTTTTTAAGGAATCCTCCCTTTGGTCCTTTTGGATAGCTAAAGCCCTCCATCAAGGTGGACCATTCTTCAAAGTCCCTCATCATCAAAAAATTTTCAATTCTCGCCTTCCAAGAATTGAAGCCTTCTCGTCCATAGAAGGCATAAGGGATCGGTGTGTCAACCTTGATTGGATGGGTAGTTAACTCAACCATGGCAAAGGTGGCATTTTAGGTCATTTTCAAGGTTATAGTTACCTTGGGAATGTGGTTTGATTTTAATCCTAAAAGGATTTTAGGATGTGCCAATATTAATTATGAAGTTTGATAAAATGATCATTTTGGCACAATTTAGGTTTAGAGGTCATAGTGTGCCATTTTGGGTTTTTGGTACACTTGGGAAAATTTAGGTTAATATGGCAAAATATACTTAATTATATCAAATGGCAATTAATATTAAAATTTAGGTATTACTATACCTATATATTTTATATGCCATGCTTTGTTTGCCATATAACATGTCATGACATCATGCTTATTTTTAATCATTTTATATGGCATGTACATGTTTAGGATTAAGGCTTTAAATGTCATGTGTTTTTAGATTTCATCTTATGCCATGACATCATGATTATGAGCATGTGTTTATCTATATCATCTCTAATGCCATAATCATTCATGCATTTAAGACAATTTGGTTGAAATTGAACTAAGGACTATGGCATGACTTGAAGTCTCATTTATAAGGGAATCAAGTAGGGTTGCCTTAGAGAATGCATGAAACCCTAGATTAGGATGAACAAAATCCACATCTCACATCCAATTGACATGTATGTATATTTATACACCTTAGATACATGTGAGATGCTAGGATATGAGTTGAGTTCAAGGTGCATAGTTTTTGCATCTAGATGAACCCAAACTCATCTTGTTTCATTTGTGGATCATTGTGAGAGCATGTGTACAAGTCATGTACATAGAGCCCAAGGAATATGATCCAAAATAAGGTTTTGAAAACATTTTAAAATCATTTTGAAAAACCTTGGTGAAGTCTATCTTTTGATAACAATCACCATTGATGAAGTTGATAAAAAATAGGGCCAAAACATTGAAAATTTCAATGGTTTTGAGTTTTGTATCAAACTCACTATTTTATGGGTAAAATAATTTTCAAATATTTTTCACCCATTGTGTGTGTCATAAGTGTTATTCGTATGAATTTTCACGATTTTTCGAATTACGTATAATTATTTATGAATTTCCAAAATTCATTTTTGATAACTGAAAATCGAGATTTTGGCTATCGATCGCCTACGTGGCGCTTGGTGATGTGAGTGTGATCGACATCGAGAGTCGACTGCCAGGTCTGATTTCGGGTTAACAAGGTTTGTTTAGCCCGTGTTCAGCTATGGTAAAGGTCCCTAATCACTCCTAACCCTAGGATATGCTTTAGAAAGCATTATAAAGGGTGAAAATCCATTGGATATGGATTAAGAGATGTGTTAGGTCAAAGTATCAAATTTAGGGTGAGTGAAAGTTCTATGTTGAACTTAGGACCTTAATTTTGATGGTTTAGAGTTCCTATTGGCTTAGGGGCTTCCCAAGGACATTGTTGGTGCAATGGTCAAGGGGGAGCAAGCCTTTAGGGGGAGTTATCCATCTTGGGATGATGGATGTGTTTTTCTCCTTGGAGAGGAGAAGTTATTGGGAGAGTATCATCAATTGGGTAAATTGATGGGTTTTTGATACCCAATTTGGAAATTGGGAGAGATTATAGGATTGCCTCTCTTGAGTGATATAGGACTTATCACTAGGACGATGGTAGGCATCCTAGATATTTTTAGGTAAAAAAGGGGGAGATTGTAAGATCTCATTGGGACATGTGACATTGACCTCCTTGGAGAGAAAACCTTTTTGATGTTAGTCAAAAAGGGGGAGAATGTTTGGGGGAGAACATTTGGAGAGTGTTTACCAATTTGGGATAATTGGTAAGGGATTTGAGTTAGTGTTCTAACTCAATGTTTTGTTTGGTTTTTGTCAAACATCAAAAAGGGGGAGATTGTTGGTGCAATCGGCCCAGGTCACGATTGACCAAGACTCGAGTTTAACTCGAGTGATGTTTTGATGTTTCGACAAAAACATATGACAATGTAATTGTCATGGGAAAGTCCAAGTGGAACACTTGGCATTTGGTAAAGTCCAAGTCTTGAGTACTTGGCATGAAAAGTCCAAGTGGGACACTTGGCACATGAAAAGTCCAAGCATGGGTCTTGGCAATGTAAAAGTCCAAGCATGTGGAAATGTAAAGTCCAACATGGGTTGGCAAGGAAAGTCCAAGCATGGTCTTGGCATGAAAAGTCCAACATGGGTTGGCAAGGAAAGTCCAAGCATGGTCTTGGCATGGAAAGTCCAACGTGGGTTGGCAAGGGAAAGTCCAAGCTTGAGTCTTGGCATTTGAGAAGTCCAAGGGTTTGATATTGGCAGCGTAAAGTCCAAGTGGGAGTCTTGGCAGCATAAGACCAATGGTTGGCAGCGTAAAGTCCAAGCGGAGTCTTGGCGGCGTAAGTCCAATATGCCTTGGCGGTGTAGACACCGTTAGCATGACATAGCCGAGAGAAGCACCTAGAGGCTAGCGCGATGGATGAACAAGTCATGGATGACTTGGAGGGATCTGAGAGGCATGAGGCTGATGGAGGTGGCTAGAAGGCTTAGGTCTAGGCTAAGGGTGGTCTAGCAAGTATGGGGGCACCATACTTTGGGTTAAAACTGCTCTGGCGATCCTCGATAAAGCGATCAGGCGATGTCTCTGGCGATCGGCGCAAGAGTCGGCGATCATTGCTAGTTCGGCCAGCGAGCGAGAATGTTCCGTGGCCGTAGGCGATCGACTACGCGGTGGCGATCAGCGCGCAATGTTGGCGATCGGCTAAGAGATCCGTTGGAGTTTTTCCAGCGTGGATCGAGCCGTTGTCTCACAACAACAGTGGCATCAGTCGACTGGTGACTTATGGCAGTCGACTGATGGGCGGAAATCCAGGTCGCGCACAAGGATAAAAGGAGCTCGACGGGAGGGTTTTTGTAACTGATTTTCTTGGACGTTTTGAAGCGATTTGCTGCTGAAAATCAGGGCTTTCAAGTGCTAGTCCAAGGCAATCAACAAGCAAGCTTCTAAAGAGTTTTTGTAAAGTGTTCTTTACTTCTCTTGTTGTTTTTCTTCTTATATTTGCTTGTTGTATTTAGATTATTGTTGTAATCTTATTGTAAGAGGTTTCTCCACCTCCGACTTGTGTCGAGAAGGAGTATTTGTGATTAGTAAGTGTGTGTGCATCACTAGGGCTCTTTAGAGCTCGATCCGTGGAGTAGGAACCGTTCGGTTTCGAACCACGTTATATCCTTGTGTTCGTGATTGTATCTTTTCGTTATTGCTTTTATTATTTCTATTCCGCTGCGCATAATGAGTTTTGTAGAGACGATCGCGAACGAATTCCATCTTCCTACGGGCACATCGCTATTCACCCCCCCTCTAGCGGCGTCAAATCCCCAACACCTTAGTTCTTCTCAAGTACTTAAGGATTGTCTTAACAACCGTCCAATGATCCATTCCTGGATCAAACTAGTATCTGCTCATGACATTTATAGCATACGATACATCAGGCCTCGTACATAACATAGCGTACATGATAGATTCTATTGAAGATGCATAGGAGATCTTACTCATGCAAATCCTATCATCTTCTGTGCGTGGACACATAGATTTTGAAAGGTGTATCTCATGCCCGATGGGAATGAAACATTTCTTGGATCCCGACATGCTAAACCTCTTTAGCACTCGGTATATATATGTAGACTGCGAAAGACCAAACAACCATTTCGATCTATCTCTATAGATCTTAATTCTGAGGATATAGGTCGCTTCTCTCAGGCATTTAATGGAGAATGTTTTGGATAACCAAATTTTGACCGACTGTAAGATAGATATATCATTTCCTATGAGTAATATGTCGTCGACATACAACACTAGAAATACAACTGCACTCCCACTAACCTTGAAAGGCCACATGTAGGAGGCTAATGTAGGAGGCTAATTGATTATCTTTTCAAGCACGCTTGTTGCTCACTTCAATATTGAGAATGCCACTGGATACACCTAACGAATATATACCATTTCATAAAGTTCCAGTCCCATAAAGAATGTCATTCAAAGTTATGTAATAACAATTGTTACTAAAAGTCAAATGGTAGCCATTTTAATTTAAGAAGAAAATAGAAATAATATTCTTTATTAACGAAGGAACATAATAGCGATTGTCCAGTTCTAAGACAAGTCCTATAGGGAGCTTCAACAAATATGTTCTGATGGCGACTGCAACAACCTTTGCTCTATTGCCAACTCACAAATTTGATTCTCCCTTGATGAGTCTTCTTCTATTCCTTAGCCCCTGTATGTCATTACATATATGTGAGTCACACCCGATATCCAATACCCAAGTGTCTAAGGAAATAGAATGATAATCAATAATGAAGATACCTGAAGAGGATCGAGCATCGGATGTCTTCTTCTTCTTCATAGACTCAAGATAAATCTTACAGTTTCTTCGCCAATGGCCCTCCTTGCCACAATGATGGCAAGTGCCCTTTTGAGCTGGTTCTACCTTATTAGTCTTCTTCTTCCCCTTATGTTGTTCCTTTGATTTCCTCTTAGAACCTTTCTTTGAGAAATCATCTAATAACATTGTCTTCTCCTCATGCTTCACAAAAGACTCCACAGTCTTCATCATGTTGAGGAGTTTAGGCATGGTGGATTCAAGTTTGTTTATCGGGTAGTACATCTCAAACTGTGAGTTACTCTTGGCCAAACAATGTAGAATTAAGTCAATACTTAATTCATGATCCATCATAAACCCGAGTGTAGCTAATCATTCGATGTACCCGTTCATCTTTAGCACAAATTGCACCACAGATGAACCTTCTTGAAACTTAGAGGTGAAGAGGAGCTTAGAGACTTCGAACCTTTCGGATCTCGCTTGCTCATCAAACAACTCATGAAGATGAAAGACTATGGTATTATCATTCATATGCTCATGCTGCTTTTGAAGATCGAGGACCATCATGGCTAGCATGATGCAACTCGCCAATTCAGAATCAGTCACATGTTTCTGATAGGCCAACAATTGGTCGGGAGTTACATCATCCTTAGGACGGATGGGAAGAGGCTCTTCGAGGACATACGCAAGTTTTTCCGCCTTGAGAACAATTCTCAAGTTTCTAAGTCAGTCCAAGAAGTTTGACCCAGTCATTTTATTTGAATCCAAAATAGAGCGCAAGTTTAAAGACGTCATGGTCAAGCGATTAACCTAGAAATATAAATCGAGCATATATGAGAAAAATGATTTAAAGTGCATCGACATACATTTATAAATCTCATTCATTTTTCGAATTCAAAAACCCTTAAAATGAATTTGGGAGATCGTAGGTCCATCTCCGAATGGGTTGATATCCAACATAGATAAGAACAACCTTGGAGGGAGTCCAACAAGTCATTCATAGCTATGATGGTAGGTATCAAATATACCAATTACATATCACGTATATGTAACTATCACATTGTGCGATCAACTAATTGAATGTTCACACAAACATTGGGTTGTTAACACATTAACAAGTATGCATCATATGCATAGCACCCAACATCACCTCCCTTCACATCTATCTTGGAGAGAGTCCAACAAGCTGATGCTCCAAGTTAAAGCCGACCCATTAATCAAGAAATAGTTTTAATATGGTTAGAGCGCATTCAATCGTTTAGTCAAGCTTAGAGAGAGTCCAACAACCCAAACAAAAGATTGACATCTGACTCATACCATATTAGTATTAAACTATTTCAATGGTTTGAACATGTTCAGGTTCAAGCCGAGCTTGGAGAAAGTCCAACAACCCAAACAAGAAATGGAACTCCGGTTCTAACCATATTAATGGAAGGTGTAGGCTTTAATATTATATAAGGGTTTTGAGGTCTCATCCTCCTTTCCATGCAAATAACTATTATCTACAAGGCATGGCACACATGGCATACATATGTGCAACTAATGCATCTACATGTCAAGGCATGCATGGCATAATGATATGCATCTAATGCAATTACATGGCATACAATTATGACATGTTCAAGTAATTGTTAGTTATATATGAGAGATGTTCTAAGGCAATCGCCTTATGGTTGTACCATTTATTTGATAAATAAAGATCCACTATTTGAGTATACATGTTTTCATGTATTTGATTGGATCTTAAACTCATTTACTGAATGTCCACAATATGATTCACAGCATGAGAGAATTTGTGATTGGATCACAACTAGTGAGCATCTCTACATGTGTAATTGTGATGTATTGGAATTATCCCTAGTCGATGAATTGATGTATTTGGACACCATCAATTCTGTTGAGACTAGCACGAGTTATACTCTTTGATATATCCAAGCAGTTGTTTCTCACTGGCTGGAGATATTGGGATGTCCAGAGTTAACCGTGGATTCTAGTTATGGTAACTAGTTTATTGGAGTGACTAGTTGTAAGACTTTATATGGTTCTCTGCATATATGGATATGTCAATGAAGTTCTTACTGCATCTTAAGTGCGATGTTCCTTCGACTTGCGGTATACAAGTCATCTTGGTCATTTAGACTTATGCTTTGACATCTTAAGCAAGCATCTCTGAGGAGATGTAGACCCGGGATGATTGGGTATAAGTCGAAGTAGCCAAAGGTGTTTGAATAGCCTACAGAGGATTCACCACTCCTTGAGAAGAGATGTATATCCTATGGCCTCTCGTCGGATTATTACAAAAGTCTTTGGCCAAAGTATTACATGTTTAGAGTATGGTACTCTTGGATAGATGTGCAATAACTAGAATCCGTAGGATGAGGAAGTAATACTTTGACTAGGTGTGACGTGGTCATCCTAGTACATAGACTATATCCTGAACCAAATGGGTATAAGATGAGTGAAGGGAACAGGGCACGTTTCACTGTAGTTGCTGAAGGATTTCAGAAGCTTTCTAGGATCAACCGTTGATTTTCTAATTAATTGGGGATCATGATGTACTACTAGGTGCCACTCATGATCGTTCTATAATTAATTGTTAATTATAGATGGCCAATATAAATCAGGAACCTATTTGGTCATACGCACTACAAGTGTAATCCGAAGGATTTAAAACAAGCTTGAGAATAGGATTCTCATATCAAGAGAGACATGGTTTGGTTGGACCAAACGAAGAGCGAGCATGAAATTGTTTCAGTCGCAATGAAAGAGTGGATGGGTCGAGTCTTATGAAGACATGATGGATGAACCAAATCGGTTTGGTTCTAATCCAATGGTGGAAAATAAACCAAAGTGGTTTGGTTTGTTTTAAACGAATGAACTAAAATTGGTTCAGTTCATTTTAACTTAAAATAGACCAACGCGGTTTGGTTTATTTTAACTTGAGTTATTGGAGCGGGTTAACGGATTTTGGTTATGAACCAATAACCATTAGGAGAATATGTTCTCTATAAACATATGACTTAAGGGTTTTTATGAATTAATCGGTTCAAGGTTTGCGAAACCCTAGCCGTTTTCTCCCCACTCCCTCTCCATTTCTTCTGTGTCACCCAAGCTTAGTGTCGTCCAAGCTTTGCCACCGCCCAAGCTCCAACCGCCAGCCATCCACCACCATCGGCCAGCAGCCCCACCGTCGGTATGCCACCAGCCGCTGGCTCCCCTTGGCTACCATCGGCCATCTTTGATTGGTCGGCCACCTTCCTCCACCAAGCTGCCCTCTTGGACAGCTTGTGTCCTTTGCGACGAGAGCATCATTTAGTCAGTGTTTAGAACTCGGACAGTGACCTCCTTGTCGAGGATTGGATCCCCGGCAATTCTCTTTAGTTGAGGAATGAAGTTTCATCAATCTGTTGACGAAAACCGCTTTCGAGAAGTGAGTTTGTGGAACTCAGTTTTTGGATCCAAATTTGATTCGGATTGTGATCATCTCTCAATCACAACGACTTCGATTCGAGATTAGTACCTCATGAGAAGACGGGGCTCGTGGCTTTGTGAAACCATCTCGATGATACTCAGTGTGGATACGGATAGAGGCAAGACTTGCAAGTGTTGCTCAGTTAATGTCATTCCCGCTTCACATAATCCGTCATGTATACCTAGAGTAGTTTTCCTTTATTACAAAATTTGAAATAGCGATTATGTCTACACTTGATGTATCCTTGCATGCGTATGGTGTGTGTGTTGTAATAAGTTAGTTATTACTCGCTTTATTTGCTTCCGCTGTGCATGTTTACGAAACATGTTCGAACGCACACCCACGTCGGTACCGGAGAAACCCAACAGTGGTATCAGAGCCCGACTGTGTTTCGACATAATAGTAAAATTATTTTGCGATAGTCATAATTGTATTTTTGGAAATTTTCTTCTTTTGGAAAGTTTAAAAATAATTATGAAAATTTTAATTAGTAAAGAAATTCAAATTGGAAATTTTCTAATGTGATTAGGAAATTACAATTTAGGAAATTTGTTTCCTAAATTAAATTTGAATTTCCTTAATTAATATTTTTCATAAATAAAATATGTGATTAAATTTGGAAATTTATTTTCTAATTTAATCGAGATTTGATTTGAGAAATCAAATCGCAAACATAATTTATTTCCAAAAATAATTATGACAATATGGAAACTACTTGTACATGTCATAATTGTATGTCATGTAATTGCATTAGATGCATACCATTATGCCATGCATGTCGTGACATGTAGATGTATGTCATGTGTGTCATGTCATGTGTGTCATGCCATGTAGATAATAGTTATTTGTATGAAAAGGAGAATGAGACCTGAAAACCCTTACACAATATTAAAGCCTACACCTTCCATTAATATGGTTAGAACTAGAGTTTCGTTTCTTGTTTGGGTTGTTGGACTCACTCCATGCCCAGCTTGAACCTGAACATATTCAAATCATTGGAATAGTTTAACACTAATATGGTAAGAGTCAGAGATCAATCGTTAGTTTGAGTTTTTGGACTCACTTCAAGCCTGGCTAATTAGTTGAATGTGCTCTAACCATATTAAAACTATTTCGTGATTAATGGGTCGGCTCTAACTTGGAGCAGTGATTTGTTGGACTCACTCCAAGGTCGATGTGAAGAGAGGTGAAGTTGAGTGTTATGCATATGATGCATACTTGTTAATGTGTTAACAACCCAATGTATGAGTGAACATTCAATTAGTTGATAGCACATTTAGATAGTTACATATACATGATATGTATTTGGTATACTTGATACCTACCATCATAGCTAAGAATGGCTTGTTGGACTCACTCCAAGATTGTTCTTATCTATGATAGATATCATCCCATTCAGAGATGGACCTACGATCTCCCGAATTGATTTTGAAGGTTTTTGAATTTTGAAAAATGAATGAGATTTATAAATGTATGTTGATGCATTTTAAAATCATTTTCTCATATATTCTCGATTTGTATTTCTACGTTAATCGCTTGATCATCATGTCTTTAAATTTGCACTCTATTTTGGATTTGAATAAATTGACTGGGCCAAACTTCATGGATTGGCTTAGAAACTTAAGAACTGTTCTCAAGGATGTAAAGCTTGCGTATGTCCTCGAAGCGTCTCTTCACGCCCATCCTAGTGATGACGCAACTCCAGACCAATTGTTGGCCCATCAGAAACATGTGAGTGATTCTAAAGTAGTGAGTTGCATCATGTTAGTCGTAATGGTACCCGAGCTATGGAAGCAGCATGAGCATATGGATGCTTATACCATAGTCTTTCATCTTTATGAGTTGTTTGATAAGCAAGTGAGATCCAAAAGGTTCGAAGTCTCCAAGCTCCTCTTCACCTCTGAGATGCAAGAAGGTTCATCTGTGGTACTGCTCAAGATGCTGAAGACTGTGGAGCATTTTGTGAAGCATGAGCAGGGAACGGTGTTGTTAGTTGATTCTTCAAAGAAAGGTTCTAAGAGGAAGTCAAAGGAACAGTAGAAGGGGAAGAAGAAAAGGGCTAAAAAGGAAGAACTAGCTCAAAAAGGGCACTTGTCATCATTATAGCAAGGGTCATTGGCGAAGAAACTACAAGATTTATCTTGAGTCTGTGAAGAAGAATAAGGCATCTGATGCCCCATCTTCTTCAGATATCTTTGTTATTGATAGTCATTCTATTTCCATAGACACTTGGGTATTGAATATTGGGTGTGGTTCACATATATGTAATAACATACATGGGCTAAGGAATAGAAGAAGACTCGTCAAGGGAGAGTCAAATTTATGTGTTGGGAATGGAGCAAAGGTCGTTGCACTCACCATCGGACTGTATTTGTTGAAACTCCATATAGGACTTGTCTTAGAACTGGACAATTGCTTTTATGTTCCTTCGTTGATAAAGAACATCATTTCTATTTCTTGTTTAAATAGAAATGGGTATCATTTAACTTTTAGTAATAATTATTGTTACATAACTTTGAATAGCGTTCTTTATGGGACTGAAACTTTAAGCAATGGTATTTATATGTTGGATGTATCCAGTGACATTTTCAATATCGAAGCGAGCAACAAGTGTGCTCGAAAAGATAATCATTAGACTCTTACATGTGGCATTGTCATCTTGGCCATGTAAGCTAGAAATGCATGGCCGAATTACAGCGGTGTGGAATTCTAGAATTGTTTGAATCAATTCTGGGAGAGTTGCTTGGTCTAATAAATACTGATGTATGCGGACCTATGTCATCTCAAGCTCTAGAAGGCTATAGCTACTTCTTTACCTTCACCGATGATCACTCACGATTTGGGTATGTGTTCTTGATGAAACACAAGTCTGAATCCTTTGAAAGGTTCAAAGAATTCAGAAATGAAGTAGAGAAACAACTTGGCAAGAGTATTAAAATACTTCGATCAGATAGAGGTGGTGAATACTTGAGTCAAGAGTTTCTATATTATCTAGGGGACAATGGTATATTGCCTCAATGGACTCCGCCGTATACATCGTAGTTGAATGGTGTATCTGAGAAGTGAAACCAAACCTTATTGGACATGGTTAGGTCGATGATGAATCATGAAAATCTTCCCAAGTCCTTTTAGTGCTATGCACTTCAGACTGATATTTACTTGCTAAACAGAGTTATGACCAAGGTAGTTTCTACTACTCCATATGAGATATGGAATAGTAAGAAACCTCATTTATCTTACTTGAAGATATGGGGTTGTCCTGCTTTTGTGAAGCAGAATGTATCAAACAAACTAGATGCTAAGTCTGATAAATGTCTATGTATTGGATACCCTAAGGAAACGAGGGGTTACCAATTCTATCATCCCTTGGAACAAAAGGTGTTTGTTTCAAGGAATGTTGTATTTCTAGAGAAAGAATTTTTCTTGCAAGAAAACAGTGGGAGTGTCGTTGAACTTGAGGAGGTTCAAGAGACTCCAATAGAAATTGATGAGATACCTGGTCAATCATCTCAACCGGTAACTCATAGTGATGAGACATCGATTAAACCTATTGTGACACCAAATCTTTGTAGATCTGGTAGGACATACAACATTCCTGAGAGATATGGATTTCTCTTAAGCGAATCGAACGACGTGTTACTCATTGACGATGAGGAGCCTACCAATTATGAAGAAGTTTTGAAAAGTTCAGAAAGGAACAAATGGCTTGAAGCCATGAAGTCGGAAATGGATTCCATGTATGAAAATCAAGTTTGGAACTTGGTGGACCCACCTGAAGGCATTAAGCCTATAGAGTGCAAGTGAGTTTTCAAGAAGAAGACCGACATAGATTGTAATGTGATTACCTTTAAGGCTAGATTAGTGGCGAAAGGCTATCGTCAAAAGCAAGGTGTTGATTATGACGAGACATATTCACTGGTAGTTATGTTTAAATCCATTTGGATGCTCCTAGCCATAGTGGCTCATTATGATTATGAGATATGACAAATGGATGTGAAAACGGCTTTCCTTAATGAAAACCTCCTCGAGGATGTGTATATGATATAGCCCGAGGGTTTCACATCAGTTGATAAAACCAAGATATGCAAGCTTCGATGGTCCATATATGGACTGAAGCAAGCATCCAAGAGCTAGAATATCATTTTTTATGAGACAATCAAAAGGTTTGATTTCTCACAATATTCAGACTAACCTTGTGTGTACAAGAAGGTTAGTGGGAGTGCAGTCATGTTCCTAGTGTTGTATGTCAATGATATATTACTTATAAGAAACGATATATCTGTCTTACAGTCAGTTAAAATTTGGTTATCCAAAATGTTCTCCATGAAAGACCTGGGAGAACCTACATCCTCGGGATTAAGATCTATAGAGATAGATCGAAACGGTTGCTTGGTCTTTCGTAGTCTACATATAGAGACCGAGTGCTAAAGAGGTTTAGCATGTCAGAATCCAAGAAAATTTTTCTTCCCATCAGGCATGGGATACACCTTTCGAAGTCTGTGTCCACGGACAAAAGACGAGAGGATTTACATGAGTAAGATTCCCTATGCATCCGCAATAGGATCTATCATGTATGCTATATTATGTATGAGGCCCGATGTATCGTATGCTCTGAGTGTCACGAGCAGATACCAATTTGATCTAGGAATGGATCATTGGGTGGCTGTTAAGACAATCCTTAAGTACTTAAGAAGAACTAAGGATATGTTCCTAATATATGGGGAGGGTGATATGGTAATATGCGAGTATACGGAAGCCAGCTTCCAGACAGACAGGGATGATTCCAAGTCTCAGTCTGGATACATATTCACCTTTAATGGAGGCACAATAAGTTGGAAAGGTTCCAAACAAGATGCTATAGTGAATTCTGCCACTGAGGAAGAATACATTACAGCTTCAGAAGCAGCAAAGGAAGCAGTTTGGATTAGGAAGTTCGTCTCTAAACTTGATGTGGTCTCATCAACAATCCAAACATGTGCTTCACCCCTATCATTTGATCAGAGAGATCATAAGTAGGAAGGAAATACAAATTGAGAAGATTCTCATTAAAAGGAACTTAGTGGATCCTTTAACTAAGGCCTTACATCAAAGAAAGTTTGAGGATCATGTTAGAGCTTATGGTATTGGATACCGTGGCGACTTGCATTTGGTCAAGTGAAAGTTTGTTAGTTATATATGAGAGATGTCCTAAGACAATCGCCTTATGGTTGTACCATTTATTTGATAAATAAAGATTCACTATTTGAGTATATATATTTTCATGTATTTGATTGGATCTTAAACTCATTTACTGAATGTCCGCAATACGATTCACAGCATGAGAGAATTTGTGATTGGATCACAACTAGTGAGTATCTCTACATGTGTAATTGTGATGTATTGGAATTATCCCTAGTCGATGAATTAATGTATTCGAACACCATCAATTCTGTTGAGACTAGCATGAATTATACTCTTTGGTTTATCCAAGCAGTTGTTTCTCACTGGTTAGAGATATTGGGATGTCCAGAGTTAATCGTGGATGCTAGTTATGGTAACTAATTCATTGGAGTGACTAGCTATAAGACTTCATATGGTTCTCTGCATATATGGATATGTCAATGAAGTTCTTACTACATCTTAAGTGTGATGTTCCTTCTACTTGCGGTATTCAAGTCATCTTGGTCATGTAAACTTATGCTTTGACATCTTAAGCAAGCATCTCCGAGGAGATGTGGACCCGGGATGATTGGGTATAAGTCGAAATGGTCGAAGGTGTTTGAATAGCCTACAGAGGATTCACCACCCCTTACGAGGAGATGTACACCCTATGGCCTCTCGTCGGATTGTTACTAAAGTCTTTGGGCAAAGCATTACATGTTTAGAGTATGATACTCTTGGTTACATGTGCAGTAACTTGAATCCGTTGGACGAGGAAGTAATACTTGGACTAGGTGTGACGTTGTCAGTCTAGTGGGGACTGACACATAGATCATGTCCTGAACTAAGTGGGTATAAGATTAGTTAAGGGAATGGGGCACATTTCACTGTAGCTGTTGAAGGGTTTTAGAAGCATTTTGGGATCAACTGTTGATTTTTTGATTAATTGGGGATCATGATATATTACTAGGTGCCACTGATGATCATTTTATAATTAATTATTAATTATAGGCGGCCAACATAAATCGGGAACCTATTTGGTCACACATACTACGAGTATAATTCGAATGATTTAAAATGAGCTTGAGAATAGGATTCTCAGATCAAGAGAGAGATGGTTTGGTTGGACCAAACAATGAGCGAGCATGAAATTATTTCAGTCACAATGGAAGTGTGGACTAGCCGAGTCTTATGAAGACATGATGGATGAACCAAATCGGTTTAGTTCTAATCTAATGGTGGAAAATAAACAAAAGTGGTTTGGTTTGTTTTAAACGAATGAACTAAAATTGGTTCAGTTTGTTTTAACTTAAAATAGACCAATGCAGTTTGGTTTATTTTAACTTAAGTTATTGGAGAGGGTTAACGGATTTTGGTTATGAACCAATAACCATTAGGAGAATATGTTCTCTATAAAAACACGACTTAAGAGTTTTTGTGAATTAATCGGTTCAAGGTTTGCGAAACCCT
Source organism: Wurfbainia villosa (assembly GCA_025175895.1). Lineage (NCBI taxonomy): Eukaryota > Viridiplantae > Streptophyta > Magnoliopsida > Zingiberales > Zingiberaceae > Wurfbainia > Wurfbainia villosa. The sequence goes on along the minus strand of CM046008.1, from coordinate 42,278,019 downwards.
AGCCGTTTTCTCCCCTCTCCCTCTCCCTCTCCTTTTCTTGTGTGCCACCCAAGATCCAACCGCCGGCCAGCCACCATTGTCGGCCAGCAGCCCCAGCCGCCAACCAGTAGCCCCACCACCGGTCTGTCACCAACCGTCGGCTCTCCTTGGCTGCCGCCGGCCATCTTTGATTACCCGACCACCTTCCTCCACCAAGCTTCCTTCTTGGACAGCTTGTGTCCTTTGCAACAAGAGTGTTGTTTAGCCAGCGTTTGGAACTCTGACAGTGATCTCCTTGCCGAGGATTGGATCCCCGACAATTCTCTTTAGTGGAGGAATGAAGTTTCATCAATCGGTTGACGAAAATCGCTTCCGAGAAGCGAGTTTGTGGAACTCGATTTTTGGATCCAAATTTGATTCGGATTGTGATCATCTCTCGATCACAACAACTTCGATTCAAGACTAGTATCTTGTGAGAAGACGGGGCTCGTGGCTTTGTGAAGCTATCTCGACGATACTCGACGTGGATACGGATAGAGGCGAGACTTGCAAGTCTCGCTCGGTTGATGTCATTCCCACTTCACGTAATCCGTCAGGTATACCTAGAGTAGTTTTTCTTTTATTGCAAAATTTGAAATAGTGATTATGTCTACAATTGATGTATCCTTGCATGTGTGTAGTGTGTGTGTTATAATAAGTTAGTTATTACTTATTTTATTTGCTTCCGCTGTGCATGTTTACGAAACATGTTCGAACGCACACCCACATCGGTGCCGGAGAAAACCAACAGTAATTTCTAAATTGTCATAATTAATTTTGGAAATAAAATATGTTTGTGATTTGATTTCTCAAATAAAATATCATTTATTAAATTAGGAAATAAATTTTTAAATTTAATCACATACTTTATTTATGGAAAGTATTAATTAAGAAAATTCAAATTTAATTTAGGAAATAAATTTCCTAAATTCTAATTTCCTAATCACATCAAGAAATTCCTAATTTGAATTTCTTAACTAATTAAAATTTTCATAATTTTTCTAAATTTTCAAAAGTAGAAAATTTCCAAAATTATAATTATGACAAAACATTTATCGCAAAATAATTTTACGATTATGTCGGAACACAGTCGCGCTCGGATACCACTATTGGGTTTCCAGGGCACCGACATGGGCGTGTGTTCGAACATGTTTTGTAAAATTGCACAACGGAAGCAAATAAAAATGGTAATAAACTATTTTATTACATCGCACACACCACACGCATGCAGGATACAATAGTGTAGACATAATCATACATTTAAATTTTTCAATAAAGGAAATTACACTAGATATACCTGACGAATAACACGTAGCGGGAAGGGCATCAACCTTAGCGACCCTCGCAAGTTTCGCCTCTATCCAAGTCCACGCCGAGTATTGTCTGGATAGCTTCACAAGCTACGAGCCCCTTCATGATGAGAGATAATAGTCTCGTATCGAAGACATTGTGATCCGAGAGACGATCACAAAACAAGTTCCATGAACTTGTTTCCTCGGAAGTGCCGGCCAATCAAATTGGCCGGCTGTAGCAAGGTGGCCGGCGACTACAAGCTAGCCGGCGGCTGGAGCTACTGGCCGGAGGATGGCCGATGACTAGCTAGCGGCTGGAGGGGAAGGTCGGCCAAGCTTGGGCGGCAACAACACCAAGGGTGAGCGAAGCACAAGAGAGGAAGAGAGGAAGGTGGCTAGGGTTTCACAAACTCTAACTTGTCCACGAAATTTGTCTCAACCCTTTTATTTATAGAGAACGTGTTTCTTGACCATCAAGAAACCCTCTCTCAATAGTTATTAGTTCACAACCAAAATCCGTTAACCCACTCCATTAATTTAAGTTAAAATAAACCAAACTGCATTGGTCTATTTTAAGTTAAAATAAACCAAACCAATTTTGGTTCATTCATTTAAAACAAACCAAACCCCTTTGGTTTATTTTCCACCATTGGATTAGAAACAAACCAATTTGGTTCATCCATCATCTCTTCAAAAGACTCAGACCATCCATGCTTCCAATGCGACTAAAATAATTTCATGTTTGCTCCTTGTTTGGTCCAACCAAACCAAGTCTCTCTCGATCTGAGAATCCCATTCTCAAACTCATTTTAAATCCTTCGGATAATACTCGTAGTGTGTGTGACCAAATAGGCTCCCGATTTATGTTGGTCATCTATAATTAATCATTAATTATAGAACGATCATGAGTGGCACCTAGTAGTACATCATGATCCCCAATTAACAAAAAAATCAACGGTTAATCCCAAAATAACTTCTGAAATCTTTCAGCAGCTACAGTGAGTCATGCCCCGTTCCCTTCACTCATCTTTTACCCACTTGGTTCAAGACATGGGCTATTGTGTGAGTCTCCACTAGGCTGACTACGTCACACCTAGCACAAGTATCATTTCCTCGTCCTATGGATTTTAGTTACTGCACATGTATCCAAGAGTACCATACTCTAAACATGTAATGCTTTGGCCAAAGACTTTAGTAACAATCCGACGAGTGGCCATAGGGTATACATCTTCTCGCAAGGAGTGGTGAATTATCTGTAGTCTATTCAAACACCTTCAGACACTTCGATTTATACCTAATCATCCCAGGTCCACATCTCCTCGGAGATGCTTGCTTAAGATGTCAAAGCATAAGTCTCCATGACCAAGATGACTTAAATACCACAAGTCGAAGGAACATCGCATTTAAGCTGCTGTAAGGACTTCATTGACATATTTGTATATGCAGAAAACCATATGAAGTCTTACAGCTGGTCACTCTAATGAACTAGTTACCATAACTAGCATCCACGGTTAACTTCGGACATCCCAATGTCTCCAACCAGTGAGAAACAATTGCTTGGATAAACCAAAGAGTATAACTCGTGTTAGTCTCAATAGAATTGATGGTGTCCGAATGCATCAATTCATCAACTAAGGATAAATCCAATAGATCACAATTACACATGTAGAGATACTCACTAGTTGTGATCCAATCACAAATTCTCTCATGCTGTGAATCATATTGAGGATATTTAGTAAATGAGTTTAAGATCCAATCAAATACAAGAAAACATGTACACTCAAATAGTGGATCTTCATTTATCAAATAAATGGTACAATCATATGGCGATTGCCTTAGAACACCTCTCATATATAACTTAAAATCTGATATGTATGAGGCTGATGGAGGTGGCTAGAAGACTTAGATTTAGGCTAAGAGTGGTCTATCAAGTATGAGGGCATCATACTTGGGTTAAACCTCATGTTTGAGGTTTATCAGTCGACTGGGGTTATGGACCAGTCGACTGGCCAAGTGTTTAACACATGGCTACCTAGTTGACTCTGAGTAGTCGACTGGGATTATAACCAGTCGACTGGTCAATAGTCGACTGAAGTTCTACTATGGCTGTGTGGCCTTGGTAGTCGACTGCCAACTTTGGGCAGTCGACTAGCCTTGAGAAGTTGATTGCCATTAAGGGCAGTCGACTGCTGTTTGCGGACACGAGCATAGAAAGTTTCGTAGTCGATTGGGCAATCAACTATCAGAGTAGTAGTCAACTACTGGGGTATCTGTTGGAGTTTTCTAGTGTGGATTAAGCCATTGTGAGACAACGGCTACAGGAGCAGTCGACTGCTAGGTATGGGCAGTCGACTACTAGATGAAAATCACCCCGAGTAATAACTTTATAAAGTACACGAAAGGGAGGATTTTAGCAACGGTTATAAGGGAGATTTGAGGTGAAGTGCTAGTGCATTTCAGGGTCCTTCAAGCTCGTCCAAGCAACCAACAAGCAAAGCATTCAAAGCAATCTTTTGTAAAATTTTCTATATGTTGTTGTAGTATTTCATTTGTATTTGCTTGTATTTCTATCTTATTGTTGTAAGAATTATTGTAAGAGGTTTTCTCCACCTCCGGAGTATTTTCCAAGGAGAAGAGGTTTATTAGTGGTGGTTTGCATCACTAGAGCTCACTTGAGCTTAACCCGTGGAGTAGGAACCCTAGGTTCTGAATCACGTTATATGCTTGTGCATTGTATGTGAGTGTGTGTCTCGTGTTATGTTTATTTCTATTTGTATTCCGCTGTGCACACTAACATCTTGTAGACGAACGCGAATGAATTCTATCGAACAACGCAAAACTGTTATTCACCCCCTCTCTAGCACATCATCAATGTTCCTACAATTGGTATCAGAGCTAAGAGCTCTTCTACGGACTAATCGATAAGGAGCAAATGCACTAGAGGAGATGGAGCTACCTAAGGATGGATTGGGTTACACCATCAACATTCCTCTGCCATATGACCGAGAAGAATTTCCAAAATGGAGGGTGAGAATGGAGACATTCTTGATGATAGACATAGAGGATTGATTCATCATTATGGAAGGATTTGAATCTTCCATGGACAAGAAGGGAGAACCCCTTAAATTCAAGAAATGGACCAAGGAGCAACGATAAAAATTCAAGATCGAGGTTAAGGTAACAAATTTTTTAGAAAATTTGATACCTAATGATATTTTTTTTGTAAACTAGGGGATTACATGGATGCCAAGGAGCTATGGAGCAAGTTGACAAGATTTCATGTGAAGCCTCAATCGGTCCAAGACAATAAGGAAGAATCCAAGGATGAAGAAGTTGGGTTTCCCCGGTGTTAGTAATATATGAGAGATGTCCTAAGGCAATCGCCTTATGTATGAACCATTTATATGATAAATGAAGATTCACTATTTGAGTATACATGTTTCATGTATTTGATTGGATCTTAAACTCATTTACTGAATGTCCACGATACGATTCACAACATGAGAGAATTTGTGATTGAATCACAACTAGTGAGTATCTCTACATGTGTAATTGTGATGTATCAGAATTATCCCTAGTCGATGAATTGATGGATTTGGACACCATCAATTCTGTCGAGACTAGCACGAGGTATACTCCTTGGTGTATCCAAGCTGCTGATTCTCACTGGCTGGAGACATAGTGATGTCCGGAGTTAATCGTGGATGCTAGTTATGGTAACTAGTTCATTGGAGTGACCAGCCGTAAGACTTCATATGGTTCTCTGCATATATAGATATGTCAATGAAGTTCTTACTGTGGCTTAAGTGCGATGTTCCTTTGACTTACGGTATTCAAGTCATCTTGATCATGGAGACTTATGCTTTGACATCTTAAGCAAACATCTCTAAGGAGATGTGGACCCGGGATGATTGGGTATAAGTCGAAGTGATCGAAGGTGTTTGAATAGCCTATAAAGGATTCACCACTGCTTGCGAGGAGATGTATACCCATGGCCTCTCGTCGGATTGTTACTAAAGTCTTTGGCCAAAGCATTACATGTTTAGAGTAAGGTACTCTTCGATACATGTGGAGTAACTAGAATCCGTAGGATGAGGAAATGATACTTGGGCTAGGTGTGACGTAGTCAGCCTAGTGGGGACTGACACGATAGACCATGTCCTGAACCAAGTGGGTATAAGATGAGTGAAGGGAATGGGGCACGATTCATTCGAGCTACTGAAGGGTTTCAGAAATAGTTCTGGATCAACCGTTGATCTTTTCGGTTAATTGGGTATCATGATGTACTACTAGGTGCCACTCATGATCATTCTATAATTATTGGTTAATTATAGACGGCCAACATAAACCGAGAACCTATTTGGTCACACGCACAACGAGCGTAATCCAAAGGATTTAAAATGAGCTTGAGAATGGGATTCTCAGACCGAGAGAAACCAGGTTTGGTTGGACCAAACATAAAGCGAGCATGAAATCGTTTCAGTCGCAATGGAAGCGTGGATGGGTCGTGTCTTATGAAGACATAATGGATGAACCAAAATGGTTTGGTTCTAATCCAATGGAGGAGAATAAACCAAAGGGTTTGGTTTATTTTAAACGAATGAACCAAAAGTTGGTTCGGTTCGTTTTAACTTAAAATAAACCATCATGGTTTGGTTTATTTTAACTTATCTTAATGGAGCGGGTTAACGGGCCTAATGGTTATGATCCAATAACCATTAAGAGAATTAGTTCTCTATAAAAGAGGGCTTAATGGATAATGAAGCCCTAATCCAAGCCCTAGCAAAAGTTGCCGCCCAAGCTCCTTTGCCGCCCAGCCCATTGTGTCACCGTTCAAGTTGTTGCCGGTGTCCAGGCTTCGGCCGGTGATCCTCCGGCGACCCTCCGATGATCTTTCTAGGCTTCGGTGAAAAGGTGAGCACTTGGCTTCCTTGTTTTGGCCGGCGCCTACTCCTCCACCAAGCTGTCCAGTTTTCTGGACAGCTTCTTCTCCTCTCGTCGGAGCGTCATTTGGACGACGGTTAGAGCTCCGACAGTGAATAACTTACCGGGGATTCGATCTCCGGTAATCCTCTGAGGTGGAGGACGAAGGATTCGTCAATCGGTTGACGAATACCTCTCTGGAGAAGCGAGTTTTGAGGACTCGTTTTTGGATCCGAATTTGGATTCGGATCGTGATCATCTCTCGATCACGTCGTCTTCAACACGAGGCTAGTAACCCGTACGAAGACGAAGCTCGTGGCTTAGCGAAGTCATCCCGAGGAACTCGGCGTGGATACGGATAGAGACGATTCTAGCGAGGATCGTTCAGGTTGATGCCGTTCCCGCTACATGTCATACGAAAGGTATAACGTAGATAAATTTCCTTTTATTGTAAATTTAAATTTACGGTTATGTCTACACTTGTTGTAATATGCATGCGTGTGTTGTGTGTGTTGTAATAAATAGGAGTATTTATTATTTTATTGCTTCCGCTGTGTTCATGTTTACGAAACATGATCGAACACACATACGCCGCAGTGCCGGAAACCCAACAGTGGTATCAGAGCCCAGGTTGTGTTTCGACATAATCGTAAAATAGTTTTGCGATAGTCATAATGTATTTCTGGAAATTTTCTAATTTTGGAAATTTAGAAGTATTTATGGAAATTTTTCAATTTTGGAAAGTCTAGAAATATTTATGGAAATCTTCCACTTTTGGAAAGTTGGAAGTATTTATGGAAATTGAAATTTTCCATAAATAAAATATTTGATTAGATTCTGGAAATTTGTTTCCTAATTTAATCATGATTTGATTTTGGAAATCAAATCTTAAAATATTTTATTTCCATAAGTAGTTTTAATGATTTAGGAAATTGGTTTCCTAAATAGATTTTCCTTAATCAAATAATTCCATGAATAAAATATGTGATTAGATTTGGAAATTTGTTTCCTAATTTAATTATGATTTGATTTGGAGAATCAAATCTTAAACATATTTTATTTCCATAAATAGTTATGACATATAAGGAAATATATACATGACATAATTGTATGCCATGTAATTGCATTAGATGCATAACATTATGCCATGCGTGTCGTGACATGTAGATGTATGCCATGTATGTCATGCCATATAGATAATAGTTATTTGCATGCAAAGAGGATGAGACATAAAAACCCTTAAACAATATTAAATCCTACACCTTCCATTAATATGGTTAGAACCAGAGTTCCATTTCTTGTTTGGGTTGTTGGACTCTCTCCAAGCCTGGCTCGAACCCGAATATGTTCAAACCATGGAATAGTTTAATACTAATATGGTAAGAGTCAGAGGTCAATCGTTAGCTTTGGTTGTTGGACTCTCTCCAAGCTGGGCTAATTGGTTGAATGCGCTCTAACCATATTAAAACTATGTCCCGATTAATGGGTTGGCTTTAACCTGGAGCATCGGCTTGTTGGACTCTCTCCAAGGTCGATGTAAAGGGAGGTGAAGTTGGGTGCTATGCATATGATGCATACTTGTTAATGTGTTAACAACCCGATGTATGTGTGAACATTCAATTAGTTGATAGCACATTGTGATAGTTGCATATACGTGATATGCAATCGGTATAGTTGATACCTACCATCGTAGTTATGAATGGCTTGTTGGACTCTCTCCAAGGTTGTTCATAACTATGATGGATATCAGCCCATTCGGAGATGGACCTACGATCTCCCGAAGTGATTTTGGGGTTTTTGAAATTCGAAAAATGAATGGGATTTATAAATGTATATTGATGCATTTTAAAATCATCTTTCTCATATATGCTCGTTTTGTATTTCTAAGATTGATCATGATGTCTTTGAATTGCATTCCATTTTGGATTTGAATAAATTGACTGGGTCGAGCTTCATTGACTGGCTTAGAAGCTTGAGAATTGTTCTCAAGGTTGAAAAGCTTGCAAATGTCCTCGAAGCGCCTCTTCCCGCCCGTCCTAGTGACGATGCAACTCTGGACCAATTGTTGGCCTATCAGAAACATGTGAGTGATTCTGAACAAATGAGTTGCATCATGCTAGCCACGATGGAACCCAAGCTACGAAAGCAGCATGAGCATATGGATGCTCATATCGTAGTCCTTCATCTTTGTGAGTTGGTTGATGAGCAGGTGAGATTCGAAAGGTTTGAAGTCTCAAAGCTCCTCTTCACCTCTGAGATGCTAGGAGGTTCATCTGTGGTACTGCTCAATATGCTGAAGACTGTGGAGTCTTCTGAGAAGCATGAGCAGGGGACGGTGCTGTTAGTTGATTCCTCGAAGAAAGGTTCTAAGAGGAAGTCAAAGGAACAAAGAAGGAAAGAAGAGAAGGGCTAAGAGGTAGAACTAGCACAAAAAAGGAAACTTGCCATCATTATGGCAAGGAGAGCCATTTGCGAAGAAAGTGCAAGATTTATCTTGAGTCCGTGAAGAAGGATAAGGCATCGGATGCCCCATCTTCTTCAGAAATCTTCTTTATTGATTGTCATTCTATTTCCTCAGACACTTGGGTATTTGATACTGGGTGTGGCTCACATATATGTAATGACATACATGGGCTAAGGAATAGAAGAAGACTCGTCAAGGGAGAGTCAAATTTACGTGTTGGGAATGGAGCAAAGGTTGCTTTCGCCGCCATCGAACGTGTATGTTGGAACTCCAGAGGACTTGTCTTAGAACTGGACAATTGCTTTTATGTTCCTTCATTGATAAAGAACATCATTTCTATTTCTTGTCTAAATAGAAATGGGTTCCATTTGACTTTTAGTAACAATTGTTGTTACATAACTTTGAATGGAGTTCTTTATGGGATTGGAACTTTAAGTAATGGTGTTTATACGTTGGACGTATCCAGTGACGATTTCAATATCGAAGCGAGCAACACGCGTGCTCGAAAGGATAATCAAATAGACTCCTATATGTGGCATTGTCGTCTTGGCCATATAAGCAAGAAACGCATGTCCGAATTACACCGATGTGGAATTCTGGAATTGTTTGAATTGGATTCATACGATACATGTGAATCATGCTTAAAAGGCAAGATGACTAAGTTACCTTTTACTGGAAAAGGTGAACGAGTGGGAGAGTTACTAGGTCTAATACATACTGATGTATGTGGACCTATGTCAACTCAAGCTTTAGGAGGCTATAGCTACTTCATTACCTTCACCGATGATCACTCATGGTTTGGGTATGTGTTCTTGATGAAACACAAGTCTGAAGCCTTTGAAAGGTTCAAAGAATTCAGAAATGAAGTAGAGAAACAACATGACAAGAGTATTAAAATACTTCGATCGGATCGAGGTGGTGAATACTTAAGTCAAGAGTTTCTTGATTATCTAAGAGACAATGGTATATTGTCTCAATGGACTCCGCCATATACACCAAGGCATAATGGTGTATCTGAGAGGCGTAACCGGACCTTGTTGGACATGGTCAGGTCAATGATGAATCATGCGACTCTTCCCAAGTCCTTTTGGGGCATGTTTACTTGTTAAATGTAATGCCTACCAAGGTAGTCTCAACTACTCCATATGAGATATGGAATAGTAAGAAACCTCATGTATCTTACTTGAAGATATGGGGTTGTCCTGCTTATGTGAAGCGGACAGTATCAGACAAATTGGATGCTAAGTCTGATAAATGTCTATTTATTGGATACCCTAAGGAAACAAGGGGTTACCAATTCTATCATCCTGTGGAACAAAAAGGTGTTTGTTTCAAGGCATGCTGTGTTTCTAGAGAAAGAGTTTCTCTTGCAAGAAAATAGTGGGAGTGTCGTCGAGCTTGAGGAGGCTCGAGAGACTCAAATAGACATTAGATGAGATACCGATGAAGCAAAATACCACAACTCATAGTGATGAGCAATCATTGGACCTATTGTAACACCACATCTTCAGAGATCCGGTAGAACACGCAATATTCCCGAGAGATATGGATTTCGTAAGTGAATCGAACGACGTGTTACTCATTGATGATGAGGAGCCTACCGCTTATGAAGAAGTGCCGACAAGTTCGTAAAGGGATAAGTGGCTTGGTGCCATGAAGTCGGAAATGGATTCCATGTATGAAAACCAAGTTTGGAACTTGGTTGACCCACCAAGGCATAAAGCCTATAGGGTGCAAGTGGTTTTCAAGAAGAAAACCGACATGGATGGTAATGTGATTACCTATAAGGCTAGATTGGTGGCGAAAGGATATCGTCAAAACAAGGTGTTGATTATGAAAACCTATTCGCTCAGTAGCTATGCTTAAATCCATTCGGATGCTCTGGTCATAGCGGCTCATTATGATTATGAGATATGGCGGATGGATGTGAAAACAGCTTTTCCTTAATGGAAACCTCGCCGAGGATGTATATGATACACTGAGGGTTTCACATCGTTGATAAAACCAAGGTATGCAAATTGCGACGGTCCATTTATGGATTGAAGCAAGCATCCAGGAGCTGGAATATCCGTTTTGATGAGACAATCAAAAAGTTTGATTTCTCACAAAATCTAGACGAACCTTGTGTGTACAAGAAGGTTAGTGGGAGTGCAATCGTGTTCCTAGTATTATATGTCGATGACATATTACTTATAGGAAACGATGTTTCAATCTTACAGTCAGTAAAGGTTTGGTTATCCAAGACATTCTCCATGAAAGACCTGAGAGAAGCAACCTACATCCTCGGGATTAAGATCTATAGAGATAGATCGAAACGGTTGCTTGGTCTTTCGCAGTCTACATATATAGACCGAGTGCTAAAGAGGTTTAGCATGTCGGAATCCAAGAAAGGTTTCCTACCCATCGTGCATGGGGTACACCTTTCGAAGTCTATGTGTCCGCGCACAGAAGACGAGAGGATTTGCATGAGTAAGATTCCCTATGCATCCGCAATAGGATCTATCATGTATGCTATGTTATGTACGAGGCCCGATGTATCGTATGCTCTGAGTGTCACGAGCAGATACCAGTCTGATCCAGGAATGGATCATTGGGTGACTGTTAAGACGATCCTTAAGTACTTAAGAAGAACTAAGGATGTGTTCCTAATATATGGAGAAGGGTACATGGTGATACGTGGGTATACGGATGCCAGCTCTAGACAGACAAGGATGATTCCATGTCTCAGTCTGGGTATGTATTCACCTAGAATGGAGGCGCAATAAGTTGGAAAGGTTCCAAGCTTGACACTATAGCGGATTCTGCCACTAAGGCAGAATACGTTGCAGCTTTGGAAGCAGCAAAGGAAGCGGTTTGGATCAAGTAGTTCATCTATGAACTTGATGTGGTCTCATCAATGATCCAAACATGTGCTTCGCCGCTATCATCTTATCAGAGAGATCATCAGTAGGAACGAAATACAAATCGAGAAAATTACCACTGAAAGGAACTTAGCGGATCCCTTGACTAAGGCATTACCTCAAAATAAGTTTGAGGGTCATGTTAGAGCTTATGGTATTGGATACCGTAGCGATTGGCATTAGGCCAAGTGGGAGTCTGTTAGTAATATATGAGAGATGTCCTAAGGCAATCGCCTTATGTATGAACCATTTATATGATAAATGAAGATTCACTATTTGAGTATACATATTTCATGTATTTGATTGGATCTTAAACTCATTTACTGAATTTCCACGATACGATTCACAGCATGAGAGAATTTGTGATTGGATCACAACTAGTGAGTATCTCTACATGTGTAATTGTGATGTATCGGAATTATCCCTAGTCGATGAATTGATGGATTTGGACACCATCAATTCTGTTGAGACTAGCACGAGGTATACTCCTTGGTGTATCCAAGCAGCTGATTCTCACTGGCTGGAGACATAGTGATGTCCGGAGTTAATCGTGGATGCTAGTTATGGTAACTAGTTCATTGGAGTGACCAACCGTAAGACTTCATATGGTTTTCTGCATATATAGATATGTCAATGAAGTTCTTACTGTGGCTTAAGTGCGATGTTCCTTTGACTTGCGGTATTCAAGTCATCTTGATCATGGAGACTTATGCTTTGACATCTTAAGCAAACATCTCTAAGGAGATGTGGACCCGGATGATTGGGTATAAGTCAAGTGATCAAGGTGTTTGAATAGCCTATAAAGGATTCACCACTCCTCATGAGGAGATGTATACCCATGGCCTCTCGTCGATTGTTACTAAAGTCTCGCCAAAGCATTACATGTTTAGAGTAAGGTACTCTTCGATACATGTGGAGTAACTAGAATCCGTAGGACGAGGAAATGATACTTGGGCTAGGTGTGACGTAGTCAGCCTAGTGGGGACTGACACGATAGACCATGTCCTGAACCAAGTGGGTATAAGATGAGTGAAGGGAATGGGGCACGATTCATTCGAGCTGCTGAAGGGTTTCAGAAATAGTTCTGGATCATGATGTACTACTAGGTGCCACTCATGATCGTTCTATAATTAATGGTTAATTATAGATGGCCAACATAAACCGAGAACCTATTTGGTCACACGCACAACGAGCGTAATCCAAAGGATTTAAAACGAGCTTGAGAATGGGATTCTCAGACCGAGAGAAACCAGGTTTGGTTGGACCAAACATAAAGCGAGCATGAAATCGTTTCAGTCGCAATGGAAGCATGGATGGGCCGTGTCTTATGAAGACATAATGGATGAACCAAAATGGTTTGGTTCTAATCCAATGGAGGAGAATAAACCAAAGGGTTTGGTTTATTTTAAATGAATGAACCAAAAGTTGGTTCGGTTCATTTTAACTTAAAATAAACCATCATGGTTTGGTTTATTTTAACTTATCTTAATGGAGCGGGTTAACGGGCCTAATGGTTATGATCCAATAACCATTAAGAGAATTAGTTCTCTATAAAAGAGGGCTTAATGGATAATTAAGCCCTAATCCAAGCCCTAGCAAAAGTTGCCGCCCAACCCCATTGAAGGAGTTGCCGCCCAAGCTCCTTGGCCGCCCAGCCCATTGTGCCGCCGTTCAAGTTGTTGCCGGCGTCCAAGCTTCGGCCGGTGATCCTCCGGCAACCCTCCAGTGATCTTCCTAGGCTTCGGTGAAAAGGTGAGCACTTGGCTTCCTTGTTTTGGCCGGCGCCTACTCCTCCACCAAGCTGTCCAGTTTTCTGGACAGCTTCTTCTCCTCTCGTCGGAGCGTCGTTTGGACGACGGTTAGAGCTCCGACAGCGGATAACTTACCGGGGATTCGATCTCCGGTAATCCTCTGAGGTGGAGGACGAAGGATTCGTCAATCGGTTGACGAATACCTCTCCGGAGAAGCGAGTTTTGAGGACTCGTTTTTAGATCCGAATTTGGATTCGGATCGTGATCATCTCTCGATCACGTCGTCTTCAACACGAGGCTAGTAACCCGTACGAAGACGAAGCTCGTGGCTTAGCGAAGTCATCCCGAGGAACTCGGCGTGGATACGGATAGAGATGATTCTAGCGAGGATCGTTCCGGTTGATGCCGTTCCCGCTACATGTCATACGAAAGGTATAACGTAGATAAATTTTCTTTTATTGCAAATTTAAATTTACGGTTATGTCTACACTTGTTGTAATATGCATGCGTGTGTTGTGTGTGTTGTAATAAATAGGAGTATTTATTATTTTATTGCTTCCGCTGTATTCATGTTTACGAAACATGATCGAACACACACACGCCGCGGTGCCGGAAACCCAACACCCGGCACCGACTTGGGTGTGTGTTCGAACACGCTTCGTAAACATGCACAAAGAGGAAACAAAAATAAGTAATAAGCTAATTTATTACATCACACACACCACACGCATGCAGGATACAACAAGTATAGACATAATTGCATATTTAAATTTTTGCAATAAAGGAAACTTTATATCTAGTTATACCTGACGTATCACGTATAGCGGGAATGACATCAACCGTAGCGACCCTCGCTAGAATCGCCTCTAATCGTATCCATGCCAAGTATCTTCGGGATAGCTTCACAAAGCCACGAGCCTCATCTTCACAAAGGTCACTAGCCTCGAGTCAAAGACGATGTGATCTGAGAGACGATCACAATCCGAATCAAATTCGGATCTAAAAACGAGCTCCACGAACTCGCTTCTCGAAAGCCAATTGATGAAACCTTGGACCTCCATCTATGAGGATTGCCGGAGATCCAATCCTCGGAAAGTAAGTCGCTGTCAGAGCATAAAATGCCGACCAAACGACTGCTCTACGAAGAGAGAAACAAGCTGTCCAAAACTGTTGGTGGAGAAGATAACCGGCCAAAGGCTTTGCCGGTTGCTCCTTGGTCGCCGATGGCCAAGAGTGGTTGGCCGGAGGCTGAGGGTGGCCAAAGGGTGGCCAGCGGCTGGTGGTTGGCCAGCAGCAAGGAGATGGCAGCAACAAACTTGGGCGACAACTCCAAGTGGGCGGCTCCTTGGCTTGGGCGACAAGAGCAAGGAGGAGGAGAGGAGAGGGGTTGGGCGGCTAGGGTTTTTAACTTTTTAAGTCGTCCACGAAAAACCCTAAACCCTTTATCTTATAGAGAGCATGTTTCTTGACCATCAAGAAAACTTCTCCTAGCGGTTATTGGTTCATAACCAAAATTCATTAATCCGCTCCAATAATTTAAGTTAAAATAAACCAAACCGCGTTGGTCTATTTTAAGTTAAAACGAACCGAACCAACTTTGGTTCATTTGTTTAAAACAAACCAAACCACTTTGGTTTATTTTCTACCATTGGATTAGAACCAAACCAATTTGATTCATTCATCATGTCTTCATAAGACTCAACCCATCCATGCTTCTGATACGACTGAAACCATTTCATAATCGCTCTTTGTTTGTTCCAAACAAAACCTAGTCTCTCTCGATCTGAGAATCCTATTCTCAAACTCATTTTAAATCCTTCGGATTGTGCTCGTTGTGCGTATGACCAAATAGGTTCCCGGTTTATGTTTGTCGTCTATAATTAACCATTAATTATAGAACAATCATGAGTGGCACCTAGTAGTACATCATGATCCCCAATTAATCAGAAAATAAATGGTTGATCCCAGAACCTTTTCTGAAACCCTTCAGCAACTACAATGAATCGTGCCCCATTCCTTTCACTCAACTTATATCCACTTGGTTTAGGACATGGTCTATTGTGTCAGTCCCCACTAGGATGACAACGTCACACCTAGCCTAAGTATTACTTCCTTGTCCTCCGGAATCTAGTTACTGCACATGTACCCATGAGTACCTTACTCTAAACATGTAATACTTTGGCCAAAACTTTAGTAACAATTCGACGAGAGGCCAAGGGTATACATCTCCTTGCAAGGAGTGGTGAATCCTCTGTAGGCTATTCAAACACCTTCGGCCACTTCAACTTATACCCAATCATCCCGGGTCCACATCTCCTCAGAGATGCTTGCTTAAGATGTCAAAGCATAAGTCTTCATGACCACAGATGAACCTTCTTGCATCTCACAGGTGAAGAGGAGATTGGAGACTTCGAATCTTTCGGATCTCACTTGCTCATCAAACAACTCATAAAGATGAAAGACTATGGTATGAGCATTCATATGCTCATGCTGCTTCCGCAGCTCGGGTACCATCGCGGCTAGCATGATGCAACTCATTAGTTCAAAATCACTCACATGTTTCTGATAGGCCAACAATTGGTCTAGAGTTGCATCATCACTAGGACGAGCAGGAAGAGGCTCTTTGAGAACATACACAAGCTTTTCCGCCTTGAGAATAATTCTCAAGTTTCTAAGTTAGTCCAAAAAGTTTGCCCCAGTCAATTTATTCGAGTTCAAAATAGAGCGCAAATTCAAAGACATCATGATCAAGCGATTAACCTAGAAATACAAATCAAGCATATATGAGAAAATGATTTTAAAATGCATCAACACACATTTACAAAATTCCATTCATTTTTTTCAATTTTAAAACCACTCAAAATTGATTCGGAAGATCATAGATCCATCTCCGAATGGGTTGATATCCAACATAGATAAGAACAACCTTGGAGAAAGTCCAACAAGCCATTCTTATCTATGATGGTAGGTATCAAGTATGTTAGGGATCGTTTGGAAGCTAGAGAGGGGGTGAATAGCGTTTTTCATTTCTACAAGAATGATTAGCGGAAGCAAATAGAAATAATATAAGTAAAAACAAAATAACAATGCTAACAAAGCCTTTACGTGGTTCGGAGATAACCCTCCTACTCCACGGCGATCCTTAAGGTGGATCAACCCAAACAATTCCACTAAGATGCTTTCCTTTACAACAAACCTCCTCTTCTTTACAAAGAATGAAACTTAAGCTTAAAGAGAGGAGGAGGGGATTTAAGATCACTTAGAAAGCTTGAAAACTCATGGAGGCTTTGAGAAAGAATTAGAGAATGAGCATTAACCCCAAAAACCTCCACTAGCCCTCTTTTTATAGAGAGAGGGCTGATTTTCCCGTTGGAGCACGATTAGTCGACTGATGCACATCGATCGACTTCGGCGATTAACGGCACGAGCGATCAGTTCACGGGATTTAGAAGTCGTTTCGTCCAGCGGCATTCTCATCGGTCGTGATCCCTCCATCTCGATCGATTGATGGGTGATCGGTCAGTGATCCGCGAGCCCCGATCGAGTGGGACTCCATTCTGCCTATTTTGCCTTGATCGATCGGCGCAAGCGTGGCGGTCGATAGCATTATCAGTCGACTACCATTGCCAAGGTAGTCGACTGATAGTCAGGGTTTCACCCTAACTCAGTCGAGCACTTGACCAGTCGACTGATACATCGTATCAGTCGACTGATACACATCAAGTATGAGTATTTCATACTTGATTTCACCCCCTAGACCTAGACTCAACCTTCTAGCTCTTTCTTAAGCCTTACGCTTCCAGGATCCCTCCGAGTCCGCGACTTGTTCATCCTTTGCGCCTTGCTTCCAAGAGCTTCTTTCGGTTTTGTCATGTCTTGGGTTTTCCTTTGCCAAAGCGTGCTTGGACTTTACGCAGCCAAGTCTACATGCTTAGACTTACGCTGCCAAGACTTGCCTTTGGACTTCTCTTGCCAAGATCATACTTGGACTTTGCCTTTACCTGTCACTTAATCATGTTCACCATTAGATCACAATTTGTTGCCTAACCTAGATGATTATCCAAACATCAAAACATATAAATGCTTGGGGCATTGTTGCACCAACAATCTCTCCCTTTTTGATGTTTGGCAATCATTTAAGTTAGGTCTTTTAAAGATACACATAATCATATCACATAATCATATATCCAATTCTAACTTAAATATTTCTTCTCCCCCTTTGACATACATCAAAAAGAGAAGAAATCATATATCTCATAGACGAATTGAAAGCATTGTTATCTTGAACTAAGGTATAGAATTGAAAGTTAGCTCCCTTCTTAATCCAAGATATAGTTCATGATGAGTAAAATGTCCTAACTTTGCACCAACAATGTAAATTTGAAACAGATATAGTTAATGAAAACTCCCCCTAAAACACTGCATTAAACAGTTCAAAGAGTTGGTTTACACTCAGTATTATCATGCTCAAGTTTTAGGAGATCAAAGATACACTAACTATTAGAGAATGGAGCTGTTTATCAGAAAACGATTAATATCGATCATTGGTTTACGAACGATCGATAAACTAATCTGAATTTCAGCCTTTTCGGCCCAAATTCAGAAATGCGTTAAAAATTCCAAAGACCTTGAAAAATCACGAAATTTTGCGTACACATTTATGAAATCATACTTTATCAAAGAAAAATATTTTGAAAAATATATGTTTTCCAGATTTTGAGATTGATACAAACTTGGAAGCTAACAAAAGTTCTAATGTTTTTGCAAACTTTGTATCACATTTGTGTTTCACTTGAAAATTGTTTTTCAAAATATGATAAACATAGTTTAAAATATATTTTATTTGACATTTCCAATCATGTTCTTGGAGCTATATGCACATCAATTGGATATAAGCCTTCCCAATGATTGGTCCAATGAAGGATTAATGTCTCTAGATGACACTTTGGTCCATAGTAATGCATCATAACAAGCATGATGAACCAAGTGCATCTTCCTAACATCTCACATATTGTCTAAGTTGCTCAATACAAAAATCATGGTTTCTTAGGTATTTTGTGAGATGCTTAAAGGTATAAATCCTAGTATTTCTATAGGATCATGCAAATGTATACCTTTACTCAACCAAGCACATTCCAAGTTCTCTCCTAAGTGATGAAAATTCTATCTCGGGGAGAGCCTTGGTAAATATGTCGGCTAGGTTGGACTTGGATTCAATGTAATTAAGCTCAATGTCCCCCTTAGCCACATGATCTCTAATGAAGTGATGTTTCACTTCAATGTGCTTGGTCCTAGAGTGATGCACCGGATTTTTGGTCAAGTTAATGGTGCTCACATTATCACAAAATACTTTCATGTTGGAGTAAGATAGCTCATAATCCTCTAGGGTATGTTTCATCCATAGTAGTTGAGCTACACAACCACCCATAGCCACATATTCGGCCTCTGTGGTAGACAAGGCAACACAAGGTTGCTTCCTACTACTCCAACTAACTAGGGAGGACCCAAGGAATTGGTATCCACCACTAGTACTCTTCCGATCCAATTTGCAATCGTCATAATCGGAATCGGTGTACCCAATCAAATCAAACGACCTAGTCTTAGGGTACCATAATCCTACATTTAGTGTGCCTTTAACATATCTTAAAATTCTCTTAACGGCAACTAAATGTGATTCTTTAGCACATGATTGATACCTAGCACACATACCAACCGCAAATAATATGTCGGGTCTACTAGCGGTTAAGTACAAAAGGCTACCAATCATGCTCCTATAAAGTGAAAGATCTATTTGTTTTCCTTCATTATCACTATCTATTTTAGTATTGGTTGCCATTGGGGTTGAAACTACCTTAGCATTTTCCAAACCAAATTTCTTGATCATTTCCTTAGCATATTTGGTTTGATAAATGTAAATTCCTTCACTTGTTTGTTTAACTTGCAAACCTAGGAAGAAATTCAATTCCCCAACTAGACTCATTTCAAACTCTTTTTCCATGTTTTTAATAAAGTCTTGAAGGAGTTCATCATTTGTTGACCCAAAGATAATGTCATCAACATATACTTGGGCTACAAAGATGTCCTTAGATGTTGACTTTATAAAAAGAGTTTGATCTATACTACCCCTTTTAAAATTCTTAGAAATTAAGAAAGATGATAATCTTTCATACCAAGCCTGGGGAGCTTGTTTCAACCCATATAAAGCTTTCCTAATCTTGTATAAATGGTTTGGGTAGTCCATATTTTCAAACCCGGGAGCTTGTTCTACATATACCTCTTCCTTAATAAACCCATTTAGGAATGTCGATTTAACATCCATTTGATGGAGTTTGAAACCCATATAGGAGGCATACCCTAAGAGTATTCTAATGGACTCTAACCTAGCAACCGTGGCATATGTTTCATCATAGTCAAGTCCTTCGACTTGATTAAAAACCCTTACAACTAATCTTGCTTTGTTTCTAGTGATATTTCCTTGGTCATCTAGTTTGTTCCTAAAAACCCATCTTGTAGTAATAATGGTGTTTTCACTTGGTCTAGGAACTAACTCCCATACTTGGCTTCTTTCAAATTGAGTCAATTCATCTTGCATTGCTAAGATCCAATCCGGATCAAGTAATGCATCTTTAATTATTTTGGGCTCAATTTGAGAAATTAGAGCTACATGACTAGAGGAATCCCTATGAAAAGACCTAGTCCTAACTCCTTGAGATAATTCACCCACAATTTGATCTAAGGGGTGACTTTGATGAACTCTTATAGTTCTAGGATGTGTATTAAGTTGATTTTGATCATGATCAACCTCAATCCTATGCTCATCATCGGAATCATCCCTTACTCCCCCTTGATTCAATCCTCCCCCTTGATCATTACCCCCTAAGGTTAAATCTTGAAATTGTTGGGTAATTTCTTGATTTTCATTATTAATATCATCATCAATAGGGGATTTCCTAGGATATGTATTGGAAGTTTCATCAAATTGAACATTTGAAGATTCTTCAATCTTTTGAGTCCTTTTATTGTAAACTCTATATCCTACACTAGTGGATGAGTATCCAACTAGGATTCCCTCATCCGCTTTGGACTCAAACTTACCTAGGTTGTCTTTGGTATTTAAGATATAAACTTTACATCCAAAGACCTTAAAATAATGAATTGTTGGAATTGTACCATTTCACAATTCAAATGGAGTTTTTCCTAAAAACTTATGAATCAATATCCTATTTTGGATATAGCAAGCGGTATTAACCGCTTCCGCCCACAAGTAGCTAGGTAAGGAGTATGCATTAAGCATTGTCCTAGCCGCTTCTTGTAGGGCACAAATTTTCCTTTCCACAATCCCATTTTGTTGGGGTGTTCTAGGACAAGAAAACTCATGCTTGTACCCTTGTTCTAAGCAAAAAGTTGAAAAATTAGAATTCTCAAATTCTCCACCATGATCACTACGGATCCGGTTGATTTTGAGTTTTCTTTTATTTTCTACTCTTTTGCTAAATCCTATGATTATTCCTAAGGTTTCACCTTTATTTTTCAAGAAAAATACCCAAGTAAACATAGAGAAATCATCTACTATTACCAAGCAATATTTACTACCAATCATAGAGGGGGTACTATGGCAATCAAATAAATCCATATGTAAAAGTTCTAAGGGTAAAGCGGTACTAAGTAAATTTTTACCTTTGTATGATGTTTTTGATTGTTTCCCTTCTTGGCATGCATCACACATCTTGTCCTTGAGAAATTTGACTTTGGGCAACCCTTTGACTAACTTCATTTTTGCTATTTTGGCTATGTTCTTCATGTTTATGTGTCCTAGCCTCCTATGCCAAAGCCAACTTTCTTCCTCTTTTGCAATAAGACACTTAGTGGAAGCATTAGTAGCATAGGATAAATCAATATAATATATATTTGATTTCCTAAAACCTACTAACATGCAATCATTTAGAGTTTTGTGTCTTATAAAACATTTTGAGGAATCAAATCTAACATCAAAGTTTGTATCACATAGTTGACTTACACTAAGTAAATTAAATTTCATATTTTTAACTAATAGCACTTTATGAATGGCAAGGTTGGGGGATACCTCAATTGTGCCCTTTCCTAGAATCTTAAGTTTTTCGCTATTACCAAATGACACCTTTCCCTTGCTAGTGTGGTTGATAGTAGAGAACTTCCTCTCATCACCGGTCATATGCTTTGAGCACTCACTATCAACTATCCACAAGCTTGGCTCTTCTACCTATATCACATAAAAAATACAATCCTTAGGTACCCAAATCTTAGAACCACTAGCATCAATTATAAATTTCTTAGGTACCCAAGCCTTTCTACCCTTGCTTTTAATTATGGATTTTCTACTAACAAGGGATGTAAATGCTACCTCCTTTTCCTTAGGCCTATATCCTAATCCGGCCTTGTTGTAAATAGCCCTTTGATCCTTAAGAATCATGTCTAGGTATTTTGAACCATTTGTAAATTTTTCTAAGCATGCTCTTAATTTTCCTATTTCTTTTCTTAATTCATCATTTTCATCCCTAAGGGTATATTCATCGTTATCACTAGATAGTTTACCACATGATGAATCTACACTCTTAAGTGATTTGATCTCTATTTTTAGATCCTTAATCCTAGTTTTCGATCTATTCAAAGCATTTTGTAAACATGCAATAGTCTTGTAAAGTAAATCTACTTTAGGTGAGTTGTTTACCTCATCATCATCACTTGATGATGATTCATCACTTGAGGAAGAAGAGGACTCCTCGCTTGAGCTCCCGGCTTCTTCCTCCAATGCCATGAGGGCTAGATTCCGGCTGGCATGGCATACTTCTTCATCGTCGGAGGACTCCTCCATGCTTAGAGTGTCCCATGTTTTTGCCACCATTGCCTCCTTCTTCTTCTCCTTCTTTTCCTTATTTTTCTTTTCCTTCTCCTCCTTTTTCTTTAGTTCCAGGCAATTTGGTTTTATATGCCCTTTCTTGTTGCAACCAAAACAAGTCACGTTAGAGGTAGAATTTGAACTATTTGAAGACTTACCTCTTGAGGATTGGAACATCCTCTTCACATCTTTCTTGGTGAGTCTCCTTGACTTCCCACCAAATTTCTTGACGTAATATGCCACCTCACTTGCCGATAACTCATCTTCACTACTTGATGAGTCTTCCTCAGATTCAGATGAAGAGGACACTTCTTTCTTTTCCTTCTTCTTTTTGTCCTTCTTCCCTACAAAAAGAGCTATACCCTTCTCTTTGGATGAAGTGTTAGCTTGTTCATGTAATTGGAATTCACAAAATAGCTCATCTAACTTAACCAATGAAAGATCCCTATAGACCTTATAGGCATCTACCATTGAAGCCCATAAGGTTGTTCTAGGGAAAGCTTGTAACACATACCTTACAAGGTCTCGGTTGTCGACCTTCTCACCTATAACATATAGTCTGTTGACTACTTCCTTGAAACGACCGTGCATTTGGCTCACGATTTCGTTGGTCTTCATGGTGAAGCTTTGGAGTTGACCTATCAATAGGTCTCTTTTGGCTCTTCTAGTCTCCTTTGAACCTTCATTCAATTCAATGAGCTTCTCCCAAAGCTCTTTTGCGGAGTTAAACGGCCCGACTTTGGAAAGTTGCTCCTTGGATAGACCACATTGAAGTGTGGTCGTTGCTTTTGCATTTGCTTGTGCTTTCTTGGCCATCTCTCTTGTCCAATCTTTTGTCGGTAGTGGTGATCCGAATTTGTCCACCGGCTTCTCGAAACCATCTACAACACTAAACCAATTCTCAATGTCATTCATTAAGTAATACTCCATCCTACCTTTCCAATAGCCGAAGTCATTGCCGTCGAAGAACGGAGGCCTCACCATGCTATATCCCTCTTGAAAAGTCATCTTTGCTCTGGTTGATTGCTAGATCTTCCGATGCGATCCGGGCTCTGATACCACTTGTTAGGGATTGTTTGGAAGCTAGAGGGGGGTGAATAGCGTTTTTCATTTCTACAAGAATGATTAGCGGAAGCAAATAGAAATAATATAAGTAAAAACAAAATAACAATGCTAACAAAGCCTTTACGTGGTTCGGAGATAACCCTCCTACTCCACGGCGATCCTTAAGGTGGATCAACCCAAACAATTCCACTAAGATGCTTTCCTTTACAACAAACCTCCTCTTCTTTACAAAGAATGAAACTTAAGCTTAGAGAGAGGAGGAGGGGATTTAAGATCACTTAGAAAGCTTGAAAACTCGTGGAGGCTTTGAGGAAGAATTAGAGAATGAGCATTAACCCCAAAAACCTCCACCAGCCATCTTTTTATAGAGAGAGGGCTGATTTTCCCGTTGGAGCACGATCAGTCGACTAATGCCGACATCGGTCATTGCCCTGATCGACCTCGAGCGATCGGTTCAGATTTAGAGTCGTTTCAGCGACATTCTCATCGATCGTGATCCCTCCATCGGTCGATTGATGGGAATTGATCGTCAGTGATCACGGGCGCGATCGAGTGGGACTCCATTCTGTGCCTGTTTTTGTCTTGATCGATCGATTGCGGCGCGTAGCGATCGGTGATCGATTCGATCACTACCATTGCAGCGATCGGTGATAGTCGCACTTGACCCGGTCGGTACATCGTATCGATCGATACACATCAAGTATGAGTATTTCATACTTGATTTCACCCCCTAGACCTAGACTCAACCTTCTAGCTCTTCCTTAAGCCTTGCGCTTCCAGGATCCCTCCGAGTCCGCAACTTGTTCATCCTTTGTGCCTTGCTTCCAAGAGCTTCCTTCGGTTTTGTCATGTCTTGGGTTTTCCTTTGACAAAGCGTGCTTGGACTTTACGCAGCCAAGTCTACATGCTTAGACTTACGCTGCCAAGACTTGCCTTTAGACTTCTCTTGCCAAGATCATACTTGGACTTTGCCTTTACCTGTCACTTAATCATGTTCACCATTAGATCACAATTTGTTGCCTAACCTAGATGATTATCCAAACATCAAAACATATAAATGCTTGGGGTATTGTTGCACCAACAAAGTATACCGATTGCATATCACATATATGCAACTATCACAATGTGCTATCAACTAATTGAATGTTCACACATACATCGGGTTGTTAACTCATTAACAAGTATATATCATATGCATAGCACCCAACTTCACCTCCCTTCACATCAACCTTAGAGTGAGTCCAACAAGCTGATGCTCCAGGTTAAAGCCAACCCATTAATCAAGAAATAGTTTTAATATGATTAGAGTGCATTCAACCAATTAGTCAGGCTTGGAGAGAGTCCAACAACCCAAATTAATGATTGACCTCTGACTCTTACCATATTAGTAATAAACTTTTTCAATAGTTTGAATATGTTCGGGTTTGAACCGGGCTTGGAGAGAGTCCAACAACCCAAACAAGAAATGAAACTCTGGTTCTAACCATATTAATGGAAGGTGTAGGCTTTAATGTTGTGTAAGGGATTTAATGTCTCATCCTCTTTGCATGAAAATAACTATTATCTACATGGCATGGGACACATGGCATACATCTACATGTCACGACACGCATGGCATAATGATATTCATCTAATGCAATTCCATGACATACAATTATGGCATGTACAAATAGTTTCCTTATTTGTCAGAATTATTTTGGAAATAAAATATATTTTAGATTTGATTTCCTAAATCAAATTATGATTAAATTTGGAAACAAATTTCCAAATCTAATCACATATTTTATTTATGGAAAGTATTAATTAAGGAAAGTCAAATCTAATTTAGGAAATAAATTTCCTAAATTGTAATTTCCTAATCATATTAGGAAATTTTCCAATTTGAATTTCCTTATTTGTCATAACTATTTATGGAAATAAAATATATTTTAGATTTGATTTTCCAAATCAAATAATGATTAAATTAGAAAATAAATTTTCAAATCTAATCACATATTTTATTTATGGAAAGTGTTAATCTCCATAAATACTTCTAAACTTTTTAAAAGTAGAAAATTTCCTTAAATATAATTATGACTATCGCAAAATAATTTTACAATTATGTCAGAACATAGCGTGGCTCTGATACCACTGTTGGGTTTCCCCGGCACCGACGTGGGTGTGTGTTCGAACACGTTTCGTAAACAATCACACAGCGGAAGCAAAAATAAGCAATAAACTAATTTATTACATCACACAAACCACACGCATGCAGGATACAACAAGTATAGACATAATTGCATATTAAAATTTTTGCAATAAAGGAAACTTTATATTTAGTTATACCTGACGTATCACGTGTAGCGGGAATGACATCAACTATAGCGACCCTCGCTAGAATCGCCTCTATCCGTATCCACATCGAGTATCTTCGGGATAGCTTCACAAAGCCACGAGCCTCGTCTTCACAAAAGTCACTAGCCTCAAGTCGATGACGATGTGATCCGAGAGACTATCACAATCTGAATCAAATTCGGATCTAAAAATGAGCTCCACGAACTCGCTTCTCGGAAGCGGTTTTCGTCAACCAATTAACGAAACCTTGGACCTCCACCAGTGAGGATTGCCAGAGATCCAATCCCCGGCAAATAAGTCGCTGTTGGAGCACAAAATGCTGACCAAATGACCTCTCTACGAAGAGAGAAACAAACTGTCCAAAACTGGACAGCTTGTGTTGGTGGAGAAAATAACCGACCAAAGACTTGGCCGGTTGCTCCTTAGTCGTCGGTGGACAAGGGCGGTTGGCCGAAGGCTGAGGGTGGCCGGAAGCTGGTGGTTGGCCGGCAGCAACAAACTTAGGCGACAACTCCAAGTGGGCGGCTCCTTGGCTTGGGAGACAAGAGCAAGGAGGAGGAGAGGAGAGGGGTTGGGCGGCTAGGGTTTTAAACTTTTTAAGTCATCCACGAAAAACCCTAAACCCTCTATCTTATAGAGAGCATGTTTCATGACTATCAAGAAAACTTCTCCTAGTGGTTATTGGTTCATAACCAAAACCCATTAACCCGCTCTAATAACTTAAGTTAAAATAAACCAAACCGCATTGGTCTATTTTAAGTTAAAACGAACCGAACCAACTTTGGTTCATTCGTTTAAAACAAACCAAACCACTTTGATTTATTTTCCACCATTGGATTAGAACCAAACCAATTTGGTTCATCCATCATGTCTTCATAAGACTCAGCCCATCCATGCTTCCGATGCGACTGAAACCATTTCATACTCGCTCTTTTTTTGGTTCAACCAAACCTAGTCTCTCTCGATCTGAGAATCCTATTCTCAAACTCGTTTTAAATCCTTCGGATTATGCTCATTGTGCGTATAACCAAATAGGTTCCCGGTTTAAGTTGATCGTCTATAATTAGCCATTAATTATAGAACGATCATGAGTGGCACCTAGTAGTACATCATGATCCCTAATTAATCAGAAAATCAATGGTTGATCCCAAAACTTTCACTCATCTTACACCCACTTGATTCAGGACATGGTCTATTGTGTCAGTCCCCACTAGGTTGACTACGTCACACCTAGCCCAAGTATTACTTCCTCGTCCTCCGTATTCTAGTTACTGCACATGTATCCAAGAGTACCTTACTCTAAACATGTAATGTTTTAGCCAAAGACTTTAGTAACAATCCGACGAGAGGCCAAGGATATACATCTCCTCGCAAGGAGTGGTGAATCTTATGTAGGCTATTCAAACACCTTCGGCCACTTCGACTTATACCCAATCATCTCGGGTCCACATCTCCTCATAGATGCTTGTTAAGATGTCAAAGCATAAGTCTTCATGACCAAGATGACTTGAATACCGCAAGTCAAAGGAACATCACACTTAAGCTGCTGTAAGAACATCATTGACATATCCATATATGCAGAGAACCATATGAAGTCTTATAGCTGGTCACTCCAATGAACTAGTTACCATAACTAGCATCCACGATTAACTCTGGACATCCTAATATCTTTAGCCAATGAGGAACAGCTGCTTGGATAAACCAAAGAGTTTACCTTGTGCTAGTCTCAACAGAATCGATGGCATCCAAATGCATCAATTCATCGACTAGGGATAATTCCAATATATCACAATTACACATGTAGAGATACTCACTAGTTGTGATCCAATCACAAATTCTCTCATGCTGTGAATTGTATTGCGGAAATTCAGTAAATGAGTTTAAGATCCAATCAAATACATAAAAACATGTATACTCAAATAGTGAATCTTCATTTATCAAATAAATGGTATAATCATAAGGCGATTGCCTTAGGACACCTCTCATATATTACCAACAGAAGATCCATCTTCGGCTCAATTGGACAAGGAGACTGAAGAAACAACATCATTCTCTCAAGAGAGTGAGGATTCAGAGATCGAGAGGTGTTCGACATCCAAGGAAGAAGAAGAGGTGGAAGAATTGGAGGAAGTCTCCACTTCTAGAATTGAGGGGGAGGAGAGACCATCCTCATTGCCAAAGCAAGAAGATGAGCCATCCACCTCTAGGAGAGAAGAAGAGCAAGCTAAAAATTCCATTTCCGGCCTAGGTAACTCAAGCATTTTCATTAAAAATAAAAATTATATTATATGCTTTGAGTGTAGAGAAAATGGGAATTACAAGAGCAAGTGCCCAAAATTGGGTAAGAAGAAAGCGGAAGTACCACCTAAGGCCAATGAAAAGCTCAAGGCAGCTAGACCCCAAAGATCGAAGAGCAAGGAGCACATGGTGTGCTTCAAGTGTCGACAATGGGGCCACTATAGGACTCAATGCCCTAGGAGGAGGAAGTAGACCAAGGGCGAAGGAGTCTCAAATATTGAGGGAGCTAAGGCAACCCCTAAGGTAACTTTTAAGTATACTCCTTAAATTAATAGTCAAAAGCATGTTAGGAGTAATTTTAATGCTCTTGCTATTGTTCATAATCATGAAAAACATGCTAAAAATAGATCTTATTGCTTAGGTGCTAAATCTTACAATATTAGGGTTATGGACAAATCTAGAACCAATAATCCAAGAACAATTCTACCTAAGGAAGCCATTAGGAAGTGTTGGGATGTATACTAAAAGTCTAGCCTTTGTATGAATATCTTCATTTTGAAATAAGAATCACATGATCATTGTTTTTATTTTATATTTATGCATATTGTCTGATACTTTACATTGTAGATAACATGGTGTGTGGTGTCGCACAGAAGATCATATTATCAGTTCCTTGTAGAGTATAAGTAGAGGCTCACAACCAAGATGGTTTTGGATAAACCATTGGCATGGTTGTAGTGTAATTTGGTATTGGTTTATCTTGACCATAGAATTACATTAGTACACTTTGTGTGTATTGAGTAGGACCGATTTAGAGGTGATTCAATTTATACTGACTATATAATTGAATCAGACCTCAAATATTATGGTGTACATGCTCTTAATCTCAATATAATAACGGGCACATGTATTTAGTATTTATTTCTTTGATTTACCAATGGATGAGATTTATGTGTTAAAACGATAGGCCTGGTAAGTTCGGAAATAATATTATTTACATGGTGTGTCATTGATTATAAGAGAAAATCATGTCCTATATACTAGGATGATGATGTCCCCTTGAGGAGCTCATAAAGTTCATCATGTAAATCCTACAGGTGGACTTGGTCCAACATGATGATAAGGATGAGTGGTACTACTCATGGAGTTAGATATTAATTAATTAAATTGTCAGTAATTTAATTAATTAATGGACATTCGATATCTTAAACACAGAAAGATATTTTGTACAAATAATATGTGGAGCCCATATTTAATTATGGGGGTTGGTGAGGTAGATCAATGATGATCCTCTAGTGGAATGGATCGAGTTATATGTGGTTCGGATCCATTGGGTGGCCAAGATCCAACTCCTCCTCATGGTCCCTATTGTAGCCTATTATAAATACCTCATGAAGCCTAGACCTAAGGATGATTGTTGGTTGGCGTTGGAGAGGCTTGGGCGGCAAGGGAGAAAGGGTGTGCTAGGGTTTTGCATCACTTTGGCCGACGGCAACAAGGGCTAGGGTTTATCCTCCTTCCACTTTGGCCAGCGCCTCCTTTCCCTTTCCTATAGTCGGCGGTGCCTCTTCTCCCTTTCCAAGGGTCGATGCCACCTTCTCCCTCTCCTAGGGACAGCGGCAACACAAGGAGGAAGGCTCTCTTCCTCAATCTCCTCTCTTATCCTAGGGCCGGCGGACACCACCTCTTGGAGTCTTGGTGGTCGACACAAGCAAGGAGAAGAGGAGGTTTTGTGTTTGGCACGAGATAGGAGAAGAAGGGAGGGTTTTTTTCCCTTGTTCGAAGTGAGCAAGGAAGGGAAGATACATGGTCTAGGAGGCTTCGATTCTTGGAAGATCGTCGCCCACACGATGTCCAAGAAGAGGATAGGAATACAATAGAATATCAAGAGGTAAAACAAGAGGTATAATCTTATTTAATTTTGATTCTTGTTCTTTTGTATTTTTTATGTTATTGATTGACATGGACCCCGATGATATACACAAAAACTGGCGATTTGTTCATCATCTATTCCGTGGTTAATCGAGGAAAAGGGTTAGGTTGCTTGAATAACAAGTTTGTACAAGAGACCACTCAAATCGAATAGCATGATGATGAATCGGTTGCTTGGGTAATCCATCTCCGTCCAGATTAGTTTTAATTAATGAAATTTTAATCCGGGGACGTGAGATAGTGTTAGTAATATATGAGAGATGTCCTAAGGCAATCGCCTTATGTATGAACCATTTATATGATAAATGAAGATTCACTATTTGAGTATACATGTTTTATGTATTTGATTGGATCTTAAACTCATTTACTGAATGCCCACGATACGATTCACAGCATGAGAGAATTTGTGATTGGATCACAACTCGTGAGTATCTCTACAAGTGTAATTGTGATGTATCAGAATTATCCCTAGTCGATGAATTGATGGATTTGGACACCATCAATTCTGTCGAGACTAGCACGAGGTATACTCCTTGGTATATCCAAGCAGCTGATTCTCACTGGCTGGAGACATAGTGATGTCCGGAGTTAATCGTGGATGCTAGTTATGGTAACTAGTTCATTGGAGTGACCAGCCGTAAGACTTCATATGGTTGTCTGCATATATAGATATGTCAATGAAGTTCTTACTGTGGCTTAAGTGCAATGTTCCTTTGACTTGCGGTATTCAAGTCATCTTGATCATGGAGACTTATGCTTTGACATCTTAAGCAAACATCTCTAAGGAGATGTGGACCCGGAATGATTGGGTATAAGTCGAAGTGATCGAAGGTGTTTGAATAGCCTATAAAGGATTCACCACTCCTTGCGAGGAGATGTATACCCATGGCCTCTCGTCGGATTGTTACTAAAGTCTTTGGCCAAAGCATTACATGTTTAGAGTAAGGTACTCTTCGATACATGTGGAGTAACTAGAATCCGTAGGACGAGGAAATGATACTTGGGCTAGGTGTGACGTGAAACTAGTAGTGGGTGACACTATAGACCATGTCTGAACCAAGTGGGTATAAGATGAGTGAAGGGAATGGGGCACGATTCATTCGAGCTACTGAAGGGTTTCAGAAATAGTTCTGGATCAACCGTTGATCTTTTCGGTTAATTGGGGATCATGATGTACTACTAGGTGCCACTCAAGATCGTTCTATAATTAATGGTTAATTATAGACGGCCAACATAAACCGAGAACCTATTTGGTCACACGCACAACGAGTGTAATCCAAAGGATTTAAAACGAGCTTGAGAATGGGATTCTCAGATCGAGAGAAACTATGTTTGGTTGGACCAAACATAAAGCGAGCATGAAATTGTTTCAGTCGCAATGGAAGCGTGGATGGGCCGTGTCTTATGAAGACATAATGGATGGACCAAAATGGTTTGGTTCTAATCCAATGGATGAGAATAAACCAAAGGGGTTTGGTTTATTTTAAACGAATGAACCAAAAGTTGGTTCGGTTCGTTTTAACTTAAAATAAACCATCATGGTTTGGTTTATTTTAACTTATCTTAATGGAGCGGGTTAACGGGCTTTATGGATATGATCCATTAACCATTAAGAGAATTAGTTCTCTATAAAATAGGGGTTAAACCCTAACCCAAAAACCCTAATGAAGTTTTGGCCGCCCAACCCTAGCCTCCTTTTGTTGTTGCCGCCCAACATGGTGTTGCCGCCAACTTCATGGAGCTGCTGCCACCTCCTTGCCGCCGGCATCCAAGCTTCAGCCGGCGATGCTCCGGCGACCCTCCGGTGATCTCTTGTGGGTTCGGTGATAAGGTGAGCTCCACATCTCCTTTGGCCGGCCTCTATTCCTCCACCAAAATCTGTCCAGTTTTTCTGGACAGCTTGTTTCTTTGTTGTCGGAGCGTTGTTTGGACGACGGTTAGTGCTCCGATAGCGGCTAACTTACCGGGGATTTGATCTCCGGTAATCCTCTGAGGTGGGGGACGAAGGATTCGTCAAACGGTTGACGAATACCTCTCCGGAGAAGCGAGTTTTGAGAACTCGTTTTAGGATCCGAATTTGGATTCGGATCGTGATCATCTCTCGATCACGTCGTCTTCAACACGAGGCTAGTAACCCGTACGAAGACGAAGCTCGTGACTTAGCGAAGTCATCCCGAGGAGCTTGGCGTGGATACGGATAGAGATGATTCTTACGAGGATCGTTCCGGTTGATGTCGTTCCCGCTACACGTCATACGAAAGGTATAACGTAGATAATTTTCTTTTATTGCAAATTTTAATTTACGGTTATGTCTACACTTGTTGTAATATGCATGCGTGTGTTGTGTGTGTTGTAATAAATATAGATTTATTATTTTTAATTGCTTCCGCTGTGCTCATGTTTGCGAAACATGATCGAACACACACACGCCGCGGTGCCGGAAACCCAACAGATAGGATCGTCATGCACAAGCGACCGAAGCGAAGAAGCGAAACGGGACTTTCCCTTCAGGAAGGTAGAGAATCATTTAGGCATTAACCCTGAGAAGGGTAGGCATATACCTAAAAGGAATAACAATGCCCAATGACTAAATGAAAATTCAAAAATTGGGCAATTAGAGTTAGAAAATCAAGTTTTGAAGCCAAAACTTGAGAAAATGGAGAAAACCCTTAGGAAAATGGAAAACATGATTATGGGGTCTAATGATAAAAAATTAGGGTCTAGGAGGCAAGAACCATCTAGGGGCAAGAAAGGTTTGGGTCACAGACCTAGCCCAAGGAGACCTACCATAGTGTTCCATTTGACTATGGAACCATTTCTAGGTCTAGAAAACCCAAGGTTACTAGGGAAGTCATCCCTAAGGCTAACCATGGTAGACGCCTAGTGGCCAAGTTTTCCATGAAACCTAGGAAAGCCACTAAGAAGGTCACAAGGGAAGTTATCCGTAGAGTTGACCTAGGCAAGACTCAATTGACCAAGGTTTCCAAACCGAAGAGGGTCATTAGGAAGGTACTAAGGGAGGATATCCCTAGTGAGTACCTAGTAAACCCAAGGAGTTCCAATAGGTATCAGGTTCCTAGGAGTGTGATCCCTTCACACTAAACAGATTAGGGTGTGTCAATCCTAAATTGATGGGTAGTTAACCTAACCATGGTAGAGTTGACACTTTATGACATTTTCAAGGTTATGGGATACCTTGGAAATAAGTTTGGATTTATATCCTAAAGGATGTTAGGATGTGCTAATTAAATTTGAGAAGTATGGAAAATTGATCAAAATTGGCACAATTAAGTTTAGAAGTCATGATGTGTCATTTTGGATTTTTGGCACACTTGGGAGATTAATCTATTATGGCAAAGTATTGTAAATTTTAAAAAATGGCAATTTAGAATTAACACTTAGGTATTATATACCTTTGTATGTTATACTTGCCATACTTTTACTTTCCTTGACATATCATGATATCATGCTCATATTAATCATATAAAATGTCATGATAATGTTTAGTTTTATTTTTAAAGTCATGTGTGTATTTAGGTTTATATTTTATGTCATGACATCAAGATTATTGACACATACTTTATTTATGCTATCTTGTATGTCATAATCATCATTCATGCATTTATAAATAATTAAAATTGATTTAAGAAAAATTGCATGAATTGAAGTCCCATGTATAAGGGAATCAAATAGAGTTGCCTAGAAAAATTGTTGAGACTTTAGACTAGGAAGAACTTAAAACCACATCTCACATTAAATTGACTTGTATATATTTTCATATACCTTAGACACATGTGAGATGCTAGGAAATGAGTTTAGTTCATGTGTTTATTTAGTACATCATAATGAACTTAGAACTCATTAAATGATAATGATGGATCATGGGGAAAGTTAATATGCAAGTCATGTACATTGAGCCCATAGATCATGGTCCAATATAAGATTTTAAAATTATTTTGAAAAATCTTGGTGAAATTTATCTTTTGATAGAAATTACCATTGATGAAGTTGATACAAAGTAGGACTGCTTCTAACCCTAGGATATACTTTGGAAACCATTGGAAGGGTGAAAATCCATTGGATATGGATTAGGAGAGTTGTTTAGGGTAAGAATCAAATTTTAAGGTGTGCGAAAGTTCAAGTTTGAACTTTTACCCTTAATTTTGATGGTTTAGTGTTCCTATAGGGTTAGGGACTCTCCAAGAATATTATTGGTGCAATGGTCAAGGAGGAGCAAGCCTTTAGGGGGAGGTATAGGACTTGATGGATTAGTCTTTCCTCATAGGGGGAAAGTTGGAAATTTGAAGAAGGATTGTCTCTCATTTTGTGGTATATGACTTATCACTAGGAAGAGTGAAAGCATCCTAAATGCTTTTAGACCAAGGGAGAGATTATAAGATCTCATTGGGATATGAGACATTGATACCTTTGGGGAGAGTCTTTTTGATGTATATCAAAAAGAGAGAGAATTGATGAATTAATGGCTTGAGTTAGGTGGTCTAACTTAAAGGTTTTGCCAAACATCAAAAAGGGAGAGATTGTTAGTGCAATCGGCCCAGGTCACGATTGACCAGACTCGAGTTTGACTTGAGCAGTATTTTGATATTTGACCAAAAGTATGGTAATGTAATTATCATGGAAAGTCCAAGTAATAGGTCTTAGCATGAAAAGTCCAAGCATGGGTACTTGGCATGGAAAGTCCAAGCATGGGTCTTGGCATGAAAAGTCCAAGCATGGGTCTTGGCAATTGGAAAGTCCAAGCATGGGTCTTGGCATTTGGAAAGTCCAACATGGAGATGGCAAGAGAAGTCCAAGGGTATGATATTGGCAGCATAAAGTCTAAGTTGTAGTCTTGGCGATATAAGTTTAATGTTTGGTAGCGTAAAGTCCAAGGTGTGTCTTGGCAGCGTAAGCCCAAATGTACCTTGGCAATGTAGACTCGATTAGCATGACGATAGCCGATGGAAGCACTTGAAGGCAAATGTATGGATGAACAAGTCATGGATGACTTAGAGGGATCTGATAGGCGTGAGGTTGATGGAGGTGGCTAGAAGACTTAGGTCTAAACTAAGGGTAGTCTATCAAGTATGAGGGCATCAAACTTGGGTTAAACCTCATGTTTGAAGTTTATTAGTTGACTGGGGTTATGGACCAGTCGACTGACCAAGTGTTTGACACATGACAACCTAGTTGACTCTGAGCAATCGATCGATTATGACCCCGATCGGGATTACGATGGCCGATCGTCGAGTCGACTAAAGCTCGACTACGGCTACGTGGCCTTGGCAGTCGACTGCCAATTTTGGATGGTCGATTGGCCTTGAGCTGTTGACTGCCATTGAGGACAGTTGACTGCTTGCAGAGATGAGCATAGAAAGTTTCGTAGTCGACTGGGCAGTCGACTATCGGAGTAGTAGTTTGTTGGTGCAACAATGCCCCAAGCATTTATATGTTTTGATGTTTGGATAATCATCTAAGTTAAGCAATGTTTTGTAATCTAATTGTGAACATGTTTAAGTGACAGGAAAATCTAAGTATGAAGACTTGGTAAAGGAAAATTCCAAGTGTGATCTTGGTAAGAGAAGTCCAAGGAAAGGGCTTGGCGGCGTAAGACCAAGCATGTATTCTTGGCGGCGTAAAGTCCAAGCGGACCTTGGCAAAGGAAGTCCAAAGGCAAGTCTTTGCAGCGTAAGTCCAAGCATGTAGTCTTGGCGGTGTAAAGTCCAAGCATACTTTAGCAAAGAGAACCCCAAAACATGATGAAACCGAAGGAAGCTCTTGGAAGCAAGCGCAAAGGATGAACAAGTCGCGAACTCGGAGGGATCCTAGAGGCGCAAGGCTTAAGGAAGAGCTAGAAGATTGAGTCTAGGTCTAAGGAGTTAATTCAAGTATGAAATTATCAT
This sequence comes from Wurfbainia villosa, assembly GCA_025175895.1. Classification (NCBI taxonomy): domain Eukaryota; kingdom Viridiplantae; phylum Streptophyta; class Magnoliopsida; order Zingiberales; family Zingiberaceae; genus Wurfbainia; species Wurfbainia villosa. The sequence goes on along the minus strand of CM046008.1, from coordinate 42,242,324 downwards.
ACTTAAATGAGTATCAGTCGACTGATACATCGTATCACTCGACTGATTAGGTGTTCGACTGAGTCAGGCTGAAAACCTGACTATCAGTCGATTGCCTAGGTTTGGAAGTCAACTGATTGCGTCATCAGTCAACTTCCAAGACTGGCAGTCGACTGATCAAGTCGACATCGAGCACATAATGGGGTCTCACTCGACTGCTCACCGTGATCACTCGACTGATCACTTCATCAGTCGATTGATGGATGGATCAGTCGACTAATGAGCCTCCCGTTGGTTGATGATGCCTGTGAAATCCCACTAATCCAGCTAATCAGAAGTCGTTAGCCATGATGGCAATCGACTGATGGAGACCATCAGTTGACTGATAGTGGCCCAACAGGAAAAACAGCCCTCTCTCTATAAAAAGAGGGCTTGGGGTGCTTGAGGGGGCTAGTGCTTATCTTCCAACCTTACTCTCAAGCTCCCCACGAATTTCAAAGGTTTTCTTTGTGTTAATTCCTCCTCTTCTCCTAAATTTCATTTTCATCATTGTAAGAAGAGAAGAGTGTCTTGTAAAGGAAAGCTTCTTAGTGGAATTGCTTGGGTTGATCCACCTTAAGGATCACCATGGAGTAGGAGCTTAATCTCCAAACTACGTAAACGCTTCCATGTTAGCATTTGTTGTGTTTTTCATTTAGTTCTTGTTTTGCTTCCGCTAATCCTTTTTGTAGAATTCGAAAAAAGGCTATTCACCCCCCTCTAGCCTTTCAAAGATCCCAACAAGTGGTATTAGAGCCCGAATCACATCGGAGGATCTAACAATCAACCGGAGCACGATGGCATTCCAAGAGGGGTATAGCACGGCGAGGCCTCCATTCTTCGACGGCAATGATTTTGGCTATTGGAAAGGAAGAATGGAATACTATCTTATGAATGATATTAATAATTGGTTTAGCATTGTAGATGGACTCGAGAAGTCGGTCGACGAATTCGGAGCACCAATACCGACAAAGGATTGGACAAGAGAGATGGCAAAGAAGGCGCAAACAAATGCGAAAGCAATGACCACACTCCAATGTGATCTATCAAAGGAGCAACTATCCAAAGTTGGCCCCTTCAACTCCACTAAAGAGCTTTGGGAGAAGCTCATTGAATTGAATGAAGGATCAAAGGAGACGAGGAGAGCCAAGAGGGATCTCTTGATAGGCCAACTCCAAAGCTTCGCCATGAAGACCAACGAGATCGTGAGCCAAATGCACGGTCGCTTCAAGGAGGTAGTCAACGGACTACATGTGATAGGTGAGAAGGTCAAAACCGAGACCTTGTGAGGTATATTCTTCAAGCCTTCCCTAGAACAACCTTTTGGGCATCCATGGTAGATGCTTATAAGGTGTCTAGGGATCTTTCTTTGCTTAAACTAGATGAACTTTTTTGTGAATTTGAGTTGCACGAGCAAGCTAACACTTCGTCCAAGGAGAAAGGTGTGACTCTTTTTATAGGAAAGAAGGACAAGAAGAAGAAGGAGAAGAAAGAAGTCTCTTCTTCATCCGAATCTGAGGAGGAGTCATCTAGTAGTGATGAAGAGCTTGTTGGGTTTCCGGCACCGCGGCGTGTGTGTGTTCGATCATGTTTTGTAAATATGAGCACAGCGGAAGCAATTAAAAATAATAAATCTATATTTATTACAATACACACAACACACGCATGCATATTACAACAAGTGTAGACATAACCGTAAATTAAAATTTGCAATACAAGGAAATTAAACTACGTTATACTTTTCGTATGACGTGTAGCGGGAACGGCATCAACCGGAACGATCCTCGTAAGAATCGTCTCTATCCGTATCCACGCCGAGCTCCTCGGGATGACTTCGCTAAGTCACGAGCTTCGTCTTCGTACGGGTTACTAGCCTCGTGTTGAAGACGACGTGATCGAGAGATGATCACGATCCGAATCCAAATTCGGATCCAAAAACGAGTTCTCAAAACTCGCTTCTCCGGAGAGGTATTCGTCAACCGTTTGATGAATCCTTCGTCCCCCACCTCAGAGGATTACCAGAGATCAAATCCCCGGTAAGTTAGCCGCTGTCGGAGCACTAACCGTCGTCCAAACGACGCTCCGAGAAGAGGAGAACAAGCTGTCCAGAAAACTGGACAGCTTTGGTTGAGACCTTGCGCCGGCCAAATAAGGAAAGCGACTTGCTCACCTTGTCGCCGGAGCCAAGGAAGATCACCGGAGCTCCTCCGGCAGCAGCTCGTCGCCGGCAAGAGGAGGAAACGGCAGCAGCTGGTCGCCGGTTGGAAGAGATGGTTGGCGGCAATAGAGTTGGCGCCAACAAGAGGAGGAGGGTGGGCGGCCAAATTAGGTTTTCCTCTTCATTAGGGCTTAACAAACCCTAATGCCCTCTTTTATAGAGAACTAATTCTCTTAATGGTTAATGGATCATATCCATAAAGCCCGTTAACCCGCTCCATTAAGATAAGTTAAAATAAACCAAACCATGATGGTTTATTTTAAGTTAAAACGAACCAAACCAACCTTTGGTTCATTCGTTTAATATAAACCAAACCCTTTGGTTTATTCTCATCCATTGGATTAGAACCAAACCATTTTGGTCCATCCATTATGTCTTCATAAGACACGGCCCATCCACGCTTCCATTGCGACTGAAACAATTTCATGCTCGCTTTATGTTTGGTCCAACCAAACATAGTTTCTCTCGGTCTGAGAATCACATTCTCAAGCTCGTTTTAAATCCTTTGGATTACACTCGTTGTGCGTGTGACCAAATAAGTTCTCGGTTTATGTTGGCCGTCTATAATTAACCATTAATTATAGAACGATCATGAGTGGTACCTAGTAGTACATCATGATCCTCAATTAACCGAAAAGATCAACGGTTGATCAAGAACTATTTCTGAAACCCTTCAGTAGCTCGAATGAATCGTGCCCCATTCCCTTCACTCATCTTATACCCACATGGTTCAAGACATGGTCTATTGTGTCAGTCCCCACTAGGCTGACTACGTCACACCTAGCCCAAGTATCATTTCCTCGTCCTACGGATTCTAGTTACTCCACATGTATCGAAGAGTACTTTACTCTAAACATGTAATGCTTTGGCCAAAGACTTTAGTAACAATCCGACGAGAGGCCATGGGTATACATCTCCTCGCAAGGAGTGGTGAATCCTTTATAGGCTATTCAAACACCTTCGATCACTTCGACTTATACCCAATCATCCCGGGTCCACATCTCCTCGGAGATGTTTGCTTAAGATGTCAAAGCATAAGTCTCCATGATCAAGATGACTTGAATACCGCAAGTCAAAGGAATATCGCACTTAAGCCACAGTAAGAACTTCATTGACATATCTATATATGCAGAGAACCATATGAAGTCTTACGGCTGGTCACTCCAATGAACTAGTTACCATAACTAGCATCCACGATTAACTCCGGACATCACAATGTCTCCACCAAAGGAGAATCACCGCTTGGATACACCAAGGAGTATACCTCGTGCTAGTCTCGACAGAATTGATGGTGTCCAAATCCATCAATTCATCGACTAGGGATAATTCCGATACATCACAATTACACATGTAGAGATACTCACTAGTTGTGATCCAATCACAAATTCTCTCATGCTGTGAATCGTATCATGGACATTCAGTAAATGAGTTTAAGATCCAATCAAATACATTAAACATGTATACTCAAATAGTGAATCTTCATTTATCATATAAATGGTTCATACATAAGGCGATTGCCTTAGGACATCTCTCATATATTACTAACAGACTCCCACTTGGCCTAATGCCAATCGCTACGGTATCCAATACCATAAGCTCTAACATGACCCTCAAACTTACTTTGAGGTAATGCTTTAGTCAAAGGATCCGCAAAGTTTCTTTCAGTGGGAATTTTCTCGATTTGTATTTCGTTCCTACTGATGATCTCTCTGATAAGATGATAGCGGCGAAGCACATGTTTGGATCGCCGATGAGACCACATCAAGTTCAAAGATGAACTTCTTGATCCAAACCGCTTCCTTTCGCCGCCTAAAGTCGCAATGTATTCTCGCCTTAGTGGCGTAATCCGCTATAGTGTCAAGCTTGGAACCTTTCCAACTTATTGCGCCTCCATTCCCGGTGAATACATACTCAGACTGAGACATGGAATCATCCTTGTCTGTCTGGAGCTGGCATTTGTATACCCACGTATCACCATGTACCCTTCTCCATATATTAGGAACACATCCTTAGTTCTTCTCAAGTACTTAAGGATCGCCTTAATACCACCCAATGATCCATTCCTCGGATCAGATCGTATCCGCCGTGACACTCGAGCATACGATACATCGGGCCTCGTGACATAACATAGCATACATGATAGATCCTATTGCGATGCATAGGAATCTTACTCATGCAAATCCTCTCGCCTTCTCGCGACACATAGACTTCAAAGGTGTACCCCATGCCCGATGGGCGGATAACCTTTCTTGGATTCCGACATGCTAAACCTCTTTAGCACTCGGCCTATATATGTAGACCGCGAAGACCAAGCAAACTGCTTCGATCTATCTCTATAGATCTTAATCCCAAGGATGTAGGTTGCTTCTCCTGTGTCTTTCATGGAGAATGTCTTGGATAACCAAACCTTAATCGATCAGAAGATTGACACATCGCTTCCTATAAGTAATATGTCATCGACATACAATACTAGGAACACGATCGCACTCCCACTAACCTTCTTGTACACACAAGGTTCTCGGATTTTGTGAGAAATCAAACTTTTTGATCGTCTCATCAAAACGGATATTCCAGCTCCTGGATGCTTGCTTCAATCCATAAATGGATCGTCGCAACTTGCATACCTTGGTTTTATCAACCGATGTGAAACCCTCAGGCTGTATCATATACACGTCCTCGAGCAAGTTTCCATTAAGTAAAGTTGTTTTCACATCCATCTGCCATATCTCATAATCATAATGAGCTGCTATGGCAAGGAGCATCCGAATGGATTTAAGCATAGCTACAGGCGAATAGGTTTCGTCATAATCAACACCTTGCTTTTGACGATATCCTTTCGCCACCAATCTAGCCTTATAGGTAATCACATTACCATCCATGTCGGTTTTCTTCTTGAAAACCCACTTGCACCCTATAGGCTTTATGCCTTCAGGTGGGTTAACCAAGTTCCAAACTTGGTTTTCATACATGGAATCCATTTCCGACTTCATGGCACCAAGCCACTTATCCCTTTCTGAACTTGTCAGCACTTCTTCATAACGGGTAGGCTCCTCATCATCAATGAGTAACACGTCGTTCGATTCGCTTACGAGAAATCCATATCTCTCAGGAATATTGCATGTTCTACCAGATCTACGAAGATGTGGTGTTACAATAGGTCCAGCCGATTGCTCATCACTATGAGTTGTCGGCTGTTGTGCTTCACCAGGTATCTCATCAATGTCTATTTGAGTCTCTCGAGCCTCCTCAAGCTCGATGACACTCCCACTGTTTTCTTGCAAGAGAAACTCTTTCTCTAAAAACACAGCATGCCTTGAAACAAACACCTTTTGTTCCACAGGATGATAGAATTGGTAACCCCTTGTTTCCTTAGGGTATCCAATAAATAGACATTTATCAGACTTAGCATCCAATTTGTCTGATACAGTCCCCTTCACATAAGCAGGACAACCCCATATCTTCAAGTAAGATACATGAGGTTTCTTACCATTCCATATCTCATATGGAGTAGTTGAGACTACCTTGGTAGGCATTCTGTTTAACAAGTAAACAACTGTCTGAAGTGCATAACCCCAAAAGGACTTGGGAAGAGTTGCATGATTCATCATTGACCTGACCATGTCCAACAAGGTCCGGTTACGCCTCTCAGATACACCATTATGCTGTGGTGTATAGGGCGGAGTCCATTGAGACAATATGTCATTGTCTCTTAGATAATCAAGAAACTCTTGACTTAAGTATTCACCACCTCGATCCGATCGAAGTATTTTAATACTCTTGTCATGTTGTTTCTCTACTTCATTTCTGAATTCTTTGAACCTTTCAAAGGCTTCGACTTGTGTTTCATCAAGAACACATACCCAAACCGTGAGTGATCATCGGTGAAGGTAATGAAGTAGCTATAGCCTCCTAATGCTTGAGTTGACATAGGTCCACATACATCAAGATGTACTAAACCTAGTAACTCTCCCACTGCTCACCTTTCCAGAAAGGTAACTTAGTCATCTTGCCTTTTAAGCATGATTCACATGTATCGTATGAATCCAATTCAACGATTCCGCATTCCACATCGGTGTAATTCGACATGCATTTCTTGCTTATATGGCCAAGACGACAATGCCACATATAGAGTCTATGTGATTATCCTTTCGAGCACGCTGTTGCTCGCTTCGATATTGAAAATGTCACCGATACATCCAACGATAAATGCCATTACTCAAAGTTCCAGCCCATAAAGTACGCTATTCAAAGTTATATAACAACAATTGTTACTAAACGTTAAATGGAAACCATTTCTATTTAAGCAGAAATAGAAACAATGTTCTTTATTAGAGAAGGAACATAATAGCAATTGTCCTTCCAAGACTAGTCCACTAGGAGCTTCAAAGAAATAAGTTCCGATGGCGACCGCAAAGAACCTTTGCTCCATTGCCAACTCGCAAATTTGACTCCTCCGACAAGTCTTCTATTCCTTAGCCCCCAGATGTCATTACATATATGTGAGCTACACCCAGAATCCAATACCCAATTGTCTAAGGACATATACTGACAATCAATAACGAAGAAAACTGAAGAGGATGGGGCATCGGAAGCCTACTTCTTCTACATGGACTCAAGAAAAATCTTGCAGCTTTCTTCGCTGGCCTTCCTTGCCATGTGATGGCAAGTGCCCTTTGCTAGGTTCCGCCTTCTTTGCCTTTTCTTTCCTTTCTTCTCGTTCTTTTGCCTTCCTCTTAGAACCTTTCTTTGAGGAATCAACTAATGAACCGCCTTCTCCTCATGCTTCATGTAAGGCTCCACAGTCTTCAGCATATTGAGGAGCTCGGGAATGGTGGATTCCAATTTGTTCATCCGATAGTTCATCACAAATTGCAAGAAACTCTTGGGCAAACAATGCAGAATTAAGTCAATACTTAACTCATGATCCATCACAAAATCGAGGGTAGCTAGCCGCTCGATGTACCCGTTCATCTTTAGCACAAACTGTACTACAGATGAACCTTCTTGCATCTTCGTGGTGAAGAGGAGCCTAGAGACCTCGAACCTTTCGGATCTCGCTTGCTCATCGAACAACTCATGAAGATGGAAGACCATAGTGTTAGCATCCATATGCTCATGCTACTTCGCACTGTACCATCGCCGCTAACATGATGCAACTCGCCAGCTCAGAATCTGCCACATGCTTCTGATAGACCAACATTTGGTCTAGAGTTGCATCGTCCTTAGGACGGTCAGGAAGAGGCTCTTCAAGGACATATGCAAGCTTTTCCGCCTTGAGAACAATTCTCAGGTTTCTAAGCCACCCAGAAGTTAGGCCTACCACTTTGTTCAATCCAAAATAGTGCACAAATTCAAAGACGCTATGATCAATTTATCAATTTAGAAATACAAAACGAGCATATATGAGAAAGATGATTTTAAAATGCATCAATATACATTTATAAATCCCATTCATTTTTCGAATTTCAAAAACCCCAAAATCACTTCTGGAGATCGTAGGTCCATCTCCGAATGGGCTGATATCCATCATAGTTATGAACAACCTTGGAGAGAGTCCAACAAGCCATTCATAACTACGACGGTAGGTATCAACTATACCGATTACATATCACGTATATGCAACTATCACAATGTGCTATCAACTAATTGAATGTTCACACATACATCGGGTTGTTAACACATTAACAAGTATGCATCATATGCATAGCACCCAACTTCACCTCCCTTTATATCGACCTTGAAGAGAGTCCAACAAGCCGATGCTCCAGGTTAAAGCCAACCCATTAATCAGGACATAGTTTTAATATGGTTAGAGCGCATTCAACCAATTAGCCCAGCTTGGAGAGAGTCCAACAACCAAAGCTAACGATTGACCTCTGACTCTTACCATATTAGTATTAAACTATTCCATGGTTTGAACATATTCAGGTTCGAGCCGGGCTTGGAGAGAGTCCAACAACCCAAACAAGAAACAGAACTCTGGTTCTAACCATATTAATAGAAGGTGTAGGCTTTAATATTGATTAAGGGTTTTTATGTCTCATCCTCTTTGCATGCAAATAACTATTATCTACATGGCATGGCATACATGGCATACATCTACATGTCACGACACGCATGGCATAATGTTATGCATCTAATGCAATTACATGGCATACAATTATGTCATGTTTATAATTTCCTTATATGTCATAACTATTTATGGAAATAAAATATGTTTAAGATTTGATTCTCCAAATCAAATCATAATTAAATTAGGAAACAAATTTCCAAATCTATTCACATATTTTATTCATGGAATTATTTGATTAAGGAAAATCTATTTAGGAAACCAATTTCCTAAATCTTTAAAACTACTTATGGAAATAAAATATTTTAAGATTTGATTTCCCAAATCAAATCATGATTAAATTAGGAAACAAATTTCCAGAATCTAATCAAATATTTTATTTATGGAAAATATCAATTTCCATAAATACTTCCAACTTTCCAAAAGTGGAAGATTTCCATAAATACTTCTAGACTTTCCAAAATTGAAAAATTTCCATAAATACTTCTAAATTTCCAAAATTTAGAAAACTTCCAGAAATACATTATGACTATCGCAAAACCATTTTTACGATTATGTCGAAACACAACCTGGGCTCTGATACCACTGTTGGGTTTCCGGTACCGCGGCGTGTGTGTGTTCGATCATGTTTCGTAAACATGAGCACAGCGGAAGCAATTAAAAATAATAAATCTATATTTATTACAACACACACAACACACGCATGCATATTACAACAAGTGTAGACATAACCGTAAATTAAAATTTGCAATACAAGGAAATTAAACTACGTTATACCTTTCGTATGACGTGTAGCGGGAACGGCATCAACCGGAACGATCCTCGTAAGAATCGTCTCTATCCGTATCCACGCCGAGCTCCTCGGGATGACTTCGCTAAGTCACGAGCTTCGTCTTCGTATGGGTTACTAGCCTCGTGTTGAAGACGACGTGATCGAGAGATGATCACGATCCGAATCCAAATTCGGATCCAAAAACGAGTTCTCAAAACTCGCTTCTCCGGAGAGGTATTCGTCAACCGTTTGATGAATCCTTCGTCCCCCACCTCAGAGGATTACCGGAGATCAAATCCCCGGTAAGTTAGCCGCTGTTGGAGCACTAACCGTCGTCCAAACGACGCTCCGACGAGAGGAGAACAAGCTGTCCAGAAAACTGGACAGCTTTGGTGGAGACCTTGCGCCGGCCAAATAAGGAAAGCGACTTGCTCACCTTGTCGCCGGAGCCAAGGAAGATCACCGGAGCTCCTCCGGCAGCAGCTCGTCGCCGGCAAGAGGAGGAAACGGCAGCAGCTGGTCGCCGGTTGGAAGAGATGGTTGGCGGCAATAGAGTTGGCGCCAACAAGAGGAGGAGGGTGGGCGGCCAAATTAGGTTTTCCTCTTCATTAGGGCTTAACAAACCCTAATGCCCTCTTTTATAGAGAACTAATTCTCTTAATGGTTAATGGATCATATCCATAAAGCCCGTTAACCCGCTCCATTAAGATAAGTTAAAATAAACCAAACCATGATGGTTTATTTTAAGTCAAAACGAACCGAACCAACCTTTGGTTCATTCGTTTAATATAAACCAAACCCTTTGGTTTATTCTCATCCATTGGATTAGAACCAAACCATTTTGGTCCTCCATTATGTCTTCATAAGACACGGCCCATCCACGCTTCCATTGCGACTGAAATAATTTCATGCTCGCTTTATGTTTGGTCCAACCAAACATAGTTTCTCTCGGTCTGAGAATCCCATTCTCAAGCTCGTTTTAAATCCTTTGGATTACACTCGTTGTGCGTGTGACCAAATAGGTTCTCGGTTTATGTTGGCCGTCTATAATTAACCATTAATTATAGAACGATCATGAGTGGCACCTAGTAGTACATCATGATCCCCAATTAACCGAAAAGATCAACGGTTGATCCAGAACTATTTCTGAAACCCTTCAGCAGCTCGAATGAATCGTGCCCCATTCCCTTCACTCATCTTATACCCACTTGGTTGAGGACATGGTCTATTGTGTCAGTCCCCACTAGGCTGACTACGTCACACCTAGCCCAAGTATCATTTCCTCGTCCTACGGATTCTAGTTACTCCACATGTATCGAAGAGTACTTTACTCTAAACATGTAATGCTTTGGCCAAAGACTTTAGTAACAATCCGAGAGGCCATGGGTATACATCTCCTCGCAAGGAGTGGTGAATCCTTTATAGGCTATTCAAACACCTTCGATCACTTCGACTTATACCCAATCATCCGGGTCCACATCTCCTCGTGAGATGTTTGCTTAAGATGTCAAAGCATAAGTCTCCATGATCAAGATGACTTGAATACCGCAAGTCAAAGGAACATCGCACTTAAGCCACTAAGAACTTCATTGACATATCTATATATGCAGAGAACCATATGAAGTCTTACTACCGGTCACTCCAATGAACTAGTTACCATAACTAGCATCCACGATTAACTCCGACATCACAATGTCTCCGGCCAAGAAGAATCACCGCTTGGATACACCAAGGAGTATACCTCGTGCTAGTCTCGAATTGATGGTGTCCAAATCCATCAATTCATCGACTAGGATAATTCCGATACATCACAATTACACATGTAGAGATACTCACTAGTTGTGATCCAATCACAAATTCTCTCATCTTGTGAATCGTATCGTGGACATTCAGTAAATGAGTTTAAGATCCAATCAAATACATTAAACATGTATACTCAAATAGTGAATCTTCATTTATCATATAAATGGTTCATACATAAGGCGATTGCCTTAGGACGTCTCTCATATATTACTAACAGAGCTATCGGCAAATGAGGTGGCTCACTATGTAAAGAAGTTTGGTGGGAGATCAAGAAAACTCACCAAGAAGGATGTGAGGAGGATGTTCCAATCCTCTAAAGGTAAAACCTCCACTAGTTCAATTCCTACTTCTAATGTTACTTGCTATGGTTGCAAGAAAAAGGGTCATATCAAGCCAAATTATCCAGAGCTAAAGAAAAAGGAGGAAAAAGAAAAGAAGAAGAAGGACAAGAAGGAGAAGAAGAAGAAGAAGGAGGCCATGATAGCCTAAACTTGGGATACACAAAGCATAGAAGATTCCTCCGATGATGAAGAACTTTGCCATGTCATAATAAACATGACACTCATGGCCTTGGAGGATAGCTCAAGTGAAGAGTCATCCTCCTCCTCAAGCGGCGAATCGTCATCTAGTGACGATAAGGTAAAGGACTCCCCTAGGATAGAATTATTATATGAAACTATTGCATGTCTTCAAAATGCACTAAATAAATCAAAATCTAGGATTAAGGATTTAAAAGTAGAAATTAAATCAATTAAGAATGTAGAAATTTCTTGTGATGATGCATGTTCATTTAGGAATGAAAATGATCAACTTTGAAAAGAAATAGGTAACCTAAGAGCATGCTTAGAGAAATTTACAAGTGGGTCCAAATATCTTGATATGATTCTTAGAGACTAAAGGGTCATTTATAACAAGGGAGGCATAGGATATAGGCTTAAGGAGAAGGAAGTGGCCTTCACCTCATTAATTAGTAGAAAATCAACCATTAGGAGCAAGGCTAGAAAAGCTTGGGTTCCCAAAAGCTATATAGTAAATGCTAACGGTCCTAAAATTTGGGTGCCTAAGACTTGTATTTTTCATGTTGTATAGGTAGAAGGACTAAGCTTATGGATTATTGATAGTGGTTGCTCAAAACACATGACCGATGATGAGAGCAAATTTTCAAACAATCAATCACACTAGCAAGGGAAAGGTGTCTTTTGGAAATAATGGTAAACTTAAGATCCTAGGAAAAGGGACAATTGAGGTATCCCCAAACCTTGCAATTCACAAAGTATTATTAGTTAAAAATATGAAATTTAATTTGCTTAGTGTAAGTCAATTATGTGATGCCAATTTTGATGTTCAATTTGATTCTTCTAAATGCTTCATAAGACACAAACATCTAAATGACTGCATGTTAGTAGGTTTTAGGAAATCAAATATATACTATGTTGATTTATCCTATGCTTCTAACGCTTTACTAAGTGTCTTATTGCAAAAGAAGAAGAGAGTTGGCTATGACATTGGAGGCTAGGGCACATCAACATGAAAAATATTGCCAAAATAGCCAAGATGAAGTTAGTCAAGGGGTTGCCAAAAGTCAAGTATCTTAAGGACAAAATGTGTGATGCATGCCAAGAAGGAAAGCAATCAAAATTATCACACAAAAGTAAAACTTTACTTAGTACCACTTTACCTTTAGAACTCTTGCATGTTGATTTATTTAATTGCCATAGTACTCCCACCATGATTGGTAGTAAATATTATTTAGTAATAGTAGATGATTTTTCTAAATTTACTTTGGTATTCTTCATGAAACATAAGGATGAAACCCTAGGAATAATCATAGGCTTTAGCAAAAGAGTAGAGAATGAAAGGAATCTCAAAATCAACCGGATCCATAGTGATCATGGTAGAGAATTTGAGAATTCTAACTTCTCAAAATTTTGCCTAGAACAAGGGTAAAAGCACAAATTTTCATGTCCTAGAACACCCCAATAAAATGGGGTGGTGGAAAGAAAAAATCATGCCCTACAAGAAGCGGCTAGGACTATACTTAATGCATATTCTTTACCTAGCTACTTGTGGGCGGAAGCGGTCAATACCGCTTGCTATATCCAAAATAGGGTTTTAATTCATAGGTTTTTAGGAAAAACCCCATTTGAATTATAGAATGGTACAATTCCAACAATTCACTATTTCAAAGTCTTTGGATGCAAAGTCTACATTTTAAACACCAAAGACAATCTCGGTAAATTTGAATCCAAAGTGGATGAGAGAATCCTAGTTGGATACTCATCCACTAGTGTATGGTATAGAGTTTATAATAAAAGAACTCAAAAGGTTGAGGAGTCTTCAAATGTCTAGTTTAATGAAATCTCTAATACTTACCCTAGGAAATCCCCCATTGATAATGATATCAATGACAAAAATCAAAAAATTATTCAAAAATTTTAAAATTTAACTTTATGGGGTAATGATCAAGGGGGAGAGTTAAATCAAGGAGGAGTAAGAGGTAATTCCGATGATGAAAGGAGGGTTGAGGATAATCATGATCAAAATCAATGTAATACACCTCCTAGAACTATAAGAGTCCATCAAAATCATCATCTAGATCAAGTAGTAGAGGAGTTATCTCAAGGTGTTAGAACTAGGTCATTTTATAGAGCTCCCTCTAGTCAAATAGCTCTTATCTCACAACTTGAGCCCAAGTCAATTGATGATGCATTGCTTGATCCGGATTGGGTCATAGCAATACAAGATGAATTGGCTCAATTTGAGAGGAGTCAAGTTTGAGAGCTAGTTCCTAGACCCAATGATAGTACCATTATCACTACAAGATGGGTCTTTAGGAACAAATTAGATGATCAAGGCACAATAACAAGAAATAAAGTTAGGTTAGTTGTAAGAGGGTTTAATCAAGTAGAGGGGCTTGACTATGATGAGACTTATGCCCTGGTTGCTAGGTTAGAGTCGATTAGAATCCTACTAGGATATACCTCTTACATGGGCTTTAAACTCCATCAAATGGATTTAAAGTCAACATTCCTAAATGGGTTCATTAAGGAGGAAGTATATGTAGAACAACCTCCTAGGTTTGAAAGTATAGACTACCCAAACCATGTATTCAAGCTTAGAAAAGCTTTATACGGTTTGAAACAAGCTCTCCGGGCTTGGTATGAAAGATTATCATCTTTCTTGGTCTCTAAGGGGTTTAGAAGGGGTCAAGTAGACCAAACTCTCTTCATTAAATCAAAGTCTAAAAACATCTTTGTAGCCCAAGTATATGTAGATGACATTATCTTTGGGTCAACAAATGATGAGCTCCTTCAAGATTTCATAAAAAATATAGAGAATGAGTTTGAGATGAGTCTAGTTGGGAACTAAATTTCTTCCTAGGCTTACAAGTCAAACAAACAAATGAAGGAATTTATGTATACCAAACCAAATATGCTAAGAAAATGATTAGAAATTTGGTTTGAAAAATGCTAAGGTAGTTTCAACCTCAATGGCAACTAATACAAAAATAGATAATGATCATGAAGGAAAATAAATTAACCTTAAACTCTATAGGAGTATGATTGGTAGCCTTTTGTACCTAACCACTAGTAGACCCGATATATTATTTGCGGTAGGGATGTGTGCAAGGTATCAATCATATGCCAAAGAGTCCCATTTAGTGGTCGTTAAAAGAATCTTAAGGTATATCAAGGGCACACTAAATGTAGGACTTTGATACCCTAGGACAAAATCTTTTGATTTAATTGGGTACACCGATTCCGACTATGCGGGTTGCAAGTTGGATCGAAAAAGTACTAGTGGTAGATGTCAATTTCTTGGATCCTCTCTAGTGAGTTGGAGCAGTAGAAAGCAACCTTGTGTTGCTTTGTCAACCACCGAGACCGAATATGCAGCTATGGGTGGTTGTGTGGCTCAATTACTTTGGATGAGACACACATTAGAAGATTATAAGCTACACTACTCCAATGTCAAAGTTTACTATGATAATGTGAGTATTATAAATTTGACCAAAAATCCGGTGCATCACTCTAGGACTAAGCACATTGAAGTGAAGCATCACTTCATTAGAGATCATGTGGCTAAGGGGGACATTGAACTTAATTACATAGAATCTAAGTCCAACTTAGCCGACATATTCACCAAGACTCTCCCCGAAGCGAAATTTTCATCACTTAGGAGAGAACTTGGAATGTGCTTAGTAGAATAGAGGTCTAGATTTGCATGATCCTATAGAAATTCTAGGATTTATACATTTAAGCATCTCACAAAACACCTAAGAAACCATGATTTTTGTATTGAGCCACTTAGACAACATGTGAGATGTTAGGAAGATGCACTTGGTTCATCATGCTTGTTATGATGCATTACTATGAACCAAAGTGTCATCTAGAGAATTAATCCTTCATTGGACCAATTATTAGGAAGGCTTATGCACAATTAGTGTGCATATAGCTCCAAGAATATGATTGAAAATGTCAAATAAAATATAATTTAAACTATATTTATCATACTTTGAAAAATAGTTTTCAATTGCTAAGCAAAAGTGATGCAAAATTTGTAAACTACTTAAAGCTTTTGCTAGGTTTCAAAATAGTATCATTTTCGAAATCTAGAAAATATATATTTTTTAAATTATTTTTCCTTGATAGGAAATGATTTCATAAATGTGTACACAAATTTTCGTGATTTTTTAATGTTTCTTGAATTTTTAGCATATTTTTGAAGTTGGGCTGAAAAACCCAAAAAAGGGACTTCGGGTGTGGCAGTCGACTGAATCAGAATTCAGTCGACTGACACTCTGTGTTTTACTGAAAAATAGTCCTTTTCTTGGTCTTAAGTGTATTTTTGAAATGTCCTAAAGCTATAATATGATAATCTTCAGTAAAAAGAAGTTTTAGGACTAATTAATGCATTGTTTTAGAGGGAACAACATAGTAAAATTTGTTCATCCCCTAAATTTATATTGTTGGTACAAAGTTAGGACATAATCTTATATCTTTTGTTTATGCTTTGCTCCACATATTATTCACACATCATGAATCATGTCTTGGATTAAGGGGGAGCCTCATATCGATCTTATACCTTAGTTCAAGATATAATTTAATTCTTTCATGAAATGATTATTGTATGAATCCTTCTCTTTTTGATGCATGTCAAAGGAGAGAAGAAAACTTTAAGTTAGAATTTATATTAGAAATATGATTATGTGCATATGTTAAAGACCTAACTTAAATGATTGTCAAACATTAAAAAGGGAGAGATTGTTGGTGCAACAATGCCCTAAGCATTTATATGTTTTGATGTTTGGATAATCATCTAAGTTAGACAATGTTTTGTGATCTAATTGTGAACATGTTTAAGTGACAGGAAAATCCAAGTATGAAGACTTGGTAAAGAAAAAGTCCAAGTGTGATCTTGGCAAGAGAAGTCCAAGGAAAAGGCTTGGCGGCATAAGACCAAGCATGTAGTCTTGGGGGCGTAAAGTCTAAGCGGACCTTAGCAAAGGAAGTCCAAAGGCAAGTCTTGGCAGTGTAAGTCCAAACATGTAGTCTTGGCGGCGTAAAGTCCAAGTATACTTTGACAAAGAGAAACCCAAGATATGACGAAACCGAATGAAGCTCTTGGAAGCAAGCGCAAAGGATGAACAAGTCGCGGACTCGGAGGGATCCTGGAGGCGCAAGGATTAAGGAATAGCTAGAAGGTTGAGTCTAGGTCTAAGGAGTTAATTCAAGTATGAAATTATCATACTTGACGAGTATCAATCGACTGATACATCGTATCACTCGACTGATCAGGTGTTCGACTGAGTCAGGCTGAAAACCTAACTATCAGTCGACTGCCTAGGGTTGAAAGTCGACTGATTGCGTCATCAGTCAATTGTCGAGACTGGCAGTCGACTGATCAAGTCGACATCGGGCACAGAATAGGATCTCACTCGACTGCTCGTCGTGATCACTCGACTGATCACTTCATCAGTCAACTGATGGATGGATCAGTCGACTGATGAGTCTGCCGTTGGTTGATGACGCTTGTGAAATACCGCGAATCCAGCTGATCAGAAGTCATTAGCCGCGACGACAGTCGACTGATGGAGACCATCAATCGATTGATCGTGACCCAATGAGAAAAACATCCCTCTCTCTATAAAAAGAGAGCTTGGGGTGCTTGAGGGGGCTAGTGCTTATCTTCCAACCTTACTCTCAAGCTCCCCACGAATTTCAAATGCTTTCTTTGTGTTAATTCCTCCTCTTTTCCTAAATTTCATTTTCATCATTGTAAGAAGAGGAGAATGTCTTGTAAAGGAAAGCTTCTTAATGGAATTGTTTGGGTTGATCCACCTTAAGGATCGCCGTGGAGTAGGAGCTTAATCTCCGAACCACGTAAATGCTTCCGTGTTAGCATTTGTTGTGTTTTTCATTTAGTTCTTGTTTTGCTTCCGCTAACCCTTTTTGTAGAATTCGAAAAAAGACTATTCACCCCCCTCTAGCCTTCCAAATATCCCAACACAGTTGACTGCTAGGGTTTAGTAGTCGACTGTTGGGGTATCCGTTGGAGTTTTTTCAACGTGGATTAAGCCATTGTGAGACAACGGCTACAGGAGCAGTCGACTGCTAGGTATGGGCAGTCAACTGCTAGGAGAAAATTAGTTCTAGTTGTAGCTTTATAAAGAGCACAAAAGGGAGGATTTTACAGAGACTATAGGGGAGACTTGAGGTGAAGTGCTGGTACATTTCAGGGTCCTTCAAGCTTATCCAAGCAACCAACAAGTAAAGCATTCAAAGCGATCTTTTGTAAAGTTTTCTTTACATTATTGTATTTCATTTGTATTTGCTTGTATTTCTTTCTTATTGTTGTAAAAATTGTTGTAAGAGGTTTTCACCACCTCCAAAGTGTTTTTCAAGAAGGAGAGGTTTATTAGTGGTGGTTTGCATCACTAGAGCTCACTTGAGCTCGACCCGTAGAGTAGGAATCCTAGGCGAGCCACTTTATATACTTGTGCATTGTATGTGAGTGTTTGTCTCGTGTTATGTTTATTTCTATTTGTATTCCTCTGTGCACACTTATATCTTGTAGACAAACGCGAACGAATTCCATCGAACGAAGCAAAACCACTATTCACCCCCCCCCCTTGCACGTCATCAATGTTCCTACAGATACTTGCTTCAATCCATAAATGGATCATTGAAGCTTGTATACTTTATTCTTGCCAATAGATGTGAAACACTCAGATTATATCATATATGTTAGTGCAATCACCCCGTCACAATTGACCAAACTCGAGTGGAACTCGAGTAAGATTTTGATGTTTGACAATGAGATTGTCAATGTGTTTATCAATATAGTTTGACCATATGACAAGTGGATGTTTGGGATATCCATAGACATATGGGGGAGATTGTTATGAGGTGATTGTTGAAGCAATCGGCCTCAGGTTAAAGTTTGAGCTAACTCTCGAGGGATACTCGAATAGAAGTCCAAGTATGGATACTTGACAAGGAAAAGTCCAAGGGTGAAGTCTTGACAATGGAAAAGTCTAAGTATAGATACTTGGCAAGAAAAAATCCAAGGGTGAAATCGTGGCAAGGAAAAAAATCCAAATATGGATACTTGGCAAAGGAAATGTCCAAGGATGTAGTCTTGATCGTATATGTCCAAATGTCTAGTCTTAACGATGAAAGTCCAAATATGAATATTTAGCAAAAGCAAAAGTCCAAGGGTGTAGTCTTAGCCACGTAAGTGCAATTGTGTAGTCTTAGCAATAAAAATCCAAGCATTGAGGCTTGGCAATGGAAAAGTCTCGAAGGTGCGACCTCTTGGCAAAGGTACCTGATGCTATGACATAGCCGATGGAAGCATCTGAAGACTAGCGCGAAGGATGAACGACTCATGGAGGACTTAGATGGACCCTTAGGGCGTGACATGGCTAGAAAGCTTAGGTCTAGACTAAGGGGTGAGTATCAAGTAAGAAGAGATCATACTTAGATTAAATCTCATGTTTGAAATTTACCAATCGACTGAGACTTTAGACCAGTCAACTGATCGAGTGCACGATACTCGGGAGACCTAGTTGACTAAGACAGTCAATTGGGATTATGACCTATCGACTGGTCGCATAGTTGACTGAGACTCGACTGCGACCTGTGGCTCCAACAGTCAACTACTAAAATTTAACAGTCGACTGACCATTGTAGTCGACTGTTAGAGTTGAGCAATCGACTGAAATTAAATGGCTAGAACATAAAATGTTTGACAGTCGACTGGTGACTATGACAATTGACTGCTAAGTCAAGACAATTGACTAATCGAGTCAAATCTGACATGGATTAATCCATTATGAGATATCGATACTAGAGATATTCTACTGTTGAATAAGGACAGTCGACTGCTAAATAGAAATCCAACAAACGTGGAGTTATAAAAGAAACACATTTGAAAATCTAATATTTACGGAAATTTTACCACTAGATTTTTCATAAATCATCTTGCAATCTGAACTACTTTGTACTTGTGAGCATCAACATACAAATCAAGAATTTTTCTTTATCCTGAAAAAAACTGTCGATAAAAAATCTCACCATATTCATATGCATTACACATTGCTCTTAGAAGAAAGGACCAACCCTAAACTCCAAGTGTAGAATATACTAAAAAGAATATGAAATACACTATCAATGAACATACGGCACTCTGGTATCTGTATTTTCCTCAAAGATTTAGAAGAACACTGATCAGAAGATTCTGAAAATGACCTTTGTTTGCATCTAAGGATCAAGTACTTCATCGTTCAATTAGGGTCCATCGACAAAAAACTGGAAGTGATATATCAGAGTACTCGACCGACTATCTAACGTACACTCCAACGAAGGATTGAGCACCAATCTTACCAGATGCATCAAAATTGTCAAGCTTCCAAACAAGACAGATATCCACGTCAGAATTTACACTGGTTTGAATACTGATTCGTGGACGAAATAAGCTCCATTACCAAGCTTTTTAACCTCACTGCTGACTTACTTGGCTTAATAATATTGACGTTATCCCAGCTCAAACATGGATCACCTTCTGAGTTCTTCACTGCCTTATTTCCAGTTTGGCAAAAACACCACTGCTTCGATTGGCACCTCAATATCTTCTTATCTAACTTCTTTAGCACGGGATCACTTTCCATGAATTTCCTAGCAAAAGCTGCTCTGCTCTTTATCATGTCTCTCAGATTTGTTTGGTTGAGAAAGAGTGGCTCTAGTCCTGGAGGATCATCCCAAACAAAATACCTCAGATCGTTATTGACTGTTGTGTTTTGGAACTCAGGGCTGTTACATATCACAGTTTGGAAGTAGGCTTCTGCTGAATAGGCTACATTGGCAAAGTACATGAGTAATCTGCGAGGGAGGTTATCTGAACCATGCACACAGTGCTCCACAAAAGGTCGGCTAAGAATCACCCATGGAGAACCTGATTCAGATAAGTAAAAAAATAAACAGCGATCACCAAAATATAATGCCCTGGTGAAACCTTTTATCGCATGTCTTTAGAACAGTTATTGCCTTTACATATTTACGAACGTAATATGAGACTATACTACGAAATCCTAACTTGGCTTTTTATCTTATTCTGGACGAAAAAGCTTCATTGACAAATTAAACAAAGATATAAATATAAAAGCTCCTCAGCACATTTAAGTACCCATAAATAATTTGAAGGAATTTGGTGTCTTGCGATCTCCTGAAGTCCAAAAAAGTTGTGTATTCTTCTCCATATAAAGACTCGGGTCTACAACAATTTTGTCAAACCTGCCCCACCTATGACAGAAGAATTAAAAAATTGAAAAAAAGAAGATCAAAATTAAAGTCATATGGAGGTATTCTTGGACATTGAGATATGCTTACTCTTTCCATCCTAGATCACTTGTGTGATCAATGAAGTTCAGATTCCTTGGCAAAAATGTGAAAACATGAAGAAGATCTGCACAAACAGTAAACTGTAAACATTAAAAGGAAACCACACACACACATGAAACAACTAAATCCAGATTGTTCATAGAGTAAATTAAAAACTAAAAAATGGACCTCTGTAGCTATTATCAATGTTTTTATGCTTCACCATGAGTTTTCTGATTCTGGATCAGTACAAAATTTGACACATAAAGTTACATTTTGAGCAAGCAGAATGCATATAAAGTTCACCATCTTGTATCATAAAGTACCATGCCATGTGAAATTATATTGAAAGGGCAGAAATAACTGCATGCTGCAAGGTTCTAAACTTAACGAATGTGCGAATGATCCAACATTACTGTGGAAAACATCCTTTCCTCATTGGTTACTGTGGAAAACATCCATTCCTCATTGGTTTAGGTCGGGGTAAAAAAAAAATGTATAGGTGTTATCAGCCTTTAGTTAATATGCAAGATCAGAGCATCATATCCCATAATCAACAAATGGGATGCTGCTGCTCCAGTAACACTTAGAACCATCAAGATGTGCTCGTACTAAAGAAGACCATATTTTCCTTGCATAAAACTATTGGGCCTAGTCGACCCCATCTAGTGGGATAAGGCTTGATGGTTGTTGTTGTTGTTGTTGTTGCTGTATAAAACTATTGGGTCATTACAAAAGTGAGCAAATGGTGAGAATCTTGATTGTCAAAAGACATTGCATTAGCTTACTCTTTCAAATATCAAGCTACAAAATAGTTACAGGGAAGCTCATGCCGTTCTCTGATAATGAAAAAGCTAAACCATAAGTGATAGCATATATAAAACAATAGATTTAAAATACCACTAACTTACTAGCTATGAGCCAAACTCATCCATCATAAAAAACTGTAAGTGACTATGTGAATCATATATCATTTAGTCACACAAAACCATTATGACAAACATAATCTCAGAACAATAAAAAAAAACCAATACTCAGTCACCATGGAACTGAGTCTTCATTTTAGTTGCAAGAGAGATGATACTGCTATTACCTTTTTTCTGTGAATAAGGGAAGAATACCCACGCATAGGACGCTGTCCAAGCTATGTAGCCAGTTCGGCGGGAGGAGTCTGAGAAAAACGGTTCGGGCACGTTAATCTGAGGCAATTGGTACGGGAGGACGGTTTGAGGGAGTTGACACGACCGAGTGACCGTGAAGATTACTCCGATACGGGACAGATGAGAATCGGCTCGGTCTAGCGGGCCTAGAGATGGTTCGGTGCGGGAAGAATAGAAGTTGGTTCGGGCTACCGGAAAAAGTCTAAGAGTTGCGCTGCACATGAGTGGTAGGTTTAGGTTAGCTTTATCGAAGGAAAGTGGCTGAAAGGGATGAGCTAGCATATTTCCCGAAACATAGATAAGAAGTTATTACACAACAGAAGAGGGCTCCCACATAATATTCCGAGGAGCCTTCGCTCCTCGTGTCTGTAACAGAATGATTCTCCAGATAGGCAAGGTGGTCACGTGTACGGTGAAGGAGGTTCGTAGTACTGTATTTGGCGAGAGAAGGAGGATAAAGGAGAAGCGAGGAAAGAGGAAGGGGGGATCGCATTATTTTCCCAAGCGATAAGCGAAGGCCACATGGGAGGAGAAGCGACCACATCGTCGGAGGAGACAAGGAGTAGTAGTAGGCTCCGTCTTTTCCGTATGCACATTGTGTATTAAGCTGTTATGAGAGGTTTCTCCTCACCTCGAAGTTCCTTCGCGAAGGAGGAAGTTTATAGTGAAAGTGCTTTTTGCTACCGTACTTTCGTGTGAAACTCACCCAGTGGAATGAAATGCTTATTTAGAACCACGTTACATCTTTGAATACGTTGCTAATTTACTTGTGTGGCGTGCATTTCTCTTCTTCATATTACATCATTACTGTTGCGCCCGAAGAGAACCCTCAAGCTTCCCGCACGCTCCCCTGCGTTGAAAGGAAGACAGAAAACCCTTCCCCGTACTGCATCAGTTGGTGCCGTTTGTGGGAAATATTCTGAGTAAGACGTAGAGATGCAGCCAGAGGAGATACATCATCCGACAGCCTCCGCCGTGAAGGAAAATCCTATCACAATACCACCGTCGCAACTGAGAGTCATGGTGGACACCGTCGTGGCTAAGGCCCTTGCTAGAGAAAGGAGAAGGACGGGGTACCTTCATCCTCATTCTGGTGAACCTTCCTCCCGTGGACCACCACCGGAGATGCCTCCTCCACTTCGTACAACCACTAACGTCGAAGCATTGCCTGGGGAGGGGCTGGGGGGACGAGTACATCAGACCACTATTCCATTGACCCAGAATCGACGAAAAGAGCAAGGCGAAAGTCATTCAACTAGGGCTCCGGAGATTTATGAGTCTAGTCCTTTCACCATGAACATCCTTTCTGAAGTCCCGCCGTCATACTTCAAAAATCCCCAAGTAGACAAGTATAATGGCACGACGGATCCCGAGGAGCATCTATCACAGTTCGCAGGAGCCGCCTCGCTTCATTGTTATACCGACGCCCTCAAGTGTCGGGTCTTCCGTACCACCTTGACCGGCTCGGCGCAAAAATGGTTTAATACCCTGCCCCCGAAGTCTATTACTTGTTTTGCTGACTTTCAGGGGATGTTCCGGCAAGAGTTTGTCAGTTGTAAGGCGTACAAACATGATACTTCCGTCCTGCTGCATATTACGCAGGGGGCCCTCAGAGTCACTCAGAGGGTATCTTCACCGATTTACTTCCACTTCCAGAAATATCCCCTCGACAAGATCAGACGCCTTCAGAGTGGTCATTCTGCACAGGATAAGGGAGGGTCCTTTCCTTAGCTCACTGTTGAGAAAGCCCGCAGCCAGCTACGAGGAACTGCTGAGCCGCGCAGAAAAATATATCAACGAGGAAGAAAAGCTGAAAGTCCGGAGAGCCGAACAAGCCTCCGCAATGGTCCATGCAGAAAGAAATCGCCCCGCAGCCCCTCGAGCACCTCCTCGATGGGAATATGTACGACCCTTTCTACCGGATGCTCCCAGGCCTCGATTACTGATACAGGGAGCTCGCCCCACACCTCCGTTGCAGATCATGGCCGCAGATGCAGTCCCTCCCCCAAGAACTTGGAAAGAGCGGGAGATGGAATTCTATGATCAGCAAGGTCTTCTACAACGGCCAATGGGGTATAGGAGAGTGTCTCGCAACCCTCCCACCCCGTTCTTTTGCCAGTATCATATGGAATACGGCCACGCCAGTGGCCGATGTTTTAAGTTGCAAGAAGAACTGGAGTGTATCCGGGTCGCTTACCCACAGGTGCGGCCTCAGACGGGAGAACTGACACGGCGAGGCCAACGACCCAACATGGCTCGACCGGGGCCCTATAACCAACGACCACAGGTCACTTTTCCTCCGGACCCTCAGACCCCAGCCTAGGAGGGTATCTCACAAGGAGGCCCGTCAGGTGAGGGCCCATCATCTGATCTGAATGACGTCCCCACACGAGGGGTTATTCACGTTATCGCAGGAGGACCCACTGATGGGGATTCTAATCGGGCACGGAAATCATATACCCGTCTCATGGAGAGCTTGGCTATAGTTACTGATCAGGTTGTCCAGACCGCGCCGCCAGTTTCGTTCGGGCCCGAAGATCTCCGAGGCGTTCTGCTGCCTCATACGGATGCTCTGGTGATCCGTATTTCCCTGGCCAACTATGAAGTGACCCAGGTATTAGTCAATTCGGGAAGCTCTGTCAACATCCTCTTTCAAGAGGTCTTCTAACAGATGCAACTGGGAAACACTCAGCTAGAGGACGTGGTCACTCCTCTCTTCGGGTTTGCAGGACGTGGTTCATCCCACATGGCAGATCTCATTACCCCTCACTCTGGGCACAAAGCTCAGCCAGAAAACCAACATTGTTCCTTTTCTTATAGTGGATGCTCCATCCACTTATAATACTATTTTGGGTCGTCCCTTCCTTTCTATTTTTCAGGTGGTGGCTTCTCCTTACCACCAGAAGGTGAAATTTCCGGTCGGTCAGTTGGTTGGAGAGGCCAGAGGTGAGCAGAAGGCTGTCCGGAGCTGCTACGTACAAATGGTCAAGGATGACCAAAAGAAGGCCAAATCTGACGACCCTAAAGGAAAAGCCGTCGTGATCTCCGACGTCTGCGTGCTGGAAGAGTCTCCCCCTAAAGCGGAGAAAATAGAAGGTGAACTGGTAGAGATAGCCCCTGAAAAAGTCACTCAGGTAGCTCAGCAGCTTAAGGCTAAGGAGGAGCTGGTGGCCTGCCTAAAGAAAAACGAAGATATCTTCGTCGGGGGTGTGCATGACCTCACGGGGATCGACTCTCGCATTGCTGAACATCATCTCAACATTACCAGAGGGGTCCAACCCGTCCAGCAGAAGCAGCGACATTTCGGGCCCGAAAAGGACAAAATGATAGTTGAGGAGGTAGATAAATTATTAAAAGCGGGTCATGTGAAAGAGATTCAATTCCCCGAGTGGGTATCTAATGTAGTCCTGGTCTCCAAGCCTTCAAGGCAATGGAGGATGTGTATTGACTTCCGTGATTTAAATAAAGCATGCCCTAAAGACTTCTATCCCTTGCCTCGCATTGATCAATTGGTGGACTCTACGGTGAGATATGAGGTAGTGTCCTTAATGGATGTTTACCAGGGATATCATCATATACCGCTGGCTAAAGAAGATCAGAAGAGAGTTAGTTTTGTAACATCAGGAGGGTTATATGCCTACGTGGTAATGCCCTTCGGTCTAAAAAATGCGGGGGCTACGTACCAACGGCTCATGGATAAAATCTTTGCGGAACAAAAAGGAAAAAACGTGGAAGTATACGTTGACGACATCCTGGTTAAATCAAAAACCACTCGGGATCTGGTTAATGATCTAGATGAAACTTTTGCTACCTTGAGGCGATATAACATGAAACTGAACCCTAAAAAATATTTGTTCGGGGTGAAGAGCGAGAAATTTTTGGGGTATATAATGGCGAGAAGGAAGGTCGATCCAAGTGAAGGTCTGGCGTTATCTGATATGAAGTCACCACTAATCTGGGAGAGACTCTGGTAGGGAGAATTGTTTCCTTGTTCAGATTTATAGCGGATCGTGACAAGGCTACCTTTCTTGAGATTTTGTCTGAGGCTACTAAATTTGATTGGGATGATCAATCTGAATAGGCTTTCAGGAGTGAAAAAATATTTAAATTTGGACTTATTGCGAGCGATGGCGGAGAGCCCTTGTGGATGTATAGCTATTTGAAGAGCCTTGATTGATGTATTAAAGCAAGAAGGTTCTCGGCAATGACTATCTATTATACGATCGTATCTAAAGGGGTTGAATCGATTCTGAGCTGAGAAGTTGGCATATATTCTAGTCTTGTGACCGCGAGTTGAGGTCGTACTTCTGGCTCATCGATTAATGTCTTAACTCGCGTGAATTAGGCGAGGTGGTTACTAAGCCTAATTTTTACGGGAGATTAGCTAAATGGGTGGTAGAACTAAGTGAGTATGACATTCATTATCAACCCGAGCCGTCGTGAGGCTCGGGCTCTCGCGGACTTTCTAGCGAAGTACTGTTGGTTTAGAAAGGCGGCTCGTCAAAAGAAGAGGATTGGAGGCGTGGAATGTATTTTTGTGGATGGACTCTTACAGATGCCGAGGCGTGAGGTGGGAATGCTATTAATATCGAGAAAGAGGAAACTCATACAGCCATGCGCCTGGATATCGGGCGCCCAACAACGGCGTAATATGAAGCTATTTTAGCAAGGTTACAAGCTGTCAGAGCAGTAGGAGCAACCTTCGGTATAATTCATTCAGACTCTTAGTTGGCAGTATCACAACTTCAAGGCTCTTTCACAGTTCGAAAAGAAAGATTACAAAAATATTTGAAAGCTTTTGAAAAAGAAAAGGTTCATTTTCACCAAGTTCTCTTAAAACAGATTCCGAGGGAGAACAATGGGAAGGCGGATGAGTTAGCTCGATTGGCTAGCGCAATAGAGGGGGTGAAGCAACTTGAAACGGTCTGCGTGGAAGTCCCTACTTCTCTGATAATATACAATGTGGAGGGGGTCGTACCAGAACCAGATCAGATCCCTGATTGGAGGACTAACATTATAGCATATTTACAACAAGGAAAGGTTCCAGAAGAAAGAGGGGCGGCATCTGTTTTAATGAACCGAGCAAAACGATTTACCATCCAGAACGGAGACCTGTACAAGACATCTTTTGGACGACCCCTGCTGAAGTGTTTGGGAAAAGAAGATGCTGAATGGGTACTTCGGGAAATCCACGAAGGTTGCTGTAGCAATCATTTGGGAGGAAGAGCTTTGGCGAGGAAAGTCTTGTTAGCAGGATACTTTTGGCCCACTCTCTAACAAGATGCAGCTCATATAGTGCAAATCTGTTCGGCCTGTCAAAAGCATAGCAACCGGTCCGAACGACTAGCTGAATTGATGAAAGTTGTTGTTGCTTCATGCCCTTTCGATTAGTGAGGAATGGATATAGTGGGTCCCATGTCTGTGGCACCTTTGCAGAAAAAATTCTTATTGGTGACTGTAGATTACTTCTCCAAGTGGGTGGAAGTAGAGCCCCTTGCCAAAAATCACTGAGAATGTCGTGATACAATTCCTATGGAAGAATATTATCTGCCGATATGGAATTCCCAGAAGGTTAGTCAGCGACAATGGACGGCAATTCCAAGGTAAAAAGATCAAGGAATGGTGTCAAAGTCTTAATATCCAGCAAGTTTTTACTTCTGTAGTTCACCCTCAGGCTAACGGGCAGGTCAAAGTAACTAATAGAATCCTCATTCAAGAATTGAAGACCAAATTGGGTGCTCAGAGAGGCAACTGGGTGGATGAGTTGTCAGGGATCTTGTGGGCCTACCGAACCACTCCAAAAACTGCAACAGATGAAACACCTTTCAGCCTGGTGTATGAAACGGAGGTCGTCATTCCGATGGAGGCCCTTTTAAACAGCGCCCGCGTGGAAGTTTATGAGCCGGAGCAGAACCAAATCATTTGTGGCACTGAGCTGGATTTGCTGGAAGAAAAGAGAGAACAGGCGCGGAGGCGAGCAGAATTTTATAAACGGAGGGTACAACAAGCCTTTAATAAAAGGGTAATGCCCCGGAGATTTCAAGAAGGAGATTTGGTTCTGCGTAAGGTTAATCCCGCTGAAGATCCGGGAAAGTTAGCTCCAAAGGGAAGGACCCTATGAGGTGATGCGTCATGTGGCAGGATCAGCGTATTATTTGAAGGATGATCAGGGCAAGGAATTCCCTTGACCCTGGAACGCTATACACTTGAAATATTTTTATACTGTATAAGGGATGACAGATGAAGAAGAGAATTAAGAGGTTTCTTGGGGAACGTATGTGACAATTCAATATGTCATTAGATATATGGCAAACGCGAATATGATTGGTGAAACATTTGCATTAACATTGAATTCTCTTTGGCGGGCTATGAAAAAGAAAGAAGATGAAAAGGGAGCTGTGTGTAATGAACTGAATCCTTTAACGACGACTATTCTCAAGAAATATATATCAGGTTACAATTTAAAATGATCGGGAGGGTATCGCCGAAAGTCGGTCTCACAATGCAGAAAGAGGGTCGATTGATTCGCAGGAGGTAATCCTTGATCGGCATACTGTCGGACTGTCTCGTTAAATCCGTCCTGGAAAGTAGCCCGCATCAGAGCTATTAGCCGGTCTCGCTGGCACGGGTCGTCAGGATTCCGATTCTGATGGAGTCTGCGACAATTCTCTTAATGCTCCCAGAGGGATCAGCGCATTTCGATGTAGCGCTGGGATATTTCCATAATAACATCAGCCATGACCGATATGTCATCCGCTCGGGAAGTTTAGTACTGCTGCAAGAGCCTCGTCATATCCATCATATTCTGACGAATGGAGGCTGAAATCCCCTCTACCGCCTCCGTATGGGATCTAGTGCGAATAAGCTCGCTACCCAATCTCTGGAGGGACGCTTCCTGCCTGCGTATACGGGCGTGAGCATGCGCCCTAGAAGTTATTAAGGAAGAGTTTTCTTATACCTCCTTGCACAAGCAGGTGTGGAGATCCACTATTTTGTCCTCCGCTCTTTGGTGCTGAACCCGCAGGCTTGTAATGATTTCAGAATCCTTTTGTTTTTCGCAGAGGAGCTCGGCTATTTGCTCTTGAAGGTTCACCAACTCTTGAGGACAGAAGGCTATTACATAAGCCTATTCCCGCTGAGCGTCCTGCAGATTGGGTAGCAATTCTGTGTGGGTCTATCGTTGTGCTTGTAATGCCGCTATGGTCTCGGCATCCTTTTGCTGCTGGCGATGAGCTTCTGTCAGTTGCTCCTGACATTGCTTCAATTGTTGTAGCAAAAGGTGCTCCCAGCTCTAGGCAGTAGTTTGGTCCTCCAGTCATTGTTGCTCCCACTTTAGAAACTGAGCTTGATATTGCTGGAAGGAGCGGTCCAGTTTTTGATAATTGGTTAAGGCCTGGAGATTATTCATCAAAAAGAAATCATCAAGCGAAGAAAATCAGAGAAGTCAATTTGAGGAGCATACCAATTCCAGAGCATAGCGCAAACTTTTCATCTGTGGGGTTAATTCTTCTAAGTTTAAGATTCGAAGACCACGGGTGGAAGAAAGAAGGGATAGATGACACCAAAGGCGAAGACTCACTCATGATGGGGGGAGGAAAGGTGGGAGCAATGGTTTGTGCCGGGGGTTCAGGAGGAGGAGAGGTAGTGCCCAAAGGAATGGGAGACGGCATGGGGATAGTCAGATGGGTTGAGGAAGCTGCGAAAAAAGCTCTTGTTAGGAGGCTCAGAGAGATAGGATAAGAAAGAGAAGAAGTGGAGGGGGGGGGGGGGGGGGGGGGGGGAGGACTCAACGTTGTTGGCTATGAGACAAGAATGGAAGAACCTGCGGGAGGAGAGTGGTCCGGTGAGTAGTTTGGAGAAGAAGATATGGAAAGCACTGGGATTGAAAGCTCTACATTGGAAGGGGGAAGAGCAGAGGGACCCTGGTTTGTACCCTCATGGGGAGAGAGGATTCTCTCATTTTGAGCATCGAGGGAAAGTGAAGATGGGGGAACCTCAACTATCATAAGTTCCGGTGCAGGGGAATGCTTTGGGGAAGGAGGAAGAAGGGGAGCAGAGGTGTCTTCTGCCTGTAGGCGTTGTCGTGCAGCGCCTCGTTGCTCAGCCGCATGTTGCAGGAAGGGAGGGGGTGATTTGAAGGTTCCCAAGAGGGAGGGTGAAGAGGTGGGGGAGTTAGGGTTATCCAGCGGCGTTGAAGATGAGAGAGGGCAGGTTACTTTCAGTGTATCTGGCATAGCCGAAACAAAAATTTCCGGTGAATCGGGAAGGAAGGGGGGCGCTGGAATAGAAGCGGTGGGAATGGGCGAAGGTAAGGGAGAAGGTGAAGGTGAAGGTGTTGCTAGTTGTGGACCCTCACCTCGCCTGGACTCGAGACGGTGCTTGGCCACTTCTTGTTGAAAAAAGGAATACATCTTGCTCTTCGGGGGAAGAAAAGAAGCCCGAGAGTTGGTATCGAAACACCGGGGGATGGCAGTGGAAGAAAAAGAGGATAAAAGAAGTAGAAGAAGATGGAGAGATCGATAAAGAAGATGAAGGTGGAGAAGAGAGAAGGTGAAAAGTCCTATATAAAGGGGCACTAAATGGGCTTACAATGTTGATTGGGCTTCAAAGCAGCGGAGTGAGTCCCTGGAAATGTGGGAGATAATAATTTATTTTTCTTACTCCCCGTTATCTACCAGAACCGTTGTCTTTGCGTAACAAAAGAACAAAAATATCCAACTTCAGGGTGAAGATATGACCCTCGAAGGTATCCTTCTCATTTTTCTTTTAAGTTTGGCCTTACCCAAAATTTTATCCCCGTGCGATGGTGGAACGAAAGAGCTGAGCTTATCCCTCAGCTATATATTATTTTATCCTTGTGCGGTGGTAGAACGGAAGAGCTGAGTTTATCCCTCAGCTATATATTATTTTATCCCCGTGCGGTGGTAGAACGGAAGAGCTGAGTTTATCCCTCAGCTATATATTATTTTATCCCGTGCGGTGGCGGAACAGAAGAGCTGAGCTTATCCCTCAGTTATATATTATTTTATCTCCGTGTAGTGGCGGAACGGAAGAGCTGAGTTTATCCCTCAGCTATATATTATTTTATCCCCGTGCGGTAGCGGAACGGAAGAGCTGAGCTTATCCCTCAGCTATATATTATTTTATCCCCGTGCAGTGGCGAATCGGAAGAGCTGAGTTTATCCTTCAGCTATATATTATTTTATCCCCGTGCGGTGGTGGAACGGAAGAGCTGAGTTTATCCCTCAGCTATATATTATTTTATCCCCGTGTGGTGGCGGAACGGAAGAGCTGAGCTTATCCCTCAGCTATATATTATTTTATCCCCATGCGGTGGTGGAACGGAAGAGCTAAGTTTATCCCTCAGTTATATATTATTTTATCCCCGTGCGGTGGTGGAACGGAAGAACTGAGTTTATCCCTCAGCTATATATTATTTTATCCCCGTGCGGTGGCGGAACGGAAGAGCTGAGCTTATCCCTGAACTATATATTATTTTATCCCCGTGCGGTGGCGGAACGGAAGAGCTGAGTTTATCCCTCAGCTATATATTATTTTATCCCCGTGCGATAATGGAACGAAAGAGCTGAGCATTTTCTCAGTTGTACATTATTTTATCCTTATATGATGATGAACCTGGAGGGCTGAGTTTTCCCTCATCTATATATATCATTTTATCCCCGAATAGGTTGAAGTTTTATGTTAACCATACGTTGTCATATATCCTTGCGCTAGAGCGACGTGAAGGAGTTGGGTGCTCATCTAAAGAAGTTTAAAATTTGGCATAACGGAAGGAATGCTAGAAAAGAAGGTAAGCAAAGAATGATAAGGATGAAAGCTCATAACAAAGAAGTTCATTACTCTGGAGGAACTACATACTACAACTTCCATAAAGGAAGAGAATAACAAAAGAAATCTCTGTTCACAGGGGATTATAGTTCTTTATTAGGAGGTACTGAAGGAGCCTTTTTGCGTGGCTTAGGTTGGCATAGTAGCTGCCGGAGGTAGGATTGTTGTATGAAGATGTGCTTGGATAAATTCTTTTGGGACACTGCCAGTTGCTGGCGCAGGGAGTAGTTGCTGGTAGAAGACTCCTTCAGGCGTCGCTGCAGATACCTAACTTGTTCTTCCAGATTGGCGATGTATCGTTGTTCCTCAGTCTGTTCCTCAGGAGAAGGAGAGTTGCTGTCATGTTCAGAGGTATGTTCCATGGCGAGGCGAGGAAAAGGAAGAAATAGATACTAAGCAAACGATGGTGTGGGGGCTTTTATAGCGGTGAAAGAAGAATGTGCATTGGCTCGCGGAGGGGGTAAAAATAATAAATGCGAATAAAGAAGGGGAAACGTGAAGACAGTAGGTGAGAGTTGTTAAGTGCAGTAACTCTGAGAAAGATGGTTCGAATTCCAGGGAAGTAACAAGGGGGAAGTATATTCAGATAAGGTTGCAATCCTTTCTAGTGAAAATCATGCTACATTTACAAGAAAGCGACAAAAATAAGTATCAGTATCCCCATTTCTTTTTATTAACATACTCGACAGCAATTACATTATTTAAGCTAATAGTTATACAAGCTTTTATGGTTATCATTAATAGGGGAACTATCATAGAACTCCTCCGAAGGGGAAAGCGCCAAGATGACTCTGTAGAGATCGCCTTGGACCGGAGGTGCAGCTGGTGGAGCTTCACCAAAAGGGGGCGAGTGAATCCCCGCTGAAGGGACTAGAGCGAAAGCTAGGGCCGACGGAAGCGGAGGGAGTTCGGCGGAGGCCTAAGGATCTCCTACAGTGTATTCCCATGTTAGGGGAGGATTCCAAATCCGATTACAGAATGAAGGGAAGGGGGCTCGGAAGGATCTCCCCGTGTTAGGGGTTGGAGCGGTGGTTGAGGATGGAGGAGGAAACAGACGAAATGCCGAAGTTGTAGTCGATTGTGTCACAGATTCCTCGGCATTCTCCGTGGCCCAGTCGTGCAATTCAAAAGAATCAGAGTCTGAGGAGATCTCAATGGGGTGTTCCGCGGAAGCCATGAAGGTGGGATGGAAGGCAGAAAATGCTCGTGGTGACAATTTATAATCGAGGGAGGAAGAACCGCATCTGTCCTTGGGAAGGAAAAGAAGATGAAAGGACTAACATCATAATGGCGTCAGCATAGGAAATCATCGAGACGTCATTTTCGGAGCAGCCAATTAGCTTGAGAAGATCAAGAGGCAAGAGTAAATTAATTGTTGGTCGAGCCAAAATTGGTTCGGGCCAGAGGAAGATCACGCCGGGGATGTCCCGAACGAATTCCCAGGAAGAGAATGTCATCACTCATTTAACGCTATGGAAAGCAGAGAATAGGCAGTAACTTTGAAGAGAACAAAATCAAGAGCAGACTTAAAATTCCAGACCCATACCAATACATACATAAGAATCGGCCGCGAGGTTATGCGGTTGAACATTCTTTATGATAAAGAATCGGTCGATCTGAGGAAGAAGATGTAATGATCATAATTCAAAAAGTTCGGGGGACATCTAGCCAAAGCTATTTCAGGTCCAAGTAATGGCGGTGTCGATTGCGGAGGAGGGTATCCTCGTTCGGCATTTAAAGAGGAAGACCCGTCGAAGCCGAGCATGAACAAGTCTACCCCCTTCTGCATGTATCGCCCTTTCAAATCTGCCTCATGTTCCTTCAATTGGGACTAGCAAGCAGCTAGTTGAGTCTGGCAAGCGGCTAATTGGGTCGCCAAAGCATCCCTCTCTGTTGCTGCCGTCACTGCCTGCTGACCCAGAGAAGATAAGGCTTCAGTATATTCTTTGCAAAGCTCTTGTTGTTGCTGGGTCACGGAGGACAAGATTTCAGGAAAAGTAGCCACCATGGAGGAGAATTCTCTACACTTCTCCAAGCAAGATTTCTGGGTAGCCTCCCATGTCTGGCGTTCCCGCTGCAATTGATGGATAGTGGCTGAAGAGTCCGACTGAACATATGATCCATGAGTTGCCTTTTATACCCCGTCTCAGTGGGTCAAAAGGTCGACTTCTTGGTGGATTGCAAAAATAATTGCTGCTGGAGGTCTTCATTTTTTCTTTGGAGTTCCTCTTCACTGGGCGAGCGGTTAGTCGTGGAATCCTCGACCGGGTGACGGATCGATTCATACCTTTCGCTTCTTCTTTGTGTAAG
Source organism: Wurfbainia villosa (assembly GCA_025175895.1). Lineage (NCBI taxonomy): Eukaryota > Viridiplantae > Streptophyta > Magnoliopsida > Zingiberales > Zingiberaceae > Wurfbainia > Wurfbainia villosa. The sequence continues at coordinate 42,208,243 of CM046008.1, read as the reverse complement.
TTTACATTAGTAGGCGAGAAGCGAAATGACGAGTCTCCACATTAAATTGGAATTGGACCATGTGGGACGTTATCTTATTATAAGTGGCTGATACCTGAAGAAAGAGGCGCAGATATTACAAATAGTAAGCATTAGCATATATATATACTAAAGATAAAGAAAGGGAATAATTACCTCGGCCAAAAGTTTGCCCAAATGATCGTAGGGGTCCTGCACACCTGATTGATTGAAGAATTTCACTTCTCCCAGGTGGCGGATCTTGAGAGAAGCCCCCAGAGTGGCTAGGGGAGGATTCGGGAGGGGAAGATCTCTCCCTTCCGGAGGGGGAGAGGGACCCATAGTCTGGGAAGGAACAGGAGAAAGATGTACATCGGTGGGAATATTCACAAGGGGAGATTCGGTTGGAGAATGAGTTGGAGAGTAGAGTGGAATGGGGGATGAAACAGGAGAGTGAAAAGGAGACCTTTCCCCTTGGGGGGAAGAGGATGGGACGGCTAGCGTGGTATCCCTCATCCTGGGTTCATATATAACTAAGCGGTGGTGCTTCTTCGATTAGGAGGGGGATGACAAAGGAGAGGAATGGGAAGAGGGAGATACAGGAATGGACGAGGAGCTGGGGACTCCTTCCCCGGCAGGGCGTAACCTCTTCCGGGGTGAAGAGGGAGCAGTTTCAGATTTGCCTTTACCTCGCTTTTTGGAGGTCTTCTTCTTGGCCGCCGCAATCTCCTCACCTTTTATGAAGGCATCCTGTATTAGATTATCTGCGAAATTCGTTGTTAAAAAAGGTAGGTTGATTCAGGAAATTGGTTACATCAAAATATGAATAATGTCCTACCTATGGCGTCCGGGGCGGTTAAAGGAAAAGGGGATAGCCCGTGGCGACTGAGGAGGGGAGGTTTCATCAAATGGTCGAAATAATAGTGGGATTCTCTCAACACTCTATGGACCTCAGAAAAAGGACATTGGATCCTCATTTTGCGAAAGGAGGGTAGCTCCGAATAATCTAACTTCCAGGTATCTGAATAGAGGAGAGGCGTCGGAAGTTGAGCAAAGAAATAGAGTGTTTCCCATCCTTTGTGAGAAGATGACATGTTCACCAAGAATTGGCAATCCGAGCGACTGGAGAGATAGAAAAGACCCTCCTTAGAGGATTTCAATTGGAAGAAACAGTGGAATAGTTGGAGAGACAGAGAGAGATCTAAGTGTCGGAATTCTATGATAGCTCCCAATAAAATGCAGAAGGAATTGGGGGTAAATTAGAAGGGTCGTTTGTAAAAGTCCAAGATTTCTAAATAGGAAGAGGGTACAGGCAAATACAAGTCATTAAGCAATTGTTCTGAAAAGAAGCAGGTTAGGCCTGGGGGAGGACGATGAGGTCGGTGAGAAGTGGTATGGAAACGACATGACACGGAAGGGTCTATAAATTGATTCCTAAGATTGAAGAAATAGTGTTTGCTGTCTAGCTAGGTGACGGTGTGCTCATACCAAGGAAGTGAAGGTGGGGTCTTTGGGGTCATAGGTATGGAACAAGAAAGAACACTTACTTGAAGGTTGAATAAGAAACGCTTGCAAAAGAAGAGGCTAGGGCGCTGGAACACCGCCGGAAAAAACTGTTGAATGGGAAAAGGGGAAAAGATGGATTGGTAGGCACGTTAAGTTATGAATAAAAGGGGAGGACGGAGATTTATATAGAGTTTTGTGACTTTCCGACTACCTAAGAGAAAAAAGAAAAACGGGGCCCATTAAGCCGTTTCGAGCATATGGGATAAGGCAACAGGAAAAAGTAAATTTGAATCAGCGAGGAAAGGGTGAATTAGAGGCCTTATACATTTAAAAAGTCAAGCTTATGACTTCGCATGACTATTTTTAGGGGTTGGCTAATGATACTGTTGTTACCTCTTTTCTATGTATAAGGGAAGAATACCCGCGCGTAGGACGTTGTCCGAGCCAAGTAGCCGGTTCGGCATGAGGAGTCTGGGAAGAACGGTTCGGGCACGTCAGTCTGGGGCAATTTGTATGGGAGGACGTTTTGAGGGAGTTGGCACGGCCGAGTGACCGTGAAGATTACTCCGATATAGGATAGATGAGAATCGGCTCGGTCTAGCGGGCCTAGAGATGGTTCAGTACGGGAAGAATAGGAATTGGTTCGGGCTATCGGAAAAAGCCTAAGAGCTGCGCTGCACGTGAGTGGTAGGTTTAGGTTACTTTTATCGAAGGAAAGTGGCTAAAAGGGATGGGCTAGCATATTTCCCGAAATGTAGATAAGAAGTTGTTACACAACAGAAGAGGGCCCCCACATAATAATCCGAGGCGCCTTCGCTCCTCATGTCTGTAACAGAATGATTTTCCAGATAGGCAAGGTGGTCACGTGTACGGTGAAGGAGGTTCGTGGTGCAACAGTTGGCCGAAGGAAGGAGGATAAAAGGGAGAAGCCGAAAAAGAGGAAGGGGGATTCGCATTATTTCAACAAGCGATAGACGAAGGCACATCCGGAGGGGAGAGCGACCACATCGACGGAGAAGGAGACAAGGAGAGTAGTGAGCTCCATCTTTCCGATACTTTCCTATGTATTAAGCTAATTGTACGAGGTTTTCTCCTCCACCTCCGGAAGTTCCTTCCGCGAAGGAGGAAGTTTATAGTGAAAGTGTTTTGGCACCGTAGCTCGTGGGAGAGTTTACCCCCGTGGAGTAGGAATCCTTATTCCGAACCATGTTACATCCTGTGTCTTTGTTCATTGCTTGTATGGCATGCATTTCTCTTCTTCATATTACATCATTACTGTTGCGGCTGGAGAGAATCCTCAAGCTTCTCACACGCTCCCCTGCGTTGAAAGGAATCCAAAAAACCCTTCCCCGTACCGCATCAAGAGAAATCAGTAGTTTATCCATGACATACACAAAGGATTGAACATGACATCAGTTCATGTGCCAGGAAATATATACTGTGGCATGAACTAACAATGTTCTAGAGAAAAAGAGTAAACCTTCTATTTATAGCGGTTGAAATGCAATAGATGGTATATAATGCCTCAGAAATCAGTGAATATCAATATTACAGAAGATAAACATGATAATATCAGCTAGTTTGGTTGAACCATAAGAACTCACCATCCTGAGTCACAAGTGGATAATCTGAAGTACTCAATGTGATGAACCAGTCCCAATCCGCATTAAGTCTGAGCATAACTGCAGCTCCATGAAGTGCTGCAGCAACTGCTGATGGACCAGTTTTATCCATTGCATAACTTTGGCCAATAACATCAACATTCCTAAAAGCTCTGAAGAGCCTTTCCGATCCAATGGAGAGTGCCAGGGATTTCCTCTCCCAAGCTTCACATCCTGCATCTAGATGAAGAAGGTAATGGTTCCTTGGGTGGTAAACTGCCTTCAACAACTTTAAAATCTTCCGACTATCACCTCCAGTGCCAGATATCCAATACGCAAAGACTGGAGGATCTGAAGGCCCCTTCAACAGAGACCTAACTACAACTTCATCCTTCTGGTCAGCAGCCCATCCTCCGGCTATAAACGAATGAGAAAGAATCGCTAAGGTAAGTGCAGCAACGATGAAGACCGATATCCCAATCCACCGAGTGAACTTAAGTGGCAACATTGGAATTCCCAAGTTCATTATCCAACATCTACCACCAATTACTTTTTACTACGGAACGCCCTGTAAATACAAGCAGGTAACTGACGAGCAGAAACGAAAGATTCTTCTCCAGGTACCACAACCGATCAATTCGCACAGAATCACCAATTTGAATTGGCACACTGCAGGGAGAAGCAGAGGGCTAGAAAGTTCTTAGGGAACTGACGAAGACTAAAGTGCCTTGGTCGTGGTTCAATATATAACAGAGAAAGAAATGAAAGCTAAATGCAAGAGAGACAAACACACAAGATCAAAGATTAACCAATTATAACATGAATAATGGCCCGTACCGAATCCGCGGAAGATTATAGTAGGAAAAATGGCCAATGAGAAATCGCAAGATTTGAGAATAGAGAAATGCAAGAGAGACGAGTACACAGGATCAATGGTTAACCAATTCACAAGAATAGTCGCCCGTGCCGAATCCGCAGAAGATTAAACAAGTAGAGAAAATCACCGATGAGAAATCGCAAGATTCGACCTTTCCTCGAGATCGGCGTCAGGGCTGAGGAAACGAGAACAGCTGTATAGGAAAAGACTGCTCATAGACGCAATTCGAAGAATACTGGCAGATCGCAAGAGGAAAATGTAAGCAAAACCAAAGTTTAGCCAAATCAAAGAGAAATAGGCACATCCCCGCTCCGCAAAAGTTGAAACGGAAGAACAAGATGAGAGAAAAATTGCAAGATGTGGCTTTTGTCGCTATCAACGTAGCCGCGGAAACGAGAACACCTGGGGCGAAAAAAAGAGCAGTGTTTCGACCTTTCAACGCGCATGCCACGAAATCACTAAAGAGAAAATGCCATATCTTTGCCCAATTGAAAACGACAGAGTACGAATCCAAACGCACCACCGCGGAGGAATACAGAGAGCTCAAAGCGCGCCTGCAGGAGCGAGGGCAGACGGGCGTCGCGAGCGGGCACTGCTGCTCACCAAACCCTCAAAGGATAGTGTATCTACGAGGAGAGAGACTACGAGACGAAAGTGGTAAAATGTCGGAGCTTTTTGCGATCTGCAAGACAACGAGAGAGACGTATGCGTACACGGCATCCGGAAGCGCGTCTCCTTCGGTGTCGCGGCTCACGGACTCAGGAAGACGTAGCGCCGGGGCCCATGCAATAATAATTTTGTCTAAATTAAAAAAAAAGTGCAGATCCCACGGATCGACAGGTAAGCACAGGTCAGTATCCTCTACTTGTTGGGCAAGCATTCCGTTCTTAATAAAGAAATTGATTTTGGAAGGAAGCAGTGTCAGCGGACGTTGGCAGCCATGGATTCCAAGATGCAATCGCCCATGAGGTAGGCCAAACCGATCAGCAGTAACGCCTGGAGTAAGCCCTACTTACAGAAGCCACATCTGTGAGCCTACTTTATCCCTCAAAGGATGCAATATCAGCGTAAATATTAAAAGATGCATGTAATGCTAATGCAGTAGTAGTAAAGTAGTCAATAGCATTCCCAAAAAAAAATGAAGAAGAAAATATTCCCCAAAAAATAAGTGAAGTAGATTCCTTAGGATACGGTGCGGTGAAGCGTTACAGTTCAAATTTCAATTGGAATATATTGTGGGGTGAAAATTATGTAACTTTTTTTTTTCATCTAGTTGTGAAATTCACAAAGAATATTTGATCTTTTGTCTCAAGAAATAAAAATTATAAAGGTCGACATTAATACATTATAGTGAGCCTTTTCAAATTTATTTGATCGATGAGTCAAGGAAAATGGCTTATCTAAGAGTGTATTTTGTTTAAGTTATCATGCATAATCTTATTTAAATAATCACATAATTAAGATTATAAAAAATAAAACATAATTTATATTGTTTGGTTAGTAATACAATAAAAATTTATTTATTTAAAAATTTTAATTTATAATATAATTTAATATTTTATTGTATTATCCTTAGATGATATTAATTGGGTGTTAACTCATATAAGTGACTTTTAAAAATTTCGAATAATTGTCTACAGTACCTTTCTTAACTACGGAATTAATAAAAATTTTACACTTCTAAAATGATTAAATTCCATATTATATGTTCCTTCTATTGATGTGACAAATCTCCTCTATTATTTGAGAATCGTCGATTATCTTTAATCAAATATAATGAAATAAAATAATTGTCAGATATTCAAAATTATGAATAAAAATTTTGAACCCAACCTGCCTTAAGATTAATTGGATAAGTAAAAATTTAAATATGTGAATTATATAAAATAAATAAATAAGAGAATCAAAAGAAAATATTTAAAAAATTGATCTATATATAAATTATATTTCAAATTTATTTAGTAGGTGAATTAAGAGGGAAACTATCTACTGGACTTAGTTTAGATGATGTCCAAACATCTATATTATAAAAAAAAACTTTTTATTAGAATCATAAAAATGATATTCTTTTTTATTAATTATCAAATTAATATTTTATCTTATTTGATTGATCGAATTTTTTTTTTTTACTTTAACTAGTCTGAATATGGTAGTAGTTAAGAATCGTAGTTGTTATAACATACGTATAGTTATGTTTAATTTAAGACGGTAATTATATGGGTACTTCTCACATGAAGTATTGGAATCAATTTTTAATGGATATGAAATATCTTATGGAGTTTTTGATCTCCCCCCTCAAAAGGATCATTATATCAGGATAAAGTCTTTCGCAATTTATCATCCTTCATTAAATTAAAGGATCGGTCTAAAAAGCGCTTAGTATGAGTATTATCATATTTATCACATGTTTAATTTAAGTTAACACTGGTTAACATGTCTCTCACGTATTTTGGTCACCACGTCAAGGCCTATAGAACTCTCTGCGATTTACCTCCCTCATAATAATCGTGAGACAGATCGGTAGAGACTGTTGGATTGATGGATTCCAACTTTTGATGATATAATATATAATAATAATTTATAACTGCTATAATATGTGCAAAGATGAGAGTTTGTTCAACTTAAGTAAATATTGGTCTACTATAATATGTACACAAATATTGATTAATATCATGTTATAACAATTATGATTCACAGTGAATATAAGGGTTGAGTCCGCGCTGAATGTGTTTCACAAAACATGTATAATAGAAATAAAGTATAATAAATTTTTAATTTATTATAACATACACATCCATGTATGCAGGATACAACATGTGCGAACATAACCGCAAAATAAAACTTTACGAAAGAATAATATTTATTCAAGGTATACCGGATGATGCGAAGCGAAATAACATCAACCTACAACCTCAATAGAGTTTGTCTCTACTCAGTATCCACCGAGCCTTCGTTAAGACGGCGGCTTAGAGTTATGCCTCCGCTTCGGTACTAGTCGAAGTAGATGACTGATGTATGAAAATTGCAAGTGCATAGTCATCGTCAAATAATAAAAATATCGATCATACAGGGATTGCATTGTTGAATACCGCCTTTGCACATAGGGTTGATTATCCAAAAGAATCACAAAATGAGATTTTGAGTTGAAGGGGGAGAGAAGGGACGACAAGGAAACAATTGTTAGTGAAAGCCCTAGAGCCAATCATGTGATGATTGTTGTATGGACTTTATTGTATCATATTCCTATTTATAAAGGCATGGTTATTATATTTACTTGTATTGGTGCCAAATAACTCAATATAATAATGTCCTTGAGTAGTAGGTTCTTATCTATATCAATCGATTGGTTGAATCGATAATGAGATGATATAGAGAACACTACTCTTAATCATTCCTAGTCGAGTATTAACATTCAGGGACAATGTTAATGCGTAGAGACTAGCATGTAGGTCAACAAAATGACTTGATCTCACAAGTCATGGATATGAGATATCAAGTTGACACATGGGTATGCATTGGAGAATGTATACTGAATGACCCGCCATGAGAAAGTATCATGGATCGTTATATGAGTGTCATATACTTTCTCATGTGGCTATTAGTATGACTATTAGTCCTTAGACCTGAAGTCACCATGGTTCCCTACATAAGGAGTTGCATACTTTGGCTTCGTCAGACGTCACCCGTAAATGGGTGGACTATAAAGGCGATTACTGGGTATGTAGCAGATTATGCAGGGATGTGAGTGATGTAGATGGGATCTATCCCTCCTATATGACGGGGGTGACATCGATATTCTTGATAGAGTGAGACCACGGAGTGCATGACCATGCCCAAATGAGTCAATATGAGATATTGAGCTCATTTGATTAGAGTGAGTCTACTTGGAGTTCAAGATTTAGATTGTACCGAGGATGACACGGTCTATGCCTCGATTGGTCAATCTAGATGTCAAGGATAGAGGACATTGTCACATATTGTGAGAGTCACAATTAGTAGTCACAAAGGTGATGTTGGAGCTCAACATTCTTGTAACTTGGGTAGCAATGATGTGTTGCTAGATACCGCTCATTGCTTATGTTCCTAAATCGGTTTAGGGACATTGCCAACGTTACAAGAACCTATAGGGTCACACACATAAGAGCAATTAGATGGAGATTAGGTTCATATGATGAACCATGAGGATTAGGTTCATGGGATGAACCAAATTGGATTAAGAGTAATCCAAATTAGACTAATTGAGTTAGACTCAAGTTGATTCAAGTGTTGAATGAGTCTAATTTAGATTTGATTAATCAAATCAATTTAAATTAAATGAATAGAGATTCATTAAATTAAATTGACTTGAATCAAATGGTTGGATTTGATCAACCATGGGAGATATGAGTTCAAGTTTGACTTGACTTGAGAGGGAAGATGAAAGGTCAAGTTTGACTTGACCAAATGCAATGTCATGATGATGACTTGGCATGGCGCCAATGATGATGTTCCACATCATCATGGACACATCATGGGGTGCCACCTCATAAGGAGACCAAGAGCCATTGGCTCTTGGAGTTACATGCATGTAACCCCTTATAGTGGGTTATGGATGATGTGAAGTTAAGTTGTGTAACTTCATCTTCTTCCTCCTCTCTTCCCTCAAGCTCTCTCTTCCTCATCTAGCCATGAACGTCCAAGGGGTGCTAGCACACTCTAGGATGCTTTTCTCCACCTATTGCTTGTGTGGATACCGATAGAGGAGTGTACACTTGACACTCTCGAGTTCCGGCGAACCTTTTTGGGACGGCCGGGATAAGCGAAGGGCGTCGCTACGAGGGTAACACTCTCACCTTCTAGATCTAAGGTAGATCTAGGGTTTTTATATAAACACATACATGTTTTTTTTTAATACATCTTCGCACGGATCCGTGGCCGGGGCTTCCGAGGTTTCCGCAACGCAAAAAGCGGTTTTTGCGGCTCGGAAAAACCCAATTAGTGGTATCAGAGCCACGTGCGAAGCATGTATGTGTTTCGTTTTTGTAGTTTTTATATTAGATATAAAAAATTACAGATTTATATGTTTTTGTAAATTTTCTTATTTTATAGAATTTTTGGGTATTTTTCTCGTAGAGTCGAAGCAACGAGTGTTGGGACACTCGTAGGCTTCAACCATCGAGAAAAACTCTCCGAATCGGCGAGTTCTCGCTTTAGGTTTTTGGGACAGAGACTTAAGTCGTTGTAAGATCATTGTAGGGACACTCGCGAAGTTTATTTTTGCGAGTAGGGCTGCCCCTATCGAAAGGGGCCATGTCCTTGCGATCGCGCTTAGCTTAACCGCGGACCGTTTCGGAGGGGTGACTCATAAATTCAAAATAAATTAAGAAAAATTATAAAAATTTTCTGTAAAAATACATAATTTAGAATTATGTATAATTCTGTGATTGTCATGGCCCAATAACCCAATTGGATTGGATTATGTGTGTTGTAATTCATAATCTGACTGCGTCTTAGTTTTGTGGTTGTGCGTGTTGTAAAGTGTTTGCGACCTGCGCGTCGCACCTATTCTTTTAATATTCTAGTTGTAAATAGTTTTAGACTCGAATGTAACTCGAGTTTCGTATTTGTAATGTACAAAAATGGAGCGGTGGAAAGTCCACTTGAAGACGAGCTTACGAGAAGGGTGACGACGACACATGGCGGTCAAAGGAAGCGCTTGGAGAAGCCGCTAGCCTTAGGTTGACCATCCGATCTTCTCATTGGCTTGAGAAGATCGTAGTAGGGCCATGACTATATCACATTTAATGATATATATATATGTTGATATATATATATGTATATTTAATTGATTTTGCTTGTATGTATGTGATGCATGCTAGTAGAAAAATGTTTGTATGTATATGATGCATGCTAGGTTAATTTTCTTGTATGTATATGATGCATGCTAGAATAATTAATGTATGTATATGATGCATGCTAATATTGGATAATAAAGGCCTAAATGTGTATAAGATACACATTACGATTAGATTAGATCATAATCGAATCAACTCGAAAATGCCTACCGAGCCTTGATACCCATCACTACCTCGATCATTTGTTGTTGTTGAATCTGCCAAAGCAGAGCAACGCATATTATCTTGGTAGGGTGCGGAGGGACAATCTTGGTCCCGCCTATCACGACTCGGGTTAGAGTAAGCTCAATTAGATTGAGCAAAACTAGTTAACTCAATTGGATCGAGTAGAACTATAGGCATATTCCAATCGTTGAAAAAGTAGGTTAAGATCGCATTTACACTAAATCTTGGGCGATTTAGCCAAAGCTAACTCAAGGTCTTTTGTAAATGTGGGTCTTAATCCTATAAACAAGAGTTGCATAGAGATGTAATCGGTAATGTGTTACCCACCGATCGTACTAAGTCTTGGGCGATTTAGCCAAAGCTAACTCAAGGCTTAGTATGATGTGGATCTTGTCCCGCAAGAATTATAGCTAGTTTGTATGAATCTAGTAAAAGTGGTTTGACCACATCCATAACTCGATTCTACAAAATTCCTATAATTTAGTGGGAGCATCATTTGATTAAAGGCCTAATTAAATGATAAAAGGAATATGATATTAATTATCTGCATTGTATGTTGTAGATAACTATGTCGTAACCACGAACACTCTCTCTGCGATCGTCCTTGAGAAGGACAAGCTCAATGGAGCAAATTTTTGATCGGGTAGTGAACGAGAATTGTTCTCACCCAAGAAAGGAAGTTATGCGTCAGAGCGGCCCATTAGGAGGCACCTCCTGCCAATGCCTCGCGAGCTGACAAAGATGCTTACAAGAAGCATCAAGATGATGCATTAGATGTGTCATGTCTAATGCTCGCGACCATGAACTCTGAGCTTCAGAAGCAACACGAGTTCATGAATGCTTATGATATGGTTGGACATCTTCGTCAACTATATCAAGGACAAGCTAGGCATGAGAGATATGAAGTCTCTAAGGCATTATTTGGGTCCAAAATGCAAGAAGGGACTCCCGTAGGTACATATGTACTCAAGATGATTGGGTACGTAGAAAACATACAAAGGCTGGGATTCCCACTTGGCCAAGAGCTGGCCACTGACCTAATCTTGCAATCTTTGCCACAAGCCTTCAATCAATTTGTCATGAATTATAACATGAATGAAATTGATAAGTCATTGCCTGAAATGCTCAGCATGTTGAGAACTGCAGAGCTTAAACCTTAAGAAGGGTAAATCTGACACCATTTTGATGGTGCAGAAGAAGAAAGGCAAGGGCAAGCCTAAAGGTAAGGGAAAGTCCCAAGCCAAGGGCAAAGGCAAAGAACTTAAACCCAAAGGAGGGGTAGCCAAGGAAGGGGCTTGCTTCTTGCAAGGAAGCGAGACCTGGAAGCGTGCGCAAGGCATACACGGAAGATCTTAAGAAGAAGAAGTGAGACTTCTACTTGGTATAAATGTTATAGAAGTCAATCTATCTATTTCTTCATCATGGGTATTAGATCGGATGTGCATCTCACATTTGTACCAATGTGCGGTGAGAAATAGCGGGGCATTGACAAAGGCGAGGTGGACCTACGAGTAGGCAATGGAGCAAGGGTTCTTCTTTATTCTTTGTAGGAACTTATGATCTATCTCTGCCCTCTGGGCTTGTACTAGAATTAGATGAATGTTGTTATGTGCCTGCCTTAACCAAGAACATCATTTCAGTTTCTTGTTTGGACAAGAAAGGATTTTCATTTATAATAAAGAACAAATGTTGTTCAGTTTATTTAAATGATATGTTCTATTGTAGTGCACCTCTAATGAATGGACTCTACTTTCTAGACTTAGAGAGCCCTATCTATAACATAAGTACCAAGAGGTTCAAGTCAAATGAGTTGAACCAAACCTATCTCTGGCATTGTCGCTTAGGTCACATAAATGAGAGTCGCTTATCTCAGCTCCATAAGGATGGGCTGCTAGACTCATTTGATTTTGAATCATATGAGACATGCGAGTCTTGCCTTTTAGGTAAGATGACCAAGACTCCCTTTAGTGGACATAGCGAAAGAGCAACAGATTTGTTAGGACTTATACATAGTGATGTATGTGGTCCTTTCAATGTTGCTGCTAGATGTGGTTACAGGTACTTCATTACATTTACTGATGACTTCAGTAGATATGGTTATGTGTATCTCATGACACATAAATCAGAATCCTTTGAAAAGTTCAAAGAATTCAAGAATGAAGTACAAAACCAACTTGGCAAGAGTATTAAGATACTTCGATCAGATCGAAGTGGTGAATACCTTAGCCATGAGTTTCGTGACTATCTAGCTGAGTGTGGGATTCTATCCCAACTCACTCCTCCTGGAACACCACAGTGGAATGGTGTATCCGAAAGGAGGAATCGTACCCTATTGGATATGGTACAATCTATGATGAGTCACATAGATCTTCCTATATCCTTTTGGGGATATGCTCTAGATACAGCATCCTTTACCCTTAACCGTGTACCATCCAAGGCTGTCATAAAGACACCATATACGATATGGACAGGGAGAAATCCCAAGATGTCTTTTATGAGGATTTGGGGTTGTGAGGCTTACGTTCGACGTCAAGTCTCAGACAAACTGGGACCCAAATCCGATAGGTGCTATTTTGTTGGATATCCCAAGGATACAAAGGGATATTACTTCTACATTCCCAGTCAACACAAAGTGTTTGTGGCAAAGACTGGGGTTTTTCTAGAAAGGGATTTTGTTTCTAGAAAAACTAGTGGGAGTACCTTCGATCTTGAAGAAATTCAAGATAAGGACCATAGCACTGAGGCCTTGATGGAGATTGAACAGGAACCACAAAGTGTTGTGGGTGATGAGGTTGTTGCACAAAGAGTTGTGGAACAACCACCTGTTCAAGTAGACCTACCTCTTCGCAGGTCTGATAGGGTACGTCGTCAACATGAGAGATACTCATTTCTCTTGTCTGACCATGATGACGTTATGCTCATTGAGAATGAGCCTACCTCCTATCAGGAAGCTGTGATGAGCCCAGATTCTGAGAAATGGCTAGACGCCATGAGATCCGAGATGGAATCCATGTACACTAACCAAGTATGGACTTTGGTTGATCCACGAAGGGAATTGAGCCCATTGGGTGTAAGTGGGTCTTTAGGAAAAGGCGACATGGATGGACTTACGCATACCTATAAGGGCGATTGGTGGCTAAAGGTTTCAAGCAAATTCATGGTATTGACTATGATGAAACCTTTTCTCCAGTGGCGATGTTTAAGTCCATTCGGATCTTGCTTGCTATTGCAGCATACCACGATTATGAGATCTGGCAGATGGATGTCAAAACCGTGTTTCTGAATGGAAACTTACTCAAGGATGTGTACATGACACAACCTGAGGGTTTTGTAGATCCACAGCATACTGGGAAGGTATGCAAGCTGCAAAGGTCCATTTATGGGCTAAAGCAAGCTTCTCGTGGAATCTTCGATTCGATGATGCGATCAAACAGTTTGGTTTCATCAAGAATGAAGATGAACCCTGTGTCTACAAGAGGGTTAATGGGAACGCAGTTGTGTTCCTTGTATTGTATGTGGATGACATACTACTCATTGGGAATGACATCCCTTCGCTGATCTATGAAGACTTGGTGGGGCGTGCTTCTCAATGAAGGACTTAGGTGAAGCGACTGTATTCTAGGCATCAAGATCTATAGAGATAGATCTAAGAGATTGCTTGGCCTAAGTCGAGTACATACATTGACAGTATTACTTGGTTTGCCATGCGAATTCCAAGAAAGGACTTCTGGATGTCACATGGTGTGAGTCTTTGAAGACTCAAAGTCCCTCTTCTAGAGAGGAGAGAGACCGCATGGATAAGATCCCTTACACATCCGCTATAGGATCTATCATGTATGCGCCATCTTTGTGTACTCGATGTCTCGTATGCTTTGAGCATGACGAGTAGATACCATCGAGATCGGTGGCGTCATCGGATAGCAGTCAAGAATATTCTTAAGTACTTGAGAAGGACTAAAGAATATTTCTTGATATTTGGAGGCGATGAGGAGCTAGCTGTAAAGGGTTACAGCGATGCCAGCTTCCAAACTGACCAGGATGATTATAGATCGCAGTCAGGGTTCGTGTTTTGCTTGAATGGTGGCGCTGTGAGCTGGAATAGTTCCAAGCAGAACACAGTTGCTGATTCTACAACAGAGGCCGAATATATCGGTGCTTCCATCTTATTCGAGAGATTATCGATAGAGGAGATGTGAAGATTTGCAGAGTACCCACAGACGCTAACATCGCAGATCCCTTAACCAAGGCTTTGGCACAGAAAAAGCATGATGGTCACACTAGGTCATTGGGTATTTGATACTACGACCTCAAGTCCCACGGATCGACAGGTAAGCACAGGTCAGTATCCTCTACTTGTTGGGCAAGCATTCCGTTCTTAATAAAGAAATTGATTTTGGAAGGAAGCAGTGTCAGCGGACGTTGGCAGCCATGGATTCCAAGATGCAATCGCCCATGAGGTAGGCCAAACCGATCAGCAGTAACGCCTGGAGTAAGCCCTACTTACAGAAGCCACATCTGTGAGCCTACTTTATCCCTCAAAGGATGCAATATCAGCGTAAATATTAAAAGATGCATGTAATGCTAATGCAGTAGTAGTAAAGTAGTCAATAGCATTCCCAAAAAAAAATGAAGAAGAAAATATTCCCCAAAAAATAAGTGAAGTAGATTCCTTAGGATACGGTGCGGTGAAGCGTTACAGTTCAAATTTCAATTGGAATATATTGTGGGGTGAAAATTATGTAACTTTTTTTTTTCATCTAGTTGTGAAATTCACAAAGAATATTTGATCTTTTGTCTCAAGAAATAAAAATTATAAAGGTCGACATTAATACATTATAGTGAGCCTTTTCAAATTTATTTGATCGATGAGTCAAGGAAAATGGCTTATCTAAGAGTGTATTTTGTTTAAGTTATCATGCATAATCTTATTTAAATAATCACATAATTAAGATTATAAAAAATAAAACATAATTTATATTGTTTGGTTAGTAATACAATAAAAATTTATTTATTTAAAAATTTTAATTTATAATATAATTTAATATTTTATTGTATTATCCTTAGATGATATTAATTGGGTGTTAACTCATATAAGTGACTTTTAAAAATTTCGAATAATTGTCTACAGTACCTTTCTTAACTACGGAATTAATAAAAATTTTACACTTCTAAAATGATTAAATTCCATATTATATGTTCCTTCTATTGATGTGACAAATCTCCTCTATTATTTGAGAATCGTCGATTATCTTTAATCAAATATAATGAAATAAAATAATTGTCAGATATTCAAAATTATGAATAAAAATTTTGAACCCAACCTGCCTTAAGATTAATTGGATAAGTAAAAATTTAAATATGTGAATTATATAAAATAAATAAATAAGAGAATCAAAAGAAAATATTTAAAAAATTGATCTATATATAAATTATATTTCAAATTTATTTAGTAGGTGAATTAAGAGGGAAACTATCTACTGGACTTAGTTTAGATGATGTCCAAACATCTATATTATAAAAAAAAACTTTTTATTAGAATCATAAAAATGATATTCTTTTTTATTAATTATCAAATTAATATTTTATCTTATTTGATTGATCGAATTTTTTTTTTTTACTTTAACTAGTCTGAATATGGTAGTAGTTAAGAATCGTAGTTGTTATAACATACGTATAGTTATGTTTAATTTAAGACGGTAATTATATGGGTACTTCTCACATGAAGTATTGGAATCAATTTTTAATGGATATGAAATATCTTATGGAGTTTTTGATCTCCCCCCTCAAAAGGATCATTATATCAGGATAAAGTCTTTCGCAATTTATCATCCTTCATTAAATTAAAGGATCGGTCTAAAAAGCGCTTAGTATGAGTATTATCATATTTATCACATGTTTAATTTAAGTTAACACTGGTTAACATGTCTCTCACGTATTTTGGTCACCACGTCAAGGCCTATAGAACTCTCTGCGATTTACCTCCCTCATAATAATCGTGAGACAGATCGGTAGAGACTGTTGGATTGATGGATTCCAACTTTTGATGATATAATATATAATAATAATTTATAACTGCTATAATATGTGCAAAGATGAGAGTTTGTTCAACTTAAGTAAATATTGGTCTACTATAATATGTACACAAATATTGATTAATATCATGTTATAACAATTATGATTCACAGTGAATATAAGGGTTGAGTCCGCGCTGAATGTGTTTCACAAAACATGTATAATAGAAATAAAGTATAATAAATTTTTAATTTATTATAACATACACATCCATGTATGCAGGATACAACATGTGCGAACATAACCGCAAAATAAAACTTTACGAAAGAATAATATTTATTCAAGGTATACCTGTCAGATGATGCGAAACAGAAATAACATCAACCTACAACCTCAATAGAGTTTGTCTCTACTCGTATCCACACCGAGCCTTCGTTAAGACGGCTTCCAAAGCCCGAGTTATGCCTCCGCTTCGGTACTAGTCGAAGTAGATGACTGATGTATGAAAATTGCAAGTGCATAGTCATCGTCAAATAATAAAAATATCGATCATACAGGGATTGCATTGTTGAATACCGCCTTTGCACATAGGGTTGATTATCCAAAAGAATCACAAAATGAGATTTTGAGTTCGAAGGTGGAGAGAAGGGACGACAAGGAAACAATTGTTAGTGAAAGCCCTAGAGCCAATCATGTGATGATTGTTGTATGGACTTTATTGTATCATATTCCTATTTATAAAGGCATGGTTATTATATTTACTTGTATTGGTGCCAAATAACTAAATATAATAATGTCCTTGAGTAGTAGGTTCTTATCTATATCAATCGATTGGTTGAATCGATAATGAGATGATATAGAGAACACTACTCTTAATCATTCCTAGTCGAGTATTAACATTCAGGGACAATGTTAATGCGTAGAGACTAGCATGTAGGTCAACAAAATGACTTGATCTCACAAGTCATGGATATGAGATATCAAGTTGACACATGGGTATGCATTGGAGAATGTATACTGAATGACCCGCCATGAGAAAGTATCATGGATCGTTATATGAGTGTCATATACTTTCTCATGTGGCTATTAGTATGACTATTAGTCCTTAGACCTGAAGTCACCATGGTTCCCTACATAACGAGTTGCATACTTTGGCTTCGTCAAACGTCACCCGTAAATGGGTGGACTATAAAGGCGATTACTGGGTATGTAACGAATTATGCGGAGGGATGTGAGTGATGTAGATGGGATCTATCCCTCCTATATGACGGGGGTGACATCGATATTCTTGATAGAGTGAGACCACGGAGTGCATGGCCATGCCCAAATGAGTCAATATGAGATATTGAGCTCATTTGATTAGAGTGAGTCTACTTGGAGTTCAAGATTTAGATTGTGCAGGGATGACACGGTCTATGCCTCGATTGGTCAATCTAGATGTCAAGGATAGAGGGACATTGTCACATATTGTGAGAGTCACAATTAGTAGTCACAAAGGTGATGTTGAGCTCAACATTCTTGTAACTTGGGTAGCAATGATGTGTTGCTAGATACCGCTCATTGCTTATGTTCCTAAATCGGTTTAGGGACATTGCCAACGTTACAAGAACCTATAGTCACACACATAAGAGCAATTAGATGGAGATTAGGTTCATATGATGAACCATGAGGATTAGGTTCATGGGATGAACCAAATTGGATTAAGAGTAATCCAAATTAGACTAATTGAGTTAGACTCAAGTTGATTCAAGTGTTGAATGAGTCTAATTTAGATTTGATTAATCAAATCAATTTAAATTAAATGAATAGAGATTCATTAAATTAAATTGACTTGAATCAAATGGTTGGATTTGATCAACCATGGGAGATATGAGGTCAAGTTTGACTTGACTTGAGAGGGAAGATGAAAGGTCAAGTTTGACTTGACCAAATGCCATGTCATGATGATGACTTGGCATGGCCGGCCAATGATGATGTTCCACATCATCATGGACACATCATGGGGTGCCACCTCATGAGGGAGACCAAGAGCCATTGGCTCTTGGAGTTACATGCATGCATGTAACCCCCTTATAGTGGGTTATGGATGATGTGAAGTTAAGTTGTGTAACTTCATCTTCTTCCTCCTCTCTTCCCTCAAGCTCTCTCTTCCTCATCTAGCCATGAACGTCCAAGGGGTGCTAGCACACTCTAGGATGCTTTTCTCCACCTATTGCTTGTGTGGATACCGATAGAGGAGTGTACACTTGACACTCTCGAGTTCCGGCGAACCTTTTGGACGAGCGGGATAAGCGAAGGGCGTCGCTACGAGGGTAACACTCTCACCTTCTAGATCTAAGGTAGATCTAGGGTTTTTATATAAACACATACATGTTTTGTTTTAATACATCTTCGCACGGATCCGTGGCCGGGGCTTCCGAGGTTTCCGCAACGCAAAAAGCGGTTTTTGCGGCTCGGAAAAACCCAACAACAATATGGAGAACTTTATACGAGAAGAAACTCTAGGGTTCGATATTGCTTGATAATGTTTGTTGGATGTGACTCCTATAATCTTGACATACGACAATGAAGGGACTCATTCTAAGGTAGTCGATGTGTCTATGGGGGTGAAGAAAAGAAAGAAAATATCAACGTGTCTACCTTAACCACATCTTAGAAAGAGAGCAAAAGCATATCCATTAAACTCTATGACGAATCGTAAAAATCTCTCGAGAGAAAATCCACTTTCAAGATGTCGGTGCAAAGAAGTCTTTGGTTGCTTAGGAAATCTATCACATGAACCCCACAAGCCTTTCTTTACCTAACACCTTTACTCATGAACAAGCCCTCAAGTTGATTTAGGAGGTCGGAGATTAGGGTTTACTGGTAGGTACGTCCCCCTCTCTCTCAGATATGATCTGGATGTGCCTTAGTGTATTGTCGCAACTAGAGTTTCCTCTTGGTCCAACCCAAAGAAAGAAACTTCTGAATCTAGGCCAACGACAAACGGTCGGATAGAATAGATGCAGCACACAAAAATCAATCACGATCGAGAACGCGTCATAAACAAAAGGAAATCAATGCATTAAATCAAAACAATACATCATGTTACTTCTTAATCATATAGTCATGGAGACCACTCCATGAAGGAGTTACAAACACATAGACGATAGAAAAGAAAGAATTAATGTGACATCCTATGTTTTGAGCATCTTCTCCTCGGGAGCCCCCCAAGATGGATCATTGTCACCAACCCTCAGATCCTTGCCTATTAGCCTCCCCTAGGCTTCGATCCCCTTTGTTAGAGGCTTGGGGTCTCTTTTATAGGCTTTCGAAGTTGATTAGTTTGTTATTTGGTGGAGGAATAGCATTGATAGTTGCATATTACACGGGCTGGAATAGCATGCCACGATCGTATTGGATGGCACGATCCCGCTGTGCTTAAATCTGTGCTCGAGAGCAATTGGGCGGAGGGTTCCATGGTCATGGGACCCTCCATGGGAAAGCCATGGTCTGGAGGCTTCGTGTCGACTCTGTTTGTTCCCCATTTGATCGTAGATCCATGTGACTTTCCTCCATCATTTAATTATGCCTTCTTTTGTTCTGAATTGTGCTCTTTTGAGAATAAAAACATGAACCCATAGCTATTTGAACTAAAAAAATGAAACGAATGCAAATGCTATGTTTTTACCCTAGATATGCTAAAATACGATGAATGTATACTAAATGAACCCTAAAAAGTATGCATGATTCACACACATCTGTGACTGCCTGATCCGAGAGAGGGATCAAGGGCTCAATTTGTGTCCAGCGACCGAAGCAACCCAATGACGCAAACCAGTCAACAAGCTACCTTCACAAGGCTATTGTCTAGTGAAAACTAATGCTGCCTAGGGCTATTGGTCGTGTTGTTGGCAGGGAACTCGTCGGAGAAGTTGTAGCCAGAGGTGGGTGTAGAATCGGGGCGTCCGAGAGAGGGGTGAATATCAAACTTAGAAATTTTCTTTAATTAAATTTATAAACTTTTCTTTATATTTTTGAAATCAAAGTAATGCAGCAGAAATAAAATAAGGCACACAAAGTTTTTTACTTGGTTCACACTTCGAGCCAGATTGTTACTCCAAGGCCCATAACACCTCTAGGGCTACCTCGTTTGGCAATGCACTAAATACTCTCCAATTTAAAACCTTTCAAACTCAGAGAGGGTTCATTTACAAGAAATAAGGGTAAGGTACAAACCATCTTCCCTTAGCAATAATATAAAATAAATACAATGTAAGAGTATACTGACTTAAATGGAATGCAAAATGGAATACAAAATGGAAAAGCCGTTGGACCAGATGATATTCCGATAGAGGTATGGAAGTGTCTAGGGAAACAAGGTATTGAATGGCTTACAAAATTATTTAACATGATATTGAAAACAAAAAGGATGCTTGATCAATGGAGGGTAAGTATCCTAATTCCCTTATATAAGAATAAGGGAGACATACAAACTTATGAAAACTATAGGGGTATTAAACTAATGAGTTATACCATGAAACTTTGGGAAAAAGTAATAGAAAAAAGATTAAGGAAGGAGACCATGGTTCTCGAGAATCAATTTGGATTCATGCCAGGAAGGTCGACAATAGAAGCTATACATCTTCTCAGACAACTGATTGAAAAGTATAGAGAGCAAAAGCAGGATCTACACATGGTATTCATTGATTTAGAAAAAGCTTATGATAGAGTTCTAAGAGAAATAATATGGAGAATTTTGGAAAAAAGAGGTGTTAGTGTAACATATATTGAACTAATTAAGGATATGTATAAGGAAGTAACGATCAGAGTGAAGACTTCAGGTGGATTAACTGAAGCATTTCCAATAAAGATAGGGTTACATCAAGGATCAGCTTTAAGTCCCTATCTTTTTACACTAATCATGGACGAACTCACTGGACACATTCAAGACACATTACCGTGGTGCATGTTGTTTACAGATGATATTGTTTTAGTAGATGAGACACATGAAGGAGTAAATGCTAAACTAGAATCTTGGCGGGAAACACTAGAAGTGAAAGGTTTTAAGCTTAGTAGAGTAAAGACAGAATATATAGAATTTAAATTTAGCAATATTAGACGTAATGAGACAAGTGTTAAGATAGGAGATGATGAGTTGTCTGGAATTGAGAGCTTTAAATATTTAGGATCATTTTTGCAAGATGATGGAGGGATTGAGAGAGATGTCTTACATAGAATACAAACAGGATAATTGAAATGGAGGAAAGCATCAGGTATTTTATGTGATCGTAAAGTGCCTCTAAAACTTAAAGGGAAGTTCTACAAAACGACAATTAGACCTGCTATGTTATATGGAGCTGAATGTTGGGCTACGACTCGAGCATATGAGCAAAAGATGAGAGTTGCAAAGATGAGGATGTTAAGATGGATGTGCGGACATACGAGGATGGACAGAATAAGAAATGAGAGCATTAGAGAAAAAGTTGGTGTTGCATCTATTGAAGGAAAGCTCCGAGAGACACGTTTAAGGTGGTACGGACATGTACTTAGACGACCAATAAATGCTCCAGTTAGGCGATGTGAAATGATACCAAATATACACATCAAACGAGGAAGAGGAAGACCAAAAAAGACTTGGTTAGCAACAATAAAACAAGATAAAATTTATTTAAATATAGATGATGATATAGTAGGGGATAGAGTCCAATGGCGTAGAAGGATCCATATAGCCAACCCCACCTAGTGGGATAAGGCTTTGTTGTTGTTGTATTGTTGTTGTTGTTGTAAGAGTATACTGACAATCTCAAGGATGTACAAATGTAGCGATGAAGCTCGTAAATGACGATGTAGCACACAAATGTAGGAAAGAGAGTAAGAATGTATATTTTTTTGAAGTTGCCTCAACACTACTTTTATAAGTTGATCCTAAGCATATGGACCATCTCCCAGTCACCTCTATATCAGTTCGTCGATATGGCAACTTAGCCTTCCTAGGCGCTTGGACCTGGCCCAGGCAACTCCAAGTCACCCTTATCTGCTCTAACACAGTTCTGGAATTTTCTAGTCCCAATCAACTGGACATAGTCCAATTGCTTGGAATACTTGCCAACTTTGTCGCATGATCTCCAGGAATTGCCAGCTCGGCTTGCCAACTTGCTATCCAAGTCGCTTGGATTTGGTCCAACCAATTGGACCTTGAGGCGCCTGGACCCTATCCTGTCGCTTGGAGACCTGTAACACAGGATTAGCACAAGTAAAATATAAAATGTATTAGTAGTAGTAATACTTCCTTGATCTCGTCTTTAGAGTCCAACTTTGACCCTCTGTCGGATCGACGACTACCTTTGTCCTCAATCGAGGACTCGATCTCACCTATGTTGGGACCTTTGTCGTCACTAGAGGGAATGAATAGTGTTTCTCCGATTCAATCATTCAATTTTGTTCGTGCTCATCTACACTAATGTTAATGCACAACGAAAATAGAAATAAACACTAAAATAAGATACAAGACAAGCAAACACAAACACAACATGAGATTTATATAGTTCGGAACCCTAATTCCTTCTCTATGACTGAGCTATAGAGTGAGCTCTAGTGATGCACACCACCACTAAACCTTCTCCTTCTCAGAAACAATCCGAAGGTGAAGAAACCTCTTACAATAAGGAGCTTACAACAAAAACAACTAAGATACAAGATAAGAATGAAATACAAAACAAAAATCACTTTACATGGGTGCTTTTGATTGAATACTTGTTTGGTTGCTTTGAGATGCTTTGAAGGTCTGGAAAGTAGCAGCGTTTCTCCTCTAAGAACTCCAAGAACTGGCTTCTCAACCCTCCTTCGCAACCTCCATTTAAGACACCAATCGACTACTCAGTTACTCATGGTCTCACAACGGACTAATCTATGTCGAAAATAGTCAATTAGTCGACTACCCCAACCCAACAATCGACTACCATAGCCAGCAGTCGACTATCATAAGCCAGCAGTCGACTTCGAGAAATTCTGTGCCATGTCTACTTAAGGTCAGTCTGTAGGATCGAGAAAATGCTAGAGTGGGGGGGAGGGTGAACAACGTTCTAAAAACTAACTCGTAAAAGCACAAAGTATTGCAGCAGAAATAAGTAAAGATAAAACACAAGGACAAGTTTGTTTTTACTTGGTTCACAACCAACTGGTTGCTAGTCCAAAGCCCTATGATCCTTGATCTCTTCTGAAGGGCAATCCACTAAAACTCTCTTCCTCGTTGGAGGTAAGAGATACGAAATGGTACACAAAATGTAAGGAAAGAGGTAACACTCCTACCTCTCCTCTTAGCAATTAGAAAACACAAAACCAAAAGCAATTAAGTAACTAAGTAGCACTACCAACTAAAAGTATAAGTGTTAGAAGCTCGATCAGCGTTACGACATCGTTGCATGGTGATGAACACTTTTTATTGATGGAGCACTTAGGAGCCTTTTTGATGATCGAAGAAGGGTAATTTGCCTCTTCTTTTATTGCCTTTCAAACCCTATTACATTGAGCTTTAGATCTTAGTCAAACATCATTATCCACTCCTCCTTTTGTGGATCTTATCTTGACCTTCCTCGAAGAGATCAGATTCATTGACAGTCGACTGAAGCTTCCAGCAGTTGACTGATACTATGTCGGCTCAGGATTTCTACTGGTAGCTCAGGAATTGTATCGATCTCTTGGGAATTCTACTGGTCGCTCGGGAGCAATTGACTGATGCTCTGCTTGCTCGGTATCTGCTCGAGAATTCCACTAGTTGCTCTAGAATTACACTGGTTGCTCGGGAATTCACTGCCTGCTCGAGAATTCCACCAGTTGCTCGGGAATTACACTAGTTGCTCGAGAATTCACTGCCTGCTCAAGAATTCCACCAGTTGCTCGGGAATTACACTAGTTGCTTGGGAATTACACTGGGTGCTCGAGAATTGCACTGATTGCTCTGGAATTACACTAGTTGCTCGGTAATATAATAGAAAGCATATAAAACAAAGTTGGCACAAGAACTATATATATAAGACATTCCTTTACCATCTGATCTCGACTTAGACCTTCCTCCGAAAGTCTTAGTCGGATCGACGCCTAAGGTTGTCCCCGTACAGAGGACATGTCTGTTGGATCGAAGCGGATCGCTAAAGGGGGGGGGGGGTGAATAGCGATAAAACCTTTTTTTTGTTCATTCGTTAAAACCTGAGTAGATAATTAATTGCAGCGGAAAGATAAGCAATAAATAAAGGAGATAAATATTTTTACTTGGTTCGTAGCTTTCGGCTACTACTCCAAGGCCCTAGTGGTCCTTGACCACGTACGGAGGGCAAAACACTAAAGAACTCCTCCTCGTTAGAGGTAGGAGTTAATCGTTACAAATAAAAGCAAAAAGCTTGAGGTAGAGGGACACTCCCCCTCTCCTCGTTACGATAAAAGCTCCGAGATTTGAAAGTAATGAACTGAAATAAACAACTTAAACTGACGTAATAAAAAGAAAACAATTAAACCTAGACGTCGGAGAAGAAGCACTTCGTTGTCGAAAAGTTGTAGCTTGACGGAGGCTTTTGGAAGCTTAGAATTGATGATGAAACCCTAGGATAGACCCTCCTTTTATAGCCTTTGAGCCCCTTTTCGAGAGGAACCCTAGCCAATCACATTTGAGCACCACTCCCCTTGAAATGAGGTGATAAGTCTTGACTCCTCGAGGCTGATCCTTGACCATCGATCATTGATGGCCATCATCGATCGAATGTTGACCTCGTAGTCGATTGTTGGGCGGCGGAGTCCTCCAAGTCGGCGATCGATGCTAGCTGCAAGGCAAAGTTAGCTTAACAAAAACATTAATTCGACGACCTCCGACCGTCCAATCTCGACCTAGACCACCTATAGGATGTCTTTGGTCGAATCTACGCCTAAGATCATCCCCGTAAAGAGGATACGACCTCACTTACTCTCACACACACACGAGCTTATCTCGATACTTACTGTGTTACTTTCTCTTCCGGCCTTCCACTCGATTCCTTCGGCTCCCTCCGAAGTCACTCGAGTGTCGCCCGACCACCGTGGCTTCCTCTGGGTGTCGCTAGCCTTCAACTCCAGCTATAGCAATTTTCTGTACACTTGATTCAGCTCGTGAGATAACGATATGAGCTTAACTTTGTATCGTTTGCTATAATCAAAACTCAGGTTCGACTTAGGTGCCTACTGCACCAACAATCTCTCCCTTTTTGATTTATGGCAAACCCACATACAAAGTTAAGGAAAATAAATTAAGTGCATTAAGCAAAATGAGTATGAGATATGCATGAATAAGCAAGAGTATATAAAAAACTCTTTTTCAAGTGCTCCCCCTTGAGGAATCCTCCCTCTTGACCGAGGGTGAGTACTTGAGAAAGAGTTTTAACTCTCCCCCTTGATGTTTGCTACTAAAAAAAGAATTAAGCAACCGAAATTACTTAATATTGGCCATAGTGTTTAAAATAAATTTTAAGTTAAGAAATAAAAAATTTAATTTCTTAACCTTGGCCTTTACCTTCGTTTTGTTAACAAAAACAAGTTAACTTAAAGTTAAGTAAATGTGTTTAAGTTAGCCTTTACTTCCGTTTTGTTACCAAAAACAAGTTAACTTAAAGTTAAGTAAATTACTTCCGTTTTGTTAACAAAAACAAGTTAACTAAATGTGTTTAAGTTAAGAATTCTCTTAACTTGTTTTGTTAACTTAAAGTTAAGTAAGCCTTGGCCATAAAAAAAATTGATCCCTTAACTTTGGCCTTTTTCTCCCCCTTTTGCCATATATCGAAAAGAGTGAGGGTGTGTGTGGAATAAAAAATAAGTATTAATTTTAAAGTCCAAGCATGTTCCACATTATTTTGAAAATAATATACTGAAAATAAGTTCATCTATAAAATGTTCGACTCATATTTGGCTTGATTGATATGAAAGATCAACCAGTCCTGGTCAGAGTCGGTTAGTATGTATGATTATACTCCGTGGTTCATAGCGATGCACTAGCTCTACATCTGGAACCAGGAGTAATGTCCTAACATCTCACGCCCATCTACGTGGCTAAGTACACAAACACATTAGTCCTATGTGTTGTGAGATGTATTGACTCCTTAAATCTATAGGTGCATGATATCTAAGGTAAGTCCTATACTAGTTCCATGAAAAATGAAAAGTAAGAAATAGTAGTAATATAATTTGCAAAGTCCTATTCTACTACGCACATGCCCAATTTTCGTCTTAATAGACTAAATTCGTCTTCGGGTAGGGGTTTAGTAAATAGGTCTGCCAAGTTAGACTTCGATTCGACGTATTCGAGTTGTATGGCTCCGTTGGCCACATGTTCTCGAATGAAATAGTGTTTGACCTCTATATGTTTGGTCCTAGAGTGACATATCAGATTCTTAGTAAGATTAATTGAACTAATGTTATCTACGTGAAGTTTAGTATTTGTAAAGTCTAACTTAAAGTCGCGGAGAGTGTGCTTCATCCAAAGAAGCTGAGTGACACACTCACCCATCGCGATGTATTCGGCTTCGGTGGTAGATAAGGCAACACAGTGTTGCTTCCGACTGCACCAACTTACTAGACTCGAGCCGAGAAGTTGACAACAACCACTCGTATGTTGGGTTTCCGGCACCGCGGCGTGTGTGTGTTCGATCATGTTTCGTAAACATGAGCACAGCAGAAGCAATTAAAAATAATAAATCTATATTTATTACAACACACACAACACACGCATGCTATTACAACAAGTGTAGACATAACCGTAAATTAAAATTTGCAATAAAAGAAATTATCTACGTTATACCTTTCGTATGACGTGTAGCGGGAACGGCATCAACCGGAACGATCATCGTAAGAATCGTCTCTATCCGTATCCACGCCGAGCTCCTCGGGATGACTTCGCTAAGTCACGAGCTTCGTCTTCGTACGGGTTAATAGCCTCGTGTTGAAGACGACGTGATCGAGAGATGATCACGATCCGAATCCAAATTCGAATCCTAAAACGAGTTCTCAAAACTCGCTTCTCCGGAGAGGTATTCGTCAACCGTTTGACAAATCCTTCGTCCCCCACCTCAGAGGATTACCGGAGATCAAATCCCCGGTAAGTTAGCCGCTGTCGGAGCACTAACCGTCGTCCAAACGACGCTCCGACGAGAGGAGAAGAAGCTGTCCAGAAAACTGGACAGCTTGGTGGAGGATATAGGCGTCGGCCAACCAAGGAAAGAAAAGGCTCACCTTGATGCCAAACCTATAGGAGATCACCGGAGGGTCGCCGGAGGTTCACCGGCTGAAGCTTGGTTGCCGGCAACAAGTTGGACGGCGGCACAAGAGGTTGGGCGGCGGCACTCTAGGGTTGGCGCCGAAAACCTTCTTCAAGGGGTGGGCGGCAACTCGTTTGGATTAGGGCTTAATTATCCATTAAGCCCTCTTTTATAGAGAACTAATTCTCTTAATGGTTAATGGATCATATCCATAAAGCCCGTTAACCCGCTCCATTAAGATAAGTTAAAATAAACCAAACCATGATGGTTTATTTTAAGTTAAAACGAACGAACCAACCTTTGGTTCATTCGTTTAATATAAACCAAACCCTTTGGTTTATTCTCATCCATTGGATTAGAACCAAACCATTTTGGTCCATCCATTATGTCTTCATAAGACACGGCCCATCCACGCTTCCATTGCGACTGAAACAATTTCATGCTCGCTTTATGTTTGGTCCAACCAAACATAGTTTCTCTCGGTCTGAGAATCCCATTCTCAAGCTCATTTTAAATCCTTTGGATTACACTCGTTGTGCGTGTGACCAAATAGGTTCTCGGTTTATGTTGGCCGTCTATAATTAACCATTAATTATAGAACGATCAAGAGAGGCACCTAGTAGTACATCATGATCCCCAATTAACCGAAAAGATCAACGGTTGATCGAACTATTTACGAAACCCTTGATGCTCGAATGAATCGTGCCCCATTCCCTTCACTCATCTTATACCCACTTGGTTCAGGACATGGTCTATTGTGTCAGTCCCCACTAGGCTGACTACGTCACACCTAGCCCAAGTATCATTTCCTCGTCCTTCGGATTCTAGTTACTCCACATGTATCGAAGAGTACCTTACTCTAAACATGTAATGCTTTGGCCAAAGACTTTAGTATCAATTCTACGAGAGGCCATGGGTATACATCTCCTCGCAAGGAGTGGTGAATCCTTTATAGGCTATTCAAACACCTTGATCACTTGACTTATACCCAATCATCCGGGTCCACATCTCCTTAGAGATGTTTGCTTAAGATGTCAAAGCATAAGTCTCCATGATCAAGATGACTTGAATCGCATAAGTCGAAGGAACATCGCACTTAAGCCCAGTAAGAACTTCATTGACATATCTATATATGCGAGAGAACCATATGAAGTCTTACGGTGGTCACTCCAATGAACTAGTTACCATAACTAGCATCCACGATTAACTCGGACATCACTATGTCTCGGCCCGGTGAGAATCGGTGCTTGGATACACCAAGGAGTATACCTCGTGCTAGTCTCACGAATTGATGGTGTCGAATCCATCGATTCATCGACTAGGGATAATTCGATACATCACAATTACACATGTAGAGATACTCACTAGTTGTGATCAATCACAAATTCTCTCATGTTGTGAATCGTATCATGGGACATTGATAAATGAGTTTAAGATCAATCAAATACATAAAACATGTATACTCGAATAGTGAATCTTCATTTATCATATAAATGGTTCATACATAAAGCGATTGCCTTAGGACATCTCTCATATATTACTAACGGACTCCCGCCTTGGCCTAATGCCAATCGCTCGGTATCGATACCATAAGCTCTAACATGACCCTCAAACTTACTTTGAGGTAATGCTTTAGTCGAAGGATCCGCTAAGTTCCTTTCGATTGGGAATTTTCTCGATTTGTATTTCGTTCCTCTTGATGATCTCTGATAAGATGATAGCGTGAAGCACATGTTTGGATCATTGATGAGACCACATCAAGTTCGAGAGATGAACTTCTTGATCCAAACCGCTTCCTTTTGCTTCGAAGGCTGCAATGTATTACGCCTTAGTGGCGAGAATCCGCTATAGTGTCAAGCTTGGAACCTTTCCAACTTATTGCGCCTCCATTCGGTGAATACATACGGACTAAGACATGGAATCATCCTTATGCATGCGGGTACATCCGTATACCCACGTATCACCATGTACCCTTCTCCATATATTAGGAACACATCCTTAGTTCTTCTTAAGTACTTAAGGATCGTCTTATGATCACCCAATGATCCATTCTGGATCGATTTGATATGCTCGTGACACTCGGAGCATCGATACATCGGGCCTCGTACATAACATAGCATACATGATAGATCCTATTGCGGATGCATAGGAATCTTACTCATGCAAATCCTCTCGTCTTACGTGCGGACACATAGACTTGAAAGGTGTACCCCATGCACGATGGGTAGAAACCTTTCTTGGATTCGACATGCTAAACCTCTTTGCTTTTCGGTCTATATATGTAGGCTGCGAAAGACCAAGCAACCGTTTGATCTATCTCTATAGATCTTAATCCCAAGGATGTAGGTTGCTTCTCCCGAGTCTTTCATGGAGAATGTCTTGGATAGCGAGCCTTCAGCGGCGTATTGAAACATCGTTTCCTATAAGTAGTATGTCATCTACATAAAATACTAGGAACACGACTGCACTCCCACTAACCTTCTTCTACACACAAGGTTAAATGCGGATTTTGTGAGAAATCAAACTTTTTGATGGTCTCATCAAAGCGGATATTCCGACTCTGGATGCTTGCTTCAATCCATAAATGGATCGTCAATTTGCATACCTTGGTTTTATTAGCAGATGTGAAACCCTCGGTGTATCATGTACACGTCCTTGAGCGAGTTTCCATTAAGGAAAGCTTTTACATCCATCCGCCATATCTCATAATCATAATGAGCCGCTATGGCGGGAGCATCCGAATGGATTTAAGCATAGCTACAGCGAATAGGTTTCGTCATAATCAACACCTTGTTTTTGGCGATATCCTTTCGCCACCAATCTAGCCTTATAGGTAATCACATTACCATCCATGTCGGTTTTCTTCTTGAAAACCCACTTGCACCCTATAGGCTTTATGCCTTGGTGGGTCAACCAAGTTCCAAACTTGGTTTCGTACATGGAATCCATTTCCGACTTCATGGCACCAAGCCACTTATCCCTTCTCGAACTTGTCGGACTTCTTCATAAGCGTAGGCTCCTCATCATCAATGAGTAACACGTCGTTCGATTCACTTACGAGAAATCCATATCTCTCAGGAATATTGCGTGTTCTACCAGATCTACGAAGATGTGGTGTTACAATAGGTCCAGCCGATTGCTCATCATTATGAGTTATCGGTTGTTGTGCTTCACCAGGTATCTCATCAATGTCTATTTGAGTCTCTCGAGCCTCCTCAAGCTCGACGACACTCCCACTGTTTTCTTGCAAGAGAAACTCTTTCTCTAGAAACACAGCATGCCTTGAAACAAACACCTTTTGTTCCACAGGATGATAGAATTGGTAACCCCTTGTTTCCTTAGGGTATCCAATAAATAGACATTTATCAGACTTAGCATCCAGTTTGTCTGATACAGTCCGCTTCACATAAGCAGGACAACCCCATATCTTCAAGTAAGATACATGAGATTTCTTACTAGCCCATATCTCATATGGAGTAGTAGAGACTACCTTGGTCAGGATTCTGTTTAACAAGTAAACAGCTGTCTGAAGTGCATAACCCCAAAAGGACTTGGGAAGAGTCGCATGATTCATCATTGATCTGACCATGTCCAACAAGGTCCGGTTACGCCTCTCAGATACACCATTATGCTGTGGTGTATAGGGCGGAGTCCATTGAGACAATATGTCATTGTCTCTTAGATAATCAAGAAACTCTTGACTTAAGTATTCACCACCTCGATCCGATCGAAGTATTTTAATACTTTTGTCATGTTGTTTCTCTACTTCATTTCTGAATTCTTTGAACCTTTCAAAGGCTTCAGACTTGTGTTTCATCAAGAACACATACCCAAACCGTGAGTGATCATCGGTGAAGGTAATGAAGTAGCTATAGCCTCCTAAAGCTTGAGTTGACATAGGTCCACATACATCAGTATGTACCAGACCTAGTAACTCTCCCACTCGTTCACCTTTTCCAGTAAAAGGTAACTTAGTCATCTTGCCTTTTAAGCATGATTCGCATGTATCGTATAAATCCAATTCAAACGATTCCAGAATTCCACATTGGTGTAATTCGGACATGCGTTTCTTGCTTATATGGCCAAGACGACAATGCCACATATAGGAGTCTATGTGATTATCCTTTCGAGCACGCGTGTTGCTCGCTTCGATATTGAAAATGTCACTGGATATGTCCAATGTATAAATGCCATTACTCAAAGTTCCAGTTCCATAAAGTACGCCATTCAAAGTTATATAACAACAATTGTTACTAAACGTTAAATGGAAACCATTTCTATTTAAGCAGGAAATAGAAACAATGTTCTTTATTAGAGAAGGAACATAATAGCAATTGTCCAGTTCCAAGACTAGTCCACTAGGGAGCTTCAGCAAATAAGTTCCGATGGCGACCGCAGCAACCTTTGCTCCATTGCCAACTCGCAAATTTGACTTCCCTCTGACAAGTCTTCTTCTATTACTTAGCCCCTGTATGTCATTACATATATGTGAGCTACACCCAGTATCCAATACCCAAGTGTCTAAGAAAATAGAATGACAATCAATAATGAAGATACCTGAAGAGGATGGGGCATCGGATGCCTTCATCTTCTTCATGGACTCAAGATAAATCTTGCAGTTTCTTCGCCAGTGGCCTTCCTTGCCCACGATGATGGCAAGTGCCCTTTTCTATTACGCCTTCTTTGCCTTTTTCTTTCCTTTCTTCTGTTCTTTTGCCTTCCTCTTAGAACCTTTCTTTGAGGAATCAACTAACAGAACCGCCTTCTCCTCATGCTTTACAGAAGGCTCCACAATCTTCAGCATATTAAGGAGCTCGGGAATGGTGGATTCCAATTTGTTCATCCGATAGTTCATCACAAATTGCGAGAAGCTCTTGGGCAAACAATGCAGAATTAAGTCAATACTTAACTCATGATCCATCACAAAACCGAGGGTAGCTAGCCGCTCGATGTACCCGTTCATCTTTAGCACAAACTGCACTACAGACGAACCTTCTTGCATCTTCGTAGTGAAGAGGAGCCTAGAGACCTCGAACCTTTCGGATCTCGCTTGCTCATCGAACAACTCATGAAGATGGAAGACCATAGTATTAGCATCCATATGCTTATGCTGCTTTTGCAGCTCAGGTACCATCACCGCTAACATGATGCAACTCGCCAGCTCAGAATCTGCCACATGTTTCTGATAGACCAACATTTGGTCTGGAGTTGCATCGTCCTTAGGACGGTCAGGAAGAGGCTCTTCAAGGACATATGCAAGCTTTTCCGGCTTGAGAACAATTCTCAGGTTTCTAAGCCAGTCCAGGAAGTTAGGCCCAGTCAGTTTGTTCGAATCCAAAATAGTGCGCAAATTCAAAGACGTCATGATCAATTTATTGACCTAGAAATACAAAACGAGCATATATGAGAAAATGATTTTAAAATGCATCAATATACATTTATGAATCCCATTCATTTTTCGAATTTCAAAAACCCCAAAATCACTTCGGGAGATTGTAGGTCCATCTCCGAATGGGCTGATATCCATCATAGATAAGAACAACCTTGGAGTGAGTCCAACAAGCCATTCTTAGCTATGATGGTGGGTATCAAGTATACCGATTACATATCATGTATATGTAACTATCACAATGTGCTATCAACTAATTGAATGTTTACACATACATTGGGTTGTTAACACATTAACAAGTATGGATCATATGCATAGCACCCAACTTCACCTCTCTTCACATCGACCTTGGAGTGAGTCCAACAAATCGATGCTCCATGTTAAAGCCGACCCATTAATCGCGAAATAGTTTTAATATGGTTAGAGCGCATTCAACCAATTAGCCAGGCTTGGAGTGAGTCCAACAACCCAAACTAACGATTGACCTCTGACTCTTACCATATTAGAGTTAAACTATTCCAATGATTTGAACATGTTGAGTTCGTAGGGCTTGGAGTGAGTCCAACAACCCAAACAAGAAACAGAACTCTGGTTCTAACCATATTAATGGAAGGTGTAGGCTTTAATATTGAGTTAGGGTTTTATGTCTCATCCTCTTTGCATGCAAATAACTATTATCTACATGGCATGGCATACATGGCATACATCTACATGTCACGACATGCATGACATAATGTTATGCATCTAATGCAATTACATGGCATACAATTATGTCATGTACATAATTTCCTTATTTGTAATAACTATTTATGGAAATAAAATATGTTTAAGATTTGATTCTCCAAATCAAATCATAATTAAATTAGGAAACAAATTTCCAAATCTAATCACATATTTTATTCATAGAATTATTTGATTAAGGAAAATCTATTTAGGAAACCAATTTCCTAAATCTTTAAAACTACTTATGGAAATAAAATATTTTAAGATTTGATTTCCCAAATCAAATCATGATTAAATTAGGAAACAAATTTCCAGAATCTAATCAAATATTTTATTTATGGAAAATATCAATTTCCATAAATACTTCCAACTTTCCAAAAGTGGAAGATTTCCATAAATACTTCTAAACTTTCCAAAATTGAAAAATTTCCATAAATACTTCTAAATTTCCAAAATTTAGAAAATTTCCAGAAATACATTATGACTATCGCAAAACCATTTTTACGATTATGTCGAAACACAACCTGGGCTCTGATACCATTGTTGGGTTTCCGACACCGCGGCGTGTGTGTATTCGATCATGTTTCGTAAACATGATCACAGCGGAAGCAATTAAAAATAATAAATCTATATTTATTACAACACACACAATACACGCATGCTATTACAACAAGTGTAGACATAACCGTAAATTAAAATTTGCAATAAAAAAAATTATCTACGTTATACCTTTCGTATGACGTGTAGCGGGAACGGCATCAACCGGAACGATCCTCGTAAGAATCGTCTCTATCCGTATCCACGCCGAGCTCCTCGGGATGACTTCGCTAAGTCACGAGCTTCGTCTTCGTACGGGTTACTAGCCTCGTGTTGAAGACGACGTGATCGAGAGATGATCACGATCCGAATCCAAATTCGGATCCTAAAACGAGTTCTCAAAACTCGCTTCTCCGGAGAGGTATTCGTCAATCGTTTGACGAATCCTTCGTCCCCCACCTCAGAGGATTACCGGAGATCAAATCCCCGGTAAGTTAGCCGCTGTCGGAGCACTAACCGTCGTCCAAACAACGCTCCGACGAGAGGAGGAGAAGCTGTCCAGAAAAACTGGACAGCTTGGTGGAGGATATAGGCGCCGGCCAACCAAGGAAAGAAAAGGCTCACCTTGATGCCAAACCTATAGGAGATCACCGGAGGGTCGCCGGAGGTTCACCGGCTGAAGCTTGGTCACCGGCAACAAGTTGGACGGCGGCACAAGAGGTTGGGCGGCGGCACTCTAGGGTTGGCGCCGAAAACCTTCTTCAAGGGGTGGGCGGCAACTCCAAGGGCTAGGGTTTGGATTAGGGCTTAATTATCCATTAAGCCCTCTTTTATAGAGAACTAATTCTCTTAATGGTTAATGTATCATATCCATAAAGCCCGTTAACCCGCTCCATTAAGATAAGTTAAAATAAACCAAACCATGATGGTTTATTTTAAGTTAAAACGAACCGAACCAACCTTTGGTTCATTCGTTTAATATAAACCAAACCCTTTGGTTTATTCTCCTCCATTGGATTAGAACCAAACCATTTTGGTCCATCCATTATGTCTTCATAAGACACGGCCCATCCACGCTTCCATTGCGACTGAAACAATTTCATGCTCGCTTTATGTTTGGTCCAACCAAGCATAGTTTCTCTCGGTCTGAGAATCCCATTCTCAAGCTCGTTTTAAATCCTTTGGATTACACTCGTTGTGCGTGTGACCAAATAGGTTCTCGGTTTATGTTGGCTATCTATAATTAACCATTAATTATAGAACGATCATGAGTGGCACCTAGTAGTACATCATGATCCCCAATTAACCGAAAAGATCAACGGTTGATCCAGAACTATTTCTGAAACCCTTCAGTAGCTTGAATGAATCGTGCCCCATTCCCTTCACTCATCTTATACCCACTTGGTTCAGGACATGGTCTATTGTGTCAGTCCCCACTAGGCTGACTACGTCACACCTAGCCCAAGTATCATTTCCTCGTCCTGCGGATTCTAGTTACTCCACATGTATCGAAGAGTACCTTACTCTAAACATGTAATGCTTTGGCCAAAGACTTTAGTAACAATCCGACGAGAGGCCATGGGTATACATCTCCTCGCAAGGAGTGGTGAATCCTTTATAGGCTATTCAAACACCTTCGATCACTTCGACTTATACCCAATCATCCCGGGTCCACATCTCCTTAGAGATGTTTGCTTAAGATGTCAAAGCATAAGTCTCCATGATCAAGATGACTTGAATACCGCAAGTCAAAGGAACATCGCACTTAAGCCACAGTAAGAACTTCATTGACATATCTATATATGTAGAGAACCATATGAAGTCTTACGGCTGGTCACTCCAATGAACTAGTTACCATAACTAGCATCCACGATTAACTCCGGACATCACTATGTCTCCAGCCAGTGAGAATCAGCTGCTTGGATACACCAAGGAGTATACCTCGTGCTAGTCTCGACAGAATTTGATGGTGTCCAAATCCATCAATTCATCGACTAGGGATAATTCCGATACATCACAATTACACATGTAGAGATACTCACTAGTTGTGATCCAATCACAAATTCTCTCATGCTGTGAATCGTATCGTGGGCATTCAGTAAATGAGTTTAAGATCCAATCAAATACATAAAACATGTATACTCAAATAGTGAATCTTCATTTATCATATAAATGGTTCATACATAAGGCGATTGCCTTAGGACATCTCTCATATATTACTAACATCGTACTCTTTCTATTGAACTTACTACCGGCATAGTCCGAATCGGAGTAGCCGGTTAGTTCGAACTCGGTAGATCTAGGGTACCAAATACCGATATTTAGTGTACCCTTTAGATATCTAAGGATACGCTTGACTAGAGTTAGGTGAGACTCCTTGGCACAGGTTTGGAACCTTGCGCACATACTTATTGCAAATAAGATATCGGGTCGGCTTGCAGTTAAGTAAAGGAGACTCCCTATTACGCTCCTATAGTATTTTAAATCAATTAAATTTCCGATTACATCTTCTTCTATATTCACATTAGTTGCCATTGGGGTATTAATAATTTTAGTGTCTTGCATTCCAAAGCGTTTAATTAATTCTCTAGTATATTTGCGTTGATGTAGGTATATTCCATCTTTAGTTTGTTTAATTTGTAGACCTAAGAAGAAACTTAACTCACCTACTAAATTCATTTCAAATTCACTTTCCATAAGTGAAATGAACTCATTTAGTAGGATTGAGTTGGTGGTTCCGAAAATAATATCATCTACTTAGATTTGGGCTATGAATATGTCTTTACCTAAGGTTTTTACGAAAAGGATTGGGTCAACTACACCTTGGTTAAATCCTTTGGACTTGAGATAAATTGAAAGTCTCTCGTACCAAGCTCGAGGAGCTTGTTTAAGTCCGTAGAGAGCTTTCTTTAACCTAAGGACATGGTCGGGTTTGTCTAAACTTTTGAAATCGGGGGGTTGACTAACATAAAACTCTTCTTTAATGTATTCATTCAAGAACGCAGATTTCACATCCATTTGAAACAACTTAAATCCTCGATGTGCAGCATATGCTAATAACATTCGAATGGACTCTAATCTAGCTACTGGGGCATAGGTCTCATCGTAATCTAAACCTTCAACTTGACTAAACCCTTTAGCGACTAGTCTAGCTTTATTTCTAACTACTTCACCTTTATCATCAAGTTTTTTTCTAAACACCCACCTTGTTCCAACGATTGTTTTATCTTTAGGTGGTGGTACTAATTCCCATACTTCGTTCCTAGTGAATTGAGCCAGCTCTTCTTGCATTGCAATAATCCAATCGGGATCAAGAAGAGCTTGGTCAATAGTTTTGGGTTCAATTTTAGAAATCCAGGAGAATTGACTAAGGTTTCTGTATGAGGCTCTAGTTCGAACTCCTAGACTTGGATCACCTATCACTTGGTCGATAGGATGATTCATTTGAGTCCTAGTTG
The DNA here is from genome assembly GCA_025175895.1 of Wurfbainia villosa. Classification (NCBI taxonomy): domain Eukaryota; kingdom Viridiplantae; phylum Streptophyta; class Magnoliopsida; order Zingiberales; family Zingiberaceae; genus Wurfbainia; species Wurfbainia villosa. The sequence continues at coordinate 42,170,829 of CM046008.1, read as the reverse complement.
GATTTGGGTTTGAGTCTACAACTTGATCAATAGGATGACTCGTTTGAGTTCTAGTTTGGTTGGAGTCATCTATCACTTGGTCGATAGAGTGACTTGGTTGACTTAGGTTAGGATTAACACTAGACCTGATCTCCCGATCAGAGTTAGGTCTAGTATGAATCGACTCGCTAATTGGGGTTGTCGGGGGTTGTGTAGGTTCGTGTCCTTCATCAAATACTACATTGATAGTCTCCTCGACTCTAAGGGTATCATGGTTATATACTCTATAAGCCCTACTTGTAGTCGAGTATCCTAGAAAGATCCCAGTTGAGGTTTTGGATGTAAATTTTCCTAGGTAATCCTTAGTGTTTAGGATATGTACCTTACACCCAAATACCCTAAAGTACTTGATGTTAGGTATTTTATCGTGATAAATCTCGTATGAGGTCTTAAGGTTCCTCTTTACCATAAGGATCCTATTTTGGACATAGCATGTCGTACTCACAGCTTCCGCCCAAAACCTATCGGGTAGGTTATACTCATTTAACATTGTCCTAGGGGCTTCTTGTAGGGTTCTATTTTTGCGTTCTACTAGGCCATTTTGTTGTGGAGTTCTAGGGCAAGAGAACTCATGGTGGCATCCATTTAGGTTATAGAATTCTGTAAACCTATGGTTCTCAAATTCACCACTATGATCAGTCCTAAGTCTTTTGATTTTAATGCTTTATTGATTTTCTATTAATTTAAATAGTTTGATTAATTGATCTAGGGTATCACTTTTGTGTTTGATGAACCTAACCCAAGTAAATCAAGAATAGTCATCAATTATGACTAAGCAAAATTTACTTCCATTAAGTGACTTAGCTCCGTGTGAATCAAATAGATCCATGTGTAGGAGCTCAAGCACACTTTTGGTTCGTTCTTGATTAGTTAGTTGATGTTGTGTCCTAGATTGTTTACCTTGTTGACACACATTACATATTTTATTGTTCAAGTTATTGAGGTTAGGCAAACCTCTGACTAAGTCACTCTGACTCATCTTGTGGATGAGTCTTGGGTGTGAGTGATCGAGTCGTCGGTGCCACAACCATGATTCCTCTTGCCGTGTCATAAGACACTTAGTTGAGGAGTTAATTAAGTTAATAGTGTAAATATTATTATTTCTAGTTCCCTTAAGAATTGTTTTAGAAGTTTCATTTGTATTAATCACGCATTCATTTTCTAGAAATATGACCTTATAGTTATTATCACACAATTGGCTTACACTAAGTAAATTATATTGAAAATTTTCTACTAATAAAATATTTTGAATAACAAAATTTGAGTTAAGCTCAATATCACCTGATCCGATGATTTTGAGCTTGTCGTTGTTTCCGAAGGCTACCAATCCTTGTCGTTTGAATTGAAGCTTCGAAAACTTGAGTTGATCCCCGGTCATGTGTCGGGAGCAACCACTGTCCAACATCCATTGATCCTACACGCAAGGTAGTTGGATCGGATATTGGATTTATTAAAGATTGGTTGAAAATTATTAACCTAATTCATCTCACCCATGTCTACATGATCAAACACGTTAACCCTATATGTTCTTGTGAGATGACTTCCAATTTTACTTGATTTAAATTTAATGACTTGAACACTTGTCAACCTTGCGTTAGATTCGAATTTGACCTTAGGCTCATCAAGTCACCTTTTCAAGATCATGGCTTCCAGGTCGTGGCGAGGCACAGAGGCCTTCTTTGATCGGAACAACGACCACTTCCTTAGACAAAGCCATTTTCAAGAAAATAGTAGCTTGACTCACCTAAGACCACTTCCTGGTCTAACTAGTCTAGGATACGACGAGGTAGCTTCAGCTAGTTCCACTCGGTCAAGGGCACCGAACTAGATACGCCTTATCTAGCCCGAATACACAAGACTCCGCTTTCCTAGCGTACTATCATCTCGCCGTGTCCTGGTACTATGTTATCAAGTATTGACGAGTTATAGTCCTATCTAACCATTCTAAAAAGGAAAATCAAACTAAATAAAAACCTAAGCATGCAATTTCTAGGTTAAAATACAAACAAGTTTCGTACTAGCTCCCCTTGGACCGTTGAACCGATTCGGTCTCTCCACATAGTGGATTTGGTCCTTGGGAACCCAGTACTGGTTCGATCCTAAGTTTGAAATTAAGGTGGTCTTAGGGACCCATGCTTGGACACATTTTTTATGTCGACTTACAATCGACATATACAACTTGTTGGTCGTATTTGAGCTAAACCCTAGTCCGGCTTTGTTGTACACGACCCTTTGCGATCCAAGTAGGAGGTCAAGTCCTTTGGATCCCAAAGTAAACCTTTCCAACGTATTCCTAAGATCTTCGACTTGACTCTTCAAGAGTGAGTTCTCAACTTCGAGTGTTTCAACCTGAGTTGAGTCCTCCTCTTGAACTCGACTAGTCGAAGAGGTTAGGGAGACCTCGTGTTTGAGGAGTTTAACTTCCTCAACCAGGGTCTCGACCTTAGACTCGGACTTAGCTAACTTTCTAGTTAAAAACTTAATTGCACTATAAAGTGTACTAATGAGAGACTGACTTACCTTGAGTGTATCTTTTGAACCGGATGCGTATCCGTGGCTTGTCTTGAATAGCGCTTCGCAGTCCGACTCGTCTTCGATTTTCGATTCAGGTTCCGGTTCTGACTCCATCTCCGATTCCACCGGTTTAGCCATGAGAACATGATCATTATCTTTTTCCTCAGATGCTTCTTCCCAAGTAGCATTGAGTGCCTTTTTGTGTTTTGGTGCTTTGCTCTTGAGTTTTGGGAATTCAGACTTGATATGTCCAAACCTGTTGCATTCATAACATCTAATATTTGAACTTTTAGGCTTACCTTCATTGGGTCGAGTGACAGTTCGTTTTCGGCCCTTGACTATCCTCCGAACTAGGTTGACTAGTTCGGCCTCCATTTTTCGAGTCGACCTCCGAATCAGACCCATCCTCTTCTTCCTTCGGGGGTGGCTTGCTTGCGGTTTTTTTCCTTGAACTTGCAAAAAGTTTTATACCCTTCTCGGGTTCCGAGTTAGACTGCTCATGAAGTTCAAAATCAGAAATTAGTTCATCTAACCTAAGTTTCGAAAGATCCTTGGAGACCTTGTAGGCATTGACCATGGATGCCCACAAGGTAGTCCTCGGAAAGGAGGTTAGGACATACCTTATAAGGTTGCGGTTTTCGACCTTTTGCCCGATCGCGTGTAGATTGTTGACTATATCTTGGATGCGGGCGTGAAGTTACGTCGCGGACTCGTGTTCCTGCATTTTTAGATTATATAGTTTATTAAATAAAAGATCACACTTACATACCTTGGCTTTATCGGTCCCTTCGTGTAGCTCCACTAGCTTTGTCCAAAGGTCCTTTGCGCTTATGAAGGGGACGACGCGATTTAGCTCCTCCTTGGACAAGCCGCATTGAAGGATTTGAGTTGCCTTAGCATCGGCTTCGACTTGTCGTTTTGTCACAATGGTCCATTGGTCATAATCCAATGATTCACCCATTTCATTAGTCTGAAGTGTGAATCCCGTTTGGATTATGATCCACATCTCGATTTGGGTTTTGAGAAAGCATTCCATCCGACCTTTCCAGTAACGGAAATCTGTTGGTGCAGTAGGCACCTAAGTCGAACCTGAGTTTTGATTATAGCAAATGATACAATGTTAAGCTCATGTCGTTATCTCACGAGCTGAATCAAGTGTGCAGAAGATTGCTATAGCTGGAGCTAAAGGCTAGCGACACCCGGAGGAAGCCGCGGTGGTCGGGCGACACCGGGAGGACTTCGGAGGGAGCTGAAGGAATCAGGTGGAGACTGAAAGCAAGGCTTCAAAGGTAAATGTTGAGGTAAGCTCGTGTGAGTGAGCGTAAGTAAGGTCGAGTCCTCCATACGGGGACATCCTTAGGCGACGATTCGACCAAGACTTCCCACGGAAGGTCTATGTTGAGATCGGATGGCAAGTGGCCGTCGAATTCACTTATATTTCAAGCTAACTCTTTATTACAGTCGAAAAGTATAAAAATCAGTTCAACCGGCCAAAAATCAGTTCAACTGCTAAGCCATCAGTTCAACCGGCCAAGGATCAGTTCAACTGCTGAGCCATCAGTTCAACCAGCCAAGAAATCAGTTCAACCGATGGTCAAAAATCAGCCTCGAGGAGTCAAGCTTTATCACCATTTTTCAAGGAGTTTTGTGCCCAATTCCTATTGGTTGAAGACCCATTCAATGAGGGGCTTAAAGGCTATAAAAGGAGGTCCTAACCTAGGGTTTTATCATCAATTCTAAGCCTCCAAAAGCCTCCGCAAAGCTACAACTTCTCCTACAACGAAGTGCTTCTTCTCTGATGTCTAGGTTTATTTGTTTTCATTTTATTACGTCGGTTAGAGTTTTATTTCAGTTTAGTACTTTCATTTTCGGAGCTTTTATCGTAACGAGGAGAGGGGGAGTGTCCCTCTACCTCAAGCTTTGTGCTTTACTTGTATCGATTAAACTCCTACCTCTAAAGGGGAGGAGTTCTTTAGTGTTTTTGCCCTCCGTACGTAGTCGAGGACCGCTAGGGCCTTGGAGTAGTAGCCGAAGGCTACAAACCAAGTAAAACTCTTTTGTCTCTTTTTACTTTACATTTACATTTCCGCTGCAATTAATTATCTCTCGAGTTTTAACGAACGAAAAGAAAAGAAAAAGGTTTTATCGCTATTCACCCCTCCCTCTAGCGATCCGCTTCGATCCAACAATTGGTATCAGAGCCGGGGGTTACTAAGATTTGGTGAAACCACCAATCTAGCCATTTTACAGATTTTTTTTCTTTTTAATTCTGTTTATTTCAGATTTATTTCGCTTTGTTATTTTTTTCTCCTGCACTACTAATCCAAGACGCGAGTCTTGGTACTTTTATGTCGTTGCTAGTTTCTTACGTCTTAAGTCTCCTTCTTTTGTTCTAATGGCCCATCTCGAGGGTTTTAGCACTGTCCGACCTCCGTTTTACAATGGAGATGACTTCCGTTATTGGAAGGGTCGGATGGAATGCTTTCTCAAAACCCAAATCGTGTGGATCATAATCCAAACGGGTTTCACACTTCCGACTAATGAAGTGGGTGACTCCTTGGATTATGATCAATGGACCATTGCAACAAAACGACAAGTCGAAGCCGACGCCAAGGCAAGACAAATTCTCCAATGTGGCTTATCCAAGGAAGAGATAAATCGCGTTGGCCCCTTCATAAGCGCAAAGGACCTTTGGACAAAACTAGTGGAGCTACACGAAGGGACCGATGAAGCCAAGGTATGTAAGCGTGATCTTCTATTCAATAAACTATATAACCTAAAAATGCAGGAACACGAGTCCGCGACGCAACTTCACGCCCGAGTCCAGGACATAGTCAACAACCTACACGCAATCGGGCAAAAGGTCGAAAACCACGATCTTATAAGGTATGTCCTAAACTCCTTTCCAAGGACTACCTTGTGGGCATCCATGGTCGATGCCTACAAGGTCTCCAAGGATCTTTTTAAACTTAGATTAGATGAACTTTTTTCTGATTTTGAACTTCATGAGCAGTCTAATTCGGAACCCGAGAAAGGTATAGCTTTATTTGCAGGTTCAAAGAAGAAAACCGCTAGCAAGCCACCTCCGAAGGAAGAAGAGGATGAGTCGGATTCGGAGGTCGACTCGGAAATGGAAGCCGAACTAGTCAACCTAGTTTGGAGGATATTCAAGGGTCAAAAATGAGCCGTCACTCGACCCAACGAAGGTAAGCCTAAAAGTTCAAACATAAGATGTTATTAATGCAACAGGTTTGGACACATTAAGTCCGAATGCCCAAAACTCAAGAGCAAGGCACCAAAATACAAAAAGGCACTCAACGCTACTTGGGAAGAAGCTTACGAGGAAGAAGACAACGATCGAGTCCTTATGGCTAAACCGTGGAATCGGAGAGAGTCGGAATCGAAACTTGAATCAAACGAAGATGAGTCGATCGCAAGCACTATTCAAGACAAGCCACGGATACGCATCCGGTTCAAAAGATAAACTCAAGGTAAGTCGCTCTCTTATTACCACACTTTATAGTGCAATTAAGTTTTTAAATAGAAAGTTAGCTAAGTCCGAGTCCAAGGTCGAGACCCTGGTTGAGGAAGTTAAACTCCTTAAACACGAGGTCTCCCTAACCTCTTCGACTAGTCGAGTTCAAGAGAAGGACTCAACTCGGGTTGAAAAACTCGGTTGAGAACTCACTCTTGAAAAGTCGAAGATCTTAGGAATACATTGGAAAGGTTTACTTTGGGATCCAAAGGACTTGACCTCCTACTTGGATCGCAAAGGGCCGTGTACAACAAGGCCGGGCTAGGGTTTAGCTCAAACACGACCAATAAGTCGTATATGTCAATCGTAAGTAGACATAAAAAATGTGTCCAAGCATGGGTCCCTAAGACCACCTTAATTTCAAACTTAGGATCAAACCAGTACTGGGTTCCCAAGGACCAAATCCACTATGTGGAGAGACCGAATCGATTCAACGGTCCAGGGGGAGCTAGTACGAAATTTGTTTGTGTTTTAACTTAGAAATTGCATGCTTAGGTTTTTATTTTTCTTTTTAGAATGGTTAGATAGGACTATAACTCGTCAATACTTGATAACATAGTACCAGGATGCGGCGAGATGATAGTACGCTAGGAAAGCGGAGTCTTGTGTATTCGGGCTAGATAAGGCGTATCTAGTTCGGTGCACTTGATCGAGCGGAACTAGCTGAAGCTACCTCGCCGTATCCTAGACTAGTTAGACCAGGAAGTGGTCTTAGGTGAGTCAAGTCTCTATTTTCTTGAAAATGGCTTTGTCTAAGGAAGTGGTCGTTGTTCCGATCAAAGAAGGCCTCTGTGCCTCGCCACGACCTGGAAGCCATGATCTTGAAAAGGTGACTTGATGAGCCTAAGGTCAAATCCGAATCTAACGCAAGGTTGACAAGTGTTTAAGTCATTAAATTTAATTCAACTAAAATTGAAAGTCATCTCACAAGAACATATAGGATTAACATGTTTAATCATGTAGACATGGGTGAGATGATTTAGGTTAATAATTTCAACCAATTTTTAATAAATCCAATATCCGATCCAACTACCTTGCGTGTAGGATCAATGGATGTTGGACAGTGGTTGCTCCCGACACATGACCGGGGATCAACTCAAGTTTTCGAAGCTTCGATTCAAACGACAAGGATCGGTAGCCTTCAGAAATAACGGCAAGCTCAAAATCATCGGATCAGGTGATATTGAGCTCAATTCAAATTTTGTTATTCAAAATGTTTTATTAGTAGAAAATTTTCAATATAATTTACTTAGTGTAAGCCAATTGTGTGATAATAACTATAAGGTCATATTTCTAGAAAATGAATGCGTAATTAATACAAACGAAACTTCTAAAACAATTCTTAAAGGGACTAGAAATAACAACATTTACACTATCAACTTAATTAACTCCTCAACTAAGTGTCTTATGACACGGCAAGAGGAATCGTGGTTGTGGCACCGACGACTCGGTCACTCACACCCAAGACTCATCCACAAGATGAGTCAGAGGTTTGCCTAACCTCAACAACTTGGATAATAAAATATGTAATGCTTGTCAACAAGGTAAACAATCTAGGACACAACATCAACTAACTAGTCAAGAACGAACCAAAAGTGTGCTTGAGCTCCTACACATTGATCTATTTGATTCACACGGAGCTAAGTCACTTAACGGAAGTAAATTCTGCTTAGTCATAATTGATGACTATTCTAGATTTACTTGGGTTAGGTTCATCAAACACAAAAGTGATACCCTAGATCAATTAATCAATCTATTTAAATTAATAGAAAATCAACAAAGCATTAAAATCAAAAGACTTAGGACTGATCATGGTGGTGAATTCGAAAACCATAGGTTTACAGAATTCTGTAACCTAAATGGATACCACCACGAGTTCTCTTGCCCTAGAACTCCACAACAAAATGGCCTAGTAGAACGCAAAAATAGAACTCTACAAGAAGCCGCTAGGACAATGTTAAATGAGTATAACCTACCCGATAGGTTTTGGGCGGAAGCCGTGAGTACGACATGCTATGTCCAAAATAGAATCCTTATGGTAAAGAGGTACCTTAAGACCTCATACGAGATTTATCACGATAAAATACCTAACATCAAGTACTTTAGGGTATTTGGGTGAAGGTACATATCCTAAACACTAAGGATTACCTAGGGAAATTTACATCGAAAACCACGACCGGAATCTTTCTAGGATACTCGACTACAAGCAGAGCTTATAGAGTATATAACCACGACACCCTTAGAGTCGAGGAGACTATCAATGTAGTATTTGATGAAGGACACGAACCTACAAAACCCCCGGCAACCCCAATTAGCAAGCCGACTCATACTAGACCTAACTCTGATCCGGAGATCAGGTCTAGTGTTAATCCTAACCTAAGTCAACCAAGTCACTCTATCGACCAAGTGATAGATGACTCCAACCAAACTAGAACTCAAACGAGTCATCCTATGGATCAAGTTGTAGACTCAAACCCAAATCCAACTAGGACTCAAACGAATCATCCTATCGACCAAGTGATAGGTGATCCAAGTCTAGGAGTTCAAACTAGAGCCTCATACAGAAACCTTAGTCAAATATCTTTGATTTCTAAAATTGAACCCAAAACTATTGACCAAGCTCTTCTTGATCCCGATTGGATTATTGCAATGCAAGAAGAGTTGGCTCAATTCACTAGGAACGAAGTATGGGAATTAGTACCACCACCTAAAGATAAAACAATCATTGGAACAAGGTGGGTGTTTAGAAATAAAATTGATGATAGAGGTGAAGTAGTTAGAAATAAAGCTAGACTAGTTGCTAAAGGGTTTAGTCAAGTCGAAGGTTTAGATTACGACGAGACCTATGCCCCAGTAGCTAGATTAGAGTCCATTCGAATGCTATTAGCATATGCAGCACATCGAGGATTTAAGTTGTTTCAAATGGATGTGAAATCTGCATTCTTAAATAGATACATTAAAGAAGAAATTTATGTTAGTCAACCCCCCGGTTTCGAAAGTTTAGACAAACCCGATCATGTCCTTAGGTTAAAGAAATCTCTTTATGGACTTAAACAAGCTCCTCGAGCTTGGTACGAGAGACTTTCGATTTATGTTAAGTCCAAAGGCTTTAACCAAGGTGTAGTTGACCCAACCCTTTTCGTAAAAACCTTAGGTAAAGACATATTCATAGCCCAAATCTACGTAGATGATATTATTTTCGGAACCACCAACTCAATCCTACTAAATGAGTTCATTTCACTTATGGAAAGTGAATTTGAAATGAATTTAGTAGGTGAGTTAAGTTTCTTTTTAGGTCTACAAATTAAACAAACTAAAGATGGAATATACCTACATCAACGCAAATATACTAGGGAATTAATTAAACGCTTTGGAATGCAAGACACTAAAGTTATTAATACCCCAATGGCAACTAATGTGAATATAGAAGAAGATGTAATCGGAAATTCAATGGATTTAAAATACTATAGGAGCATAATAGGGAGTCTCCTTTACTTAACTGCAAGCCGACCTGATATCTTATTTGCAGTATGTGCGCAAGGTTTCAAACCTGTGCCAAGGAGTCTCACCTAACTCTAGTCAAGCGTATCCTTAGATATCTAAAGGGTACACTTAATGTCGGTATTTGGTATCCTAGATCTACCGAGTTCGAACTAACTGGCTACTCCGATTCGGACTATGCCGGTAGTAAGCTCGATAGAAAGAGTACGAGTGGTTGTTGTCAACTTCTCGGCTCGAGTCTAGTGAGTTGGTGCAGGAAGAAGCAACACTGTGTTGCTTTATCTACCACCGAAGCCGAATACATCGCGATGGGTGAGTGTGTCACGCAGCTCCTTTGGATGAAGCACACTCTCCGCGACTTTAAGTTAGACTTTACGAATACTAAACTTCACGTAGATAACATTAGTTCAATTAATCTTACAAAGAATCCGATATGTCACTCTAGGACCAAACATATAGAGGTCAAACACCATTTCATTCGAGAACATGTGGCCAACGGAGCCATACAACTCGAATACGTCGAATCAAAGTCTAACTTAGCAGACCTATTTACTAAACCCCTACCCGAAGCCGGATTTAGTCTATTAAGACGAAAATTGGGCATGTGTGTAGTAGAATAGGAACTTGCAAATTATATTTTCTTACTACTATTTTTTCATTTTTATGGAACTAGCATAGGACATACCTTAGATATCATGCACTTATAGATTTAAGGAGCCAATACATCTCACAACACATAGGACTAATGTGTTTGTGTACTTAGCCACGTAGATGGGCGTGAGATGTTAGGACCTTACTCCTGGTTCCAGATGTAGAGCTAGTGCATCGCTATGAACCACGGAGTATAATCATACATACTAACCGACTCTGACCAGGACTGGTTGATCTTTCATATCAATCAAGCCAAATATGAGTCGAACATCTTATAGATGAACTTATTTTCAGTATATTATTTTCAAAATAATGTGAAACTTGCTTGGACTTTAAATTTAACACTTATTTTTGTTTTCCACACACACACTCACTCTTTTCGATATATGGCAAAAGGGGGAGAAAAAGGCCAAAGTTAAGGGGTCAAATTTTTTTTTGATAACTTAACTCTTACTTTATATTTAAACCAAAAGTTAACTTTAAGTTTTGAAAACTTATTAAAGGCCAAGTTAAGAGAATTCTTAACTTAAACTTATTTGTGGCGTCAACGTTTTACTTATTTTTTATTATGCCCTTAATGTTTTACTTAAGGGGGAGAAAGGGCCAAGTTAAGAAGAACTCTTAACTTAAACGTTTTACTAAGGCCAACTTTAAGTAATGTTAATTACTTAAAGAAACCCTCAAAGGGGAGGATTAAGGTCTTTCTTCAAGACTCACCCTCGGTCAAGGGGGAGGTTTCCTCAAGGGGGAGTACTTGAAGAAAATCCTTACTACTCCAACTTAATCTTCTTTATTTCTTGTTTCTAATGCACATTATTCTTCATGCTTGCTATTTACTTAACTTTGTATGTGGGTTTGCCATAAATCAAAAAGGGGGAGATTGTTGGTGCAGTAGGCACCTAAGTCGAACCTGAGTTTTGATTATAGCAAACGATACAAAGTTACGCTCATGTCGTTATCTCACGAGATGAATCGAGTGTGCAGAAGATTGCTATAGCTGGAGCTAAAGGCTAGCGACACCCGGAGGAAGCCGCGGTGGTCGGGCGACACCGGGAGGACTTCAGAGGGAGCCGAAGGAATCAGGTGGAGACCGAAAGCAAGGCTTCAAAGGTAAATGTTGAGTTAAGCTCGTGTGAGTGAGCGTAAGTAAGGTCGAGTCCTCCATACGGGGACATCCTTAGGCGACGATCCGACCAAGACTTCCCATGGAAGGTCTATGTTGAGATCGGATGGCAAGTGGCCGTTGAATTCACTTATATTTCGAGCTAACTCTTTATTACAGTCGAAAAGTCTAAAAATCAGTTCAACCGGCCAAAAATCAGTTCAACTGCTAAGCCATCAGTTCAACCGGCCAAGGATCAGTTCAACTGCTGAGCCATCAGTTCAACCGGCCAAGAAATCAGTTCAATCGATGGTCAAAAATCAGCCTCGAGGAGTCAAGCTTTATCACCATTTTTCAAGGAGTTTTGTGCCCAATTCCTATTGGTTGAAGACCCATTCGATGAGGGGATTAAAGGCTATAAAAGGAGGTCCTAACCTAGGGTTTTATCATCAATTCTAAGCCTCCAAAAGCCTCCGCAAAGCTACAACTTCTCCGACAACGAAGTGCTTCTTCTCCGATGTCTAGGTTTATTTGTTTTCATTTTATTACGTCGGTTAGAGTTTTATTTCAGTTTAGTACTTTCATTTTCGGAGCTTTTATCGTAACAAGGAGAGGGGGAGTGTCCCTCTACCTCAAGCTTTGTGCTTTACTTGTATCGATTAAACTCCTACCTCTAAAGGGGAGGAGTTCTTTAGTGTTTTTGCCCTCCATACGTGGTCGAGGACCGCTAGGGCCTTGGAGTAGTAGCCGAAGGCTATGAACCAAGTAAAACTCCTGTCTCTTTTTACTTTACATTTACATTTCCGCTGCAATTAATTATCTCTCGAGTTTTAACGAACGAAAAGAAAAGAAAAAGGTATTATCGCTATTCACCCCCCCTCTAGCGATCCGCTTCGATCCAACAAAATCATCTCCGTTGTAAAATGGAGGTCGGACGGTGCTAAAACCCTCGAGATGGGCCATTTGGAAGGGAAACCTTGCACAAAAATACCAAAAAAAACACGAAAAAGGTTCCAAGACTTCGCCTTGGATTAGTAATGTAGGAAATGAAAAGAAACAAAAGGAATAAATGAGAAATAACCAACTAAAATAATAGATGAGCACTTACAACCTTCGATGTCCCAGAAATGGTACTAAACGATGGTTTTTGGGGATGAAGGCAGCTTGTTATGAGGGTTTACCCTGATAAGAAGTGTAGATCTCTCCGAGAGCTTCGTTTTGGTAGGTAGCCCGTTTCATGGGTCAACTTGTACGAAAAGTTATGCCTGTTTTATCGTCGGCTACTCCAAAAGCGAATACTTGCAAAACAAAACCAAACGAAGAGTACCAAGTGTAACACCCGTAAAATTCTAAACTATGCCAAGTAATTATATAGGTTTTAAGGCCATAAAAGGTTTAAAATAAAATAAAATAAAAGATGGTTATAGGTAAGATTTGAACCATGAACCTCCTAATAGGGAGGTAGCCTTGACACCACTAGACCCTAGGATAATTTATGGATAAGATATATAAAGAATGTACAAGACCATAAGATGATTCATGGATAAGATATATAAAGAATATATAAAGAATATAGATGGGAAGATGAGGAGTTGGTTCATCCCCTCCCATGAAAGGATGAAGAGTGTTCATTCCCTAGGTATTAAAGAGGAGAATTAAGAAAAGAGAGGAAGTAAAACCCCACTTTCCTTCTTCATTCTCCTTCTTCCTCATCCTTGGCCGAATTCCCCATTTCCCTTTCCTCCCTTTTTCATCCCAAGCTCTAGAAATTTTATAAGAATTTTTGTATGATTATAATGAGCTTTATGTGGGCTCTTTCAAAAATAAAAGAAAATGAGTCAAAAAGGATGCAAGGCCTAGGAATTGAACCCCAAACCTCTAGAGATAGCCTAGCCCTAAGGGTGCATCCAATAACCAGAAGCCCAACAAGATTGTAGTATTAGAGGAATGGGGGAAATTATAGTTAGGGGTAAGGGAGACTAAGAGACTCTTCAAGTGAATAAATAGGGGGAATGAGGGGACATAAGGGATCAAATTGTTTTTCTCCTCCTCTTCTTCTTCCTCACCGAACCCTAGAGCTCCTCCTTTTCATCCTTGTTCGAAATTCATCCAAGCAAGAAGGGGGCTAGGTTTGCTTCCCTTAGGTCATCTTCCAATCAGAAAGCAAAGCGAAGGATGTAAGTATCCCCTCACCTGCATACAAGTAGCTTTCCGATTGAAGTTTTATATAAAAGCCTCCATGAACCATTCGGCCAACCTTTGTTTTTGATGTTTCAATGAAGTTCCATACCCTATTTTATATGCATATGATGATGTTAGGATGTTAAATGGATTAGGTTAAAAGTTCAACCCTAAAAGCCTCCATGAACCATTCGGCCAACCTTTGATTTTGATGTTTCAATGAAGTTCTATACCCTATTTTATATGCATATGATGATGTTAGGATGTTAAATGGAATAGGTTAACAGTTCAACCCTAAAAGCCTCCATGAACCATTCGGCCAACCTTTGTTTTTGATGTTTCAATGAAGTTCTATATCATATTTTATATGCATATGATGATGTTAGGATGTTAAATGGATTAGGTTAAAAGTTCAACCCTAAAAGCCTCCATGAACCATTCGGCCAACCTTTGATTTTGATGTTTCAATGAAGTTCTATACCCTATTTTATATGCATATGATGATGTTAGGATGTTAAATGGATTAGGCTAAAAGTTCAACCCTAAAAGCCTCAATGAACCATTCGGCCAACCTTTGTTTTTGATGTTTCAATGAAGTTCTATACCATATTTTATATGCATATGATGATGTTAGGATGTTAAATGGATTAGGTTAAAAGTTCAACCCTAAAAGCCTCCATGAACCATTCGGCCAACCTTTGTTTTTGATGTTTCAATGAAGTTCTATACCATATTTTATATGCATATGATGATGTTAGGATTTTAAATGGATTAGGTTAAAAGTTCAACCCTAAAAGTCTCCATGAACCATTCGACCAACCTTTGTTTTTGATGTTTCAATGAAGTTCTATACCATATTTTATATGCATATGATGATGTTAGGATGTTAAATGGATTAGGTTAAAAGTTCAACCCTAAAAGCCTCCATGAACCATTCGGCCAACCTTTGTTTTTGATGTTTCAATGAAGTTCTATACCATATTTTATATGCATATGATGATGTTAGGATGTTAAATGGAATAGGTTAAAAGTTCAACCCTAAAAGCCTCCATAAACCATTCGGCCAACCTTTGTTTTTGATGTTTCAATGAAGTTCTATACCCTATTTTATATGCATATGATGATGTTAGGATGTTAAATGGATTAGGTTAAAAGTTCAACCCTAAAAGCCTCCACGAACCATTCAGCCAACCTTTGTTTTTGATGTTTCAATGAAGTTCTATACCATATTTTATATGCATATGATGATGTTAGGATGTTAAATGGATTAGGTTAAAAGTTCAACCCTAAAAGCCTCCATGAACCATTCGGCCAACCTTTGTTTTTGATGTTTCAATGAAGTTCTATACCATATTTTATATGCATATGTTGATGTTAGGATGTTAAATGGAATAGGTTAAAAGTTCAACCCTAAAAGCCTCCATGAACCATTCGGCCAACCTTTGATTTTGATGTTTCAATGAAGTTCTATACTCTATTTTATATGCATATGATGATGTTAGGATGTTAAATGGATTAGGTTAAAAGTTCAACCCTAAAAGCCTCCATGAACCATTCGGCCAACCTTTGTTTTTGATGTTTCAATGAAGTTCTATACCATATTTTATATGCATATGATGATGTTAGGATGTTAAATGGATTAGGTTAAAAGTTCAACCCTAAAAGCCTCCATGAACCATTCGGCCAACCTTTGATTTTGATGTTTCAATGAAGTTCTATACCCTATTTTATATGCATATGATGATGTTAGGATGTTAAATGGATTAGGTTAAAAGTTCAACCCTAAAATCCTCCATGAACCATTCGGCCAACCTTTGTTTTTGATGTTTCAATGAAGTTCTATACCATATTTTATATGCATATGATGATGTTAGGATGTTAAATGGATTAGGTTAAAAGTTCAACCCTAAAAGCCTCCATGAACCATTCGGCCAACCTTTGATTTTGATGTTTCAATGAAGTTCTATACCATATTTTATATGCATATGATGATGTTAGGATGTTAAATGGATTAGGTTAAAAGTTCAACCCTAAAAGCCTCCATGAACCATTCGGCCAACCCTTGCTTTTGAGGTTTCAATGAAATTCTATACCATATTTTGTATGTATATGATGATGTTAAGATGCTAGATGAAGACAACATGCTCTAGGTTAGGTTAACATGTGTTTTATGCTTAGGTGAATTCATGTTAACTTGTAATATTAAATGATGCTAGATGAAGATAACATGCCCTAGGTTAGTGTTTACTTCCTCTTGATGTTTATACCTTATGTCATGCCCTATATGTGTGTGATATTAAAATATGTTATGAAATGAATATGAAATGAAAAATGATATGTTTATGAAATGAAATATGATATGTTCATGAAGTGAAATATGACATGTTATGAAATGAAGTATGATATGTTTATGAAATGAAATATGATATGTTCATGAAGTGAAATATGACATGTTATGAAATGAAGTATGATATGTTTATGAAATGAAATATGATATGTTCATGAAGTGAAATATGACATGTTATGAAATGAAGTATGATATGTTTATGAAATGAAATATGATATGTTCATGAAGTGAAATATGATATGTTATGAAATGAAGTATGATATGTTTACGAAATGAAATAAGATATGTTATGATAAAAAACATATAAGTATTTTACCTTCTGCATGGCTTGTACCAGGACCCTAACAAGGTCCAAAGGGATGAGCTCCTAAGATGCCCTAGGCCGATGGACTAAGATCGGGCCTAGGATGGGCTTCTATGTATGATTGCCCCTAGGTCGACGGACTAAGATCGGGCCTAGTACGGGATGGGCTCCAAGATGCCCTAGGTCGATGGACTAAGATCAGGCCTAGGATGGGCTTCTACGCTATGACGATTGCCCCTAGGTCGACGGACTAAGATCGGGCCTAGTAACCTAGTAGGTTCGAGACTTGCTACCTCGAGTCTATTTAGGGATGCGCGCTATGATGATGATGATGTGGTACAATGTCGGGCCTAAATATGTTGAGATTTATGTTTACGTACCTATAATATATGTTTTCAAAGAGCATCCTGCATATGTTTACATGATATGATTGTTTTGTTCACATGTTATGATTGTTATGTTTACATGCTATGTTGCTATGTTACACATGTTGTATGTTATGTTTGATTATGTCATATATGTGCATGATATGTTGCTATGTTACATATGTTGTATGTTATGTTTGATATGTCATATATATGTTGCTATGTTATATATGTTGCATGTCATATATATGTTGCTATGTTACACATGTTGTATGTTATGTTTGATTATGTCATATATGTCCATGATATGTTGCTATGTTACATATGTTGTATGTTATGTTTGATTATGTACATGATATGTTGCTATGTTATATATGTTACATGTTATGTTTGCTCATGTTACTTATGCTACATGTTATGTTTGCTTACGTCATATATGTTACATGTTACGTTGCTTATAGGTTATGAATGTTACATGCCATGCTTAATGTCGATGTATGGTTTTTGTGAGTAGGACAGGATCTTACTAAGCCTATGTGCTTATAGTTTATTTTTCCCTTGTACTGCAGATAAGGGTAAGGGATGGATAAACTAAAGGGAGCAGCAGGAGGGGCCAAGTGTGTGTGGTAGTGGCATGGTGGAGGAGATCTGTTATGTCCTTATAAATGTTTCCTTATGATGATGATGTCTATGGACTTGAACTAAGCACTAAGTACTTATGAAATAATGATGCATGCTCTATGTTAAGAAGAAGTATCTATAAATGACGATGCATGTTTATGTTCAAAAGAAAAAAAAATGTCTAAAGTCTTCCGCTGTATGTATGTACGGTCGCGTCACGCGCCGCCCCTCCGGACCCTAGGAAAGGGCGGGCGTGACAGCAAGACTTCGTCTTGGATTAGTAGTGCGGGAGAAAAATTTAAACGAACGAAAAACAAATCTGTAAAAAAAAATGCTAGATTGGTGGTTTCACTAAATCTAAGTGCCCCCGGCTCTGATACCAATTGTTGGATCGAAGCGGATCGCTAGAGGGGGGAACCTTTTTTTTGTTCGTTCATTAAAACCCGAGTAGATAATTAATTGCAGCGGAAAGATAAGCAATAAATAAAGGATATAAATATTTTTACTTGGTTCGTAGCCTTCGGCTACTACTCCAAGGCCCTAGTGGTCCTTGACCACGCATGGAGAGCAAAACACTAAAGAACTCCTCCTCGTTAGAGGTAGGAGTTAATCGTTACAAATAAAAACAAAAAGATTGAGGTAGAGGGACACTCCCCCTCTCCTCATTATGATAAAAGCTCCGAGATTTGAAAGTAATGAACTGAAATAAACAACTTAAACCGACATAATAAAAAGAAAACAATTAAACCTAGACATCGGAGAAGAAGCACTTCGTTGTCGAAAAGTTGTAGCTTGGCGGAGGCTTTTGGAAGCTTAGAATTGATGATGAAACCCTAGGATAGGCCCTCCTTTTATAGCCTTTGAGCCCCTTTTTGAGAGGAACCCTAGCTAATCACATTTGAGCACCACTCCCCTTGAAATGAGGTGATAAGTCTTGACTCCTCGAGGCTGATCCTTGACCATCACCAATCGATGGCCATCATCATCGATGGCAAGATCGATCGAATGTTGACCTCGCGATAGCTGATTGGACTCGGCAATGAGTCCTCCAAGCTGGTAGTCGACTGATGCTAGCTGCAAGGAAAAGTTAGTTTAACAAAAACATTAATTCGACGACCTCCGACCGTCCGATCTCGACCTAGACCACCTATAGGATGTCTTTGGTCGGATCTATGCCTAAGATCATCTCGGTAAAGAGGATACGACCTCACTTACTCTCACACACACACACACGAGCTTACCTTGATACTTACTGTGTTGCTTTCGCTTCCGGCCTTCCACTCGATTCCTTCGGCTCCCTCCGAAGTCACTCGAGTGTCGCCCGACCACCGCGGCTTCCTCCGGGTGTCGCTAGCCTTCAGCTCCAGCTATAGCAATTTTTTGCACACTCGATTCAGCTCGTGAGATAACGACATGAGCTTAACTTTGTATCGTTTGCTATAATCAAAACTCAGGTTTGACTTAGGTGCCTACTGCACCAACAATGTCCTTACCATCACTCCACACCCGGAGCTTACCTTTGGTCCTTCTGACTTGTCGCTTAGCTTTCGATCACTTTACCACCGAGGTTTCTCCTTTCGAGATTCTCTTGGTGTCACCCGACCATCGAGGTTTCTTGTCTTGAGATTCTCCTGGTGTTGTTGACCACCGAGGTTTCTCATCCAAAGATTCTCCTAGTGTTGTTGACCTTAGCAAAGTCTAATACAATACCTGTACACTTAGCATAGCATATGAGATAATAAAATAGATTAACTTTGAATCTTTGCTATTATCAAAATCTAGGTTCGATTATCTGGTGCTCCTACACCAACAATCTCTCCCTTTTTGATCTATGGCAAACCAATTCAAAGTTAAGAGAAAATAAATAGTAAGCATTAATCAAGCATTTTTCAAAACCTCCCCCTTAAGGTTACCTCCCCCTTAACCCTAGGTGAGTTTTCAAAAACAAATACTTTTCGAAAAAGTTAACCTTTTAACCTCTCTCCCCCTTTGTCATATATAAAAAATAATTACATGTGGGGTGCTTTTCTAAGATTAATGTTTGAATATATATAAAGGAAGAGAATCTTGCGCAATGTCAAACTCTAATAAACTTTTCAAAAACACATTATAAGTTCAAAAGATAAGGGACATAATTATAAGTTTTTATGAATCCAAGCATGTGCCCTTTTTAAAAAATAATATTTTTAACATAACTTATCTAATAAATTTCCCTTATAGAAATGTTCAACTCGGTCTTGACTCAATTGATATTAGATAATCAAATAAGTCTTGATTAGAGTTTGTTATTTTGAAAAATTATACTTCATGATTCATGTTGATGCACTTGTTCTACATATGGAATTAGGAGTAAGGTCCTAACATTTCACACCCATCTACGTGGCTCAGTACACAATCAGATTAAACCTATGTGTTGTGAGATATGCTGGCTCCTTAAAACTATAAGCTCATGCTTTATAAGGTAAGTCATATACTAGTTCCATGTAGCATAAAGAAAATGATAAATAATAAGTAAAGATAAGTCCTACTCTACTACGCACATTCCTAGTTTTCATCTAAGCAAGCTTAACTCTGCTTCAGGTAATGGTTTAGTAAAAATGTCTGCTAGGTTCGATTTTGATTCTATGTATTCAAGTTTTACATTTCCATTAGCTACATGTTCTCTTATAAAATGGTGTTTTACTTCTATGTGTTTAGTTCTAGAATGATATATAGGATTTTTAGTTAAATTAATTGAGCTAATGTTATCAATCATGACTTTAGTATTACCAAAGTTTAGTAGGAAGACTTTTAGAGTGTGCTTCATCTAAAGAAGTTGAGCTACACACTCACTGTTGGGTTTTCGGTACCGCGGCGAGTGTATGTTCGAACATGTTTCGTAAATATGTGCACAGCGAAAGAAATAAAAAACAATAAATCTAATTTATTACATCACACACATCACACGCATGCATAGTACAACATGTGTAGACATAATCGTAGTTTCAAATTTTGCAATAAAAGGAAATTATTCTAGATATACCTGATGTATCACGTGCAGCGGGAAAGACATCAACCGGAGCGACTCTCGCTAGAATCGTCTCTATCCATATCCACGCCGAGTATCGTCGGGATGACATCACAAAGCCACGAGCCTCGTCTCCGTAGGAGTCACTAGCCTCGTGTCGAAGACGATGTGATCGAGAGAAGATCACAATCCGAATCAAAATTCGTATTCGAAAATGAGTCCTCAAAACTCGCTTCTTCGGAAAGGTATTCGTCAATCGTTTGACAAATCCTTCGTCTTCCACCTATAAGGATTACCGGAGATCGAATCCCCGGCAAGGTAGTCGCTGTCGGAGCTCCAAACGTCATCCAAACGACACTCCGACACTGGATAGCTTGGTGGCGGATGTTGCGCCGGCCAAAGAGGATAGCCGGCCAACCCTTGGTTGCCGGAACCAAGGTGAGTCATCGAAGGGTCTCCAGAGGAGTGCCCGGTAGCAGCTGGACACCGACAACAAGGGTGGACGACGGTAAAAAGTTGGGTGGCGTGGAACCCTTGGGCGGTAGCAAGGAGAAGAGAGGGAGAGGGTTGGGCGGCTAGGTTTTTCCAACAACCAAAAGTTATCCACGAAAAACTCTTAAGCCATGTTTTTATAGAGAACATTGTAGGATATTTGAGGCTGCTAGAGGGGGGGGGGTGAATAGCGTCGTGTTCGTACGATGATAGAATTCATTGCGTTTGTCTCTACAATTTCGTTAGCGCAGCGGAAATAGAAAAATAATAATGATAACGAAATATACAACACGGAAACACAAATATTTAACGTGGTTCAGAACTGAACGGTTCCTACTCCACGGATTGGGTTCGTACTAACCCTAGCGATGCCAATCACACACCACTATGATAAACACTCCTTCTCGACACAAGTCGGAGGCAGAGAAATCCCTTACAAGCGATCTTACAACAGTAAGAAACAAAAACAAGCAATTACAACAATTAATGTGAAAGATAAGTAAAGAAAAACTTTACAACACTTGCTTTTGATTGCTTGAATGCTTGGTTGTTTGATTAGCACTTGGAGATCTGATTTGCAGTAACAAATCGCCCCTAAAGCTCTCAAAAACCGGATACATTTTTCTCCATCACGAGCTCCTTTTATAGCTTCAACCTGTGCTGAAAAATGTCGATCAAGAGATCGCCGGGACCATCAAGATCGATCACACCGCTGTCGTAAGACAACGCGGTGTAATCCACATCGAAAATCCAACGCTAGGACATCACCGACCGCTCAAGCATCACTCACTACTACTCCCACGGTTGAGTGAGACTCCATTCAGGCCCCAAAATCCGAAGATCACCGATCGATCACAAGATCAGTCGATTGCTCGTCCAAACAGTGGACTGCCCATCTATGGCAGTCGACTGCTAGGGCAATTCCCGCAGTCAAACCCTAGTTGACTACGCTAGTCGACTACCACATGGCACCAGTCGAATGGCACACCTCAAACATGAGGTTTTAGCCCAAGTATGGTGCCCCCATACTTGCTAGACCACCCTTAGCCTAGACCTAAGCCTTCTAGCCATCTCCATCAGCCTTACGCCTCTTGGATCCCTCCAAGTCATCCATCGCGCTAGCCTTCAGGTGCTTCCATCGGCTATGTCATGCTAACAGTGTATACACTGCCAAGGCACATTGGACTTACGCCGCCAAGACTCCGCTTAGACTTTACGCTGCCAAACATTGGACTTATGCTGCCAAGACTCCCGCTTGGACTTTACGCCGCCAATATCAAACCCCTTGGACTTCTCAAATGCCAAGACTCAAGCTTGGACTTTCCCTTGCCAACCCATGCTGGACTTTCCATGCCAAGAACCATGCTTGGACTTTCTCGAATGCCAAGTGTCCCACTTGGACTTTCCATGCCAAGTACCCATGACTTGGACTTTCCATAATCACATGGTCAACCCTAGTCAACCATCAAGGTCTCCCTCGAGTCAAACTCGAGTCCAGTTAAATATAACCCGGGTTGATTGTATAAACAATCTCCCCAATACATCAACAGACATTAATGTCAAACATCAATGTCAACTTACTTTGTCAAACATCAAAATATCTCTCGAGTCTGGTCAATCGTGACCTGGGCCGATTGCACCAACAATCTCCCCCTTTTTGATGTTTGACAAAACAAATCTTGAGTTAGGCCCTTAACTCAAATTCCCTTACCAATTTTCCAAATTGGTAATTTAATGTTCTCCCCCTTTTTGATATACATCAAAAAGGTTATCTCTCCAAGGAGGTCAATGTCTCATGTCCTAATGAGATCTTACAATCTCCCCCTTGGTCCAAAGATACCTAGGATGCCTACCATCGTCCTAGTGATAGGTCCCATATCACTCAAGAGAGGCAATCCTATACTTTCCCCCAATTTCTAAATTGGGTATGTGAAAATCTCATTTTCCCTTCCCATGAGGAAAAATATCATCCATCATCCCATGATGGATACCTCCCCCTAAAGGCTTGCTCCCCCTTGAGCATTGCACCAACAATGTCTTTGGGAAGTCCCTAAGCCAATAGGAACTCTAAACCATCAAGGATAGGGTTAGAAATTCAACATTGAACTTTCCAACACCTTAAATTTGATACAAACCCTAAACACCTCTCCAAATCCATACTCAATGGATTTTCACCCTTTATAATGCTTCCCAAAGCATATCCTAGGGTTAGAAGTGATTAGGGACCTTAACCGTAGCTGAAATCGAGCTAAACCAACCTAGTTTTCTACCGACACTCATCGATCGGTGATAACTGAAATTTTCAAATTTCAGTTATCAGAATCGAATTTCAGAAAATCATAAGTAATTCTACGTATATTGAAAAATCACGAAATTTGATACGTATAATACTTATCACACATACAATCGGTGAAAAATCTTGGAAAAATATTTTAACCATTAAAATAGGAGATTGGTACAAAGTTCAAAAACTATTAAAACTTTAAAGTTTTTGATCTACTTTGTTTCAACTTCTACAATGATGATGACTATCAAAAGATATACTTCACCAAGGTTTTCTAAAGTGATTTTAAAACGTTTTTGAAAACCTATATTGAACCATATTTATTGGCTAAATATACATAACTTATATATTAGCTTTCCTCATAATTCTTAGTGATTATTCAAATAAGTTAAGTTCATCTAGATGCACTACCTATGCACCTTGAACATAACTTATTATCCTAACATCTCACATGTTATCTAAGATGTAAACACACACATACATGTCAATTTAGATGTGAGATGTGGAGTTAGGATTATTATGGCCTCATGCATTTTCTAGGCAACCCTACTTGATTCCCTTATAAATGGGACTCCAAGTCATGCCATCAATTTTAATCAAAATACAATGCATGAATGATCATGGCATAAATGATATCAATAATAACGCATGGTCAATGATCATGATGTCATGGCATGTGATATAATCTAAAAACAAACATGACATCTAAAATAATCCTAAACAATGGCATGACATGTTATATGATAAGATGAAATTTCATGTCATGATGTGGCAATTTTCCATAAACCAATACATTAATACAAGCACATAATCAAACACAAATGATTTTCATAAACAGAATATTTCATTCAATTTAAGAAAACTTCAGTTTTTACATCCAAAATAGAGATTTGAGACGCTCAATCTCACTACAAAGACTAAAAACAAAAATCCTAACATCCTCTAGCTCTAATCATCTGCAGAAGGTGGAGGTGGAGGAGGCTGCTGGCTCAAGGTCCAGGCTCGCATCATCTCGTACATATCAAGCTGACGCTACTCAATGCGGCTCTGTGACTCCTGAATCCGAATGTAGCGCTCCTCCATCCGACTGAGATGCTCGCCCATGGAGGATTACCCCACTATAAGCTCTGACAACTGAGAGTTGACTGTCTGCTGGTAGTCCTAGAATCTGGCCTCCAGCTGTCCAAACCGATCTGATGGACCTGTTGTTGATGCATCTACTGGCATCTGGTCCTCCTCATCAGCAGCATCTGGATCCTCATAATCCTCTGCAGCCTCTCTAGGCACTAGAGGTGGCTCCCCACGTGCCTTGGGCGGAGGTCGAGGTGCCAGCTCCATCTGCCAATGTCCCATCCGCAACTTCTCCAATGAGAAGTTACAAACTGATATACAGTCGTAAACTTCAGATAGCGCCCTCAGCGATCCCCTGTTAATGTTAATGCCTAAAGACTCTAACCATGCAGTGATGATGTGGCCAAAAGGCATATGCACTTTCCCTTGTACAGGGGATATGAAATGTACAATGCAATGAAACATGTTCAATGCAATGTTTATATCTAGTCTATGACGCATGGCGTACAGGAGAAAGAGATGGGGAGGCCGAATCTTGGCCAGACCCCGAGTCACAATCGGGAGAAGGCACCCAACAATGACTTTATAGAGTACATTGTCGGGCGTAGATAGCTCATTGATGGGAAATAAGTTCTGAGCTGGTGGGCGAGGATGGCGAAAGACATGCTCATGCATGGAGTCCAAGGAGATATGATCAAAGGGCTCAGGTAGAGGGGCATCGAAGGTAGGATAGAAAATGAAAGTATCAGCCGATGACTTACACTCAAGAAACTCCTGCAATATCTGTTGGGTTTCCGGCACCGCGGCGTGTGTGTGTTCGAACATGTTTCGTAAACATGTGCACAGCGGAAGAAATAAAAATAATAAATCTATATTTATTACAACACACACATCACACTCATGCATAGTACAACATGTGTAGACATAACCGTAAATTTAAATTTGCAATAAAAGGAAATTTAACTACGTTATACCTTTCGTATCACGTGTAGAGGGAACGGCATCAACCGGAACGATCCTCGCTAGAATCGTCTCTATCCGTATCGACGCCGAGTATCCTTGGGATGACTTCGCTAAGTCATGAGCCTCATCTTCGTACAGGTTACTAGCCTCGTGTTGAAGACGATGTGATCGAGAGATGATCACGATCCGAATCCAAATTCGGATCCAAAAACGAGTCCTCAAAACTCGCTTCTCCGGAGAGGTATTCGTCAACCGTTTGACGAATCCTTCATCCTCCACCTCATAGGATTACCAGAGATCGAATCCCCGGTAAGTTAGGCGCTGTCGGAGCTCTAACCGTCATCCAAACGACGCTCCTACGAGAAGAGAACAAGCTGTCCAGAAAACTGGACAG
The DNA here is from genome assembly GCA_025175895.1 of Wurfbainia villosa. NCBI lineage: Eukaryota > Viridiplantae > Streptophyta > Magnoliopsida > Zingiberales > Zingiberaceae > Wurfbainia > Wurfbainia villosa. The sequence continues at coordinate 42,145,458 of CM046008.1, read as the reverse complement.
CTTTGGTGGAGGAAATAGGGCCGGCCAAAAAGGTAGGATGAAGCTCACCTTGATGCCAAACCCAAAGGAGAACACCGGAGAGTTTCCGGAGGATCACCGGCCAAAGCTTGGACGCCGGCAACAACTTGGACGGTGGCACAAGGGCTGGGCGGCGGCAATGGGGGTGTTGGCGCCGAAATTCTCCAAAGGGAGGAGGTGGGCGGCATCTTAGGGCTGGGGTTTTTGGATTAGGGTTTAAGCCCTCTTTTATAGAGAACTAATTCTCTTAATGGTTATTGGATCATAACCATAAGACCCGTTAACCCGCTCCATTAATATAAGTTAAAATAGACCAAACCATGATGGTTTATTTTAAGTTAAAACGAATCGAACCAACTTTGGTTCATTCGTTTAAAATAAACCAAACCCTTTGGTTTATTCTCCTCCATTGGATTAGAACCAAACCATTTTAGTTCATCCATTATGTCTTCATAAGACACGGCCCATCCACACTTCCATTGCGACTGAAACGATTTCATGCTCGCTTCTTGTTTGGTCCAACCAAACCTAGTTTCTCTCGGTCTGAGAATCCCATTCTCAAGCTCTTTTTAAATCCTTCGGATTAAGCTCGTTGTGCGTGTGACCAAATAGGTTCTCGGTTTATGTTGACCATCTATAATTAACCATTAATTATAGAATGATCATGAGTGACACCTAGTAGTACATCATGATCCCCAATTAACCAAAAAGATCAACGGTTGATCCAGAACTATTTCTGAAACCCTTCAGCAGCTCGAATGAATCGTGCCCCATTCTCTTCACTCATCTTATACCCACTTGGTTCAGGACATGGTCTATAGTGTCAGTCCCCACTAGGCTGACTACGTCACACGTAGCTCAAGTATCATTTCCTCGCCCTACGGATTCTAGTTACTGCACATGTATCGAAGAGTACCTTACTCTAAACATGTAATGCTTTGGCCAAAGACTTTAGTAACAATCCGACGAGAGGCCATGGGTATACATCTCCTCGCAAGGAGTGGTGAATCCTTTATAGGCTATTCAAACACCTTCGATCACTTCGACTTATACCCAATCATCCCGGGTCCACATCTCCTTAGAGATGCTTGCTTAAGATGTCAAAGCATAAGTCTCAATGATCAAGATGACTTGAATACCGCAAGTCAAAGGAACATCGCACTTAAGCTACAGTAAGAACTTCATTGACATATCTATATATGCAGAGAACCATATGAAGTCTTACGGCTGGTCACTCCAATGAACTAGTTACCATAACTAGCATCCACGATCAACTCCGGACATCACAATGTCTCCAGCCAGTGAAAATCAGCTGCTTGGACACACCAAGGAGTATATCTCGTGCTAGTCTCGACAGAATTGATGGTGTCCAAATCCATCAATTCATCAACTAGGGATAATTCTGATACATCACAATTACACATGCAGAGATACTCACTAGTTGTGATCCAATCACAAATTCTCTCATGCTGTGAATCGTATCGTGGACATTCAGTAAATGAGTTTAAGATCCAATCAAATACATGAAACATGTATACTCAAATAGTGAATCTTCATTTATCATATAAATGGTTCATACATAAGGCGATTGCCTTAGGACATCTCTCATATATTACTAACAATATCGCAAGAGTGAACTCTAAGTCGCATTTTACAACGCGAGTAGTGTAGGTAGGGCCATCGTCTACCTTCTTTAAGTTTTGATAGAACTCCTTAAGGAGATCATCATTTATGGCATGAGTGCATAATACTATCTTCATGAGATGATAATATGATAAAATTTCCATGACGTCACCGCAGTAATGATTAAAGAAATCCCTATCAATGTACCTAACCAACATGGTTTGGTACAACCGTGATTCAACCTCAATCGGGTCATTTCTACGGGATCGCCTATATGAATGCAATACAGTGACATGAAATGCAAAGACACAAATGCACGATTAGATCATAATGAGTTATAATGAAAAAATTAGGGTTTTAGAGGAGTAAGAAGGTTATACTTTGGCGCCATTTAGGATGATGAGGAGAAGGTACTCAGACACTGCTGAAGAGATCGCCGGAGAGTTCGCCGGAGCAGTGGTTTCGCCGGAACCCTAATCGAAGAAGAAAAAAATCGCTGTAGATGAGTATATTAGGGCTGTGAGATGCTAAAAATGTGAGTGGAGGAGTTTGGCTGCCAAACCTAGGGCTTAGGTGGCCGGCGCGGTCGAAAAAGCTGATCGGAGAAGGAAGCGACGACCGGAGAGAAGGAAGAAGGAGAGAGATCGATGCGTGAAGATGCCGAACCCTAGCGGTTCGACGTTATAAAATCGCGACTCCAGTCGACTGATGTGCAACATCAATCGACTGATTACAGCTTATGAGCGGTTTTACTGAATCGACAGTCGAATCGCGGCTCGACAATCGACCATCGAGCATTCTCAGATCGTGATACTATAGATCGATTGATCGATTCGATCACCACTGATCGCTCGTGAGCACTGATCGATGATCCTCGCCTCGATGAACAGACTATCGGTCGATCGATGTATCCTAGCAATGATCGATGTAAAATAAAATAGCCGAGTCCTGGAAACAACACTCGACTGCTGGACGCATCGTATCATGCTACAGTAGTAACAATCGACTGATAGACTGTATCATTCGACTGATATCTGATTTTCAGATCTGAGTTTCAGAAAATCTCGATTTCTTTATCCAACTTGTTTCATTTTCTCATGTTTAATCTTGTATATCAAATATATTAATGTTATGCTTATATCCATGCATTTTTTAATGTATTTTGGTATTTTATTTCATTTTAGCAAACATTAACATCTAATGGTTTCAAAATCCTAACATCTCACCCTTTCTAAGTGTTGAAATATACAATCAAGGTAAAAGACTTGTTTTGTGAGATGCAATCCACCCTAGACATTCCTTCCATGCAAACACATGGTGAAACACATGAAGCATGGTAAGTGCAAGACATCAAGGTGTGTGACACTTGAGTATCACTCTTGATGTAACTTCTACACCTTAAAAACACTTCTCTTGATACATTAATTCCTAAAGTGTGCCAAAGATCAAAATGACACACTATGACCTCTAAATCTAGATTGTGCCAATTTTATTGATTTTTCATGATTTCAAATATATATTGGCACATCCTAAAATCTTTTAGGATAGAATATCAAACCTATTTCCAAGGTATCCATAACCTTGAAAATAACCTAACATATCAACTTTGCTATGGTTGAGTTAACTACCCATCCAATCAAAGTTGGCACATCCTAACCCATTTAACGTGAATCAATCACGCTCTTTGGAACCCAAAATCTATTTGAGCTCATTGGATTAATTAGGTATTCCTTAGGGATAACCTCCCTAGATACCTTCCTAATGACCCTTCTAGGCTTATTAGCCTTGGTCATTATGGTCTTGCCATGGTTAGTCTTAGGGATTGCCTCCCTAATAACCTTCTTAATGGCTTCCTTAGGTTTCTTAGAAACCCTAGCCACTAAGCACACACTATGGTTGGCCTTAGGAATAATTTCCCTAGAGACCTTGGTTTTCTTAGATCTAGGTTTAGTTCCATAATCAAATGGAACATTGTGATAAGTAGGCATCACTTTCTTAGATATAGGTTTGTGACCCAAACCTTGTCTCCTAGATGATTCTTGTCTCTTACACCCTTTTTGTTGACTTCTAGATCCTAGAGTTTGACACTTTGACCCTTTAAATTGATTTTGCATATTTGCAAGAGGCTTTTCTAATTTCTCAAGTCTTGACCTCAAGACTTGATTTTCTAACTCTAATTGCCCAAATGATTTTTGATTAGGTTTTTGGGCATTACCATTCACTTTAGACATATGTCTACCCTTATTGGGATTGATGCCTAAATGGTTTTCGATTTTCTTAATTGTTTTCTTAGGAAGGACATTTCTAGGGACATTAGTCCCAAATTTCTCCTTCTTTGAAATAGACCTAGAGTTATCATTTCTAGATTTCTCCTTAGTCCTAAAACCAACATGTTTAGCTTCTAGACAACCATAATTATTATTTCTAGCATGCTTTGATTCATGAGTAATAGCAAAATTATTTGAATTAATTCTAGCATGCTTTTGCTTAGAATTTAAAGAATGAGCATTATGAAAATATACCTTAGGGTTAGTCTTAGAAACTCCCCCTACTTGTGAAGCTCCCTCCTTTCTTCTAGGACATTGGCTTCTATAGTGTCCCGGTTGTCGGCATTTGAAGCACACCATGTGCTCCTTGCTCTTCTTGGTGGGGACACCAGCATCCTTGACTTTTTCATTGACTTTTGGTGCCGGAGGAGCTTTCTTAACCCTTTTTGGACACTTACTCTTGTAGTGTCCGGATTCCCTACACTCAAAGAATATTATATGAATTTTGTTATTAATTGACATGCTTGAGTTACCTATGGTGGTGGTGAGGTTCTCTTGAGCTTGCTCTTCTTCTCTACCGGATGTAGATAATTCTTCTTGAGATTGTTCCGGTGTAGATTCTCTAATCTCCTCCCCCTCAATCCTAGAGGTGGAGGTCTCCTCTTCTTCCACTAATCCGGAAGTTAATTCCTTCTCAACTTCCAAGTCCTCACTCGATTGTGAAGATGATGATGATTCTTCCTCGGCTTCTTCCTCTTCTTGAGCCGATGAAGATTTTTCTTCTTCTACTTGTGCCAAGTGAGGCTTCTCATGGAACTTTACCAATTTGTCCCATAGCTCCTTGGCGTCTTGAAATTCACCTAAACTAGACAAAATGTCATTAGGTATCAAATCTTCTAAAAGCTTTGTTACCTTGACTTCGGTCTTGAACTTGAGACGTTGCTCTTGTGTCCACTTCTTCAATTTCAAGATGTTTCCATTCTTATCCCGAGGGGGTTCAAAGCCTTCTACGAGGATGAACCAATCATCTATATCCATCATCAAGAATGTCTCCATTCTTGTTCTCCATGCCGAAAAATCTTCTCGATCATATGACGGTGGAGTGTTGATGTCCCATACAAGCTTGTCTTGGAACTCCATCTTCCCTCTAGCTTCTTTAGCTCCCGGCGGTTAATCCGTAGAAGAGCCCCAGGCTCTGATACCAATTGTAGGATATTTGAGGCCGCTAGAGGGGGGGGGTGAATAGTGTCGTGTTCGTACGATGATGGAATTCATTGCGTTTGTCTCTACAATTTCGTTAGCGCAGCGGAAATAGAAAAATAATAATGATAACGAAATATACAACACACAAACACAAATATTTAACGTGGTTCGGAACCGAACGGTTCCTACTCCACGGATTGTGTTCGTACGAACCCTAGCGATGCCAATCACACACCACTATGATAAACACTCCTTCTCGACACAAGTTGGAGGCGGAGAAACCCCTTACAAGCGATCTTACAACAATAAGAAACAAAAACAAGCAATTACAACAATTAATGTGAAAGACAAGTAAAGAAAAACTTTACAACACTTGCTTTTGATTGCTTGAATGCTTGGTTATTTGATTAGCACTTGGAGACATGATTTGCAGCAATAAATTGCCCCTAAAGCTCTCAAAAACTGGATACATTTTTCTCCATCACGAGCTCCTTTTATAGCTTCAACCTGTGCTGAAAAATGTCGATCAGTCGACTGCTCGGGACTATCAGTCGACTGATCACACTGTTGCTGTGAGACAACGGTGTAATCCACGCTAGAAAAATCCAATGGCTAGGACATCAGTCGACTGATCATGAGCATCAGTCGACTGTTCAAGCATCACTCGACTGCTCGTCCCAGTGGTCGAGTGAGACTCCATTCTGTGCCCCAAAATCCGAGCATCAGTCGACTGATCACAAGATCAGTCGATTGCTCGTCCAAACAGTGGACTGCCCATCTATGGCAGTCGACTGCTAGGGTAATTCCCACAGTCAAACCCTAGTTGACTACACCAGTCGACTGCCACATGGCACCAGTCGACTGGCACACCTCAAACATGAGGTTTTAGTCCAAGTATGGTGCCCCCATACTTGCTAGACCACCCTTAGCCTAGACCTAAGCCTTCTAGCCACCTCCATCAGCCTTACGCCTCTCGGATCCCTCCAAGTCATCCATCGCGCTAACCTTCAGGTGCTTCCATCGGCTATGTCATGCTAACAGTGTCTACATCGCCAGGGCACATTGGACTTACGCCGCCAAGACTCCGCTTGGACTTTACGCTGCCAAACATTGGACTTATGCTGCCAAGACTCCCGCTTGGACTTTACGCCGCCAATATCAAACCCCTTGGACTTCTCAAATGCCAAGACTCAAGCTTGGACTTTCCCTTGCCAACCCATGCTGAACTTTCCATGCCAAGAACCATGCTTGGACTTTCTCGAATGCCAAGTGTCCCACTTGGACTTTCCATGCCAAGTACCCATGACTTGGACTTTCCATAATCACATGGTCAACCCTAGTCAACCATCAAGGTCTCCCTTGAGTCAAACTCGAGTCCAGTTAAACATAACCCAGGTTGATTGTATAAACAATCTCCCCAATACATCAACAGACATTAATGTCAAACATCAATGTCAACTTACTTTGTCAAACATCAAAACATCTCTCGAGTCAAACTCGAGTTTGGTCAATCGTGACCTGGGCCAATTGCACCAACTAACATATTCTCCTAATGGTTATTGGTTCATAACCAAAACCCGTTAACCTGCTCCAATAACTTAAGTTAAAATAAACCAAACCACGTTGGTCTATTTTAAGTTAAAACGAATCGAACCAACTTTGGTTCATTCGTTTAAAACAAACCAAACCCCTTTGGTTTATTCTCCACCATTGGATTAGAACCAAACCAATTTAGTTCATCCATCATGTCTTCATAAGACTCATCCCATCCATGCTTCCATTATGACTGAAACAATTTCATGCTCGCTCCTTGTTTGGTCCAACCAAACCTAGTTTCTCTCGGTCTGAGAATCTCATTCTCAAGCTCGTTTTAAATCCTTCGGATTACACTCGTTATGCGTGTGACCAAATAGGTTCCCGAATTATGTTATCCATCTATAATTAACCATTAATTATAGAACGATCATGAGTGACACTTAGTAGTACATCATGATACCCAATTAACCAAAAAATCAACGGTTGATCCAGAACCATTTCTGAAACCTTTCAGCAGCTATAATGAATCGTACCCCATTCCCTTCACGCATCTTATACCCACTTGGTTCAGAACATGGTTTATAGTGTCAGTCCCCACTAGGCTGACTACGTCATACCTAGCCAAAGTATCATTTCCTCGCAAGAGTACCTTACTCTAAACATGTAATGCTTTGGCCAAAGACTTTAGTAACAATCCGACGAGAGGCCATGGGTATACATCTCCTCGCAAGGAGTGGTAAATCCTTTGTAGGCTATTCAAACACCTTCGGTCACTTCGACTTATACCCAATCATCTCGGATCCACATCTCCTTGGAGATGCTTGCTTAAGATGTCAAAGCATAAGTCTTCATGACCAAGATGACTTGAATACCGCAAGTCAAAGGAACATCGCATTTAAGCTATAGTAAGAACTTCATTGACATATCCATTTATGCAGGGAACCATATGAAGTCTTATAGCTGGTCACTCCAATGAACTAGTTACCATAACTAGCATCCATGATTAACTCCGGACATCACAATGTCTCCAGCCAGTGAGAATTGACTGCTTGAATATACCAAAGAGTATACCTCATGCTAGTCTCGACAGAATTGATGGTGTCCAAATCTATCAATTCATCGACTAGGGAAAATTCCATTACATCACAATTACACATGTAGAGGTACTCACTAGTTATGATCCAATCACAAATTCTCTCATACTGTGAATCATATCGTGGACATTCAGTAAATGAGTTTAAGATCTAATCAAATATATGAAAACATGTATACTCAAATAGTGAATCTTCATTTATCATATAAATGGTTCAAACATAAGGTGATTGCCTTAGGACACCTCTCATATATTACTAACAAACTCCCACTTGGCCTAATGTCAATCACTACGGTGTCCAATACTATAAGCTCTAACATGGCCCTCAAACTTACTATGAGGTAATGCCTTAGTTAAAGGATCTGCTAAGCTCCTTTCAGTGGGAATCTTCTCGATTTGTATTTCCTTCCTACTTATGATCTCTCTGATCAAATGATAGCGGCGAAGCACATATTTGGATCATTGATGAGACCACATCAAGTTCAGAGATGAACTTCTTGATCCAAACCGCTTCTTTTGCTGCTTCCAAAGCTGCAATGTATTCTGCCTCAGTGGTAGAATCCGCTATAGTGTCTTGCTTGGAACCTTTCCAACTTATTGCGCCTCCATTCAAGGTGAACACGTACCCAGACTGAGACTTGGAATCATCCTTATCTGTCTGGAAGCTGGCATCCGTATACCCACATATCACCATGTCCCCTCCTCCATATATTAGGAACACATCCTTAGTTCTTCTTAAGTACTTAAGGATCATCTTAACATCCACCCAATGATCCATTCCTGGATCAGACTAGTATCTGCTTGTGACACTCAGAGCATACGATACATCGGGCCTTGTACATAACATAACATACATGATAGATCCTATTACGGATGCATAGGGAATCTTACTCATGCAAATGCTCTCGTCTTCTGTGCGCGGACACATAGACTTCGAAAGGTGTATCCCATGCCTGATGAGTAGGAAACCTTTGTTGGATTTTGACATGCTAAACCTCTTTAGCACTCGGTCTATATATATAGACTGCGAAAGACCAAGCAACTATTTCGATCTTTCCCTATAGATCTTAATCTCGAGGATGTAGGTTGCTTCTCCCAGGTCTTTCATGGAGAACGTCTTGGATAACCAAATTTTAATTGACTGTAAGACTGAAACATCATTTCCTATAAGTAATATATCATCGACATACAATACTAGGAATACGACTGCACTCCCACTAACCTTCTTGTACACACAAGGTTCATCCAGATTTTGTGAGAAATCAAACTTTTTGATTGTCTCATCAAAATGGATATTCTAGCTTCTGGATGCTTGCTTCAATCCATATATGGACTGTCGCAGTTTGCATACCTTGGTTTTATCATCCGATGTGAAACATCCATCTGCCATATCTCATAATCATAATGAGCCGCTATGGCCAGGAGCATCCGAATAGATTTAAGCATTGCAACAGGTGAATAGGTCTCACCATAATCAACACCTTGCTTTTGACGATATCCTTTTGCCACCAATCTAGCCTTATAGGTAATCACATTACCATCCATGTCGATTTTCTTCTTGAAAACCCACTTGCACCCTATAGGCTTTATGCCTTCAGGTGGGTCAACCAAGTTCCAAATTTGATTTTCATACATGGAATCCATTTCCGACTTCATGGCATTAAGCCACTTATCCCTTTCTGAACTTTTCAGAACTTCTTCATAACTGGTAGGCTCCTCATCATCAATGAGTAACACGTCGTTCAATTCACTTACGTAAAATCCATATCTCTCAGGAATGTTGTGTGTTCTATCAGATCTACGAAGATGTGATGTTACAATAGGTCCAGTCGATGGCTCATCACTATGAGTTATCGATTGTGGTGCTTCACTAGGTATCTCATCAATGTCTATTTGAGTCTCTCGAGCCTCCTCAAGCTCAATGACACTCCCACTGTTTTCTTGCAAGAGAAACTCTTTCTCTAAAAATACAGCATGCCTTGAAACAAACATCTTTTGTTCCACAAGATGATAGAATTGGTAACCCCTTGTTTCCTTAGGGTATCCAATAAATAGACATTTATCAGACTTAGCATCCAATTTGTCTAATACAGTCCACTTCACATAAGCAGGACAACCCCATATCTTAAAGTAAGATACATGAGATTTCTTACTATTCCATATCTCATATGGAGTAGTGGAGACTACCTTGGTTGGTATTATGTTTAGCAAGTAAACAACTGTTTGAAGTGTATAGCCCTAAAAGGACTTGGGAAGATTTTCATGATTCATCATCGACTTGACTATGTCCAACAACGTCCTGTTACGCCTCTCAGATACACCATTATGCTGTAGTGTATACGACGGAGTCCATTGAGATAATATACCATTGTCTCTAAGATAATCTAGAAACTCTTGACTTAAGTATTCACCACCTCGATCCGATTGAAGTATTTTAATACTCTTGTCATATTATTTCTCTACTTCATTTCTGAATTCTTTGAACTTTCAAAGGCTTCAGACTTGTGTTTCATCAAGAACACATACCCTAACCATGAGTGATCATCGGTGACAGTAATGAAGTAGCTATAGCCTCCTAGAGCTTGAGTTTGGTTGCATTCGCGTGCATCAAGTTTTTGGCACCGTTGCCGGGGATTGATTGATTCGATATCGAATCAAGAGGTGGATAATTAGATTGGACTTAGGGTAGATTTATTTACTTGTTTTATTCATTATTTTTATTTGATTTACTTCAGTTTTAGATTTTTAATAACTAGAGTAAGTTTAGATTTATTTTAGTAATTACATTGCATTTGTAGGGAATTGCTTCCCGCTTCGGTCGCTTGTGCATGGCAATCCTATCTCACGTCCCCGGATAAAAAAAATTAATCCGAACGAAGATGGATTACCCAAGCAACCGTTTCATCATCGTGCTATTCGATTTGAGTAGTCACTTGAACAAACTTATTGTTCAAGCAACCTAACTTTTTTCCTCGATTAGCCGCGGAATAGATGATGAACGTATCGCCGGTTTTGGTGTTTATCATCGGGGTCCATGTCAATCAATAACATACAAAATACAAAAGAACACTAATCAAAATTAAACAAGATTATACCTCTTGTTTTACCTCTTGATCTTCTATTGTATTCCAATCCTCCTCTTGGACGTCGTGTGGGCGACGATCTTCCAAGAGTCGAAGTCTCCTAGACCACGTGTCTTCCCTTCCTTGCTCTCTCCGAACAAGGGAAGATCAAAAGCTCCCTTCTTCTCCTTGCTTGTGCCGACCACCAATAACCAAGGTTGGTGTCCGCCGACCCTAAGGGGAGGAAAGGAGTGTAGGCCAAGAGAGCTCTCTTGTTGCCACTGACCAAGGGAGAGAGAGAAGGTGGCGCCGCCGGCCCTAGGAGAAGAAGAGGGTGCGCCGGCCAAGAGAGAGAGAAGGAAAAGGAAAACCTAGACCCTCTTGTGCAGTCGGCCAAAGAGACAAAACCCTAGCATACCTCCTATCTCCTTGCCGCCCAAGCCTTTCCAATGCCAACCCCTTAGATTATCTTAGGTCTAGGCTTCATGAGGTATTTATAATAGGCTACAATAGGGACCATGAGGAGTTGGATCTTGGCCACCCAATGGATCCGAACCACACAAAATCCGATCCATTAATGATGATCCATTCCACTAGAGGATCATCATTGATCTACCTCACCAACCCCCATAAATAAATATGGGCTCCATATATTATTTGTACAAAATATATCCTCGTGTTTAAGATATCGAATTTCCATTAATTAATTAAATTACTAACAATTTAATTAATTAATATCTAACTCCATGAGTAGTACCCTCATCCTTATCATCATGTTGGACCAAGTCCACCTGCAGGATTTACTTGATGAACCTTATAAGCTCCTCAAGGGGACATCATCATCCTAGTATATAGGACATGGTTTCCTCCTATAATCAATGACATACCATGTAAATAATATTATTTCCCAACATACCAGGCCTATCAATTTAACACATAAATCTCTCCCATTGGTAAATCAAAGAAATAAATACTAAGTACATGTTCCCGTTATTATATCGGGATTAAGAGCATGTACATCATAATATCTGAGGTCCGATTTAATTATATAGTCAATATAAATTGAATCACCTCTAAATCGGTCCTGCTCAATACACACAAAGTGTACTAGTGTAATTCTATGGTCAAGATAAACTAATACCAAATCACACTACAACCATGCCAATGGTTTGTCCAAAACCATCTTGGTTGTGAGCCTCTACTTATACTTTACAAGGAACTGATAACATGATCTTCTGTGCGACACCACACACCATGTTATCTACTATGTAAAGTATCAGACAATATATATAAATATAAAATGCAAACAATGATTATGTGATTCTTATTTTAAAATGAAGATGTTTATACAAAGGCTAGGCTTTCAGTATACATCCCAACAACATTAACCTTTAGTTTAAATTTTCTGCATTTGATTTAGTATTAGTTTAGGCTATTTTATGTGTATCTAAGCATTAGGTAGACTCCTCATTTTGTGGCTCAGTTCTTTGTATGCATAGATGCTTAGGATCGAAAGGCCTGATTCCGATAGATCTAGAAATTAAACGAACCTACCATCACAGGAGAGCTGAATAGAAGAGGATGGAGGACCAAGATGCATCTATGGTGAACGTAGGTAGCCGACCTTTGCGGGATTATGCAGCCCCTATTGCCTGAGGATTTAGGCAGAGTATAGTTGGACCGTCCATTACAGCTAACAATTTTGAATTAAAACCTTCTCTTATACACATGGTCCAGCAAAGTCAATTTGGGGGAGCTGTGACTGAAGACCCGAACCGACACCTGGAGACATTTTTGGAAATTTGCTCGACAATGAAGATCAATGGAGTACTTGCCGACACAATCCGCCTAAGCCTATTCCCTTTCTCATTGTGGGATAAGGCTAAGGCATGACTTCACTCCTTGTCGTCGGGAAGCATTACTATATGGGAGTAGTGTGAGCAACGATTTTTGAACAAATTTTTCCCACAAAGCAAGACTACTCACATGCGTCATCTAATCATGAGCTTTCGTCAGAAGGAAAGGGAGTCTTTATTCGATGCCTAGGATCGCTACAAGGGGCTACTCAACCAATGCCCCCATCATAGACTGGAATGGTGGTTGGTGATCCACATCTTCTATAATGGGATCACGTATGCTACAAAAGTGTCCCTCGATTCTACTACAGAAGGAGCACTAATGAAAAAGACTATTGAAGAAGCAGAGGGGCTGATTGAAGAGGTGGCCTAGAACCACCATCAATGGGCTTCCGAGTGCAATCATCCAGCTCCTGCAGCGGGACGATATGCTGTCGACATCGTAGACCACCTAGCGACAAGGATGGACTCACTTAGCAGATGGTTCAACTCTCTAAACCCTAATACCCTTATGGAGCTGAGATAAGCGACTCTCGTTTATGTGACCTAAGTGACAATGCCAGAGATAGGTTTGGTTCAACTCATTTGACTTGAACCTTTTGGTACTTATGTTATAGATAGGGCTCTCTAAGTCTAGAAAGTAGAGTCCGTTCATTAGAGGTGCACTACAATAGAACGTATCATTTAAATAAACTGAACAATATTTGTTCTTTATTATAAATGTAAATCCTTTCTTGTCCAAACAAGAAACTGAAATGATGTTCTTAGTTAAGGCAGGCACATAACAACATTCATCTAATTCTAGTACAAGCCCAGAGGGTAGAGATAGATCATAAGTTTCTACAGCAATAGCAGCAACCCTTGCTCCATTGCCTACTCGTAGGTCCACCTCGCCCTTTGTCAATGCCCTGCTATTTCTCAGCGCCTGCACATTGGTACAAATGTGAGATGCACATCCGGTATCTAATACCCATGATGAAGAAATAGATAGATTGACTTCTATAATATTTATACCTGAAGTAGAAGTCTCACTTCTCTTCTTCTTAAGATCTTCCAGGTATGCCTTGCAATTACGCTTCCAGTGTCCAGTTTCCTTGCAGTGGAAGCAAGCCCCTTCCTTGGCCACCCCTCCTTTGGGTTTCAGTTCCTTGCCTTTGCCCTTGGCTTGGGACTTTCCCTTACCTTTAGGCTTGCCCTTGCCTTTTTTCTTTTGCACCATCAAAATGGTGTCAGATTTTCCCTTCTTAAGGTTGAGCTCAGCAGTTCTCAACATGCTGAGCATCTCAGGCAGTGACTTATCAATTTCATTCACGTTGTAATTCATGACAAATTGATTGTAGCTTTGCGGCAAAGACTGCAAGATCAAGTCAGTGGCCAGCTTTTGGCCAAGGGGGAATCCCAATCTCTGTAGGTTTTCTACGTACCCAATCATCTTGAGTACATATGGACCTACGGGAGTCCCATCTTGCATTTTGGAACCAAACAATGCCTTAGAGACTTCATATCTCTCGTGCCTTGCTTGTCCTTGATATAGTTGATGGAGATGTTCAACCATATCATAAGCATTCATGAACTCGTGTTGCTTCTGAAGCTCAGAGTTCATGGTCGCGAGCATTAGACATGACACATCTAATGCATCATCTTGATTCTTCTTGTAAGCATCTTTGTCAGCTTGCGAGGTAGTGGCAGGAGGTGCCTACGGAATGGGCTGCTCCAGGACGTACAGTTTTCTTTCTTGGGTGAGAACGATTCTTAGGTTCCTATACCAGTCCAGGAAATTTGCTCCATTGAGCTTGTCCTTCTCAAGGACAAAACACAGAGAGAGAGTGTTCGTGTTTGTCGATATAGTAATCTACAACATATAATGCAGAGAATTAATATCATATTCTTTTTATCATTTAATTAGGCCTTTAATCAAATGATGCTCCCACTGAATTATAGAAATTTTATAGAATAGAGTTATGGACGTGGTCAAACCACATTACTAGATTCATACAAACTAGCTATAATTCTTGCGGGACAAGATCCACATCATACTAAGCCTTGAGTTAGCTTTGGCTAAATCGCCCAAGACTTAGTATGATCGGTGGGTAACACATTACCGATTACATTTCTATGCAACTCTTGTTTATAGGATCAAGACCCAAATTTACAAAAGACCTTGAGTTAGCTTTGGCTAAATCGCCCAAGATTTAGTGTAAATGCGATCTTATCCTATCTTTCCAACAGTTGGAATATGCCTATAGTTCTACTCGATCCAATCGAGTTAATTAGTTTTACTCAATCTAATTGAGCTTACTCTAACCCAAGCCGTGATAGACGGGACCAAGATTGTCCCTCTGCACCCTACCAAGATAATATGCGTTGCTCTGCTTTGGCAGATTCAACAACTACAAATGATCGAGGTAGTGATGGGTATCAAGGACTTGGTAGGCATTTACGAGTTGATTCGATTAAGATCTAATCTAATCGTAATGTGTATCATATACGCATTAAGGCCTTTATTATCCTATATTAGCATGCATCACATACATACAAGCATTATTCTAGCATGCATCATATACATACAAGAAAAATATCCTAGCATGCATCATATACATACAAGCATTATTCTACTAGCATGCATCACATACATACAAGCAAAATCAAATATATATATATATATATATATATATATATATATAAAATTAACTGTGATGTGGTCATGACCCTACTACGATCTTCTCAAGCCAATGAGAAGATCGAACGGTCAACCTAGGACTAGCGGCTTCTCCAAGCGCTTCCTTTGACCGCCATGTGTCGTCGACACCCTTCTCGTAACTTCGTCTACAAGTGTACTTTCCATCGCTCCATTTTGTACATTAAAAATATAAAACTCGAGTTACATTCGAGTCTAAAACTATTTACAACTAGAATTTCAAAAGAAGAGGCACGACACGCAGGTCACATACACTATACAACATGCACAACCACAAAAACGACACGCAGACCGTATTATGAATTACAACACATTAACGTCCAATCAAATTGGGGTTCTTGGGCCATGAAAATCACAGAATTATACATAATTCTGAATTGTGTATTTTTACAAAAAATTTCTATAATTTTTCTTTTTTTTTTTTCAATTTTATGAGTCACCTCTCCGTAACGGTCCCGCTAAGCGGTTTCCGGGTGCGATCGCTAGACAAGGCCCCTTTCGGGGATAGGGGCAGCGCCCCTACTTGCAAAATAAACTTTGTGAGTGTTCATACTATGATCTTACAGCGACTTAAGTCACTTTCCCAAAAACCTAAAGTGAGAACTCACCGTTTCAGAGAGTTTTTCTCGATGGTTGAAGCCTACAAGTGTCCCAACACTCGTTGCTTCGACTCTTCGAGAAAAATACCCAAAAATTCTATAAAAATAGGAAATTTATAGAAACATAAAAATATGTAATTTTTATATCTAATACAAAAACTACAAAAAAGAAACACATACATGCTTCGCACGTGGCTCTGATACCACTGTTGGACTTTCCGAGCTGCAAAAACCGCTTTTTGCATTGCGGAAACCTCGGAAGCCCGACCACGGATCCGTGCGAGGATATATAAAAATAAAAACATGTATGTGCTTTAGTAAACCTAGATCTACCTTAGATCTAGAAGGTGAGAGCATTACCCTCGTAGCAACGCCCTTCGCTTATCCCGCTCGTCCAAAAGCTTCACCGGAACTCAAGAGTGTCAAGTACACACTCCTCTATTGATATCCACACAAGCAATAGGTGGAGAAAACACAACCTTGAGTGTGCTAGCACCCTTTGGATGGTTCGGCCAAGATGAGGATTGGGAGAGCTTGAGAGAGTAATCCAAGGAGGAAGAAGATGGAGTTACCACCCAAAATGAATTTCACCTCTAATGCAAAAATGAAGTGGCTGGCCACTACATTCTTGGGGGGTTATATGCATGCATGTAACTCTAAGAGCCAATGGCTCTTGGTCTCCCTCATAAGGTGGCACCACATGATAGGTCCATGATGATGTGGAGCATCATCATTGACCGACCCCCATGCCATGTCACCATGACATGGCAATTGGTCAAGTCAAAATTGACCATTCATCTTCCCTCTCAAGTCAAGTCAAACTTGACCACTTATCTCCCATGGTTGATCAAATCTAACCACTTGATTCAAGTCAATTTGATTTAATAAATCTCTATTCATTAATTTAAATTGATCTGATGAATCAAATCTAAATTAGACTCATTCAACACTTGAATCAAATTGAGTCCAACTCAATTAGTCTAATTAGGATTACTCTTAATCCAATTTGGTTCATCACATGAACCTAATCCTCATGGTTCATCATATGAACCTAATCTCCATCTGATTGCCCTTTGTGTATGACCCTATAGGTTCTTGTAACGTTGGCAATGTTCCTAAACCGATTTAGGAACATAAGAAATGAGCGGTATCTAGAAACACATCATTGCTACCCAAGTTACAAGAATGTTGAGCTCCAACATCACCTTTGTGACTACTAATTGTGACTCTCACAATATGTGACAATGTCCCTCTATCCTTGACATCTAGATTGACCAATTGAGGCATAGACCGTGTCATCCTCGGTACAATCTATATCTTGAACTCCAAGTAGACTCACTCTAATCAAATGAGCTCAATATCTCATATTGATTCATTTGGGCATGGCTATGCACTTCGTGGTCTCACTCTATCAAGAATAACGATGTCACTCCCGTCATATAGGAGGGATAGATCCCATCTACATCACTCACATCCCTCCGCATAATTTGTTACATACCCAGCCTTTATAGTCCACCCATTTACGGGTGACGTTTGACGAAGCCAAAGTATGCAACTCCTTATGTAGGGAACCATGGTGACTTCAGGTCTAAGGATTAATAGTCATACTAATAGTCACATGAGAAAGTATATGACACTCATATAACGATCCATGATACTTTCTCATGGCGGGTCATTCAGTATACATTCCCCAATGCATACCCATGTGTCAATTTGATATCTCATATCCATGACTTATGAGATCAAGTCATCGTGTTGACCTACATGCTAGTCTCTACGCAATAACATTGTCCCTGAATGTTAATACTTGACTAGGAATGATTAAGAGTAGTCTTCTCTATATCATCTCATTATCGATTCAACCAATCGATTGATACAGATAAGAACCTACTACTCAAGGATATTATTACACTTAGTTATTTGGCACCAATACAAGTAAATATAATGTTGTAATATATGAGAGATGTCCTAAGACAATCGCCTTATGTATGAACCATTTATATGATAAATGAAGATTCACTATTTGAGTATACATGTTTCATGTATTTGATTGGATCTTAAACTCATTTACTGAATGTCCACGATACGATTCACAGCATGAGAGAATTTGTGATTGGATCACAACTAGTGAGTATCTCTACATGTGTAATTGTGATGTATCGGAATTATTCCTAGTCGATGAATTGATGGATTTGGACACCATCAATTCTGTCGAGACTAGCACGAGGTATACTCCTTGGTGTATCCAAGCAGCTGATTCTCACTGGCTGGAGATATTGTAATGTTCGAAGTTAATCGTGGATGCTAGTTATGGTAACTAGTTCATTGGAGTGACCAGCCGTAAGACTTCATATGGTTCTCTGCATATATAGATATGTCAATGAAGTTCTTACTGTAGCTTAAGTGCGATGTTTCTTTGACTTGCGGTATTCAAGTCATCTTGATCATGGAGACTTATGCTTTGACATCTTAAGCAAACATCTCTAAGGAGATGTGGACCCGGGATGATTGGGTATAAGTCGAAGTGATCGAAGGTGTTTGAATAGCCTATAAAGGATTCACCACTCCTTGCGAGGAGATGTATACCCATGGCCTCTCGTTGGATTGTTACTAAAGTCTTTGGCCAAAGCATTACATGTTTAGAGTAAAGTACTCTTCGATACATGTGCAGTAACTAGAATCCGTAGGACGAGAAAATGATACTTGGGCTAGGTGTGATGTAGTCAGCCTAGTGGGGACTGACACTATAGACCATGTCCTGAACCAAGTGGGTATAAGATGAGTAAAGGGAATGGGGCACGATTCATTCGAGCTGTTGAAGGGTTTCAGAAATAGTTCTGGATCAACCATTGATCTTTTCGGTTAATTGGGGATCATGATGTACTACTAGGTGCCACTCATGATCATTCTATAATTAATGGTTAATTATAGATGGCCAACATAAACCGAGAACCTATTTGGTCACACGCACAACGAGCGTAATCTGAAGGATTTAAAACGAGCTTGAGAATGGGATTTTCAGACCGAGAGAAACTAGGTTTGGTTGGACCAAACAAGAAGCGAGCATGAAATCGTTTCAGTCGCAATGGAAGCGTGGATGGGCCGTGTCTTATGAAGACATAATGGATGAACCAAAATGGTTTGGTTCTAATCCAATGGAGGAGAATAAACCAAAGGGTTTGGTTTATTTTAAACGAATGAACCAAAAGTTGGTTCGGTTCGTTTTAACTTAAAATAAACCATCATGGTTTGGTTTATTTTAACTTATATTAATGAAGCGGGTTAACGGGCCTAATGGTTATGATCCAATAACCATTAAGAGAATTAGTTCTCTTTAAAAGAGGGCTTAAGGGATTGTTAAGCCCTAGCCCTAAGTTGCCGCCCACCCCATTGAAGGAGTCGGCGCCAACTCCATTGCCGCCCCCTCTTCTCCTCCAATCGGCGTCCAGAAGGAGCCTTCCTTCCCCCTCGCCGGCGTCGAGCTGCTGCCGGTTGGTGCTCCGGTGATCTCCCTTGGGTGTGGCGATAAGGTGAGCACTTGACTTCCCTTGGTTGGCCGGCACCTACTCCTCCACCAAAGCTGTCCAGTTTTTTGGACAGCTTGTTTTCCTCTCGTCGGAGCGTCGTTTGGACGACGGTTAGACCTCCAACAGCGCCTAACTTACCGGGGATTCGATCTCCGGTAATCCTCTGAGGTTGAGGACAAAGGATTCGTCAAACGGTTGACGAATACCTCTCCGGAGAAGCAAGTTTTGAGGACTCGATTTTGGATCCGAATTTGGATTCGGATCGTGATCATCTCTCGATCACATCGTCTTCAACACGAGGCTAGTAACCCGTACGAAGACGAGGCTCGTGACTTAGCGAAGTCATCCCGAGGATACTCGGCATGGATACGGATAGAGACGATTCTAGCGAGGATCGTTCCGGTTGATGCCGTTCCCGCTACACGTGATACGAAAGGTATAACGTAGTTAAATTTCCTTTTATTGCAAATTTAAATTTATGGTTATGTCTACACATGTTGTACTATGCATGCGTGTGATGTGTGTATTGTAATAAATGTAGATTTATTATTTTTATTTCTTCCGTTGTGCACATGTTTGCGAAACATGTTCGAACACACACTCGCCGCGGTGCCGGAAACCCAACATATAATAACCATGCCTTTATGAATAGGAATATGATACAATAAAGTCCATACAATAATCATCACATGATTGACTCTAGGGCTTTCACTAACATCAGTTTGTCATAGATAAAAAAGGGGGAGATTGTTGGTGCAGTGGCACCAGATAATTGAACTTGAGTTTTAATTATGGAAAAAGCTCAAAGTTAAGCTCTTATTGTTATCTCATGAGCTGAGTTAAGTTTGCAGGAAATGGTTAAGCTAAACCGAAGGTCAGCAACACCTGGAGAATCTTGATTCGAGAAACCGTTGTGGTTGGGCGACACCAAGAGAACTTCATCGAAATCGAAGAACCTAGGTGGAAGACCAGAAGCTAAGCAACAGGTTAGAAAGGGATAGAGGTAAGCACGAGTGCGAAGAGAGATGGTAAGGTCATGTCCTCTGTACGGGGACAATCGTAGGCGGCGATCTGACTAAGACTTCAAGTGGAAGGTCTAGGTTGAGATCGGATGGTAAGTAGTCGTCTAATTTACTATCTCTTATTTGTATTATGCTAACTTTGTGTTGCAGTTAAATAACCTAGGTGGCAGTTGACTGTTAGCTATTGGTAGTCGACTGCTACTAGCATCAGGTGACTGATGAAGGTAATCAGTCGACTGCTATTCAAACTGTCCAGCTCGAAGAAAGTCAAGATAAGCTCCACTTATCTTGGGGGGATGAGGCTCTTTGACTCATATCTAGATCTCAACATTTAGGGGCTTGAAGGGTTATAAAAAGGGGGGGGGGGTTTCACCCCTTTAGGTCATTAATCTTTGCTCCCAAGTGCTCCAACAATGCTACGCTTCAACGACGATGCAACGACACCGATATGCTGACGACACACAGACGACAAGCTCAAGATCACAACTTATAATTGTCGGTAGCTTTATTTTGATTTCTTTTTGTTTATATTTCTTGTAATCGGAGCTTTCATCGTAACGAGGTGAGGTAGACTTGTTGACTCATCCTCGAGTCATTGTCTCCTACCTTCAACGAGGAGGAGATCGTTAGTTCTTTGCCCCTTCATACGTGGTCAAGGATCGCAGGGCCTTAGAGTAGCAACCCTTTGGCTACGAACCAAGTAAAAACAAAATTGTCTCCTTTACTTTTATTGCTTTACTTTCTGCTACATTACTTTGGTTTGATCGGAACAAAAAGAAAATTTTACGCTCGCTATTCAACCCCCCCTCTAGCGTGCTTTCTGATCCATTAAAAATTTAATAACAAAAATCTACTAGTAATGTTGCACTTAGAAGAGTACATCACCATTCGCCCTCCTCTCTTTAACGGAGAGGACTTTTCTTATTGGAAGAGGCGAATGGAGTGCTATTTGAAAACCAACCTAGAGGTATGATTTTCAATTAGGAAAGGTTTCGTCTCTCCGATAGACGACTTGGGTGAGTTTTTAGAACTGGAGAAATGGACCGTGGACGTAAGGAAACGAGCTCAAGTCGATTACAAGGCCCTTAACACCTTGCAATGCAGACTTACCAAAGAAGAGATCAATAGAGTTGGTCCCTTCGAAAATTCTAAGGAACTTTGGGATAAGTTAATTGAATTACACGAAGGAACTAATGATACTAGAATAGATAAACGAGATATGCTACTTAACAAACTCTTTAATTATAAAATGCATGAAAATGAAAATGCTAATAAACTCCACACTAGAATAAAAGATATATTAAATGGACTTCATTTAATAGGACATCAAATAGAAAATAGGGATGTAATTAGATATACACATAAGGCATTACCGAGGAATGCTTTATGGATATCCATCGTCGATGCCTATAAGGTCTCCAGGGATATTTTCTTAATTAGATTAGATGAACTATTTTGCGAACTCAAACTACATGAACAAGCTAACTCAGGTCAAATCGAGAACGGTATTGCTTTAGTGGAAGGTTCGACTAAAAAGGAATGAAAAACAAGAAGTGAGTCCGAAGATGAGTCAGAGACGGACCCAAACAGAGAAGAGGAAATCATAAATATGGTCCTAAAAAATTCAACTGGAGAAAAAGGTTTACGAAGAAGGATGCCAAAAAGGTCATCGACAATAAGTCGAGGCCTAGATCAGAAGTAACATGTTACGAGTGCAACGGAAAAGGACACTACAAGTCGGAATGCGCAAATCTAAAAAAGGAAGAAAAACCTAAAAAGGAAAAGAAGAAGAAAGCACTTAAGACAACTTGGGACGAATCATCTTCGGAAGAGTCGGACGCAGAAGAGACAAAGAGTAGCTTCGTGGCATTCTTGGCCGAATCAAGCTCCGAAACCAAATCAAGTTCCAAGTCCTAGTCCGAGAGAAGCCACGGATCCACATCCATTTCTGAAGGACTAGACGAGGTAACTTCTCCTTTAGAAGATAAACTTTACAACATGATTGCATGTCTAGGAAGGAAATTAGCTAAATCTGAGAACCGAGTAGACTCACTCCTTAAGGAGGTTCATGTACTTAAGAAGCAAGTAAACTCGAAGACTTGAACTTGCTAAGTTAAGGATAGAGACTCAACTCAAGTTGCAAAACTTGAGCAAAAGAACTCAGTCATAAAAAGGCAAGTAGGAGATCTTATCGGAATGTTGGAAAGGTTCACTTCGGGCTCCAAGTATCTAAACATGATGCTTGGATCTCAACGAGCCATGTACAACAAGTCCAGACTTGGACACAAAGTTAAATCCTCATATAAATCATACATGTCATTACTTAGCTGAAACACTAAGAATCGAGTCCAAGAATGGGTTCCTAAGTCTAGCTTATTCAACCAAGTTGGACCAAATCAATTTTGGGTTCCCAAGAGTCAAGTTCACTTAGTGAACAAAACTCAACCGAGTTATCACTTAGGAGGAGCAAACACCTTGCTTGTTTCTTTATTTAATTAAACTATTGCATGTCTTAGTTTACTTTACTTGCTTAATTTAGAATGGACTAGATAGGAAACAAAGTAGTTTAAACTTGAACAACCTAGTACTAAGATGAAGTGAACTGATAGTAAATTTGGGAAGCTCTTCGAAGTGCATGTCTAGGAAGTGGTCCATCCGATATCCACGAAGGTCATATGCCTCGCCACAACATGGTGCACTAAGTCAAGTGGAACTGACCGAAGCTAACTCACTAAGTCTTTAACTAGTTAGATCAAAGCTTAGTCCAAAGTGAGACAAGTATTTGATTCCTTCATTGACTTTGTCTAGGAAATGGTTCATCCGATATCCAAGAAGGTCATATGCCTCGCCATGACCTGGAAGTCAATGTTGGAAAAATCTACTTGATTAGCTCAAGCTAAACTTGAATCTAACAGAAGTTTAAAAACATTGAAATTTCATTTTAAAATTAAGATAAAATAAATTCTCATCTCACAAAACCCATAAGGATTAATGAGCATTGAAAACTTAGCTTGGGTGAGATGAATTAGAACTTAATCAAGCTTAAATAGTTTAACTCAATACAATCAAACTTAATAAATTTACACAACTTAACTAAACTTAACAAACTTACACAACTTAACTAAACTTACACAACTTAACTAAACTAAACTAAACTTAACAAAGTTACACAACTTAACTAAACTTAATAAATTTACACAACTTAACTAAACTTAACTAAACTTACTTAACAAATTTACATAACTTAACTAAACTTAACAAATTTACACAACTTAACACAAACTTAACAAATTTACACAACTCAACTAAAATTAAATAACTTAATTACACATCTCAACTAAAATTAACAAATTCAAATTAATCATCTTAACCAATTCAACTTAATCATGTTAATCAATAGAAATTTAACTTAATCAACTTAGTGAATTTAATCAACTCTATCAACCTAATTAATTAATGGTAAAAATTTATCAAAATTAAAATTAATCGATTCTAGTCAACTCATAAAGAGTCGACTGAATAAAGTTCAGTTGCCTACAAACCTCAAAAAGGTAAAACGCGACTCCAGTCGACTGAAACTAATTCAGTCTGTTGATGCAAAGGCACCAGATTATCGAACCTAGATTTTGATAATGTCAAAGGTTCAAAGTTAAGTTATTATGGTTATCTCACATCCTGTGTTGAGTGTGCAGAAAATATATTAAGCTAAGCTAAAAGTCAACGACACCAGGAGAATCACAGGGATGAGAAACCGTGGTGGTCGGGTGACACCAGGAGAACCTCAAGGAGTCGAGGAACCTCAGTGGTGACCCTAAGCTAAGCAACAGGTCAGGAGGACGAGAGGTAAGCACTGGGTGCAGAGTGATGGTAAGGGTGTGTCCTCTGTACGAGAACAATCGTAGGCGACGATCCAACTAAGACTTCCGAAGAAAGGTCTAGGTCAAGGTCGGACTGTAAGAAACTATCGTAATTACGATTACTCAACATTTCTGTGCTAACTCTATGTTGCAGGTGAGTGATCAAACTAACAATCAACTGAAGGATAATAACAGTCGACTGACGATAGGATCAGTCGACTACTGATCAAGTTGATTGTTAGGGCAATCTCTTACCGTGATATGGTTTTGATGTGTGTGGCAAAGGGTTTAAGTTAGTTTGTTATTGTGATTTGATATGTGTGTTGAAGTCGTGCAGGACTTAGTAATTCACACATGGAGCCTTGGCGGGTTCACCACTCACAACCTCGTGCTTGAGTCGGAGAAGGAGCATTGCAGAGCCGTGCGCCTGATGCTGCCGAGGGACCACCGGACGAGATGACTTGAAGTGAAGCCAAGGAAGCAGACTTCGGAGGCAAGAGACGCGAATGAGCATTGCAGAGCCGTGCGCCTGATGCTGTCAAGGGACGTGGCCGCGAACGAAGAGAGCTTCGGCGAGGGACTTTGAGTGAGATGAGAGAACGAGTGAATTATAAGTAGCTCATTAGGTGAACTTGGACAAATGACTGAGTGTCGGAGGCTCGACCACAAGGGTTGAGGTTTACCCGACCGTCGGAAGCTCAAACGAATGTTAAGTTTGAGTTTCACACGACACCAGTCGACTACCATGAAATGACAGTCGACTGCTCTGAGTCGAACTCGGTTCGACTGGTATTCGACTGATGGGTTTATGCTCAGCAGTCAACTGCCATGGAATGGTAGTCGACTGCCAGAGGAAGTCGCAGCCATAGAACCGCTCGTAATCGACTGGGCAATCGACTACGGAGGCAGCAGTCGACTGATGGATCTATTAGTCGACTGCCAAGGGATCTATTGGATTACAATGGTCGGGATCCGACATATTCGGAGGCCGTTGAAGTGGCGGCAGTCGACTGCCAAGGGCGGCAGTCGACTGGTGGTGGCCAATGGGAAGAAATCAACCTTCTCTATAAAAAGAGAGGGTGTGGGCTTGTGGATGCCTAATGCTTATGCTCTAAGTGATCATCCAAGTGCTCCACAAGATTCAAACTCCTTCTCTTAGTTTTCTTTCACATCTATTGTAAAAGAAGGAGTGTTCTTGAGTTGTAAGGGTTACCTCCACCTAGCATAGTGCAAAGGAGAGACCGATAGTGAATTGGTTGCGGAGTGATTCACCGAGGACGAATCGGGGACCGTGGATTAGCGGCGTAGCCATAAACCACGTTATATTATCTTGTTAGCATTGTTTTTATCATTGCATTGTTTATTTGCTTGTCTTGTTTGTTTCCATTGCGCTAATTAGTTTTGTAGATGAGCAAATTCCGTCATCAAACGAAAGAGGGCTATTCACCCCCCTCTAGCCGGCCAATACACACCGATCGATCCCCTACAAGTGGTATCAGAGCCAAGGAAAGCTTGTCGAGGACTAACTGCCACAACAAGTACATTCAAGAATGGCCGGCTCAAACATTCACCCACCAAAATTTGAAGGCGAATTCTCTTGGTGGAAAAAGAGAATGGAGGTATTCTTCGAAACCGACTTCGAAATTTTATTAATTATGGAAAACGGTTTCGAGATGCCTAGGAATGAAGAAGGGGAGCTATTGGAGAAATCAAGATGGAGTAAAAGACAAAGAGAGGAGTATTTGGCGAATTCAAAAGCCAAGCACCACCTCTACATTGTACTCCCTCAACAAGAAGTGAATAGGATAGGGGAGTGTGCAAGTGCCAAGTGTAGGGGATCGATACGCCGGCTAGAGGGGGGTGAATAGCCCTTTTACGATGGATGTTGGAATTCTCTCGTTCGTTTGCTCGTCTACACAATCGTTAGCGCAAGCGGAAGCATAAACAATAAAGACAAAGCAATAAATGAAAATACAAACGCTAACAAAGAATGTAATGTGGTTCACGGCTACGCCGCTAATCCACGATCCCGATTCGTCCGAGGTGAATCACTCCTCCAAAGCCAATCACTATTGGTCTCTCCTTTGCACCAAGCTAGGTGGAGGTAACCTTTACAATCAAGATCACTCTTTTTACAAATAGAATGAAGTAAAAACAAGTAAGAAGAGTTTAGAACTTGTGGGGCACTAGGAAGATCACTTAGAGCATAAGCATTAGCCTCTCAAAGGCTCACACCCTCTCTTTTTATAGAGAGGGTTGATTTCTTCCCGTTGGCCGCCACCGGTCGACTGCTGCCCTTGGCAGTCGACTGCCGTCACTACAACGGCCTCCGAACACGTCGGATCCCGACCGTTGTAGTCCAATGGAACTCTTGGCGATCAGACCTCGAGCCGATCGGCCTTCCGTAGTCGCCGCCTCGGCCACGAGCGGCGCGATTGCCGCGATATCTTCGGAAGTCTCACCGCCATTCCATGGCGGTTGGATCGCTGAGCATAAACCCATCGATCGGATACAATCGAACTCACTCGACTGATCGATCGGGCCATGATATGGCAATGATCGTGTCGGGAAAACCCATCCGACACTTGGCCAAATGACCAAGTTTCACCTAAGAGCTACCCCTCCCCGGGTTACAATCGCTCACTCTCATCTCTCGGAGTCCTTCGCCTTCGAAGTTCTCTTCGTTCTCGGCCACGTCCCTCGGCAGCATCAGACGCATGGCTCTGCAATGCTCCTTCACGTCTCTTGCCTCAAAGTCTACTTCCTCCGGCTTCACTCCAAGCTTCTCGTCCGGCGGTCCCTCGGATGCTACAAGTGCACGGCTTCCGCAAAGCTATCCTTCACCGACTCAAGGCACGAGTCATGAGATGTGAAACTCGCCACTGCTCCATGTGCGAATTACTAAGTCCTGCACGACTTCAACGCACATATCAAATCAACATAACACACTAACTTAAACCCTTTGCCACACCATCAAAACCATATTACGGCAAGAGATTGCCCTAACAATCTCCCCCTTTTTGATGTGTGGCAATCCGTTTAAGTTAGGTAAAAACATTCGATATAAGTTTTAAAGGAAAGAAAGCATGTAAACATAAACATGATATAGCAACATGCAACTCCCCCTTAATCCATGAAACTCCCCCTTAATTTCTCCCCCTATCATAATTAACTTAAACATAATTATTTCTCCCCCTTTGACACCATCAAAAATATTAATACTAAGTTATAAACTCATGGAATCAAGTATAAAGAGAAACATATATTAAAATCAGTCAAAACCTGATAAAATTAGGTTATCAGACTTTGTTCAGATCCATCGATCAGCTATCGATGTATGGCAATGATCGACATAAAGGAATCCGAATTTCTGATTTTCTGGATGAATTTCAGAAATGCATTATTAATTCCAGAAAATTCGAAAAATCATGAAATTTGGGGAACATATTTCTTTTAAGTATATCTATCAATGAAAAATAGTTTTTCAAGAAAAATCATTATATTTTCCGAGATTTGCCAAAATTCTAAAGGCTTTAAAAACTACTAGGTTTTTGATCATAAGAGTATCCATTTTAACACCTAGTCTTGCATCCAATTGTTTCAAAACATGAATACATGTATTTTAAAGTAAGAAATTGTTTTGAAAACATATGAAATATCCAACCATGATCTTTGGGAAATATGTCTATGAATTAAACATAAGCCTTCCCCATGATTGGTCTATTATTGCTATGTTGATACTTTAAATGACCATCTAAATGCCATAGGCATTAGTGGACATTTGTATCATCCTAACATCTCACTCATGCTAAGTTTTCAATCAAGGTAGCCTATGGTGAGTGTGAGATGCATCCTAGGGGGTATTTGTGTATACTTAACCAATATATTCATGCAATTCTATCAAGGTTAAGTATCAACCTAATAATCCTCATGATCATAAAGGCATATATGAATGAATTCTACATTATGATCATGAAACTCATGTATTCATCAAATAATAGTCATGCATTAGGTATTATATGATGATAATAAACAAAGTATCACCTAAAGCATGATTCAACCCTATTTCCCATGATTATGTGCCAAATATCAATAGCATAAATCATGATTGCTATGTTGGGATCTCTTTATGCAAAATAGCATATGCGCAACGGAAAAATTAGAATCCCTTCCAAGTGATCCTTGCGAAAGAAAAACTCGTACAAAAATAAATTTCTCAAAAGAAAACCTATCTTATAGGAGAGTTCTACCTTTGTTGCGTGCCCTTTGCAATCCCGCTTTTCCTTGGATGTGTTGGATCTTTTAGCACGTTCAAATGTCCGTGCCTCTATATGTATCCACACGAGCAAGCTCTTGTCTCACAAAAGAAAACTAGAAGATCTCTCCTTTACTTCTTGCTAGAGAAGTCTCTAAAGGAGAGGAAGGTAGGGAAGAAGAGAAAGGAAGAAGAAGACTACTCTTCTTGCTAGCTTACACTCACAAAACCACACAACAAAAGCCTCTCCCACCAAGCTCTCACCAAGACTTAAGCTCTCTCTCAACTCCTTTGGCCGGCCACCCCATGGGGTGTTTTATAGGATTTGAAAAACCTTTCATCTCCTATCACATTCAATGCAATCAATGGCATTGAAAGATAATTAAACAAGGAGTTATCCTCCTTGTTTTGGCCGGCCACATGTGGAGGAAATCCAAGGGTCAAAACCCTTTGTCTCCTTCCAACTCATCAAGCTTAGGTGGCATGCTTATGTGGCATGCTTAGGTGGCATGCTTATGTGGCATTCATGGATGTTGAATTAATCTTATTAATTCAATAAGCTTATGTTATCATATTGAATTAATCTCATTAAATCAATAAGGTAACATATTGAATTAATCTTATTAAATCAATTAAGCTTAGCATATTGAATTAATCTCATTAAATCAATAAGCTAAAATTCTCATTAAGCTTAAAGTCCAAAAACCATTTTGTACTTAAGCTTATTCCCAAATTATTCTAGTCAAACTAGAATGCACTAATTCTTCTAATCATCATGCTCTTTGTGTGTGACCCTATAGGCTCTCATAACGTTGGCAGTGGATCTAAACTCTTTTAGATACACAAGCAATGAGCGGCATCTAGCAATACATCATTGCTACCCAAGTTACGAGATAAGTCAAGATCCGACTAACCTTTTCGTGACTACTATAATGTATGACCGTGTCCTTCTATCCTTGATATCGATTGACCAATGAGGCATAGACCGTGTCATCCTCGATCAATCTATGTGTTTCTTGATCCCTGAGTAAACTAACTCAAACAAATGAGCTCAATATCTCATATTGACTCATTCGAGCATGGCCATGCGTTTTAGTAGTTCTACTCAATCAAGGGGCCCACAGATATCACTCCCGTCATATGGGAGGGATAGATCCCATCTACATCACTCACATCCCTCCGCATAATTTGTTATATACCCAGTAATCGCCTTTATGGTCTACCCTGTTACGGGTGATATTTGACGATACCAAAGTACATAACTCCTTATGTAGGGAACCGTAGTGACTTCAGGTTTGAGGACTATTCATACCAATAGTCACATGAGAAAGTTTATGACACTCATATGACGATCCATGAAACTTTCTCATGGGGTCGATTCAAGATATATTCTCTAATATATACCCATGTGTCAACTTGATATCATATATCCATGACTTGTGAGATCAAGTCATCAATTGACCTACATGCTAGTCTTTATGTATTAATATTGCCCTTGCATATTAATACTTGACTAGGAACATTTAGGAAAGTGTTCTCTACAGCCTCTCATAATCAATTCTGCCAATTGATGTGCTGTAGATAAGAACTTACTTTTCTAGGGCATTATTATATTTAATTTAGCTGGCACAAGCAAGATGTAAATATAATAACCAATCCTTTGCCTTTATAGAATATGATACAAAATGTTCCCTATTCAACCATCACATGTTTGGTTCTAGGGCTATAACTAACAATCTCCCACTAGCACTAGTACCAATCACTATGATATCTAATACCTAGTGACCTAGTGTGACCATCATGCTTCCTCTGTGCCAAAGCCTTGGTCAATGGATCTGCGAAGTTAGCTTCTGTCGGTACTCTGCATATCCTCACATCTCCTCTATCGATGATCTCTCGAATGAGATGGAAGCGCCGCAGTATGTGTTTGGTCCGCTGATGTGATCGAGGTTCCTTAGCTCGCTAATAGCCCCATTGTTGTCACAATAGAGGTCTATTGGATCTGCAATGCTAGGAACTACTCCAAGTTCAGCGATGAACTTGCGGAGCCAAACGACCTCCTTTCGCATCGACGCAATATACTCGGCCATTGTAGAATCAAGAATGTCGCGGTCTCGAACTTTTCCAGCTCACAGCTCCACCATTCAGGCAAAACACGTACCCCGATTGCGATCTATAGTCATCCTTGTCTGTTTGGAAGCTTGCATCACTGTAACCCTTTACAGCTAGCTCCTCATTGCCTCCAAATATCAGGAAATATTCTTTCGTTCTTCGTAAGTATTTAAGAATATTTTTGACTGCTATCCAAAGATGACTTTCACCGATCCGATCGGGTATCTACTCGCCATGCTCAAAGCATACGAGACGTCGAGAGTACAAAGCATGGCGTACATGATAGACCCTATGGCAGATGCATAAGGGATCTTATCCATGCGATCTCTCTCCTCCTTAGAAGAGGGACATTGAGTCTTCGAAAGACTCAAACCATGTGATAAAGGCAGAAATCCTTTCTTGGAGTTTTGCATAGCAAAACGATCTAGCACTTTATCAATGTATGTACTCTGACTTAGGCCAAGTAATCTTTTAGATCTATCTCTATAGATCTTGATGCCTAAAATATAGGCAGCTTCACCTAAGTCTTTCATCGAGAAATAATTAACTAACCTAATCTTCACAGAATGGAGTGAGGGATTATGATTTTCTATGAGAAGTATGTCATCTACATACAAGATAAGAAATACAACTGTGCTCCCACTATTTCTCTTGTAGACACAAGGTTCATCTTCATTCTTGATGAAACCAAACTCCTTGATTGCATCATTGAATCGAAGATTCCAGCTTCGAGAGGCTTGCTTTAGTCCATAAATGGACCTTTGCAGTTTGCATACCTTTCCAGGATGCTTTGGATCTTCAAAACCCTCAGGCTGTGTCATGTACACATCCTCGAGTAGCTTTCCATTCAGAAAAGCGGTTTTGACATCCATCTGCCAGATCTCATAATCGTGGTAGGCTGCAATAGCAAGTATGATCTGAATGGATTTAAGCATCGCAACTGGTGAAAAGGTTTCATCATAGTCAATACCATGAATTTGTTTGAATCCTTTAGCCACCAATCTACCTTTATAGGTATGCTTATTACCATCCATGTCAGTCTTTACTTTAAAGACCCACTTACACCCAATAGATTTTACCCCTTCAGGTGGATCAACCAAAGTCCATACTTGGTTAGTGTACATGGATTCCATTTAGGATCTCATGGCCTCTAGCCATTTCTCGGAATCTGGGCTCATCATAGCTTCTTGATAGGATGTAGGCTCGTCAAGATCGACAAGCAATACCTCACCGCTGTCACCAAGAGAAAAGAATATCTCTCGGGTTGACGACGGATCCTATCAGATCTACGAAGAGGTTGGTCTACTTGAACAGGTGTTTGCTCCACAACTCTTTGGGCAACAATTTCTTCATCCACAACACTTTGTGGTGCCTGTTCATTTTCCATCAAAGCCTTAGTGTTATCTTCATCTTGAATTTCTTCAAGATGAATTTTACTCCCACTAGTTTTCTAGAAATAAATTCTCTTTCTAGAAAGACAGTATTTCTGGCAACAAACACCTTGCCAAGTGTGGGATTGTAAAAGTAATATCCCTTAGTTTCCTTGGGATATCCTACAAAATAACACTTATCCGATTTGGGTCCTAGTTTATCCGAGACTTGACGTCCTAACATAAGCTTCACAACCCCAAATCTTTATAAAAGACATTTTGGGACTCTTCCCACCCATAACGTATATGGTGTCTTTTCTACGGCTTTGATGGGACGCGATTAAGTGTGAAAGCTACTGCCTCTAGAGCTAAACCCCAAAAGGAAGTAGGTAGATCACCTGCTCATCATTGATCGTACCATATCTAATAGAGTACGATTCCTCTCGTATACACCATTCCATTGTGGTGTTCCAGGAGTGAGTTGGGATATTATCCCACACTCACCAGTGATCACGAAACTTCGACTAAGGTATTCACCACCTCGATCCGATCAAGTAGCTTAATACGCTTTACCAAGTTTGGTTTTGCACTTCATTCTTGAATTCTTTGAACTTTTCAAAGGATTCGACTTATGTCTCATCAAATATAAGTAGCCAAATCTACTCATATCATCGAAAGTAATAAAGTACTTATAGCCTCCTCCTGCCGACATTGAAAGGGCCACATACATCAGTATGTATGAGTCCTAACAAGTCTGTCGCTCTCTCGCCATGTCCACTAAATGGAGTTTTAGTCATCTTTCCTAAAAGACAAGATTCGCATACCTCATATGATTCAAAATCAAATGAGTCCAATAATCCATCTTTATGGAGTTGGGATATCGTTTTCATTTATGTGACCTAGCGATAGTTGTAGATATGTTTGGTTCAAATCATTCGATTTGAACCGTTTGGTATTTACGTTATAAATTGGGTTTTCTAAATCTAGAATATAGAGACCATTCATAAGTGGTGCATTACAATAGAACATTTCATTCAAATAAATGGAACAACATTTGTCCTTTATTATAAAAGAGAAGTTTTTCTTGTCTAAACAAGATACAGAGATTATGTTCTTTGTTAATGCAGGTACATAAAAGCACTCCTCTAGTTCTAAGATAAGCCCAGTGGGCAAAGACAAAGAATATGTTCCTCTGATTCTGGCAAAGAACTTTTGCGCCATTGCCTACTCGTAGGTCCATTAGTCTACTATTTCTCAGTCCCTGCACATTAGTACAAATGTGAGATGCACATCCGGTATCTAATACCCATGTAGAAGAAATAGATAGATTAACTTCTATAACATATATACCTGAGGCAGAAGTCCCACTTCTTTTCTTCTTTACTTCCTCAAGGTAGACTTTGCAGTTCCGCTTCCAGTGTCCAGTCTCACCGCAATGGAAACAGCCCCCTTCCTTAGGTACTTTACCTTTACCCTTTGAAGTGGATGAATTGGCCTTGCCTTTGGCTTGGGTCTTACCCTTGCCTTTGCGCTTACCTTTGCCCTTCTTGACCATTAGTACGTTACTAACTTTCTTTTTGATTCTGAGTTCTTAACATCTTTGAGAATCTCGAGCAAAGGTTTATCAATTTCATTCATGTTATAATTCATGACGAATTGATTATATGCTTCCAAAGAACGATTGCGAGGATAACATCGATTGCCAATTCTTGGCTCAATGGAAAACCTAGTCTTTCAAGGTTCTCAACGCGTACCCAATCATTTTAAGTACGTGAGTTCCTACAGGTGTTCCTTCTTGCATCTTGCATGCAAAAAGAGCCTTAGACACTTCAAAATGCTCGTGCCTAGCTTGTCCTTGATATAGTTGTTTTAAATGCTCAACCATATCATAGGCATCCATGTTCTCATGTTGCTTCTGAAGCTCAGAGTTCATGGTGGAAAGCATAAGACATGACACATCTAATGCGTCATCTTGATGCTTCTTATAAGCATCTTTTCAGCAGTGGCGCATGGCGTGTGTTTCAGGGATAGACTGCTCTAGGACATATAGTTTACGTTCTTGCTTGAGGATAATCCTCAAGTTCCTATACCGGTCTAGAAAGTTAGCTCCATTGAGCTTGTCTTTCTCAAGGACAGATCGCAAGTTGAGGGGGTGTGTCGTGTTAGATGACATGGTGATCTACAACATTAAAATGCAAAATTAAGTATCATACCTAAGTCATTTAATTAGGTCTTTAATTAAATGAGGCTCCCACTAAATTCTCATAGCTTTGATATGAGCTAATTATTGATGTAGGCAAACACATTTTGCTTACATCATTAGCTTCTATTTAGCTATAAATTTATATGGGATAAAGATCCACATCATAATTCGTCTTGAGTTAGCTTTGGCTAATCGCCCAAGACGTAGTATGATTAGGTAGGCAATCTTTTGCCAATTACATCTGATGTAACTCTTTAATAGCTTTGGTTAAGTTTAGATTAGTTTAGTGCTTATTCCTAAACCACTTTCCGGTGTGGCGAGGAGGCCTTCTTTGATATCGAACAACGACCACTTCTAAGACAAAGCTGATGTTCGGAAATCACACAAAACTAATTTTTTAAAACTTATGTTCAAAGCTAATATATGCCTCTACTTTCTTAATTAAGTCTTAACCAAGTTTGATAGCGGGACATCACGATTGTCCACTCGCACTCTTCCAAGATAAAATGCATTGCTTTGCTTTGGCAAACCCAATAACAAATGATCGAGGAAGTAGTGAGTACCAAACTTTGGTAGGCATATCGTTTAGACTTATTAAGAAATAAACTTAAACATGCATCACATACATATTAGCATACATCACATATAAGCTAAATTAACATGCATCACATACATATTAGCATACTAAGCGTGTCATGGTTATGGCCCTTATTCTACAATCTTCTCAAGCCAATGAGAAGATTGATTGGTCAACCTAGGGATAGCATCTTCTCCCAAGTGCTTCCTTTTGGTTGTCGTGTGTTGTTGACTTCCTCCTTGTAACATCATCTTCCAATGGACCCTCCATCTTTGTTGTGTATATTACAAAAGGAGAAATACTCGAGTTACATTCGAGTCTAAAACTAATTTTACAACAAGATTTTTAGGAGAAAGGCACGACTCGCAGGCCGTATTAAGAATTACAACACACATTCACAAACTTTTTGGGACTAGGCCATAACCATGCACCATGTCATTTTTAACTTTTAAAAGACATCGGATATTTTATTATGTTTGAAAAATTGCTAATGCAATTATCAACTCATAATAAAATTTATCCTACTTCTATATCATATATAAAATAGAGAAAAACTATTTTTTATACGATCTTTCGCAAGTGGCTCTGATACCACTGTTGGGATCTCTTTATGCAAAATAGCATATGCGCAACGGAAAAATTAGGATCCCTTCCAAGTGATCCTTGCGAAAGAAAAACTCGTACAAAAATAAATTTCTCAAAAGAAAACCTATCTTATAGGAGAGTTCTACCTTTGTTGCGTGCCCTTTGCAATCCCGCTTTTCCTTGGATGTGTTGGATCTTTTAGCACGTTCAAATGTCCGTGCCTCTATATGTATCCACACGAGCAAGCTCTTGTCTCAAAAAAGAAAACTAGAAGATCTCTCCTTTACTTCTTGCTAGAGAAGTCTCTAAAGGAGAGGAAGGTAGGGAAGAAGAGAAAGGAAGAAGAAGACTACTCTTCTTGCTAGCTTACACTCACAAAACCACACAACAAAAGCCTCTCCCACCAAGCTCTCACCAAGCCTTAAGCTCTCTCTCAACTCCTTTAGCCGGCCACCCCATGGGGTGTTTTATAGGATTTGAAAAACCTTTCATCTCCTATCACATTCAATGCAATCAATGGCATTGAAAGATAATTAAACAAGGAGTTATCCTCCTTGTTTTAGCCGGCCACATGTGGAGGAAATACAAGGGTCAAAACCCTTTGTCTCCTTCCAACTCATCAAGCTTAGGTGGCATGCTTAGGTGGCATGCTTATGTGGCATTCATGGATGTTGAATTAATCTTATTAATTCAATAAGCTTATGTTATCATATTGAATTAATCTCATTAAATCAATAAGGTAACATATTGAATTAATCTTATTAAATCAATTAAGCTTAGCATATTGAATTAATCTCATTAAATCAATAAGCTAAAATTCTCATTAAGCTTAAAGTCCAAAAACCATTTTGTACTTAAGCTCATTCCCAAATTATTCTAGTCAAACTAGAATGCACTAATTCTTCTAATCATCATGCTCTTTGTGTGTGACCCTATAGGCTCTCATAACGTTGGCAGTGGATCTAAACTCTTTTAGATACACAAGCAATGAGCGGCATCTAGCAATACATCATTGCTACCCAAGTTACGAGATAAGTCAAGATCTAACTAACCTTTCCGTGACTACTATAATGTATGACCATGTCCTTCTATCCTTGATATCAGATTGACCAATGAGGCATAGACCGTGTCATCCTCGATCAATCTATGTGTTTCTTGATCCCTGAGTAAACTAACTCAAACAAATGAGCTCAATATCTCATATTGACTCATTCGAGCATGGCCATGCGTTTTAGTAGTTCTACTCAATCAAGGGGCCCATGATATCACTCCCGCCATATGGGAGGGATAGATCCCATCTACATCACTCACATCCCTCCGCATAATTTGTTATATACCCGATGTCGCCTTTATGGTCTACCCTGTTACGGGTGACATTTGACGATACCAAAGTACATAACTCCTTATGTAGGGAACCGTAGTGACTTCAGGTTTGAGGACTATTCATACCAATAGTCACATGAGAAAGTTTATGACACTCATATGACGATCCATGAAACTTTCTCATGGCGGGTCAGTTCAGTATATATTCTCTAATATATACCCATGTGTCAACTTGATATCATATATCCATGACTTGTGAGATCAAGTCATCAATTGACCTACATGCTAGTCTTTATGTATTAATATTGCCCTTGCATATTAATACTTGACTAGGAACATTTAGGAAAGTGTTCTCTACAGCCTCTCATAATCAATTCTGTCAATTGATGTGCTGTAGATAAGAACCTACTTTTCTAGGGCATTATTATATTTAATTTAGCTGGCACAAGCAAGATATAAATATAATAACCAATCCTTTGCCTTTATAGAATATGATACAAAATGTTCCCTATTCAACCATCACATGTTTGGTTCTAGGGCTATAACTAACATGCTAACATACATAGCAATTACATTAATCATCATGATTTAAGCATTATTATCTATTTATGGGCACATTATCATCACCCAACACTATTTAAAAAATGTTGTCCCGCCATCCTAAGTCAACCAAAATATGATATAGGTTAATTCCATATGGTTGACTACCCTAGGGTTTTCCTAACCCTTAAGGATGGATTTTGGAACCCAAAATAAGTTCTTTCCTATTGGGTTCACTAAGTATTCCTTGGGGATCCATTTCCTAGCTATTACTTTCTTCTTATCTTGTCCCCTAGCAATTAGGCATTTATAGGCCTTTTCATTTTTCTTTTCCTTGTAGCCTAGGCCCTTTTTGTTGAAGCTAGCTCTTTGGCTCCCTAAGATCATGTTCAATGTGTTGGAGCCAATTGTGAATTTTTCTAGGGCTTTTGTTAAATAATCTACCTTTTCCCTTAAGGCCCTATTTTCATTTATACATGCATCACTAACATCTAATGGCACATAAAGGTCATGTGAGCATGCATCATTTAAGCTAGAAGAAATATTATCATTTAAGCATGCATTTTCTAGCTTATTTTCCAATGTCTTAATTTGATTAAGC
This sequence comes from Wurfbainia villosa, assembly GCA_025175895.1. Classification (NCBI taxonomy): domain Eukaryota; kingdom Viridiplantae; phylum Streptophyta; class Magnoliopsida; order Zingiberales; family Zingiberaceae; genus Wurfbainia; species Wurfbainia villosa. Next base: position 42,107,531 of record CM046008.1, on the reverse strand, counting down.
ATGTTTTTATTTTTCTTTTTCATTCCAAATAAATCCTTAGTTAAACTAGAAATTATGGAAACTATTTTCTTAGGAGAGGCTTTCGTTACCATAGTTTCCATGTCCTCTTCTTCTTCGGATGATGAGGATGTAGAAGCTCCCCCTTCATTTGAGCTCTCCCCACTTGAGCTTGATCCTTCATTTTCGGATGAAGAGCAATCCAAGTCATCAAAGGCCATCAAGGCCAAATTGGTGACAAAGGCATTCTCCTCATCCGATGATGATGAGGAGGGATCATCCCAAGTCCTTGCCTTGAGAGCTTTAGCCTTTCCCTTTTCCTTTGTCTTCTTCTCCTCTTCCTTCTTTTTCTTGCTCCCCTTTTTCTTCTTCTTTTCTTCTTTCTTTTTCCTCTCTTCCTTGCTCTTGTTTAAGAGAGGACAATTGTCCCTTATGTGCCCTTCTCCTTGGCAATTGTAGCATATGACCTTCCCCCTTGGTCTTCTATTCCTATCATGAGATTTATCAAATCTAAAATTCTTAAATGCACGTCTTACCTTCCTTACCATATAGGCTTCTTCGGTGCTATCCATGGAGGAGGAGGAAGACGCTTCGTCATCGAAGGAGGAGGGGATTTCCATCTTCTTCTTCCCCTTGTTCTCTATCAAAGCTACTCCTCTTGAGGGTTGAATTCTAGGCTCTTCTTGTATTCCTTCAAGCCTAGTTTCGTGGAGCTCCATTGTTGAGAAAAATTCCTCCAAGGTACTTACTTCCAAGTTCTTGGAGATGTAAAACGAATCCACCATGGAGCTCCATCTTGAGGACCAGGGAAAGGCATCTATGGCCTTCATTACCATATCCCGGTTGGAGAGCTTTTCTCCTACACTTATTAGCCCAATTAATATTTCTTTAAATCTATAATGTAGGGAAGTTACCTTTTCTCCCTTTTCTAATTTGATGTTTGAGAGTTGGGAGCGGAGGAGGTCTCTCCTAGCTAGCTTGGCCTCGGATGTGCCTTCATGGAGTTCTACAAACTTTTCCCACATCTCTTTGGTGCTAGCACATTCTCCGATCCGGTTGATCTCTTGTTGAGGGAGCACATTGAGAAGATGATGTTTTGCCTTTGAGTTTGCAAGGTGCTCCTCTCTTTTCTTCTTAGTCCAACGTGTTTTTTCAATTGGTTCACCCCTTTCATCCCTAGGCAACTCGAAACCATTTTCCATTATAAGCATAATATCAAAATCGGTCTCGAAGAATACCTCCATTCTCTTTTTCCACCAAGAGAATTCGCCGTCGAACTTCGGAGGATGGATGTTGGAGCCGGCCATTTCAAAAATTTGCTTGTCATGGCGGTTAGTCCTCGACAAGCTTTCCTTGGCTCTGATACCACTTGTAGGGGATCGATACGCCGGCTAGAGGGGGGTGAATAGCCCTTTTACGATGGATGTTGGAATTCTCTCGTTCGTTTGCTCATCTACACAATCGTTAGCGCAAGCGGAAGCATAAACAATAAAGACAAATCAATAAATGAAAATACAAACGCTAACAAAGAATGTAACGTGGTTCACGGCTACGCCGCTAATCCACGATCCCGATTCGTCCGAGGTGAATCACTCCTCCAAAGCCAATCACTATTGGTCTCTCCTTTGCACCAAGCTAGGTGGAGGTAACCTTTACAATCAAGATCACTCTTCTTACAAATAGAATGAAGTATAAACAAGTAAGAAGAGTTTAGAGCTTGTGGGGCACTAGGAAGATCACTTAGAGCATAAGCATTAGCCTCTCAAAGGCTCACACCCTCTCTTTTTATAGAGAGGGCTGATTTCTTCCCGTTGGCCGCCACCAGTCGACTGCTGCCCTTGGCAGTCGACTGCCGTCACTACAACGGCCTCCGAACACGTCGGATCCCGACCATTGTAGTCCAATGGAACTCTTGGCAGTCGACTGCTGGATGTTCTGTGCCCGCGATATCTTTTGACAGTCGACTGCCATTCCATGGCAGTCGACTGCTGGGCATAAACCCATCAGTCGGATACCAGTCGAACTCACTCGACTCAGAGCAGTCGACTGCCATGACATGGCAGTCGACTGGTGTCGGGAAAACCCATCCGACACTTGGCCAAATGGCCAAGTTTCACCTAAGAGCTACCCCTCCCCAGGTTACAATCGCTCACTCTCATCTCTCGGAGTCCTTCGCCTTCGAAGTTCTCTTCGTTCTCGGCCACGTCCCTCGGCAGCATCAGGCGCACAACTCTGTAATGCTCCTTCGCGTCTCTTGCCTCGAAGTCTACTTCCTCCGGCTTCACTCCAAGCTTCTCGTCCGGCGGTCCCTCGGATGCTCCAAGCGCACGACTTCTACAAAGCTATCCTTCACCGACTCAAGGCACGAGTCATGAGATGTGAAACTCGCCACGGCTCCATGTGCGAATTACTAAGTCATGCACGACTTCAACGCACATATCAAATCAACATAACACACAAACTTAAACCCTTTGCCACACCATCAAAACCATATTATGGCAAGAGATTGCCCTAACACCAAGGAGATGTGGGAGAAGCTAGTAGAGCTTCATGAAGGCACTTCGAAGGCCAAGCTTGCAAGAAGAGATCTCCTCCGCTCCCAACTATCAAATATCAAGCTTGAAAAGGGAGAAAAGGTAACCTCCTTACATTCTAGATTCAAAGAAATTTTAATTGGGCTAACAAGTGTAGGAGAAAGACTTTGAACCGGGACATGCTCATGAAAGCAATTGATGCTTTTCCCCGGTCATCGAAATGGAGCTCAATGGTGGACTCCTTCTACATGTCCAAGAATTTAGAAGTGAGCACCTTGGAGGAGTTCTTCTCAACAATGGAGCTCCACGAAACAAGACTTGAAGGAATAATAGAAGAGCCAAGATTTCAACCTTCAAGAGGAGTAGCACTTTTGGCCAACAAGGGGAAGAAGAAGATAGAGATCCCCTCCTCCTCCGATGAAGCATCCTCCTCCTCCTCCATGGATAGCACGGAAGAAGCCTATATGGTAAGGAGGGTAAGACATGCATTAAAAGGTTTTAAATTTAATAAATCTAATGATAGGAGGAGAAGACCAAGGGGGAAGGTTATTTGCTACAATTGCCAAGGGGAAGGACATATAAGGGATAATTGTCCACTCTTGAACAAGTGCAAAGAGGAGAAGAGAAAGAAGGAAGAAAAGAAGAAGAAAAAGGGGAGCAAGAGGAAAGAAGAAGAGAAGAAAGCCAAAGAAAAGGAAAAGACAAAGGCACTAAGGCCAAGGACTTGGGATGACCCCTCCTCATCATCTTCATCATCATCGGAAGAGGAGAATGCTTTTGTCACCAACTTGGCCCTAATGGCCTTTGACGACCTAGATTGCTCCTCCTCCGAAAATGAAGGATCAAGCACGAGTGAGGAGAGCTCTAGTGAAGGGGGAGTTTCTTCACCATCCTCATCCGAAGAAGAAGAAGACATGGAAGCTATGGTAACAAATCTAACTCCCAAGAAAATAGTTTCCATGGTTTCTAGCTTAACTAGGGATTTATTTAGAGCAAAGAAGAAAAATAAGAGCATGATAGATCAAATTAAGGATTTAGAAAATAAGCTAGAAAAAGCATGCTTAAATGATAATGATAATATTTCTTCTAGCTTAAATGATGCATGCTCACATGAATACATGCCATTTAATGTTAGTGATGCATGTATGGATGAAAATAGGGCTCTAAGGGAAAAGGTAGATTATTTGACCAAGGCCCTAGAAAAATTTACAATAGGCTCCAATACCCTTAACATGATAATTGGGAGCTAAAGAGCTAGCTTCAATAAGAAAGGCCTAGGATACAAGGGAAAAACTAATGAAAAGGCCTATAAATGTTTGATTGCTAGGGGCCAAATCAAAAATAAGACAATTGCTAGAAAATGGATTCCTAAGGAGTATTTAGTGAACCCCATAGGCAAGAATTTGTATTGGGTTCCTAAATCCATCCTAAAGGGTTAGGAAAACCCTAGGATAGTCAACCATAAGGAGTTTACCTATATCATATTTTTGGTTGACTTAGGATGGCGGAATAACATTTTTGAAATAGTGTTAGGTGATGATAATGCACTGATAAGTAGATAAATCATGCTTTAGGTGATATTTGCCTTATTATCATGATGTTTCATACCTAATGCATGATCACAATTTGATGAATACATTTGTTTCATGATCATAATATGAAATTCATCCATATATGTCTTTATGATCATGTGGAATGATAGGATGATACTTAACCTTGATAGAATTGCATGAAAATAATGGTTAAGTATATACAAATACCTTTAGGATGCATCTCATACTCACCATAGGCTACCTTGATTGAAAACTTAGCATGAGTGAGATGTTAGGATGATACAAATGTCCACTAGTGCCTATGACATTTAGATGGTTATTTAAAGTATCAAAATAGCAATAATAGACTAATCATGGGGAATACTTATGTTTAATTCATAGACATATTGCCCAAAGATCATGGTTGGATATTTCATATGTTTTCAAAACAATTTCTTACTTTAAAATCTGTGTGTTCATGTTTTGAAACAATCCAAAGCAAGACTAGGTATTAAAATGGATACTAACATGATTAAAAACCTAGTGGTTTTTAAAGCTTTTGGATTTTTGGTAAATCTCTGAAAATATAATGATTTTTCATGAAAAACTATTTTTCATTGATAGATATACTTACAAGAAATGTATTCCCCAAATTTCACGATTTTTTGAATTTTCTAAAATTTATAGTGCATTTCACAAAATTCATCCAAAATCAAAAATTTTAATTTCATTGTGCCAATGATCATTTGCATCTTCGATGTGATTGATATACGAGCACAAGAATATGATTTTATCAGGTTTTTGACTGATTTTAATTTTTGTTTCTCTCTATACTTGATGTCATGATATATAAACTTTGTTTAATCTTTTTGATGGTGTTAAAGGGGGAGAAAACTATATGTTTAAGTAAGGGGGAATATATTTAGGGGGAGTTTCATGTATTAAGGGGGAGAGTTGCTAATCATGTTATCCACATGCTTTCCTTTCTTAATATTTTATCAAATATTTTTACCTAACTTAAACGGATTGCCACACATAAAAAAGGGGGAGATTGTTAGGGCAATCTCTTGCCGTGATATGGTTTTGATGTGTGTGGCAAAGGGTTTAAGTTAGTTTGTTATTGTGATTTGATATGTGCATTGAAGTCGTGCAATACTTAGTAATTCACACATGGAGCCTTGGCGGGTTCACCACTCACAACCTCGTGCTTGAGTCGGAGAAGGAGCATTGCAGAGCCGTGCACCTAATGTTGCCGAGGGACCGCCGGACGAGATGACTTGAAGTGAAGCCAAGGAAGCAGACTTCAGAGGCAAGAGACGCGAAGGAGCATTGCAGAGTCGTGCGCTGATCTTTAGAGGGACGTGTGGCCGAACAAGAGCTTGGCGAGGGACTTCGAGTGAGATGAGAATGAGTGAATAGCTCATTAGGTGAATTTGGCGAATGGTGTCGAGGTCGGCTCGACCGCAAGGGGAGGTTTACCCGACCAAAGCTCAAGCGAATGTTAAGTTTGAGTTTCACACGATCATGCCATGAAATGGCGATCGCTCTGTCGAACTCGTTCGGAGTATCCGGCCCGATGGGTTATATGCAGCCGATCGCCATGGAATGACAACATTGCCAGAGGAAGTCACAACCACGTAACCGCCGTAGTTGGTGCGCGTCGACTATGGAGGCGATCGATTGATGGATCCATCAGTCGACTGCCAAGGGATCCATTGGACTACAACGGTCGGGATCCGACGTGTTCGGAGGTCGTTGAAGTGGTGGCAGTTGACTGCCAAGGGTGGCAGTCGACTGGTGGCGGCCAATGGGAAGAAATCAGTCGACTGCCAAGGGATCCATTGGACTACAACGGTCGGGATCTGACGTGTTCGGAGGTCGTTGAAGTGGCGATCGCCAAGGGCGATCGGTGGCGGCCAATGGGAAGAAATCAGCCCTCTCTATAAAAAGAGAGGGTGTGGGCTTGTGGATGCCTAATGCTTATGCTCTAAGTGATCATCCAAGTGCTCCACAAGATTCAAACTCCTTCTCTTAGTTTTCTTTCACATCTATTGTAAAATAAGGAGTGTTCTTGAGTTGTAAGGGTTACCTCCACCTAGCATAGTGCAAAGGAGAGACCGATAGTGAATTGGTTGCGGAGTGATTCACCGAGGACGAATCGGGGACCGTGGATTAGCGGCGTAGCCATAAACCACGTTATATTATCTTGTTAGCATTGTTTTTATCTTTGCATTGTTTATTTGCTTGTCTTGTTTGTTTCCGTTGCACTAATTAGTTTTGTAGACGAGCAAATTCCGTCATCAAACGAAAGAGGGCTATTCACCCCCCTCTAGCCGGCCAATACACACCGATCGATCCGCTACATTGATCACTTCGAAGATAGTCAAGATAAGAACCACAAAAATGAGGGGTGATGTGGAACTTTTACCCAGATATGTATCTCAATGAACTAGGGCTCAAAGGGCTATAAAAGAAGAAGGGTTTCACCCCTTTCCATCATCTAAGTTTGCTCTCAAAGTGCTCCGACAACGCCGAGACTTCTTCGACAATGCTATGCCATTGTAATGGCGACACCAAGCTTAACTTCGGATCTTCTAGTCGGTAGCATTTCTTTAGTTTCATCTTTTACTTTTCATTGCTAAGAGGAGAGGTAGGCTTGTTGCCTCTTCCTCTACTCTTGATTTGTAATCGTCGTCTCTTACCTCCAATGAGAAAGAGACTCTTGTTAGTGGATTGCCCCATCGAACGCGGTCTAGGATCATGGGGCCTTGGATTAGCAACCCTTTGGTTGTGAACCAAGTAAAAATAAAAAATGTCATTTTCTTTTATTGCTTTTATTTCCACTGTGCTACTCGAGTATTCAATCGACGAAAAGAAAGAGTTTCTCTTATGCTATTCACCCACCTCTAGCGTGTCTCTTTAATCCAACAATTGATATCAGAGAAAGGGCGCTCATATTTGGTGCAACTACCAGTCAAGCAAATTTTTGTTCTTTTCGTATTTTTCGGTTCTTAAATTAATTTAAGTTTTTTTTATCCAACACTACTAATCCAAGATGAAGTCTTAGGATTTTTCGTTGTTTGAATTTTTGTGCAAGGTTCTTTTTTGATGGACAATATTGAGGGGTTTAACACCCCCCGACCTCCATTCTATAACGGAGATGACTTCCATTATTGGAAGGGTCGGATGGAATGCTACCTAAAAACTCAAGTCGAGATGTTGATCGTCATCCAGATGGGCTTCAATTTACCAACGAATGAAGACGGTGAGTTCTTGGATTGCGATAAGTGGACAAAAGCAATGAAGCGGCAAGTAGAAGTCGATGTGAAATCCACGCAAATCTTGCAGTGCGGTCTCTCCTGTTGGTGCAATCAACTCGGACTCGAGTTTGACTCGAACTATATTTTGATGTTAGACAAAATGCATGACATGGGATTGTCATGGGAAGTCCAACATGGGTTGGCCACGTAAATCCAAGTATATAGCCTTGGTAGTGTTGGGAAAATCCAAGCATGAGGCTTGGTGTGGAAGTCTTGAGGACTTGGCAAGTTCACTAGGCTCGGGGTCCTTGAGTCGGTGAAGGATGGCATTGTGAAGCTGTGCGCTTAATGCATCCGAGGGACCGTCGGACGAGGAGCGAATGAAGTGAGGCACAAGGGAAGCATACTTCGAGGGCAAGACACGTGAAGGATGGCATTGCGAAGTCGTGCGCTTGGGGCATCCGAGGGACGTAGGCCGAGGGAAGAGAGCTTCGGTGGGGAACTCCATGAGAGGATGAGGTGGACTTGGCCAAGTGGCTAAGACTGAGTGTCGGAGGCTCAAACGTGATGTTTGAGGGTTTACCCGATGGTCGGATGCTCAAACAACTTGGTGTTTGAGGTTTTACCCGACATCAATCGACTGACATAGGTGCTAGTCGACTGCTCTAGGTCGATTGGGCTTGATCGGGGTTCGATTGACCAAGTTCTGGCCGAACAGTCGACTGCCAAGGGAGGGCAGTCGACTGTCGAAACCATTAGTCGAATGATGATGGGATCAGTCGACTGAGGAGGGTGTTTTCGGTTACAGAAGGTTTTTCAGTCGAGTGGTCACGGCGACCACTCGACTAATGGGATCATCAGTCGATTGATGGGCATGATCAGTCGACTGATGGTGGATCTGTTGGGTTTTGGCTAGCATGGATCAAGTCATTATGAGACAACAGCTACAAAACCAGTCAACTGATGGTCACGATCAGTTGACTGATGGGTGCGGGATCAGCTCGATGCAGGTTATAAATGGAGCTCGAGATAGAGGATTTCGCCAAGACTTTAAGGGTGATTTTGGAGGGGAATTGCTGCTGCATTCCAGACTTTCAAAGCCAATCTAAAGCAAGCAACATGTAAGTGGGGAAACTTCACTTCCCACTTCAACTCGGTCGCTTGTTCATGGCGATCCCGTCTTCGTCTGCGGATTTAAAAAAATTAATCCTTGACAAATAGGGATTACCGGAGCTACCATTTCATCGTCGTGCTATTCGATTAGAGTGTTCACTTGAACAAACTTGTTGTTCAAGCAACCAACCTCTATTCTTCGATTAGCTGCGGAATAGATGATGTAAGGATCACCGATTTTTGTGTTTGTATTCGGGGTCCACGGGGTCCAAGTAAATTATCCACATATAATTAAAAACAATTATAGACATAATACAAAAGAACATAAACAAGCATTATGTTGGGTTTCCGGCACCGCGGCGAGTGTGTGTTCGAATATGTTTCGTAAACATGTGCACAGCAGAAGGAATAAAATAATAAATCTAATTTATTACAACACACACATCACACGCATGCATAGTACAACATGTGTAGACATAACCGTAAATTCAAATTTTGCAATAAAAGGAAACTTAAACTACGTATACCTGACGTATCACGTGTAGCGGGAAAGACATCCACCAGAACGATTCTCGCTAGAATTGTCTCGATCCGTATCCATGCCATGTATCTTCGGGATGACTTCACTAAGTCATGAGCCTCGTCTTCGTACGGGTTACTAGCCTCGTGTTGAAGACGACGTGATCGAGAGAAGATCACGATCCGAATCAAAATTCGGATCCAAAACGAGTCCTCAAAAACTCGCTTCTCCGGAGAGGTATTCGTCAACCGTTTGACGAATCCTTCGTCCTCCACCTATGAGGATTACCGGAGATCGAATCCCCGGTAAGGAAGGCGCTGTCGGAGCTCCAAACGTCGTCCAAACGATGCTCCGACAAGAGGGAAACAAGCTGTCCAGAAAACTGGACAGCTTTGGTGGAGACCTTGCACCGGCAAAATAAGGAAAGCAATGTGCTCACCTTGTCACCGGAGCCAAGGATGATCACCGGAGCTCCTCCGGCAGTAGCTCGACGTCGGCAAGTGGAGAAGACGGCAGCAGCTGGTCACCGGTTGGAGGAGTTGGGCGGCGGCAAGGTGTTGGCGCCGACTAGATGGAGAGGAGGGAGAGGTTAGGGCTTTTGATTAGGGTTTAACAAAAACCCTTAAGCCCTATTTTATAGAGAAAAAATTCTCTTAATGGTTATTGGATCATAACCAAAGGCCCGTTAACCCGCTCCATTAATTTAAGTTAAAATAAACCAAACCATGATGGTTTATTTTAAGTTAAAATGAACCGAACCAACTTTGGTTCATTCGTTTAAAACAAACCAAACCCCTTTAGTTTATTCTCCTCCGTTGGATTAGAACCAAACCATTTTGGTTCGTCCATCTTGTCTTCATAAGACACGGTCCATCCACGCTTCTATTGTGACTGAAACAATTTCATGCTCGCTTCTTGTTTGGTCCAACCAAACCTAGTTTCTCTCGGTCTGAGAATCTCATTCTCAAGCTCGTTTTAAATCATTCGGATTACGCTCGTTGTGCGTGTGACCAAATAGGTTCTCGGTTTATGTTGGCCATCTATAATTAACCATTAATTATAGAACGATCATGAGTGACACCTAGTAGTACATCATGATCCCCAATTAACCGAAAAGATCAACGGTTGATCCAAAACTATTTCTGAAACCCTTCAGCAGCTCGAATGAATCGTGCCCCATTCCCTTCACTCAACTTATACCCACTTGGTTCAGAACATGGTCTATAGTGTCAGTCCCCACTAGGCTGACTACGTCACACCTAGCCCAAGTATCATTTCCTCGTCCTACGGATTCTAGTTACTGCACATGTATCGAAGAGTACCTTACTCAAACATGTAATGCTTTGGCCAAAGACTTTAGTAACAATCCGACGAGAGGCCATGGGTATACATCTCCTCGCAAGGAGTGGTGAATCCTTTATAGGCTATTCAAACACCTTCAATCACTTCGACTTATACCCAATCATCCCGGGTCCACATCTCCTCAGAGATGCTTGCTTAAGATGTCAAAGCAAAAGTCTTTATGATAAACATGACTTGAATACCGCAAGTCAAAGGAACATCGCACTTAAGCTACAGTAAGAACTTCATCGACATATCTATGTATGCAGAGAACCATATGAAGTCTTACGGCTGATCACTTCAATGAACTAGTTACCATAACTAGCATCCACGATTAACTCCGGACATCACAATGTCTCCAGCCAGTGAGAATCAGCTGCTTGGATACACCAAGGAGTATACCTCGTGCTAGTCTCGAAAGAATTGATGGTGTCCAAATCCATCAATTCATCGACTAGGGATAATTCCGATACATCACAATTACACATGTAGAGATACTCACTAGTTGTGATCCAATCACAAATTCTCTCATGCTGTAAATCGTATCGAGGACATTCAGTAAATGAGTTTAAGATCTAATCAAATACTTGAAAACATGTATACTCAAATAGTGAATCTTCATTTATCATATAAATGGTTCAAACATAAGGCGATTGCCTTAGGACATCTCTCATATATTACTAACAAACTCCCACTTTGCCTAATGCCAATCGCTACGGTATCCAATACCATAAGCTCTAACATGACCCTTAAACTTACTTTGAGGTAATGCCTTAGTCAAAGGATCCACTAAGTTCCTTTCAATGGGGATTTTCTCGATTTGTATTTCCTTCCTACTGATGATCTCTCTGATAAGATGATAGCGGCGAAGTACATGTTTGGATCGTTGATGAGACCTTGGCTCTTTTGCCTGTGCAATTGCTCCATTGTTGTCACAGTAGACCGGTATTGCTTCAACAATGGCTGGAATCACACCAAGTTCATAAATGAACTTCTTGATCCAAACCGCTTTCTTTGCTGCTTCCGAAGCTGCAATGTATTCTGCCTCAGTGGTAGAATCCGCTACAATGTCTTGTTTGGAACTTTTCCAACTCACTGCGCCCCCATTCAAGGTGAACACGTATCCAGACTGAGACCTGGAATCATCCTTGTCTGTCTGGAAGCTGGCATCCGTATACCCGCGTATCACCATGTCCCCTTCTCCATATATTAGGAACACATCCTTAGTTCTTCTTAAGTACTTAAGGATTGTCTTAACAGCCACCCAATGATCCATTCCTGGATCAGACTGGTATCTGCTCGTGACACTCAGAGCATACGATACATCAGGCATCGTACATAACATAGCATACATGATAGATTCTATTGCGGATGCATAGGGAATCTTACTCATGCAAATCCTCTCGTCTTCTGTGCGCGGACACATAGACTTCGAAAGGTGTACCCCATGCCTGATGGGTAGGAAACCTTTCTTGGATTCCGACATGCTAAACCTCTTTGCTTTCGGTCATATATGTAGGCTGCGAAAGACCAAGCAAGTTTTGATCTATCTCTATAGATCTTAATCCAGGATGTAGGTTGCTTCTCCCAGTCTTTCATGGAGAATGTCTTGATAACCAAATCTTAAGCGTGTAAGATTGAAACATCGTTTCTATAAGTAATATGTCATCGACATACAATACTAGGAACACATTTGCCTCCACTAACCTTCTTGTACACACACAAGGTTTATGCGGATTTTGTGAAATCAAACTTTTTGATTGTCTCATCAAAGCGGATATTCCGACTCTGGATGCTTGCTTCAATCCATAAATGGACCGTCGCAATTTGCATACCTTGGTTTTATCAACCGATGTGAAACCCTCAGGCTGTATCATATACACGTCCTCGAGCAGGTTTCCATTAAGGAAAGTTGTTTTCACATCCATCTACCATATCTCATAATCATAATGAGCCGCTATGGCCAGGAGCATCCGAATGGATTTAAGCATAGCTACGAGTGAATAGGTTTCGTCATAATCAACACCTTGTTTTTGGCGATATCCTTTCGCCACTAATCTAGCCTTATAGGTAATCACATTACCATCCATGTCGGTTTTCTTCTTGAAAACCCACTTGCCCTATAGGCTTTATGCCTTGGTGGGTCGACCAAGTTCGAACTTGGTTTTCATACATGGAATCCATTTGACTTCATGGCATCAAGCCACTTATCCCTTCTACGAACTTATCGGTACTTCTTCATAACTAGTAGGCTCCTCATCATCAATGAGTAACACGTCGTTCGATTCACTTACGAGAAATCCATATCTCTCGGGAATGTTGCGTGTTCTACTAGATCTCTGAAGATGTGGTGTTCTGATAGATGAGATTGCTCATCACTATGAGTTGTATTTGTTGTGCTTCAGGTATCTCATCAATGTCTATTTGAGTCTCTCGAGCCTCCTCAAGCTCGGCGACACTCCCTATTTTCTTAGAGAAACTCTTTCTCTAGAAACACGACATGCCTTGAAACAAACACCTTTTGTTCGGATGATAGAATTGGTAACCCTTGTTTCCTTAGGGTATCCAATAAATAGACATTTATCAGACTTAGCATCCAATTTGTCTGATACAGTCCGCTTCACATAAGCAGGACAACCCCATATCTTCAAGTAAGATACATGAGGTTTCTTACTATTCCATATCTCATATGGAGTAGTAGAGACTACCTTGGTTGAGGCATTACATTTAACAAGTAAAGCAAGTATGCGAAGTCTGCATAAGCCCCAAAGGACTTAGGAAGATTGCATGATTCATCATTGACGACCATGTCCAACAAGGTCGATTCGCCTCTCGGATACACCATTATCTTTGTGGTGTATATGGCGAGTCCATTGAGACAATATACCATTGTCTCTTAGATAATCAGAAACTCTTGACTTAAGTATTCACCACCTCGATCCCGAGTATTTTAATACTCTTGTCATGTTGTTTCTCTACTTCATTTTAAATTCTTTGAACCTTTCAAGGCTTGGACTTGTGTTTCATCAAGAACACATACCCAAGCCGTAGTGATCATCGGTGAAGGTAATGAAGTAGCTATAGCCTCCTAAAGCTTGAGTTGACATAGGTCCACATACATCGGTATGTATTAGACCTAGTAACTCTCCCACTCGTTCACCTTTTCTGAAAAAGGTAACTTAGTCATCTTGCCTTTTAAGCATTGATTCGCATGTATCGTATGAATCCAATTCAAGCGATTCGAATTCCACATCGGTGTAATTCGGACATGCGTTTCTTGCTTATATGGCCAAGAGCGACAATGCCACATGTAGAGTCTAATTGATTATCCTTTGAGCACGCTTGTTGCTCGCTTCCGATATTGAAAATGTCCTTTGAATCGTCCAGCGTATAAATGCCATTGCTCGAAGTTCGGTTCCATAAAGTCGCCATTGAAGTTATATAACAACAATTGTTACTAAGCGTTAAATGGAAACCATTTCTATTTAAGGAAATAGAAACAATGTTCTTTATTAGAGAAGGAACATAATAGCAATTGTCGATTCAAGACTAGTCCACTAGGAGCTTGAAATAAGTTCGATGGCGCCGCGGACCTTTGCTCCATTGCCAACTCAAATTTGACTCCCCTCGACAAGTCTTCTTCTATTCCTTAGCCTGTATGTCATTACATATATGAGCCACACCCATATCAATACCCAAGTGTCTAAGGAAATAGAATGACAATCAATACGAAGATACAGAAGAGGATGGGGCGTGGATGCCTTCTTCTTCTTCATGGACTCAAGATAAATCTTAGTTTCTTCATGATGGCCTTCCTTGCCACAATGATGGCAAGTGCCCTTTTGTCTTTGATTGCCTTCTTTGCCTTCTTGTTCTTCCCTTTCTTACATTCTTTTACACCTTCCTCTTACGACTTTCTTTCAGAAACCGCCTTCTCCTCATGCTTCACAGAAGGCTCCACAGTCTTCAGCATATTGAGGAGCTCAGGAATAGTGGATTCTAATTTGTTCATCTGATAGTTCATCACAAATTGTGAGAAACTCTTGGGCAAACAATGCAGAATTAAGTCAATACTTAATTCATTATCCATCACAAATCCAAGGGTAGCTAGCCGCTCGATGTCCCCGTTCATCTTTAACACAAACTGCACTATAGACGAACCTTCTTGCATCTTCGTGGTGAAGAGGAGCCTGGAGACTTCGAACCTTTCGGATCTCGCTTGCTCATCAAACAACTCATGAAGATTGAAGACCATGGTATTAGCATCCATATGCTCATGCTGCTTCTGCAGCTCAGGTACCATCGCAGCTAGCATGATGCAACTCGCCAGCTCAGAATCTGCCACATGCTTCTGATAGACCAACATTTGGTCTGGAGTTGCATCATCCTTAGGACGGTTGAGAAGAGGCTCTTCAAGGACATATGCTAGCTTTTCCGCCTTGAGAAAAATTCTCAGGTTTCTAAGCCAATCCAGGAAGTTAGGCCCAGTCAATTTGTTTGAATCCAAAATAGTGCACAAATTCAAAGACGTCATGATCAATCGATTAACCTAGAAATACAAAACGAGCATATATGAGAAAATGATTTTTAAAATGCATCAATATACATTTATAAATCCCATTCATTTTTCGAATTTCAAAAACCCCAAAATCACTTCGGGAGATCGTAGGTCCATCTCCGAATGGGTTGATATCCATCATAGATATGAACAACCTTGGAGAGAGTCCAACAAGCCATTCATAACTACGATGGTAGGTATCAAATATACCGATTGCATATCACGTATATGCAACTATCACAATGTGCTATCAACTAATTGAATGTTCACACATACATCGGGTTGTTAACACATTAACAAGTATGCATCATATGCATAGCACCCAACTTCACCTCCCTTTACATCGACCTTGGAGAGAGTCCAACAAGCCGATGCTCCAGGTTAAAGCCAACCCATTAATCGAGGAATAGTTTTAATATGGTTAGAGTGCATTCAACCACTTAGCCCTGCTTGGAGAGAGTCCAACAACCAAAGCTAACGATTAACCTCTGACTCTTACCATATTTGTATTAAACTATTCCATGGTTTGAACATGTTCGGGTTCAAGCCGGGCTTGGAGAGAGTCCAACAATCCGAACAAGAAACGGAACTCTGGTTCTAACCATATTAATGGAAGGTGTAGGCTTTAATATTGAGTTAGGGTTTTTATGTCTCATCCCCTTTGCATGCAAATAACTATTATCTACATGACATGACATACATGGCATATCTACATGTCATGACACGCATGGCATAATGATATGCATCTAATGCAATTACATGACATACAATTATGTCATGTACAATATTTACTTATATGTCATAACTATTTATGGAAATAAAATATGTTTAAGATTTGATTCTCCAAATAAAATCATGAGTAAATTAGGAAACAAATTTCCAAATCTAATCACATATTTTATTTGTGGAAATAGTTGATTAAGGAAAGTCAATTTAGAAAACCAATTTTCTAAATCATCAAAACTACTCATGGAAATAAAAATATTTTTAAGATTTGATTTCCCAAATCAAATCATGATTAAATTAGGAAACAAATTTCCAAAATCTAATCAAATATTTTATTTATGGAAAATATCAATTTCCATAAATACTTCCAACTTTCCAAAAGTGGAAGATTTCCATAAATACTTCTATACTTTCCAAAATCGAAAAATTTCCATAAATACTTCTAACTTTCCAAAAGTAGAAAATTTCTAGAAATATCATTATGACTATCGCAAAATAATTTTACGATTATGTCGAAACACAACCTAGGCTCTGATACCACTGTTGGGTTTCCGGCACCGCGGCGAGTGTGTGTTCGAACATGTTTCGTAAACATGTGCACAGCGGAAGGAATAAAATAATAAATCTAATTTATTACAACACACACATCAAACACATGCATAGTACAACATGTGTAGACATAACCATAAATTCAAATTTTGCAATAAAATGAAACTTAAACTACGTATACCTGACGTATCATATGTAGCGGGAAAGGCATCGACCGGAACGATTCTCGCTAGAATCGTCTCTATCCGTATCTACGCTGAGTATCTTCGGGATGAATTCACTAAGTCATGAGCCTCGTCTTCATATGAGTTACTAGCCTCGTGTTGAAGATGATGTGATCGAGAGAAGATCACGATCCGAATCAAAATTCGGATCCATAATGAGTCCTCAAAAACTCGCTTCTCCGGAGAGGTATTCGTCAACCGTTTGACGAATTCTTCGTCCTCCACCTATGAGGATTACCGGAGATCGAATCCCTGGTAAGGAAGGTGCTGTCGGAGCTCCAAACGATGCTCCGACAAGAGGGAAACAAGCTGTCTAGAAAACTGGACAGCTTTGGTGGAGACCTTGCGCCGACCAAATAAGGAAAGCAATGTGCTCACCTTGTCGCCGGAGCCAAGGATGATCACCGGAGCTCCTCCGGCAGTAGCTCGACGTCGGCAAGTGGAGAAGACGGTAGCAGCTGGTCGCCGGTTGGAGGAGTTGGGCGGCGGCAAGGTGTTGGCGCTGACTAGATAGAGAGGAGGGAGAGGTTGGGCGGCCACAATTAGGTTAGGGCATTTGATTAGGGTTTAACAAAAACCCTTAAGCCCTATTTTATAGAGAAAAAATTCTCTTAATGGTTATTGGATCATAACCAAAGGCCCGTTAACCCGCTCCATTAATTTAAGTTAAAATAAACCAAACCATGATGGTTTATTTTAAGTTAAAACGAACCAAACCAACTTTTGTTCATTCGTTTAAAACAAACCAAACCCCTTTGGTTTATTCTCCTCCGTTGGATTAGAACCAAACCATTTTGGTTCGTTCATCATGTCTTCATAAGACATGGCCCATCCACGCTTCCATTTCGACTGAAACGATTTCATGCTCGCTTCTTGTTTGGTCCAACCAAACCTAGTTTCTCTCGGTCTGAGAATCTCATTCTCAAGCTCGTTTTAAATCCTTCGGATTACGCTCATTGTGCGTGTGACCAAATAGGTTCTTGGTTTATGTTGGCCGTCTATAATTAACCATTAATTATAGAACGATCATGAGTGGCACCTAGTAGTACATCATGATCCCTAATTAATCGAAAAGATCAACGGTTGATCCAGAACTATTTCTGAAACCCTTCAGCAGCTCGAATGAATCGTGCCCCATTTCCTTCACTCATCTTATACCCACTTGGTTCAGGACATGGTCTATAGTGTCAGTCCCCACTAGGCTGACTACGTCACACCTAGCCCAAGTATCATTTTCTCGTCCTACGGATTCTAGTTACTGCACATGTATCGAAGAGTACCTTACTCTAAACATGTAATGCTTTGGCCAAAGACTTTAGTAACAATCCGACGAGAGGCCATGGGTATACATCTCCTCGCAAGGAGTGGTGAATCCTTTATAGGCTATTCAAACACCTTCGATCACTTCGACTTATACCCAATCATCTCGGGTCCACATCTCCTCAGAGATGCTTGCTTAAGATGTCAAAGCATAAGTCTTCATGATCAAGATGAATTGAATACTGCAAGTCAAAGGAACATCGTACTTAAGCTACAGTAAGAACTTCATTGACATATCTATATATGCAGAGAACCATATGAAGTCTTATGGCTGGTCACTCCAATGAACTAGTTACCATAACTAGCATCCACGATTAACTCCAAACATCACAATGTCTCCAGCCAGTGAGAATCAGCTGCTTGGATACACCAAGGAGTATACCTCGTGCTAGTCTCGACAGAATCAATGGTGTCCAAATCCATCAATTCATCGACTAGGGATAATTCCGATACATCACAATTACACATGTAGAGTTACTCACTAGTTATGATCCAATCACAAATTCTCTTATGCTGTGAATCGTATCGAGGACATTCAGTAAATGAGTTTAAGATTTAATCAAATACATGAAAACATGTATACTCAAATAGTGAATCTTCATTTATCATATAAATGGTTCAAACATAAGGCAATTGCCTTAGGACATCTCTCATATATTACTAACACATTATACCTCTCGATCTTCTATTGTATGTCCTTCCTCCTTTTGGACATCGTGTGAGCGACGATCTTTCAAAAGTCGAAGACTCCTAGATCACATTCTTCCTTTCTTTGCTTGCTCCGAACAAAAGGAAGAATAAAACAAAACTCTTCTCCTATCTAGAACTGACCACCAAGCCACCTTGCTTGGTGATTGTCGCCGGCCAAGGAGAGAACAAGGAGTATGGGCGCCGGCCAAAAGCTCCAAGGGAAGAGGCCCTAGCCTTTGCTATCGGCCAAGGATGAGAGGAAGAAGATTGGACGCCGGCCAAGGTGAGGAATAGAGAAGATGGGTGCCGGCCAAAACCCTAGGAAGAAGGAAAAACTTTCCCTTGTGTTGCCGCCCAATGCCTCCTCCAAAACCCTAACTGCCCAATCCAAAACCCTAGCCTCCCTTGTGTTGTTGCCGCCCACCCCTTAAGTCTTATTTATAGAATTAGGCTTAAGCCTCCTTCAATCTTCATCGTCGGATCTAGGGATTTAATCTCAACCGTTGGATCTAGAGATTTAATCTCAACCGTTGGATCTAGAGATCTAATCTCCATCATCGAAACTAGAGTTTCATTTTCCATCATCGGATATAGGCTCCATGAGGTTTTAATAGGCTACAATAGGGACCATGAGGAGGAGTTGGATCTTGGTCACCCAATGGATCAAGCCCACATAAAGTCCGATCCATTAATGATAATCCATTCCACTAGAGGATTATCATTGATCTACCTTAACAACCCCCATAAGTTAACATGAGCTCCATATATTATTTGTACATATATCTCCCCGTGTTAAGATCTCGAATGCCCATCGATTAATTAATTTACTGACAATTAATTAATCAACATCTAACTCCATAAGTAGTACCACTCAACCTTATCATCATGCCGGACCAAGTCCACCTGCAGGGTTTACATGATGAACCTTATGAGCTCCTCAAGGGGACATCATCATCCTAATATATAGGACACGGTTTCCTTCTACAATCAATGACACACCATATAAATAATATCATTTTCCAACTTACCGAGCCTATCGATTTACTCTATAAATCTCGCCCATTGGTAAATCAAAGAAATGAATACTAAGTATATGTGTCCGTTATTATATCGGGATTAAGAGCATGTACAACATAATATCTGAGGTTCGATTTGATTATGTAGTCAGTATTAAATCGAATCACCTCTAAGTCGGTCCTGCTCAATACACACAAAGTGTACTAGTGTAATTCTATGGTCAAGACAAACCAATACCAAATCACACTACAACCATACCAATGGTTTGTCCAAAACTATCTCGGTTGCGAGCCTTTACTTATACTCTACAAGGAACTGATAACATGATCTCCCGTGTGACACTACACACCATGTTATCTATAATGTAATGTATTAGACAATATGCATAACCATAAATATGCAAATAATGATCATGTGATTCTTGTTTCAAACTATAAAGATGTTCATACAAAAGATAGACTTTTCCAGTATACATCCCAACAATCTCTCACTTATACTAAAAGACTATGCTGTTCTCATACTGTCATACATCTGATTCTCATTCCCTCCACATGCCTATCAAAAGCTCTCGCTTGAAGGGCCTTAGTGAAAGGATCTACCAGGTCATCCTCTGATGCAATCTAGGCGACAACAACTTCTACCCACTTTACGATCTCTCGTATCAGGTGGTACTTCCGCTCTATGTGTTTACTTGCCTTATGGGCTCGTGGTTCCTTCGAGTTTGCAACTGCACCACTATTATCACAATAAATTGTGATAGTTCTGGGAAAACCAGGAATCACATCCAAGTCCATCAAGAAGTTCCTGAGCCATACAACTTCTTTGGCCGCCTCAGAGACTGCCACATACTCAACTTCCATGGTGGAGTCCGCCACGCATTTCTGCTTGACACTCCTCCATACAATGGCTCCACCTCCCAAAGTAAACAGAAAACCTGAGGTAGACTTACTGTTATCCCTATATGATTGGAAGTCGGAATCTGTGTAACCCACAGGGAGTAATTGGTCTGCCTGGTAAACTAGCATATAATCCCTAGTCCTTCTCATCAATATATGCTTTACCGCAGTCCAATGTCCCTATCCTAGATTACCCTGATATCTGCTAACCATGCCCACTGCAAAGCAGATATCCGATCTCATACATAACATGACATACATGAGGCTTCCTACTGCCGAAGCATAAGTAACCGCCTTCATCTCCTCTATCTCCTTAGATGTTCTAGGACACATCTCCTTAGATAAAGGAACTCCATGCCTGAAAGGTAGAAAACCTTTCTTGGAGTTTTGCATGCTAAAACGATCCATAATGGTGTCTATGTATGAAACTTGAGATAAGCACAACATCCTTTTCTTGCGATCCCTTATAACCTTGATCCCAAGGATGTGTCCCACTTCTCCCAAGTCCTTCATATCAAACTGTTTGGACAATCATACTCTTACGTCCGATAACACCTTGATATTGTTGCCAATTAACAAAATGTCATCTACGTATAGTACAAGAAATACCACTACGTTTCTGTCACATCTCTTGTATACACAAAACTCATCCGGACTTTGAATACATCTATAAGAATGGATTACCTCATCAAAGCGGATGTTCCAAGACCTCAAAGCTTGCTTCAATCCATAAATGGACTGATTAAGCTTGCACACAAGATGCTATTTGCCCTTTGCAATGAATCCCTCTGGTTTCTTCATATAGATGTTCTCCTCAAGACTTCCATTAAGGAAAGCTGTCTTGACATCCATCTATCATACCTCATAATCCATATGAGTAGCAATACATAAGAGAATCCGGATAGACTTAAGCATGGCTACCGACAAAAAGGTCTCCTCATAATCGATACCCTCTTTCTGAGTATACCCCTTTGCAACAAGCCTTGCTTTGAAGGTCTCAACCTTCCCATCTATTTCTCTCTTTCTTTTGTAGATCCACTTGCATCCAATGGCTTTTACACCATTGGGTGGTTCTACCAGCTCCCAAACCTGATTTGAATCCATAGATTCTATCTCAGAATTCATCGCACTTTGCCAAGATACCGCATCTTTATCTTGGATCGCCTCGTCATATGTCCAGGGATCAGGTTCATGTTCGCCAGGGATCAAATCAGAAGATTCTCCCAAGAACATGAATCTATCAGGCTGTCTAACAACCCTCCCACTATGATGAGGTATCACTTGTGTATCCTCTGTGACACACGGTGCAGTGACTTGTGGTATATCCTCTTGTACCGGTGGTACTGAAGCAGTGACTTCCCCTCTCAATTCCTCTAGAACAATCTTACTCGTGGGCTTATGGTTCATCACATAGTCTTCCTCTAGAAATCTGGCGTTCGTGCTAATGATCACCCTCTAATCTCTAGGACTATAAAACAAACCACCTTTCATTCCTCTAGGATAGCCAACAAACATGTGCACTTTTGTACGAGGTTCCAACATACCATTATCTACCTTCAGCACATGTGCTGGACTCCCTCATATCCGAATATGTCTTAGACTAGGCTTTCGCCCAGTCCACAATTCTGTGGGAGTAGAAGGCACTGATTTAGATGGTACCAAGTTCAGAATGTACACTGCCATATCTAGAGCATATCCCCAGAACGAATCTAGCAACTCAGAATAACTCATCATCGATCTAACCATCTCTATAAGAGTCCTATTCCTTCGCTCTGCTACACCATTCTGCTGGGTGTGCCATGTGCAGACAATTGGGATTGAATCTCAGTCTCTGATAAGTAATTCCTAAACTCTTCCAAGAGGTACTCACCACCACGATCAGATCGTAGTGTCTTAATACATTTATCTTGATGTTTCTCCACATCAACCTTGAATTCTTTAAACTTGTCAAAGCATTCAGACTTGCGGCACATCAAGTAAATGTATCCATATCTTGAATAATCATCTATAAAAGAGATGAAATATTCAAAACAACCTCTTGCCTGGATAGACATAGGACCACACAAATCAGAATGAACCAATTCCAACACATCTTTGGCTCTATACCCCTTAGCCTTAAAAGGCCTCTTGGTCATTTTACCTTCCAAGCAAGATTTGCAGGTTGGGAAATCTTTCACCACTAATGAACACAGAGGTCTATCAGCTATCAACCTTTGAATTCTGCTTAGGTTAATATGACCTAGCCTTAGATGCCAAAGATATGTTTAGTTCATCTTCGAAGGTTCTTTTCTCTTATTAGAATTAGAAGATGAGTTATTAACTTCTATTTGCATCGTGGGAGCTTTTGGTTCAAGTGTATATAAATTTCCTATCAATGTACCAGAACAGATAATCTCCCTATTCTTTTTTATAACAACTCTGTCATTCAAAAGAAATAGAATATTTATCCATAAACAATTTAGAGACTGAAATCAAATTCTTTCTAAATAAAGGTACATAAAGGCAATTCTTAAGAACCAAAACTTTATTCCTCTCAAAAGACAAATAAACATCTCCCACTGCAACAGCCGCCACCTTCGTGGCATCGCCCAAGTATACGGTAATCTCCCCTTCAGCCAGTCGTCTGGTTTCCTGGAACCCCTACAAAGTATTGTAGACATGATCAGTGGCTCCCATATCTACACACCAGGTGCTTGTAGATAACACCGCTAAACATGTTTCAACGACTAGACCAAAAGATATACCTTTGTTCTGCTTGCGGTTGGGGCAGTCCTTCTTCCAGTGTCCAGTCTACTTGCAAGTGAAGCACTTTCCTTTCGGCTTCTTCACTCTCCATGAGTTCCTCCCGCCACCTTTGCCCCAGCTTATTTCTTCTTCTTCTTGCCTTTTGGCTTAGAAGTAGAAACCTTTTGGGCAACCATGGCCTGCGCCTGAGCACTCTGATGAAATAGCCCCTCTGCCGCTTGGAGTTCTGTCAGAAGCTCCGCCAATGAATACAACCTTTTATTCATGCTATAGTTTAGGCGAAACTGCTCAAAACTCCTAGGTAGAGACTGGAGAATGATATCGACCTGGGTTTCCCCATCGATCTCAGCTCTGAGGACTTCCAGCTTATTCAAATGAGCCATCATCTTGAGAACATGATCCCTCACGGGTGTTCCCTCGATCATGGTGGTCGTCATCAAGTTCCTCATGGCTT
This sequence comes from Wurfbainia villosa, assembly GCA_025175895.1. Classification (NCBI taxonomy): domain Eukaryota; kingdom Viridiplantae; phylum Streptophyta; class Magnoliopsida; order Zingiberales; family Zingiberaceae; genus Wurfbainia; species Wurfbainia villosa. The sequence continues at coordinate 42,084,055 of CM046008.1, read as the reverse complement.
CTTGCCTAGCAGCCCGATTCTGGTGTCCAAAAAGCTCTTTGAGATTGAGCATCATGTCATAAGTAGTGGGCATGGCTTGATGCTGATGTTGTAGTACATTTGACATAGAAGCCAAAATGTAACATCGCGCCATCTCATCAGCTTTAATCCACTTCTTATAACTCTCCTTCTCCTTTTCCCCAGAATCATCCGCAGGCTTAGGAGGGCACTCTTCGAGGAGTACATATTTGTATTCCTCAGCAGTCAAGACAATGTCAAGATTCCTCTTCCAATCAACATAATTGGGTCCAGTAAGTTTATTTTCTTTCAGTATCACAACAAGCGGGTTGAAAGTCATTTTGAAAAACCTAAGAATCACATAGATAAAAACATTAGATTTCAAAAAATTATTGATTCCTCAAACAATAAAATTTTAAAATCAACCAACACCTCAAAACACCGAGAATATTGTATGCCACGATAGTGTGGAAATATACGAATTCTACATTTGTAAGAGGAGGTTTTACCCATTAATTTTACTATCTTGTCAACCTAACTTTTTGACAAATAAAATTAATAGTTGGTTCCTCTTCGGCCCTATAAATAAAAGCAGTGACTCCGATGGGGAGGATACTCCTATTTGCATCTAAGTGTTCACCATTACTCGATACCAAGGAAATTATCTCGGGTTATGTGCCTTCCGATGGAGAAGTACACACGCTCCTAAATAATTTTCTATAACCATATTCGACCCTGTGATCCACAAAATAAACTCATCTGATGGGGAGGAAGGCACTCAGAGCCGACGCGCAAGTTTGTTTGCATCACATGTCAAATCATAATGGAGGTCGTGGGAATTTAAAAAAAATATCCCTCTCCCACTTAGTAATTTAAAATTGTGGAATTTTCTTAGCCTACGACATGCATATCAAACAAAAACCAATAAATATGGAAAAAATATTTTCCAACTATTATGGCTTTTGTCTCCAATATGCCTCCCGTTGTATCGCCATCTCGCCCGCTCCTCCCTACGCCATGTACAAGCCATCCGGAGATCCGAGCCGAGAAAAATTATTTTAATTTACATCCATCGATCCTATACTCCACGAAGGAGTGTACATGAAATCTAGATCGAAAGTAAACTAAAATAAATAAGAGTGGCTAAACAATGCCGTACTTAATTACAAAAATTAAATACTAGCCTCGTCAACCCCGAGGATTCAAATAATATACAATTACACACATACAATCACATACACACATATGACCATAATAGTTGGATCCTATGCCTGTAACCAAAAAGTTAATCTACGCACATCCTACTATTATTCGACACATATTATATATGAAAAGTGCATAAAAGTAACCGAATCCTAAACACACAAAACCGGAAACCGCGGCTCTGATACCACTTGTAGGTGGGGAAACTTCGCTTCCCACTTCAACTCGGTCGCTTGTTCATGGCGATCCCGTCTTTGTCCCCGAATTTAAAAAAAATAATCCTTGACAAATAGGGATTACCCAAGCTACCGTTTCATTGTCGTGCTATTCGATTAGAGTGGTCACTTGAACAAACTTGTTGTTCAAGCAACCAACCTCTATTCTTCGATTAGCCGCAGAATAGACGATGTACGGATCGCCGATTTTTGTGTTTGTATTCAGGGTCCACAGGGTCCAAGTAATTTAGCCACATATAATTGAAAACAATTATAGACATAATACAAAAGAACATAAACAAGTATTATACCTCTCGATCTTCTATTGTATGTCCTTCCTCCTTTTGGACATCGTGTGGGCGACGATCTTCCAAAAGTCGAAGCCTCCTAGATCACATTCTTCCTTTCTTTGCTCGCTCCAAAAAAAAGGAAGAATAAAACAAAACTCTTCTCCTATATAGAACCGACCACCAAGCCACCTTGCTTGGTGATTGACGCCGGCCAAGGAGAGAACAAGGAGTATGGGCGCCGGCCAAAAGCTCCAAGGGAAGAGACCCTAGCCCTTCCCTTGTGAGGAAGAAGATTGGACGCCGACCAAGGAGAGGAAGAAGATTGGACGCTGGCCAAGGAGAGGAATAGAGAAGATGGGTGCCGGCCAAAACCCTAGGAAGAAGGATAAACTTTCCCTTGTGTTGCCGCCCAATGCCTCCTCCAAAACCCTAGCCGCCCAATCCAAAACCCTAGCCTCCCTTGTGTTGTTGTCGCCCACCCCTTAAGCCTTATTTATAGAGTTAGGCTTAAGCCTCCTTCAATCTCCACCGTCGGATCTAGGGATTTAATCTCAACCGTCGGATCTAGAGATTTAATCTCAACCGTCGAACCTAGAAATTTAATCTGCACCGTTGGATCTAAAGATTTAATCTCCACCGTCGGATCTTGAGATTTAATCTCCACCGTCAGATCTAGAGATCTAATATCCATCGTCGGATCTAGAGTTTCATTTTCCATCATCGGATCTAGGCTCCATGAGGTTTTAATAGGCTACAATAGGGACCATGAGGAGGAGTTGGATCTTGGCCACCCAATGGATCAAGCCCACATAAAGTCCGATCCATTAATGATAATCCATTTCACTAGAGGATTATCATTGATCTACCTCACCAACCCCCATAAGTTAATATGGGCTCAATATATTATTTGTACATATATCTCCCTGTGTTTAAGATCTCAAATGTCCGTCGATTAATTAATTTACTGATAATTAATTAATCAACATCTAACTCCATGAGTAGTACCACTCAACCTTATCATCATGCCGGACCAAGTCCACCTGTAGGGTTTACATGATGAACCTTATGAGCTCCTCAAGGGGAAATCATCATCCTAATATATAGGACACGGTTTCCTCCTATAATCAATGGCACACCATATAAATAATATCATTTCCCAACTTATCGAGCCTATCGATTTACTCTATAAATCTCGCCCATTGGTAAATCAAAGAAATGAAAGCTATGTATATGTGCCCGTTATTATATCGGGATTAAGAGCATGTACAACATAATATTTGAGGTCCGATTCGATTATGTAGTCAGCAATAAATCGAATCACCTCTAAGTCGGTCCTGCTCAATACACACAAAGTGTACTAGTGTAATTCTATGGTCAAGACAAACCAATACCAAATTACACTACAACCATACCAATGGTTTGTCCAAAACCATCTCGGTTGCGAGCCTTTACTTATACTCGTCAAGGAACTGATAACATGATCTCCCGTGTGACACTACACACCATGTTATCTACAATGTAATGTGTTAGACAATATGCATAACCATAAATATGCAAACAATGATTATGTGATTCTTATTTCAAAACATAAAGATGTTCATACAAAAGATAGACTTTTCTAGTATACATCCCAACACAACAAGCAAGTGATTCAAAGCGATTTATGTAAAGTGTTCTTTACTTATATTTCATATTGTATTTGTATTCTTGCTTGTATTTTAGTATTACTATTGTAATAGCTTGTACGAGGTTTCTCCACCTCCGACGTGTTGTCAAGAAGGAGTTTAGTTAGTGTCGTGCGCATAACTAGAGCTCGTTGAGCTCGCCCCATGGAGTAGGAACCATTCAATTCCGAACCATGTATATCGTGTGTATTTGTGTATGCTTGTGTTGTTGTTAGTATTTCTATTTATATATTTCCGCTGTGCTAATGGCAATCGTAGACAAGTGACACGCGACGAACGATCGAATTCCACCGTACGACGATTGAGGGCTATTCACCCCCCTCTAGCCGGCCATCGACGTTCCAACAAGCGGTATCAAAGTAAGGTTGCTTGTCGAGGACTAACCGCCAACACAAGCATGACAAGATGACCGGCTACAACCTCCAACCACCAAAATTCGAAGGGGACTTTCAATGGTGGAGAAGAAAAATGGAGGTATATCTAGAAACCGACTTTGATATTATGTTAATTCTAGAAAACGGTTTCAAAATGCCTAGGGATGAAGAAAATAGGCAAATTGAAAAGGCAAGATGGACCCAGGACCAAATGAAAGATTTCAAGACAAATCTCAAGGTAATCACATTGCTTAGTGATTTAATTCCTAACAACTTTTGGTCTAGGCTAGGTTAATATAGCGATGCTAAGGACCTTTGGGACGAGGTGATCAAATTTCATGAAGAGCCCACATTGGTCCATGCCGAGGAAGAATGCCCATCAACATCCGAATCCGAGGATGTTGAAGAATCGCCATCCACCTTCGATGATGTTGATTATTTGGTGGAGACCTCCACCTCTAGCATTGAGGGGGAGGAGAGGCCTTCCATCCCGGAACAAGTTCAAGAAGAAGCTTCAACACCTGGGAGAAGCGAAAATTCCCTAGGTAACTCAAGTATTGTAATTATAAATAAAAATCATATAACATGATTTGAGTGTAGGGAACAAGGGCACTATAAAATTAAGTGTCCCAAGAAGGTGAAGAAGGCTCAACTGGCACCAAAAGCCAAAAATACCGGAGTCCCCAAAATTAGAAGCAAGGAGCACATTGTGTGCTTCAAATGCAACCAAAGGGGGCATTATAGAAGCCAATGCCCTAGGGGGAGGAAGAAGGGGCAAGAAGGTGTATCTCATGTAGGGGGAGCTTCCAAAGCTAACCCTAAGGTAAATTTAGTTAATGAACCTTCAATTCCTAAGGTTAACAAGCATGCTAAAAATTATTTTAGTTCACTTGCCATGATTAATGAAAAGCATGTTAGTAGGAATAAATATGTTTGTCTAGGAGCCAAGCATGTTAGTTTATCTAAGAACAAACCTAGACACCGTAATTCTGGACCAATCCTACCTAGGGAGTCAATTAGGAGAATAGAAGAAAACTTGGGCATTAACCCCAAGAAATCTAGGCATATGCCTAAAAAGAAAAACAATTCCCAAAAATCTAATGATAGATCAAAATTAGGAGGATTAGAGGTGGAGAATCGAGCCTTGAGGTCAAGGCTAGAAAAATTAGAAAATACCCTTAAAATTATGACAAAATCATTTAAGGGGTCTAGTGATCAAAATTTAAGGCCTAGGAAACAAGAAATGTCCAAGGCCAAGAAAGGTTTGGGTCATAAACCTATGTCCTACCATAATGTCCCATTTAATTATAGAACAATTTCTAGGTCTAGGAAAACCAAGGCTAATAGAGAAGTTATCCATAAGACTAGCCATGGTGTGTGTTTAGTGGCTAAGGACTTGAGAAAAAATAAGAAAGCCACTAAGAAGGTCAAAGGAGGAGTTACCTCTAGAGTTGACCTAGGAAAGACCCAAATGACTAATGTGTCAAAACCTAAAAGGGTCATTAGAAAGGTATCTAGGGAAGTTATCCCTAGTGAATACCTAGTTAACCCAAGGAGCTCCAATAGATATTGGGTTCCTAGAAGCGTGATCGATTCACACTAGATGGGTTAGGGTGTGTCAACCTTAAGTGGATGGATAGTTAATCTAGCCATGGTGAGTTGACACATTAGGATGTGCCAATGTGGTTTGAGAAGATAAAAAATGATTAAATTGGCACAATTAGGTCTTAGATGTATTGGTGTGCCATTTTGGGTTTTTGGCACACTAGGGGGATAATGACATTAAGGCAAAAATAGGTTTAATCTTAGAAATGACAATTTGAATTTAACACTTAGGCATTTTATACCTTAGTATCTTATAATTGCCATGCTTTATTTGCCTTGCCATGACATGACATCATATTTATTTTTATCATATAAAATGTCATGATTATTTTTAGGGTTATGTTTATATGTCATATATACTTATATTTCATTCACATGCCATGACATCATGATTATATGACACATGCTTTATTCTTGTATCATTATGCCATAATCATCATTCATGCATAAATAAAATGGATTTAAGGACTAAGGCATGATTTGAAGGGAATCAAATATTGTTGCCTAGAGATATGGATGAAACCCTAAATAACAAAGTCCCCACATCTCACTAATATTTGACTTGTATGTGTTTTACACATGTAGATACAAGTGAGATGTTTAGGAAAAAGAGATCAAAAGTTTTTAAAAACATTTCAAAAATATTTTGAAAAACCTTGGTGGAGTCTATCTTTTGATAGCTATCACCAATGAATGGGATGATACAAAGAGGGCTCAATATTGAAGCTTTTCTCAACTTTTGAACTTTGTGTCAATCTCACTATTTTGTGGGTAAAATAATTTTCCAATATTTTTCACCCATAATGATTGTAATAAGTAATATACTTACAAAATTTCATGATTTTTCAACTTATGTATATTTACATACGAATTTTAGAAATTCATTTATGAAAAACTTGAAAACTGCATTTGCAGTTATCAGTCGACTGCCATGGAGGCCAATCGACTGATGAGGGTGGCAGTCGACTGGTATCTGATACAGTCGACTGCCCAAGCTGATTTCGGGTAAACCATGGTGGTTAGGTCCATGTTTAGCTATGTTTTGGTCCCCTAACCACTCCTAACCCTACGACATACTTGGGAGAGCATTAGAAAGGGTGAAAATCCATTGGATATGGATTAGGAGAGGTGTTTAGGGTGAGTATCAATTTTAAGGTGGATGAGAGTTCATTGTTGAACTTTGTCTTAATTTTGATTGTTTAAATGTTCCTATTGGCTTAGGGACTCTCCAAGATATTGTTGGTGCAATGGTCAAGGGGGAGCAAGCCTTTAGGGGGAGGTATCCATCATGGGAAGATGGATGTGTACTTTTTTCTCATGGGAGGAAAATTGGGTTGCCTCTCTTAAGTGATATGAGACTTATCACTAGAAATATTGTAGGCATGTGTTCCTTCAAGGGAGAGATTGTAAGATCTCATTGGGATATGAGACATTCATACCCTTGGGGAGGACCTTTTTGATCTATGTCAAAAAGGGGGAGAAGTTACCAATTGGGATAGTTGGAATTCTCATTGGGATGTGAGAATTGCCAATTGGGGATAATTGGTAGACTTGGGTTTGAGGTTTTGTCGAACATCAAAAAGGGGGAGATTGTTGGTGCAATCGGCCCGGACTCGAGTTTGACTCGAACTATATTTTGATGTTAGACAAAACGCATGACATGAGATTGTCATGGGAAGTCCAACATAGGTTGGCCACGTAAATCCAAGTGTGTAGCCTTAGTAGTGTTGGGAAAATCCAAGCATGAGGCTTGGTGTGGAAGTCTTGAGGACTTGGCAAGTTCACTAGGCTCGGGGTCCTTGAGTCGGTGAAGGATGGCATTGCAAAGTTGTGCGCTTGATGCATCTGAGGGACCGTCGGACGGGGAGCGAATGGAGTGAGGCCCAAGGGAAGCATACTTCGAGGGCAAGACACGCGAAGGATGACATTGCGAAGTCGTGCGCTTGGTGCATCCGAGGGGCGTAGACCGAGGGAAGAAAGCTTCGGTGGGGAACTCCATGAGAGGATGAGGTGGACTTGGCCAAGTGGCTAAGACTGAGTGTCGGAGGCTCAAACGTGATGTTTGAGGGTTTACCCGACGATCAAATTCTTAAACAACTTGGTGTTTGAGGTTTTACCCGACATCAGTCGACTGGCATAGGTGCCAGTCGACTGCTCTAGGTCGATTGGGCTCGACCGGTGTTCGACTAACCAAGTTCTGGCTGAATAGTTGATTGCCGAGGGAGGCGATGATCGCCGAGGAGGGCGTCCGATTACAACACCATCACCAATCGATGATGGATCACCAACCGACGGGTATTTTCGATTACAGAAGGTTTTCCAGTCAAGTGGTCATGGCGACCACTCGACTAATGGGATCATCAGTCGACTGATGGGCATGATCAGTCTACTGATGGTGGATCCGTTGGGTTTTGGCCAGCGTGGATCAAGTCGTTGTGAGACAACGGCTACAGGACCAGTTAACTGATGGTCATGATCAGTCGACTGATGGGCACGGAATCAGCTCGATGCAGATTATAAATGGAGCTTGAGATGGAGGATATTTCCAAGACTTTAAGGGTGATTTTGGAGGGGAATTACTGCTGCATTCCAGACCTTCAAAGCCAATCTAAAGCAAGCAACAAGTAAGTGATTCAAAGCGATTTGTGTAAAGTGTTCTTTACTTGTATTTCGTATTGTATTTGTATTCTTGCTTATACTTTAGTATTATTGTTGTAATATCTTGTACGAGGTTTCTCCACCTCCGACGTGTTATCGAGAAGGAGTTTAGTTAGTGTCGTGCGCATAACTAGAGCTCGTTGAGCTCGCCCCGTGGAGTAGGAACCATTCGGTTCCGAACCATGTATATCGTGTGTATTAGTGTATGCTTGTGTTTTTAGTATTCCTATTTGTATATTTCCACTATGCTAACGACAATCGTAGACAAGCGACAGGTGACAAACGATCGAATTCCACCGTACAACGATTAAGGGTTATTCACCCTTCTCTTGTCGGCCACCGATGTTCCAATATCTCCAAGGAAGAACTCAACCGCGTCGGCCCCTTCATCAGCGTGAAGGATCTCTGGAACAAGTTCATTGAATTGCATGAGGAGACGACCGACACGAAGGTATGCAAATGAGATCTTCTATTGAATAAATTATTTAATATAAAGATATAGGACCACGAGATGACAAAGCAACTCCATGCACAAATTCAGAACATAATTAATGGACTCCATTCCATTGGACAAAAGGTGGAAAACCGTGACGTAATAAGGTATGCATTAAATGCTTTCCCTAGGACCACTTTGTGGAAAACTATGGTTGATGACTACAAAGTATCTAGAGACCTTTCAAAAATTAGATTAGACGAGTTATTTTTGGAATTTGAGTTGCATGAGAAGGCTAACTCGGCCTCGGTCGAGAAAAGTGTTGCTTTGGTTACAGGTCAAAAAAGGAAGGGAAAAAGCAAGCTACCTGCGGAAGAAGAAGAGTACAAATAGGAGGTAGACCATGAAATGGAAACCGAGCTAGTCAATTTAGTTCGGAAGATTATCAAGAGTAGAAGGCGACCCATCAAGCAATCTAAGGAGAATAGACCCAATCAAAGCTCAAATTACAAGTGCTACGAATGCAACAAGAGGGGTCAAATCAAATCAGAGTGTTTGAGACTAAAGAACAAGCAACCACAAACTAAGAAAGCCCTCAATGCAACTTGGGAAGAGTCCTCGGAGGAAGAAGATGAACTCAAAAACTTGGCATTCAAGGCAAAACCAACCGAGTTCGAGTCTGAATCCGAACCCGAGACCAACTACAAGTCCAAGACCGAGTTCGACTCCGGATCCGACACCGAGCTTCAATTCAAGACAAGCCACGGATCCGCATCCGATTCAAAAGATTCGATTTGTTGGAACTTCGATGAGCGCTAGAGGGGGGTGAATGGCGCGTAGATAAAATTTGATCGCATGCTTGCTACAATTGTCAGTGTATGCAGCAGAATACAAAATTATAAAACAAATACACAACAACAAGCACACACACGATATAACGTGGTTCAGAACCTTAGGGTTCCTACTCCACAGATTGAGCTCGAATGATCTCTAGTGATGCATACACCACCACTAATCAATAACATTCCTTCTCGGTGACACATCGGAGGTTGAGAAACCTCTTACAAGCGATTACAAAAGTAATACAATGAATTACAAGCAAATACAAAGACAATATTGAAATGCAAGTAAAGAAAACTTTACAAAAATGGCTTTGAATTCTTGTTTGGTTGATCGCTTGAGTCTCACTTGAAGACCCTGATTTGCACCAGCAAATCACCCCAAATCTCCCAAGAAATCGCTGCTAAAATCCTCCCCTTCGTGATCCTTTTAAAGTTGTAACTCGGACTGATTTCCGCCTAGCAATCGACTACTCATACCTATCAGTCAACTGCTCCTGTAGCCGTTGTCTCACAACGATTTTATCCATGCTGAAAAAGTTTCAATGGATACCTAGCAGTCGACTGATCAGACCCATCAGTCGTCTCCTCATAGCCTCCAGTCGACTGCCAAACACTAGCAGTCGACTCATAAACATTTTGTGCTCGTGTCCTCGACTAGCAGTCAACTATTCAAGGCCAGTGGACATCCATAACATGGCATTCGACTGCCTAGGCTACTCAGCAGCAGTTGATCACCAATCAACTCCCATTAGTCAACTGGTCATAATCCCAGTTGACTGCCCAGAGTCGACTCGGCTGCCAAGTATGAAACACTTGACCAGTCGACTGGTCCATAACCCCAGTCGATTGTTACACCTCAACCCTGAGGTTTACCCCAAGTATGATGCCCTCACACTTGCTAGACCACCCTTAGTCTAGACTTAAGCCTTCTAGTCACCTCCATAAGCCTCACACCTATTGGATCCCTCCAAGTCATCCATGACTTGTTCATCCATACACTAGCTTTCAGGTTCTTCCATCGGCTATTGTCATGCTAAACTAACTTACACCGCCAAGGCACATTGGGCTTACACTACCAAGACACACGCTTGAACTTTATGCCGCCAACCATTGGACTTATGCTGCCAAGACTCCACTCTTGGACTTTACGCCGCCAATATCAACCCTTGGACTTCCCTTGCCAACCCATGTTGGACTTTCCATTTGCCAAGACTCAAGCTTGGACTTTCCCTTGCCAACCCATGTTGGACTTTCCAATTTCCAAGACTCAAGCTTGGAATTTTCCTTGCCAAGACCCATGCTTGGACTTTTCATGCCAAGTGTCCCACTTGGACTTCTCCATCATATGGTCAACTCCATGTCAACCACATAGTCAACTCATTGTCAAACAATGGTCAACTCATCGTCAAACATCAAAACACTACTCGAGTCAAACTCAAGTCTGGTCAATCGTAACCTGGGCTGATTGTACCAACAATATTCCCCTTTTTGATGTTTGACACAAACCAACACCTTTGAGTTAGAACACTAACTCAAATATAATCATCCCAATTTTCCAAATTGGGAATTCTCACATTCTCCCACACAAATTCTCCCCCTTTTTGAAATACATCAAAAAGGCTCTCCCCAAGGGTGTCAATGTCTCATACCCCAATGAGATCTTACAATCTCCTCCTTGGTCCAAAAACATCTAGGATGCGTTCACTCTTCCTAGTGATAAGTCTCATATCACTAAAGAGAAGCAATCCTCAAACTCTACAAATTTTCTAAATTCTCCCCCTCATGAGGAAGAACACATCCATCACCCTATAATGGATAACCTCCCCCTAAAAGCTTGCTCCCCCTTGACCATTGCACCAACAATGTCCTTGGAGAGTCCCTAAGCCTATAGGAACACTAAACAATCGAAATTAAAGGCAAAGATTCAACATTGAACTTTCACCTCCCTTAAAATTCGATGCACATTCTAAACAACTCTCCTAATCCATATCCAATGGATTTTCACCCTTTATAATGCTTTCCAAAGCATATCCTAGGGTTAGGAGAAGTTAGGGAACCTAGAAATAGCTAAACATGGGCTAAACAACCTTGTTTAACCAAAATCAGCTATCGACAGTCGACTCTGTCAGTCAACAGTCGACTGCCCTTGACGCTAGTCGATTGCCATCCATGTCAGTCGACTGATTTTTACAAATGCATAAATCAAGTTTTAGAAATCAAAATTGTGAAATATATAAGTAATTATACGTAATTTTAAAAATAGTGAAACTTCATACGTATAATACTTATAACAATCATAATGTGTGAAAAATATTTGAAAAATAAAATACCCATTAAATATTGAGATTGATACAAAATTTAAAACCATTATACCTTCAATGTTTTTGACCTATTTTATATAAACTTCATCAATGGTGACTTCTATCAAAAGATAGACTACACTAAGGTTTTCTAAAATGATTTTAAAACCTTATATTGAACCATGGTCTATGGACTTAATGCACATGACTTGTACATAAGCTTTCCTCATGATTCATCCATGGTATAAGAGGAGTTTGAGTTCATCTAGATGCAAAAACTATGCACCTTAAACTTAACTCATTTTCTAGCATCTCATATGTGTCTAGGGTATATAAATACACACACATGGCAATGTGATGTGAGATGTGGGTTTTGTTCATCCTAAACTAATGTCTCATGCATTTTTCTAAGGCAACTCTATTTGATTCCCTTATACATGAGACTTCAAATCATGTCATTTGTCCTTAAATCAATTTTAATTAATTAATTAATGATCATGGCATAAATGATAACATAAATAAACATGTGCTAATAATCATGATGTCATGCCATTAAATATGAACCAAAATATACATGACATAAAACCTTAACCCTAAGCATTATCATAACATATTATATGATTTAAAAGAGATATGATGTCATGACATGGCAATGGCAGACAAGATATGGCAAATAAAAAGTAAAAGTATAAGAATACCTATGCTTTAGTATTAATTGTCATTTGTTAAGATTAAATTCATTTTACCATATTACTACTTATCTCCCAAGTGTGCCAAAAATCGAAAATGGCACACCATGACCTCTAAACCTAATTGTGCCAATTTGATCAATTTTTCAATACTTCTTAAAGATATTGGCACATCCTAAAATCTTTTAGGATTCAAATTCATACTTATTTCCAAAGTATCCCATTACCTTGGAAATGCCCTAAATTGTCAACTTTGCTATGGTTGAGTTAACTACCCCACCAATTCAAGTTGACACAACCTAACCCATCTAGCGTGAAGGGATCACGCTCCTAGGAACCTAATACCTATTGGAGCTCCTTGGGTTAATTAGGTATTCACTAGGGATGATTTCCCTAGATATCTTCCTAATGACCCTTTTTGGCTTGGTAGCCTTGGTCAAATGGGTCTTACCTAGGTTAACTCTAGGGGTAACTCCCCTTGTAACCTTCTTAGTGGTCTCCTTAGGTTTCATGGAAACCTTGGCCACTAGGCACTTACCATGGTTACCCTTAGGGATAACTTCCCTAGTAACCTTGGCTTTCCTAGACCTAGGTTGAGTTTCATAATCGAATGGAACACTATGATAGGTCTCCTTGGGCTTAGGTTTGTGACCCAAACCTTTCTTGCCCTTAGGTGGACCTTGCCTCCTAGACCCTAGGCTTTAACTCCTATGTTAGGGAAATCAACCAAAGTATGGTTTAGTTTTGATATGTGTGGCAAAGGTTTAAGTTAGGATGTTAATGTTGATTTGATATGTGTGTTTAAGTTGTGTAGGACTTAGTAAAACATACATGAGTTAGCTTGATGATAGCATTGGTGGGTTCACCATCTCATGGCTCAGGTCCTTGAGTCGGTGAAGGATGGCATTGCAGAAGCCATGCACTTAGTGCATCCGAGGGGCCGCCGAATGAGGAGCATTGGAGTGAAGCCAAAGGAAGTAGACTTCAGGGTGAGAGGCAAAGGATGGCATTACGGGAGTCGTGCGCTTGGTGCATCCGAGGGACGTGGTCGGACGAAGAGAGCTTCGGTGAGGGACTCCAAGGGAGATGAGAGATTGAGCGATTGTAACGGTAGCTCATAGGTGAACTTGGTTGAATGGATAAGTCAAGTGTCGGATGATCAAACTTAGGTTTGAGGTTTTACCCAACAAGTCGGAAGCTCAAACTTGTGTTTGAGGTTTTACCCGACGTTTGGATATGTCGGATGCTCAAACATGAGTTTGAGGTTCCTACCCAACGAATAAAAGTGTTGGATGCTCAAACAGGTGGTTTGAGGTTTACTTGACTGTCAGATGCTCAAACAAATATTTGTTTGAGGTTTTACCCGACACCAGTCGATTGCTATATAGATAGTAGTTGACTGCTCTGAGTCGATGACACTCGACTAGTGGGTTTCTAGCCCAGCAGTCAACTGCCAAGGGACGGTAGTCGACTGCTGCACCATCAGTCGACTGCCAAGGAATGACAGTCGACTGCTGAAGGTGGTCGTGGGCACAGAACCTCCCGTAGCCGACTGATCAGTCGGCTACACAGGTAGCAGTCGACTGCTGATAGCAGCAGTCGACTGCCAAGGCTACTATTGGACTACAATGGTCGTGATATAATGTGGTCAGAAGTCATTGGAATGGCGACAGTCGACTGGTGACATGCAACAGTCGACTGTCACATGCCCAACAGAAAGAAATCTCTTCTCTCTATAAAGAGAAGGGGTGAGGGCCTTGGGGATTCTAATGCTTCATTCCTAAGTTCTCTCCAAGTGCTCTAAACGTCCCAAACCTCCTCTTCCTTGTTCTCATCTAAATCATATTGTAAGAGGGAGGATTTTGTAAGAAGGTTTCTTCTCCACCTTGATTGAGCAAAGGAGAAGTTTAGTGATTGGTTTGAGGGAGTGATTCACTATACGAATCGTTCATGGACTAGCCGCAAGGGTCGTGAACCACGTTACATCGGCGTGTTTGCATTTGCCTCTTCTGTCCATTTGTTTAGCTTAATTGTTTTTGTTGTTAGCTTTATTATTTATATTCCGCTGCACTAACCTTGATTGTAGATGATTAAGCGAACGATTTCTATCGACGAACATCTAGGCTATTCAACCCCCCTTCTAGTCAGGCCACGATCCTCCAACAAGTGGTATCAGAGCGAGGAGCTTATCAACGGACTCATCGCCAAAACAAGCACTACAATGAAATAACTGGCTCAAACATTCATCCGCCAAAATTCGAAGGGGACTTCGCTTGGTAGAAAAAGCAAATGGAGGTATTTTTCGAAATGGATTTTGATATTATGAAAATCAGTTTCGATATACCTAGGGATGAAGAAGGGAAGCCAATAGAGAAATCGAGATGGACTAAGAAGCAAAGAAAGGAGCACCTTGCAAATTCAAAAGCCAAGCACCATCTCTACAACGTGCTCCCTCAATAAGAAATCAATAGGATTGGCGAGTGCTCAAGTGCCAAAGAAATGTGGGAGAAGCTAGTGGAGCTTTATGAAGGTACCTCCGAAGCAAAACTCACAAGAAGGGACCTTCTCCGCTCTCAATTGAACAATATCAAACTCGACAAAGGAGAAAAGATATTGTCCCTACATTCTCGGTTTAAAGAAATACTTAACGGTTTAACAAGTGTAGGAGAAAATCTCTCCAACCAGGATATGATCATGAAGGCAATAGACACATTCCCCCGGTCATCCAAATGGAGCTCCATGGTGGACTCCTTCTATATTTCAAATAATCTAGAGGTAAGTACTCTAGAAGAATTTTTCTCCACCATGGAATTACATGAAACTAGACTTGAAGGTATAGTAGAAGATCCAATCAAGCTATCAAGGAGAGTAGCATTAGTGGCCGACAAAGGAAAGAAGAAGAAGGAGACTCCACCCTCCTCATCCGATGAAGAATCTTTCTCCTCCATGAATAGCAATGAAGAAGCATATATGGTAAGGAAGGTGAGACGTGTATTAAAAAATTTTAAATTTAACAAATCTCATGATAGGAGAAGGAGGAGAGTCATATGCTATAATTTTCAAGGAGAGAGACACATGAGGGATGAGTGCCTACAATTGAACAAAAGCAAGGAAGAAAAGAAGAGGCATGATAAGAAGAAAGAAAGCAAGAAGAAGGAAGAAAAGAAGTCAAAGGAGAAGGAGAAGAAGTCAAAGCCCCGAAACTTAAAAGCGACATGGGACGATCCATCATCATCGGAGGAAGAAGATATCGTCTCCCATTTTTCATTAATGGGAATAGATGACATAGCCTCCACCTCCTCCAAGCAAGAAGAAGGACGCACAAGTGAGGAGGAGAGCTCAAGTGTAGGGGGAGCATCCACATCGGAATCAGAAGGAGATTGGATAAGTGAGATAACAAATCTCCCTCCTAAAAAGGTTATTTCAATGATTTCTAGTTTAACTAGGGATTTATTTAGAAACAAGAAGAAAAACAAATGCATGCTTGATCAATTAAGACTAGAAGAAAAGCTAGCAAATGCATGCTCACATGATGATAATGCTATTTATTTTAGTACTAATGATGCATGTGTAGAAGAGAATAAGGCCTTAAGGGAAAAGGTAGATTATTTAACTAAGGCTCTTAAGAAATTCACAATTGGCTCCAACACCTTAAACATGATTATTGGGAGCCAAAGGGCTAGTTTCAATAAGAAGGGCCTAGGTTATAAGGGATCAAAGAATGAGAAGGCTTACCATTGTTTAATTGCTAGGGGACAATCTAAAACAACCATGGTAGCTAGGAAATAGATCCCAAAGGAGAACTTGGTGAACCTTATTGGAAAGAATCTATATTGGGTTCCCAAGTCAATCCTCAAGGGTTAGAGAAATCTAGGATAGTCAACCATAGTTGGACTTATTTTATATCATGATAAATAGTTGACTTATGTTGAAGTTGGTAGTATTTGATTTATCATGAGCATGTTGGGTGATAATGATATGAATCATGATTTGTGATACTTATTTTTATTATCATGATAATATGTGACTTATGATTTGAATGATAATACTTGTGTTATGATCATGATGGATGATATACTTGCATTATGATAATACTTAACCTTGGTAGAAATTGCATGAAATTGATGGTTAAGTATAATACCTTAGGTACATCTCACATTCACCATAAGGCTTGTTGGTGCAGTAGGCACCAGATAATCGAACCTAAGTTTTGATTATGATAAAGATGCAAAAGTTAAGGTTATATCGTTATTTCATGAGTTGAACCAAGTGTGCAGGAATGTTAAGCTGAGCTGAAGGTCGGCGACACTCAGAGAATCTCGGATGAAGAAACCATAGTAGTCGGGCGACACCGGGAGAACTTCGGAGGGAGCCGAAGAACTCAGGTGGAGACCTGAAGCAAAGCTTCAAGTCACAAGGACCTAAGGTAAGCTCGAGGTAAGCTCATGTGTGTGAGTGAATGCAAGGTCGGGTCCTCCATACGGGGACATCCTTAGGCGACGATTCGACTAAGACTTCTCGTGGAAGGTCTAGGTCGAGATCGGACGGTAAGTGGCCGTCAAATTCACTTATATCACTTTCATTTTTGAGCTAACTTGTTGTTGCAATTGAAAACCCTAGCAATAGTCGACTGTTGGCTGTTGGCAGTCGACTGATAGGGTTGATCAGTCGACTGCCATTCAAATTCCAACTTCGATGAGAGTCAAACTTCATCCCCTCATCTTAGGGTGAGGTGACCTTTTTGGATAGAACTTGATCTCAACGTCTAGGGGGTTGGAAGGCTATAAAAGAAAGGGGGTTTCACCCCTTTAGGTCATCATTCTAAGCTCTCCAAATGCCTTCGCAACGCCGCTACTCTACGATGACTCTACGACGACGAAGCACTGCCGAAACACCGATGACACGAGCTCAACCTTCATCTTCTTAATCATCGGTATCAGTACTTATAATTTTCACTTTAATACTTGTACTTCATTTCTTAATCGAGGCTTTCATCATTGTATTTTCCTTTAAGAGGAGATGGGGTTTGTCTCTCTCTACCTCAAGATTTCTCGAAGTTTTGTAATCGCCGTCTCCTATCTCCAACGAGGAGGAGAAGGTTGCTTTTAAAAAAAATGGCCCATCTCGAAGGGTTTAGCACTGCTCGACCTCTGTTTTACAACGGAGATGACTTCCATTACTGGAAGGGTCGGATGGAGTGCTATTTAAAAACCCAAGTAGAGATATGGATCGTAATCCAAATCGAGTTCACACTTCCTACTAATGAAGATGGTGAATCATTGGATTGCGATCAATGGACAAATGCCATGAAACGCCAAGTGGAAGTCGATGCCAAGGTTATGCAAATCCTACAGTGCGGCTTGTCCAAAGAAGAGCTCAACCCCGTTATCCTCTTCATCAGTGCGAAGGACTTATGGAACAAGCTCGTTGAGCTACATGAAGGAACCGATGATGCTAAGGTATTTAAAAGGGATCTATTGTTTAATAAATTGTACAATCTTAAGATGCAGGAACACGAGACCGCCACCCAATTACATGCACAGATCCAAGATATCGTCAATAGTCTACATTCGTCGGACAGAAGGTCGAAAATCAGGACTTAATAAGGTACGCGCTTAACGCTTTCCCTAGGACTACCTTGTGGGCATCCATGGTTGATGCCTACAAAGTCTTTAAGGACCTTTCTAAGATTAGACTAGATGAAATGTTTTCTAAATTTGAACTTCATGAGCAGTCTAATTCGACCCCTACCAAGAAAAGTATTGCCTTATTTGCAGGTCCGAAGAAGAAGCCCAAAAGCAAACCACCTCCGGAGGAAGAAGACAAGTACGAGTCGGAGATAGATGATGAGATGGTGACCAAACTAGTAAATCTAGTTCGGAAGATGATCAAAAGCCAAAAATGACACATCAATCAATCCAAGGAAGGTAAGTCTAATTCAAATTCCAACTATAGGTGCTATGAGTGTAACAGGTTGGACCACATCAAGTCGGAGTGTTCAAAACTCAAGAACAAGGCATCAAAGTTCAAGAAAGTGCTCAACGCTACATGGGAAGAATCGTCGGAGGAGGAAGACGAGCTCAACAACCTTGTCTTAATGGCCAAGCCGACCGAACCCGAGGAGGAGTCCCAACCCGAGGAAGAGTCCCAACCCGAGGAAGAGTCTGACTCCAGATCCAACGATGAGTCTCCATTCAAGACAAACCACGGATCAGTATCCGGTTCAAAAGGTTCACTAAAGGTAAGTCGGTATTTAATTGATACATTATATAATGCAATTAAGTTTTTAACTAGAAAGTTAGCTAAGTCCGAGTCCAAGGTCGAGACCTTAGTTGAGGAGGTTAAACTCCTAAACATGAGGTCTCCCTAACCTCTTCCACTTGTCAAGTTCAAGAGGAGGACTCAACTCGAGTTGAAAAACTCAAAGTTGAGAAATCACTCTAGAAAGGACAAGTCGAAGATCTTAGGCAAACATTGGAAAGGTTTACTTTGGGATCCAAGGGACTTGACCTACTACTTGGATCGCAAAGGGTCATGTACAACAAGGTCGGACTAGGATTTAGATCAAATACGACTAACAAGTCGTATATGTCAATCGTAAATCGTAATAGAAAACAAGTCCAAGCCTGGGTCCCTAAGACCGCCTTAATTTCACAACTAGGATCTAATAAGTACTGGTTTTCCAAGGACCAAATCCACTACGTGGAAAGACCGAATCAGTTCAATGGTCTAGGGGGAGCTAGTACTAAATTTGTTTGTTCAATTACTTGAAATTAGACCTTGCATGTATAGGTATTTTGTTTTAATTTTTAGAACGGTTAGATAGGATCTATAACTAGTAAATTCTTGACAACATAGTATCAGGACGCAGTAAGATAATAGTACGCTAGGGAAATGAAATCTTATGTGTCCGAGTTAGATAAGGTGTATCTAGCTCAGTGCACTCAACTAAGT
This sequence comes from Wurfbainia villosa, assembly GCA_025175895.1. Classification (NCBI taxonomy): domain Eukaryota; kingdom Viridiplantae; phylum Streptophyta; class Magnoliopsida; order Zingiberales; family Zingiberaceae; genus Wurfbainia; species Wurfbainia villosa. Next base: position 42,064,810 of record CM046008.1, on the reverse strand, counting down.
TGAACTAGCTAAAGCTACCTCGCCGTATCCTAAACTAGTTAAAGAAGGAAGTAATCTTAGGTGACTCGAGTAATCAATTTTTTAAACTTGTCTTTGTCTAAGGAAGTGGTCGTTGTTCCGATCAAAGAAGGCCTCTGTGCCTCGCCACGACCTAGAAGCCAACTTCTCGAAAATGCTACTTAATGAGCTTAGGGTTAAATCCGAATCTAACCCAAGGTTGATTTGTTTCAATTCATTAAATTTAATCAAGTAAAATTGAAGACATCTCACAGAACACATAAGGATAACATGTTTGATCATGTAGAAAAAGTGAGATGACTCTAGGACTAATAAACTTCAACCAAAACTCAAATTCCAATATCCGATCCAACTACTATATGTGTAGGATCAATGGATGTTGGATAGTGGGTGCTCCCGACATATGACCAGAGACCAATTGAAATTTTCGAAGCTTAGATTCAAAATTCAAGGATCGATAGCTTTCGGAAACAACGACAAGCTCAAAATCATCGTATCAAGTGATAGTGAGCTAAACTCTAACTTTACAATTCGAAATGTTTTATTAGTCGAAATTTTTTAGCATAATTTACTTAGTGTAAGTCAATTGTGTGACAACAACTATAAGGTTATATTCTTAGAAAATAAATGCTTAATTAAAACTAATGAAACCTTTAAAACAATACTTAAAGGAACTAGGAATAACAATATCTATACAATTAACTTACCCAACTCTTCAACCAAGTGTCTTATGACATAACAAGAGGAATCTTGGTTATGGCACTGATGACTCAGCCGCTCACACCCAGACTCATTCGCAAAGTGAGTCAGAGTGGTTTAGTTAGAAGCTTGCTCAATCTTAACAACTTGGATAATAAAATCTATAATGCTTGTGAGCAAGGTAAACAAACTAGGGCACAACATCAACTAACTAATCAAGATTGAACCAAAAGTGTGCTTGAGCTCCTACACTTGGATCTATTCGATTCTCATGGAGCCAAGTCACTAAACAGAAGTCAATTTTGCTTAGTCATAATTGACGACTACTCTAGGTTCACCTGGGTTAGGTTCCTTAAACACAAAAGTGATACCTTAGACCAACTTATGTAAATTAATAGAAAACAAAAAGAACCTTAAGATTAAAAGACTTAGAAGCGATCATGGTGGTGAATTTGAAAATCATAGGTTCACCGACTTCTGTAATCTAAACGGATACCACCATGAGTTCTCCTGTCCTAGAACCCCACAATAAAATGGTCTAGTAGAGTGAAAGAATAGAACCCTACAAGAAGCAGCTAGAACCATGTTGAATGAATACAACCTTCCTAATAGGTTTTGGGCAGAAGCCGTTAATATGACATGCTATGTTCAAAATAGAATCCTACTAGCCAAAAGACACCTTAAGACCTCATACAAAATCTACCATGATAAAGTTCCTAACATTAAATACTTTAGGGTATTTGGATGTACGGTACATATCCTAAATATTAAAGACTACCTAGGTGAATTCACCTATAAAACAAATAGCGAAATATTCCTAGGATACTCAACCACAAGTAGAGCCTATAAAGTCTACAATAAAGAAACCCTAAAAATCGAAGAAACCATTTATGTAGTATTCGATGTTGGAGATAAAACCACAAAACCTAAAGTAGAACCAATTGACGAACCAATTCATACTAGACCCGAATCTGATCATCAAATCGAGTCTAGTGCAAATCCTAACCTGAGTCAATCTAGGTTACAATCGAATCATCCTATTGATCAAGTGATAGGTGATCCCAACCTAGGGTTTCGAACTAGAGCATCATACAAAAATCCTAGTCAAATCTCTTTAATCTCGAAAATCGAACCTAAATCAATTGAACAAGCTCTTCTTGATCCTGATTGTATTATTGCTATGAAAGAAGAGCTAGCTCAATTCACTAGGAATGAAGTTTGAGAATTAGTACCACCATCTAAAGATAAATCGATTATTGGAACAAGGTGGGTATTCCGGAACAAACTCGATGACAAAGGTGAAGTAGTTAGAAATAAAGCAAGACTAGTCGCTAAAGGTTTTAGTCAAGTAGAGGGGTTAGATTATGACGAAACCTATGCCCCTGTAGCAAGACTAGAATAGATCAGAATGTTATTAGCCTATGTTGCACATCGAGGATTCAAACTATTTCAAATGGATGTGAAGTCAGCATTTTTCAATGAAATTATTAAAGAAGAGGTCTACGTTAGCCAACCCCCAGGTTTTGAAAGTTTAGACAAACCCGATTATGTTTTTAAACTTAAGAAAGCCCTATATGGACTAAAACAAGCCCCTAGAGCTTGGTATGAAAGGCTTTTCTATTTACCTCAAGTCTAAAGGGTTTAGCCAAGGCTTAGTCGACCCAACCCTCTTCATAAAATCTGTAGGCAAAGAAGTATTTATTGCTGAAATTTACGTAGACGATATAATTTTTAGAACAACCAATTCAATTTTACTAAATAAGTTCATTTCACTAATGGAAAGTGAATTTGAAATGAACTAAGTAGGAGAATTAACATTCTTTCTAGGTTTACAAATTAAGCAAACTAAGGAAGGAATTTACCTACATCAACATAAATATGCTAAAGAATTAATTAATAGATTCGGAATGCAAAACGCTAAGGTAATTAATACACCAACGGCTACAAATGTCAATATAGGAGAAGACTTAGAAGGAAAACCAATATACCTAAAATACTATAGGAGTGCGATAGGTAGTCTCTTGTACTTAACTGTGAGTCGACCCGATATACTCTTCATAGTGAGTATGTGCGTAAGATTTCAAACTTGTGCTAAGGAGTCACACCTAATGCTGGTTAAACGCATCCTTAGATATCTAAAGGGTACACTAAATATAGGGATTTGGTACCCTAGATCTACCAAGTTCGAACTAATCGGCTACTCCGACTCAGATTATGTCGGTAGTAAACTCGATAGAAAGAACACGAGTGGTTGTTGTCAACTTCTCAGCTCGAGTCTAGTTAGTTGGTGTAGTAGAAAGCAACACTGTGTTGCCTTATCTACCACCGAAGTCAAATACGTCGCGATGGGTGAGTGTGTGGCTCAACTTCTTTGGATGAAGCACACTCTCCAAAACATTAACTTAAACTTTAACAACACTAAAATTTACATCGATAACATTAGTTCGATTAATTTAACCAAGAACCCAATCTGTCATTCTAGAACCAAACATATAGAGGTAAAACACCACTTTATTCGAGAACATGTAGCTAACAGGACCATACAACTCGAATACATAGAGTCCAAATCGAACCTAGTAGACTTGTTTACCAAACCTTTACTCGAAGCAGAGTTTAGTCTGCTTGGACATAAATTAGGTATGTACATAATAGAGTAGAACTTAAAAACTTATACTCTTCTTTATACTCTATTTTTTATTTTTCATGAAAATGGAACTAGCCTAGGGCTTACCCTAGAAAGCATGCACCTATAGATTTAAGGAGCCAAAACATCTCACAACACATAAGACTAATGTGTTAGTGTACTTAGCCACATAAATGGGCGTGATATGTTAGGACCTTACTCCTGGTTCCAGATGTAGATCTAGTGCATTGACATGAACCATGGAGTATAATTATCTAAATTAATCAACTCTAATCCGGACTTATTGATCATTCTATATCAATCCCAGTCAAATAGAGTTGAACGTACAAATAGATGAGCTTATGTTTAAACTATTATTTTCAAAATTTATTTGGAATATGCTTGGACTTATATTATTTTTTTTTTAGAAAATGTGTTTTCCAACCCCACTTTTTTCGATTTATGGCAAGGGGGAGAAAAGGCCAAAGTTAAAGGATCAAAAATTAATTTTAATTTTTGATAACTTAACTTGCATCTAACTTAAAAACATTGACCCAAGTTAAGTAAGCTTGAATTACTTAACTTAACATTTTTTTATGGTTAACCTTTTTAATGCCAAAAGGGGGATGAAAAGGCCAATGTTAAGAGATCAAAAGTTAACTTTGGATATCTTAACTTAAAACTTAATTTAAACTTTTAGGCCTATACTTAACTTAGTAGCAACCATTAAGGGGGAGAACTAAGAACTTTTTTTTCAAGTACTCACCTAAGGTCAAGGGGGAGGACTTGAAAAAGAGTTTTACTTTTACTCCTACTGAAGCAAACTCACTAAGTTACTCACACTAACTCATTAAGTTATGCATATTAAATATTAATTTGATTTATGCTTCATATTCATTTCATTTACTTATTGATTGTCATTCTATTTCCTTAGACACTTGGGTATTGGATACTGGGTGTTGCTCACATATATGTAATGACATACAGGGGCTAAGGAATAGAAGAAGACTCGTCAAAGAGGAGTCAAATTTGTGAGTTGGTAATGGAGCAAAGGTTGTTGCGGTCGCCATCGAAACTTATTTGCTGAAGCTCCCTACTGGACTAGCCTTAGAACTGGACAATTTCTATTATGTTCCTTCTCTAATAAAGAACATTGTTTCTATTTCCTGATTAAATAAAAATTTCTACCATTTGACATTTAGTAACAATTGTTATTATATAACTTTGAATGGCGTACTTTATGGGACTGGAACTTTAAGCAATGGTATTTATACGTTGGACGTATCTAGTGACATTTTCAATATCGAAGCGAGCAACAAGAGTGCTCGAAAGGATAATCAATTAGACTCCTATATGTGGCATTGTCGTCTTGGCCATGCAAGCAAGAAATGCCTGTCCGAATTACACCGATGTTGAATTCTGGAATCGTTTGAATCTGATTCATTCGATACATGTGAATCATGCTTAAAAAGCAAGATGACCATGTTAAATTTTACTGGAAAAGGTGAACTGGTGGGAGAGTTACTTGGTCTAATACATACAGATGTATGCAGACCTATGACAACTCATGCTCTAGGAGGATATAGCTACTTCATTACCTTCACCGATGATCACTCACGGTTAGGATATGTGTTCTTGATGAAACACAAGTCTGAAGCCTTTGAAAGGTTCAAAGAATTCAGAAATAAAGTAGAGAAACAACTTGACAAGAGTATTAAAATACTTCGACTAGATCGAGGTGGTGAATACTTGAGTCAAGAGTTTCTAGCTAGATTATCTAAGGGACAATGGTATATTGTCTCAATGGACTCTTCCATATACACCGTAGCATAATGGTGTATCTGAGAGGTGTAACCAGACCTTGTTGGACATGGTCAGGACGATGATGAATCATGCGAATCTTCCCAAGTCCTTTTGGGGCTATGCACTTCAGACAATTGTTTACTTGCTAAACAGAATGCTGACCAAGGTAGTCTCAACTACTCTATATGAAATATGGAATAGTAAGAAACCTCATTTATCTTACTTGAAGATATGGGGTTGTTTTGCTTATGTGAAGCAGACTGTATCAGACAAACTGGCTGTTAAGTCTGATAACTGTCTATTCATTGAATACCCTAAGGAAACGAGGGGTTACCAATTCTATGATTCTGTGGAACAAAAGGTATTTGTTTCTTTGTTCCAAGGCATGATGTGTTTTTAGAGAAAGAGTTTATCTTGCAAGAAGACAATGGGAGTGTCGTTGAGCTTGAGGAGGCTCAAGAGACTCCAATAGACATTGATGAGATACCTGGTGAAGCACCACAATCGATAACTCATAGTGATGAACCATCAACTGAACCTATTGTGACACCACATCTTCGTAGATCTGGTAGAACACGCGAATCTTCCCAAGTCCTTTTGGGGCTATGCACTTCAGACAACTGTTTACTTGTTAAACATAGTCCTGACCAAGGTAGTCTCTACTACTCCATATGAGATATGGGCTAGTAAGAAACCTCATTTATCTTACTTGAAGATATGGGGTTGTCCTGCTTATGTGAAGTGGACTGTGTCAGACAAATTGGATGCTAAGTCTGATAAATGTCTATTTATTGCTAAGGAAACAAGGGGTTACCAATTCTATCATCCCTTGGAACAAAAGGTGTTTGTTTCAAGGAATGTTGTGTTTCTAGAGAAAGAGTTTCTCTTGCAAGAAAACAGTGGGAGTGTCGTTGAACTTGAGGAGGTTTAAGAGACTCCAGTAGACATTGAAGAGACACCAGGTCAAGCACCTCGACCGATGACTCATAGTGATGAGACATTGGCTGAACCTATTATGACACCACATCTTCGTAGATCTGGTAGGACACGCAACATTCCTGAGAGATATGGATTTCTCGTAAGTTAATCGAATGACATGTTACTCATTGATGATGAGGAGCCTACCAGTTATGTGTTAGTAATATATGAGAGATGTCCTAAGGCAATCGCCTTATGTATGAACAATTTATATGATAAATGAAGATTCACTATTTGAGTATACATGTTTTATGTATTTGATTGGATCTTAAACTCTTTTACTGAATGTCCACGATACGATTCACAGCATGAGAGAATTTGTGATTGGATCACAACTAGTGAGTATCTCTACATGTGTAATTGTGATGTATCGGAATTATCCCTAGTCGATGAATTGATGGATTTGGATACCATCAATTCTGTCGAGACTAGCACGAGGTATACTCCTTGGTGTATCCAAGCAGCTGATTCTCACTGGCTGGAGACATAGTGATGTCCGGAGTTAATCGTGGATGCTAGTTATGGTAACTAGTTCATTGGAGTGACCACCATAAGACTTCATATGGTTCTCTGCATATATAGATATGTCAATGAAGTTCTTCTTGTGGCTTAAGTGCGATGTTCCTTTGACTTGCGGTATTCAAGTCATCTTGATCATGGAGACTTATGCTTTGACATCTTAAGCAAACATCTCTAAGGAGATGTGGACCCGGATGATTGGGTATAAGTCAGTGATCGAAGGTGTTTGAATAGCCTATAAAGGATTCACCACTCCTTGCGAGGAGATGTATACCCATGGCCTCTCGTCGGATTGTTACTAAAGTCTTTGGCCAAAGCATTACATGTTTAGAGTAAAGTACTCTTCGATACATGTGCGGAATTCTAGAATCCGTAGGGACGAGGAAATGATACTTGGGCTAGGTGTGGCGTAGTCACTAGTGGGTGACACAATAGACCATGTCCTGAACCAAGTGGGTATAAGATGAGTGAAGGGAATGGGGCACGAATCATTCGAGCTCTTGAAGGGTTTGAGAAAAGTTACGGATCAGCAGTTGATCTTTTCGGTTAATTGGGGATCATGATGTACTACTAGGTGCCACTCATGATCGTTCTATAATTAATGGTTAATTATAGGCGACCAACATAAACCGAGAACCTATTTGGTCACACGCACGCAGCGTAATCCAAAGGATTTAAAATGAGCTTGAGAATGGGATTCTCGGGCCGAGAGAAACTAGGTTTGGTTGGACCAAACATAAAGCGAGCATGAAATCGTTTGATGCAATGGAAGTGTGGATGGGCGCGTCTTATGAAGGCGTAATGGATGAACCAAAATGGTTTGGTTCTAATCCAATGGATGAGAATAAACCAAAGGGGTTTGGTTTATTTTTAGAATGAACCAAAAGTTGGTTGGTTCGTTTTAACTTAAAATAAACCATCATGGTTTGGTTTATTTTAACTTATCTTAATGGAGCGGGTTAACGGGCTTTATGGATATGATCCATTAACCATTAAGAGAATTAGTTCTCTATAAAGAGGGCTTAAGGGATTGTTAAGCCTAACCTAATCCAAAACCCTAGCCTCTTGAGTTGCCGCCACCTCCACCCTTGGAGTTTTTGGCGCCAACCAAAGGCTGCCGCCCGACTTGTGTCTTTGCCGTCCAAGTCCTTGCGGCGTCAAGCTTCAGCCGGTGATCCTCCGGCGACCCTCGGTGATCTTCCTAGGCTTCGGTGAAAAAGGTGAGCACTTGGCTTCCTTTGTTGGCGGCGCCTATCTCCTCCACCAAGCTGTCAGTTTTACGGACGGCTTCTTCTCCTCGTCGGGCGTCGTTTGGGCAGCGGTTGGAAACTCGACAACGGCTAACTTACCGGGGATTTGATCTCCGGTAATCCTCTGAGGTGGAGGATGAAGGATTCGTCAATCGGTTGACGAATACCTCTCCGGAGAAGCGAGTTTTGAGGACTCGTCTTAGGATCCGAATTTGGATTCGGATCGTGATCATCTCTCGATCACGTCGTCTTCAACACGAGGCTAGTAACCCGTACGAAGACGAAGCTCGTGGCTTAGCGAAGTCATCCCGAGGAACTCGGCGTGGATATGGATAGAGACGATTCTAGCGAGGATCGTTCCGGTTGATGTCGTTCCTGCTACACGTCATACGAAAGGTATAACATAGATAAATTTCCTTTTATTGCAAATTTAAATTTACGGTTATGTCTACACTGGTTGTAATATGCATGCGTGTGTTGTGTGTGTTGTAATAAATAGGAGTATTTATTATTTTTATTGCTTCCGCTGTGTTCATGTTTATGAAACATGATCGAACACACACACGCCGCGGTGCCGGAAACCCAACATTGGTATCAGAGCCCAGGTTGTGTTTCGACATAATCGTAAAAATGGTTTTGCGATAGTCATAATGTATTTCTAGAAATTTTCTAATTTTGGAAATTTAGAAGTATTTATGGAAATTTTTCAATTTTGGAAAGTCTAGAAGTATTTATGGAAATCTTCCACTTTTGGAAAGTTGGAAGTATTTATGGAAATTGATATTTTCCATAAATAAAATATTTGATTAGATTCTGGAAATTTGTTTCCTAATTTAATCATGATTTGATTTGGAAAATCAAATCTTAAAATATTTTATTTCCATAAGTAGTTTTAATGATTTAGGAAATTGGATTCCTAAATAAATTTTCCTTAATCAAATAATTCCATGAATAAAATATGTGATTAGATTTGGAAATTTGTTTCCTAATTTAATTATGATTTGATTTGGAGAATCAAATATTCAACATATTTTATTTCCATAAATAGTTATGACATATAAGGAAAAATATACATGACATAATTGTATGCCATGTAATTGCATTAGATGCATAACATTATGCCATGCGTGTCGTGACATGTAGATGTATGCCATGTATGCCATGCCATGTAGATAATAGTTATTTGCATGCAAAGAGGATGAGACATAAAAACCCTTAAACAATATTAAAACCTACACCTTCCATTAATATGGTTAGAACAAGAGTTCCGTTTCTTGTTTGGGTTGTTGGACTCTCTCCAAGCCCGGCTCGAACCCTAACATGTTCAAACCATGGAATAGTTTAATACTAATATGGTAAGAGTCAGAGGTCAATCGTTAGCTTTGGTTGTTGGACTCTCTCCAAGCTGGGCTAATTGGTTGAATGCGCTCTAACCATATTAAAACTATGTCCCGATTAATGGGTTGGCTTTAACCTGGAGCATCGGCTTGTTGGACTCTCTCCAAGGTCGATGTAAAGGGAGGTGAAGTTGGGTGCTATGCATATGATGCATACTTGTTAATGTGTTAATAACCCGATGTATGTGTGAACATTCAATTAGTTGATAGCACATTGTGATAGTTGCATATACGTGATATGCAATCGGTATAGAAGACACCTACCGTCGTAGTTATGAATGGCTTGTTGGACTCTCTCCAAGGTTGTTCATAACTATGATGGATATCAGCCCATTCGGAGATGGACCTATGATCTCCCGAAGTGATTTTGGGGTTTTTGAAATTCGAAAAATGAATGGGATTTATAAATGTATATTGATGCATTTTAAAATCATCTTTCTCATATATGCTCGTTTTGTATTTCTAAGATTGATCATGATGTCTTTGAATTGCGTTCCATTTTGGATTCGAATAAATTGACTGGGCCGAGCTTCATGGACTGGCTTAGAAGCTTGAGAATTGTTCTCAAGGTTGAAAAGCTTGCAAATGTCCTCGAAGCGCCTCTTCCCGCCCGTCCTAGTGACGATGCAACTCTGGACCAATTGTTGGCCTATCAAAAACATGTGAGTGATTCTGAACAAATGAGTTGCATCATGCTAGCCACGATGGAACCCAAGCTACGAAAGCAGCATGAGCATATGGATGCTCATATCGTAGTCCTTCATCTTTGTGAGTTGGTTGATGAGCAAGTGAGATTCGAAAGGTTCGAAGTCTCAAAGCTCCTCTTCACCTCTGAGATGCTAGGAGGTTTATCGTGATGGTATGCTCGATATCTTTGAAGACTGTGGAGTCTTCTGAGAAGCATGAGCAGGGGACGGTGCTGTTAGTTGATTCCTCGAAGAAAGGTTCTAAGAGGAAGTCAAAGGAACAACAGAAGGGAAAGAAGAGAAGGGCTAAGAAGGTAGAACTAGCACAAAAGGAAACTTACCATCATTATGGCAAGGAGAGCCATTTGCGAAGAAAGTGCAAGATTTATCTTGAGTCCATGAAGAAGGATAAGGCATCGGATGCCCCATCTTCTTCAGAAATCTTCTTTATTGATTGTCATTCTATTTCCTCAAACACTTGGGTATTCGATACTGGGTGTGGCTCACATATATGTAATGACATACATGGGCTAAGGAATAGAAGAAGACTCGTCAAGGGGAGAGTCAAATTTACGTGTTGAGAATGGAGCAACGGTTGCTGCACTCGCCATCGGAATGTATTTGTTGGAACTCCCTGTAGGACTTGTCTTAGAACTGGACAATTGCTTTTATGTTCCTTCGTTGATAAAGAACATCATTTCTATTTCTTGTCTAAATAGAAATGGGTTCCATTTGACTTTTAGTAACAATTGTTGTTACATAACTTTGAATGGAGTTCTTTATGGGATTCGAACTTTAAGCAATGGTGTTTATACATTGGACGTATCCAGTGACGATTTCAATATCGAAGCGAGCAACACTAGTGCTCGAAAGGATAATCAAATAGACTCCTATATGTGGCATTGTCGTCTTGTCCATATAAGCAAGAAACGCATGTCCGAATTACACCGATGTGGAATTCTGGAATCGTTTGAATTGGATTCATACGATACATGTGAATCATGCTTAAAAGGCAAGATGACTAAGTTACCTTTTACTGGAAAAGGTGAACGAGTGGGAGAGTTACTAGGTCTAATACATACTGATGTATGTGGACCTATGTCAACTCAAGCTTTAGGAGGCTATAGCTACTTCATTACCTTCACCGATGATCACTCATGGTTTGGGTATGTGTTCTTGATGAAACACAAGTCTGAAGCCTTTGAAAGGTTCAAAGAATTCAGAAATGAAGTAGAGAAACAACATGACAAGAGTATTAAAATACTTCAATCGGATCGAGGTGGTGAATACTTAAGTCAAGAGTTTCTTGATTATCTAAGAGACAATGGTATATTGTCTCAATGGACTCCGCCATATACACCAAGGCATAATGGTGTATCTGAGAGGCGTAACCGGACCTTGTTGGACATGGTCAGGTCAATGATGAATCATGCGACTCTTCCCAAGTCCTTTTGGGGCTATGCACTTCAGACAGCTGTTTACTTGTTAAACAGAATGCCTACCAAGGTAGTCTCAACTACTCCATATGAGATATGGAATGGTAAGAAACCTCATGTATCTTACTTGAAGATATGGGGTTGTCCTGCTTATGTGAAGTGGGTATGTCGGACAAATGGATGCTAAGTCCGATAAATGTCTATTTATTGGATACCCTAAGGAAACAAGGGGTTACCAATTCTATCATCCTGTGGAACAAAGGTGTTTGTTTCAAGGCATGCTGTGTTTCTAGAGAAAGAGTTTCTCTTGCAAGAAAATAGTGGGAGTGTCGTCGAGCTTGAGGAGGCTCGAGAGACTCAAGTAGACATTAATGAGATACGGTGAAGACGCGAGACAACTCATAGTGATGAGCAATCGTTTGGACCTATTGAAACACCTCATCTTCGTAGATCTGGTAGAACACGCAATATTCCTGAGAGATATGGATTTCTCGTAAGCGAATCGAACGACGTGTTACTCATTGATGATGAGGAGCCTACCAGTTATGAAGAAGTGCTGACAAGTTCAGAAAGGGATAAGTGGCTTGGTGCCATGAAGTCGGAAATGGATTCCATGTATGAAAACCAAGTTTGGAACTTGGTTGACCCACCTGAAGGGATAAAGCCTATAGGGTGCAAGTGGGTTTTCAAGAAGAAAACCGACATGGATGGTAATGTGATTACCTATAAGGCTAGATTGGTGGCGAAAGGATATCATCAAAAACAAGGTGTTGATTATGACGAAACCTATTCGCCTGTAGCTATGCTTAAATCCATTCGGATGCTCCTGGCCATAGCGGCTCATTATGATTATGAGATATGACAGACGGATGTGAAAATAACTTTCCTTAATGGAAACCTGCTCGAGGATGTGTATATGATACAACCTGAGGGTTTCACATCGGTTGATAAAACCAAGGTATGCAAATTGCGACGATCCATTTATGGATTGAAGCAAGCATCCAGGAGCTGGAATATCCGTTTTGATGAGACAATCAAAAGTTTGATTTCTCACAAAATCCAGACGAACCTTGTGTGTACAAGAAGGTTAGTGGGAGTGCGATCGTATTCCTAGTATTGTATGTCGATGACATACTACTTATAGGAAAGCGATGTTTCAATCTTCTGATCAGTGAAGGTTTGGTTATCCAAGACATTCTCCATGAAAGACACAGGAGAAGCAACCTACATCCTCGGGATTAAGATCTATAGAGATAGATCGAAGCGGTTGCTTGGTCTTTCGTCTACATATATAGATCGAAAGTGCTAAAGAGGTTTAGCATGTCGGAATCCAAGAAAGGTTTCTTACCCATCGGGCATGGGGTACACCTTTCAAGTCTATGTGTCCGCACGCGGAAGGCGAGAGGATTTGCATGAGTAAGATTCCCTATGCATCCGCAATAGGATCTATCATGTATGCTATGTTATGTCACGAGGCCCGATGTATCGTATGCTCGAGTGTCACGGCAGATACCATCCGATCCAGAATGGATCATTGGCGCTAAGACGATCCTTAAGTACTTGAGAAGAACTAAGGATGTGTTCCTAATATATGGAGAAGGGTACATGGTGATCGTGGGTATACGGATGCGGCTCGGACAAACAAGGATGATTCCATGTCTTTGTCCGGGTATGTATTCACCGGAATGGAGCGCAATAAGTTGGAAAGGTTCCAAGCTTGACACTATATAGCGGATTCGCCACTAAGCGAGAATACATTGCGACTTTAGGCGACAAAGAAGCGGTTTGGATCAAGAAGTTCATCTCTGAACTTGATGTGGTCTCATCAATGATCCAAACATGTGCTTCGCCGCTATCATCTTATCAGAGAGATCATCAGTAGGAACGAAATACAAATCGAGAAAATTCCCACTGAAAGGAACTTAGCGGATCCCTTCACTAAGGCATTACCTCAAAATAAGTTTGAGGGTCATGTTCGAGCTTATGGTATTGGATACCGTAGCGATTGGCATTAGGCCAAGTGGGAGTCTGTTAGTAATATATGAGAGATGTCCTAAGGCAATTATGTATGAACCATTTATATGATAAATGAAGATTCACTATTTGAGTATACATGTTTTATGTATTTGATTGGATCTTAAACTCATTTACTGAATGTCCACGATACGATTCACAGCATGAGAGAATTTGTGATTGGATCACAACTAGTGAGTATCTCTACATGTGTAATTGTGATGTATCGGAATTATTCCTAGTCGATGAATTGATGGATTTGGACACCATCAATTCTGTCGAGACTAGCACGAGGTATACTCCTTGGTGTATCCAAGCAGCTGATTCTCACTGGCTGGAGACATAGTGATGTCCGGAGTTAATCGTGGATGCTAGTTATGGTAACTAGTTCATTGGAGTGACCAGCCGTAAGACTTCATATGGTTCTCTGCATATATAGATATGTCAATGAAGTTCTTACTGTGGCTTAAGTGCGATGTTCCGTTGACTTGCGGTATTCAAGTCATCTTGATCATGGAGACTTATGCTTTGACATCTTAAGCAAACATCTCTAAGGAGATGTGGACCCGGGATGATTGGGTATAAGTCGAAGTGATCGAAGGTGTTTGAATAGCCTATAAAGGATTCACCACTCCTTGCGAGGAGATGTATACCCATGGCCTCTCGTCGGATTGTTACTAAAGTCTTTGGCCAAAGCATTACATGTTTAGAGTAAAGTACTCTCGATACATGTGCAGTAACTAGAATCCGTAGGATGAGGAAATGATACTTGGGCTAGGTGTGACGTAGTCAGCCTAGTGGGGACTGACACAATAGACCATGTCCTGAACCAAGTGGGTATAAGATGAGTGAAGGGAATGGGGCACGAATCATTCGAGCTACTGAAGGGTTTCAGAAAAAGTTCTGGATCAACCGTTGATCTTTTCGGTTAATTGGGGATCATGATGTACTACTAGGTGCCACTCATGATCGTTCTATAATTAATGGTTAATTATAGACGGCCAACATAAACCAAGAACCTATTTGGTCACACGCACAACGAGCGTAATCCAAAGGATTTAAAACGAGCTTGAGAATGGGATTCTCAGACCGAGAGAAACTAGGTTTGGTTGGACCAAACATAAAGCGAGCATGAAATCGTTTCAGTCGCAATGGAAGCGTGGATGGGCCGCGTCTTATGAAGACGTAATGGATGAACCAAAATGGTTTGGTTCTAATCCAATGGATGAGAATAAACCAAAGGGGTTTGGTTTATTTTTAACGAATGAACCAAAAGTTGGTTCGGTTCGTTTTAACTTAAAATAAACCATCATGGTTTGGTTTATTTTAACTTATCTTAATGGAGCGGGTTAACGGGCTTTATGGATATGATCCATTAACCATTAAGAGAATTAGTTCTCTATAAAAGAGGGCTTAAGGGATTGTTAAGCTCTAACCTAATCCAAAACCCTAGCCTCTTGAGTTGCCGCCCACCTCCACCCTTGGAGTTTTTCGGCGCCAACCAAAAGGCTGCTGCCGCCCAGCTTGTGTGCTGCCGTCCAAGTCCTTGCCGGTGTCCAAGCTTCAGCCAGTGATCCTCCGGCGACCCTCCGGTGATCTTCCTAGGCTTCGGTGAAAAGGTGAGCACTTGGCTTCCTTTGTTGGCCGGCGCCTATCTCCTCCACCAAGCTGTCCAGTTTTCTGGACAGCTTCTTCTCCTCTCGTCGGAGCGTCATTTGGACGACGGTTAGAGCTCCGACAGCAGCTAACTTACCGGGGATTTGATCTCCGGTAATCCTCTGAGGTGGAGGACGAAGGATTCGTCAATCGGTTGACGAATACCTCTCCGGAGAAGCGAGTTTTGAGGACTCGTCTTAGGATCCGAATTTGGATTCGGATCGTGATCATCTCTCGATCACGTCATCTTCAACACGAGGCTAGTAACCCGTACGAAGACGAAGCTCATGACTTAGCGAAGTCATCCCGTGGAACTCGGCGTGGATACGGATAGAGACGATTCTAGCGAGGATCGTTCCGGTTGATGCCGTTCCCGCTACACGTCATACGAAAGGTATAACATAGATAAATTTCCTTTTATTGCAAATTTAAATTTACGGTTATGTCTACACTGGTTGTAATATGCATGCGTGTGTTGTGTGTGTTGTAATAAATAGGAGTATTTATTATTTTTATTGCTTCCGCTGTGTTCATGTTTATGAAACATGATCGAACACACACACGCCGCGGTGCCGGAAACCCAACATTATGAAGAAGTTCTGAAAAGTTCAGAAAGGGATAAATGGCTTAACGCAATGAAGTCGAAAATGGATTCCATGTATGAAAATCAAGTTTGGAACTTGGTTAACCCACCTGAAGGCGTAAAGCCTATTGGGTGCAAGTGGGTTTTCAAGATGAAAATCGACATGGATGGCAATGTGATTACCTATAAGGCTAGATTGGTGGCGAAAGGGTATCGTCAAAAGCAATGTGTTGACTATGACGAGACCTATTCACCTTTTTCTATGCTTAAATCCATTCGGATGGTCCTGGCCATAGCGGCTCATTATGATTATGAGATATGGTAGATGGATGCGAAAATAACTTTCCTTAATGGAAACCTACTCGAGGACGTGTATATGATACAGCCTGAGGGTTTCACATTGGTTGATAAAATTAAGGTATGCAAACTGCGACGATCCATATATGGTTTGAAGCAAGCATCCAGGAGTTGGATATCCGTTTTGATGAGATAATCAAAAGGTTTTTTTTTTTACAAAAGCCAGACGAACCTTGTGTGTACAAGAAGGTTAGTGGGAGTGCAGTCGTGTTCCTAGTATTGTATGTCGATGACATATTACTTATAGGAAACGATATTTCTGTCTTACAGTCAATTAAAATTTTGTTGTCCAAGACGTTCTTCATGAAATACCTGGGAGAAGAAACCTACATCCTCGGGATTAAGATCTATAGGGATAGATCGAATCAGTTTCTTGGTCTGTCACAGTCTACATATATAGACCGAGTGCTAAAGAGGTTTATCATGTCAGAATCCAAGAAAGGTTTTCTACCCATTAGGCATGGGATACACCATTCAAAGTCTATGTGTCCACACACATAAGACGAGAGGATTTGCATGAATAAGATTCCCTATGCATCCGCAATAGGATCAATCATGTATGTTATGTTATGTACGAGACCCGATGTATCGTATGCTCTGAGTGTCACGAGATGATACCAGTCTGATCCAGGAATGGATCATTGGGCGGTTGTTAAGACGATCCTTAAGTACTTAAGAAGAACTAAGGATGTGTTCCTAATATATGGAGAAGGAGACATGGTGATCGTGGGTATACAGATTCTAGCTTCCAGACAGACAAGGATGATTCCAGGTCTCAGTCTAGGTACGTGTTCACCTTAAATGATGGCGCAATGAGTTAGAAAATTTCCAAAAAAGACACTATAGCGGATTCTACCACAGAGGCAGAATACATTGCAGCTTCGGAAGCAGCAAAGGAAGCAGTTTGGATCAAGAAGTTCATTTATGAACTGGGTGTGGTTCCAACCATTGTTGAAGCAATACCGATTTACTACGACAAAAATGGAGCAATTGCACAGGCAAAAGAGCCAAGGTCTCATCAACGATCCAAACATGTGCTTCGCTGCTATCATCTGATCAAAGAGATTATTAGTAGGAACAAAATTCAAATAGAGAAGATTTCCACTAAAAAGAAAGTGGATCCTTTAACTAAGGCCTTACCTCAAAGTAAGTTTGAGGGTCATGTTAGGGCTTATGGTATTGGATACTGTGGCGATTGACATTAGGCCAAGTGGGAGTTTGTTAGTTATATATGAGAGGTGTCCTAAGGCAATCACCTTATTTTTAAACCATTTATATGATAAATGAAGATTCACTATTTGAGTATACATGTTTTCATGTATTTGATTAGATCTTAAACTCATTTACTGAGTGTCCACAATACGATTCACAGCATGGGAGAATTTGTGATTGGATAACAACTAGTGAGTATCTCTACATATGTAATTGTGATGTATTAGAATTATCCCTAGTCGATGAATTGATGGACTTGGACACCATCAATTCTGTCGAGACTAGCACGAGGTATACTCTTTGGTGTATCCAAGCAACTAATTCTCACTAGCTAGAGACATTGTGATGTCCGGAGTTAATCGTGGATGTAGTTATGGTAACTAGTTCATTGGAGTGACCAGCTGCAAGACTTCATATGGTTCTCTGCATATATGGATATGTCAATGAAGTTCTTACTGTAGCTTAAGTGTGATGTGTAGGGATGTATACTGAAAATTCTATCTTTTGTATGAACATCTTTATTTTTTAAATAAGAATCACATGATCATTGTTTGCATATTTTTATGGTTATGCAATATTGTCTAATACTTTACAATGTAGATAACATGGTGTGTGGTGTCACACAGGAGATCATGTTATCGGCCCCTTGAAAAGTATAAGTAAAGGCTCACAACCGAGATGACTTTGGACAAACCATCGGAATGGTTGTAGTGTGATTTGGTGTTGGTTTGTCTTGACCATAGAATCACACTAGTGCACTTTGTGTGTATTGAGAAGGACTGACTTAGAGGTGATTCGATTTATTGCTAACTACATAATCGAATCGGACCTCAGATATTATTTAGTATATGCTCTTAATCCCGATATAATAACGGGCACATATACTTAGTACTCATCTCTTTGATTTACCAATGGGCGAGATTTATAGATTAAATCGATAGGCTCGGTAAGTTGGGAGATGATATTATTTATTTGGTGTGCTGTTGATTATAGGAGGAAATTGTGTCCTATATATTAGGATGATGATGTCCCCTTGAGGAGCTTATAAGGTTCATCATGTAAACCCTGCAGGTGGACTTGGTCTGACATGATGAAAAGGTTGAGTGGTACTACTCAAGGAGTTAGATGTTGATTAATTAATGGTCAGTAAATTAATTAATCGACGGAAATTCGAGATCTTAAACACGGGAAAAAAATGTACAAATAATATATGGATCCCATATTATCATATGGGGGTTGGTGAGGTAGATCAATGATGAACCTTTAGTGGATTGGATCATCATTAGTGGATCGGACTTTATGTGGGCTTGATCCATGGGTGGCCAAGACCCAACTCCTCCTCATGGTCCCTAATGTAGCCTATTAACACCTCATGATGCTTAGATTCAATGGATAGAAACAAAAGTCTAAGATCCATTGGTAGAGATTAAATCTCTAAGATCCGACGGTTGAGATTAAATCTCTAGATCCGACGGTTGAGATTAAATCCCTAGAACCAATGGAGGAGATTAATTCATGACTTATCCCTAACTCTATAAAAGGATGTCAAGGGGGTTGGCGTGAACTACATTGATGAGAGCTAGGGTTTTTGGGCCGCAAGGAAGAGGAATCCTAGTTGAGATAGGATTAGGATTAGGGTTTGGAGGCAAGGGTGGCACCAAATAAGGAAGGTATTCTTCTCTTCTTCTTCCTCTTTTGGCCAACGTCCAACACCTCTCCAGCCTCTTTTCCAGCCTTGGCCGACGCCCAAAAGCTCCCTTCTTCTTCTCCTTAGGTGGTGGAAACAAGATATAGGGCTTCCCTTGGCGTCTTGGTTGTTTTCCACCATCTTCTCCTTCACCTAGTTGGCCGGCGGCAAGGATAGTTTTAGTTCCTTGTTGGTTGTTTCTAGTGAGGAGAAAAACCTTGTTTCTATTCTTCCTCTTGCTTTGGAAGAGCAAGGAAGGAAGATTTACGATCTAGGAGCCTCGACTTTTGGTAGATCGTCGCCCACACGACGTCAAAAAGGAGGAAGGTCATACATTAGAAGATCGAGAGGTATACCTATTCTACTTTCTTCTTTTGTTTATTGCTTGTATTTGTTTTTCAATTATAAGCATGTTATAAATCTGTAAATGGATAAATAATACTTGGATCCTGAGTATAAACACGAAAACCGACGATCCAGACATCGTCTATTCCGTGGCTACTCGTAGAATAGAGGATGGTCGCTTGAACAACTAGTTTGTTCAAGTGACCTCTCTAAACGAATAGTACGACGATGACTTGGTGGTTTGGGCAATCCCTTTTGTCCATGATTAAATTTTTTTAATCTGGGGACATCGAAGGGATCGCCATGGATAAGCTACCGAGGTGAAGTGGGAAGCGAAGTTTCCCCTCACGGACTCGATAAGCAAAACCCTTCAATTGGTATCAGAGCCAAGGTTTCCGGTTTTGTGTGTTTAGGATTCGGTTAATTTTTATGCACTTTTTTATATATTATATGTGCCAAATAATAGTAGGATATGCGTAGTTTTAACTCTTTGGTTGTAGGCATAAGATCCGACTATTATGGCCATATGTGTGTATGTGATTGTATGTGTGTAAATATTTATTTTGTTGAATCCTCGGGGTTGATGAGGCTAGTATTTAGTTTTTGGTAAATTAAATACGGCATTGTTTAGCCGCTCTTTATTTTATTTTACTTTCGATCTAGATTTCATGTACACTCCCTCGTGGAGTATAGGATCGATGAATGTAAATTAAAATAGGTTTTAGTCTCGGCTCGGATCTCCGGATGGCTCGTACATGGCGTAGGAGGAGCGGAAGAGATGGTGATACGACGGGAGTCATATTGAAGACAAAAGCCATAATAGTTGAAAAATAATTTATTTTTCATATTTATTGCTTTTTGTTTGATATGCATGTCGTAGGCTAGGAAAATTCCTCAATTTCAAATTACTAAGTGGGATAGGGATATTTTTATAAATTCCCGTGGCCTCCATTACGATTTGACAAGTGATGCAAACAAACTTGCGCGTCGGCTCTGAGTGCCTTCCTCCCCATAGGATGGGTTTGTTTGCGGATCACAAGGTCGAATATGGTTATAGGAAATTATTAAGGAGCTTGTGTACTTGCTCATCGTAAGGCACATAACCCGAGATAATTACCTTGGTACCGAGTAATGGTGAACACTTAGATACAAATATAAGTATCCTCCCCATCGGAGTCACTGCTTTTATTTGTAGGGCCAAAGAGGAACCAACTATTAATTTTACTTGTCAAAAAGTTAGGTTGACAAGATAGTAAAATTAATGGGTAAAACCTCCTCTTACAAATGTAGAATTCGTATACGTCCACACTATCGTGGCATACGATATTCTCAGTGTTTTGAGGTGTTGGTTGATTTTAAAATTTTATTGTTTGAGGAATCAATAATTTTTTGAAATCTAATATTTTGATTTATGTGATTCTTAGGTTTTCTTTCAAAATGACTTTCAACCCACTTGCTATGATACTGAAAGAGAAAAAACTTACTGGACCCAACTATGTAGATTGGAAAAGGAATCTAGACATTGTCTTGACTGCTGAGGAATACAAATATATACTCCTCGAAGAGTGCCCTCCCAAGCCTGCAGATAATTTTGGGGAAAAGGAGAGAGAGAGCTATAAGAAGTGGATAAAGGCCGATGAGATGGCGCAGTGTTACATTTTGGAATCTATGTCAAATGTACTACAACATCAGCATCAAGCCATGTCCACTTCTTATGATATGATGCTCAATCTCAAGGATCTTTTCGGACACCAGAATTGAGCTGCGAGGCAAGAGGCCATGAGAAACTTGATGACGACCACCATGGTCGAGGGAACACCTGTGAGGGATCATGTTCTCAAGATGATGACTCATTTGAATGAGCTGGAGGTCCTAGGAGCTGAGATCGATGGGGAAACCCAGGTCGATATCATACTCCAGTCTCTGCCTAGGAGTTTTGAGCAGTTTCGCCTCAACTACAACATGAACAAGAGGTGGTATTCGTTGGCAGAACTTCTGACAGAACTCCAGGTGGTAGAGGGACTATTTCGTCAGAGTGCTCAGGCACATGCCATGGTGACCCAGAAGGTTTCTACTTCTAAGCCGAAAGGCAAGAAGAAGAAGAAACAAATCGGGGTGAAGGCGGTGGGAGGTACTCAGGGAGAAGTGAAGAAGCCGAAAGGCAAGTGCTTCACTTGTAAGCAGAATGGACACTGGAAGAAGGACTGCCCCAACCGCAAGAACAAAGGTATATCTTTTGGTCTAGTCATTGAAACATGTTTAGCGGTGTTATCTACCGGCACCTAGTGTGTAGATATGGGAGCCACTGATCATGTCTGTAATACTTTGCAGGGGTTCTAGGAAATCAGACGACTGGCTGAGGGGGAGATTACCGTGTACTTGGGCGATGCCACGAAGGTGGCGACTGTTGTAGTGGGAGATGTTCATTTATCTTTTGAGAAAAATAAACTTTTGGTTCTTAAGAATTGCCTTTATGTACCCTTATTCAGAAAGAATTTAATTTCAGTTTCTAAATTATTTATGGATGGATATTCTATTTCTTTTAATGACAGAGTTGTTATAAGAAGGAATAGGGACATTATCTGTTCAGGTGCATTGATAGGAAATTTGTACAAACTTGGACCAAAACCTCCCACGATGCAAATTGAAGTTAATAACTCATCTTCTAATTCCAATAAGAGAAAAGAACCTTCGAAGATGAACCAAACATATCTTTGTCATCTTAGGCTTGGTCACATTAACCTAAGCAGAATTCAAAGGTTGATAGCTGATGGACCTTTGGGTTCATTAGTGGTGGAGGATCTCCCAACCTGTAAATCTTGCTTGGAGGGTAAGATGACCAAGAGGCCTTTTAAGGCCAAGGGGTATAGAGCCAAAGATGTGATAGAATTGGTTCATTCTGATTTGTGTGGTCCTATGTCTATCCAGGCTAGAGGTGGTTTTGAGTATTTCGTCTCTTTTATAGAAGATTACTCAAGATATGGATACATTTACCTGATGCGCCGCAAGTCTAAATGCTTTGACAAGTTCAAAGAATTCAAGGCTGATGTGGAGAAACGTCAAGGTAAAAGTATCAAGAGTTAAGGCAGTGGGCACCAAAGTCGAACCGGTATTTTGATTATGGCAAAAGGCTCAATAGTTAAGGGTATATTTGTTATCTTACGAGCTCAATTAAGTGTGCAGAAATGCTAAAGTTGAGCGGAAGGTCTGCGACACCCGGTGGGAACCGAGGTGGTCGGGCAACGCCAGAGGGACTTCGGAGGAAGCCGAGGTACTCGGGTGAAGACCGGAAGCGAGGCTACAAGGTAAGCTCGTGTGAAAGCGAAGCAAGGTCGTTAAGCGTAGATCCGACCCAATACCTCCAATGGAAGGTCTAGGTCGAGATCAGATGGTTAGAACCATCGCACTTTATATTTTAAGCTAACTTGTACTGCAGTCCAAAACCCTTTGACTACAGTCAACTGCTAGTCAAGTTCCAGCCTCGAGAAGAGCTCGAATTTCAAGGGGGTGAATTTGGACTTGACTCGTGTTTTGGTACAAAGGGTGATGTGGCATCAAGGTGGACATCCAAACCATCACCAAGCTTCCTTGTGGTGGACGCCCAAAATAAGGTGAGTTGGCACAAGATGGTTGGCTTGGATGGCTTCTTCTTCTTGGCGTGAAGGCCTCCTTGAGGTGGCACAAGATGGTTGGCTCCTTGATGTGGCACAATTTGGATTGCTTCTTCTTATTGGCGTGAATGCTTCCTTGAGGTGGCACAAGGTGGTTGGATGAAACACCTCATCCTCTAGTTGGCGCCCAAGGAGGTTGGAGGTGGCACAAGGTGGTTGGATGAAACACCTCATCCTTGAGTTTGGATAAGAACCTCACCTTGGACACTACCTATGTCTTAATTCATAGATCAATATCCATTAATAGTCATGTTCACTCAAAGCAAATAACAAGAATTCAAGAGCTCTCATCACGCCGTCAGAACGCCGCTTACTACTACGACACGGACCTTTTCTGGATCTGTGAGTCATGCTTAACCTGGCTTAGGGGACTTATAGCAATATGTAACTGTTTAAGTTCTACTTCTTTAAATTGTCTTTGTGCTTTAATCGTAACAAGGAAAGGGGAGTGTCCTTTGCCTTGATTTCTTTTGTAATCGGTTCCTACCTCCAACGAGGAGGAGTGGTTTTAGTGAATTGCCCTCCGTACGTGATCAAGGATCACTAGGGCCGTGGATTAGCAATCGAAAGATTGTGAACCACGTAAAAATATCTTGTCTACTTTATATTTCCGCTGTGCATTCTCTACTTGCTTTTTACTTATTGCAAAAGTTTTTAACGACATTGTATCGCTATTCACCCCCCCCTCTAGCGACACTTTCGATCCAACAATTGGTATCAGAGCCGGGGGCGCTAAGATTCGGTGAAACCACCAATCTAGCTTTGTTTTTCTTTTTTTTTTTACAGATTTTTTATTTATTTATTTCTGTTTTCGTATAATTATTTCACTTGCTTATCTTCTCCTACATATAGAATTGCATTAGAGGCTTTAGGATCCGGATAAGGTTGTCCTTCGGGTTAGATCCCGAGTAAGGTTGTCCTCCGGAACTTCAACGACAGTCGCATTTGATTGTTTATTTCTTTTTGCAAGTTACATTTTATATATCTTTTTACTTCTCAAGCACTACTAATCCAAGGCGAAAGTCTTGGAATATTCTTTCCGTGTGTTTTTGCAAGATTCTTTTAAGTCGTTCTTCTTCTTGTTTTTAAATGGCCCATCTCGAAGCACCCCCGTTTTACAACGGTAATGACTTTCCGTATTGGAAGGGTCGGATGGAATGCTTTCTTAAAACCCAAATCGAGATGTGGATCGTAATCCAAACCGGTTTCACACTTCCTAATGAAGAGGGTGAATCTTTGGGTTACGATCAATGGTCAAATTCCATGAAAAAACAAGTAGAAGCCGATGCCAAGGCAACTCAAATCTTGCAATGTGGGTTGTCCAAGGAAGAGTTCAACCGCGTCGGCCCCTTCATTAGTGCAAAGGACTTATGGACCAAGCTAGTGGAACTACACGAAGGCACCGACGACACGAAGGTATGTAAAAGAGATTTACTTTTAAATAAATTGTATAACTTTAAAATGCAGGAAAACGAGACCAAGAACTCAACTACATGCTCGTATCCAAGACATCGTCAACCAACTCCATGCCATCGGACAAAAGGTCGAGGATCGCGACCTTATCAGGTATTCTCTTAACTCGTTTCCTAGGACCACCTTGTGGGCATCCATGGTCGATGCCTACAAGGTCTCCAAGGACCTTTCTAAGATTAGGTTAGACGAATTGTTTTCGGAACTTGAATTACATGAGCAAACTAACGTGGTCCGTGCCGAGAAGAGTATTGCGTTAGTTGCGTGTTCCAAGAAGAAGAAGCCCCAAGCAAGCCACCCTCGAGGAAGAAGACGATATCCAAGCTCTAATGGCCAAGCCGACCGAGCACGACTCAAATCAAGAAGAGTCCGAGTCCGAATCCGATGATGAGCTTCCATTCAAGACAAGCCACGGATCCGTATCCGGTTCAAAAGAATCATTAAGGGTACGTCGGTCGTTACTTAATACTTTGTATGGTGCAATTAAATTTTTAAATAAGAAACTAGCGAAGTCCGAGTCCAAGGTCGAGACCCTAATTGAGGAGGTTAACCTCCTCAAACATGAGGTCTCCCTAACCTCTTCGACTACTCGTATTCAAGAGGAGGACTCAACTCAAGTTGAAAAGCTTGAAGTTGAGAAGTCGCTTTTGAAAACACAAGTCGAAGACCTTAGGAACACGTTGGAAAGGTTCACTTTGGGATCCAAGGGACTTGACCTCTTACTTGGATCACAAAGGGCCGTGGTACAACAAGGTCGGACTCGGTTTAACTCAAATACAACCAATAAGTCATATATGTCTATAGTAAACCAACATAAGAAAAATGTCCAAGCATGGGTCCCTAAGATCACTTTGATTTCAACTTTAGGATCTAACATGTATTGGGTTCCCAAGGACCAAATTCACTATGTGAATAGACCCACTCGATTCAATGGTCCAGGGGGAGCCAATACAAAATGTATTTTTGTTAAGTATTAGAAATTGCATGCTTAGTTTTTCCTTTATTTTTAGAATGGTTAGATAGGACTCATAACCAACTAAAATCCTGCGAAAAGATTGAGCCTCGGGGAGCCTCTTTTCAAAAATAAATCAACTAAAATCCTTTAAAAGATTGAGCCTCAGGAGCCTCTTTTCAAAAATAACTAGTTAGACCAAGATGTAGTCTCAAGTAAGTCGAGTTATCAATTTCTTGAAATTAGCTTTGTCTAAGGAAGTGGTCGTTGTTCCGATCAAAGAAGGCCTCGTGCCTCGCCACGACTGAAGCTAATCTCTTGAAAAGATTACTTGATGAGCTTAGACTAAATCCGAATCTAACCTAATGTTGGTTAATTTAAATTCATTAAAATTAATCAAGTAAAATTGAAAGTCATCTCACAAGAACACATAGGAATAACATGTTTTGATCATGTAGATATTGGTGAGATGATTTAGGTTTAAAAACTTACAAACAACCCTTTAGTAATTCCATTGATCCTACACATAAGAGTCGAAGAAACCATTAATATAGTTTTCGACGAAGGACACGAACCCGTTCAATCCTTAACAAAACCAACTAGCAAATCAACTTATAGCGAACCCGACTCTGATCTTGAACTTGAATCTCGTCTTAACCCAAGTCATCCTATCGACCAAGTGATAGATGACTCTAACCCAAGTCAAACTAGAACTCACCCAAGTCATCCTATCAATCAAGTTATAGGTGATCCAAATTAGTAGGAGAGTTAAGTTTCTTCTTAGGTTTACAAATTAAACAAACTAAAGATGGAATATATTTACATCAACAAAAATATACTAAGGACTTAATAAATCGATTTGGAATGCAAGATGCTAAAATAATTAATACACCTATAGCAACTAATGTTAATATAAACGAAGATGTAGAAGGAAAACCCGTTGACCTAAAATACTATAGGAGCGCAATAGGAAGTCTCCTATACTTAACCGCGAGCCGACCCGACATTTTATTCGCGGTAAGTATGTGTGCAAGGTTACAAACCTGTGCCAAGGAGTCTCACCTAACCCTAGTCAAGCGTATCCTTAGATATCTAAAGGGCACGCTAAACGTAGGTATTTGGTACCCTAGATCTACCGAGTTTAATCTAATCGGCTACTCCGACTCCGACTATGCCGGTAGTAAACTCGATAGAAAGAGCACGAGTGGTTGTTGTCAAATCCTCGGCTCGAGTCTAGTGAGTTGGTGCATTAGGAAGCATCATTGCGTTGCCTTATCTACCACCGAAGCCGAATACGTTGCGATGGGTGAGTGTGTCTCTCAGCTCCTGTGGATGAAGCACACTCTCCAAGACTTTAGCTTAATCTTTAACAACATTAAAAGTTAGGTATGTGCGTAATAGAGTAGGATTTAAATTTTTCTATATATGTACTCTATTTTTGCTTCTTTTTATGAAATTAGCCTAAGTCTTACCTTAGAAATCATATTGGGAACTTGCTTGGACTTACAAACCCTAAAATATATTTACAAACTTTTTGAGTTAAGGCAAAAGGGGGAGAAAGTCACAAAAGTAAGGAAGAAAGTAAACAAAATTATTACCTTTTATATTAAGTAATTCCGTTTACTTAAGCAACTATTAAGGGGGAGTAAAAATTATTTTTCAAGAACTCACCTTCGGTCAAGGGGGAGGTTACCTCAAAGGGGAGAACTTGAAACAATAATATTTCTCACTCATGCTTAATCTTTATGCTAGCTCACTCATGCTTAATCTTTATGCTAGCTCACTCATTCTTAATCTTTATGCTAGCTCATTCATACTTAATCATTATGCTAGCTCATTCATATTTAATCATTATGCTAGCTCATTCATATTTAATCTTTATGCTAGCTCATTCATATTTAATCTTTATGCTAGCTCATTCATGCTTAATCATTATGCTAGCTCATTCATATTTAATCTTTATGCTAGCTCATTCATGCATAATCATTATGCTAGCTTACTGTTATGCTTAATTTTTCCTTAACTTTTGTGTCGGTTTGCCATGAATCAAAAAGGGGGAGATTGTTGGTGCAGTGGGCACCAAAGTCGAACCGGTATTTTGATTATGGCAAAAGGCTCAATAGTTAAGGGTATATTTGTTATCTTACGAGCTCAATTATGTGCAAATGCTAAAGTTGAGCGGAAGGTTCTGCGACACCCTGGGAACCGAGGTGGTCGGGCAACGCCTTGAGGGACTTCGGAGGAAGCCGAGGTACTCGGGTGAAGACCGGAAGCGAGGCTACAAGGTAAGCTCGGTGAAAGCGAGCAAGGTCGCAGCGTAGATCCGACCCAATACCTCCAATGGAAGGTCTAGGTTTAGATCGGATGGTTAGAACCATCGCACTTTATATTTTAAGCTAACTTGTATCATAGCCCAAAACCCTTTGACTACCCAATCGCTAGTCAAGTTCCAGCCTCGAGAAGAGCTCGAATTTCAAGGGGGTGAATTTGGACTTGACTCGTGTTTTGGTACAAAGGGTGATGTGGCATCAAGGTGGACATCCAAACCATCACCAAGCTTCCTTGTGGTGGACGCCCAAAATAAGGTGAGTTGGCACAAGATGGTTGGCTCCCATGATGTGGCACAAGTTGGATGGCTTCTTCTTCTTGGCGTGAAGGCCTCCTTGAGGTGGCACAAGATGGTTGGCTCCCTTGATGTGGCACAAGTTGGATGGCTTCTTCTTCTTGGCGTGAAGGCTTCCTTGAGGTGGCACAAGGTGGTTGGATGAAACACCTCATCCTTGAGTTGGCGCACAAGGAGGTTGGAGGTGGCACAAGGTGGTTGGATGAAACACCTCATCCTTGAGTTGGGATAAGAACCTCACCTTGGACACTACCTATGTCTAAATTCATAGATCAATATCCATAAATAGACATGTTCACTCCAAGCAAATAACAAGAATTCAAGAGCTCTCAACACGCCGTCGTAACGCCGCTACTACTACTCACATTTGCTACGACGAAGTGCCGCCGACAACGAAAGCTACATCTTCTACTTATAAGAGTTGTCGGTATATTTATTTAAGTTCTACTTCTTTAAATTGTCTTTGTGCTTTAATCGTAACAAGGAAAGGGGGAGTGTCCCTTTGCCTTGATTTCTTTTTGTAATCGTTGCTCCTACCTCCAACGAGGAGGAGTGGTTTTAGTGAATTGCCCTCCGTACGTGATCAAGGATCACTAGGGCCGTGGATTAGCAATCGAAAGATTGTGAACCACGTAAAAATATCTTGTCTACTTTATATTTCCGCTGTGCACTCTCTACTTGCTTTTTACTTATTGCAAAAGTTTTTTAACGACATTGTATCGCTATTCACCCCCCCCTCTAGCGACACTTTCGATCCAACATTAGGATGATGATGCCCCCTTGAGGAGCTCATAAGGTTCATCATGTAAACCCTGCAGGTGGACTTGGTCCGGCATGATGAAAAGGTTGAGTGGTACTACTCAAGGAGTTAGATGTTGATAAATTAATGGTCAGTAAATTAATTAATCGACGGACATTCGAGATCTTAAATATGGAGAGAAAATATACAAATAATATATGGAGCCCATATTATCATATGGGGGTTGGTGAGGTAGATCGATGATGATCCTTTAGTGGATTGGATTATCATTAGTGGATCGGACTTTATGTGGGCTTGATCCATGGGTGGCCAAGATCCAACTCCTCCTCATGGTCCCTAATGTAGCCTATTAACACCTCATGAAGCCTAGATCCAATGGATAGAAAAAAAACTCTAGATCCATAGGTAGAGATTAAATCTCTAAGATCCGACGGTTGAGATTAAATCTCTAGATCCGATGGTTGATATTAAATCCCTAGAACCAATGGAGGAGATTAATTCATGACTTATCCTTAACTCTATAAAAGGATGTCAAGGGGGTTGGCGTGAACTACATTGATGAGAGCTAGGGTTTTTGGGCGGCAAGGGAGAGGAATCCTAGTTGAGATAGGATTAGGATTAGGGTTTGGAGGCAAGGGTGGCACCAAATAAGGAAGGTATTCTTCTCTTCTTCTTTCTCTTTTGGCCAACATCCAGCACCTCTCCAGCCTCTTTTCCAGCCTTGGCCGGCACCCAAAAGCTCCCTTCTCTTTCTCCTTAGGTGGTGGAAACAAGATATAGGGCTTCCCTTGGTGTCTTGGTTGTTTTCCACCATCTTCTCCTTCATCTAGTTGGCCGGCGGCAAGGATAGTTTTAGTTCCTTGTTGGTTGTTTTTAGTGAGGAGAAAAACCTTGTTTCTATTCTTTCTCTTGCTTTGGAAGAGCAAGGAAGGAATATTTGCGATCTAGGAGCCTCGACTTTTGGTAGATCGTCGCCCACACGACGTCAAAAAGGAGGAAGGTCATACATTAGAAGATCGAGAGGTATACCTATTCTACTTTCTTCTTTTGTTTATTGCTTGTATTTGTTGTTCAATTATAAGCATGTTATAAATCTGCAAATGGCTAAATAATACTTGGATCCTGAGTATAAACATGAAAACCGGTGATCCGGACATCGTCTATTCTGCGGCTACTCGTAGAATAGAGGATGGTCGCTTGAACAACTAGTTTGTTCAAGTGACCTCTCTAAACGAATAGCACGACAATGACTTGGTGGTTTGGGCAATCCCTTTTGTCCATGATTAAATTTTTTTAATATGGGGACATCGAAGGGATCGCCATGGACAAGCTACTGAGGTGACGTGGGAAGCGAAGTTTCCCCTTACGGACTCGATAAGCAAAACCCTTCACAATGTTCCTTTGACTTGCGGTATTCAAGTCATCTTGGTCATAAAGACTTATGCTTTGACATCTTAAGTAAGCATCTCCAAGGAGATGTGGACCCGGGATGATTGGGTATAAGTCGAAGTGCCCGAAGGTGTTTGAATAGCCTATAAAGGATTCACCACTCCTTGTGGGGAGATGTATACCCAGGGCCTCTCGTTGGATTGTTACTAAAGTCTTTGACCAAAGCATTACATGTTTAGAGTAATGTACTCTTGGATACATGTTAAGTGACTAGAATTCGAAGGACGAGGAAATCATACTTGGGCTAAGTGTGACGTAGTTAGCCTTGTGGGGACTGACACAATAGACCATGTCCTGAACCAAGTGGGTATAAGATGCGTGAAGGGAATGAGGCACGATTCACTATGGCTGTTGAAAGGTTTCAGAAGTCATTCTGGAGTCAACTGTTGATTTTTCGATTAATTAGGGATCATAATGTACTACTAGGTGCCACTCATGATTGTTCTATAATTAATAATTAATTATAGATGGCCAACATAAATCGAGAACCTATTTGGTCACACACATAACGAGTGTAATCCGAAGGATTTAAAATGACCTTGAGAATGAGATTCTCAGAACGAGAGAAACTAGATTTGGTCGGACCAAACAAGTAGTGAGCATGAAATCATTTCAGTCGCAACAGAAGCATGGATGGGCTATCTTTTGAAGACATGATGGATAAACCAAATTGGTTTGGTTCTAATCCAATGGTGGAAAATAAACCAAAGGAGTTTGGTTTGTTTTAAACGAATGAACCAAAGTTGGTTCAGTTCATTTTAACTTAAAATAGACCAACGCGGTTTGGTTTATTTTAACTTATTGGAGTGGGTTAACGGGTTTTGATTATGAACCAATAACCGTTAAGAGAATGTGTTCTCTATAAAAACATGGCTTAAGGGTTTTTCGAAGATAATTAATTGGTTCAAGGGTTTTGGAAACCCTAGCCTCCTTTTCTCTCTTCTCCTTGCCACCATCACCCAAGGGGCTCTTTCCGCCGATGCCACCTGCTGTCGCCAGCCTCCTACTGCTGTCAGTGATCCTCCGGTGACCCTCCTTGGCTCCGGTGCCCAAGGATCAGCCGACCCTTTTCCTTTGGCCGGCGCCAAGTCCTCCACCAAGCTGTCCAATTTTTTGGACAGCTTGCTTCCTTCTTGTCGGAGCATCGTTTGGACGGGTTCGAAGCTCCGACAGTAACTTTCTTGCCGAGAATTGGATCTCTGACAATCCTCATAGGTGGAGGACCAAGGATTCGTCAATCGGTTGACGAATACCTCTTCAGAGAAGCGAGTTTTGGGGACTCATTTTTGCATATGAATTTTGATTCGGATTGTAATCTTCTCTCGAACACATTGTCTTCGACACGAGGCTAGTGACTCCTACGAAGATGAGGCTCATAACTTGGAAAATCTATCCCGACGGTACTCGGTGTGGATATGGATAGAGGCAATTCTAGCGTGAGTTGCTCCGATTAATGGCATTCCCGCTGCACGTGATACGTCAGGTATAACTAGCGTAATTTTCTTTTATTGCAAAATTTGAAACTGCGATTATGTATACACATGATGTATCTTGCATGCATGTGGTGTGTGTATTGTAATAAATTATATTTATTGCTTTTATTTCTTCTGATGTGCACATGTTAACGAAACATATTCGAACACATACCTGCCGCGGTGCCAGGGAAACCCAACAAGCTCAACCTCGTCGGCCCCTTCATCAGTGCGAAGGACTTATGGAACAAGCTCATTGAGCTATACGAAGGAACCGACGACGCTAAAGTATGTAAAAGGGATCTATTGTTTAATAAATTGTACAATCTTAAGATGCAGGAGCATGAGACCGCCACCCAATTACAAGCACGGATCCAAGATATCATCAATAGTCTACATTCGATTGGACAGAAGGTCGAAAATCGGAACTTAATAAGGTACGCTCTTAATGCTTTCCCTAGGACTACCTTGTTGGCATTCATGGTTGATGCCTACAAAGTCTCTAATGAACTTTCTATGATTAGACTAGATGAAATGTTTTCTGAATTTGAATTCATGAACAGTCTAATTTGGCCCCTATCGAGAAAAGTATTGCCTTATTTGCAGGTCCGAAGAAGAAGCCCAAAAGCAAACCACCTCCGGAGGAAGAAGACGAGGACGAGTCGGAGATAGACGATGAGATGGAGACTAAACTAGTAAATCTAGTTCAAAAGATGATCAAAAGTTGAAAATGACACATCATTCAATCCAAGGAAGGTAAGTCTAATTCAAATTCCAACATAGATGTTATGAGTGTAACAGGTTGGGCCACATCAAGTTGGAGTGTCCAAAACTCAAGAATAAGGCATCAAAGTTCAAGAAAGCGCTCAACGCTACATGGGATGAATCGTCGGAGGAGGAAGGCGTGCTCAACAACCTTGTCTTAATGGTAAAGCCAGCCGAACCCGAGGAGGAGTCCGAACCCGAGGAAGAGTCTGACTCCGGATCTGACGACGAGTCTCTATTCAAGAAAAGACAGATCCGTATCCGGTTCAAAATCTTCACTCAAGGTAAGTCGGTCTTTAATTGATACGTTATATAATGCAATTAAGTTTTTAACAAGAAAGTTAGCTAAGTCCGAGTCCAAGGTCGAGACCTTAGTTGAGGAGGTTAAACTCCTTAAACATGAGGTCTCCCTAACCTCTTCGACTAGTCAAGTTCAAGAGGAGGACTCAACTCAAGTTGACAAACTCGAAGTTGAGAACTCACTCTTGAAAGGACAAGTCGACGATTTTAGGCAAACATTGGAAAGGTTTACATTGGGATCCAAGGGACTTGACCTATACTTGGATCGCAAAGGGTCGTGTACAACAAGGTCATACTAGGATTTAGATCAAATACGACTAACAAGTCGTATATGTCAATCGTAAACCGTAATAGAAAACAAGTCCAAGCATGGGTCCCTAAGACCGCCTTAATTTCACAACTAGGATCTAACAAGTACTGGGTTCCTAAACACCAAATCCACTACGTGGAAAGACCGAATCAGTTCAATGGTCCAGGGGGAGCTAGTACTAAATTTGTTTGTTCAATTACTTGAAATTAGACCTTGCATGCCTAGGTATTTTGTTTTAATTTTTAGAACGGCTAGATAGGATCTATAACTAGTGAATTCTTGACAACATAGTATCAGGACGCGGCGAGATAATAGTACACTAGGGAAATGAAGTCCTGTGTGTCCGAGTTAAATAAGGCGTATCTAGCTCAGTGCACTCGACTAAGGTTAACTAGCTGAAGCTACCTTGCAATACCCTAAACATGTTAGACCAGGAAGTAATCTTAGGTGACTCAAGTAATCAATTTCTTAAACTTGTCTTTGTCTAAGGAAGTGGTCGTTGTTCCAATCAAAGAAGGCTTCTGTGCCTCGCCATGACCTGGAAGCCAACTTCTCGAAAATGTTACTTGACGAGCTTAGTTTTAATTCATTAAATTTAATCATGTAAAATTGAAGTCATCTCACAGAACACATAAGGATAACATATTTGATCATGACGAAAAGGTGAGATGACTCTAGGACTAATAAACTTCAACCAAATCTCAAATTCTAATATCCGATCCAACTACTACATGTGTAGGATCAATGGATGTTGGACAGTGGGTGCTCCCGACACATGACCAGAGACCGACTAAAATTTTCGAAGCTTAGATTCAAAAGCCAAGGATCGGTAGCTTCGGAAATAACGACATACTCAAAATCATCGGATCAGGTGATATTGAGCTAAACTCTAACTTTACAATTCAAAATGTTTTATTAGTCAAAATTTTTGAGTATAATTTACTTAGTGTAAGTCAATTGTGTGACAAAAACTATAAGGTTATATTCTTAGAAAATGAATGCTTAATTAAAACTAATGAAACCTCTAAAACAATACTTAAAGGAACTAGGAATAGTAATATCTATACAATTAACTTACCCAACTCCTAAACCACGTGTCTTATGACACAACAAGGGGAATCTTGGTTGTGTCACCGACGACTCAGCCACTTGCACCCAAGACTCATTCACAAAGTGAGTAAGAGTGGTTTAGTCAGTGGCTTGCCCAACCTTAACAACTTGGATAATAAAATCTGTAATGCTTGTCAACAAGGTAAATAAACTTGGGCACAACATCAACTAACTAACCAAGATCGAACCAAAAGTGTGCTTGAGCTCCTACACTTGGATCTATTCGATTCTCATGGAGCCAAGTCACTAAACGGAATTCAATTTGCTTAGTCATAATTGACGACTACTCTAGGTTCACCTGGGTTAGGTTCCTTAAACACAAAAGTGATACCTTAGACCAACTTATGTAAATAAATAGAAAACAAAAAGAACCTTAAGATTAAAAGACTTAGAAGCGATCATGGTGGTGAATTCGAAAATCATAAGTTCACCGACTTCTGTAACCTAAACGGATACCACCATGAGTTCTCCTAGCCTAGAACCCCACAACAAAATGGTCTAGTTGAGCGAAAGAATATAACCCTACAAGAAGCCGCTAGAACCATGTTGAATGAATACAACCTTCCTAATAGGTTTTGGGCAGAAGTCGTTAGTACGACGTGCTATGTCCAAAATAGAATCCTACTAGCCAAAAGACACCATAAGACCTCATACAAAATCTACCATGATAAAGTACCTAACATTAAATATTTTAGGGTATTTGGATGTAGGGTACATATCCTAAATACTAAAGACTACTAAGGCAAATTCACCTCTAAAACAAATACCGGAATATTCTTAAGATACTCAACCACAAGTAGAGCCTATAGAGTCTACAATAATGAAACCCGAAAAATCGAAGAAACCATTAATGTAGTATTTGATGAAGGAGATAAAACCACAACACCCGAAGTAGAACCAATTGATGAACAAATTCATACTAGACCCAAATCTGACCATCAAATCGAGTCTAGTGCAAATCCTAACCCGAGTCAGTCTAGGTTACAATCGAATCATCCTATTGATCAAGTGATAGGTGATCCCAACCTAGGGGTTCGAACTAGAGCATCATACAGAAATCTTAGTCAAATCTCTTTAATCTCGAAAATCGAACCTAAATCAATTGAACAAGCTCTTCTTGATCCGGATTGGATTATTGCTATGCAAGAAGATCTTGCTCAATTCACTAGGAACGAAGTTTGGGAATTAGTACCACCATCTAAAGATAAATCAATTATTGGAACAAAGTGGGTATTCCGGAACAAACTCGATGACAAAGGTGAAGTATTTAGAAATAAAGCAAGACTAGCCGCTAAAGGTTTTAGTCAAGTAGAGGGATTAGATTATGATGAAACCTATGCCCCCATTGCTAGACTAGAATTGATCAGAATGTTATTAGCCTATGTTGCGCATTGAGGATTTAACTATTTTAAGTGGATGTGAAGTCAACATTTTTAAATGGAATTATTAAAGAAGAGGTTTACTTTAGCCAACCCCCAGGTTTTGAAAGTTTAGACAAACCCGACTTTGTTTTTAAACTTAAGAAAGCCCTATATGGACTAAAACAAGCTCCTAGAGCTTGGTATGAAAGGCTTTCTATTTACCTCAAGTCTAAAGTGTTTAGCCAAGGCTTAGTCGACCCAACCCTCTTTGTAAAATCCGTAGGCAAAGAAATATTTATTGCCCAAATTTACGCAGACGATATAATTTTTAGAACAACCAATTCAATTTTACTAAATGAGTTCATTTCACTAATGGAAAGTGAATTTGAAATGAACTTAGGAGGAGAATTAACATTCTTTCTAGGTTTACAAATTTAGCAAACTAAGGAAGGAATTTATTGTTGGTGCAGGGGCACTAGATAATCGAACTTGTGTTTTTATTATGGCAAAGACACAAAGTTAAGTTTACATTATTATCTCACGAGCTATCGAGTGTGCAGAAAAGTATTAATGCTGGAGCTGAAGACTAGCGACACCCGGAGGAAGCCGCGGTGGTCGAGCGACACTCGAGTGACTTCGGAGGGAGCCAAAGGAATTGAGTGGAAGGCCAGAAGCGAGAGCTACTATCAAGGTAAGCTCGTGTGAGTGAGAGATTGTAAGGTCGTGTCCTCTTTACGAGGACTACCGTAGGCGGTGATTCGACTAAGACTTCCTGTGGAAGGTCTAGGTCGAGATCGGACGGTTAGAAACCGTCGTATTTATCATTTTCTGAGCTAACCTCTTATTGCAGGGAAGTGGCCAAGCTGGTAGTCGACTACTGGACATGGAGCAGTCGACTGATGCCCATCAGTAGACTGATGGGAGTCATCAGTCGACTGATGGCGACGATTTAGCTATTGCGCTAGGTCAAAACGGATAACGTTTGACGCGGCCACTTCGCGATAAAATTTGGACAACTTCATGATCCGTTCCAAAAAAAGAGGAGACAAATTCAGAGGCCAAAATCTATAAAAGGAGGGGAGGATTCCATCTCCAAATCACATCAAGTTTATTCATCAAGTGCTCCTACAACGCCAATGCTCCAACATCGTCATAACGCCGACGCGACGCCAAGTTTCGATCTTCTTAGTCGGCAGCAGAATCAAGTAATATTTTTGATATTGTATTCCTTGTTTTTCTTCATAACGAGGTGAGGTAGGCTTGTTGCCTCATCCTTGTATATTTGGTTTTGTGATCGTTGTCTCCTACCTCCAACGAGGAGGAGACGTTATAGTGCTTTGCCCTCCGTACGCGATCTAGGACCGATAGGGCCTTGGAGTAGCAACCGTTGGGTTGTGAACCAAGTAAAATAAACGTGTTCATTTATTTTCCGCTGTGCTTACTCATTTACTTGTGTCTCAATGAACGAATTCGACGAAAGATTTACGATCGCTATTCACCCCCCCTCTAGCGACGCTTCTCGATCCAACATTTACCTACATCAACATAAATACGCTAAGGAATTAATTAATAGATTCGGAATGCTAAATGCTAAGGTAATTAATACACCAATGGATACAAATGTCAATATAGGAGAAGACTTAGAAGGAAAACCAATAGACCTAAAATACTATAGGAGCACAATAGGTAGTCTCCTATACTTAACTGTGAGTCAACCTGATATACTCTTCGCAGTGAGTATGTGCGCAAGATTTCAAACTTGTGCTAAGGAGTCACACCTAACGCTGGCTAAACGCACCCTTAGATACCTAAAGGGTACACTAAATGTACGGATTTGGTACCCTAGATCTACTGAGTTGGAACTAATCGGCTACTCCGACTCAGATTATGTCGGTAGTAAACTTGATAGAAAGAGCATGAATGGTTATTGTCAACTTCTCAGCTCGAGTCTAGTTAGTTGGTGCAGTAGAAAGCAACACTGTGTTGCCTTATCTGTTAGGACAATCGACCCAAGTTATGGTTTAGATTATGGTTTTGATGTATGTGGTAAAGGTTTAAGTTAGGATATTATTGTGGACTTAATATGTGTGTTGAAGTCATGCAGGACTTAGTAATTTGCACATAGGTTTCGACACTCCAAAAGACGAAGAAGGAAGAAAAATCAAGAAGAAGAATTGGAGCCAAGACCAACTTCGATATTTCAACATCAATAATAAGGTAATGGGTATATTGCTTAATGTAATTCCTAATGATATTTTGATCAAGATAGGAGATTGCAAAGATGGCAAGGAGATATGGAATAAATTGGCAAAATTCCATGAAGAGCCTCACTCAATCCAAGAAGACAAGGAAGAGGAGGAAGAGAGCTCATCCTCACAAGAAAGTGAGGATTTGGAGGTCGAGGAATATTCGACATCCGAGGTGGAAGAGAAGGTAGAAGAAGTAGAGGAACCCTCCACCTCTAGGATTGAGGGGGAGGAGAGATTACATTCCATGCCGGAGCAAGAAGAAGAGTCATCTACCTCCGGTCGAGGAGATGAAGAATCAACTCTAGTTCCCACCATTGACCTAGGTAACTCAAGCATTTCGGTTAATATTAAAAATCACATTATATGCTTTGAGTATAGGGAAGTAGAACATTACAAGAGTAAATATCGTAAAAGAGTCAAGAAAAGTCCTCCGGCACCAAAAGTCATCGAAAAAGTCAAGGATGTTGGTGCCCCAATGAGAAAGAGCAAGGAGCACGTGGTGTGCTTCAAGTGTCACCAAAGAGGGCATTATAGGAGTCAATGCCCTAGGGGGAGCAAGAAGGTCAAAGAAGGAGCATCACAAGTAGGGGGAGCCTCTAAGACAAACCCTAAGGTAAAATTTAATAATGCTCATTCTTTAAGTTATAGGCAAAAGTATGCTAGAAATAATTTTAGTAATCTTGCTATTGCTCATGAAAAGCATGCTAGGAATAACAAATACTATGTCTAGGTGCTAAGAGTGTTAACCTTAGGAATAAGGAGAAATTTGAGACTAATGTCTCTAAAAATATTCTACCTAAGGCAAGTATTAGAAAAATTGAATATCATTTAGGCTTTACTCCAAAGAAATCTAGACATATGCCTAGAAATAAGAATATCTCAAGAGTTAATGAAAAATCAAAAATTGAGATATTAGAAAAGGAAAATCAAGTCTTGAGATCAAGACTTGAGAAAATGGAAAAGACCCTTAGGAATATACAAGATCAAATTAAAGGGTCAAATGATCAAAAACCTAGGTCAAAAAGTCAAAACCTAGGTTTTGGGAAGTAAGGTCCAATCAAGGGCAAACCTAAGCCCAAGGAAACCTACCACAATGTTCCATTCGATTATAGAACTCAAGTTAGGTCTAGAAAAATCATGGTCAATAGGGAAGCCATCCCTAAGGTTGACCAAGGTAGGTGCTTAGTGGCTAAGGTTTCAAGGAAACCTAGGGAAGCCATTAAGAAAGTTACAAGGGGAGTTACCCCTAGAGTTAACCTAGGCAAGACCCAAATGACCAAGGCTTCTAAGCCTAGGAGGGTCATTAGGAGGGTATCTAGGGAAGTTATCCCTAGTGAATACCTAGTAAACCCAAGGAGCTCAAATAGGTATTGGGTTCCTAGGAGCATGATGGATTCATGCTAGATGGATTTAGGTGTGCCAACCTTGAATGGATAGGTAGTTAACCTAACCATGGTAAAGGTGTCACTTTAGGTCATTCCTAAGGTAATGGGGTACTTTGGAAATAAGAATGAATTTAAATCCTAAAAGATTTTAGGATGTGCCAATATAATTTATGGAACTATGAAAAATTGATCAAATTGGCACAACTCAGGTTTAGAGATCATAGTTGTTGGGTTTCCGGCACCGCGGCGAGTGTGTGTTCGAATATGTTTCGTAAACATGTGCACAGCGGAAGGAATAAAATAATAAATCTAATTTATTACAACACACACACCACACGCATGCATAGTACAACATGTGTAGACATAACCATAAATTTAAAATTTTGCAATAAAAGGAAATTTATACTACGTATACCTGACGTATCATGTGCAGCGGGAAAGGCATCAATCGGAGCAATCCTCGTTAGAATCGCCTCTATCCGTATCCACGCCGAGTATCTTCGGGATGACTTCACAAAGTCACAAGACTCGTCTTCGTACGAGTTACTAGCCTCGTGTTAAAGACGAAGTGATCGAGAGAAGATCACGATCCTCAAAAACTCACCATCAGTCGGAGCTCCAAACGTCGTCCAAACAATGCTTCGACAAGGAGGAAACAAGCTGTCCAGAAATCTAGACAGCTTTGGAGGAGGAATAGGGGTCGGCCAAATAAGAAAAGTTGAAGCTCACCTTGTCACCGGACCCAAAGAAGATCACCGGAGCTCCTCCGGCAGTAGCTCGATGCTGGTAAGGGGAGAGGACAATAGCTACTGGACGCCGGCAAGAGGGGATGGGCGGTGGTGGGTGGCGGCAAAGAGTTGGGCGCCGATTACTCCAAGAAGAAGTGGGCGACAACTTTAGGGTTGCAAGGATTAGGGCTTAACAAAACCCTTAAGCCGTATTTTATAGAGAACAAATTCTCTTAATGGTTATCGGATCATAACCAAAAGCCCGTTAACCCGCTCCATTAATTTAAGTTAAAATAAACCAAACCATGATGGTTTATTTTAAGTTAAAACGAACCGAATCAACTTTGGTTCATTCGTTTAAAACAAACCAAACCCCTTTGGTTTATTCTCCTCCATTGGATTAGAACCAAACCAATTTGGTTAATCCATCATGTCTTCATAAGACACGGCCCATCCACACTTCCATTGCGACTGAAACAATTTCATGCTCGCTCCATGTTTGGTCCAACTAAACCTGGTTTCTCTCAGTTTGAGAATCTCATTCTCAAGCTCGTTTTAAATCCTTCTGATTACGCTCATTGTGCATGTGACCAAATAGGTTCTCGGTTTATGTTGGACGTATATAATTAACCATTAATTATAGAACGATTATGAGTGGCACCTAGTAGTACATAATGATCCCCAATTGACCGAAAAGATCAACGGTTGATCCAGAACTATTTCTGAAACCCTTCAACAGCTCGAATGAATCATACCCCATTCCCTTCACTCATCTTATACCCACTTGGTTCAGGACATGGTCTATAGTGTCAGTCCCCACTAGGCTGACTACGTCACACCTAGCCCAAGTATCATTTCCTCGTCCAAGGGATTCTAGTTACTGCACATGTATCGAAGAGTACCTTACTCTAAACATGTAATGCTTTAGCCAAAGACTTTAGTAACAATCCGATGAGAAGCCATGGGTATACATCTCTTTGCAAGGAGTGGTGAATCCTTTATAGGCTATTCAAACACCTTCAATCACTTCGAATTATACCCAATAATCCCGGGTCCACATCTCCTTAGAGATGCTTGCTTAAGATGTCAAAGCATAAGTCTTTATGATCAAGATGACTTGAATACCGCAAGTCAAAGGAACATCACACTTAAGCTGCAGTAAGAACTTCATTGACATATCTATATATGCAGAGAACCATATGAAGTCTTACGACTGGTCACTCCAATGAACTAGTTACCATAACTAGCATCCACAATTAACTCCGGACATCACAATGCCTCCAGCTAGTGAGAATCAGATGCTTGGATACACCAAGCAGTATACCTCGTGCTAGTCTCGACAGAATCAATGGTGTCCAAATCCATCAATTCATCGACTAGGGATAATTCCGATACATCACAATTACACATGTAGAGATACTTACTAGTTGTGATCCAATCACAAATTCTTTCATGCTGTGAATCGTATCGTGGACATTCAGTAAATGAGTTTAAGATTCAATCAAATACATGAAAACATGTATACTCAAATAGTGAATCTTTATTTATCATATAAATGGTTCAAACATAAGGCGATTGCCTTAGGACATCTCTCATATATTACTAACAAACTCCCACTTGGCCTAATGCAAATCACTACGGTATCCAATACCATAAGCTCTAACATGACCCTAAAACTTACTTTGAGGTAATGCCTTAGTCAAAGGATCCACTAAGTTCCTTTCAGTGGGGATTTTCTCGATTTATATTTTTTTCCTACTAATGATCTCTCTGTTCAGATGATAGCGACGAAGCACATGTTTGGATCGTTGATGAGACCTTGGCTCTTTCGCCTGTGCAATTGCTCCATTGTTGTCGCGATGAAAACCTGCTTCAGCAATGCTAGAATCCACACAGTTCATAAATGAACTTGATCCTTGCTTATGTATTCTGCCTTAGTGGTAGAATCTCTTGTTTGGAACTTTTCCAGCTCATTGCGCTTCCCATTCAAGAAGGGTGAACAAACCCTCGGTGAGACACGGAATCATCCTTGTATGTACATTTGGCATCTGTATACCCAGCGTATCCACCATGTCCCCCTTCTCCATATATCTTAGGAACACATCCTTAGATTCTTTGCCTTAGAAAGTACTTAGGATTGTCTTAACACCACCAATGATCCATTCTTGGATCGGACCTAAGTATCTACTCGTGACACTCGGGCATCGACACGCCCGTGGGCCTAAAGTACACGTAACATAACATGCATACATGATAGATCCTATTGCGGATGCATGAGAATCTTACTCATGCATGAATCAATCCTCATCATCTTTACACATAGACTTGAAAAGGTGTATCCCATGCTGCAGTGGGTAAAACCTTTCTTGGATTAGAAGACACCAAGCTCTCTTTAGCACTCGGTCTATATATGTAGACTGCGAAAGACCAAGCAACCGTTTTGATCTATCTCTATAGATCTTAATCCCGAGGATGTAGGTTGCTTCTCCCAGGTCTTTCATGGAGAATGTCTTGGATAACCAAATCTTAACTGAATGTAAGACTGAAACATCATCTCCTATAAGTAATATGTCATCGACATACAATACTAGGAACACGACTGCACTCCCACTAACCTTCTTGTACACACAAGGTTCGTCTGGATTTTATGAGAAATTAAACTTTTTGATTGTCTCATCAAAATGAATATTCCAGCTCCTGGATGTTTGCTTCAATCCATATATGGACCGTCGCAATTTGCATACCTTGGTTTTATCAACCGATGTGAAACCCTAAGGTTGTATCATATACACGTCCTCGAGCAGGTTTCCATTAAGGAAAGCTATTTTCACATCCATCTGCCATATCTCATAATCATAATGAGCCGCTATGGCTAGGAGCATCCGAATGGATTTAAGCATAGCTACAGGCGAATAGGTTTCGTCATAATCAACACCTTGCTTTTGACGATATCCTTTCATCACTAATCTAGCCTTATAGGTAATCACATTACTATCCATGTCGATTTTCTTCTTGAAAACCCACTTGCACCCAATAGGCTTGATGCCTTCAGGTGGGTTAACCAAGTTCCAAACTTGGTTTTCATAAATGGAATCCATTTCCGACTTCATGCCTTCAAGCCACTTATCCCTTTCTAAACTTGTCAGAACTTCTTCATAACTGGTAGGCTCCTCATCATCAATGAGTAACACGTCGTTCGATTCACTTACGAGAAATCCATATCTCTCAGAAATATTGCATGTTCTACCAGATCTACGAAGATGTGGTGTTTCAATAGGTCTAGCCGATTGCTCATCACTATGAGTTGTCGGCTGTTGTGCTTCACCAGGTATCTCATCAATGTCTATTTGAGTTTCTCGAGCCTCCTCAAGCTCGACGACACTCCCACTGTTTTCTTGCAAGAGAAACT
The DNA here is from genome assembly GCA_025175895.1 of Wurfbainia villosa. Taxonomy (NCBI): domain Eukaryota; kingdom Viridiplantae; phylum Streptophyta; class Magnoliopsida; order Zingiberales; family Zingiberaceae; genus Wurfbainia; species Wurfbainia villosa. Next base: position 42,021,534 of record CM046008.1, on the reverse strand, counting down.
CTTTCTCTAGAAACACAGCATGCCTTAAAACAAACACCTTTTGTTCCACAGGATGATAGAATTGGTAACCCTTTGTTTCCTTAGGGTATCCAATAAATAGACATTTATCAGACTTAGCATCCAATTTGTCTGATACTGTCCGCTTCACATAAGCAGGACAACCCCATATCTTCAAGTAAGATACATGAGGTTTCTTACTATTCCATATCTCATATGGAGTAGTAGAGTCTACCTTGGTTGGCATTCTGTTTAACAAGTAAACAACTGTCTGAAGTGCATAGCCCCAAAAGGGCTTGGGAAGATTCGCATGATTCATCATTGACCTGACCATGTCCAATAAGGTCCGATTACTCCTCTCAGATACACCATTATGCTGTGGTATATATGGCAGAGTCCATTGAGACAATATACCATTGTCTCTTAGATAATCAAGAAACTCTTGACTTAAGTATTCACCACCTCGATCCGATCGAAGTATTTTAATACTCTTGTCATGTTGTTTCTCTACTTCATTTCTGAATTCTTTGAACCTTTCAAAGGCTTCAGAGTTGTGTTTCATCAAGAACACATACTCAAACTGTGAGTGATCATCGGTGAAGGTAATAAAGTAGCTAAGCCTCCTAAAGCTTAAGTTGACATAGGTCCACATACATCAGTATGTATTAGACCTAGCAACTCTCCCACTCGTTCACCTTTTCCTGTAAAAGGTAACTTAGTCATCTTGCCTTTTAAGCATGATTCGCATGTATCGTATGAATCCAATTCAAACGATTCCAGAATTCCACATCGGTGTAATTCGGACATGCGTTTCTTGCTTACATGGCTAAGACGACAATGCCACATATAGGAGTCTAATTGATTATCCTTTTGAGCACGCTTGTTGCTCGCTTCGATATTAAAAATGTCATTGGATACGTCCAATGTATAAATTCCATTGCTCAAAGTTTCATATCCATAAAGTACGCCATTCAAAGTTATATAACAACAATTGTTATTAAACGTCAAATGGTAACCATTTCTATTTAAACAGGAAAAAGAAACAATGTTCTTTATTAGAGAAGGAACACAATAGCAATTGTCCAGTTCCAAGACTAGTCTGCTAGGGAGCTTCAGCAAATAAGTTCCGATGGCGATCGCAACAACCTTTTCTCCATTGCCAACTCACAAATTTGACTCCCCTCTGACGAGTCTTCTTCTATTCCTTAGCCCCTGTATGTCATTACATATATGTGAGCCACACCCAGTATCTAATACCCAAGTGTCTAAGGAAATAGAATGACAATCAATAACGAAGATACCTGAAGAGGATGAGGCATTGGATGCCTTCTTCTTCTTCATGGACTCAAGATAAATCTTGCAGTTTCTTCACCAGTGGCCTTCCTTGCCACAATGATGGCAAGTGCCCTTTTGTGCTGGTTCTGCCTTCTTAGCCTTCTTGTTCTTCCCTTTCTTCTGTTCCTTTGCCTTCCTCTTAGAACATTTCTTTGAGGAATCAACTAACAAAACCGCCTTCTCCTCATGCTTCACAGAAGGCTCCACAGTCTTCAGCATATTGAGGAGCTCAGGAATAGTGGATTCTAATTTGTTCATCCGATAGTTCATCACAAATTGTGAGAAACTCTTGGGCAAACAATGCAGAATTAAGTCAATACTTAATTCATGATCCATCACAAACCCGAGGGTGGCTAGCTGCTCGATGTACCCATTCATCTTTAGCACAAACTGCACCACAGATGAACCTTCTTGCATCTTCGTGGTGAAGAGGAGCCTGGAGACTTCGAACCTTTCGGATCTCGCTTGCTCATCAAACAACTCATGAAGATGGAAGACCATGGTATTAGCATCCATATGCTCATGCTTTGCTTTGCGACTCGGTACCATCGCGGCTAGCATGATGCAACTTCGCGATTCGAGAATGCGCCACATGTTTACGATAGGCCAACATTTGATGCAGGTTGCATCGTCCCTAGGACGGTTGGGAAGAGGCTCTTCAAGGACATATGCTAGCTTTTCTGCCTTGAGAACAATTTTCAAGTTTCTAAGTCAGTCCAGGAAGTTAGGCCCTGTCAATTTGTTTGAATCCAAAATAGTGCACAAATTCAAAGACGTCATGATCAATCGATTAACCTAGAAATATAAAACGAGCATATATGAGAAAATGTTTTTTTTTAAATTGCATCAACATACATTTATAAATCCCATTCATTTTATGAATTTCAAAAACCCCAAAATCACTTCGGGAGATCGTAGGTCCATCTCCGAATGGGCTGATATCCATCATAGATATGAACAACCTTGGAGAGAGTCCAACAAGCCATTCATAACTACGATGGTAGGTATCAAATATACCGATTGCATATCACGTATATGCAACTATCACAATGTGCTATTAACTAATTGAATGTTCACACATACATCGGGTTGTTAACACATTAACGAGTATGCATCATATGCATAACACCCAACTTCACGTCCCTTCACATCGACCTTGGAGAGAGTCCAACAAGCCGATGCTCCAGGTTAAAGCCAACCCATTAATCGAGAAATAGTTTTAATATGGTTAGAGCGCATTCAACCAATTAGCCCATCTTGGAGAGAGTCCAACAACCAAAGCTAACGATTGACCTCTGACTCTTACCATATTAGTATTAAACTATTCCATGGTTTGAACATGTTCGGGTTCGAGCCGGGCTTGGAGAGAGTCCAACAACCCGAACAAGAAACAGAACTCTGGTTCTAACCATATTAATGGAAGGTGTAGGCTTTAATATTGAGTTAGGGTTTTTATGTCTCATCCTCTTTGCATGAAAATAACTATTATCTACATGGCATGACATACATGACATACAAATACATGTCACGACATGCATGACATAATGATATGCATCTAATGCAATTACATGACATACAATTATGTCATGTACAAAATTTCCTTATATGTCATAACTATTTATGGAAATAAAATATGTTTAAGATTTGATTCTCCAAATCAAATCATGATTAAATTAGGAAACAAAATTCCAAATCTAATCACATATTTTATTTGTGGAAATAGTTGATTAAGGAAAGTCAATTTAGGAAACCAATTTCCTAAATCATCAAAACTACTTATGGAAATAAAATATTTTAAGATTTGATTTCCCAAATCAAATCATGATTAAATTAGGAAACAAATTTCTAAATCTAATCAAATATTTTATTTATGGAAAATATCAATTTCCATAAATACTTTCAACTTTCCAAAAGTAGAAGATTTCCATAAATACTTCTAGACTTTCCAAAATTAAAAAATTTCCATAAATACTTTTAACTTTCCAAAAGTAGAAAATTTCCATAAATATCATTATGACTATCGCAAAACAATTTTATGATTATGTCAAAACACAACCTGGGCTCTGATACCACTGTTAGGTTTCCGGCACCGCGGCGAGTGTGTGTTCGAACATGTTTCGTAAACATGTGCACAGCAGAAGGAATAAAATAATAAATATAATTTATTACACCACACACACCACACACATGCATAGTACAACATGTGTAGACATAACCATAAATTCAAAATTTTTCAATAAAAGAAAATTTATACTACGTATACTTGACGTATCACGTGCAGCGGGAAAGACATCAACTGGAGCGATCCTCGCTAGAATTGCCTCTATCCGTATCCACGCCGAGTATCTTCGGGATGACTTCACAAAGTCACGAGCCTCATCTTCGTATGGGTTACTAGCCTCGTGTTGAAGACGATGTGATCGAGAGAAGATCACGATCCGAATCAAAATTCGGATCCAAAATGAGTCCTCAAAAACTTGCTTCTCAGGAGAGGTATTAGTCAACCGTTTGACGAATCCTTCGTCGTCCACCTATGAGGATTACCGAAGATCGAATCCCTGGCAAGGCTACCGCTGTTAAAGCTCCAAATGTCATCCAAATGACCCTCCGACAAGGAGGAAACAAGCTGTCCAGAAATCTGGACATCTTTGGTGGAGGAATAGGGGCCGGCCAAATAAGGAAAGTTGAAGCTCACCTTGTTGCCGGACCCAAAAGAGATCACCGGAGCTCCTCCGGCAGCAACTCGACGCTGGCAAGGGGAGAGGACGGTAGCTACTGGACGCCGGCAAGAGGGGCTGGGCGGTGGTGGGCGGCGACAAAGAGTGTTGGATCGAGAAGCGTCGCTAGAGGGGGGGGGTGAATAGCGATCGTAAATCTTTTCGATGTTTCGTTCGAGTAGATAATTAAATGAGTAAGAGCAGCGGAAAATAAAGAGACATGTTTATTTTTACTTGGTTCACAACCCAGCGGTTGCTACTCCAAGGCCCTATCGGTCCTAGACCGCGTACGGAGGGCAAAACACTATAATGTCTCCTCCTCGTTGGAGGTAGAAGAAAACGATCACAAAACCGAATGTACGAGGATGAGGCAACAAGCCTACCTCACCTCGTTACGAATAAAAACAACGAATACAATATCAAAAATATATTACTAGATGTTGCTGCCGACGAAGAAGATCTGAACTTGTTGTCGCGTCGGCGTTATGACGGTGTTGGAGCATTGGCGTTGTAGGAGCACTTGATGAATAAACTTGATGATATTTGGAGTTGGAATCCTCCCATCCTTTTATAGATTTTGGCCTCTAAATATATCTCCTCTTTTTTTAGAACAGATCATGAAGTTGTATAATTTTTATCGCGAAGTGGACGCGTCAAACCTTATCCGTTTTGACATAGCACAAAGGCTGATTCGTCGCCATCAGTCGACTGATGAGCATCAGTCGACTGCCCAATGTCCAGCTGTCGACTGCCAGTCTGGCCACTTCCCTGCAGTAAGAGGTTAGCTCAAAAAATGATAAATGCGAAGATTTCTAATCGTCCGATCTCGACCTAGACCTTCCACAGGAAGTCTTAGTCAGATCGGCACTTACGGTCATCCCCGTAAAGAGGACACGACCTTACAATCTCTCACTCACATGAGCTTTCCTCGATACTTACCTTGTAGCTCTCGCTTCCGGCCTTCCACTCAATTCCTTCGGCTCCCTCCGAAGTCACTCGAGTGTCGTCCGACCACTGCGACTTCCTCCGGGTGTCGCTAGCCTTCAGCTCCAGCTTTAGTACTTTTCTGCACACTCGATTTAGCTCGTGAGATAACGATGTAAACTTAACTTTGTGTCTTTGCCATAATCAAAACACAGGTTTGATTATCTGGTGCTCCTGCACCAACAAAGAGTTGGGCGCCGATTACTCCAAGGAGAAGTGGGCGGCAACTTTAGGGTTGCAAAGATTAGGGCTTAACAAAACCCTTAAGCCCTATTTTATAGAGAACAAATTCTCTTAATGGTTATCGGATCATAACCAAAAGCCCGTTAACCCACTCCATTAATTTAAGTTAAAATAAACCAAACCATGATGGTTTATTTTAAGTTAAAACGAACCGAACTAACTTTGGTTCATTCGTTTAAAACAAACCAAACCCCTTTGGTTTATTCTCCTCCATTGGATTATAACCAAACCAATTTGGTTCATCCATCATGTCTTCATAAGACACGGCCCATCCATGCTTCCATTGCGACTGAAACGATTTCATGCTCGCTCCATGTTTGGTCCAACAAAACCTGGTTTCTCTCGGTCTGAGAATCCCATTCTCAAGCTCGTTTTAAATCCTTCGGATTATGCTCATTGTGCGTGTGACCAAATAGGTTCTCGGTTTATTTTGGCTGTCTATAATTAACCATTAATTATAGAATGATCATGAGTGGCACCTAGTAGTATATCATGATCCCCAATTAACTGAAAAGATCAATGGTTGATCCAGAACTATTTCTGAAACCCTTCAGCAGCTCGAATGATTCGTTCCCCATTCCCTTCACTCATCTTATACCCACTTGGTTCAGGACATGGTCTATTGTGTCAGTCCCCACTAGGCTGACTACGTCACACCTAGCCCAAGTATCATTTCCTCGTCCTACGGATTCTAGTTACTCCACATGTATCGAAGAGTACCTTACTCTAAACATGTAATGCTTTGGCCAAAGACTTTAGTAACAATCCGACGAGAGGCCATGGGTATACATCTCCTCACAAGGAGTGGTGAATCCTTTATAGGCTATTCAAACACCTTCGATCACTTCGACTTATACCCAATCATCCCGGGTCCACATCTCCTTAGAGATGCTTGCTTAAGATGTCAAAGCATAAGTCTCTATGATCAAGATGACTTGAACACCGCAAGTCAAAGGAACATCGCACTTAAGACACAGTAAGAACTTCATTGACATATCTATATATGCAGAGAACCATATGAAGTCTTACGACTGGTCACTCCAATGAACTAGTTACCATAACTAGCATCCACGATTAACTCCGGACATCACAATGTCTCCAGCTAGTGAGAATCAGCTGCTTGGATACACCAAGGAATATACCTCGTGCTAGTATCGACAGAATCAATGGTGTCCAAATCCATCAATTCATCGACTTGGGATAATTTCGATACATCACAATTACACATGTAGAGATACTCACTAGTTGTGATCCAATCACAAATTCTTTCATGTTGTGAATCGTATCGTGGACATTTAGTAAATGAGTTTAAGATCCAATCAAATACATGAAAACATGTATACTCAAATAGTGAATCTTCATTTATCATATAAATAGTTCAAACATAAGGCGATTGCCTTAGGACATCTCTCATATATTACTAACAATAGTGTGTCATTTTGGATTTTTGGCACATTTGGGATAAGCTAGTAATTTGGGGAAATGGATTTAATTCTAACAAATGGAAACAAATATTAAAATTTAGGTATTATATACCTTTACATTTTATTTTCCATGCTTGATTTGCCATACAACATGTCATGACATCATATCTACTTTTAATTATATAATATGTCATGATCATGCTTAGGATTAAGGTTATAATGTCATGTATACTTAGATTATATTATATGTCATGACATCATGATCATTGGCCATGTTTATTTATATCATCATCTATGCCATGATCATTCATGCATTAATAAAATTGATTCAAGGACAATTGGCATGACTTGAAGTCCCATGTATAAGGGAATCAAGTAGTGTTGCCTTAGAAAAATGCATGAAACCCTAGATTAGGATGAACAAAACCCACATCTCACATTACATTGACATGTATGTGTATTCATACACCCTAAATACATGTGAGATGCTAGGATATGAGTTAAGTTCAAGGTGCATAGTTTTTGCATCTAGATGAACTCAAACTCATCTTATTTTATTTATGGATCATTGGGAAAGCTTAGGTTCAAGCCATATACATTGAGCCCAAAGAACATGATCCAATACAAGGTTTTAAAAACATTTTAAAATCATTTTGAAAAACCTTGGTGAAGTCTATCCTTTGATAGCAATCACCATTGATGATGTTGATACAAAGTGAGCTCAAACATCGAAGTTTTTCTTCACTTTTGAACTTTGTATCAATTTCACTATTTTATGGGTAAATTATTTTTCATATATTTTTCACCCATTGTATTGCTGATAAGTAATGTACGTATGAATTTTCATGATTTTTCAAAATACATAGAATTACTTATGTTTTTCCAAAGTTCGGTTCTTATAACTGAAATTTAGAAATTTCAGTTATCAATCGACTGCCGCTTGATGGCAGTCGACTGTTGACTGATAGAATCGACTGTCAGAGCTGATTTTGGGTAAACAAGGATGTTTAGCCCGTGTTTCAGTTATGTTAGAGTTCCCTAACTGCTCCTAACCCTAGGATATGCTTTGGAAAGCATTAGAAATGGTGAAAACCCATTGGATATGGATTATGAGTGTTGTTAGGGTGATGTATCGATTTTAAGGTGAGGGAAAGTTCAATGTTGAACTCTGGACCTTAATTTTTGATGGTTTAGTGTTCCTATTGGCTTAGGGACTTCCCAAGAACATTGTTGGTGCAATGGTCAAGGGGGAGCAAGCCTTTAGGGGGAGGTTATCCATCTTGGGATGATGGATGTAAATTCTTCCTTGTAAGGGGGAGAATATAGAAATTTTTGGAGAAGTTATGATTGTCTCTCTTAAGTGATATGAGATTTATCACTAGGAAGATTGTAGGCATCCTAGATGTTTTTTTGGACCAAGGGAGAGATTGTAAGATCTCATTGGATATGAGACATTGACCTCCTTGGAGAGTGAAGGTAGGAAACTTCGCTTCCCACTTCAACTCAGTCGCTTGTTCATGGAGATCCCATCGACGTCCCCAGATTAAAAAAATTTAATCCTAGACAAAAGGGATTACCCAAGCAACCATTTCATCGTCGTGCTATTCGATTAGAGTAGTCACTTGAACAAACTTGTTGTTCAAGCAACCAACCTCTATTCTACGAATAGCCACGGAATAGACGATGTACGGATCACCGGCTTTTGTGTTTATGTTCGGGGTCCAAGTTATATTAGCTACAAAAAAGAATATATCATGCATATATAATTGAAAACAATCATAAACATGTTACATAAGAAAATAGACAAGTATTATACCTCTCTATCTTCTATCGTATGTCCTTCCTCCTTTTGGACGTTGTGTGGGTGACGATCTACCAAAAGTCGAAGCTCCTAGATCACCAATCTTCCTTCCTTGCTCACTCCGAACAAGAGGAAGAATAAGAAATAAAACCCTTCTCCTTCCTTTAGCCAACCAACAAGCACCAAGCTAGATGCTTGCCGCCGGCCAACAAGGAAAAGGGATGAGAAGGATGGATGCCGGCCAAGAGCTCCAAGGGAGGACTCTAAGCCTTGTTTCCACCGGCCAAGGAGAAGGAGAAGGGATGGTTTTGATGCCAGCCAAGGGAGGGAAGGGCTGTATGGGCGTCGACCACCAAGGAAGAAGAAGAAGATAAAGAAAAGCTTTCCTTATTTGGTGCCGCCAACTCCTTAACTCTAATCTCCAATGCTTGCCGCCCCTTGCCCTTATCCTATATCTAATGGGATTCATCTTGCCGCCCACCCCCTCCTCTCCTTTTATAGAGTTAGGGATAAGCCTTGTTTTAATCTCCACCATTGGTTCTAGGGATTTAATCTCAACTGTCGGATCTAGAGATTTAATCTCAACCGTCGGATCTAGAGATTTAATCTCTACCTTTGGATCTAGAGTTTTGTTTTCATCCATTGGATCTAGGCTTCATGAAGTTTTAATAGGCTACAATAGGGACCATGAGGAGAAGTTTGATCTTGGCCACCCAATGGATCAAGCCCACATAAAGTCCGATCTATTAATGATAATCCAATCCACTAAAGGATTATCATTGATTTACCTCACCAACCCCCATAAGTTAATATGGGATCCATATATTATATGTACATTTTCTTCCCGTGTTTAAGTTCTCGAATGTCTGTCGATTAATTAATTTACTGAACATTAATTAATCAACATCTAATTCCATGAGTAGTACCACTCAACCTTTTCATCATGCTGGACCAAGTCCACCTGCAGGGTTTACATGATGAATCTTATGAGCTCCTCAAGGGGACATCATCATCCTAATATATAGGACAAAGTTTCCTCCTATAATCAACGACACACCATATAAATAATATCATTTCCCAACTTACCGAGCCTATCGATTTAATCTATAAATCTCGCCCATTGGTAAATCAAAGAAATGAATACTAAGTATATGTGCCCGTTATTATATCGGGATTAAGAGTATGTACAATATAATATCTGAGGTCCGATTCGATTATGTAGTCATCAATAAATCGAATCACCTCTAAGTCAGTCCTGCTCAATACGCACAAAGTGTACTAGTGTGATTCTATGGTCAAGACAAACCAATACCAAATCACACTACAACCATGCCATTGGTTTGTCCAAAGCCATCTCGGTTGTGAGCCTATACTTATACTTTACAAGGATCCGATAACATGATCTCCCGTGTGACACCACACACCATGTTATCTACAATGTAATGTATTAGACAATATGCATCACCATAAATATGCAAACAATGATCATGTGATTCTTATTTCAAAATAAATATGTTCATACAAAAGATAGACTTTTCAGTATACATCCCAACAGGGAGAACCTTTTTGATGTATGTTAAAAAGGGGGAGAAAGTGAAATTACCAATTTGGGAAAATTGGTAAGAGAATTTGAGTTAGAGGCCTAACTCAATGATTTGTTTGTGGTTTTTGTCAAACATTAAAAAGGGGGAGATTGTTGGTCTAATCGGCCCAGGTCATGATTGACCAGATTCGAGTTTGACTCGAGTAGTATTTTGATGTTTGACATTGATGTCTGACAATATATTGGGGAGATTGTTGGAGCAATTGACCCAGGTCATGTTTGATGTTTGACGATGGTTTGACCATTGTCATGGGAGAAGTCCAAGTCTTGTGTACTTGGCATGAAAAGTCTAAGCTTGAGTCTTGGCATGGAAAGTCCAACATGTGTTGGCAAGGAAAGTCCAAGCATGGGTCTTGGCAAGGGAAAGTCCAAGCTTGAGTCTTGGCATAGAAAGTCCAACATGGGTTGGCAAGGAAAGTCCAAGCATGGGTCTTGGCAATTGGAAAGTCCAAGGGGAATATTGGCGGCGTAAAGTCCAAGGGTGGAGTCTCGGTAGCATAAGTCCAATGGTTGGCTGCGTAAAGTCCAAGCGGAGTCTTGGCAGCGTAAGTCCAATGTGCCTTGGCGGTGTAGACAACATTAGCATGACAAAAGATGATGGAAGCACCTGAAGGCTAGCGTATGGATGAAAAAGTCATGGATGACTTGGAGGGATCCGATAGGCGTGAGGCCGATAGAGGTGGCTAGAAGGTTTATATCTAGGCTAAGGGTGGTCTAGCAAGTATAGGGGCACCATACTTGGGGTAAAACCTCATGTTTGAGGTGTATTAGTCGACTGGGACAATGGTCAGTCGACTGATGAGAGTCGACTAGAGTTTGACTGCTGAAATTGGCCTAGCAGTCGACTGCCAGCATTGGGCAACAATAGACAAGAGAATCTGGATAGACTTAAGCATGACTACCGATGAAAAGGTCTCCTCATAATCGATACTCTCTTTCTGAGTATACTCTTTCGCAACAAGCATTGCTTTGAAGGTCTCTACCTTCTCGTCTGATCCTCTCTTTCTTTTGTAGATCCACTTGCATCCAATGTCTTTTACACCATTGGGTGGTTCTACTAGCTCCCAAACCTGATTTGAATCCATAGATTCTATCTCAGAATTCATCGCCCTTTGCCAAGATACCACATCTTTATCTTGGATTGCCTCGTCATATGTCCAGGGATCAGATTCATGTTCATCAGGGACCAAATCAGAAGATTCTTCCAAGAACATAAATCTATCAGGTTGTCTAATAACCCTCCGACTATGACGAGGTATTACTTGTATATCCTCTGTGACACACGGTGCAGTCACTTGTGGTATGTCCTCTTGTACCGTTGGTACTGAAGTAGTAACTTCCCCTCTTAATTCCTCCAGAACAATCTTGCTCATGGGCTTGTGGTTCATCACAAAGTCTTCCTCTAAAAATTGGGCATTTGTTCTAACGATCACCCTCTGATCTCTAGAACTATAGAACAAACCACCTTTCGTTCTCTAGGATAGCCTACGAACATGCATACTTCTGTACGAGATTCCAACTTACCAGCATCTCCCTTCAGCACATGTGCTGGACTATCCCAAATCCGCATATGCCTCAGACTAGGCTTTTGCCCAGTCCATAATTCTGTGAGAGTAGAAGGTACTGGTTTAGATAGTACTAAGTTCAGAATATACACTGTCATTTCCAGAGCATACCCTCAGAATGAATCTGGTAACTCAGAATAACTCATCATCGATCTAACCATCTCCATAAGAGTCCTATTCTTTCTCTCCGCCACACCATTCTGCTGGGGTGTACAAGGTGCAGACAGTTGGGATTGAATCCCAGCCTCTGATAAGTAACTTCTAAACTCTTCCAAGAGGTACTCACCACCAAGATCAGATCGTAGTGTCTTGATACTTTTACCTTGACGTTTCTCCACATCAGCCTTGAATTCTTTGAACTTGTCAAAGCATTCAGACTTGTAGAGCATCAAGTAAATGTATCCATATCTTGAATAATCATCTATAAAAGAGATGAAATATTCAAAACCACCTCTAGCCTGGATAGACATAGGACCACATAAATCAGAATGAACCAATTCTAACACATCTTTGGCTCTATACCCCTTGGCCTTAAAAGGCCTCTTGGTCATTTTACCTTCCAAGCAAGATTCGCAGGTTTGGAAATCTTCCATCACTAATGAACTCAAAGGTCCTTCAGCTATCAACCTTTGAATTCTACTCAGGTTAATATGACATTATCTTAGATGCCAAAGATATGTTTGCTTCATTTTCGAAGGTTCTTTTCTCTTATTAGATTTAGAAGATGAGTTATTTATTTTTATTTTCATCGTGGGAGTTTTTGGTTCAAGAGTGTATAAATTTCCTACCAATGCACCAGAATAGATAATCTCTCTATTCCTTTTTATAACAACTCTGTCATTAAAAGAAATAGAATACCTATCCATAAACAATTTAAAAACTAAAATCAAATTCTTTCTAAATGAGGTATATAAAGGCAATTTCTCAGAACCAAAGTTTTATTTCTATCAAAAGATAAAAAAACATCTCCCACTACAATAGCCGCCACCTTCGTAGCATTGCCCATGTAGACGGTAATCCCTCCCTCAGCTAGTCGTTTGGTTTCCTGGAACCCCTAGAAAGAGTTGCAAACATGATCAGTGTCTCTTGTATCTACACACCAGGTACCGGTAGATAACACCGCTAAGAATGTTTCAATGACTAAACTAAAAGATATACCGTTGTTCTGTTTTCGGTTGGGACAGTCCGCCTTCCAATGTCCAGTTCGCTTACAAGTGAAGCACTTGCCTTTCGGCTTCTTCACTCCTCCTTGAGATCCTCCCACCACCTTTGCTACACATTTTTCTTCTTCTTCTTTCCTTTCGGCTTAAAAGTAGAAATTGTTGGTGCAATCGGCCCAGGGCTCGAGTTTGACTCGAACTGTATTTTGATGTTAGATAAAATGCATGACATAGGATTGTCATGGGAAGTCCGACATAGGGTTGGCCACGTAAATCCAAATGTGTAGCCTTGGTGGTGAAAAGTCCAAGCATGGGGCTTGGCATGGAAAATCCAAGCATGAGGCTTGGTGTGGGAAGTCTTGAGGACTTGGTAAGTTCACTAGGATCAGGGTCCTTGAGTCGGTTACAGATGGAATTGTGAAGTCTTGCTCTTGGTGCATCCAAGGGACCTCCGGATGGGGAGTGAATGGAGTGAGGCCCAAGGGAAGCATACTTCTAGGGCAAGAGACGCGAAGGATGACATTGCGAAGGTGTGCGCTTGGTGCATCCGAGGGACGTAGGCCAAGGGAATAGAGCTTCAGTGGGGAACTCCATGAGAGGATGAGGTGGACTTGGCTAAGTGGCTAAGACTGAGTGTCGGAGGCTCAAACGTGGTGTTTTAGGATTTACCCGAAGGTCGAATGCTCAAACAACTTGGTGTTTCAGGTTTTATCCGATATCAGTCGACTGACATAGGTGCTAGTCAACTATTTTAGGTTGATTGAACTTGACCGGTGTTCGACTGACCAAGTTCTGGCCGAACAGTCGACTGCCAAGGGAGGGCAGTCGACTGCAGACACCATCAGTCGACTGATGATCGAGATCAGTTGACTGATTAGGGTGAATTAGGGAACATAACACTTTCCAGTCGAGTGATTGCGCTGAGCACTCGACTGATGGGGTTACTAGTCGCCTGATGGGTAGGATCAGTCAACTGATGGTTACCCATTGGATTTTTACAAATGTGGATTCGGCCATTTTGAGACAACGACTACAGCATCAGTCGACTGGAGGTCACGAGCAGTCGACTGATCGCCGCGAAATCAGCCCGAGGCAAGCATAAAAGGAGTAGCTTGGGGGAGGATTTCAACAAGACTTTTGGGGAGATTTTGGAGGGGAATTGCTGCTGCATTCCAGACCTTCAAGAGCCAATCCAAAGCAAGCAACAAGCAAAAGTGATCAAAGCCATTTGTATAAAGATTTCATTTGTGTTCTTTGTATTTGCTTGTATTTTTATATTACCGTTGTACTTACTTGTACGAGGTTTCTCCACCTTCGACTTGTGTCGAGGAGTTGTTGTTAGTGTCATGCGCATAACACGAGCTCGTTGAGCTCACCCGTGGAGTAGGATCCTTAAGGTTCCAAACCACGTATATCTTGTGTCGTATGCTTGTATTCTTGTTGTGTATTTGTTTTATTATCATTCTGCTACACATTAACAAGAATTGTAGACAAGCACGCGAAGAGCGATCGAATTCCACCATACACGCGATAAAAGGCTATTCACCCCCTCTAGCCAGCCACCGCATTCCAACAAGTGGTATCAGAGCTAGGAGCTTGTCGAGGACTAACCGCCAACACAAGCATGACAAGATGACCGGCTACAACATCTATCCACCAAAATTTGATGGAGACATTTCGTGGTGGAAGAAAAGGATGGAGGTATACTTTGAAACTGATTTCGATATTATGCTAAACATGGAAAGTGGTTTTGAAGTGCCTAGGGACGAAGAGTGAAAGCCAATGGAAAAATCAAAACGGACACAAGAGCAACGTCAAGAATTCAAGACAATGGTTAAAGTAACAAAAATGCTATTAGATTTAATACCTAACCATATCTTATGTAAGCTAGGAGAATACCGGGATGCCAAAGATTTATGGGACAAATTAATCAAATTCCATGAACATCCCGAACCGGCTCAATTGAAGGAGGTCGAGGAAGAATGTTCATCAATATTCGGTTCCGAGGATGTTGAAGAATTGCCATCTACATTTGAAGGTGTGGATGACTTGGTGGAAACCTCCACCTCTAGCATTGAGGGGGAGGAGAGGTCTTCCATCCCAGAACAAGATCAAGAAGAAGCTTCAACATCCGGGAGAAGTGAAAATTCCCTAGGTAACTCAAGTATTGTGATTATAAATAAAAAATACATAATATGCTTTGAGTGTAGGGAAACCGAGCATTACAAGAGAAAATGTCCAAAATTAGCTAAGAAGAAGGTATTGACATCAAAAGTCAACCCAAAGTCAAAAGATGCCGGAGTCCTTGCTAAGAAGAGTATAGAGCACATTGTGTGCCTTAAATGCAACCAAAGAGGACACTATCAAAGCCAATGCCCTAGGGGGAGGAAGAAAGGGCAAGAAGGAGCATCTCATGTAGGGGGAGCTTCCAAAGCTAACCCTAAGGTAAATTTTAATGCACCTTCAATTTCTAGGACTAAGAAGCATGCTAATTACTTTAGTTCACTTGCTATTATTAATGAAAAGCATGCTAGTAGGAACAAATATTTTTTTTTAGGTGCCAAGAATGTTGACTTACCTAAGGACAAACCTAGACACATTAATTCTAGAAAAATCCTACCTAAGGAGTCCATTAGGAGGATAGAAGAAAATTTGGGCATTAACCCCAAAAAGTCTAGGCATATGCCTAAGAAGAGTAATTCCCAAAAATCTTATGATAAATCAAAATTAGGAAAATTAGAACTAGAAAACCAAGCCTTGAGGTCAAGGCTTGAAAAATTAGAGAATACCCTAGCAAGAATGAAAAAATCATTTAAGGGGTCAAATTTTCAAAATTTAAGGCCTAGGAGGGATGAACCGTCTAAGGGCAAGAGAGGTTTGGGTGACAAACCTATGTCCTATCACAATGTTCCATTCAATTATGGAACTATTTCTAGGTCTAGGAAAACCAAGGCTAATAGGGAAGTTATCCCTAAGATTAGCCATGGTGTGTGTTTAGTGGCCAAGGACTTAAGAAAAACCAAGAAAGCCACTAAGAAGGTCAAAGGAGGAGTCGCCTCTAGAGTTGACCTAGGAAAGACCCAAATGACTAAGGTGTCAAAACATAAAAGGGTCATTAGGAAGGTATCTAGGGAAGTTATCCCTAGTGAATACCTTGTTAACCCAAGGAGCTCCAATAGGTATTGGGTTTCTAGGAGTGTGATGGATTCACGCTAGATGGGTTAGGGTGTGTCAACCCTAAGTGGAAGAGTAATTAACCTAGCCATGGTGAGTTGACACATTAGGATGTGCCAATGTGGTTGAGAAGATGAAAAATGATTAAATTGGCACAATTAGGTCTTAGGAGTAATGGTGTGTCATTTTGGGTTTTTGGCACACTAGGGGGATAAATGGCATAAAGGCAAAAATGGATTTGATTTTAGAAATGACAATTTGGGCTTAACACTTAGGTATTCTATACCTTAGTATTTTATAATTGTCATACTTTGTTTGCCTTGCCATGACATGACATCATATTTAGTTTTATCATATAAAATGTCATGATCATTTTTAGGGTTATTTCTATATGTCATGTATGCTTAGATTTCATTCACATGCCATGACATCATGATTTTGGCACATGATCTTATCTTTGTATCATTTATGTCATAATTATCATTCATGCATAAATAAAATGGATTTAAGGACTAAGGCATGAATTGAAGGGAATCAAATATTGTTGCCTAGAGATATGAATGAAACCCTAAATGAACAAAGCCCACATCTCACTAATACTTGGCTTTATGTGTTTTACACATCTAGATGCAAGTGAGATGTTTAGGAAAATTAAATTAAAGGTGTTAAAAATATTTCGAAATCATTTTGAAAAACCTTGGTGAAGTCTATCTTTTGATAGCAATCATCATTGAATGGGATGATACAAAGAGGACTCAATATTGAAGCTTTTCTTGACTTTTGAACTTTATATCAATCTCACTATTTTGTGGGTAAAATAAGTTTCTAATATTTTTCACCCATAATATTTGTGATAAGTAATGTACATACAAATTTTCATGATTTTTCAATGTATGTATATTTACTTATGATTTTCAGAAATTCATTTCTGAAAATTAAAAATTGCATTTTGCAGTTATCAGTCGACTGCCATGGATGGAAGTCGACTGATGTGGGAATGAGTCGACTGATCTCTGAGAGAGTCGACTGATAATGCTAATTTCAGGTAAACCTTGGTTTTTAGGCCCATAATCAGCTATGTTATGGTCCCCTAACCACTCCTAACCCTAGGACATGCTATGGAGAGAATTAGAAAGGGTGGAAATCCATTGGATATAGATTAGGAGAAATGTTTAGGGTGAGTATCAATTTTAAGGTGGATGAGAGTTCATTGTTGAACTTTGCCTTAATTTTGGTTGTTTAGCGTTCCTATTGGCTTAGGGACTCTCCAAGGACATTGTTGGTGCAATGGTCAAGGGGGAGCAAGCCTTTAGGGGGAGGTATCCATCATGGGAAGATGGATGTGTCTTTTTCCTCATGGGAGGAAAATTGGGAGATTGCCTCTCTTAAGTGATATGAGACTTATCACTAGAAGGATTGTAGGCATGTGTTCCTCCAAGGGAGAGATTGTAAGATCTCATTGGGATATGAGACATTCATACCCTTGGGGAAAACCTTTTTGATGTATGTCAAAAAGGGGGAGAAGTTACCAATTGGGATAGTTGGAATTCTCATTGGCATGTGAGAATTGTCAATTGGGGATAATTGGTAGACTTGAGTTTGAGGTTTTTTCAAACATCAAAAAGGGGGAGATTGTTGGTGCAATCAGCTCAGGACTCGAGTTTAACTTGAACTGTATTTTGATGTTAAACAAAACACATGACATGGGATTGTCATGGGAAGTCCAACATAGGGTTGGCCATGTAAATCCAAGTGTGTAGCCTTGGTGGTGAAAAGTCCAAGCAAGGGGCTTGGCATGGAAAATCCAAGCATGAGGCTTGGTGTAGGAAGTCTTGAGGACTTGGTAAGTTCACTAGGCTCGGGGTCCTTGAGTCAGTGAAGGATGGCATTGCAAAGTCGTGCGCTTGGTGCATCCGAGGGACCGCCTGACGGGGAGCGAATGGAGTGAGGCCCAAGGGAAGCATACTTCGAGGGCAAGAGACGCGAAGGATGACATTGCAAAGTCATGCGCTTGGTGCATCCGAGGGATGTAGGCTAAGGGAAGAGAGCTTTGGTGGGGAACTCCATGAGAGGATAAGGTGGACTTGGCCAAGTGGCTAAGAATGAGTGTTAGAGGCTCAAACGTGGTGTTTGAGGATTTACCCGACGGTCGGATGCTCAAACAACTTAGTGTTTGAGATTTTACCCAACATCAGTCGACTGGCATAGGTTCCTGTCAACTATTCTAGGTCGATTGGACTCGACCAGTGTTTGACTGACCAAGTTCTAGCCGAAAAGTCGACTGCCAAGGGAGGGCAGTCGACTGCCGACGCCATCAATTGACTAATGATGGAGATCAGTCGACTGATCGGGGCGAATTCGGGCACAGAACACTTTCCAGTCGAGTGATTGCGCCAAGCACTCAACTGATGGGGTTACCAGTCGACTGATGGGTAGGATCAGTCAACTGATGGTTATCCATTGGGTTTTTGCCAACGTGGATTCGGCCGTTGTGAGACAACGACTACAACATTAGTCGACGGGAGGTCATGAGTAGTCGACTGATCGACGCGAAGTCATCCCGAGGCAAGCATACAAGGAGTAGCTTGGGGGAGGATTTCAATAAAACTTTTGGGGAGATTTTGGAGGGGAATTGTTGCTGCATTCCAAACCTTCAAGAGTCAATCCAAAGCAAGCAACAAGCAAAAGCGATCAAAGTCATTTGTGTAAAGATTTCATTTGTGTTCTTTGTATTTGCTTGTATTTTTATATTACCGTTGTAATTGCTTGTACGAGGTTTCTCCACCTCCGACTTGTGTTGAGAAGGAGTTGTTGTTAGTATCGTGCGCATAAGACAAGCTCGTTGAGCTCACCCGTGGAGTAGGAACCTTAAGGTTCCGAACCACGGATATCTTGTGTCGTGTGCTTATAATCTTGTTGTGTATTTGTTTTATTATCATTATGCTACGCATTAGAAAGAATTGTAGAGCGATCGAATTCCACCGCACACGTGAAAAAGGCTATTCACCCCCCTCTAGCCAACCACCGACGTTCCAATAGAAACCTTTTAAGCAACCATGGCCTGAGCACTCTGACAAAAAAGCCCCTCTGCCACCTGGAGTTCTGTCAGAAGCTCTGCCAATTAATACAACCTTTTATTCATGTTGTAGTTCAGGCGAAACTTCTCAAAACTTTTAGGTCGAGATTAGAGAATGATATTAACTTGGGTTTCCCCATCGATCTCCGCTCCAAGGACTTCTAGCTCATTCAAATGAGTCATCATCTTGAGAACATGATCCCTCACGGGTGTTCCCTCAATCATGGTGGTCGTCATCAAGTTCCTCATAGCTTCCTGCCTAGCGGCCCGATTCTGGTGTCCGAAAAGTTCCTTGAGAATGAGCATCATGTCATAGGCAGTAGTCATGGCCTGATGCTGATGTTGCAATATATTTAACATAGAAGCCAAAATGTAACACCATGCCATATCATCAACCTTGATCCACTTCCTATAACTCTCTTTCTCCTTTTCACTAGAATCATCCATAGGCTTAGGAAGACACTCTTCGAAGAGTACATATTTATACTCCTCAGCAGTCAAGACAATGTCCAGATTCCGTTTCCAATCAACATAGTTAGGTCCAGTAAGTTTGTTTTCTTTCAGAATCACAGCAAGTGGGTTGAAAGCCATTTTGAAAAACCTAAGAATCACAGTGATCAATACATTAGATTTCAAAATTTATTGATTCCTCAAATAATAAAATTTTAAAATCAACCAACACCTCAAAACACCGAGAATATCGTATGCCACGATAGTGTGGACGTATATGAATTCTATATTTGTAAGAGGAGGTTTTACCCATTAATTTTATTATCCTGTCAACCTTACTTTTTGACAAATAAAATTAATAGTTGGTTCCTCTTCGATCCTATAAATAAAAGCAGTGACTCCGATGGGGAGGATACTTTTATTTGCATCTAAGTATTTACCATTACCCGATACTAAGGCAATTACCTCGGATTATGTGCCTTCCGATGGGGATGTACACACACTCCTAAATAATTTCCTATAATCATATTTGACCTAGTGATCTGCAAAACAAACTGATCTGATATGGAGGAAGACACTCAAAGCCAACGCGCAAGTTTGTTCGCATAACATGTCAAATTGTAATGGAGGCTACGGGAATTAAAAAATATCCCTCTCCCATTTAGTAATTTAAAATTGAGGAATTTTCACACAACATGCATATCAAACAATAAGTAATAAATATGAAAAAAACTTTCCAGCTATTATAGATTTTGTTTTCCAATATGCTTCCCGTCGTGTCACCACCTCGTCCGCTCCTCCCCTTACCATGCACAAGCCACAAAAGGATCCGAGCCGAGATAAACTATTTTAATTTACATCCATCGATCCTATACTCCACGAAGGAGTGTACAAAATATCTAGATCGAAAGTAAATTAAAATGAGTAGCTAAACAATGTCGTATTTAATAACAAAAATTAAATACTAATTAGCCTCGTTAACCCCGAGGATTCAAAAATTAGTTACAATCACACAAACACAATCACATACATCCACATAGACATAATAGTTGGATCTTATTGTTGGATCGAGAAGCGTCGCTAGAGGGGGGGGGGTGAATAGCTAGTGTAGAATTTCTTTTCGTTCGTTTACGTTCGTTAAAACACGAGTAGACACAGCGAAAAAAATAAGAAGACAAGTTTATTTTTACTTGGTTCACAACCCAACGGTTGCTACTCCAAGGCCCTAATGGTCCTAGACCACGTACGGAGGGCAAAGCACTATAACGTCTCCTCCTCGTTGGAGGTAGGAGACAACGATCACAAAACCGAAAGTACGAGGATGAGGCAACAAGCCTACCTCACCTCGTTATGGATAAAAACAAAGAATACAATAATAAAAGCAATTACTTGCTACTGTTGCCGACGAAGAGGATTAGAACTTGTTGTCACGTCGGTGTTATGACGGTGTTGGAACTTTGGCATTGTATGAGCACTTGAGAATAATCTTGATGATTTTTGGAGTTGGAATCCTCCCCTCCTTTTATAGATTTTGGCCTCTGAATATGTCTCCTCTTTTTTCGGAACAGATCACGAAGTTGTACAAATTTTATTACGAAGTGGCCGCGTTAAACATTATCCGTTTTGACTTAGCACAAAGGCTGATTCGTCATCATCAATCGACTGATGCCTCCCATCGATCACCAACCGATGAGCATCGATCGCCCATGTCCCATGAAAAATGGTAAATACGACAGTTTCTAACCGTCCGATCTCGACCTAGACCTTCCACAGGAAGTCTTAGTCGGATCGGCACCTACGGTCATCCCCGTAAAGAGGACACGACCTTACCATCTCTCACTCACACGAGCTTACCTCGATCGAGTGTCGCTCGACCACCGCGGCTTCCTCCGGGTGTCACTAGCCTTCAGCTCTAGCTTTAGTACTTTTCTGCACACTCGATTTAGCTCGTGAGATAACGATGTAAACTTAACTTTGTGTCTTTGCCATAATCAAAACACAGGTTCGATTATCTAGTGCCCCTGCACCAACACTTATGCCTGCAAGAAAAAAGTTAGCCTACAAACATCCTACTATTATTCAGAATAAATAATATATGATAAATGCATGAAAGTAACCGAATCCAAAACACACAAAACCGGAAACAATGGCTTTGATACCACTTGAAGGGAAAACAATGTGTTTTCCGCTTCATTGCTTCGATCGCTTGTGCATGGCAATCCTATCTCACGTCCACGGATTAAAATTTTATTAACTAAAACTAATCTGGATGGTGATGGATTGCCCAAGCAACTGATTCATCATCGTGCTATTCGATTTGAGCAGTCTCTTGAACAAACTTGTTGCTCAAGCAACCTAACCCATTTCCTCGATTAGCCGCAGAATAGATGATGTACTGATCGTTGGTTTTTGTGTTTATCTTCGGGGTCCATATCAATCAATAACATACAAATACAAAAGAACAAGAATCAAAATTAAACAATATTATACCTCTTGTTTTACCTCTTGATCTTCTATTATATTCCTATCCTCTTCTTGGATGTCGTGTGGGCGACGATCTTCCAATAATCGAATCCTCCTCGACTACGTATCTTCCCTTTTTGCTCG
Organism: Wurfbainia villosa; assembly: GCA_025175895.1. NCBI lineage: Eukaryota > Viridiplantae > Streptophyta > Magnoliopsida > Zingiberales > Zingiberaceae > Wurfbainia > Wurfbainia villosa. The sequence continues at coordinate 41,999,398 of CM046008.1, read as the reverse complement.
CTCTGAAGCTATTATTCAGTACTGCCTTTCATCCTCAGACTGATAATTTCATTAGCATATAATTGAGCCAGTTGCTCAGTCGAATAGGTCATCTTGATTGCTAGGAAGTGGGAAGACTTCGTCAATCTGTCCACGATTAACCATATAGCGTCATATCCGTTCGTCGTCTTGGGCAATCCTGAGATGAAATCCATAGAAATATCTTCCCACTTCCATTTTATAATTTGGATCGACTGCAGTGTTCCTTTAGGTCTCTGGTGTTCTGCTTTAACCCTCTGGCAGGTCAAGCAGGTACTGACATACTGAGCCACATCTCTTTTCATACCGAACCACCAGAATTTCCTTTTCAGATCTTGGTACATCTTGGTGGTTCCAGGATGCATCGCATAAGGGGTTTTGTGAGCTTCCTCAAATATCTTCTTCCGTAATTGTGGATCATCGGGAATACACAAGCGATCCCTGAGGTAGAGTACTCCACTGTCAGAGATACGAAACCCATCATCCTTTCCTTCCAGGACCTCTTGCTTGATCCTTTGAATGCTCGGGTCGCGGGCTTGCTTTTCTAATATATCATCGAACAACGTCGGTGCTATCGTCATGGTAGAAAGCCGTCTGGAAATGATTTCAACCCATAACGCATAATTTCTTTTTCTAAGGGCCGAGATAATACCGATAGAGACATCAAAGTGGCACAGGACTTCCTGCTGAGTGCATCGGCCACCTTGTTCACTTTTTCGAGATGGTAGAAGATCTCGCAATCATAATCCTTGACGAGCTCGAGCCATCAGCGTTGTCTCATGTTTAGGTCCTTCTGTGTGAAGAAATATTTTAGACTCTCATGGTCTGTATAAATCCTACACTAAGATCCATATAGATAATGCCTCCATGTTTTGAGAGTGAAGACCACGACTGCTAGCTCTAGATTGTGAGTGGGATAATTCCTTTCATGTTCCTTGAGTTGCCTAGAGGCATAGGCAATGACCTTGTCATTCTGCATGAGTACAGCTCCGAGTCACAATTTGGAAGCGTCGCTGTACATGTCGAAGCCTTCATTACTGTCCGATAGAGTAAGGATTGGAGCACTGGTCAGTCTCCTTTTCAATTCTGTGAAACTCTTTTCGCAGGCGTCCATCCATTCATACTTTTTGTTATTTCTGGTGAGAACTGTCATAGGGGCTACAATTCTAGAGAAGTTCTCTACAAACTTCCTGTAGTAGCTTGCTAGCCCAAGAAAGCTTCTGATCTCGCTGACATTATTTGGCCTGTTCCAGTTACTCACAACTTCAATCTTTATTGGGTCTACCATCACTCCGTGCTTGGATATAACATGACCCAAAAATGATACTTGATCGAGCCAGAACTGGCATTTCGAGCACTTTGCATACAGCTGCTTTTCCTGAAGAATCTGCAATACTATATTCAGCTGTTTGGCATGCTCTTCTTGGGTTCTCAAATATATCAGTATATCATCGATGAAAATGATCACGAATTTGTCGAGGAATTCCGAGAATACCCGATTCATCAGATCCATGAACATAGCAAGTGCATTCGTCACTCCGAAAGGCATAACTGCAAACTCATAATGTCCATATCTTGTTCGGAAAGCCATCTTCGGTTAGGTTTATCTAGGCTTTCGAATCCAAGGGGTTGGCTAGCGTACACCTCTTCTTTACTAAGTCCATTTAAAAATGCTGACTTGAAATCCATTTGAAATAACTTAAATCCTCGATGTGCAGCGTAAGCTAACAACATTCTAGTCTAGCTACGGGGGCATAGGTTTCATCGTAATCTAATCTTTCGACTTGACGAAAACCCTTGGCAACTAACCTTGCTTTATTTCTAACTACTAGTTTCCTCGCTGGTTCATTAAAGCATTTATCACTTACTGTTGCTCTGTGACTTGATGCTGGAGTTCAGTAACCACATGCGTAAGGTCAGGCGAGGGTGTTATCTCATCGACTCTATTATTGCGTCTTCCAGCCATGTTTATCTTCATATATTATAATAAGGCTAGTATAAGATTATCATTCATTTATTTATGCATATTTAAACTAAAGGCTAGCATAAGGTTATCATACATATATTCATGCATATTTAAACTAAAATAATTTCTTATCATACATGAAAGAAATAAAGTAGGCATTGAATTTCTTACTTGGAGTGGCAGGATTTGGAGCTTGATGTGTGTGTAGTGGAAAGACATATCTGCTCTGATACCAACCTGTCACGCCCGCCCTTTTTCAAGGTGTTGGAAGGGTGGCGCGACGCGATCATACATACATGCACTTACAGCAGAAGGCTACATATACTTCTTACAGCGGAAGACTTTAAACTTCTTTTTTTTTTCTTTCCTTTTAAACATAAAGCATGCATCATCATTTCATAAGTGCTTAGTTCAAGTTCATGACATTCAACTTAAAGGACAAAAAGTAGCGACCATTCATCATCAAGTAGAGTTCGACTCTTAACAACTAACATGCGAAACATAAAGAAAAACATGCATAAGTATGGGAAACATAAATAGATTTCCTCCACCATGCCACTACCACACACACTTTGCCCCTCCTACTGCTCCCTTTAGTATAGCCATTCTTTATCCTTATCTGCAGTACAAGGGAACATAAAACTATAAGCACATAGACTTAGTAAGATCCTTTCCTACTCACGAAAGCCCATCGAGAATTAGACATAGAGTAGTGACATGAACATTTAAGAAGATATAAGCATAGCATGCATATAAACATACAAGAACATATAAGCATAACATGCATATAAACATACAAGAACATATAAGCATAGCATTCGTATAAACATACCAGAACATATAAGCATAGCATGCAGATAAACATACAAGAACATATAAGCATAGCATGCATATAAACATACAAGAACATATAAGCATAGCATTCATATAAACATACCAGAACATATAAGCATAGCATGCAGATAAACATACAAGAACATATAAGCATAGTATGCATATAAACATACAAGAACATATAAGCATAACAATCATCTAAACATCATAATCACCTAGACATGAAATAAGGGTATATGCAAGATGCTCTTTGAAAACATATATCTTATAGGTACTTAAACATAATCTCAACATATTGGGTCCGGCATTGTACCACATACATCATCATCATAGTGCGCATCCCTAATAGACCCGAGTTAGCTAATCCAGAACCTACTAGAGTACTAGGCCCGTACTATATCCGTCAGCCTAGGGGCAACATAACATAGAAGCCCATCCTAAGCCCGTACTTATGACCGTCAGCCTAGGGCAACTAGGAGCCCATCCCATACTGGGTCCGCATTGATCGACCCGTCACGTAGAGCCCATCCCTTGGACCTTATTAGGGTCCAGCATATCATGTTCTTTATCATATCATATCATATTTCTTTTCATAACATATCATGTTCCATAACATATCATATTTCTTTTCATAAACATATCATATTCTTTATCATGGCATATAACATTTCTTTTCTTATACATATCATGTTCCTTATCATGGCATATCATGTTCCTTCTTCATAGCATATCATGTTCCTTCTTCATAACATAAAGAGTGCTCTTAGTCCCCATTCATAGGGAAGCATCTCTTAGGCATTCATCATACATACTTCTTCATCATGATGCGATGAGCATAACATAATCATACATTCATACAATTAACATGGACATAAGGTAGTGACATAAACCAATCATGCTAGCATAAAGTCTAGCTAACATCATATTTGCATTTTTATCTACATGTAGCATGGCATGGAGGATTAGTAGAGGGCATATACATGGGCTGGACGAAACCCTAACGGAGGGTTCTTAGGAGTTTACATGCTAAAACAACTTGTGCAAGGTCTACTAAACATCATACTAACATCATACACATATAGAGTATGGCATAAACATCATGAACAAGCATAACATGGTGTGGTCTAGACTACATGGGGATTCTAACAAAATTTTAAACCCTAAAAAACTTGTACAAGATCTACTAACCACATGTTAATCTCTATTACATATAGATCATGACATGGAAGGCCCTTAGGAGCCTAAGTAGACCTTGGCCGAGAGCTTCAAGGAACCTTAAGATCAATCACTTAAATCTAGCTTAGGTATCAACATGTTATCTTCATCTACATTCAAAACATAGCATGACCACATATAGATCATAGCATGTAAGACCATTAGGAGCCTTAATGGGTCTTGGCCGAGAGTTTCAAGAAGCTTAAAGATTCAACACTTAAATCTAGCTTAGCTATCAGCATATTATCTTCATCTACATTCAAAACATAACATGACTACATATAGATCATAGCATAGAAGACCATTAGGAGCCTAAATGGGTCTTGGCCAAAGTTTCAAGAAGTTTTAAGATCAAACACTTAAATCTAACTTAGCTATCAACATATTATCTTCATATACATTCAAAACATAACATGACTACATATAGATCATAGCATAGAAGACCATTAGGAGCCTAAATGTGTCTTGGCTGATAGTTTCAAGAAGCTTTAAGATCAAACACTTAAATCTAACTTAGCTATCAACATATTATCTTCATCTAAATTCAAAACATAACATGACTACATATAGATCGTAGCATAGAAAACCATTAGGAGCCTAAATGGGTCTTGGCCGAAAGTTTCAAGAAGCTTTACGATCAAACACTTAAACCAAGCCTATCTAGAAACATATTATCATCATATTCATACAAAATATAGCATAGACAATCATGGGAAGCATGAAGGAGGTCTTGGCCGAAAGTTTCATAAAGGATTTTCTTAACAACCATCAACCGAAGCAACTTGTACTGCAGGTGAGGGGATACTTACATCCTTCTCTTTATTTAGTAGTAGAAAATACCCTATGTGATGCCAAGACTAGAGCCATCTTCTTGCTTGGTTGGATTTCAGAAATGGGAGAAAGGGAAACTAGTGTTTCGGTGAGGAAGAAGAAGAGAAGGGGAGAATGACAACTTTTGTTTCTCTTGTCTCCTCATTCTCCTATTTATTCACTTGAAGGTGTCCCTTAGTCTCCCTTACCCTTATCTATCATTTCCCATACCCTTCTAATAGCACAACCTTGCTGGGCTTCTGGTTATTGGATGCATCTTAAGGTTTAGCTATCTACTTGGAGGTTTAGGGTTCAAACCCTGGGTCACTCATCCTTTTTGGCTCTATTTCTTTTATTTTTTTGAAAGAGCCCACATAAAGCCCATTATAATCATGCAAAAATTCTTGTAAAATTACTAGGAATTTTACGAGCGTTATAATCCTTCATACCTTTTAAATGTTTTGTCCTCGAAACTCAGAATAACTCTAGGTACTTCTGTTTCATGTCCTCCTCGCGTTCCCAGGTGGCTTCTTCGTACCGTTGATTTTGCCACAGGACCTTCACTAAGGGCACCTCTTTATTCCTTAGTCTTTTGACTTCTCGGTCTAGTATCTGGATAGGCCGACTTTCATAACCCAAGTCCTCTTGAACTTGCACTGTTTGTGGTTCGATCACTTGGTCTATACTGGGAATGCACTTCTTGAGCATCGAAACATGGAACACGTTGTGAATAGCCGACATCTCTTGAGGCAGCTCTAGCTCGTAATCTACCTTGCCAACTCTCTTCAGTATCGGATACGGTCCCACATAGCGTGGACTCAGCTTACCCTTCCTTCCAAATCTCATCACTCCCTTCATAGGGGCTACCTCGAGGAATACCAGATCCCCGACGTCGAATTCTAACGGTCTACGCCGCATATCTGCATAGCTCTTTTGCCAGCTATGAGTAGTTTCAATTCTTTGGCGGATGTTCTGTATAGCTCGGGTGGTGTCGTTAATGAAATCTGTTTGAAGTCCCATCCCCTTCTTTTCACCACCCTCGTACCAGCATATAGAAGATCTACATTTCCTCCCGTATAGAGCCTCGTAGGGCATTATTCCAATAGTAGCTTGGTAGCTATTATTGTAGGTGAATTCTGCCAAGCATAAGTATCGACACCAGCTTCCTTTGAAATCCAAGGTGCAAGCTCATAACATATCCTCCAGTACTTGATTCACCCTTTTGGTCTGTCCGTCAGTCTGAGGATGAAAGGCAGTACTGAATAATAGCTTCGTGCCAAGGGCCTTCTGAACACATTCCCAGAAATGGGAAATAAAGCGACCATCTCTGTCAGAAATGATGGTCTTAGGAATCCCATGTAATCTGATAATTTCCTTAGCATATAATTGAGCCAGTTGCTCAGTCGAATAGGTCGTCTTGATTGCTAGAAAGTGGGCAGACTTCGTCAATCTGTCCACGATTACCCATATAGCGTCATATCCGTTCGTCGTCTTGGGCAGTCCTGAGATGAAATCCATAGAAATATCTTCCCACTTCCATTCTGGAATTTGGATCGGCTGCAGTGTTCCTCCAGGTCTCTGGTGTTCTGCTTTAACCCTCTGGCAGGTCAGGCAGGTATTGACATACTGAGCCACATCTCTTTTCATACCGAACCACCAGAATTTCCTTTTCAGATCATGGTACATCTTGGTGGTTCCAGGATGCATCGCATAAGGGGTTCCGTGAGCTTCCTCAAATATCTTCTTCCGTAATTCTGGATCATCGGGAATACACAAGCGATCCCTGAGGTAGAGTACTCCACTGTCAGAGATACGAAACCCATCATCCTTTCCTTCCAGGACCTCTTGCTTGATCCTTTGAATGCTCGGGTCGCGGGCTTGCTTTTATAATATATCATCGAACAGCGTCGGTGCTATCATCATGGTAGAAAGCCGTCCAGAAATGATTTTAACCCGGTAACGTATAATTTCCTTTTCTAAGGGCCGAGATAATACCGATAGAGACATCAAAGTGGCACAGGACTTCCTGCTGAGTGCATCGACCACCTTGTTCGCTTTTCCGGGATGGTAGAAGATCTTGCAGTCATAATCCTTGACTAGCTCGATCCATCTGGGTTGTCTCATGTTTATGTCCTTCTGTGTGAAGAAATATTTCAGACTCTAGTGGTCTGTATAAATCCTACACTGAGCTCCATATAGATAATGCCTCCATGTTTTGAGAGCGAAGACTATGACCACTAGCTCTAGATCATGAGTGGGATAATTCCTTTCATGTTCCTTGAGTTGCCTAGAGGAATAGGCAATGACCTTGCCATTCTACATGAGTACATCTCTGAGTCCCAATTTGGAAGCATTGCTGTACATGTCGAAGCCTTCGTTACTGTCCGAAAGAGTAAGGATTGGAGCACTGGTCAGTCTCCTTTTCAATTCTATGAAACTCTTCTCGCAGGCGTCCGTCCATTCATACTTTTTGTCTTTTCTAGTGAGAACTATCATAGGGGCTGCAATTCTAGAGAAGTTCTCTACAAACATCCTGTAGTAGCTTGCATTCTTTGGCCTATTCCAGTTACTCACAGCTTCAATCTTTATTGGGTCTACCATCACTCCGTGCTTGGATATAACGTGACCCAAAAATGATACTTGATCGAGCTAGAACTCATATTCGGAGTACTTTGCATAGAGCTGCTTTTCTTGAAGAATCTGCAATACTATATTCAGGTGTTCGGCATGCTCTTCTTGGGTTCTCGAATATATTAGTATATCGTCGATGAAAACGATCACGAATTTGTTGAGGAATGCTAAGAATTCCCGATTCATCAGATCCATGAACATAGCCAGTGCATTCATCACTTCGAAAGGCATAACTACGAACTCATAATGTCTGTATCTTGTTCGGAAAGCCATCTTCGGTTAAGTTTATCTAGGCTTTCGAATCCTAGGGGTTGGCTAGCGTACACCTCTTCTTTACTAAGTCCATTTAAAAATGCAGACTTGACATCCATTTGAAATAACTTAAATCCTTGATGTGCAGCGTAGGCTAACAACATTCTAGTCTAGCTACGGGGGCATAGGTTTCATCGTAATCTAATCCTTCGACTTGACTAAACCCCTTGGCAACTAACCTTGCTTTATTTCTAACTACTGGTTTCCTCGCTGGTTCATTAAATTATTTATCACTTGCTGTTGCTCTGTGACTTGATGCTGGAGTTCAGTAACCACATGCGTAAGGTCAGGTGAGGGTGTTATCTCATCGACTCTATTACTGCGTCTTCCAGCCATGTTTATCTTCATATATTATAATAAGGCTAGTATAAGATTATCATTCATTTATTTATGCATATTTAAACTAAAGGCTAGCATAAGGTTATCATACATATATTCATGCATATTTAAACTAAAAGAATTTCTTATCATACAGGAAAGAAATAAAGTAGACATAGAATTTCTTACTTGGAGCGGCAGGATTTGGAGCTTGATGTGTTTGTAGTGGAAAGGAAGATATGCTCTGATACCAACCTGTCACACCCGCCCTTTTTCAAGGGGTTGGAAGGGTGGCGCGACGCGATCATACATACATGCACTTACAGCGGAAGACTACATATGCTTCTTACAGCGGAAGACTTTAAACTTCTTTTTTTTCTTTCCTTTTAAACATAAAGCATGCATCATCATTTCATAAGTGCTTAGTTCAAGTTCATGACATTCAACTTAAAGGACACCAAGTAGCGACCATTCATCATCAACTAGAGTTCGACTCTTAACAACTAACATGCGAAACTTAAAGAAAACATGCATAAGTATGGGAAACATAAATAGATCTCCTCCACCATGCCACTACCACACACACTTTGCCCCTCCTGCTACTCCCTTTAGTATAGCCATTCTTTACCCTTATCTGCAGTACAAGGGAACATAAAACTATAAGTACATATGCTTAGTAAGATCCTTTCCTACTCACGAAAGCCATACATCGAGAATTAGACATAGAGTAGTGACATGAACATTTAAGAACATATAAGCATAGCATGCATATAAACATACAAGAACATATAAGCATAGCATGTAGATAAACATACAAGAACATATAAGCATAGCATGCATATAAACATACAAGAACATATAAGCATAGCATTCGTATAAACATACCAGAACATATAAGCATAGCATGCAGATAAACATACAAGAACATATAAGCATAGCATGCATATAAACATACAAGAACATATAAGCATAGCATGCATATAAACATACAAGAACATATAAGCATAGCATTCATATAAACATACCAGAATATATAAGCATAGCATGCAGATAAACATATAAGAACATAGAAGCATAGCATGCATATAAACATACAAGAACATATAAGCATAACAATAATCTAAACATCATAATCACCTAGACATGAAATAAGGGTATATGCAAGATGCTTTTTGAAAACATATATCTTATAGGTACTTAAACATAATCTCAACATATTGGGCCTGACATTGTACCACATACATCATCATCATAGCGCGCATCCCTAATAGACCCGAGGTAGCTAATCTCGAACCTACTAGAGTAATAGGCCCGTACTATGTCCGTCGGCCTAGGGGCAACATAACATAGAAGCCCATCCTAATCCCGTACTTATGACTGTCGGCCTAGGGCAACTAGGAGCCCATCCCGTACTGGGTCCGTACTATGACCGTCGACCCAGGGCCACATACGAGCCCATCCCTTGGACCTTATTAGGGTCCGGTAGAAGCCATGCAGAAAGTAAAATAGCATATCATGTTCCTTATCATATCATATCATATTTCTTTTCATAACATATCATGTTCTATAACATATCATATTTCTTTTCATAAACATATCATATTCTTTATCATGGCATATAACATTTCTTTTCTTATACATATCATGTTCCTTATCATGGCATATCATGTTCCTTCTTCATAGCATATCATGTTCCTTCTTCATAACATAAAGAGTGCTCTTAGTCCCCATTCATAGGGAAGCATCTCTTAGGCATTCATCATACATACTTCTTCATCATGATGCGATAAGCATAACATAATCATACATTCATACAATTAACATGGACATAAGGTAGTGACATAAACCAATCATGCTAGCATAAAGTCTAGCTAACATCATATTTGCATTTTTATCTACATGTAGCATGGCATGGAGGATTAGTAGAGGGCATATACATGGGCTGGCCGAAACCCTAAGGGAGGGTTCTTAGGAGTTTACATGCTAAAACAATTTGTGTAAGGTCTACTAAACATCATACTAACATCATACACATATAGAGTATGACATAAACATCATGAACAAGCATAACATGGTGTGGTCTAGACTTCATAGGGATTCTAACAAAATTTTAAACCCTAAACAACTTGTACAAGATCTACTAACCACATGTTAATCTCCATTACATATAGATCATGGCATGGAAGGCCCTTAGGAGCCTAAGTAGGCCTTGGCCGAGAGCTTCAAGGAACCTTAAGATCAATCACTTAAATCTAGCTTAGGTATCAACATGTTATCTTCATCTACATTCAAAACATAGCATGACCACATATAGATCATAGCATGGAAGACCATTAGGAGCCTTAATGGGTCTTGACCGAGAGTTTCAAGAAGCTTAAAGATTCAACACTTAAATCTGGCTTAGCTATCAACATATTATTGAAGGGTTTTGCTTATCGAGTCTGTGAGGGGAAACTTCGCTTCCCCTTCACCTCGGTAGCTTGTCCATGGCGATCCCTTCGATGTCCCCAGATAAAAAAAAAATTAATCCTAGACAAAAGGGATTGCCCAAACCACCAAGTCATTGTTGTGCTATTCGTTTAGAGAGGTCACTTGAACAAACTAGTTGTTCAAGCGACCATCCTCTATTCTACGAGTAGCCGCGGAATAGACGATGTCCGGATCGTCGGTTTTTGTGTTTATACTCGGGATCCATGTATTATTTAGCCATTTACATATTTATAACATGCTTATAATTGAAAAACAAAAACAAGCAGCAAACAAAAGGAGAAAGTAGAATAGGTATACCTCTCGATCTTCTAATGTATGACCTTCCTCCTTTTGGACATCGTGTGGGCGATGATCCACCAAAAGTCGAAGCTCCTAGATGCCAAATCTTCCTTCCTTGCTCTTCCAAAGCAATAGGAAGAATAGAAACAAGGTTTTTCTCCTCTCTAGAAACAACCAACAAGGAACTAAAACTATCCTTGCCGCCGGCCAACTAGGTGAAGGAAAAGATGGTGGAAAACAACCAAGACACCAAGGGAAGCCCTATATCTTGTTTCCACCACCTAAGGAGAAGGAGAAGAGAGCTTTTGGGCGCTGGACAAGGCTGGAAAAGAGGTTGGAGAGGTGCTGGACATTGGCCAAAAGAGGAAGAAGAAGAGAAGAATACCTTCCTTATTTGGTGCCACCCTTGCCTCCAAACCCTAATCCTAATCCTATCTCAACTAGGATTCCTTCTTGCCGCCCAAACCCTAGCTCTCCTTCAATTATTCCATGCCAACTCCCTTGACATCCTTTTATAGAGTTAGGGATAAGTCATGAATTAATATAATCCATTGGTTCTAGGGATTTAATCTCAACCGTCAGATCTAGAGATTTAATCTCAACCGTCGGATCTTAGAGATTTAATCTCTACATATGGATCTTAGAGTTTTGTTTCTATCCATTGGATCTAAGCTTCATGAGGTGTTAATAGGCTACATTAGGGACCATGAGGAGGAGTTGGGTCTTGGCTACCCATGGATCAAGCTCACATAAAGTCCGATCCACTAATGATGATCCAATCCACTAAAGGTTCATGATTGATCTACCTCACCAACCCCCATATGATAATATGGGCTCCATATATTATTTGTACATTTTCTCCCCGTGTTTAAGATCTCGAATGTCCGTCGATTAATTAATTTACTGACCATTAATTAATCAATATCTAACTCCTTGAGTAGTACCACTCAACCTTTTCATCATGCCGGACCAAGTCCACCTGCAGGGTTTACATGAAGAACCTTATGAGCTCCTCAAGGGGACATCATCATCCTAATATATAGGACACGGTTTCCTCCTATAATCAACGGCACACCATATAAATAATATCATCTCCCAACTTACCGAGTCTATCGATTTAATCTATAAATCTCGCCCATTGGTAAATCAAAGAGATGAGTACTAGGTATATGTGCCCGTTATTATATCGGGATTAAGAGAATGTACTAAATAATATCTGAGGTCCGATTCGATTATGTTGTCAGCAATAAATCGAATCACCTCTAAGTCGGTCCTGCTCAATACACACAAAGTGTACTAGTGTGATTCTATGGTCAAGACAAACCAATACCAAACCACACTACAACCATTCCGATGGTTTGTCTAAAGTCATCTCAGTTGTGAGCCTTTACTTATACTTTTCAAGGGGCCGATAACATGATCTCCTATGTGACACCACACACCATGTTATCTACAATGTAAAGTATTAGACAAGATTGCATAACCATAAAAATATGCAAACAATGATCATGTGATTCTTATTTCAAAATAAAGGTGTTCATACAAAAGATAGACTTTTCAGTATACATCCCTACAATTATCTTCATCTACATTCAAAACATAACATAACTACATATAGATCATAGCATAGAAGACCATTAGGAGCCTAAATGAGTCTTGGCCAAAAGTTTCAAGAAGCTTTAAGATCAAACACTTAAATCTAACTTAGCTATCAACATATTATCTTCATCTACATTCAAAACATAATATGACTACATATAGATCATATCATAGAAGACCATTAGGAGCCTAAATGGTTCTTGGCCGAAAGTTTCAAGAAGCTTTAAGATCAAACACTTAAATCTAACTTAGCTATCAACATATTATCTTCATCTACATTCAAAACATAACATGACTACATATAGATCATAGCATAGAAGACCATTAGGAGCCTAAATGGGTCTTGGCCGAAAGTTTCAAGAAGCTTTAAGATCAAACACTTAAACCAAGCCTATCTAGAAACATATTATCATCATATTCATACAAAACATAGCATGGACAATCATGGGAAGCATGAAGGAGGTCTTGGCCGAAAGTTTCATAAAGGATTTTCTTAACAACCATCAACTGAAGCAACTTGTACTGCAGTAGAGGGGATACTTACATCCTTCGCTATGTTTAGTAGTAGAAAATACCCTATGTGATGCTAAGACTAGAGCCCTCTTCTTGCTTGGTTGGATTTTGGAAATGGGAGAAAAGGAAACTAGGGTTTCGATGAGGAAGAAGAAGAGAAGGGGAGAATGACAACTTTTGTTTCTCGTCTCCTCATTCTCCTATTTATTCACTTGAAGGTGCCCCTTAGTCTCCCTTACCCTTATCTATTATTTCCCATACCCTTCTAATAGCACAACCCTACTGGGCTTCTGGTTATTGGATGCATCTTAAGGTTTAGCTATTTACTTGGAGGTTTAGGGTTCAAACCCTGGGCCATGCATCCTTTTTGACTCTATTTCTTTTATTTTTTTGAAAGAGCCCACATAAAGCCCATTATAATCATGCAAAAATTCTTGTAAAATTGCTAGGAATTTTACGGACGTTACAGGAAGAATACAAACTTCGTTCTTCTCCTTGCTTGTGCCGACCACCAAACTCCAAGTGTGGTTACCGTTGGCCCTAGGAGAGGGAGAGGAGGTATCGGCCAAGAGAGAAAGAGCTATTGTTGCCGCCGGCCCTAGGAGAGGGATAGGAGGCACCAGTCAAGAGAGAAAGAGCTCTTGTTGCTGCCGGCCCTAAGAGAGGGAGAGGAGGCGCCGACCAAGAGAGAAAGAGCTCTTGTTGCCGCCGGCCCTAGGAGAGGAAGAGAAGGTGGCACCGACCAAGGGAGAAAGAAGAGAAGGAAACCCTAAACCTTCTTGTGTCACCGACCCTAGGAAACAAAAACCCTAGCACACCCTTGCCTTGCCGCCCAAGCCTCTCCAATGCCAACCCTTTTATTGCCTTAGGTTTAGGCTTCATGAGTTATTTATAATAGGCTATAATAGGGACCATGAGGAGGAGTTGGATCTTAGCCACCCAATGGATCTGAATCACATAAACCCGATCCATTAATGATGATCCATTTCACTAGAGGATCATCATTGATCTACCTCACCAACCCCATAATTAAATATGGGCTCCACATATTATTTGTACAAAATATCTCCCCGTGTTTAAGATATTGAATGTCCATTAATTAATTAAATTACTGACAATTTAATTAATTAATATCTAACTTCATGAGTAGTACCACTCATCCTTATCATCATGTTGGACCAAGTCCACCTGCAGGATTTACATGATGAACTTTATGAGCTCCTCAAGGGGACATCGTCATCCTAGTGCATAGGACACAGTTTCCTCCTATAATCAATGACACACTATGTAAATAATATTATTTCCCAACTTACTAGGCCTATCGATTTAACACATAAATCTCGCTCATTGGTAAATCAAAAAAATCAATACTAAGTACATGTGCCCGTTATTATATCGGGATTAAGAGCATGTACGCCATAATATCTGAGGTCTGATTCAATTATATAGTCAGTATAAATTGAATCACCTCCGAATCGGTCCTGCTCAATCCACACAATGTGTACTAGTGTAATTCTATTGTCAAGATAAACCAATACCAAATTACACTACAACCATGCCAATGGTTTATCCAAAACCATCGTGGTTGTGAGCCTTTACTTATACTCAACAAGGAACTGATAACATGATCTTCTGTGCGACACCACACACCATGTTATATACAATGTAAAGTATCAAACAATATGCATAAATATAAAATGCAAATAATGATCATGTGATTCTTATTTCAAAATGAAGATGTTCATACAAAGTCTAGGCTTTCAGTATACATCCCAACAATCTCCCACTTATACTAAAAGACTATGCTGCCATCAAACTGCCATACATCTGATTCCCATTCCCTCCACATACCTATCAAAAGCTCTCGCTGGAAGGGCCTTAGTGAAAGGATCTGGCAGGCTATCATTTGATGCAATCTTGGCAACAACAACTTCTCCTCGCTTTATGATCTCTCATATTAGTTGGTACTTGCGCTCTATGTGTTTACTTGCCTTATGGGCTCGTGGTTCCTTCGAGTTTACAACTGCACCACTGTTATCACAATAAATTGTGATAGGTCTGGGCAAACCAGAAATCACATCCAAGTCCATCAAGAAGTTCCTGAGTCATACAACTTCTTTGGCTGCCTCAGAGGCTGCCACATACTCAGCTTCCATGGTGGAGTCTGCCACGCATTTCTGCTTAACACTCCTTCATATAATGGCTCCACCTCCCAAAGTAAACACAAAACTTAAGGTAGACTTACTGTTATCCCTATCTAATTGGAAGTCAGAATCTGTGTAACCCACAGGGAGTAATTGATCTGCCTGGTATTCCAGCATATAATCCCTAGTCCTTCTCAGGTACTTCAATATATGCTTTACCGTAGTCCAATGTCCCTATCCTAGATTACTCTGATATCTTCTAACCATGCCCACGACAAAGTATATATCCGCCCTCGTACATAACATAGCATACATGAGGCTTCCTACTGCCGAAGCATAAGAAACCGCCTTCATCTCCTCTATCTCCTTTGATGTTCTAGGACACATCTCTTTAAATAAAGGTATTCCATGCCTAAAAGGTAGACAACCTTTCTTGGAGTTCTGTATGCTAAAACGAGCTAGAATAGTGTCTATGTATAAAGCTTGAGATAAGCACAACATCCTTTTCTTGTGATCCCTTATAACCTTGATCCTAATGATGTGTCCCACTTCTCCCAAGTCCTTCATATCAAATTGTTTGGACAACCATACCCTTACGTCTAATAACACTTTGACATTGTTGCCAATGAGCAAAATGTCATCTACGTATAGTACAAGAAATACCACTACGTTTCCGTCACATTTCTTCTATACACAAGACTCATCCTAACTTTGAATAAATCCATATGACTGGATTACCTCATCAAAGCAGATGTTCCAAGATCTCGAAGCTTGCTTTAATCCATAAATGGACCAATTAAGCTTGCACACAAGATGCTCTTTGCCCTTTGCAAAGAATCCCTCTGGTTGTTCCATATAAATGTTTTCTTCAAGACTTCCATTAAGGAAAGTTGTCTTGACATCCATTTGCCAAACCTCATAATCCATATGAGAAGCAATAGACAAGAGAATCTGGATAGACTTAAGCATGGGTACCGACGAAAAGGTCTCCTCATAATCGATACCCTCTTTCTGAGTATACGCTTTCGCAACAAGCCTTGCTTTGAAGGTCTCTACCTTCCTATATGATCCTCTCTTTCTTTTGTAGATCCACTTGCATCCAATGGTTTTTACACCATTGGGTGGTTCTACTAGCTCCCAGACCTGATTTGAATCCATAGATTCTATCTCAGAATTCATCGCCCTTTGCCAAGATACCGCATCTTTATCTTGGATTGCCTCATCATATGTCCAGAGATCAGATTCATGTTCACCAAGGACCAAATCAGAAGATTCTCCCAAGAACATAAATCTATCAGGTTGTCTAACAACCCTCCCACTACGATGAGGTATTACTTGTGTATCCTCTATGACACGTAGTGCAGTCACTTATGGTATATCCTCTTGTACCGTTGGTACTGAAGTAGTGACTTCCCCTCTTAATTCCTTCAGAACAATCTTGCTTATGGGCTTGTGGTTCATCACATAGTCTTCCTCTAAAAATCGAGCATTTGTGCTAACGATCACCCTCTAATCTCTAGGACTATAGAACAAACCACCTTTCATTCCTCTAGGATAGCCTACGAATAGGCGTACTTCTGTATGAGATTCTAACTTACCAGCATCTCCCTTCAACACATGTGCTGGACTACCCTAAATCTGAATATGTCTCAGACTAGGCTTGCACCCAGTCTACAATTCTATGGGAGTAGAAGGTACTGATTTAGATGGTACCAAGTTCAGAATATACACTGTCGTTTCCAGAGCATACCCCAGAATGAATCTGGTAACTCAGAATAACTCATCATCGATCTAACCATCTCCATAAGAGTCCTATTTTTTTGCTCTGCCACACCATTCTGCTGAGGTGTACAAGGTGCAAACAGTTTGGATTGAATCCCAGCCTCTGATAAGTAACTTCTAAACTCTCCCAAGAGGTACTCATTACCACGATCAGATCGTAGTGTCTTGATACTTTTACCTTGATGTTTCTCCACATCAGCCTTGAATTCTTTGAACCTGTCAAAGCATTCAGACTTGCGGCGCATCAAGTAAATGTATCAATATCTTGAATAATCATCTATAAAAGAGATGAAATATTCAAAACCACCTCTAGCCTGGATAGACATAGGAACACACAAATCAGAATGAACCAATTCTAACACATCTTTGGCTCTATACCCCTTGGACTTAAAAGGCCTCTTGGTCATTCTACCTTCCAAACAAGATTCATAGGTTGGGAAATCTTCCACCACTAATGAATCCAAAGGTCCATCAGCTATCAATCTTTGAATTCTACTCAGGTTAATATGACCTTATCTTAGATGCCAAAGATACGTTTAGTTCATTTTCGAAGGTTCTTTTCTCTTATTAGATTTAGAAGATGAGTTATTTATTTCTATTTGCATCATGGGAGTTTTTGGTTCAAGAGAGTATAAATTTCCTACCAATGCACCAGAAAAGATAATCTCCCTTTTCCTTTTTATAACAACTCTGTCATTAAAAGAAATAGAATACCCATCCAAAAACAATTTAGAAATTGAAATCAAATTCTTTCTAAATGAAGGTACATAAAGGCAATTTCTCATAACCAAAGTTTTATTTCTATCAAAAAATAAATAAACATCTCCCACTGCAATAGCCGCCACCTTCGTAGCATTGCCCATGTAGACAGTAATCTCTCCCTCAAAAAGTCATCAGGTTTCCTGGAACCCCTACAAAGAGTGCAGACATAATTAGTGGCTTCCGTATCTACACACTAGGTACCGGTAGATAACATCACTAAAAATGTTTCAACGACTAAACTAAAAGATATACCTTTGTTATGTTTCCAGTTGGGATAGTCCGCCTTCCAATGTCCAGTCTGCTTGCAAGTGAAGCACTTGCCTTTCGACTTCTTCACTCCTCCTAAGATCCTCCTGCCACCATTGCTACACCTTGTTTCTTCTTCTTCTTGCCTTTCAGCTTAGAAGTAGAAACCTTTTGAGCAACCATGGCCTGAGCACTCTGACGAAAAAGCACCTCTGTCACCTGGAGTTCTATCAGAAGCTCCGCCAATAAATACAACCTTTTATTCATGTTGTAGTTTAGGCGAAACTGCTCAAAACGTCTAGGTAGAGATTGGAGAATGATATCAACCTGGGTTTCCCCATAGATCTCTGCTCCAAGGACTTCCAGCTCATTCAAATGAGCCATTATCTTGAGAACATGATCCCTCACGGGTGTTCCCTCAATCATGGTGGTTGTCATCAAGTTCCTCATAGCTTCCTGCCTAGCGACCCGATTCTGGTGTCTGAAAAGTTCCTTGAGATTGAGCATCATGTCATAGGCAGTAGTCATGGCCTGATGCTGATGTTGCACTACATTTGACATAGAAGCCAAAATGTAACACTGCACCATCTCATCAGCCTTGATCCACTTCCTATAACTCTCTTTCTCCTTTTCACTAGAATCAGCTGTAGGTTTAGGAAGACACTCTTCGAAGAGTACATATTTATATTCCTCAGCAGTCAAGACAATGTCCAGATTCCGTTTCCAATCAACATAGTTAGGTCCAGTAAGTTTGTTTTCTTTCAGAATCACAGCAAGTGCGTTAAAAGCCATTTTGAAAAACCTAAGAATCACAATGATCAATACATTAGATTTCAAAATTTATTGATTCCTCAAACAATAAAATTTTAAAATCAACCAACACCTCAAAACACCGAGAATATCGTATACCATGATAGTGTGGACGTATACAAATTCTACATTTGTAAGAGGAGGTTTTATCCATTAATTTTATTATCCTATCATCCTTATTTTTTGACAAATAAAATTAGTAGTTGGTTCCTCTTCGGCCCTACAAATAAAAGCAGTGACTCCGATGGGGAGGATACTTTTATTTGCATCTAAGTGTTTACCATTACCCGATAATAAGGCAATTACCTCGGATTATGTGCCTTTCGATGGGGAAGTACACACGCTCCTAAATAATTTCCTATAACCATATTTGACCTAGTGATCTGCAAAACAAACTCATCCGATATGGAGGAAGGCACTCAAAGCTAACGCGCAAGTTTGTTCGCATCACATGTCAAATTGTAATGGAGGCCGAGGGAATTAAAAAATATCCCTCTTCCACTTAGTGATTTAAAATTGAGGAATTTTCACACAACATGCATATCAAACAATTAGCAATAAATATGAAAAAAAACTTTCCAATTATTATGGCTTTTGTTTTCCAATATGCTTCCTGTCGTGTTGCCTCCTCGTCCGCTCCTCCCTTTACCATGCGCAAGCCACAAAAGGATCCGAGCCGAGATAAACTATTTTAATTTACATCCATCGATCCTATACTCCATGAAGGAGTGTACACCATATCTAGATCGAAAGTAAATTAAAATGAGCGGCTAAACAATGTCGTATTTAATCACAAAAATTAAATACTAATTAGCCTCATCAACCCCGAGGATTCAAAAATTAGTTACAATCACACACACACACAATCACATAAATCCACATAGCCATAATAGTTGGATCTTATGCCCGCAAGCAAAAAGTTAGCCTACTCACATCCTACTCTTATCTAGCATAAATAATATATGATAAATGCATGAAAGTAATCGAATCCAAAACATACAAAACCGAAAACCGTAGCTCTGATACCACTTGAAGGGAAAATGATGTGTTTCCCACTTCGTCACTTCGGTCACTTGTGCATAGCGATCCTATCTCACATCCCCGAATTTAAATTTTATTAACTAAAACTAATATGGACGGAGATGGATTGCCCAAGCAATCGATTCATCATCGTGCCATTTGATTTGAGCAGTCGCTTGAACAAACTTGTTGTTCAAGCAACCTAACCCATTTCCTTGATTAGCCGCGGAATAGATGGTGTACGGATCGCCGGTTTTTTTGTTTATCTTCGGGGTCCATGTCAATCAATAACATACAAATAAAAAAGAACAAGAATCAAAATTAAACAAGATTATACCTCTTGTTTTACCTCTTGATCTTCTATTGTATTCCTATCCTCTTCTTGGACGTCGTGTGGGCGACGATCTTCCAAGAATCGAAGCCTCCTAGACCACGTATCTTCCCTTACTTGCTCGCTCTGAACAAGGGAAGAATACAAACTCCCTTCTTCTCCTTGCTTGTGCCAACCACCAAACTCCAAGTGTGGTTGCCGTTGACCCTAGGAGAGGGAGAGGAGGCACCGGCAAAGAGAGAAAGAGCTCTTGTTGCCGCCGGCCCTAGGAGAGGAAGAGAGGGTGGCGCCGGCCAAGGGAGAAAGAAGAGAAGGAAACCCTAAACCTTCTTGTGCCGCCGGCCCTAGGAAACAAAAACCCTAGCACACCCTTGCCTTGCCGCCCAAGCCTCTCCAATGCCAGCCCTTTTATTGCCTTAGGACTAGGCTTCATGACATATTTATAATAGGTTACAATAGGGACCATGAAGAGGAGTTGGATCTTGGCCACCCAATGGATCCGAACCACATAAACCCGATCCATTAATGATGATTCATTCCACTAGAGGATCATCATTGATCTACCTCACCAACCCCATAATTAAATATGGGCTCCACATATTATTTGTACAAAATATCTCCCCGTGTTTAAGATATCG
This sequence comes from Wurfbainia villosa, assembly GCA_025175895.1. Taxonomy (NCBI): domain Eukaryota; kingdom Viridiplantae; phylum Streptophyta; class Magnoliopsida; order Zingiberales; family Zingiberaceae; genus Wurfbainia; species Wurfbainia villosa. The sequence goes on along the minus strand of CM046008.1, from coordinate 41,978,680 downwards.
AATGTCCATTAATTAATTAAATTACTGATAATTTAATTAATTAATATCTAACTCCATGAGTAGTACCACTCATCCTTATCATCATGTTGGACCAAGTCTACCTGCAGGATTTACATGATGAACTTTATGAGCTCCTCAAGGGGACATCATCATCCTAGTGCATAGGACAAGATTTCCTCCTATAATCAACGACACACCATGTAAATAATATTATTTCCCAACTTACCAGGCCTATCGATTTAACACATAAATCTCGCCCATTGGTAAATTAAAGAAATCAATACTAAGTAGATGTACCCGTTATTATATCGGGATTAAGAGCAAGTACACCATAATATCTGAGGTCTGATTCAATTATATAGTTAGTATAAATTGAATAACCTTTGAATCGGTCCTGCTCAATACACACAAAGTGTACTAGTATAATTCTATGGTCAAGATAAACCAATACCGAATTACACTACAACCATGCCAATGGTTTGTCCAAAACCATATTGGTTGTGAGCCTCTACTTATACTCTACAAGGAACTAATAACATGATCTTCTGTGCGGCACCACACACCATGTTATCTACAATATAAAGTATCAGACAATATGCATAAATATAAAATGCAAATAATGATCATGTGATTCTTATTTCAAAATGGAGATGTTCATACAAAGGCTAGACTTTCAGTATACATCCCAATAATCTAGAGATCGATCAATTTCGTCGTATTCGAATGCAGAAGGTTCCCGAGTCATTTATTAGATTTTTTGATCAATGAGTGATATCCCGATCAGTCGACTTATGGTCTATTCGTTGGAACTTATCCAATGTGGCTCATGCCGTTGTGAGACAACGGCCTACAGGAGCAGTCGACTGCTAGGTGAAAATCAGCCCGAATGCAGGTTATAAAAGAAGTTCATGGGGAGGATTTTTGGCAACATTTTCTTGGGTGATTTGGAGCGATTTTCTGGGGCAAATAAGGGTCTTCAAGGCTAGTCCAAGGCAATCAACAAGCAAGCCTCCAAAAGATCGATTGTAAAGTTTTCTTTGCATTCTTTTATTGTAATTCATTTGTAATTGCTTGTATTTCATTCTTATTATTGTAAGAACTATTGTAAGAGGTTTTCTCCACCTTCGAATTGTTCCGAGAAGGAGTTAGTGATTAGTGGTTGCATTTGCATCGCTAGGGCTCGTTCGAGCCCAACCCGTGGAGTAGGAACCTTGAGGTTCCGAACCATGTTATATTTTGGTGTTGTGTTTGTGATCTTGTTGTATTTATTTTATTATTGTATATTCCACTGCATATAACAAGTGTTGTAGACAAGCAAGCAATCGAATTCGATCAAGCAACAACGAACGACGCTATTCACCCCCCTCTAGCGGGTGCAGAGATCCTAACAAGGGTGAGGTGGCCTTTTTGGATAGAACTTGATCTCAACGTCTAGGGGGTTGGAAGTCTATAAAAGAAGGGGGGTTTCCCCCTTTTGGTCATCATTCTAAGCTCTCCAAATGCCTCCGCAACGTCCTACTCTACGACGACAAAGTGCTGTTGAAATGCCGATGACACGAGCTCAACCTGTTAGTAATATATGAGAGATGTCCTAAGGCAATCGCCTTATGTATGAACCATTTATATGATAAATGAAGATTCACTATTTGAGTATACATGTTTCATGTATTTGATTGGATCTTAAACTCATTTACTGAATGTCCACGATACGATTCACAGCATGAGAGAATTTGTGATTGGATCACAACTAGTGAGTATCTCTACATGTGTAATTGTGATGTATCGTAATTATCCCTAGTCGATGAATTGATGGATTTGGACACCATCAATTACGCCGAGACTAGCACGAGGTATACTCCTTGGTGTATCCAAGTAGCCGATTCTCCGGGGAGACATTGTGATGTCCGGAGTTAATCGTGGATGCTAGTTATGGTAACTAGTTCATTGGAGTGACCAAAGTAAGACTTCATATGGTTCTCTGCATATATAGATATGTCAATGAAGTTCTTCTGTGGCTTAAGTGCGATGTTCCTTTGACTTGCGGTATTCAAGTCATCTTGATCATGGAGACTTATGCTTTGACATCTTAAGCAAACATCTCTAAGGAGATGTGGACCCGGATGATTGGGTATAAGTCGAGTGATCGAAGGTGTTTGAATAGCCTATAAAGGATTCACCACTCCTTGCGAGGAGATGTATACCCATGGCCTCGTCGGATTGTTACTAAAGTCTTTGGCCAAAGCATTACATGTTTAGAGTAAGGTACTCTTCGATACATGTGGAGTAACTAGAATCCGTGGGACGAGGAAATGATACTTGGGCTAGGTGTGGCGTAGTCGACCTAGTGGGGACTGACACAATAGACCATGTCCTGAACCAAGTGGGTATAAGATGAGTGAAGGGAATGGGGCACGATTCATTCGAGCTACTGAAGGGTTTCAGAAATAGTTCTGGATCAACCGCTGATCTTTTCGGTTAATTGGGGATCATGATGTACTACTAGGTGCCACTCATGATCGTTCTATAATTAATGGTTAATTATAGACGGCCAACATAAACCGAGAACCTATTTGGTCACACGCACAACGAGCGTAATCCAAAGGATTTAAAACGAGCTTGAGAATGGGATTCTCAGACCGAGAGAAACTAGGTTTGGTTGGACCAAACATAAAGCGAGCATGAAATCGTTTCAGTCGCAATGGAAGCGTGGATGGGCCGCGTCTTATGAAGATGTAATGGATGAACCAAAATGGTTTGGTTCTAATCCAATGGATGAGAATAAACCAAAGGGGTTTGGTTTATTTTAAACGAATGAACCAAAAGTTGGTTCGGTTCGTTTTAACTTAAAATAAACCATCATGGTTTGGTTTATTTTAACTTATCTTGATGGAGCGGGTTAACGGGCTTTATGAATATGATCCATTAACCATTAAGAGAATTAGTTCTCTATAAAAGAGGCCTTAATGGATAATTAAGCCCTAATCCAAAAACCCTAGCCTTTGAGTTGCCGCCCACCCTTGGAGTTGCTCGGCGCCAACCCTAGGCTGCCGCCCAGCTTGTTGTGCCGCCTTCATCTCCTTGTCGGCGTCCAAGCTTCAGCCGGTGAACCCTCCGGCGACCCTCCGGTGATCTTCCTAGGCCTCGGTGAAAAGGTGAGCACTTGGCTTCCTTGTTTTGGCCGGCGCCTACTCCTCCACCAAGCTGTCCAGTTTTCTGGACAGCTTCTTCTCCTCTCGTCAGAGCGTCGTTTGGACGACGGTTAGAGCTCCGACAGCGGATAACTTACCGGGGATTCGATCTCCGGTAATCCTCTGAGGTGGAGGACGAAGGATTCGTCAATCGGTTGACGAATACCTCTCCGGAGAAGCGAGTTTTGAGGACTCGTTTTGTATCCGAATTTGGATTCGGATCGTGATCATCTCTCGATCACGTCGTCTTCAACACGAGGCTAGTAACCCGTACGAAGACGAAGCTCGTGGCTTAGCGAAGTCATCCCGAGGAACTCGGCGTGGATACGGATAGAGACGATTCTAGCGAGGATCGTTCCGGTTGATGCCGTTCCCGCTACACGTCATACGAAAGGTATAACGTAGATAAATTTCCTTTTATTGCAAATTTAAATTTACAGTTATGTCTACACTTGTTGTAATATGCATGCGTGTGTTGTGTGTGTTGTAATAAATAGGAGTATTTATTATTTTTATTGCTTCCGCTGTGTTCATGTTTACGAAACATGATCGAACACACACACGCCGCGGTGCCGGAAACCCAACAGTGGTATCAGAGCCCAGGTTGTGCTTCGACATAATCGTAAAAATGGTTTTGCGATAGTCATAATGTATTTCTGGAAATTTTCTAATTTTGGAAATTTAGAAGTATTTATGGAAATTTTTCAATTTTGGAAAGTCTAGAAGTATTTATGGAAATCTTCCACTTTTGGAAAGTTGGAAGTATTTATGGAAATTGATATTTTCCATAAATAAAATATTTGATTAGATTCTGGAAATTTGTTTCCTAATTTAATCATGATTTGATTTGGAAAATCAAATCTTAAAATATTTTATTTCCATAAGTAGTTTTAATGATTTAGGAAATTGGTTTCCTAAATAGATTTTCCTTAATCAAATAATTCCATGAATAAAATATGTGATTAGATTTGGAAATTTGTTTCCTAATTTAATTATGATTTGATTTGGAGAATCAAATATTAAATATATTTTATTTCCATAAATAGTTATGACATATAAGGAAATATATACATGACATAATTGTATGCCATGTAATTGCATTAGATGCATAACATTATGCCATGCGTGTCGTGACATGTAGATGTATGCCATGTATGCCATGCCATGTAGATAATAGTTATTTGCATGCAAAGAGGATGAGACATAAAAACCCTTAAACAATATTAAAGCCTACACCTTCCATTAATATGGTTAGAACCAGAGTTCCGTTTCTTGTTTGGGTTGTTGGACTCTCTCCAAGCCCGGCTCGAACCCGAATATGTTCAAACCATGGAATAGTTTAATACTAATATGGTAAGAGTCAGAGGTCAATCGTTAGCTTTGGTTGTTGGACTCTCTCCAAGCTGGGCTAATTGGTTGAATGCGCTCTAACCATATTAAAACTATGTCCCGATTAATGGGTTGGCTTTAACCTGGAGCATCGGCTTGTTGGACTCTCTCCAAGGTCGATGTAAAGGGAGGTGAAGTTGGGTGCTATGCATATGATGCATACTTGTTAATGTGTCAACAACCCGATGTATGTGTGAACATTCAATTAGTTGATAGCACATTGTGATAGTTGCATATACGTGATATGCAATCGGTATAGAAGATACCTACCGTCGTAGTTATGAATGGCTTGTTGGACTCTCTCCAAGGTTGTTCATAACTATGATGGATATCAGCCCATTCGGAGATGGACCTACAATCTCCCGAAGTGATTTTGGGGTTTTTGAAATTCGAAAAATGAATGGGATTTATAAATGTATATTAATGCATTTTAAAAAAATCATTTTCTCATATATGCTCGTTTTGTATTTCTAAGATTGATCATGATGTCTTTGAATTTGCGTTCCATTTTGGATTCGAATAAATTGACTGGGCCGAGCTTCTTGGACTGTCTTAGAAGCTTGAGAATTGTTCTCAAGGTTGAAAAGCTTGCAAATGTCCTCGAAGCGCCTCTTCCCGCCCGTCCTAGTGACGATGCAACTCTGGACCAATTGTTGGCCTATCAGAAACATGTGAGTGATTTTGAACAAATGAGTTGCATCATGCTAGCCGCGATGGAACCCAAGCTACGAAAGCAGCATGAGCATATGGATGCTCATATCGTAGTCCTTCATCTTTGTGAGTTGGTTGATGAGCAAGTGAGATTCGAAAGGTTCAAAGTCTCAAAGCTCCTCTTCACCTCTGAGATGCTAGAAGGTTCATCTGTGGTACTGCTCAATATCTTTGAAGACCTGGAGTCTTCTCGAGAAGCATGGCAGGATGGTGCTATTATTTGATTCCTCGAAGAAAGGTTCTAAGAGGAAGTCAAAGGAGCAGCAGAAGGGAAAGAAGAGAAAGGCTAAGAATGTAGAACTAGCACAAAAGGAAACTTGCCATCATTATGGCAAGGAGAGCCATTTGCGAAGAAAGTGCAAGATTTATCTTGAGTCCATGAAGAAGGATAAGGCATCGGATGCCCCATCTTCTTCAGAAATCTTCCTTATTGATTGTCATTCTATTTCCTCAGACACTTGGGTATTTGATACTGGGTGTGCCTCACATATATGTAATGACATACATGGGCTAAGGAATAGAAGAAGACTCGTCAAGGGAGAGTCAAATTTGCGTGTTGGGAATGGAGCAAAGGTTGCTGCAGTCGCCATTGGAACACATTTGTTGAAACTCCCGACAGGACTTGTCTTAGAACTGGACAATTGCTTTTATGTTCCTTCGTTGATAAAGAACATCATTTTTATTTCTTGTTTAAATAGAAATGGGTACCATTTGACTTTTAGTAACAATTGTTGTTACATAACTTTGAATGGAGTTCTTAATGGGACTGGAACTTTAAGCAATGGTGTTTATACATTGGACGTATCCAGTGACATCTTCGATATCGAAGCGAGCAACACGTGTGCTCGAAAACATAATCAAATAGACTCCTATATGTGGCATTGTCGTATTGGCCATGTAAGCAAGAAACGCATGTCCGAATTACACAGATGTGGAATTCTGGAATCGTTTGAATTGGATTCATACGATACATGCATATAATGCTTAAAAGGCAAGATGACTAAGTTACCTTTTACTGGAAAAGGTGAACGAGTGGGAGAGTTACTAGGTCTAATACATACTGATGTATGTGGACCTATGTCAACTCAAGCTTTAGGAGGCTATAGCTACTTCATTACCTTCACCGATGATCACTCACGGTTTGGGTATGTGTTCTTGATGAAACACAAGTCTGAAGCCTTTGAAAGGTTCAAAGAATTCAAAAATGAAGTAGAGAAACAACATGACAAGAGTATTAAAATACTTCGATCGGATCGAGGTGGTGAATACTTAAGTCAAGAGTTTCTTGATTATCTAAGAGACAATGGCATATTGTCTCAATGGACTCCGCCCTATACACCACAACATAATGGTGTATCTGAGAGGCGTAACCGGACCTTGTTGGACATGGTCAGGTCAATGATGAATCATGCAACTCTTCCCAAGTCCTTTTGGGGCTATGCACTTCAGACAGCTGTTTACTTGTTAAACAGAATGCCTACCAAGGTAGTCTCAACTACTCCATATGAGATATGGAATAGTAAGAAACCTCATGTATCTTACTTGAAGATATGAGGTTGTCCTGCTTATGTGAAGCGAACTGTATCAGACAAATTGGATGCTAAGTCTGATAAATGTCTATTTATTGGATACCCTAAGGAAACAAGGGGTTACCAATTCTATCATCCTGTGGAACAAAAGGTGTTTGTTTCAAGGCATGCTGTGTTTCTAGAGAAAGAGTTTCTCTTGCAAGAAAATAGTGGGAGTGTCGTCGAGCTTGAGGAGGCTCGAGAGACTCAAATAGACATTAATGAGATACGGTGAAAGCACAACGACAACTCATAGTGATGAGCAATCAATTTGGACCTATTGTAACACCACATCTTCATAGATCCGGTAGAACACGCAATATTCACGAGAGATATGAATTTCTCGTAATTTAATCGAACGATGTGTTACTCATTGATGATGAGGAGCCTACCAGTTATGAAGAAGTGCTGACAAGTTCAGAAAGGGATAAGTGGCTTGATGCCATGAAGTCGGAAATGGATTCCATGTATGAAAACCAAGTTTGGATCTTGGTTGACCCACCTGAAGGCATCAAGCCTATAGGGTGCAAGTGGGTTTTCAAGAAGAAAACCGACATGGATGGTAATGTGATTACCTATAAGGCTAGATTGGTGGCGAAAGGATACCGTCAAAAACAAGGTGTTGATTATGACGAAACCTATTCGCCTGTAGCTATGCTTAAATCCATTCGGATGCTCCTGGCCATAGCGGCTCATTATGATTATGAGATATGGCAGATGGATGTGAAAACAGCTTTCCTTAATGGAAACCTGCTCGAGGACGTGTATATGATACAACCTGAGGGTTTCACATCGGTTGATAAAACCAAGGTATGCAAATTGCGACGGTCCATTTATGGATTGAAGCAAGCATCCAGGAGCTAGAATATCCGTTTTGATGAGACAATCAAAAAGTTTGATTTCTCACAAAATCCAGACGAACCTTGTGTGTACAAGAAGGTTAGTGGGAGTGCAGTCGTATTCCTAGTATTGTATGTCGATGACATACTACTTATAGGAAACGATGTTTCAATCTTACAGTCAGTGAAGGTTTGGTTATCCAAGACATTCTCCATGAAAGACCTGGGAGAAGCAACCTACATCCTCGGGATTAAGATCTATAGAGATAGATCGAAACGGTTGCTTGGTCTTTCGCAGTCTACATATATAGACCGAGTGCTAAAGAGCTTTAGCATGTCGGAATCCAAGAAAGGTTTCCTACCCATCAGGCATGGGGTACACCTTTCGAAGTCTATGTGTCCGCGCACAGAAGACGAGAGGATTTGCATGAGTAAGATTCCCTATGCATCCGCAATAGGATCTATCATGTATGCTATGTTATGTACGAGGCCCGATGTATCGTATGCTCTGAGTGTCACGAGCAGATACCAGTCTGATCCAGGAATGGATCATTGGGTGACTGTTAAGATGATCCTTAAGTACTTAAGAAGAACTAAGGATGCGTTCCTAATATATGGAGACGGGTACATGGTGATACGTGGGGATACGGATGCCAGCTCCAGACAGACAAGGATGATTCCATGTCTTTGTCTGGGTATGTATTCACCTGGAATGGAGGCGCAATAAGTTGGAAAGGTTCCAAGCTTGACACTATAGCGGATTCTGCCACTAAGGTGAATACATTGCGCTTTAGGCGACAAAGGCGGTTTGGATCAAGAAGTTCATCTCTGAACTTGATGTGGTCTCATCAATGATCCAAACATGTGCTTCGCCGCTATCATCTTATCAGAGAGATCATCAGTAGGAACGAAATACAAATCGAGAAAATTCCCACTGAAAGTAACTTAGCGGATCCCTTGACTAAGGCATTACCTCAAAATAAGTTTGAGGGTCATGTTCGAGCTTATAGTATTGGATACCGTAGCGATTGACATTAGGCCAAGTGGGAGTCTATTAGTAATATATGAGAGATGTCCTAAGGCAATCGCCTTATGTATGAACCATTTATATGATAAATGAAGATTCACTATTTGAGTATACATGTTTCATGTATTTGATTGGATCTTAAACTCATTTACTGAATGTCCACGATCACGATTCACGGCATGAGAGAATTTGTGATTGGATCACAACTAGTGAGTATCTCTACATGTGTAATTGTGATGTATCGGAATTATCCTAGTCGATGAATTGATGGATTTGGACACCATCAATTACGAGACTAGCACGAGGTATACTCCTTGGTGTATCCAAGCGGTGATTCTCACTTTGGTGGAGACATTGTGATGTCCGGAGTTAATCGTGGATGCTAGTTATGGTAACTAGTTCATTGGAGTGACCGGTAAGACTTCATATGGTTCTCTGCATATATAGATATGTCAATGAAGTTCTTCGTGGCTTAAGTGCGATGTTCCTTTGACTTGCGGTATTCAAGTCATCTTGATCATGGAGACTTATGCTTTGACATCTTAAGCAAACATCTCTAAGGAGATGTGGACCGGATGATTGGGTATAAGTCGAGTGATCGAAGGTGTTTGAATAGCCTATAAAGGATTCACCACTCCTTGCGAGGAGATGTATACCCATGGCCTCTCGTCGGATTGTTACTAAAGTCTTTGGCCAAAGCATTACATGTTTAGAGTAAGGTACTCTTCGATACATGTGGAGTAACTAGAATCCATAGGACGAGGAAATGATACTTGGGCTAGGTGTGACGTAGTCAGCCTAGTGGGGACTGACACAATAGACCATGTCCTGAACCAAGTGGGTATAAGATGAGTGAAGGGAATGGGGCACGAATCATTCGAGCTACTGAAGGGTTTCAGAAATAGTTCTGGATCAACCGTTGATCTTTTCGGTTAATTGGTGATCATGATGTACTACTAGGTGCCACTCATGATCGTTCTATAATTAATGGTTAATTATAGACGGCCAACATAAACCGAGAACCTATTTGGTCACACGCACAACGAGCGTAATCCAAAGGATTTAAAACGAGCTTGAGAATGAGATTCTCAGACCGATAGAAACTAGGTTTGGTTGGACCAAACATAAAGCGAGCATGAAATCGTTTCAGTCGCAATGGAAGCGTGGATGGGCCGCGTCTTATGAAGACGTAATGGATGAACCAAAATGGTTTGGTTCTAATCCAATGGATGAGAATAAACCAAAGGGGTTTGGTTTATTTTAAACGAATGAACCAAAAGTTGGTTCGGTTCGTTTTAACTTAAAATAAACCATCATGGTTTGGTTTATTTTAACTTATCTTGATGGAGCGGGTTAACGGGATTTATGGATATGATCCATTAACCATTAAGAGAATTAGTTCTCTATAAAAGAGGGCTTAATGGATAATTAAGCCCTAATCCAAAAACCCTAGCCTTTGAGTTGCCGCCCACCCTTGGAGTTGCTCGGTGCCAACCCTAGGCTGCCGCCCAGCTTGTTGTGCCGCCTTCATCTCTTTGTCGGCATCCAAGCTTCAGCCGGTGAACCCTCCGGCGACCCTCCGGCGACCCTCCGGTGATCTTCCTAGGCCTCGGTGAAAAGGTGAGCACTTGGCTTCCTTGTTTTGGCCGGCGCCTACTCCTCCACCAAGCTGTCCAGTTTTCTGGACAGCTTCTTCTCCTCTCGTCGGAGCGTCGTTTGGACGACGGTTAGAGCTCCGACAGCGGATAACTTACCGGGGATTCGATCTCCGGTAATCCTCTGAGGTGGAGGACGAAGGATTCGTCAATCGGTTGACGAATACCTCTCTGGAGAAGCGAGTTTTGAGGACTCGTTTTGTATCCGAATTTGGATTCGGATCGTGATCATCTCTCGATCACGTCGTCTTCAACATGAGCCTAGTAACCCATACGAAGACGAAGCTTGTGGCTTAGCGAAGTCATTCCGAGGAACTCGGCGTGGATACGGATAGAGACGATTCTAGCGAGGATCGTTCCGGTTGATGCCGTTCCCGCTACACGTCATACGAAAGGTATAACGTAGATAAATTTCCTTTTATTGCAAATTTAAATTTACGGTTATGTCTACACTTGTTGTAATATGCATGCGTGTGTTGTGTGTGTTGTAATAAATAGGAGTATTTATTATTTTTATTGCTTCCGCTGTGTTCATGTTTACGAAACATGATCGAACACACACACGCCGCGGTGCCGGAAACCCAACACAACCTTCATCTTCTTAGTCATCGGTATCAGTACTTATAATTGTCACTTTAATACTTGTACTTCATTTCTTAATCGAGGCTTTCATCGTTGTATTTTCCTTTAAGAGGAAAGGGGGTTTGTCTCTCTCTACCTTGAGATTTCTCAAAGTTTTGTAATCGTCGTCTCCTACCTCCAACGAGGAGGAGAATTTTTAGTGAGTTGCCCTTTGTACGCAGTCTCAGACTGCTAGGGCCTTGGATTAGCAGTCGGTAGGCTGTGAACCAAGTAAAACCAACCCGTGTCATTTACAATTCTGCTATGCTTTTACTCTTTGCTTGTGTTTTAATCATATTGACGAAAAGAATTCTCATGCACTATTCACCCCCCCCCTCTAGTGCTCTTTTTACGATCCAACAAGGCTAACTTGATTGAGAACATAGCAATGGGTGAGATGTTCGGATGATACAATTGATTCACTAATGCTTATGGCATTTAGATGCGTCATTCAAAGTATCATAACATAGCAATCATAGACCAACTATGGGGAAAGCAAATGTTTAATCAATGGACATAGTGCCCATAGATCATAGTTGGATATTTTTAATGATTTAAAACCATTTTATGTTTTGTAAACAGTGAATTGATGTTTTAAAACAACTTAAGGCAAAACTAGGTTTCAAAGTTGATAAAATGATTGAAGGTTTTTACAACTTTTGAGTTTTTGCCAAATGTTTGAAAAATGAATGATTTTTCTTGAAAAATCATTTTCTTTGATAAAGGGACTCATAAGAAATGTGTTCCCTAAATTTCATGATTTTTCAAATTTTCTATAATTTTTAATGCATTTCTAAACTTAGGTTTGGAAATCAGATGTCAGTCAACTGGTAGTCTGAAGCAGTCGACTGATGGACTGTAAACATGAATAGTAACATGCTTTATGTGGTTTTCAACATATTTTGGTAATTTTTCTTCTCTTAGACTTTGATACCTCATTATATAACATATGTTAGATGTTTTTTATCGTGTCAAAGGGGGAGAAATGTGTGTGTTTAAGTTAATCATGCTAGGGGAGAAAATAGCATGTGTTAAGGGGGAGTTGCATGTATTAAGGGGAAGTGTTTTATTACTCATATTTGTTTTACATGCTTTCCTTCTTTATGTATTTGGTTAATGTTTTACCTAACTTAAACATGGTTGCCACACATCAAAAAGGGGGAGATTGTTAGGGCAATCAACCCAAGTATGGTTTAGTTTTGATGTTTGTGGCAAAAGTTTAAGTTAGGATGTTTATGTTGATTTGATATGTGTGTTTAAGTTGTGCAGGACTTAGTAAATCACACATGAGTTAGCTTGATGATAGCATTAGTGGGTTCACCATCTCATCTCATGGCTCGGGTCCTTGAGTCGGTGAAGGATGACATTGCGAAAGTCGTGCGCTTGGTGCATCCGAGGTACCGCCGGACGAGGTGCATTAGAGTGAAGCCAAAGGAAGCAGACTTCAGGGTGAGATGCGAAGGATGGCATTGTGGAAGCCGTTGATGTGAGCAAAACATATAGGATTTTAGGAGTAGTTTTTGCTCACATCTTGTTACATTTTACATTAGTTTCATGCATATGTTACTCTATTCTTACACGCATTACCTATTTTCTGGTTTGGAGGTCTGCTCATTGTACTTTTGTGTGCAGGTTAGCTTTTCTGGTGATAAAGACGTGTTTTCGGAGCAAAAGAAGGACTTTCATAGCTAGATGCAGAGTGGGACACGACCAGGGCGTGTGGATTCACACGACCGTGTTCGATGGGAGTAGAATAGCACCCCAGGGCTGTACATGGCCTGGCCGTGTGGAAACACATGGTCGTGTGGTGGCCCAATAGATTTGCACGACTAGGGATTTTTTTGAATTTTGTAGCGGTCCGAGGCGATGTCTATATAAGGATGGCTCTGCCCAAACCCTAAGGGGAGGCACGACGGCTAGGACGGCACGCCGAAGCCCTAAAAAGCTTCAGTAACTCACAGTGGGGAGGAGGAATGCCGTCGGAGGTCCACAACTTGCAATACAACGCCGGAGAGAGGATCACGAAGCATTGTAATCTCTATTTATGCTCTCTATTTCTATTGTAATCGAACTTAAACATGTTTTGTGATTCTTCCTTCGTGTTTATGGAGTAGAAATTTCGATTCTAGGATTAGGGAGTAGCTTGTGTACATAGACAATGTTGGTTCATATTAAATTCTGGCCATAAGTTTAATTTGACAATTGGTAGTTGCTCTTTATTATATCTATGTGTATTTGGCTTTCTTTCCACTGTGCTTAGGCGATATGAGGTGGTGATAGCCCTCCCAATCTAGATTTAGGAGGTTTGATCAAGGAACCTGGGGGTAAACCTGACCTCCCGTAACTACGGGGAGAAGGGAGTGGTGGAATCGGAAACGGTCCAACGCAAGGATTGATTTGGCATCCTCGTACCCTCTATCCTGTCCTATTTGGGCGAGGATAGCTCCCGGTGAATGCGGCGGCTCTGCGGGAGAGTGTATGATGTCCCTTCCCCAAAATCGTAGGTAGATGTTTAGACGACGACAATTGACAACATTGTTCTATAGTACACAAGTGAAACCGAAGTCCTAGGATCGCCTTTTAAGACCCCGACACCCTCTTTTCCTCCTCCGTGTGACACTGCACAGAGTAGTGTCCACCGATAGTCCTCACCAACTGACTCTCTCAGAGATCACGTCCGAACAATCACAACCACTTAGTGTATTGGTACTCGAATCGCAGTCCCTGTGTGATCGATAATCTTTATTACTTGACGACATCCGTGCATTTGTGGGCATTCAGCGCGAGCGCACACTTTGAGTCCACGACGGTATCCATCGCGAGATTTGAGGACGCGTCCGTGCGCATCAAGTTTTTTTGGCACCGTTGCCGGGGACTATCGATTCGATATCAAATCGAACGGTGGTAGATTAGATCGGACTTAGAATTAGATTATTTTCTTGCTTTATTTTTCTTTTAGTTTATCTTATCTTCTTAGTTCTATTTTCCATATTTAGATTTAGTTTTTATTTTCAGTAGTAGTTTCCTGTTTACTTATTGCATCTTAGGTTTTTATTTGCTAGATTTATTTATTTTCTACTTTTAGCATTAGGATAGCACTCGTAACTTTTTAGTTTGGTTCTACATCTTTAGAGATGTTAATACAGGCTACTCGACCCTTGAAAGATTACATAGTGCCTAAACGAAAGGCCTGGAACTCCTGCATTGTTATTCCCTGAATTCAGGCAGCAAGCTGGGAAATAAACCCTGCATTAATTGCTCTCATTCAAGGAAAGCAGTTTTGAGGGACCCTGATTGAGGAACCCTATCTACACCTTGAGGAATTCCTGGCTTACTGCAGGACGGTGCAATATGAAGGAGTCCCAGGAGAGGCCATCAAGCTTATTATGTTCCCATTCTCACTGAAAGGAGGGGCTAAGTAATGGATACGCGCACTACCCGAAGGAAGCATAACGACGTGGGAACAAATGGAAAACACTTTCCTAAGCAAATTCTCCCCCCCCCCCCCCCCACCCACCCCACAAAACAACCTACTTTAGGGATGAAATCCTTTCATTTGAGCAAGGACAAGAAGAGACACTGGTCGAAGCATGGAAGAGGCTACAAGGGTTGGTGATTCGATGCCCGCACCATGGATTACAAGAGTGGTTACTCCTCCATATTTTTTATTCCGGAATAACTAACACGTCGAAAGAACTCTTGGACATAGCCGCAGGGGGTGTGTTGATGAAAAAGAGCACAAACGATACATATAGCATTATAGAGACAGTGGTAGGGACTCTCAAAATATGGGCTAACAGCGAGCAACACTTTCAGGGGGATCTTCCAATCAAGGGGATAGATAGTACTGAAGTAGTCTACCAAGTGCAGGGAGAGGATGGAGAAAGAGAGTATTTGACGGAAGAAGACTCTGTATCCTCCGAATCAGAAGAAGAAGGAGAATCGGGGGAGGTGGCAGAAGAAAAACACAGGGCTTGAGATGAAGCAACTTCCCCCCAATCTAAAGTATGAATTTCTAGGCCCACTTGCAACCCATCCGGTGATCATAAATGGAAATTTGAGTAAATAAGAGACAAGGAAATTGTTGGAGGTGCTCGGGACATATAAAAAATTGCTGGGGTATACCATCGATGACATAAAAGGGGTAAGCCCATCTCTGTGCATGCATAGGATAGTACTTGAGGATGAGTGTAAGTCAACCATTGAGCGCCAAAGGCGACTTAACCCTCATTTGTAGGAGGTGGTGAAAAAGGAAGTACTTAAGCTCTTGGATGCCAGAATAATATACCCAATTTTAGATAGTGAGTGGGTGAGTCCAGTACACGTAATCCCAAAGAAAGGCAGTACTATGGTAGTCAAGAATGAGGAGAAAAAATTAATTCCTATTCGAATGATAACAGGGTGGAGAATGTACATAGATTATCATAAATTAAAAAAAGCAACAAAGAAGGATCATTTTCCACTTCCGTTTATCGACCAGATGCTGGAACGCCTGGCTAAACATTCCTATTTTTGCTACCTTGATGGGTACTCAGGATTTTTCCAAATCCCAATCCACCCTAAAGACCAAGAGAAGACCACTTTCACTTGTCCGTACGGGACCTTTGCATACAGACGGATGCCCTTTGGCCTATGCAATGCTCCAGCCACCTTCCAACATTGTATGACAGCCATATTTTCGGATATGATCGAACAAATTATGGAGGTTTTCATGGATGATTTTTCAGTATACGGAACAAGTTTCGATGGATGTCTAAGGAATTTGGAAAGGGTTTTGCAAAGGTGTGAGGAGAATAGCTTGGTGCTGAATTGGGAAAAATGTCACTTCATGGTGACTGAAGGGATAGTTCTAGGGCATAAGATATCAGGGAATGGTATCGAAGTAGACAAGGCAAAGGTCGAAGTAATAGAGAAATTGCTGCCACCTAGGGATGTAAAGGGGGTTCGAAGCTTTCTTGGGCATGCGGGTTTCTATCGAAGGTTTATAAAGGATTTTTCCTAGATAACTAGACCACTGACAAATCTACTAGCTAAAAACACGGACTTTATTTTTGATCAAAAATGTTTAGTGGCATTTGAGGAAATAAAGAAAGCCCTAGTAACATCTCCAATAATTCAGCCGCCTGATTGGAGCCTACCATTTGAGATCATGTGTGATGCTATTGATTATGCAGTGGGGGCGGTCTTAGGGCAACGGAAGGAGAGAAAATTACATGTCATTCACTATGCCAGTAAGACCCTGAATGAGGCACAAATTAACTATGCTACGACTGAGAAGGAATTACTAGCACTTGTGTTCGCATTTGACAAATTCAGACAATACTTGGTAGGTTCAAAAGTAGTGGTATACACCGACCATGCTGCAGTTCGTTACTTGCTAAATAAGAAGGATGCAAAACTCTGCCTTATTCGCTGGATTTTATTACTTCAAGAATTTGATGTAGAAATCAGGGATAAAAAGGGGACGAACAATGTCGTAGAAGACCACCTATCGCGCATACCCAAAGACTGTATGATAGAGGAAGGAGACAGTGCTCAAATAGACAAATGCTCTGCGGGATGATACCCTAATGGCTATTAAGGTCACCATCCCCTGGTATGTAGATTTGGTGAATTTTCTTGCGGGAAGAGTGATACCACCAGAATTCATGACCCAACAAAGGAAAAGATTCTTTTCGGAAGTTCGACAATACGTATGGGATGACCCCTTCCTATTCAGGAAGTGTGCAGACAGCGTCTATCGGAGGTGTGTTCCGGAAGAGGAAGTGGAGAGCACCCTTTTTCACTGCCATTCTTTCGCATATGGGGGTCATGCCGGAATTGCAAAAATGGCCGCGAAAGTACTTCAGTCAGGATTCTACTGGCCTAGTTTGTTTAGGGATACATGCAACTATGTAGCTTCCTATGATTGGTGTCAGAGAACAGGAAATATAGGAAGGAGACATGAAATGCTGGTAAGCATCATATTAGAAGTAGAACTTTTCGATGTATGGGGAGTGGATTTCATAGGACCCTTTCCTATTTCTGATGGAAACAGATACATCCTGGTCATGGTAGACTATGTCTCCAAATGGGTGGAGGTCATGGCGTCACCCCATTGCGATGCTAAGACCGTAATAAAGATGTTCAAAAGAAACATATTCCCTAGGTTCGGAGTCCCTCTAGTAGTAATCAGTGATGGAGGATCCCACTTCGTTGAAAAACAGTTTGAAAAATTGCTACATAAGTATGGGGTGATCCACAGAGTCTCAACAACATACCACCCGCAAACTAGTGGGCAGGTGGAAATTTTGAATCGAGAAATCAAAAGTATCCTAGAAAAAATGGTAGTGGCGTCACGGAAAGATTGGGCACCGAAACTGGACGATGTTCTTTGGGCTTACCGCACGGCTTACAAGACTCCGATAGGCATGACCCCGTTCCGCTTAGTCTATGGGAAGCCTTACCATCTTCCTGTTGAATTAGAACACAAGGCCTTATGGGCAATTAAGAAACTCAACTTAGACTACGGCACGACGGGAGAGAAAAGGAAATTGCAGTTAAGCGAATTGGACGAAATTCGAAGAGATGCGTACGAGCATGCTAAGGCATACAAAGAAAGAACAAAGAAATGGCATGACCAACACATCTTGAGAAAGGAGTTTGAGGAAGGAGACTTAGTTCTCCTGTATAACTCCAGGTTAAAACTTTTTCCAGGAAAACTAAAATCAAGGTGGTCAGGACCGTTTCGGGTTAAAAGGGTATACTCATACGGGGCAGTGGACATATGGAGTAGAGAATCGGGGGAGATCAAGGTAAATGGACAACGATTGAAGAAGTATCTAGGGGAGTCCGCAAATTTCAAGATGGATGAATGGAGGTTCACTGAACCACCATAGCCGAGTTGATAGAAGAGTGTGGCCGAGCTAAATGACCTTAAACAAAGCGCTTCTTAGGAGGCAACCCAAGTTTAGTGTAGATTTCCCTTTTGTCTATTTGCATTGCATACATGTGTTAGATTTTAGTTTTGATTTCCATCACATTTAGAGTTAGGAGTAGAAAAGAACTTTGCTAGGTAAAAATGAAACCCATATTAGTCTACACGGCGAAGTGTATGAACAAATTCAAGCCATGGTGCATAAAAGGGGCGAAAAATGGGGGCACACGACCTGTCCGTGTGTTTTCCCACGGTCATGCCCGCTTGTCCAGAGGCGCACACGGCCTGACTGTGTGTTTTCACACGGCCGTGGCACGCGAGGTTAAAAGGGGTGAGCCGTGTGTTTTCACCTCATTTGCGCCGTGTGCTTCAAAAGTTCTTTCCCTAGACATGTGATTTCGCTTTCCCCTTCTTCTAGAAGCATTTTCAACCTCTTAAGAAGCCAAAAGGAGCAAGGATGAGGAGAAGCATCGAGCAGCCGCTGCATCCACAAGCTCTCAGATCGACCACATGTATATGTGGCATCAGCAGCAGGTTCTCCCAGGATCCAGAGATGCCTAGGCTCCTAGACTTTCCACCTCGTCCACCATATTAGAGGTATATTTTTGTTTAAGTCTGGGGGAGGGACCCCAAAATCTATTTTGTTTTGTTTTCCTAGTAGTAGTTTCTTTTCTGGTATTTTCATTTGTTCATGAATGCATGAGTTGCTTAGTTCCTTTCAGTACTTAATTTTTGGTGTCTGAAAAGCTACCTCAGTAGTATTTTGGAAAGTTGCTTGCATGAGTTGTTCCCATAGGTAGCTTAACTCTATTTATCTTGTGGTATTTTATTCTATTCGCTCTATTGAATGTTCTAGACCTGCACTGGTTAGCTTTATCTTTGCACTTACACATATTGAATATTCTGAAAGGGAAAATCTAGTACATACCTAGTTATGATTCACTTCAATAGTCTAGTACTTTGGAATCCATAGGTGACTCTAGGTTTAGCATTTTAGTTACTAGATATGCTCGGATTGTGTAAGCCCATTCGAAAAAATCAAAATCCCTGTGAGCTGAAAAAAATAAAATAAAATAAATAAATAAATAAAAAGAGAAGGAAAAAGAGAGAGAGAAAAAAAAAGAGATTATGAGGGATAAAAAAACAGTTGTCGTGGGTGGAAATGGCTAGGTGCCCCTTTGAGACCGAGTTAGGTTACTGGGGAAACACTTTCCAATTTCTCTCAATATCGAGCATGCCTTTGAGACTTTATGTTAGATCTAGGGAACGACCCTCACTTTGGGCAGGTAAGTGCCTAAGAGCCGGAGACTTTAGAAAAGCTATGGGGTGACGACTTAACTCACAATGGAACGGGCATCCCCTAAGAATGATTCGCCTAGCACGAGTACGAGGAGCTAACTTAGTGAATTTTCAGAACATATCTATTTTGCTTTGATTGCAAATACCACCTGATAAATTTAGTTAGTATGCTAATTATGGAACAATATCTTTTTTTAAAAAAAAATTTATGGCACTGAGATTTGCTTGAGGACAAGCAAAGATTTAAGTATGGGGGAAGTGATGTGAGCAAAACATATAGGGTTTTAGAAGTAGTTTTTGCTCACATTTTGTTACATTTTGCGTTAGTTTCATGCATATGTTACTCTATTCTTGCATGCATTGCCTATTTTCTGGTTCGGAGGTCTGCTTGTTGTACTTTTGTGTGTAGGTTAGTTTTTCTGGTGATAAAGATGTGTTTTCGGAGCAAAAGAAGGACTTTCGCAGCTAGACACAGAGTGGGACACGGCCAGGGCGTGTGGATTCACACGGCCGTGTCCGATGGGCAAAGAATAGCACCCCAGGGCTGCACACGGCCTGACCATGTGGAAACACACGGTCGTGTTTGCGGCCCGACGGATTTGCACGACTAGGGCTTTTTTCAGATTTTTTACAGCGGTCCGAGGCGATGTCTATATAAGGATGGCTCCGCCCAAACCCTAAGGGGAGGCACGACGGCTAGGATGGCATGCCAAAGCCCTAAAAAGCTTCGGTAACTCGCAGCGGGGAGGAGGAACACCGCCGGAGGTCCACAACTTGCAATACAACGCCGGAGAGAGGATCACGAAGCATTGTAATCTCTATTTCTGCACTCTCTTTCTATTGTAATCGAACTTAAACATGTTTTGTGATTCTTCCTTCGTGTTTATGGAGTAGAACTTTCGATTCTAGGATTAGGGAGTAGCTTGTGTACATAGACAATGTTGGTTCATATTAAATTCTGGCCATAAGTTTAATTTGACAATTGGTAGTTGCTCTTTATTATATCTACGTGTATTTGGCTTTCTTTCTGATGTGCTTAGGTGATACGAGGTGGTGACAGGCCTCGTAATCTAGATTTAGGAGGTTTGATCAAGGAACTTGGAGGTAAACTTGACCTCCCATAACTGCGGGGAGAAGGGAGCGGTGGAATCAGAAACGGTACAACGCAAGGATTGATTTGGCATCCTCGTACCCTCTATCCCATCCTATTTGGGCGAGGATAGCTTCTGGTGAATGTGGCAGCTCTGCGGGAGAGTGTATGATGTCCCTTCCCCAAAACCGTAGGTAGACGTTTAGACGATGCCAATTGACAACTTTATTCTGTAGTAAACAAGTGAAATCGAAGTCCTAGGATCGCCTTTTAAGACCCCGGCACCCTCTTTTCCTCCTCCGTGTGACACCGCACAGAGTAGTGTCCACCAATAGTTCTCACCAACCGACTCTCTCAGAGATCACGTCCGAACAATCGCAACCACTTAGTGTATTGGTACTCGAATCCCAGTCCCTGTGGGATCGATAATCTTTATTACTTGACGACATCCATGCACTTGCAGGCATTGAGCGCGAGCGCACACTTTGAGTCCACGATGATATCCGTCGCGAGATTTGAGGACGCGTCCATGCGCATCAGCCGTGCGCTTGGTGCATCCGTGGGACATGGCCGGACGAAGAGAGCTTCAGTGAGGGACTCCAAGGGAGATGAGAGATTGAGCGATTGTAACAGTAGCTCATAGGTGAACTTGGCCAAATGGCTAAGTCAAGTGTCAGATGCTCAAACTTAGGTTTGAGGTTTTACCCGACAAGTCAGATGCCCAAAGTTGTATTTGAGGTTTTACCCGATGTTTGGATAAGTCGGATGCTCAAACATGAGTTTGAGGTTTCTACCCGACGAATGAAAGTGTCGGATGCTCAAACAGGTGGTTTGAGGTTTACCCAACTATCGAATGCTTAAACAAGTATTTATTTTAGGTTTTACTTGACACCAGTCGACTGCTCTGAGTCGATGGCACTCGACTAGTGTTCGAGTGGTGGGTTTCTGGTCCAACAGTCTACTGTCAAGGGATGACAGTCGACTGCTGCACCATTAGTCGACTACCAAGGAATGTCAGTTGACTGCTAAACATGGTCGCGGGGATAGAACCTCCCGTAGCCGACTGATCAGTTAGCTACGCAGGCAATAGTCGACTGCTGATAGCAGTAGTCTGAAGGTAGAAAACTTCGCTTCCCACTTCAACTAGGTTGCTTGTTCATGGCGATCCCGTCGTTGTCCCCGTATTAAAAATTTAATCCATGACAATTAGGGATTACCCAAGCTACCATTTCATCGTCGTGCTATTCGATTAGAGTAGTCACTTGAACAAACTTGTTGTTCAAGCAACCAACCTCTATTCTACGATTAGCCACGGAATAAACGATGTACGGATCATGTGTTTTTGTGTTTGTATTCGGGGTCCAAGTAAATTAGCCACATAACATAAACATACAAAATACAAAGGAACAAAAGGAAAACAAAAAAAAAATTATACCTCTCGATCTTCTATTGTATGTCCTTCCTCCTTTTGGACATCGTGTGGGCGACGATCTTCCAAAAGTCGAAGCCTCCTAGATCACCAATCTTCCTTCCTTGCTCACTCCGAACAAGAGGAAGTATAGAAATGAAACTCTTCTCTTATCTAGGACCAACAATCAAGCTCCAAGCTTGATGCTTGCCGCCGGCCCAAAGAGAGGTGTAAGGAGTGTGGGTGTCGGCCAAGAGCTCCAAGGAACAACCCTAGCCCTTGTTTCCACCAGCCAAGGAGAAGAAAAGGAATAGGTTGAGGGCCGGCCAAGGTAGAGGGGAGAAAGATGGGCACTGACAACAGCTTAGGAAGAAGAAAGGAAGCCCTCCAATTGTTGCCGCCCAAGCCACCTCCCAAACCCTAGTTGCCCAACCAAAACCCTAATCTTCCTAGGGTTTCTTGCCGCCCAAGCTGAGGGAAGCAAAACCCTAAACTCCTCTATGAAGCCTTGCTGCCCACCTTAAGCCTCCTTTTATAGAGTTAGGCTTAAGCCTCCTTTTAATCTCCACTGTCGGTTCTAGGGATTTAATCTCAACCATCGGATCTAGAGATTTAATTTCAACCGTCGGATCTAGAGATTTAATCTCAACTGTCAAATCTAGAGTTTTATTATCCATCATTGGATCTAGGCTCCTTGAGGTTTTAATAGGCTACAATAGGGACCATGAGGAGGAGTTGGATCTTGGCCACCCAATGGATCAAGCCCACATAAAGTCCGATCCATTAATAATAATCCATTCCACTAGAGGATTATCATTGATCTACCTCACCAACCCCCATAAGCTAATATGGGCTCCATATATTATTTGTACATTTATCTTCCCGTGTTTAAGATCTCGAATGTCCATCGATTATGTTAGTGCTTATAAGCTCCACATATCTCCACAATGGCATGATATTGTCCACTTTGGGTCTAAGCCCTCATGGTTTTATTTTTGGGCTTTACCCAAAAGGCCTCATACCAATGGAGATATCTTTTTTCTTATAAGCACATGATCTTTTCCATGTCTTACCAATGTGGGACTTTGATTGTATTCCCCATACTCCCAACAATCCCCCCCTCAAACGAAGGACCACATTGGGCCCCCCCTCAAGCCTATCCCTCCTCGAAGGATTTTCTCTGCTTGATGTCCGATCTTCAACCCACCAGGACTTCCTGTCAGTTGTTCGGTCCCCCCGACCCAACTAGACTTCCTTCCTGATGTCTGGTTCTCTTGATCCGGACGTGGGAGCTCAACTTCCTTCGTTCGAGGTTCATGGCTTGACATGGACCATGGCTCTGATACCAATTGTTAGTGCTTATAAGCTCCACATATCTCCACAATGGCATGATATTGTCCACTTTGGGTCTAAGCCCTCATGGTTTTATTTTTGGGCTTTACCCAAAAGGCCTCATACCAATGGAGATATCTTTTTTCTTATAAGCACATGATCTTTTCCATGTCTTACCAATGTGGGACTTTGATTGTATTCCCCATACTCCCAACAGATTATTTAATTTACTGACAATTAATTAATCAACATCTAACTCCATGAGTAATACCACTCAACCTTATCATCATGCCGGACCAAGTCCACCTGTAGGGTTTACATGATGAACCTTATGAGCTCCTCAAGGGGACATCATCATCCTAATATATAGGACACAGTTTCCTCCTATAATCAATGACACACCATATAAATAATATCATTTCCCAACTTACCGAGCCTATCGATTTACTCTATAAATCTCGCCCATTGGTAAATCAAAGAAATGAATACTAAGTATATGTGCCTGTTATTATATCGGGATTAAGAGCATGTACAATATAATATCTAAGGTCCGATTCGATTATGTAGTCAGCAATAAATCGAATCACCTCTAAGTCGGTCCTGCTCAATACACACAAAATGTACTAGTGTGATTCTATGGTCAAGACAAACCAATACCAAATCACACTACAACCATACCAATAGTTTGTCCAAAGTCATATCGGTTGCGAGCCTTTACTTATACTCTACAAGGAGCTGATAACATGATCTACCGTGTGACACTACACACCATGTTATCTACAATGTAATGTACGAGACAATATGCATAACCATAAATATGCAAACAATGATCATGTGATTCTTATTTCAAAAATAAAGATGTTCATACAAAAGATAGACTTTTCAGTATACATTCCAACAATCTCCCACTTATACTAAAAGACTATGCTGTCCTCAAACTGCCATACATCTGATTCTCATTCCCTCCACATGCCTATCAAAAGCTCTCGCTAGAAGGGCCTTAGTGAAAGGATCTACCAGGTCATCCTCTGATGCAATCTAGGAGACAACAACTTCTACCTACTTTACGATCTCTCGTATCAGGTGGTACTTGCGCTCTATGTGTTTACTTGCCTTATGGGCTCATGGTTACTTCGAGTTTACAACTGCACCACTATTATCACAATAAATTGTGATAGTTCTGGGAAAACCAGGAATCACATCCAAGTCCATCAAGAAGTTCCTGAGCCATATAGCTTCTTTGGCCGCCTCAGAAGCTGTCACATACTCAGCTTCCATGGTGGAGTCCGCCACGCATTTCTGCTTGACACTCCTCCATACAATGGCTCCACCTCCCAAAGTAAACACAAAACCTGAGGTAGACTTACTGTTATCCCTGTCTGATTGGAAGTCAGAATCTGTGTAACCCACGGGGAGTAATTGGTCTGCCTGGTAAACTAGCATATAATCCCTAGTCCTTCTCAGGTACTTCAATATATGCTTTACCGCAGTCCAATGTCCCTATCCTGGATTACTCTGATATCTGCTGACCATGCCCATGGCAAAGCAGATATCTAGTCTCGTACATAGCATCGCATACATGAGGCTTCCTACTATCGAAGCATAAGGAACCGCCTTCATATCCTCTATCTCCTCAGATATTCTAGGACACTTCTCCTTAGATAAAGGAACTCCATGCCTGAAAAGTAGAAAACCTTTCTTGGAGTTCTGCATGCTAAAACGATCCATAATTGTGTCTATGTATGAAGCTTGAGATAAGCACAACATCCTTTTCTTGCGATCCCTTATAACCTTGATCCCAAGGATGTGTCCCACTTCTCCCAAGTCCATCATATCAAACTGTTTGGATAACCATACCCTTACGTCCGATAACACCTTGACATTGTTGCTAATTAACAAGATGCATCTACGTATAGTACAAGAAATACCACTACGTTTCCGTCACATCTCTTGCATACACAAGACTCATCTGGACTTTGAATAAATCCTTAAGACTGGATTACCTCATCAAAGTGGATGTTCCAAGATCTCGAAGCTTGCTTCAATCCATAAATGGACCGATTAAGCTTACACACAAGATGCTCTTTGCCCTTTGCAATGAATCCCTCTGGTTGCTTCATATAGATGTTTTCCTCAAGACTTCCATTAAGGAAAGTTGTCTTGACATCCATCTGTCATATCTTATAATCCATATGAGTAGCAATACATAAGAGAATCCGGATAGACTTAAGCATGACTACCGATAAAAAGGTCTCCTCATAATCGATACCCTCTTTCTGAGTATACCCCTTCGCAACAAGCCTCGCTTTGAAGGTCTCAATCTTCCCGTCTATTCCTCTCTTTATTTTGTAGATCCACTTGCATCCAATGGTTTTTACACCATCGGGTGGTTCTACTAGCTCCCAGACCTGATTTGAATCCATAGATTCAATCTCAGCATTCATTGCACTTTGCCAAGATACCGCATCTTTATCTTGGATTGCCTCATCATATGTCTAGGAATCAGGTTCATGTTCGTCAGGGACCAAATCAGAAGATTCTTCCAAGAACATGAATCTATTAGGCTATCTAACAACCCTCTCACTATGACGAGGTATCACCTGTGTATCCTCTGTGACACGCGGTGCAGTGACTTATGGTATATCCTCTTGTACCGGTGGTACTGAAGTAGTGACTTCCCCTTTCAATTCCTCCAGAACAATATTACTCATGGGCTTTGTGGTTCATCACATAGTCTTCCTCTAGAAATCTGACGTTCGTGCTAACGATCACCCTCTTATCTCTAGGACTATAAAACAAACCACCTTTCGTTCCTCTAGGATACCCAATGAACATGCGCATTTCTGTACGAGGTTCCAACTTACCAGTATCTGCCTTCAGCAGATGTGTTGGACTCCCCTAAATTCGAATATGTCTTAGACTAGGCTTTCGCCCAGTCCACAATTCTGTGGGAGTAGAAGGCGCTGATTTAGATGGTACCAAGTTTAGAATATACACTGTCATATCTAGAGCATATCCCCAGAACGAATCTGGAAACTCATAATAACTCATCATCGATTTAACCATCTCCATAAGAGTCATATTCCTTCGCTCTGCTACACCATTCTGCTGGGGTGTGCCAGGTGCAGACAATTGGGATTGAATCCCAGCTTCTGATAAGTAATTCTTAAACTCTCCCAAGAGGTACTCACCACCATGATCAGATCGTAGTGTCTTGATACTTTTACCTTGACGTTTCTCCACATCAGCCTTGAATTCTTTAAACTTGTCAAATCATTCAGACTTGCGGCGCATCAAGTAAATGTATCCATATCTTGAATAATCATCTATGAAAGAGACAAAATACTCAAAACCACCTCTAGCCTAGATAGACATAGGACCACACAAATCAGAATGAACTAATTCCAACACATCTTTGGCTTTATACCCCTTGGCCTTAAAAGGCCTCTTGGTCATTTTACCTTCCAAGCAAGATTCGCAAGTTGGGAAATCTTCCACCACTAATGAACCCAGAGGTCCATCAGGTATCAACCTTTGAATTCTGCTTAGGTTAATATGACCAAGTCTTAGATGCCAAAGATATGTTTGGTTCATCTTTGAAGGTTCTTTTCTCTTATTGGAATTAGAAGATGAGTTATTAACTTCTATTTGCATCGTGGGAGCTTTTGATTCAGGTGTATGTAAATTTCCTATCAATGCACCAGAACAGATAATCTCCCTATTCCTTTTTATAACAACTCTGTCATTAAAAGAAATAGAATATCCATCTATAAATAATTTAGAAACCGAAATCAAATTCTTTCTAAATAAAGGTACATAAAGGCAATTTTTAAGAACCAAAACTTTATTCCTCTCAAAAGACAAATAAACATCTCCCACTGCAACAGCTGCCACCTTCGTGGCATCACCCAAGTAAACGATAATCTCCCCTTCATCTAGTCATCGGGTTCCCTAGAACCCCTACAAAGAATTGCAGACATGATCAGTGGCTCCCGTATCTATACACCAGGTGTCGGTAGATAACACCGCTAAACATGTTTCAACGACTAGACCAAAGGATATACCTTTGTTCTGGTTGGGACAGTCGTTCTTCCAATGTCCAGTCTGCTTGCAAGTGAAGCACTTGCCTTTCGGCTTCTTCACTCCTCCCTGAGATCCTCCCACCACCTTTGCTCTGCCTTGTTTCTTCTTCTTCTTGCCTTTCAGCTTAGAAGTAGAAACCTTCTGAGCAACCATGGCCTGAGCCTGAGCAAGCCCTTCTGTCGCCTGGAGTTTTGTCAGAAGCTCTGCCAATGAATACAACCTCTTATTCATGTTGTAATTCAGGAGAAACTACTCAAAACTCCTAGGTAGAGATTGGAGAATGATATCGACCTGGGTTTCCCCATCAATCTCAGCTCCAATGGCTTCCAGCTAATTTGTCAGCTTAGGAGGATATTCTTCGAAGAGTACATACTTGTACTCCTCAGCAGTTAAGACAATATCTAGATTCCTTTTCCAATCAACATAATTGGGTACAATAAGTTTATTTTATTTCAGTATCACAGCAAGCGGGTTGAAAGTCATTTTTGAAAAACCTAAGAATCACATAGATCAAAACTTTAGATTTTAAAAATTTATTGATTCCTCAAACAATAAAATTTTAAAATCAACCAACACCTCAAAACACCGAGAACATCGTATGCCACAATCATGTGGACGTATATGAATTCTACATTTATAAGAGGAGGTTTTACCCATTAATTTTACTATCTTATCAACCTTACTTTTTGACAAATAAAATTAATAGTTGGTTCCTCTTTGGCCCTACAAATAAAAGCAGTGACTCCGATGGGGAGGATACTTATATTTGTATCTAAGTGTTCACCATTACTCGGTACCAAGGTAATTATCTCGGGTTATGTGCCTTCCGATGGGGAAGTACACATGCTCCTTAATAATTTCCTATAACCATATTCGACCTTGTGATCTGCAAACAAACTCATCTGATGGGGAGGAAGGCACTCAGAGCCGACGTGCAAGTTTGTTTGCATCACATGTCAAATCGTAATGGAGGCCATGGGAACTTATAAAAATATCCCTCTCCCACTTAGTGATTTAAAATTGAAAAATTTTCTAGCCTACGACATGCATATCAACCAATAAGCAATAAATATGAAAAAGAAATATTTTTCAACTATTATGGCTTTTGTCTCCAATATGCCTCCCATCGTATCACCATCTCGTCCGCTCCTCCCTATGCCATGTACGAGCCATCCAGAGATCCGAGGCGAGACTAACTATTTTAATTTACATCCATCGATCCTATACTCCATGAAGGAGTGTACATGAAATCCAGATCGAAAGTAAACTAAAATAAAAAGAGTGGCTAAACAATGTCGTATCTAATTAAAAAAATTAAATACTAACCTCGTCAACCCCGAGGATTCAAAATATATACAATTACACACATACAATCACATACACACATATGGCCATAATAGTTGGATCCTATGCCTGCAACCAAAAAGTTAAAATAAGCACATCCTACTATTATTCGGGACATATAATATATGAAAAGTGCATAAAAGTAACTGAATCCTAAACACACAAAATCGAAAACCGTGGCTCTGATACCACTTGAAGGTAGGAAACTTCGCTTCCCACTTCAACTCGGTTGCTTATTCAAGGCGATCCCATCGTCATCCTCGGATTAAAAATTTAATCCATGACAATTAGGGATTATCCAAGCTACTGTTTCATCATCGTGCTATTCGATTAGAGTAGTTACTTGAACAAACTTATTGTTCAAGCAACCAACCTCTATTCTACGATTAGCCACGGAATAGATGATGTATGGATCGCCAGTTTTTGTATTTGTATTTGGGGTCCAAGTAAATTAGCCACATAACATAAACATACAACATACAAAGGAACAAAAGGAAAACAAAACAAAATTTATACCTCTCGATCTTCTATTGTATGTCCTTCCTCCTTTTGGACGTCGTGTGGGCGACGATATTCCAAAAGTCGAAGCCTCCTAGATCACCAATCTTCCTTCCTTGCTCGCTCCGAACAAGAGAAAGTATAGAAATGAAACTCTTCTCTTATCCAGGACCAACCATCAAGCTCCAATCTTGATGCTTGCCGCCGACCCAAAGAGAGGTGTAAGGAGTGTGGGCGTCGGCCAAGAGCTCCAAGGAACAACCCTAGCCCTTGTTTCCACCGGCCAAGGAGAAGAAAAGGAATAGGTTGAGAGCTGGCCAAGGTAGAGGGAAGAAAGATGGGCGCCGAAAACACCTTAGGAAGAAGAAAGGAAGCCCTCCAATTGTTGCCGCCCAAGCCACCTCCCAAACCCTAGTCGCCCAACTAAAACCCTAATCTTCCTAGGGTTTCTTGCCGCCCAAGCTAAGGGAAGCAAAACCCTAAACTCCTCTAAGAAGTCTTGCTGCCCACCTTAAGCCTCCTTTTATAGAGTTAGGCTTCAGCCTCCTTTTAATCTCCACCGTCGGTTCTAGGGATTTAATCTCAACTGTCGAATCTAAAGGTTTAATCTCAACCGTCGGATCAAGAGTTTTATTTTCCATCATTGGAACTAGGCTCCATGAGGTTTTAATAGGCTACAATAGGGACCATGAGGAGGAGTTGGATCTTGGCCACCCAATGGATCAAGCCCACATAAATTCCGATCCATTAATGATAATCCATTCCACTAGAGGATTATCATTGATCTACCTCACCAACCCCCATAAGCTAATATGGGCTCCATATATTATTTGTACATTTATCTCCCCGTGTTTAAGATCTTGAATGTGTTGGATCGAAGCGGATCGCTAGAGGGGGGGGTGAATAGCGATAAAAACTTTTCTTTTAAATCGTTCGATAGATAATTAAACGCAGCGGAAATGTAAATAAAAACTAAATGAGACAAATAGTTTTTTTACTTGGTTCGTAGCCTTCGGCTACTACTCCAAGGCCCTAACGGTCCTAGACCGTGTACGGAGGGCAATTCACTAAAACACTCTTCCTCGTTGGAGGTAGGAGTTTTACGATTACAAAAGCCTTCGAAGCAAAAAGATAGAGAGACAAACCCTCTCTTCTATTAAAGTAAAATGCAACAAAAAGCCTCGATTAAAAAGAATTGCAATATTGAAAGCAATAACAAATTAAGATTATACCAACAACTAAACAAAAGAAACTTTAAGCTAGGGTTGGCTGTTGTTGTAGAGTCGCTGAGAGTTGGAGCTGCAGAACTGGAGGCTTTTGAGCACTTAGAATTGAGGATGAAACCCTAGGTTTGGCCCTCCTTTTATAGCCTTTAAGCCCCTCAACGAATGGGTCTTCAACCAATCACAAATGGGCACAAAACTCCTTGAAAAATGGTGATAAAGCTTGACTCCTCGAGGTTGATTTTTGACCACCGGTTGAACTCGCTGAATCGCACCGCTGAACTGGCCGGTTGAACTGATGGCCAGGATTTTTGACTACAATAAAGAGTTAGCTCAAAATATAAGCGGATTCGACGGCCACTTGCCATCCGATCTCAACATAGACCTTCCATGGGAAGTCTTGGGTCGGATCGTCGCCTAAGATCATCCCCGTAAAGAGGATACGACCTCACTTACGCTCGCACACACGAGCTTACCTCGATACTTATGTGTCGCGAGCTTCCGCCTTCCACTCGATTCCTTCGGCTCCCTCCAAAGTAACTCGAGTGTCGCCCGACCACCGCGGCTTCCTCCGGGTGTCGCTAGCCTTCAGCTCCAGCATTGAGACTTTTCTGCACACTTGATTTAGCTCGTGAGATAACAATATAAGTTTAACTTTGTATCGTTTGCTATAATCAAAACTTAGGTTCGACTTAGGTGCCCACTGCACCAACAATCTCCCCCTTTTTGATTTATGGCAAACCCACAGAACAAAGTTAAGACAAAAATAAGTATGAGATTATGCATGAATGAGTAGGAGTATATAAAAATTCTTTTTCAAGTGCTCCCCCTTGAGGAATCCTCCCCCTTGACCGAGGGTGAGTACTTGAGAAAGGGTTTTAACTCTCCCCCTTGATATTTGCTACTAAGAAAAAGAATTAAGTAACCGAAATTACTTAATATTGGTCATAGTGTTTAAAATAAGTTTTAAGTTAAGAAACCAAATGATTTCTTAACCTTGGCCTTTAAAAGTTAAATAAGTTTTCAAAACTTAAAGTTAACTTTTGGTTTAATTATGAAGTAAGAGTTAAGTTATCAAAAAAATTTTTTGACCCCTTAACTTTTGTCCTTTTTCTCCTTTTTCTCCCCCTTTTGCCGTATATCGAAAAGAGTAAGGGGTGTGTGGAAAACAAAATAAATGTTAAATTTAAAGTCCAAGCATGTTCCACATTTTTATTTTTAAAAATAATATACTGAAAATAAGTTCATCTATAAAATGTTTGACTCATATTTGTCTTGATTGATATGAAGGATCAACCAGTCCTGGTCAGAGTCGGTTAGTATGTATGATTATACTCCGTGGTTCATAGCGATGCACTAGCTCTACATCTGGAACCAGGAGTAAGGTCCTACCATCTCACGCCCATCTACGTGGCTAAGTACACAAACACATTAGTCCTATGTGTTGTGAGATGTATTGGCTCCTTAAATCTATAGGTGCATGATATCTAAGGTATGTCCTATGCTAGTTCCATGAAAAAAAAAGTAAGAAATAGTAGTAAGAAAATATAATTTGTAAGTTCCTATTCTATTACGCACATGCCTAATCTTCGTCTCAAGAGACTAAATTCGGCTTCGGGTAGTGGTTTAGTAAATATGTCTGCTAGGTTAGACTTCGAGTCAACATATTCGAGTTGTATGGAGCCGTTGGCTACATGTTCTCGAATGAAATGGTGTTTTACCTCTATATGCTTTGTCCTTGAATGGCATATAGGGTTCTTAGTTAGATTTATCGAACTTATGTTGTCTACAAAATTTTTAGTTTTGGTGAAGTCCAACCTAAAGTCTCGGAGAGTGTGCTTCATCCAAAGAAGCTGAGTTACACACTCACCCATCGCAACGTATTCGGCTTCGGTGGTAGATAAGGCAACACAATGTTGCTTCCTACTGCACCAACTCACTAGACTTGAGCTGAGTAGTTGACAACAACCACTCGTGCTCTTTCTATCGAGTTTACTACCGGCATAATCCGAATCGGAGTAGCCGATTAGTTCGAACTCCGTAGATCTAGGGTATCAAATACCAACGTTAAGTGTACCCTTAAGATATCTAAGGATACGCTTAACTAGGGTTAGGTGAGACTCCTTAGCACAGGTTTGAAACCTGGCGCACATACTTACTGCGAATAGGATGTCGGGTCGACTCGCAGTTAAGTATAGGAGACTTCCTATCACGCTCCTATAGTACTTTAAGTCAATGGACTTACTTTCTAGGTCTTCTCCTATGTTAACATTAATCGCCATTGGGGTGTTTATTATCTTAGCGTCTTGCATTCCAAATCTTTTAATTAACTCCTTAGTGTATTTTTGTTGATATAGGTATATACCATCTTTAGTTTGTTTAATTTGTAGACCTAAAAAGAAACTTAACTCGCCTACCAAGTTCATTTCAAACTCACTTTCCATGAGTGAAACGAACTCGTTTAGTAAGGCTGAGTTAGAGGTTCCAAAAATTATATCGTCTACGTAAATTTGAGCTATGAATATTTCTTTACCTAAGGTTTTTACGAAGAGAGTTGGGTCAACTAAGCCTTGGTTAAACCCTTTTGACTTAAGATGGATTGAAAGTCTCTCATACCAAGCTCGAGGAGCTTGTTTAAGTCCATAGAGAGCTTTCTTAAGTTTTAGAACATGGTCGGGTTTATCTAGATTTTCGAACCCGGGGAGTTGGCTAACATAAACTTCTTCTTTAATGTATCCATTTAAGAATGCCGACTTAACATCCATTTGAAACAGCTTAAATCCTCGATGTGCGGCATAAGCTAGCAACATTCGAATGGATTCGAGTCTAGCTACTGGGGCATAGGTTTCGTCGTAATCTAAGCCTTCGACTTGACTAAACCCTTTGGCGACTAACCTAGCCTTGTTTCTAACTACTTCACCTTTATCATCAAGCTTATTTCGAAACACCCACCTTGTTCCTGTTAGTTATAGCCCTAGAGCCAATCATGTGATGGTTGAAAAGGGAACATTTTGTATCATATTCAATAAAGGCAAAGGATTGGTTATTATATTTACATCTTGCTTGTGCCAGCTAAATTAAATATAATAATGCCCTAGAAAAGTAGGTTCTTATCTACAGCACATCAATTGGCAGAATTGATTATGAGAGGCCGTAGAGAATACTTTCCTAAATGTTCCTAGTCAAGTATTAATATGCAAGGGCAATATTAATACATAAAGACTAGCATGTAGGTCGATTGATGACTTGATCTCACAAGTCATGGATATATGATATCAAGTTGACACATGGGTATATATTAGAGAATATATACTGAACTGACCCGCCATGAGAAAGTTTCATGGATCGTTATATGAGTGTCATAAACTTTCTCATGTGACTATTGGTATGAATAGTCCTCGAACCTGAAGTCACTACGGTTCCATACATAAGGAATTATGTACTTTGGTATCGTCAAACGTCACCCGTAACAGGGTGGACCATAAAGGCGATTACTGGGTATATAACAAATTATGCGGAGGGATGTGAGTGATGTAGATGGGATCTATCCCTCTCATATGACGAGAGTGATATCGGTGGGCCCCTTGATTGAGTAGAACTACTAAAACGCATGTACATGCTCAAATGAGTCAATATGAGATATTGAGCTCATTTGTTTGAGTTAGTTTACTCAGGGATCAAGAAACACATAGATTGATCAAGGATGACACGGTCTATGCCTCATTGGTCAATCTGATATCAAGGATAGAAGGACACGGTCATACATTATAGTAGTCACGGAAAGGTTAGTCGGATCTTGACTTATTTCATAACTTCGGTAGCAATGATGTATTGCTAGATGTCGCTCATTGCTTGTGTATCTAAAAGAGTTTAGATCCACTGCCAACGTTATGAGAGCCTATAGGGTCACACACAAAGTGCATGATGATTAGAAGAATTAGTGCATTCTAGTTTGACTAGAATAATTTGGGAATAAGCTTAAGTACAAAATGGTTTTTGGACTTTAAGCTTAATGAGAATTTTAGCTTATTGATTTAATGAGATTAATTCAATATGTTACCTTATTGATTTAATGAGATTAATTCAATATGATAACATAAGCTTATTGAATTAATAAGATTAATTCAACATGCATGAATGCCACACAAGCATGCCACATAAGCATGCAACCTAAGCTAGATGAGGTGGAAGGAGACAAAGTGGTTTTTGTCTCCTTGGCTATACCAAACAAGGAAGCCAACTCCTTGTTTGATTGTGTCTCAATGCAATGGATTGCATTGAATGTTAGGAGGTGAAAGGGTTTTTCCAACCCTATAAAAGACTCCATGGAGTGGCCGGCCAAAGCAAGATTTTTGGTTGTTGTGTGAAGCTTGAGAGCTTGGTGGAAGCTTTGTTGTGTGGTTTTGTGAGTGTAGGCTAGCAAGAAGAATAGTCTTCTTCTTCCTTTCTCTTTTTCCCTAGCTTCCTCTCCTTTAGGGACTTCTCTAGCAAGAAGGAAAGGAGAGCTCTTCTAGTTTCTTTTGTGAGACAAGAGCTTGCTCGTGTGGATACATATAGAGACACGGACATTTGAACGTGCTAAAGATCCAACAAACCAAAAGGAAAAGCGGGATTAACAAGGGCACGCAACAAAGGTAATCCTCTCCTATAAGATAGGTTTGGTTTTAGAGAAATTTATTTTTTATGAGGTTTTCTTTCGCAAGGATCACTAGGAAGGGATCCTAATTTTTCCGTTGCGCATATGCTATTTGGCATAAAGAATTCCCTACAGTGGTATCAGAGCCACTTGCGAAAGATCGTATAAAAATAGTTTTTCTCTATTTTATATATGATATAGAAGTAGGATAAATTTTATTATGAGTTGATAATTGCATTAGCAATTTTTCAAACATAATAAAAATATCCGATGTCTTTTAAAAGTTAAAATTGACATGGTGCATGGTTATAGCCTAGTCCCAAAAGTTTGTGATTGTGTGTTGTAATTCTTAATAGGGCCTGCGTGTCGTGCCTTTCTCCTAAAATTCTTGTTGTAAAAATTAGTTTTAGACTCGAATGTAACTCGAGTATTTCTCCTTTTGTAATATACAAAACAAAGATGGAGGGTCCATTGGATGATGAGGTTACAAGGAGGAAGTCAACACACAAGACAACCAAAAGGAAGCACTTGGGAGAAGATACTATCCCTAGGTTGACCAATCAATCTTTTCATTGGCTTGAGAAGATTGTAGAATAAGGGCCATAACCATGACACGCTTAGTTTAATATGTATGTGATGCATGTTAGTTTAGCTTATATGTGATGTATGCTAATATGTATATGATGCATGTTTTTATATCTTAATAAGTCAAATACGATATGCCTACCAAAGTTTGGTACTCACTACTTCCTCGATCATTTGTTATTGGGTTTGCCAAAGCAAAGCAATGCATTTTATCTTGGAAGAGTGCGAGGACAATCGTGATGTCCCGCTATCAAACTTGGTTAAGACTTAATTAAGTTTTTCTTAATTAGTTAAGAAAGTAGAGGCATATATTAGCTTTGAACATAAGTTTTAAAATTAGTTTTGTGTGATTTCCGAACATCAGCTTTGTCTTAGAAGTGGTCGCGTTGCTCGATATCCAAGAAGGCCTCTGTGCCTCGCCATACGCCACCGAAGTTTAGTTTAGGAATAAGCACTAAACTAATCTAAACTTAACCAAAGCTATTAAAGAGTTACATCAGATGTAATTGGCAAAGATTGCCTACCTAATCATACTACGCCTTGGGCGATTAGCCAAAGCTAACTCAAGACGAATTATGATGTGGATCTTTATCCCATATAAATTTATAGCTAAATAGTAGCTAATGATGTAAGCGAAAAGTGTTTGCCTACATCAATGATTAGCTCATATCAAAGCTATGAGAATTTAGTGGGAGCCTCATTTAATTAAAGGCCTAATTAAATGACTTAGGTATGATACTTAATTTTGCATTTTATTGTTGTAGATCACCATGTCATCTAACACGACACACCACCTCAACTTGCGATCTGTCCTTGAGAAGGACAAGCTCAATGGAGCGACCTTTCTTGGATCGGTATAGGAACTTGAGGATTATCCTCAAGCAAGAACGCAAATATGTCCTAGAGCGCCTACCCTCAAATACACCGCCCTGCGACCACTCGTGCTGAAAAAGATGCTTATAAGAAGCATCAAGATGACGCATTAGATGTGTCATGCCTTATGCTTGCAACCATGAACTCTGAGCTTCAGAAACAACATGAGAACATGGATGCCTATGATATGGTTGAGCATTTGAAACAACTATATCAAGGACAAGCCAGGCACGAGCGTTTTGAAGTGTCTAAGGCTCTTTTTGCATGCAAGATGCAAGAAGGAACACCTGTAGGAACTCACGTACTTAAAATGATTGGGTACGTTGAGAACCTTGAAAGACTAGGTTTTCCACTGAGCCAAGAATTGGCAACCGATGTTATCCTGCAATCGTTGCCGGAAACATATAATCAATTCGTCATGAATTATAACATGAATGAAATTGATAAGCCTTTGCCTGAGATTCTCAGCATGTTAAGAACTGCTGAACCGAATCTCAAGAAGAAAGTTAGTAACGTACTAATGGTCAAAAAGGACAAAGGTAAGCGCAAAGGCAAGGGTAAGACCCAAGCCAAAGGCAAGGCCAATTCATCCACTTCAAAGGGTAAAGGTAAAGTACCTATGGAAGGGGACTGTTTCCATTGCGGTGAGACTGGACACTGGAAGCGGAACTGCAAAGTCTACCTTGAGGAAGTAAAGAAGAAAAGAAGTGGGACTTCTGCCTCAGGTATACACGTTATAGAAGTTAATCTATCTATTTCTTCTACATGGGTATTAGATGTTGGGGGATCGGTTGGCCGGCTAGAGGGGGGTGAATAGCCCTAATTCGTTGTTCGTCGTATTTTGTTCGTTCTCGTCTACAATTCTTGTTAGCGCAGCGGAATAACAATAGTAATACTAACAAGAAACATAAATACACACAAACAAAACACAACGATATACGTGGTTCGGAACCGAATGGTTCCTACTCCACGGGTGAGCTCCTCGAGCTCTAGTTATGCTCACGGCACTAACTATAACACTCCTTTTCGACAATACGTCGGAGGTGGAGAAACCTCTCACAAGCTATTACACTAAGTAATGAAATACAACAAGAAATACAAAGACAATACAAAAGAGAACTTTTACACCGATTGCTTTTGATCGCTTTCTTGTTGCTTGCTTTTGCTTGCTCTTGAAGGTCTGGAATGCAACAACAATTCCCCTCCAATAGCTCCACAAAAACCATGGCGAAATCCTCCAACTCGTGCTCCTTTATAACTCGCATCAAGTCGTTGTTTCATCACCGATCGATCGTGACCATCACGATCGATCCTCGTGAGCCGTTGTCTCACAACGGCAAGATCCACGCTGGCAAGTTTCAACGGATCACTCATCGACCGATCGATGGCACCCATCACCGATCGATCTACCATTAGTCGAGGCCGCAACTCGACTCCATTCTCGCGTCTGCAGCACGTCATCAACCGATCGCCCCGGGCAATGATCATCCCATCACCGATCGCCTCCTGGCGATCGATCACCACCTCGTTCATCGAACACTGGTCGAACCTATTCGACCTAGAGCAGTCGACTGGCACCTATGCCTCCGACATTCAGTCTTAGCCACTTGGCCAAGTCCACACGGAGTTCCCCACCGAAGCTCTCTTCCCTCGGCCTACGTCCCTCGGATGCGCCAAGCGCACGGCTTCGCAACGCCATCCTTCGCGTCTCATGCCCTAGAAGTATGCTTCCTTTTGGGCTCACTCCCTTCGCTCCCCGTCCGGCGGTCCCTCGGATGCACCAAGCGCACGGCTTCACAATGCCATCCTTCACCGACTCAAGGACCCCGAGCCTAGTGAACTTACCAAGTCCTCAAGACTTCCCAAATGCACCAAGCGCACGGCTTCGCAATGCATTTCTCACCAAGCACCGAGCGCACGGCTCCGCAATGCTTTTCTCACCAAGCACCGAGCGCACGGCTCCGCAATGCTTTGGATTTCCCATGCCAAGCACCGAGCGCACGGCTCCGCAATGCTTTGGACTTCCCATGCCAACCCCATGTTGGACTTTCCCATGACAATCCCATGTCATGAGTTTTGTCTATCATCAAAATACCATCGGGAGTCTACCTGGGACGATTGCACCAACAATCTTCCAACATTAGATACCGGATGTGCATCTCACATTTGTACTAATGTGCAGGGACTGAGAAATAGTAGACTAATGGCAAAAGGCGAAGTGGACCTACGAGTAGGCAATGGCGCAAAAGTTGCTGCTGTAGCTGTAGGAACATATTCTTTGTCTTTGCCCACTGGGCTTATCTTAGAACTAGAGGAGTGCTTATATGTACCTGCATTGACAAAGAACATAATTTCTGTATCTTGTTTAGACAAGAAAAACTTTTCTTTTATAATAAAGAACAAATGTTGTTCCATTTATTTGAATGAAATGTTCTATTGTAATGCACCATTTATGAATGGTCTCTATGTTCTAGATTTAGAAAACCCAATATATAACGTAAATACCAAACGGTTCAAATCGAATGATTTGAATCAAACATATCTCTGGCACTGTCGCCTAGGTCACATAAATGAAAAACGTGTTGGTGCAATCGGCCCAGGTCACGATTGACCAGGACTCGAGTTTGGCTCGAGTAATGTTTTGATGTGTTTTGATGTTTCGACAAAAACATATGACAATGTAATTGTCAAGGTAAAGTCCAAGTCATGGGTACTTGGCATGAAAAGTACAACATGGGTTGGCAAGGGAAAGTCCAAGCATGGTCTTGGCAATGTAAAAGTCCAACATGGGTTAGCAAGGGAAAGTCCAAGCATGGTCTTGGCATTTGAGAAGTCCAACATGAGTTGGCAAGGAAAGTCCAAGCATGGTCTTGGCATGGAAAGTCCAAATACGGGTTGGCAAGCAATACGTAACAGCGAAGTCTTGGCGGCGTAAGTCCAATGTGCCTTGGCGTATAGACACCGTTAGCATGACATAGCCGAGAAGCACCTGAAGGCTAGCGCGATGGATGAACAAGTCATGGATGACTTGGAGGGATCCGAGAGGCGTGAGGTGATGGAGGTGGCTAGAAGGCTTAGGTCTAGGCTAAGGGTGGTCTAGCAAGTATGGGGAACCATACTTGGGCTAAAACCTGACGCCGTGAGGTGGGCAATGACCGATGGTTTAGCAATGATCGATCGGTGATCACCGATCGTGCTCGGATTTCGAGTACGTATCGGAGTCGAGACTGGTCGAGTGAGGACTCCATCAGTCGACTGATGGTCACAATCAGTCGACTGATGAAGGTTCCGTTGGACTTATCCAGCGTGGATCTAGCCGTTGTCTCACGACAACAGTGGCATCAGTCGACTGATGGTCCCGATCAGTCGACTGATAGACTTTTTCCAGCACAGGTTGAAGCTATATATGGAGCTCGGGATGGAGGAAGATTCAGCATTTCTTGACGCTGAGGCGATTTGCTGCTGCAAATTAGGGTCTTCAACCACGATTCAAGCGATCAACAAGCAAGCGATCTAAAGAGTTTTTGTAAAGTGTTCTTTACTTCTCTTGTTGTATTTCCTATTATATTTGCTTGTTGTATTTAGATTATTGTTGTAATCTTATTGTAAGAGGTTTCTCCACCTCCGACTTGTGTCGAGAAGGAGTTATTTGATAGTGGTGTGTGCTTGGCATCGCTAGGGCTCGTTTGAGGCCGATCCGTGGAGTAGGAACCGTTACGGTTCCGAACCACATTATATCATCGTGTTCGTGTGTGATTGTATTTCGTGTATTGCTTTTATTATTTCTATTTCTGCTGCGCTAACACGAATTGTAGACAAGCACGCGAACGATTTCCATCTACGTACGGGTCACACACTATTCACCCCCCCTCTAGCCATTCCAAAGGGTCCTAACAAGTGGTATCAGAGCCCGGGGCTCTTCTACGGATTAACAACCGGGAGCTAAGGTGAAAGGCTAGAGGGTGAAGATGGAATTCCAAGACAAGCTTGGATGGGAAATCAACACTCCACCTCCATATGATCCAGAAGATTTTCCGACATGGAGAGCAAGAATGGAAACATTCTTGATGATGAACATAGAGGATTGGTTCATCCTCATTGAAGGTCTTGAACCCCCTAGGGATAAGAAGGGGAATGTCCTAAAATTGAAAAAGTGGACCCAAGAGCAATGCCAAAAGCTCAAGACCGAAGTTAAGGTAACGAAACTTTTGGAAGATTTAATTCCTAATGATATTTTGTGCAAGCTAGGGGATTACACGTATGCCAAGGAGCTATGGAGGGAATTGGCAAGATTCCATGAAGGGAGTTCATCCTCAAGTGAAAGTGAGGAATCGGAAGATGAGATGGAGTCAACTTCCGGATCGGAGAAAGAAGAGGTGAAAGAAGTGGAAGGAGAATCCACTTCTAGGATTGAGGAGGAAAGACCATCCTCTATACCGGAGCAACCTCAAGAAGAGCCTTCAACATCCGGTCAAGATGAGGAAGCTCAAAATCCAAATCCGGCCTCCACCACTACCCTAGGTAACTCAAACATATGTGTTAATAATAAAATGCATATAATATGTTTTGAGTGTAGGGAAACCGGGCACTACAAGAGCAAGTGCCCAAAGAAGATTAGGAAAGCTCCACTGGCACCAAAAGTCAAGGATGTCGGTTCCCCAACACCTAAAGGCAAGGAGCACATCATATGCTTCAAGTGTAATTCAAAAGGACATTATAGGAATCAATGTCCTAGGGGGAGCAAAAAGACCCAAGAAGAAGCATCACAAGTAGGGGGAGCTAAGGCTAACCCTAAGGTACATTTTAGTAATGCATCTTCTAATTTAAATGCTAAAAAGCATGCTAGGAACTTTAATTCTCTTGCAATTTATGAAAAGCATGCTAATAGGAATAAATATTTTTGCTTAGGAGCTAAGAGAGTTCATGTAGAAAATAGGGAGAAATTTGGGACTAATGTCCCTAAAAACAATTTACCTAAGAACAAACCTAGGTCAAATAACTCAAGATCAATTTTACCTAGGGAGACAATTAGAAAAGTGCAAGAGCACCTAGGTGTTAACCCTAAATGGACTAGGCATATGCCTAGAAAGTCCCATGCCCAAGAATTTAATCAAAAATCAATTGGGCAATTAGAATTAGAAAACCAAGCCTTGAGGTCAAGGCTTGAGAAACTAGAAAAGACCCTTAAGGTTATGCAAAATCAAATGCAAGGGTCAATTAGTCAAACTTCTAGGTCCAAAAGTCAAAGTCAACACCTAGGACCTAAGAGTCAAAATTCAACCAAGGGCAAGCAAGGTTTGGGTCACAAACCTAAGCCTAAGGTGGCTTACCATAGTGTTCCATTTGATTATGGGACACAAACTAGGTCTAGGAAGACCAAGGTCAATAGGGAAGTCATCCCTAGAGTTGACCAAAGGGTGTGCCTAGTGGCTAGGGTTTCTAGGAAACCTAGGGTGGCCACTAAGAAGGTTGCAAGGGGAGTTACCCCTAGAGTCAACCTAGGTAAGACCCAAATGACCAAGGCTAATAAGCCTAGGAGGGTCATTAGGAAGGTATCTAGGGAGGTTATCCCTAAGGAGTACCTAATTAACCCTAGGAGCTCAAATCGGTTTTGGGTTCCTAAGAGCGTGATTGATGCACGCTAGATGGGTTAGGGTGTGCCAACCTTAAATGGATGGGTAGTTAACTCAACCATGGCAAAGGTGGCATGTTAGGTCATTTTCAAGGTTATGGTTACCTTGGAAATACATTTGAGTCTTAATCCTAAAAGTTTTAGGATGTACCAATATTACTTGAGGAGTTTGATAAAATGATCAAAATTGGCACAATTTAGGTTTAGAGGTTCATGTGCCATTTTGGGTTTTAGGCACACTTGGGAGAAAAATAGAAATATAGCAAAATATAATTAATTATATGAAATGGCAATTAATATTAAAATTTAGGTATTACTATACCTATATATTTTATATGCCATGCTTTGTTTGCCATATAACATGCCATGACATCATGCTTATTTTTAATCATTCTATATGTCATGTACATGTTTAGGATTAAGGATTAAATGTCATGTGCTTTTAGATTTCATATTATGCCATGACATCATGATTATGAGCATGTGTTTATCTATATCATCTCTAATGCCATAATCACTCATGCATTTAAGATAATTTGATTGAAATTGATTTAAGGACAATGGCATGACTTGGAGTCCCATTTATAAGGGAATCAAGTAGGGTTGCCTAGGAAATGCATGAAACCCTAGATTAAATGAACCAAAACCCACATCTCACATCCAATTGACATGTATGTGTATTTATACACCCTAGATACATGTGAGATGCTAGGATATGAGTTAAGTTCAAGGTGCATAGTTTTTGCATCTAGTTGAACCCAAACTCATCTTAATTCAACAGGTGGATCATTGGGAAAGCATGTGTACAAGTCATGTACATAGAGCCCAAGGAATATGATCCAAAACAAGGTTTTGAAAACATTTTAAAATCATTTTGAAAAACCTTGGTGAAGTCTATCTTTTGATAGCAATCACCATTGATGAAGTTGATACAAAGTAGGGCCAAAACATTGAAAGTTTCAATGGTTTTGAACTTTGTACCAATTTCACTATTTAATGGGTAAAATAATTTTCAAACATTTTTCACCCATTGTATTAGTCATAAGTATTATATGTATCAAATTTCGTGATTTTTCGATATACGTATAATTATTTATGAATTTCCAAAACTCGATTCGATAATCAAATTCGAAATTTGATTATCGATCGCTTTGAGTGGCAATGATCGATGAGTGTGGCAATGATCGTAGCTGACAGAGTCGACTGCCAAGGCTGATTTCGGGAAAACTAAGTTTGGTTAGCCCGTGTTCAGCCATGGTAAAGGTCCCTAATCACTCCTAACCATAGGATATGCTTTGGGAAGCATTATAAAGGGTGAAAATCCAGTGGATATGAATTAGGAGAGGTGTTTAGGGTTTGTATCAATTTTAAGGTGCTGGAAAGTTCAATATTGAATTTCTAACCTTAATTTTGATGGTTTAGAGTTCCTATTGGCTTAGGGACTTCCCAAGGACATTGTTGGTGCAATGGTCAAAAGGGAGCAAGCCTTTAGGGGGAGATATCCATCTTGGGATGAGGATGTGTTTTTCTCCTTGAAGGGGAGAAGGTTATCAATTTGGGAAATTGATGGATTTTTAGAAACCCAATTTGGAAATTGGGAGAGTGAATAGGATTGCCTCTCTTGAGTGATATGGGACTTATCACTAGGAAGATGGTAGGCATCCTAGATATTTTTAGACCAAGGGGGAGAGTGTAAGATCTCATTT
Organism: Wurfbainia villosa; assembly: GCA_025175895.1. Classification (NCBI taxonomy): domain Eukaryota; kingdom Viridiplantae; phylum Streptophyta; class Magnoliopsida; order Zingiberales; family Zingiberaceae; genus Wurfbainia; species Wurfbainia villosa. Next base: position 41,935,057 of record CM046008.1, on the reverse strand, counting down.
GGAAATGAGACATTGACCTCCTTGGAGAGAAGACCTTTTTGATGTTAGTCAAAAAGGGGGAGAATGTTTGGGGAAGAACACTTAAGATTACCAATTTGGGATAATTGGTAAGGGATTTGAGTTAGTGTTCTAACTCAATAATTTGTTTCGTTTTTGTCAAACATCAAAAAGGGGGAGATTGTTGGTGCACGGCCCAGTCACGACACTGTGACTCGAGTTTGGCTCGAGTAATGTTTTGATGTGTTTTGATGTTTCAACAAAAACATATGACAATGTAATTGTCAAGGTAAAGTCCAAGTCATGGGTACTTGGCATGAAAAGTCCAACATGGGTTGGCAAGGGAAAGTCCAAGCATGGTCTTGGCAATGTAAAAGTCCAACATGGGTTGGCAAGGGAAAGTCCAAGCATGGTCTTGGCAATGTAAAAGTCCAACATGGGTTGGCAAGGGAAAGTCCAAGCATGGTCTTGGCATTTGAGAAGTCCAACATGAGTTGGCAAGGAAAGTCCAAGCATGGTCTTGGCATGGAAAGTCCAACATGGGTTGGCATTTGAAGTCCAAGGGAATTAATCTTGGCGGCGTAAAGTCCAAGCGAAGTCTTGGCGGCGTAAGTCCAATGTGCCTTGGCGGTGTAGACACCGTTAGCATGACATAGCCGACGGAAGCACCTGAAGGCTAGCGCGATGGATGAACAAGTCATGGATGACTTGGAGGGATCCGAGAGGCGTGAGGCTGATGGAGGTGGCTAGAAGGCTTAGGTCTAGGCTAAGGGTGGTCTAGCAAGTATGGGGGAACCATACTTGGGCTAAAACCTCATGTGTGATCGGGTTATAGCCTAGCGATATTGCGTGGCGGTCGGTGGGCAATGATGGCTCGAGCAGTCGACTGATCGTGTGATCAGTCGACTGGTGCTCGGTATTTCGGGCACAGAATGGAGTCGAGACTCGACTGGTCGAGTGAGGACTCCATCAGTCGACTGATGGTCACAATCAGTCGACTGATGAAGGTTCCGTTGGACTTATCCAGCGTGGATCTAGCCGTTGTCTCACGACATAGGCATCGATCGATCGATGGTCCCGATCGATCGATCGATAGACTTTCCAAAGACAGGTTGAAGCTATATATGGAGCTCGTGATGGAGGAAGATTCAAGTGATTTCTTGGACGTTTTTGAGGCGATTTGCTACTGCAAATCAGGGTCTTCAACCACGATTCAAGCGATCAACAAGCAAGCGATCTAAAGAGTTTTTGTAAAGTGTTCTTTACTTCTCTTGTTGTATTTCCTATTATATTTGCTTGTTGTATTTAGATTATTGTTGTAATCTTATTGTAAGAGGTTTCTCCACCTCCGACTTGTGTCGAGAAGGAGTTATTTGATAGTGGTGTGTGCTTGGCATCGCTAGGGCTCGTTTGAGCCCGATCCGTGGAGTAGGAACCGTTACGGTTCCGAACCACGTTATATCATCGTGTTCGTGTGTGATTGTATTTCGTGTATTGCTTTTATTATTTCTATTTCCGCTGCGCTAACACGAATTGTAGACAAGCACGCGAACGATTTCCATCTACGTACGGGTCACACACTATTCACCCCCCCTCTAGCCATTCCAAAGGGTCCTAACAAAACGCATATCCCAACTCCATAAAGATGGATTATTGGACTCATTTGATTTTGAATCATATGAGGTATGCGAATCTTGTCTTTTAGGAAAGATGACTAAAACTCCATTTAGTGGACATGGCGAGAGAGCGACGGACTTGTTAGGACTCATACATACTGATGTATGTGGCCCTTTCAATGTCGAAGCCAGAGGAGGCTATAAGTACTTTATTACTTTCACTGATGATATGAGTAGATTTGGCTACTTATATTTGATAAGACATAAGTCAGAATCCTTTGAAAAGTTCCAAGAATTCAAGAATGAAGTACAAAACCAACTTGGTAAGCGTATTAAGCTACTTCGATCAGATCGAGGTGGTGAATACCTTAGTCAAGAGTTTCGTGATCACCTGGCTGAGTGTGGGATAATATCCCAACTCACTCCACCTGGAACACCACAATGGAATGGTGTATCTGAAAGGAGAAATCGTACTCTATTAGATATGGTACGATCAATGATGAGTCAGACTGATCTACCTACTTCCTTTTGGGGACTAGCTCTAGAGACAGCCGCTTTCACACTTAATCGTGTCCCATCAAAAATCGTAGAAAAGACACCATATACGATATGGACTGGGAAGAGTCCCAAAATGTCTTTTATAAAGATTTGGGGTTGTGAAGCTTATGTTAGACGTCAAGTCTCAGATAAACTAGGACCCAAATCAGATAAGTGTTATTTTGTAGGATATCCCAAGGAAACTAAGGGATATTACTTTTACAATCCCACACTTGGCAAGGTGTTTGTTGCCAGAAATGCTGTCTTTCTAGAAAGAGAATTTATTTCTAGAAAAACTAGTGGGAGTAAAATTCATCTTGAAGAAGTTCAAGATGACGATAACACTAAGGCTTCGATGGAAAATGAACAGGAACCACAAAGTGTTGTGGATGAGGAAATTGTTGCCCAAAGAGTTGTGGAGCAAACACCTGTTCAAGTAGACCAACCTCTTCGTAGATCTGATAGGATCCGTCGTCAACCCGAGAGATATTCTTTTCTCTTGACTGACAACGGTGACGTATTGCTTGTCGATCTTGACGAGCCTACATCCTATCAAGAAGCTATGAAGAGCCCAGATTCCGAGAAATGGCTAGAGGCCATGAAATCCGAAATGGAATCCATGTACACTAACCAAGTATGGACTTTGGTTGATCCACCTGAAGGGGTAAAACCCATTGGGTGTAAGTGGGTCTTTAAAGTAAAGACTGACATGGATGGTAATAAGCATACCTATAAAGGTAGATTGGTGGCTAAAGGATTCAAACAAATTCATGGTATTGACTATGATGAAACCTTTTCACCAGTTGCGATGCTTAAATCCATTCGGATCATACTTGCTATTGCAGCCTACCACGATTATGAGATCTGGAAGATGGATGTCAAAACCACTTTTCTGAATGGAAAACTACTCGAGGATGTGTACATGACACAGCCTGAGGGTTTTGAAGATCCAAAGCATCCTGGAAAGGTATGCAAACTACAAAGGTCCATTTATGGACTAAAGCAAGCCTCTCGAAGCTGGAATCTTCGATTCGATGATGCAATCAAGGAGTTTGGTTTCATCAAGAATGAAGATGAACCTTGTGTCTACAAGAGAAATAGTGGGAGCACTTGTATTTCTTGTCTTGTATGTAGATGATATACTTCTCATCGAAATGATATTCCTCACCCACTCTGTGAAGATGTGGTTAGGAATTGTTTCTCGATGAAAGACTTAGTGAAGTGCCTATATTCTAGGCATCAAGATCTATAGAGATAGATCTAAAAGATTACTTGGCCTAAGTCGAGTACATACATTGATAAAGTGCTAGATCGCTATGCAAAATTCCAAGAAAGGATTTCGCTTTATCACATGGTGTGAGTCTTTCGAAGACTCAATGTCCCTCTTCTAAGGAGGAGAGAGATCGCATGGATAAGATCCCTTATGCATCTGCCATAGGGTCTATCATGTACGCCATGCTTTGTACTCGTCCTGACGTCTCGTATGCTTTGAGCATGACGAGTAGATACCAGTCGGATCCAGGTGAAAGTCACTGGATAGCAGTCAAAAATATTCTTAAATACTTACGAAGAACGAAAGAATATTTCCTGATATTTGGAGGCAATGAGGAGCTAGTTGTAAAGGGTTACAGTGATGCAAGCTTCCAAACAGACAAGGATGACTATAGATCGCAATCGGGGTACATGTTTTGCCTGAATGGTGGAGCTGTGAGCTGGAAGAGTTCAAAGCAGACAGCTTGCCGATTCTACAACAGGTTTGAGTATATTGTCGCGCTCGATGCAACAAAGGAGGCTGTTTGGCTCCGCAAGTTCATCAGTGAACTTGGGGTAGTTCCTAGCATTACAGATCCAATAGACCTCTATTGTGACAACAATGGGGCTATTGCACAGGCTAAGGAACCTTGATCACATCAGCGAACCAAACACATACTGCGGCACTTCCATCTCATTCGAGAGATCATCGATAGAGGAGATGTGAGGATATGCAGAGTACCGACAGAAGCTAACATCGCAGATCTATTGACTAAGGCTTTGGCACAGAGGAAGCATGATGGTCACACTAGGTCACTAGGTATTAGATATCATAGTGATTGGTACTAGTGCTAGTGGGAGATTGTTAGTTATAGCCCTAGAGCCAATCATGTGATGGTTGAAAAGGGAACATTTTGTATCATATTCAATAAAGGCAAAGGATTGGTTATTATATTTACATCTTGCTTGTGCCAGCTAAATTAAATATAATAATGCCCTAGAAAAGTAGGTTCTTATCTACAGCACATCAATTGGCAGAATTGATTATGAGAGGCTGTAGAGAATACTTTCCTAAATGTTCCTAGTCAAGTATTAATATGCAAGGGCAATATTAATACATAAAGACTAGCATGTAGGTCGATTGATGACTTGATCTCACAAGTCATGGATATATGATATCAAGTTGACACATGGGTATATATTAGAGAATATATACTGAACTGACCCGCCATGAGAATGTTTCATGGATCGTTATATGAGTGTCATAAACTTTCTCATGTGACTATTGGTATGAATAGTCCTCGAACCTGAAGTCACTATGGTTCCCTACATAAGGAATTATGTACTTTGGTATCGTCAAACGTCACCCGTAACAGGGTGGACCATAAAGGCGATTACTGGGTATATAACAAATTATACGGAGGGATGTGAGTGATGTAGATGGGATCTATCCCTCTCATATGACGAGAGTGATATCGGTGGGCCCCTTGATTGAGTAGAACTACTAAAACGCATGGTCATGCTCAAATGAGTCAATATGAGATATTGAGCTCATTTGTTTGAGTTAGTTTACTCAGGGATCAAGAAACACATAGATTGATCGAGGATGACACGGTCTATGCCTCATTGGTCAATCGATATCAAGGATAGAAGGACACGGCCATACATTATAGTAGTCACGGAAAGGTTAGCCTGGATCTTGACTTATTTCAGAACTTGGGTAGCAATGATGTATTGCTAGATGTCGCCATTGCTTGTGTATCTAAAAGAGTTTAGATCCACCGCCAACGCTATGAGAGCCTATAGGGTCACACACACAAAGAGCATGATGATTAGAAGAATTAGTGCATTCTAGTTTGACTAGAATAATTTGGGAATAAGCTTAAGTACAAAATGGTTTTTGGACTTTAAGCTTAATGAGAATTTTAGCTTATTGATTTAATGAGATTAATTCAATATGTTACCTTATTGATTTAATGAGATTAATTCAATATGATAACATAAGCTTATTGAATTAATAAGATTAATTCAACATGCATGAATGCCACACAAGCATGCCACATAAGCATGCCACCTAAGCTTAGATGAGGTGGAAGGAGACAAAGTGGTTTTTGTCTCCTTATGGCCGCCAAACAAGGAAGCCAACTCCTTGTTTGATTGTGTCTCAATGCAATGGATTGCATTGAATGTTAGGAGGTGAAAGGGTTTTTCCAACCCTATAAAAGACTCCATGGAGTGGCCGCCAAAGCAAGATTTTTGGTTGTTGTGTGGTGAGAGCTTGGTGGAAGCTTTGTCGTGTGGTTTTGTGAGTGTAGGCTAGCAAGAAGAATAGTCTTCTTCTTCCTTTCTCTTTTTCCCTAGCTTCCTCTCCTTTAGGGACTTCTCTAGCAAGAAGGAAAGGAGAGCTCTTCTAGTTTCTTTTGTGAGACAAGAGCTTGCTCGTGTGGATACATATAGAGGCACGGACATTTGAACGTGCTAAAGATCCAACAAACCAAAAGGAAAAGCGGGATTAACAAGGGCACGCAACAAAGGTAATCCTCTCCTATAAGATAGGTTTGGTTTTAGAGAAATTTATTTTGTACGAGTTTGCTTTCGCATGGATCACTAGGAAGGGATCCTAATTTTTCCGTTGCGCATATGCTATTTGGCATAAAGAATTCCCTACAGTGGTATCAGAGTCACTTGCGAAAGATCGTATAAAAATAGTTTTTCTCTATTTTATATATAGAAGTAGGATAAATTTTATTATGAGTTGATAATTGCATTAGCAATTTTTCAAACATAATAAAATATCCGATGTCTTTTAAAAGTTAAAATTGACATGGTGCATGGTTATGGCCTAGTCCCAAAAGTTTGTGATTGTGTGTTGTAATTCTTAATACGGCCTGCGTGTCGTGCCTTTCTCCTAAAATTCTTGTTGTAAAATTAGTTTTAGACTCGAATGTAACTCGAGTATTTCTCCTTTTGTAATATACAAAACAAAGATGGAGGGTCCATTGGATGATGAGGTTACAAGGAGGAAGTCAACACACAAGACAACCAAAAGGAAGCACTTGGGAGAAGATACTATCCCTAGGTTGACCAATCAATCTTTTCATTGGCTTGAGAAGATTGTAGAATAAGGGCCATAACCATGACACGCTTAGTTTAATATGTATGTGATGCATGTTAGTTTAGCTTATATGTGATGTATGCTAATATGTATATGATGCATGTTTTTATATCTTAATAAGTCAAATACGATATGCCTACCAAAGTTTGGTACTCACTACTTCCTCGATCATTTGTTATTGGGTTTGCCAAAGCAAAGCAATGCATTTTATCTTGGAAGAGTGCGAGTGGACAATCGTGATGTCCCGCTATCAAACTTGGTTAAGACTTAATTAAGTTTTTCTTAATTAGTTAAGAAAGTAGAGGCATATATTAGCTTTGAACATAAGTTTTAAAATTAGTTTTTTGTGATTTCCGAACATCAGCTTTGTCTTAGAAGTGGTCGCTGTTCGATATCCAAGAAGGCCTCTATGCCTCGCCACAGCCTGGAAGCTGGTTTAGGAATAAGCACTAAACTAATCTAAACTTAACCAAAGCTATTAAAGAGTTACATCAGATGTAATTGGCAAAAGATTGCCTACCTAATCATACTACGTCTTGGGCGATTAGCCAAAGCTAACTCAAGACGAATTATGATGTGGATCTTTATCCCATATAAATTTATAGCTAAATAGTAGCTAATGATGTAAGCGAAAAGTGTTTGCCTACATCAATGATTAGCTCATATCAAAGCTATGAGAATTTAGTGGGAGCCTCATTTAATTAAAGGCCTAATTAAATGACTTAGGTATGATACTTAATTTTGCATTTTATTGTTGTAGATCACCATGTCATCTAACACGACACACCCTCAACTGCGATCCCCTGAGAAGGACAAGCTCAATGGAGCGAACTTTCTTGATCGGTATAGGAACTTGAGGATTATCCTCAAGCAAGAACGCAAACCGTATGTCCTAGAGCGCCTACCCAAATACCCGCCTCGCGCCACTCAGGCCGAAAAAGATGCTTATAAGAAGCATCAAGATGACGCATTAGATGTGTCATGCCTTATGCTTGCAACCATGAACTCTGAGCTTCAGAAGGAACATGAGAACATGGATGCCTATGATATGGTTGAGCATTTGAAACAACTATATCAAGGACAAGCCAGGCATGAGCGTTTTGAAGTGTCTAAGGCTCTTTTTGCATGCAAGATGCAAGTAGGAACACTGTAGGAACTCACGACATTTAAAATGATTGGGTACGCTGAGAACCTCAAAGACTAGGTTTTCCATCGAGCCAAGAATTGGCAACCGATGTTATCTCGCAATCGTTGCGTAAAACATATAATCAATTCACATGAATTATAACATGAATGAAATTGATAAGTTTTTTGCTCGAGATTCTCAAAGATGTTAAGAATCACGAACCGAATCTCAAGAAGAAAGTTAGTAACGTACTAATGGTCAAAAAGGACAAAGGTAAGCGCAAAGGCAAGGGTAAGACCCAAGCCAAAGGCAAGGCCAATTCATCCACTTCAAAGGGTAAAGGTAAAGTACCTAAGGAAGGGGATTGTTTCCATTGCGGTGAGACTGGACACTGGAAGCGGAACTGCAAAGTCTACCTTGAGGAAGTAAAGAAGAAAAGAAGTGGGACTTCTGCCTCAGGTATACATGTTATAGAAGTTAATCTATCTATTTCTTCTACATGGGTATTAGATACCGGATGTGCATCTCACATTTGTACTAATGTGCAGGGACTGAGAAATAGTAGACTAATGGCAAAAGGCGAAGTGGACCTACGAGTAGGCAATGGCTCAAAGTTGGATGTCAGAGAACATATTCTTTGTCTTTGCCCACTTGGCTTATCTTAGAACTAGAGGAGTGCTTATATGTACCTACATTGACAAAGAACATAATTTCTGTATCTTGTTTAGACAAGAAAAACTTTTCTTTTATAATAAAGGACAAATGTTGTTCCATTTATTTGAATGAAATGTTCTATTGTAATGCACCACTTATGAATGGTCTCTATGTTCTAGATTTAGAAAACCCAATATATAACGTAAATACCAAACGGTTCAAATCGAATGATTTGAACCAAACATATCTCTGGCACTGTCGCCTAGGTCACATAAATGAAAAACGTGTTGGTGCAATCGGCCCAGGTCACGATTGACCAGGACTCGAGTTTGGCTCGAGTAATGTTTTGATGTGTTTTGATGTTTCGACAAAAACATATGACAATGTAATTGTCAAGGTAAAGTCCAAGTCATGGGTACTTGGCATGAAAAGTACAACATGGGTTGGCAAGGGAAAGTCCAAGCATGGTCTTGGCAATGTAAAAGTCCAACATGGGTTGGCAAGGGAAAGTCCAAGCATGGTCTTGGCAATGTAAAAGTCCAACATGGGTTAGCAAGGGAAAGTCCAAGCATGGTCTTGGCATTTGAGAAGTCCAACATGAGTTGGCAAGGAAAGTCCAAGCATGGTCTTGGCATGGAAAGTCCAACATGGGTTGGCATTTGAAGTCCAAGGGAATTAATCTTGGCGGCGTAAAGTCCAAGCGAAGTCTTGGCGGCGTAAGTCCAATGTGCCTTGGCGGTATAGACACCGTTAGCATGACATAGCCGACGGAAGCACCTGAAGGCTAGCGCGATGGATGAACAAGTCATGGATGACTTGGAGGGATCCGAGAGGCGTGAGGCTGATGGAGGTGGCTAGAAGGCTTAGGTCTAGGCTAAGGGTGGTCTAGCAAGTATGGGGGAACCATACTTGGGCTAAAACCTCATGTTTGAGGTGTGCCAGTCGACTGGTGCCATGTGGCAGTCGACTGGACCGAGTCAACTAGGGTTGACTATGGGTTAGAGCCTAGCGAATGATCGCCAGAGGTGGGCGGTGATCGATGAGTTCTAGCGATCGATCGTGTGATCACCGATCGTGCTCGATTTCGCACGAGATCGGAGTCGAGACTCGATCGTCGAGTGAGGACTCCATCGATCGATGGTCACACCGGGCCGATGAAGGTTCCGTTGGACTTATCCAGCGTGGATCTAGCCGTTGTCTCACGACAACAGTGGCATCAGTCGACTGATGGTCCCGATCAGTCGACTGATAGACTTTTTCCAGCACAGGTTGAAGCTATATATGGAGCTCGTGATGGAGGAAGATTCAAGCGATTTCTTGGACGTTTTTGAGGCGATTTGCTGCTGCAAATTAGGGTCTTCAACCACGATTCAAGCGATCAACAAGCAAGCGATCTAAAGAGTTTTTGTAAAGTGTTCTTTACTTCTCTTGTTGTATTTCCTATTATATTTGCTTGTTGTATTTAGATTATTGTTGTAATCTTATTGTAAGAGGTTTCTCCACCTCCGACTTGTGTCGAGAAGGAGTTATTTGATAGTGGTGTGTGCTTGGCATCGTTAGGGCTCGTTTGAGCCCGATCCGTGGAGTAGGAACCGCATGGTTCCCAAACCACATTATATCATCGTGTTCGTGTGTGATTGTATTTCGTGTATTGCTTTTATTATTTCTATTTCTGCTGCGCTAACACGAATTGTAGACAAGCACGCGAACGATTTCCATCTACGTACGGGTCACACACTATTCACCCCCCCTCTAGCCATTCCAAAGGGTCCTAACAAGTGGTATCAGAGCCCGGGGCTCTTCTACGGATTAACAACCGGGAGCTAAGGTGAAAGGCTAGAGGGTGAAGATGGAATTCCAAGACAAGCTTGGATGGGAAATCAACACTCCACCTCCATATGATCCAGAAGATTTTCCGGCATGGAGAGCAAGAATGGAAACATTCTTGATGATGAACATAGAGGATTGGTTCATCCTCATTGAAGGTCTTGAACCCCCTAGGGATAAGAAGGGGAATGTCCTAAAATTGAAAAAGTGGACCCAAGAGCAATGCCAAAAGCTCAAGACCGGGTTAAGGTAACGTAAACTGGAAGATTTAATAATGATATTTTGTGCAAGCTAGGGGATTACACGTATGCCAAGGAGCTATGGAGGGAATTGGCAAGATTCCATGAAGGGAGTTCATCCTCAAGTGAAAGTGAGGAATCGGAAGATGAGATGGAGTCAACTTCCGGATCGGAGAAAGAAGAGGTGAAAGAAGTGGAAGGAGAATCCACTTCTAGGATTGAGGAGGAAAGACCATCCTCTATACCGGAGCAACCTCAAGAAGAGCCTTCAACATCCGGTCAAGATGAGGAAGCTCAAAATCCAAATCCGGCCTCCACCACTACCCTAGGTAACTCAAACATATGTGTTAATAATAAAATGCATATAATATGTTTTGAGTGTAGGAAACCGGCACTAAGAGCAAGTGCCCAAAGAAGATTAGGAAAGCTCCACTGGCACCAAAAGTCAAGGATGTCGGTTCCCCAACACCTAAAGGCAAGGAGCACATCATATGCTTCAAGTGTAATTCAAAAGGACATTATAGGAATCAATGTCCTAGGGGGAGCAAAAAGACCCAAGAAGAAGCATCACAAGTAGGGGGAGCTAAGGCTAACCCTAAGGTACATTTTAGTAATGCATCTTCTAATTTAAATGCTAAAAAGCATGCTAGGAACTTTAATTCTCTTGCAATTTATGAAAAGCATGCTAATAGGAATAAATATTTTTGCTTAGGAGCTAAGAGAGTTCATGTAGAAAATAGGGAGAAATTTGGGACTAATGTCCCTAAAAACAATTTACCTAAGAACAAACCTAGGTCAAATAACTCAAGATCAATTTTACCTAGGGAGACAATTAGAAAAGTGCAAGAGCACCTAGGTGTTAACCCTAAATGGACTAGGCATATGCCTAGAAAGTCCCATGCCCAAGAATTTAATCAAAAATCAATTGGGCAATTAGAATTAGAAAACCAAGCCTTGAGGTCAAGGCTTGAGAAACTAGAAAAGACCCTTAAGGTTATGCAAAATCAAATGCAAGGGTCAATTAGTCAAACTTCTAGGTCCAAAAGTCAAAGTCAACACCTAGGACCTAAGAGTCAAAATTCAACCAAGGGCAAGCAAGGTTTGGGTCACAAACCTAAGCCTAAGGTGGCTTACCATAGTGTTCCATTTGATTATGGGACACAAACTAGGTCTAGGAAGACCAAGGTCAATAGGGAAGTCATCCCTAGAGTTGACCAAAGGGTGTGCCTAGTGGCTAGGGTTTCTAGGAAACCTAGGGTGGCCACTAAGAAGGTTGCAAGGGGAGTTACCCCTAGAGTCAACCTAGGTAAGACCCAAATGACCAAGGCTAATAAGCCTAGGAGGGTCATTAGGAAGGTATCTAGGGAGGTTATCCCTAAGGAGTACCTAATTAACCCTAGGAGCTCAAATCGGTTTTGGGTTCCTAAGAGCGTGATTGATGCACGCTAGATGGGTTAGGGTGTGCCAACCTTAAATGGATGGGTAGTTAACTCAACCATGGCAAAGGTGGCATGTTAGGTCATTTTCAAGGTTATGGTTACCTTGGAAATACATTTGAGTCTTAATCCTAAAAGTTTTAGGATGTACCAATATTACTTGAGGAGTTTGATAAAATGATCAAAATTGGCACAATTTAGGTTTAGAGGTTCATGTGCCATTTTGGGTTTTAGGCACACTTGGGAGAAAAATAGAAATATAGCAAAATATAATTAATTATATGAAATGGCAATTAATATTAAAATTTAGGTATTACTATACCTATATATTTTATATGCCATGCTTTGTTTGCCATATAACATGCCATGACATCATGCTTATTTTTAATCATTCTATATGTCATGTACATGTTTAGGATTAAGGATTAAATGTCATGTGCTTTTAGATTTCATATTATGCCATGACATCATGATTATGAGCATGTGTTTATCTATATCATCTCTAATGCCATAATCACTCATGCATTTAAGATAATTTGATTGAAATTGATTTAAGGACAATGGCATGACTTGGAGTCCCATTTATAAGGGAATCAAGTAGGGTTGCCTTAGAAAAATGCATGAAACCCTAGATTAAATGAACCAAAACCCACATCTCACATCCAATTGACATGTATGTGTATTTATACACCCTAGATACATGTGAGATGCTAGGATATGAGTTAAGTTCAAGGTGCATAGTTTTTGCATCTAGTTGAACCCAAACTCATCTTAATTCAACAGGTGGATCATTGGGAAAGCATGTGTACAAGTCATGTACATAGAGCCCAAGGAATATGATCCAAAACAAGGTTTTGAAAACATTTTAAAATCATTTTGAAAAACCTTGGTGAAGTCTATCTTTTGATAGCAATCACCATTGATGAAGTTGATACAAAGTAGGGCCAAAACATTGAAAGTTTCAATGGTTTTGAACTTTGTACCAATTTCACTATTTAATGGGTAAAATAATTTTCAAACATTTTTCACCCATTGTATTAGTCATAAGTATTATATGTATCAAATTTCGTGATTTTTCGATATACGTATAATTATTTATGAATTTCCAAAACTCGATTCTAATAATCAAATTGAAATTATGATCACGACGCTTTGAGTGGCAATGATCGATGAGTGTGGCAATGATCGTAGCTGACAGAGTCGACTGCCAAGGCTGATTTCGGGAAAACTAAGTTTGGTTAGCCCGTGTTCAGCCATGGTAAAGGTCCCTAATCACTCCTAACCATAGGATATGCTTTGGGAAGCATTATAAAGGGTGAAAATCTAGTGGATATGAATTAGGAGAGGTGTTTAGGGTTTGTATCAATTTTAAGGTGCTGGAAAGTTCAATATTGAATTTCTAACCTTAATTTTGATGGTTTAGAGTTCCTATTGGCTTAGGGACTTCCCAAGGACATTGTTGGTGCAATGGTCAAAAGGGAGCAAGCCTTTAGGGGGAGATATCCATCTTGGGATGAGGGATGTGTTTTTTCTCCTTGAAGGGGAGAAGGTTATCAATTTGGGAAATTGATGGATTTTTAGAAACCCAATTTGGAAATTGGGAGAGTGAATAGGATTGCCTCTCTTGAGTGATATGGGACTTATCACTAGGAAGATGGTAGGCATCCTAGATATTTTTAGACCAAGGGGGAGAGTGTAAGATCTCATTTGGAAATGAGACATTGACCTCCTTGGAGAGAAGACCTTTTTGATGTTAGTCAAAAAGGGGGAGAATGTTTGGGGAAGAACACTTAAGATTACCAATTTGGGATAATTGGTAAGGGATTTGAGTTAGTGTTCTAACTCAATAATTTGTTTCGTTTTTGTCAAACATCAAAAAGGGGGAGATTGTTGGTGCAATCGGACCAGGTCACGATTGACCAGGACTCGAGTTTGGCTCGAGTAATGTTTTGATGTGTTTTGATGTTTCAACAAAAACATATGACAATGTAATTGTCAAGGTAAAGTCCAAGTCATGGGTACTTGGCATGAAAAGTCCAACATGGGTTGGCAAGGGAAAGTCCAAGCATGGTCTTGGCAATGTAAAAGTCCAACATGGGTTGGCAAGGGAAAGTCCAAGCATGGTCTTGGCAATGTAAAAGTCCAACATGGGTTGGCAAGGGAAAGTCCAAGCATGGTCTTGGCATTTGAGAAGTCCAACATGAGTTGGCAAGGAAAGTCCAAGCATGGTCTTGGCATGGAAAGTCCAACATGGGTTGGCATTTGAAGTCCAAGGGAATTAATCTTGGCGGCGTAAAGTCCAAGCGAAGTCTTGGCGGCGTAAGTCCAATGTGCCTTGGCGGTATAGACACCGTTAGCATGACATAGCCGACGGAAGCACCTGAAGGCTAGCGCGATGGATGAACAAGTCATGGATGACTTGGAGGGATCCGAGAGGCGTGAGGCTGATGGAGGTGGCTAGAAGGCTTAGGTCTAGGCTAAGGGTGGTCTAGCAAGTATGGGGGAACCATACTTGGGCTAAAACCTCATGTTTGAGGTGTGCCAGTCGACTGGTGCCATGTGGCAGTCGACTGGACCGAGTCAACTAGGGTTGACTGTGGGTTATGGCCTAGCAGTCGACTGCCAGAGGTGGGCAGTCGACTGATGGCTCTAGCAGTCGACTGATCGTGTGATCAGTCGACTGGTGCTCGGTATTTCGGGCACAGAATGGAGTCGAGACTCGACTGGTCGAGTGAGGACTCCATCAGTCGACTGATGAAGGTTCCGTTGGACTTATCCAGCGTGGATCTAGCCGTTGTCTCACGACAACAGTGGCATCAGTCGACTGATGGTCCCGATCAGTCGACTGATAGACTTTTTCCAGCACAGGTTGAAGCTATATATGGAGCTCGTGATGGAGGAAGATTCAAGTGATTTCTTGGACGTTTTTGAGGCGATTTGCTACTGCAAATCAGGGTCTTCAACCACGATTCAAGCGATCAACAAGCAAGCGATCTAAAGAGTTTTTGTAAAGTGTTCTTTACTTCTCTTGTTGTATTTCCTATTATATTTGCTTGTTGTATTTAGATTATTGTTGTAATCTTATTGTAAGAGGTTTCTCCACCTCCGACTTGTGTCGAGAAGGAGTTATTTGATAGTGGTGTGTGCTTGGCATCGCTAGGGCTCGTTTGAGCCCGATCCGTGGAGTAGGAACCGTTACGGTTCCGAACCACGTTATATCATCGTGTTCGTGTGTGATTGTATTTCGTGTATTGCTTTTATTATTTCTATTTCCGCTGCGCTAACACGAATTGTAGACAAGCACGCGAATGATTTCCATCTACGTACGGGTCACACACTATTCACCCCCCCTCTAGCCATTCCAAAGGGTCCTAACAAAACGCATATCCCAACTCCATAAAGATGGATTATTGGACTCATTTGATTTTGAATCATATGAGGTATGCGAATCTTGTCTTTTAGGAAAGATGACTAAAACTCCATTTAGTGGACATGGCGAGAGAGCGACGGACTTGTTAGGACTCATACATACTGATGTATGTGGCCCTTTCAATGTCGAACCCAGAGGAGGCTATAAGTACTTTATTACTTTCACTGATGATATGAGTAGATTTGGCTACTTATATTTGATAAGACATAAGTCAGAATCCTTTGAAAAGTTCCAAGAATTCAAGAATGAAGTACAAAACCAACTTGGTAAGCGTATTAAGCTACTTCGATCAGATCGAGGTAGTGAATACCTTAGTCAAGAGTTTCGTGATCACCTGGCTGAGTGTGGGATAATATCCCAACTCACTCCACCTGGAACACCACAATGGAATGGTGTATCTGAAAGGAGAAATCGTACTCTATTAGATATGGTACGATCAATGATGAGCCGATCGATCTACCTACTTCCTTTTGGGGACTAGCTCTAGAGACACCGCTTACACTTAATCGCGCCCCATCAAAAACCGTAGAAAAAGACACCATATACGATATGGATCGAAGAGTCCCAAAATATCTTTATAAAGATTTGGGGTTGTGAAGCTTATGTTAGACGCCAAGTCTCGATAAACTAGGACCCAAATCAGATAAGTGTTATTTTGTAGGATATCCCAAGGAAACTAAGGGATATTACTTTTACAATCCCACACTTGGCAAGGTGTTTGTTGCCAGAAATGCTGTCTTTCTAGAAAGAAATTTTATTTCTAGAAAAACTAGTGGGAGTAAAATTCATCTTGAAGAAGTTCAAGATGACGATAACACTAAGGCTTCGATGGAAAATGAACAGGAACCACAAAGTGTTGTGGATGAGGAAATTGTTGCCCAAAGAGTTGTGGAGCAAACACCTGTTCAAGTAGACCAACCTCTTCGTAGATCTGATAGGATCCGTCGTCAACCCGAGAGATATTCTTTTCTCTTGACTGACAACGGTGACGTATTGCTTGTCGATCTTGACGAGCCTACATCCTATCAAGAAGCTATGAAGAGCCCAGATTCCGAGAAATGGCTAGAGGCCATGAGATCCGAAATGGAATCCATGTACACTAACCAAGTATGGACTTTGGTCGATCCACCTGAAGGGGTAAAACCCATTGGGTGTAAGTGGGTCTTTAAAGTAAAGACTGACATGGATGGTAATAAGCATACCTATAAAGGTAGATTGGTGGCTAAAGGATTCAAACAAATTCATGGTATTAACTATGATGAAACCTTTTCACCAGTTGCGATGCTTAAATCCATTCGGATCATACTTGCTATTGCAGCCTACCACGATTATGAGATCTGGAAGATGGATGTCAAAACCGCTTTTCTGAATGGAAAGCTACTCGAGGATGTGTACATGACACAGCCTGAGGGTTTTGAAGATCCAAAGCATCCTGGAAAGGTATGCAAACTACAAAGGTCCATTTATGGACTAAAGCAAGCCTCTCGAAGCTGGAATCTTCGATTCGATGATGCAATCAAGGAGTTTGGTTTCATCAAGAATGAAGATGAACCTTGTGTCTACAAGAGAAATAGTGGGAGCACAGTTGTATTTCTTGTCTTGTATGTAGATGACATACTTCTCATCGGAATGATATTCCCTCACCCACCGTGAAGATGTGGTTAGGGAATTGTTTCGATGAAAGACTTAGGTGAAGCCGCCTATATTCTAGGCATCAAGATCTATAGAGATAGATCTAAAAGATTACTTGGCCTAAGTCGAGTACATAGATAGATAAAGTGCTAGATCGTTTTGCTATGCAAAATTCCAAGAAAGGATTTCTGCCTTTATCACATGGTGTGAGTCTTTCGAAGACTCAATGTCCCTCTTCTAAGGAGGAGAGAGATCGCATGGATAAGATCCCTTATGCATCTTCCATAGGGTCTATCATGTACGCCATGCTTTGTACTCGTCCTGACGTCTCGTATGCTTTGAGCATGACGAGTAGATACTACTGATCCAGTGAAAGTCATCGGATAGCACTAAAAATATTCTTAAATACTTACGAAGAACGAAAGAATATTTCCGATATTTAGAGGCAATGAGGAGCTAATCAGAAGGGTTACAATGATGCAAGCTTCCAAATGCATAAGGATGACTATAGATCGCACGGTACATGTTTTGCTCAATGGTGGAGCCGTGAGTCGAAGAGTTCAAAGCAGACACGCTTGCCGATTCTACAACAGGTGTATATTGTCTGGCCTCGATGCAAAGAAAGGAGGTCGTTTGGCTCCGCAAGTTCATCGCTGAACTTGGGGTAGTTCCTAGCATTACGCATCCAATAGACTCTATTGTGACAACAATGGGGCTATTGCACAGTGCTAAGGAACCTCGATCACATCACGACCAAACACATATCACGGGCGCTCCATCTCATTCGAGAGATCATCGATAGAGGAGATGTGGAGGATATGCAGAGTACCGATGTAAGCTAACATCGCAGATCCATCAGACTAAGGCTTTGGCACAGAGGAAGCATGATGGTCACACTAGGTCACTAGGTATTAGATATCATAGTGATTGGTACTAGTGCTAGTGGGAGATTGTTAGTTATAGCCCTAGAGCCAATCATGTGATGGTTGAAAAGGGAACATTTTGTATCATATTCAATAAAGGCAAAGGATTGGTTATTATATTTACATCTTGCTTGTGCCAGCTAAATTAAATATAATAATGCCCTAGAAAAGTAGGTTCTTATCTACAGCACATCAATTGGCAGAATTGATTATGAGAGGCTGTAGAGAATACTTTCCTAAATGTTCTTAGTCAAGTATTAATATGCAAGGGCAATATTAATACATAAAGACTAGCATGTAGGTCGATTGATGACTTGATCTCACAAGTCATGGATATATGATATCAAGTTGACACATGGGTATATATTAGAGAATATATACCGAATCGACTCGCCATGAGAAAGTTTCATGGATCGTTATATGAGTGTCATAAACTTTCTCATGTGACTATTGGTATGAATAGTCCTCAACTCAAGTCACTACGGTTCCTACATAAGGAATTATGTACTTTGGTATCACAAACGCCACCCGTAATGTGGTGGACCATAAAGGCGACATCGGGTATATAACAAATTATCGGAGGGATGTGAGTGATGTAGATGGGATCTATCCTCTCATATGACGAGAGTGATATCGGTGGGCCCTTGATTGAGTAGAACTACTAAAACGCATGGTTATGCTCAAATGAGTCAATATGAGATATTGAGCTCATTTGTTTGAGTTAGTTTACTCAGATCAAGAAACACATAGATTGATCGAGGATGACACGCCTATGCCTCATTGGTCAATCTGATATCAAGGATAGAAGGACACGGTCATACATTATAGTAGTCACGAAAGGTTAGTCGGATCTTGACTTATTTCAGAACTTGGGTAGCAATGATGTATTGCTAGATGCCGCCATCGCTTGTGTATCTAAAAGAGTTTAGATCCAATGCCAACGTTATGAGAGCCTATAGGGTCACACACAAAGAGCATGATGATTAGAAGAATTAGTGCATTCTAGTTTGACTAGAATAATTTGGGAATAAGCTTAAGTACAAAATGGTTTTTGGACTTTAAGCTTAATGAGAATTTTAGCTTATTGATTTAATGAGATTAATTCAATATGTTACCTTATTGATTTAATGAGATTAATTCAATATGATAACATAAGCTTATTGAATTAATAAGATTAATTCAACATGCATGAATGCCACACAAGCATGCCACATAAGCATGCCACCTAAGCTAGATGAGGTGTAAGGAGACAAAGTGGTTTTTGTCTCCTTAAGTGGCCGGCCAAACAAGGAAGCCAACACCTGGTTTGATTGTGTCTCAATGCAATGGATTGCATTGAATGGTAGGAGGTGAAAGGGTTTTTCCAACCCTATAAAAGACTCCATGGAGTGGCCGGCCAAAGCAAGATTTTTGGTTGTTGTGTGAAGCTTGAGAGCTTGGTGGAAGCTTTGTTGTGTGGTTTTGTGAGTGTAGGCTAGCAAGAAGAATAGTCTTCTTCTTCCTTTCTCTTTTTCCCTAGCTTCCTCTCCTTTAGGGACTTCTCTAGCAAGAAGGAAAGGAGAGCTCTTCTAGTTTCTTTTGTGAGACAAGAGCTTGCTCGTGTGGATACATATAGAGACACGGACATTTGAACGTGCTAAAGATCCAACAAACCAAAAGGAAAAGCGGGATTAACAAGGGCACGCAACAAAGGTAATCCTCTCCTATAAGATAGGTTTGGTTTTAGAGAAATTTATTTTGTACGAGGTTTTCTTTCGCAAGGATCACTAGGAAGGGATCCTAATTTTTCCGTTGCGCATATGCTATTTGGCATAAAGAATTCCCTACAGTTCCAATTATTGTTTTTTCTTTAGGTGGTGGTACTAATTCCCACACTTCATTCCTAGTAAATTGAGCTAGCTCTTCTTGCATTGCAATAATCCAATCGGGATCAAGAAGAGCTTGTTCAATTGATTTAGGTTCTATCTTTAAAATTATGGAAATTTGACTAAGGTTCCTATAGGATGCTCTAGTTCGAACTCCTAGATTAGGATCTCCTATCACTTGATCGATAGGGTGGTTAATCTGAATCCTAGATTGGGTTGGGTTTGTGTCACCTAATGCTTGATCAATGGGGTGACTTGGTTGAACATTAGTTTGGTTGGAGTCATCTATCACTTGATCAATAGAGTGACTTGGTTGACTTAGGTTAGGATTAACACTAGACCTGATCTCCGGATCAGAGTTAGGTCTAGTATGAATCGGCTCGCTAATTGGGGTTGCCGGGGGTTTTGTAGGTTCATGTCCTTCATCAAATACTACATTGATAGTCTCCTCGACTCTAAGGGTGTCTTGGTTATATACTCTATAAGCTCGACTTGTAGTCGAGTATCCTAGAAAGATTTTGGTCGTGGTCTTGGATGTAAATTTCCCTAGGTAATCCTTAGTGTTTAGGATATGTACCTTACACCCAAATACCCTAAAGTACTTGATGTTAGGTATTTTATCGTGATAAATCTCATATGAGGTCTTAAGGTGCCTCTTTACCATAAGGATTCTATTTTGGACATAGCATGTCTTACTCACGGCTTCTGCCCAAAACCTATCGGGTAGGTCATATTCGTTCAACATGGTCCTAGTGGCTTCTTGTAGAGTTCGGTTTTTCCGCTCCACTAGGCCATTTTGTTGAGGGGTCCTAGGGCAAGAGAATTCATGGTGGTATCCGTTTAGGTTACAGAAGTCGGTGAACCTTTGATTTTCGAATTCACCACCATGATCGCTTATAATTCTTTTAACCTTAAGTTTTTTTGATTCTCGATTAATTTGAATAAATTGATTAATTGATCTAGGGTATCATTTTTATGTTTGATGAACCTAACCCAGGTAAACCTGGAGTAGTCGTCAATTATGACTAAGCAATATTGACTTTTATTGAGTGACTTGGCTCCATGTGAATCGAATAGATCCATATGCAGGAGCTCAAGTACACTTGAGGTTCGTTCTTGGTTAGTTAACTTGTGTTGTGTCCTAGGTTGTTTTCCTTGTTGACAAGCATTACAGATTTTATTAACCAAATTGTTAAGGTTGGGTAAGCCTCTGACTAGGCCACTCTGACTCATCTTGTGGACGAGTCTTGGGTGCGAGTGACCGAGTCGTCGGTGCCACAACCATGATTCCTCTTCCTGTGTCATAAGACATTTGGCTGAGGATTTGATTAAGTTAATTGTATAAATGTTATTTGTCCTAGTTCCTTTGAGTATTGTTTTAGCTGTTTCATTTGTTTTAATTACACATTCATTTTCTAAAAATACGACCTTATAATTATTGTCACATAATTGGCTTACGCTAAGCAGGTTATATTCAAAATTCTCTACAAGTAATACATTTTTAATAACAAAATTCGAGTTAAGCTCGATATCACCTGATCCGATGATTTTGAGCTTGCCGTTATTCCCAAAGGCTACCGATCCTTGTCGTTTGAATCGAAGCTTCGCGAATTTGAGTTGATCCCCGGCCATGTGTCGAGTAATCCGTGCCTAACATCCATTGATCCTACACACAAGGCGGTTGGATTGGATGTTAGATTATTATATTTTTTTAAAAAAAATTGGTTATAAGTTGTTAAACCTAGGTCATCTCACCGGAGTCTATATGATCAAGCATGTTATACTTATGTGTTCTTTGTGAGATGACTTCCAATTAAGTTGATTAAGTGCATTTATGTTTAAGTAATGTTAGATTTGGATTTGACACTAGGCTTGTCAAGTTTACCTTTTCAAGATCATGGCTTCAGTGTCGTGGCGAGGTCTGAGGGCCTTCTTTTATCGGATCATCGACCACTTCCTTAGACAAAGCCATTTTCAAGAAAATGATGACTTGACTCACCTAAAATTATTTCCTCGCCTAACTAGTTATTTTTGAAAAGAGGCTCCCGAGGCTCAATCTTTTCAAGGATTTTAGTTGATTATTTGAAAAGAGGCTCCCGAGGCTCAATCTTTTCAAGGATTTTAGTTGGTTATTTGAAAAGAGGCTCCCGAGGCTCAATCTTTTCGAAGGATTTTAGTTGGTTATTTACGTGTTCTAAGTGAGTTCACGTCAGAAAGAAAAAAATCTAAGCATGCAATTTCTAAGTTAAAACACAAACATGTTTTGTACTGGCTCCCCCTAGACCGTTGAATCGGTTCGGTCTATCCACATAGTGGATTTGGTCCTTGGGAACCCAGTACGAGTTGGATCCTAGAGTTGAAATCAAAGTGGTCTTAGGGACCCATGCTTGGACACATTTTTTATGTCTACTTACGATTGACATATACGACTTATTGGTCGTGTTTGAGCTAAACCCTAGTCCGGCCTTGTTGTACACGGCCCTTTGCGATCCAAGTAGGAGGTCAAGTCCTTTGGATCCCAAAGTAAACCTTTCCAACGTATTCCTAAGATCTTCGACTTGACTTTTCAAGAGTGAGTTCTCAACTTTGAGTTTTTCAACCCGAGTTGAGTCCTTCTCTTGAACTCGACTAGTCGAAGAGGTTAGGGAGACCTCGTGTTTGAGGAGTTTAACTTCCTCAACCAGGGTCTCGACCTTGGACTCAAACTTAGCTAACTTCCTAGACAAAAACCTAACCGTATTATGTAAAGTATTAAATAAGGTTCGACTCACCTTAAGGGTATCTTTTGAACCGGATGTGTATCCGTGGCTTGACTTGAAGGTAGCTTCGTAGTCCGAGTCATCCTCAGGTTCTGACTCAAGTTCAGGTTCGGTCTCCGTGTCAGACTCAATCGATTTTGCCATGAAGACGTGGTCTTCGTCTTCTTCGGATGACGCTTCTTCCCATGTCGCATTGAGGGCCTTCTTGTGCTTAGGTGCTTGGTGGTTGAGCTTGGGGCACTCGGACTTTATATGTCCAAACCTGTTACACTCATAACACCTAATATTAGAACTTTTAGGCTTACCTTGGTTGGGTCGAGTTGTGGTTCGCTTTCGTCCCTTGGCTATCCTTCGAGCTAGGTTCATTAGTTCGACAGTCAATTCCGGGTCAACTTCTTCTTCGGACTCATCTTCCTCCTCGGTTGGTGGTGGCTTGCTTGCGATTTTCTTCTTCTTTGAACCTGCAAACAAGGCTAAACCCCTCTCAGGTTCCGAGTTGGACTGCTCATGTAATTCAAAATCCGAAAAGAGTTCATCTAATCTAAGTTTAGAAAGGTCCTTGGAGACCTTGTAGGCATCGACCATGGATGCCCACAAGGTAGTCCTCGGAAAAGAGTTTAGAACATACCTTATAAGGTCGCGATTTTTGACCTTTTGCCCGATTGCGTGTAGGTTGTTGACTATGTCTTGGACATGGGCGTGGAGTTGCATCGCAGACTCGTGTTCCTGCATTTTTAGTGTGTACAATTTATTGAACAACAAATCACGTTTGCAAACCTTAGCTTGATCTGATCCTTCGTGTAACTCGATCAGCTTTGTCCAAAGGTCCTTTGCGCTAATGAAGGGGCCGACGCGATTTAACTCCTCCTTGGACAAGCCGCATTGGAGGATTTGTGTTGCCTTGGCGTCGGCTTCGACTTGTAGTTTTGTCGCAATGGTCCATTGATCATAATCCAAGGAGTCACCCACTTCATTAGTCGGAAGTGTGAAACCCGTTTGGATTATGATCCACATCTCGATTTGGGTTTTGAGAAAGCATTCTCTGACCCTTCCAATAACGAAAGTCATCTCCATTGTAAAACGGAGGTCGGACGGTGCTAAAACCCTCGAGATGGGCCATTAGAACAAAAGACAAAAAGGGACGAAGATGAAGAAACTAGCAACGACAAAAACACAAAACAAGGTACCAAGACTCGCGTCTTGGATTAGTAGTGCGGGAGTAAATTTAACAAAGAGAAATAAATCAGAAATAAACAGAAATAAAAGAAAAATAAATCTGTGAAAAATGGCTAGATTGGTGGTTTCACCAAATCTTAGCAACCCCTGGCTCTGATACCAATTGTTGGATCGAAGCGGATCGCTAGAGGGGGGGTGAATAGCGATAAAAACTTTTCTTTTAAATCGTTCAATAGACAATTAAACACAGCGGAAATGTAAATAAAAACTAAATGAGACAAATAGTTTTTTTACTTGGTTCGTAGCCTTCGGCTACTACTCCAAGGCCCTAACGGTCCTAGACCGTGTACGGAGGGCAATTCACTAAAACACTCCTCCTCGTTGGAGGTAGGAGTTTTACGATTACAAAAGCCTTCGAAGCAAAAAGATAGAGAGACAAACCCTCTCTTCTATTAAAGTAAAATGCAACGAAAATAATTTCAATATTGAAAGCAATAAAAAATTAAGATTATACCAACAACTAAACAAAAGAAACTTTAAGCTAGGGTTGTTGGCAGCACTTTGTTGTTGTAGAGTCATCGGAGAGTTGCAGCGTAACAGAGGCTTTTGAGCACTTAGAATTAAGGATGAAACCCTAGGTTTGACCCTCCTTTTATAGCCTTTAAGCCCCTCAATGAATGGGTCTTCAACCAATCACAAATGGGCACAAAACTCCTTGAAAAATGGTGATAAAGCTTGACTCCTCGAGGCTGATTTTTGACCACCGGTTGAACTGGCCGGTTGAACTGGCCGATTGAACTGATGGCCAGAATTTTTGACTACAATAAAGAGTTAGCTCAAAATATAAGCGGATTCGATGGCCACTTGCCGTCCGATCTCAACATAGACCTTCCATGGGAAGTCTTGGGTCGGATCGTCGCCTAAGATCATCCCCGTAAAGAGGATACGACCTCACTTACGCTCGCACACACGAGCTTACCTCGATACTTACGTGTCGCTTTTGCTTCCGGCCTTCCACTCGATTCCTTCGGCTCCCTCCGAAGTAACTCGAGTGTCGCCCGACCACCGCGGCTTCCTCTGGGTGTCGCTAGCCTTCAGCTCCAGCATTGAGACTTTTCTGCACACTTGATTTAGCTTGTGAGATAACAATATAAGCTTAACTTTGTATCGTTTGCTATAATTAAAACTTAGGTTCGACTTAGGTGCCCACTGTACCAACAGAATGTCCGTCAATTAATTAATTTACTGACAATTAATTAATCAACATCTAACTCCATGAGTAGTACCACTCAACCTTATCATCATGTCGGACCAAGTCCACCTGCAGGGTTTACATGATGAACCTTATGAGCTCCTCAAGGGGACATCATCATCCTAATATATAGGACACGGTTTCCTCATATAATCAACAACACACTATATAAATAATATCATTTCCCAACTTACCGAGCCTATCAATTTACTCTATAAATCTTGCCCATTAGTAAATCAAAGAAATGAATACTAAGTATATGTGCCCGTTATTATATTGGGATTAAGAGCATGTACAATATAATATCTGAGGTCCGATTCGATTATGTAGTCAGCAATAAATCGAATCACCTCTAAGTCGATCCTGCTCAATATACACAAAGTGTACTAGTGTGATTCTATGGTCAAGACAAACCAATATCAAATCACACTACAACCATACCAATGGTTTGTCCAAAGCCATCTCGGTTGTGAGCCTTTACTTATACTCTACAAGAAGCTGATAACATGATCTACCGTGTGACACTACACACCATGTTATCTACAATGTAATGTATGAGACAATATGCATAACCATAAATATGCAAACAATGATCATGTGATTCTTATTTCAAAAATGAAGATGTTCATACAAAAGATAGACTTTTCAGTATACATCGCAACACAGTCGACTGTCAAGGCTACCGTTGGACTATAACAGTCATGATCTAACATGGTCAAAAGTCGTTGGAATAGTGACAGTCGACTAGTGACATGCAACAGTCGACTGTCGCATGCCCAACAGGAAGAAATCTCTTCTCTCTATAAAGAAAATGGGTGAGGCCCTTGGGGATGCTAATGCTTCATTCCTAAGTGCTCCCCAAGTGCCCTAAACGTCCCAAACCTTCTCTTCCTTGTTCTCATCTAAATCATATTATAAGAGGGAGGATTTTGTAAGAAGGTTTCTTCTCCACCTTGATGAGCAATGGAGAAGTTTAGTGATTGGTTTGAAGAAGTGATTCGTCATACGAATCGTTTGTGGACTAGCGGCAAGGGTCGTGAACCACATTACATCGGCATGTTTGCATTTGCCTCTTCT
This sequence comes from Wurfbainia villosa, assembly GCA_025175895.1. Taxonomy (NCBI): domain Eukaryota; kingdom Viridiplantae; phylum Streptophyta; class Magnoliopsida; order Zingiberales; family Zingiberaceae; genus Wurfbainia; species Wurfbainia villosa. The sequence continues at coordinate 41,909,145 of CM046008.1, read as the reverse complement.
CTCCATTTGTTTAGCTGAATTGTTTTTGTTGTTAGCTTTATTATCTATTTTCCGCTGCGCTAATCTTGATTGTAGACGATTAAGCTAACGATTTTCTATCGACGAACATCTAGGCTATTCAACCCCCCTTCTAGCCGGGCCACGATCTTATAACATCTTAGACCCTAAATTTTGACTATTTGACCCTTGTATTTGATTTTGCTTCATTCTAAGGGTCTTTTCCAATTTCTCAAGTTTCGACCTCAAAACTTGATTTTCTAATTCTAATTGTCCAATTTTTAAATTTTCATTTAATCTTTGGGCATGGTTCTTTCTTTTAGACATATGTCTATCCTTTTTAGGATTAATGCCCAAATGACTCTATCTTCCTGATTGACTCCCTAGGTAGGATTTTTCTAGGGTTATTAGTCCCAAATTTCTCCTTAGGTCTAAAATCGCATGATTTGGCACCTAAACATTAAAACCTATTTTTAGCATGCTCTTTATGAACATTAGCAAGATTACTCTTAGCATTCTTCATTATAAAATAGGGAAGGTGCATTACTAAATTTTACCTTAGGATTTGCTTTAAAAGCTCCCCCTACATGTGATGCCCCCTCTTGTCCCTTGGTTTGCTTTTTCCTAGGGGGCTTCTATAGTTCCCCTTTTGATGGCATTTTAAGCAAATGATGTGCTCCTTGCTCTTTTGACTTTGGGCATCGGTTTTCTTGGTCTTTGGCATGACTTGTGTCGTCTTCTTGACCCGTTTAGGACACTTAATATTGTAGTATCCTTGCTCCCTACACTCAAACCATATTATATAATTCCTAATTTTAACTACAATGTTTGAGTTACCTTCCATGGTGTGGGAGTTTTGAACTTCCTCTTCTTCTTGACCAAAGGTAGATGGTTCATGTGTTGGGTTTTCCCGGCACCGCGGTGAGTGTGTGTTAGAACATATTTCGCAAACATGCACACAGCGGAAGCAAAAACAAGTAATAAACTAATTTTATTACAACACACACATCACACACATGCAGAATACAACATGTGTAGAAATAATCGATATTTCAAATTTTGCAATAAAAGGAAACTTATAATAGGTATACCTGACGGATCACGTGTAGTGGGAATGACATCAACCAAGCGACACTTGCAAGTCTCGCCTCAATCCATATCCACACCGAGTATCGTCGGGATAGCTTCACAAAGCCATGAGCCCCATTTTCGCAAGAGTTACTAGCCTCGTGTCGAAGACGTTGTGATCCAAGAGACAATCACAATCCGAATCAAAATTCGGATCTAAAAATGACCTCCACGAACTCGCTTCTCGGAAGCGATTTTCGCCAACCAATTGACGAAACCTTGTTCCTCCACCTATGAGGATTTTTGGAGATCCAATCCCCAGCAAGTAGGTCACTGTTGGAGCACAAAATGCCGACCAAATGACCTATCTACGAAGAGAGAAACAAGCTGTCTAAAACTGGACAGCTTGTATTGGTGGAGAAGATGGTCGGTCAATCAATGGCCGGTTGCTCCTTAGTCGCCGGAGGCCAAGGGAGGATAGTCGGAGAAGCCGACGGTAGCTGGTGGGTGGACGGCGGCGAGGAGGAGGAGCTGCAATAGGCTTGGGCGGTGGCACAGGAGATGGGTGGCAACCCTAGAGGAGGAAGAGGAGAGGAGGCTAGGGTTTCCAAAACCCTTGAACCAATTAATTCTCCACGAAAAACCCTTAAGTCATGTTTTTATAGAGAACACATTCTCCTAACGGTTATTGGTTCATAACCAAAACCCGTTAACCCGCTCCAATAACTTATGTTAAAATAAACCAAACCGCATTGGTCTATTTTAAGTTAAAATGAACCGAACCAACTTTGGTTCATTCGTTTAAAACAAACCAAACCACTTTGGTTTATTTTCCACCATTGGATTAGAACCAAACCGATTTGGTTCATCCATCATGTATTCATAAGACTTGGCCCATCCATGCTTCCGATACGACTAAAACAATTTCATACTCGCTCTTTGTTTGGTCCAACCAAACCAAGTCCCTCTCAATTTGAGAATCCTATTCTCAAACTCGTTTTAAATCCTTCGGATTATGCTCGTTGTGCGTGTGACCAAATAGGTTCCCAGTTTATGTTGGCCATCTATAATTAACCATAAATTATAGAACGATCATGAGTGGCACCTAGTAGTACATCATGATCCCCAATTAATCGGAAAATCAACGATTGATCCCAAAACCATTTCTAAAACCCTTCAGTAGCTACAATGAATCATGCCCCGTTCCCTTCACTCATCTTATACCTACTTAGTTCAGAACATGGTCTATTGTATCAGTCCCCATTAGGCTAACTACATCACACCTAGCCCAAGTATTTACTTCCTCATCCTGTGGATTCTAGTTACTGCACATGTATCCAAGAGTATCATACTCTAAACATGTAATGTTTTGGCCAAAGACTTTAGTAACAATCCGACGAGAGGCCAAGGGTATACATCTCCTCGCAAGGAGTGGTGAATCCTTTGTAGGCTATTCAAACACCTTCGGGCACTTCGACTTATACCCAACCATCCCTAGTCCACATCTCCTTGGAGATGCTTTCTTAAGATGTCAAAGCATAAGTCTCCATAACCAAGACGACTTGAATACCGCAAGTCGAAAGAACATCGCATATAAGCTATAGTAAGAACTTCATTGACATATCTATATATGTAGAGAACCATATGAAGTCTTACAACAAGTCACTCCAATGAACTAGTTACCATAACTAGCATCCACGATCAACTCTGGACATCCCAATGTCTCCAGCCAGTGAGAAACAACTGCTTGGATAAACCAAAGAGTACACCTCGTGCTAGTCTCAACAGAATCGATGGCGTCCAAATGCATCAATTCATCGACTAGAGATAATTCCAATACATCACAATTACACATGTAGAGATACTCACTATTTATGATCCAATCACAAATTCTCTCATGCTGTGAATTGTATTGCGGATATTCAGTAAATGAGTTTAAGATCCATTCAAATACATGAAAACATGTATACTCAAATAGTGAATCTTCATTTATCAAATAAATGGTACAACCATAAGGCGATTGCCTTAGGACACCTCTCATATATTACTAACAAACTCCCACTTGGCCTAATGCCAATCGCCACAGTATCCAATACCATAAGCTCTAACATGACCCTCAAATTTACTTTGAGGCAAAGCCTTAGTTAAAGGGTCCGCTAAGTTCCTTTCAGTGGGAATATTCTTCTCGATTTGTATTTCCTTCTTACTGATGATCTCTCTGATCAAATGATAGTGGCGAAACACATGTTTGGATCATTGATGAGACCTTGGCTCCTTTTCCTATGCAATCGCTCCATTGTTGTCACAGTAGGCAGGTATTGCTTCAACAATGGTTGAAACCACGCCAAGTTCAGAGATGAACTTCTTGATCCAAACCGCTTCTTTTGCTACTTCCGAAGCTGCAATGTATTCTGCCTCATTGGTAGAATCCGCCATAGTGTCTTGCTTGAAACTTTTCCATCTTATTGTGCCTCCATTTAAGGTAAATATGTAACCAGACTGAGACCTAAAATCATCCTTGTCTGTCTAGAAGCTGGCATCCGTATACCCGCGTATTACCATATCATACTCTCCATATATTAGGAACACATCCTTAGTTCTTCTTAAGTACTTAAGGATTGTCTTAACAGCCGCCCAATGATTCATTCCTAGATCAGACTGATATCTTCCCGTGACACTCAGAGCATAAGATACATCGGGCCTTGTACATAACATAGCATACATGATAGATCATATTGCGAATGCATAGGGAATCTGACTCATGCAAATCCTCTCGTCTTCTATGCGTGGACACATAGACTTTGAAAGGTGTATCCCATGCCTGATGGGAAGGTAACCTTTCTTGGATTCCAACATGCTAAACCTCTTTAGCACTCGGTCTATATATGTAGACTGTGAAAGACCAAGCAATCGTTTTGATCTATCTCTATAGATCTTAATCCCGATGATGTAGGTCGCTTCTCCCAGGACTTTTATGGAGAATGTTTTGGATAACCAAATTTTGACTGACTATAAGATAGATATATCGTTTCCCATAAGTAATATGTCATCGACATACAACACTAGGAACACGACTACACTCCCACTAACCTTCTTGTACACACAGGGTTCGTCTGGATTTTATGAGAAATCAAACCTTTTGATTGTCTCATCAAAACGGATATTCCATCTCCTAGATGCTTGCTTCAGTCCATATATGGACCGTCGAAGCTTGCATACCTTGGTTTTATCAACCGATGTGAAACCCTCGGGTTATAACATATACACGTCCTTGAGTAGTTTTCTGTTAAGGAAAGTCGTTTTCACATCCATTTGTCATGTCTCATAATCATAATGAGTTGCTATAGCCAGGAGCATCCGAATGGATTTAAGCATAGCTACCGGTGAATAGGTCTCGTCATAATCAACACCTAGTTTTTAACGATAGCCTTTCGCCACTAATCTATCCTTAAAGGTAATCACATTACCATCCATGTCAATTTTCTTCTTGAAAACCCACTTGCACCCTATAGGCTTAATGCCTTCAAGTGGGTCCACCAAGTTCCAAACTTGATTTTCATACATGGAATCCATTTCCGACTTCATGGCTTCAAGCGATTTGTCCCTTTTTGAACTTTTCAGAACTTCTTCATAATTGGTAGACTCCTCATCGTCAATGAGTAACACGTTATTCGATTCACTTACGAGAAATCCATATCTCTCATGAATGTTGTGTGTCCTACCAGATCTACGAAGATGTGGTGTCACAATAGGTTTAGGCGATGTCTCATCACTATGAGTCATCGGCCGAGGTGCTTGACCAGGTGTCTCCTCAATGTCTATTGGAGTCTCTTGAACCTCCTCAAGTTCAACGACACTCCCACTTTTTCTTGCAAGAGAAACTCTTTCTCTAGAAACACAACATTCCTTGAAACAAACACCTTTTGTTCCAAGGGATGATAGAATTGGTAACTCCTCATTTCCTTAGGGTATCCAATAAATAGACATTTATCAGACTTAACATCCAATTTGTCTGACACAGTCCGCTTCACATAAGCATAACAACCCCATATTTTCAAGTAAGATAAATGAGGTTTCTTACTAGCCCATATCTCATATGGAGTAGTAGAGACTACCTTGGTCGGGTCTCTGTTTAACAAGAAAACAACTGTCTGAAGTGCATAGCCCCAAAAGGACTTGGAAAGATTCGCATGATTCATCATCGACCTAACCATGTCCAACAAGGTTTGATTTCGCCTCTCAGATACACCATTAAGTTGTGGTGTATACAGTGGAGTCCATTGAGACAATATACCATTGTTTCTCAGATAATCTAGAAACTTTCGATTCAAGTATTCACCACCTCGATCCGATCGAAGTATTTTAATACTCTTGCCAAGTTATTTCTCTACTTCATTTCAGAATTCTTTGAACCTTTCAAAGGCTTCAGACTTGTGTTTCATCAAGAACACATACCCAAATAGTGAGTGATCATTGGTGAAGGTAATGAAGTAGCTATAACCTCCTAGAGCTTGAGTTGACATAGGTCCACATACATTAGTATGTATTAGACCAAGCAGCTCTTCCACCGGTTCACCTTTTCCAGTAAAAGGTAACTTGGTCATCTTGCCCTTTAAGTATGATTCGCATGTATTATATGAATCTAATTCAAACGATTCCAGAATTCCACATCGGTGTAATTCGAACATGCGTTTCTTGCTCACATGGCCAAGACGACAATGCCACATGTAGGAGTCTAATTGATTATCTTTTCGAGCATGCTTCTTGCTCACTTCAATATTGAAAATGTCACTGGATACATCCAATGTATAATACCATTGCTTAAAGTTCCAGTCCCATAAAGAACGCCATTCAAAGTTATGTAACAACAATTGTTACTAAAAGTTAAATGGTACCCATTTCTATTTAAACAAGAAATAGAAATGATGTTCTTTATCAATGAAGGAACATAAAAGCAATTCTCCAGTTCTAAGACAAGACCTGTAGGGAGTTTCAATAAATACATTCTGATGGTGAGTGCAGCAACCTTTTGCTCCATTCCCAACATGTAAATTTAACTCTCCTTTGACGAGTCTTCTTCTATTCCTTAGCCCATGTATGTTATTACATATATGTGAACCACACCTGGTATCCAATATCCAAGTGTCTAAGGAAATAGAATGACAATCAATAACAAAGATATCTGAAGGACATGGGGCATCGGATGCCTTATTCTTCTTCATGGACTCAAGATAAATCTTGCAGTTTCTTTGCCAATGACCCTCCTTGCCACAATGATGGCAAGTACCCTTTTGAGCTAGTTTTGCCTTCCTTGCTTTCTTCTTTCCCTTGTGTTGTTCCTTTGATTTCCTCTTAGAAGCTTTCTTTGAGGAATCAACTAACAGCACTGTCCCCTGCTCATGCTTCACAGAAGGCTCCATAGTCTTCAGCATGTTGAGCAATACCATAGATGAACCTTCTTGCATCTCAGAGGTGAAGAGGAGCTTAGAGACTTCAAACCTTTCGGATCTCACTTGCTCATCAAACAACTCATAAAGATGAAAGACTATGGTATAAGCATCCATATACTCATGCTGCTTTCGCAACTCAGGTACCATCAAGGCTAGCATGTTGTAACTCACTAGCTCAGAATCACTCACAAGTTTCTGATGGGCCAATAATTGGTCCAGAGTTACATCATCACTAGGATGGGCGGGAAGAGGCGCTTCGAGGACATATGCAAGATTTTCAACCTTGAGAACAATTCTCAAGTTTTTAAGCCAGTCCAAGAAGTTCGGCCCAGTCAATTTATTTGAATCCAAAATAGAGCATAAATTTGAAGACATCATGATCAAGCGATTAACCTAGAAATACAAATCGAGCATATATGAGAAAGATGATTTAAAATGCATCCACATACATTTACAAAATCCCATTAATTTTTCGAAATCAAAAACTCTCAAAATTAATTTGGGAAATCGTAGGTCCATCTCTGAATGGGTTGATATCCAACATAGATAAGAACAACCTTGGAGTGATTCCAACAAGCCATTCTTAGCTATAATGGTAGGTATCAAGTATACCGATTACATATCACGTAAATGTAACTATCACAATGTGCTATCAACTAATTGAATGTTCACACATACATTGGGTTGTTAACACATTAACAAGTATGCATCATATGCATAGCACCCAACTTCACCTCTCTTCACATCGACCTTGGAGTGAGTCCAACAATTCAATGCTTCAAGTTAGAGCCGACCCATTAATCGCGAAATAGTTTTAATATGGTTTGAGCGCATTCAACCAATTAGCCAGGCTTGGAGTGAGTCCAACAACCCAAACTAACGATCGACCTCTAACTCTTACCATATTAGTGTTAAACTATTCCAATGATTTGAACATGTTCAGGTTCGAGCCGGGCTTGGAGTGAGTCCAATAACCCAAACAAGAAACAGAACTCCGATTCTAACAATATTAATGGAAGGTGTAGGCTTTAATATTGTGTATGGATTTTAATGTCTCATCCTCTTTGCATGCAAATAACTATTATCTACATGGCATGACACACATGGCATACATCTACATGTCACGACACGCATGACATAATGATATGCATCTAATGCAATTACATGACATATAATTATAGCATGTACAAATAGTTTCCTTATTTGTCATAACTATTTTGGAAATAAAATATGTTTTAGATTTGATTTCTCAAATCAAATCATGATTAAATTAGGAAACAAATTTTCAAATCTAATCACATATTTTATTTATGGAAAGTGTAAATTAAGGAAAATCAAATCTAATTTAGGAAATAAATTTCCTAAATTGTAATTTCCTAATCATATTATGAAACTTCCAATTTGAATTTCTTTACAAATTAAAATTTCCATAAATACTTCTAAACTTTACAAAAGTAGAATATTTCCATAAATACAATTATGACTATCGGAAATTTTTTTTATAATTATGTAGAAACACAATGGGGCTCTGATACCACTGTTGGGTTTCCCCGGCATCCCGGCGAGTGTGTGTTCGAACATGTTTTGCAAACATACACACAGCGGAAGAAAACACAAGTAATAAACTAATTTTATTACAACACCCACATCACACGCATATAGGATACAACATGTGTAGATATAATTGATATTTCAAATTTTGCAATAAAAGGAAGCTTATACTAGGTATACCTGACGGATCACGCGTAGCGGGAATGACATCAATGTGCGACACTTGCAAGTCTCACTATCCGTATCCACGCCGAGCATCGTCGGGATAGCTTCACCAAGCCACGAGTTCCGTCTTCGCAAGAGTTACTAGCCTCGCATCGAAGACGTTGTGATCCAAGAGACGATCACAATCCGAATCTAAATTTGGATCTAAAAATGAGCTCCACGAACTCGCTTCTCTAAAGCGGTTTTCGTCAACCAATTGAGGAAACCTTGGTCCTCCACCTATGAGGATTGCACGAGATCCAATCCCCGACAAGTAGGTCATTGTCGGAGCACAAAATGCTGACCAAACGACCTTTCTACGAAGAGAGAAAAAAGCTGTTCAAAACTGGACAGCTTGTGTTGGTGGAGAAGATGGTCGGCCAATCAATTGTTGGTTGCTCCTTGGTCGCCGGCAGCCAAGGGAGGATGGCCGGAGGAGTCGGCGGCGGCTGGTGGGTGGCCAGCGGCGAGGAGGTGGTTCTGCAATAGGCTTGGGCGGTGGCACAAGAGATGGGCGGCAACCCTAGAGAAGGAAGAGGAGACGAGGCTAGGGTTTCCAAACCCTTGAACCAATTAATTCTCCATGAAAAACCCTTAAGTCATGTTTTTATAGAGAACACATTCTCCTAATGGTTATTGATTCATAACCAAAACCCATTAACCCGCTCCAATAACTTAAGTTAAAATAAACCAAACCACGTTGGTCTATTTTAAGTTAAAACGAACCAAACCAACTTTGGTTCATTCGTTTAAAACAAACCAAACCACTTTGGTTTATTTTCCACCATTGGATTAGAACCAAACAGATTTGGTTCATCCATCATGTATTCATAAGACTCGGCCCATCCATGCTTCCGATGCGACTAAAACAATTTCATACTCGCTCTTTGTTTGGTCCAACCATACCAAGTCTCTCTCAATCTGAGAATCTTATTCTCAAGCTCATTTTAAATCCTTCGGATTACGCTCGTTGTGTGTGTGACCAAATAGGTTTCCGTTTTATGTTGGTCATCTATAATTAACCATTATTTATAGAATGATCATGAGTGGCATCTAGTACTACATCATGATACCCAATTAACCAGAAAATCAACGGTTAATCCTAGAACCATTTCTGAAACCCTTCAACAACTACAATGAATCGTGCCCCATTCCCTTCACTCATCTTATACCCACTTGGTTCAGGACATGGTTTATTATGTCAGTCCCCACTAGGCTAACTACGTCACACCTAGCCCAAGTATTTACTTTCTCGTCCTGCGGATTCTAGTTACTGCACATGTATCCAAGAGTACCATACTTTAAACATGTAATTCTTTGGCCAAAGACTTTAGTAACAATCCGATGAGAGGCCAAGGGTATACATCTCCTCGCAAAGAGTGGTAAATCATTTGTAGGCTATTCAAACACCTTCGGACACTTCGACTTATACCCAACTATCCCGGGTCTACATCTCCTTGGAGATGCTTGCTTAAGATGTCAAAGCATAAGTCTCCATGACCAAGACAACTTGAATACCGCAAGTCGAAGGAACATCGCACTTAAGCTACAATAAGAACTGTTGGAATGTATACTGAAAGCCTAGCTCTTTTTGTATGAACATTTTATTTTAAAATAAGAATCACATGATCATTGTTTGCACTTTATATTTATTGTATGTGTGCATATTGTCTAATATTTTATATTGTAGATAACACGGTGCTTGGTGTGGCACAGAAGATCATGTTATCAGTCCCTTGTAGAATATAAGTAGAGGCTCACAACCAAGATGGTTTTAGACAAACCATTGGCATGGTTGTAGTGTAGCTTGGTATTGTTTTGTCTTGAACATAGAGTTACACTAGTACACTTAGGTGTATTGAGCAGGACCGACATAGAGGTGATTCAATTTATTGCTGACTACATAATTGAATCAGACCTAGGATATTATGTTGTACATGCTCTTAATCCCGATATAATAACGGGCACATGTACTTAGTATTTATTTCTTTGATTTATCAAAGGGTGAGATTTAGATGGATTAAATCAATATGCTCGATAAGTTGGGAAATAATATTATTTACATGGTGTGCCGTTTATTATAGGAGGAAACCGTGTCCTATATATTAGGTTGATGATGTCCCCTTGAGGAGCTCATAAGGTTCATCATGTAAACCCAGCTGGTTGACTTAGTCAACATGATGATAAGGTTGAGTGGTACTACTCGAGGAGTTAGATGTTAATTGATTGATGGTCAGTAAATCAATTAATTAATAGACATTCGATATCTTAAACACGGGGAGATGGATGTACAAATAATATATGGAGCCCATATTGATTTATGGGGGTTGGTGAGGTAATTCAATGATGATCCTCTAGTGGAATGGAACATCATTGATTGATCAAGTTTGTGTGGTTCCGATCCATCGGGTGGCCAAGATCCAACTCCTCCTCATGGTCCCTATCATAGCCTAATATAATCCTCATGAAGTCTAGATCCAAGGATGGAAAACAAAACTCTAGATCTGACGGTTGGGATGAAACCCTAGATCCGACGGTTGGGATGAAACCCTAGATCCGATGGTTGGGATGAAACCCTAGATCCGATGGTTGGGATGAAACCCTAGATCCGACGGTTGAGATGAAACCTTAGATTCGACGGTTGGGATGAAACCCTAGATCCGACGGTTGGGATGAAACCCTAGATCCGACGGTGGAGATTAAATCCCTAGATCCGACGGTGGAGATTAAAGGAGGCTTAAGCCATACTCTATAAATAAAGGGCTAAGGCTTGGGCGACAAGGAGAGGCTTGGGAGATTAGGGTTTTGCCTATCTAAAAGTGGGCGGCAACAAACCCTAGAGATTAAGCTTTTGTTTTGGGCGGCTAGGTTTAGAAAGAAGGATTGGGCGGCAACTCTTGGAAGGTTTTGAAAGGTTTTGCCCGGAAGCTCTGATACCAATTGAAGGGATTTCCCTTGTCGAGTCCGTGAGGGGAAACTTCGCTTCCCCTTCGCCTCGGTTGCTTGACCATGGTGATCCCTTCGATGTCCCCGGATTAAAAATTTAATCCTAGACAAAAGGGATTCCCAAAGCAACCAAGTCATCGTCGTGCTATTCGTTTAGAGAGGTCACTTGAACAAACTAGTTGTTCAAGCGACCATTCTCTATTCTACGAGTAGCCGCGGAATAGACGATGTCCGGATCGCCGGTTTTTGTGTTTATACTCGGGATCCAAGTATTATTTAGCCTATTTACAGAAATATAACATGCTTATATTTTGAAAAACAAACACAAGCAATGAATAAAAGAGATAGAAGAATAGTTATACCTCTTGGTCTTCTAATGTAGGACCCTCCTCCTTTTGGACGTCGTGTGGGCGACGATCCACCAAAAGTCGAAGCTCCTAGATCGCAAAACTTCCTTCCTTGCTTTTCCCAAGCAAGAGGAAGAAGAGAAACAATGTTTTTCTCCTTCAAAAACTCAACCAACAAAGAACTATAGAAGTTCTTGCCGCCGGCCAACTAGAAGGAGAAGAAGATGATGGAAAACTACCAAGACACCAAGGGAAACCCTATATCTTGTTTCCACCACCTAAGGAGAAGAGAGGAGTGTTTTGGGCATCGCCTAGGGCTGGGAAGGGCTGGAATAGCTGCTGGACGTTGGCCACAAGGCAAGGAAGAAGAAGGAAAACTTGCCTTATTTGGTGCCACCCTTGCTTCCAAACCCTAACCCTAATTCCAATCCTATCTCAACTAGGATTGCCCTATTCTTGCCGCCCAAGCCTTGCTCCCTCTCTATGATTATGTAATCCACGACCACTCTCCATGCCCTCCTTTTATAGAGTTAGGGATAAGTCATGAATTAATCTCCTCCATTGGTTCTAGGGATTTAATCTCAACCGTCGGATCTAGAGATTTAATCTCAACCGTCGGATCTTAGAGATTTAATCTCTACCAATGGATCTTAGTGTTTTGTTTCTATCCATTGGATCTAAGCATCTTGAGGTGTTAATGATCTACATTAGGGACCATGAGGAGGAGTTGGGTCTTGGCCACCCATGGATCAAGCCCACATAAAGTCCGATCCACTAATGATGATCCAATCCACTAAAGGTCCATCATTGATCTACCTCACCAACCCCCATATGATAATATGGGCTCCATATATTATTTGTACATTTTCTCCCCGTATTTAAGATCTCGAATGTCCGTCGATTAATTAATTTACTAACCATTAATTAATCAACACCTAACTCCTTGAGTAGTACCACTCAACCTTTTCATCATGCCGGACCAAGTCCACCTGCAGGGTTTACATGATGAACCTTATGAGCTCCTCAAGGGGACATCATCATCCTAATATATAGGACACGGTTTCCTCCTATAATCAACGGCACACCATATAAATAATATCATCTCCCAACTTACCGAGTCTATCGATTTAATCTATAAATCTCGCCCATTGGTAAATCAAAGAGATGAGTACCAAGTATATGTGCCTGTTATTATATCGGGATTAAGAGCATGTACTAAATAATATCTGAGGTCCGATTCGATTATGTAGTCAGCAATAAATCGAATCACCTCTGTGTCGGTCCTGCTCAATACACACAAAATGCACTAGTGTGTTTCTATGGTCAAGACAAACCAATACCAAATCACACTACAACCATTCCGATGGTTTGTCCAAAGTCATCTCGGTTGTGAGCCTTTACTTATACTTTACAAGGAGCCGATAACAAGATCTCCCGTGTGACACCATACACCATGTTATCTACAATGTAACGTATTAGACAATATTGCATAACCATAAAAATATGCAAACAATGATCATGTGATTCTTATTTCAAAATAAAGATCTTCATACAAAAGATAGACTTTTTAGTATACATCCCTACAATCTCCCACTTATACTAAAAGACTATGCTGTCCTCATACTGCCATACATCTGATTCCCCTTCCCTCTACATGCCTATCAAAGCTCTCGCTAGAAGGGCCTTAGTGAAAGGATCTGCCAGGTTATCCTCCGATGCAATCTTGGTCATAGCAACTTCTCCTCTCTTTACGATTTCTCGTATCAAGTGGTACTTGCGCTCTATGTGTTTACTAGCCTTATGGGCTCGTGGTTCCTTCGAGTTTGCAACTGCACCACTATTATCACAATAAATTGTGATAGTTCTGGGCAAACCAGGAATCACATCCAAGTCCATCAGGAAGTTCCTGAGCCATACAGCTTCTTTGGCCGCCTCAGAGGCTACCACATACTCAGCTTCCATGGTGGAGTCCGCCATGCACTTTTGCTTGACACTCCTCCATACAATGGCTACACCTCCCAAAGTAAACACAATATCTGAGGTAGACTTACTGTTATCCCTATCAGATTGGAAGTCGGAATCCGTGTAACCCACAGGGAGTAATTGGTCTGCCCGGTAAACTAGCATATAATCCCTAGTCCTTCTCAGGAACTACAATATATGCTTTACCGCAGTTCAATGTCCCTGTCCTGGATTACTCTGATATCTGCTGACCATGCCTATGGCAAAGCAGATATCTGGTCTTGTACATAGCATACATTAGGCTTCCTACCGCCGAAGCATAAGGAACTGCCTATATCTCTTCTATCTCTTCAGATGATCTAGGACACATCTGCTTAGATAAAGGAACTCCATGCCTGAAGGGTAGAAAAACCCTTCTTGGAGTTTTGTATGCTAAAACGATCCAAAACCATGTCTATGTATGAAGCTTGGGATAAGCACAACATCCTTTTCCTGCGATCCCTTATAACCTTGATCCCAAGGATGTGTCCCACCTCTCCTAAGTCCTTCATATCAAACTGTTTGGACAACCATACCCTTACGTCCGATAACACCTTGATATTGTTGCCAATCAACAAAATGTCATCTACGTATAGTACAAGAAATACCACTACGTTTCTGTCACATCTCTTGTATACACAAGACTCATCCAGACTTTGAATAAATCCATAAGACTGGATCACTTCATCAAACCGGATGTTCCAAGATCTCGAAGCTTGCTTCAATCCATAAATTGACCGATTAAGCTTACATACAAGATGCTCTTTTCCCTTAGCAATGAATCCCTCTGGTTGCTTCATGTAGATGTTTTCCTCAAGACTTCCATTAAGGAAAGCTGTCTTGACATCCATTTGCCACACCTCATAATCCATATGAGCTGCTATGCATAAGAGAATCCGGATAGATTTAAGCATGGCTACCGGCGAAAAGGTCTCCTCATAATCGATACCCTCTTTCTGAGTATACCCCTTCGCAACAAGCCTCGCTTTGAAGGTCTCAACCTTCCCATCTATTCCTCTTTTTCTCTTGTAGATCCACTTGCATCCAATGGTTTTTACACCATCGGGTGGTTCTACTAGCTCCCAGACCTGATTTGAATCCATAGATTCAATCTCAGCATTCATTGCACTCTGCCAAGATACTGCATCTTTATCTTGGATTGCCTCATCATATGTCCAGGGATCAGGTTCATGTTCGCCAAGGACCAAATCAGAAGATTCTCCCAAGAACATGAATCTATCAGGCTGTCTTGCAACCCTCCCACTACGACGAGGTATCACCTGTGTATCCTCTGTGACACGCGGTGCAGTGACATGTGGTATATCCTCTTGTATCGGTGGTACTAAAGAAGTGACTTCCCCTTTTAACTCCTCCAGAACAATTTTACTCTTGGGCTTGTGGCTCATCACATAGTCTTCCTCTAGAAATCTGGCGTTCGTGCTAACGAACACCCTCTGATCTCTAGGACTATAAAACAATCCACCCTTCGTTCCTCTGGGATAGCCAACGAACAATCAGATTGCATGCGAGGTTCCAACTTACCAAAGATCCGCCAAAGACATGCTGGACTCCCCCATATCCGAATATGTCTTAGACTAGGCTTTCGCCCAGTCCACAACTCTGTGGGAGTAGAAGGCACTGATTTAGATGAAACCAAGTTCAGAATGTATACCTCCGTATCTAGAGCATATCCCCAGAACGAATTTGGCAAGTTAGAATAACTCATCATCGATCTAACCATCTCCATAAGAGTCCTATTCCTTCGCTCTGCTACACCATTCTGCTGGGGTGTGCCAGGTGCAGTCAATTGGGATTGAATCCCAGCCTCTGATAAGTAGTTCCTAAACTCTCCCAAGAGGTACTCACCACCACGATCAGATCGTAGTGTTTTGATACTTTTACCTTGACGTTTCTCCACATCAGCCTTGAATTCTTTGAACTTGTCAAAGCATTCAGACTTGCGGCGCATCAGGTAAATGTATCCATATCTTGAGTAATCGTCTATAAAAGAGACGAAATACTCAAAACCACCTCTAGCCTGGATAGACATAGGACCACACAAATCAGAATGAACCAATTCTAACACATCTTTGGCTCTATACCCCTTGGCCTTAAAAGGCCTCTTGGTCATCTTACCCTCC
Organism: Wurfbainia villosa; assembly: GCA_025175895.1. Classification (NCBI taxonomy): domain Eukaryota; kingdom Viridiplantae; phylum Streptophyta; class Magnoliopsida; order Zingiberales; family Zingiberaceae; genus Wurfbainia; species Wurfbainia villosa. The sequence continues at coordinate 41,893,440 of CM046008.1, read as the reverse complement.
AAGCAAGATTCACAGGTTGGGAGATCCTCCACCACTAATGAACCCAAAGGTCCATCAGCTATCAACCTTTGAATTCTGCTTAGGTTAATGTGACCAAGCCTAAGATGCCAAAGATATGTTTGGTTCATCTTCGAAGGTTCTTTTCTCTTATTGGAATTAGAAGATGAGTTATTAACTTCAATTTGCATCGTGGGAGGTTTTGGTTCCAGTGTGTACAAATTTCCTATCAATGTACCCGAACAGATAATGTCCCTATCTCTCTTTCTAACAACTCTGTCATTGAAAGAATAGAATATCCATCCATAAATAATTTAGAAACTGAAATTAAATTCTTTCTAAATAAGGGTACATAAAGGCAATTCCTAAGAACCAAAAGTTTATTTTTCTCAAAAGATAAATGAACATCTCCCATCAGAATACCGCCACCTTCGTGGCATCGCCCAAGTACACTAATCTCCTCACCCGTCTGTTTCTGAACCTCGCAAAGTATTGCAGACATGATCAGTGGCTCCCATATCTACACACCAGGTGCCGGTAGATAACACCACTAAACATGTTTCAACGACTAGACCAAAAGATATACCTTTGTTCTTACGGTTGGGGCAGTCCTTCTTCCAGTGTCCAGTCTGCTTACAAGTGAAGCACTTGCCTTTCAGCTTCTTCACTCTTCCCTGAGTACCTCCCATCGCCTTTTCCCCGGTTTGTTTCTTCTTCTTCTTGCCTTCGCTTAGAAGTAGAAACCTTCGGGTCATCACAGATGCTACCGAGCACTGACAAATAGTCCCTCCCGCCGAGTTCTCACGTAAGTTTCGCCAATGAATACAACCTCTTGTTCATGTTGTAAATCCGCCAAAACTCCTAGGTAGAGACTGAGTATGATATCGACTGGGTTTCTCATCGATCTCATCTCCTAGGACCTCCAAATTCAAATGAGCCATCATCTTGAGAACATGATCCTCACGTGTTCCTCGATCATGGTGGTCGCCATCAAGTTTCTCATGGCCTCTTGCCTCGCAGCCCCACTCGTGTCCAAAAGCTCCTTGAGATTGAGCATCATATCATAGGTAGTGGGCATGGCTTGATGTCGATGTTGGAGTACATTTGACATAGATGCCAAAATGTAACACCGTGCCATCTCATCGGCCTTGTTCCACTTCCTATAGCTCTCTCTCTTTTCCCGAATCATCTGCAGGCTTAGGAGGGCACTCTTCAAGGAGTACATATTTGTATTCCTCGAATAAGACAATATCTAGATTCCTCTTCCAATCTACATAGTTGGGTCCAAGAAGTTTGTTCTCTTTCAAGATCACAAAGAAGTGGGTTGAAAGTCATTTTTAAAGAAACCTAAGAATCACATAAATCAAAACATTAGATTTCAAAAATTATTGATTCCTCAAACAATAAAATTTTAAAATCAACCAACACCTCAAAACACCGAATATCGTATGCCACGATAGTGTGGACGATACGAATTCTACATTTGTAAGAGGAGGTTTTACCCATTAATTTTACTATCTTGTCAACCTAACTTTTTGACAAGTAAAATTAATAGTTGGTTCCTCTTTGGCCCTACAAATAAAAGCAGTGACTCCGATGGGGAGGATACTTATATTTGTATCTAAATGTTCACCATTACTTGGTACCAAGGTAATTATCTTGGGTTATGTGCCTTACGATGGGCAAGTACACACGCTCCTTGATAATTTCCTATAACCATATTCGACCTTGTGATACAAACCCATCCGATGGGGAGGAAGGCACTGAGCCGACGCGCAAGTTTGTTTGCATCACACGTCAAATTGTAATGGAGGCCGAGGGAATTAATAAAAATATCCCTCTCCCACTTAGTAATTTGAAATTGAGGAATTTTCCTAGCCTACCACATGCATATCAATCAAAAAGCAATAAATATGAAAATAAATTATTTTCCAACTATTATGGCTTTTGTCTTCAATATGTCTCCGTCAGACGCTATCTCGCCCGCCTCCTCCTACGCCATGTACGAGCCATCCGAGATCCGAGCCGAGACTAAATCCTATTTTAATTTACATCCATCGATCCTATACTCCACGAGAGAGTGTACATGAAATCTAGATCGAAAGTAAAATAAAATAAAGAGCGGCTAAACAATGCCGTATTTAATTTACAAAAACTAAATACTAGCCTCGTCAACCCCGAGGATTCAACAAAATAAACATTTACACACATACAATCACATACACAAATATGGCCATAATAGTCGGATCTTATGTCTGCAACCAAAGAGTTAAACTACGCATATCCTACTATTATCCGACACATTTAATATATGAAAAAGTGCATAAAAATTAACCGAATCCTAAACACACAAAACCGGAAACCTTGGCTCTAATACCATTTGAAAGGTTTTGCCCGGAAGCTCTGATACCAATTGAAGGGATTTCCCTTGTCGAGTCCGTGAGGGGAAACTTCGCTTCCCCTTCGCCTCGGTTGCTTGACCATGGTGATCCCTTCGATGTCCCCGGATTAAAAATTTAATCCTAGACAAAAGGGATTACCAAAGCAACCAAGTCATCGTCGTGCTATTCGTTTAGAGAGGTCACTTGAACAAACTAGTTGTTCAAGCGACCATTCTCTATTCTACGAGTAGCCGCGGAATAGACGATGTTTTTTGTGTTTATACTCGGGATACAAGTATTATTTAACCTATTTACAGAAATATAACATGCTTATATTTTGAAAAACAAACACAAGCAATGAATAAAAGAGATAGAAGAATAGTTATACCTCTTGGTCTTCTAATGTATGACCCTCCTCCTTTTGGACGTCGTGTGGGCGACGATCCACCAAAAGTCGAAGCTCCTAGATCGCAAAACTTCCTTCCTTGCTTTTCCCAAGCAAGAGGAAGAAGAGAAACAATGTTTTTCTCCTTCAAAAACTCAACCAACAAAGAACTATAGAAGTTCTTGCCGCCGGCCAACTAGAAGGAGAAGAAGATGATGGAAAACTACCAAGACACCAAGGGAAACCCTATATCTTGTTTCCACCACCTAAGGAGAAGAGAGGGGAGTGTTTTGGGCGCCGGACAAGGGCTGGGAAGGGCTGGAATAGCTGCTGGACGTTGGCCACAAGGCAAGGAAGAAGAAGGAAAACTTGCCTTATTTGGTGCCACCCTTGCTTCCAAACCCTAACCCTAATTCCAATCCTATCTCAACTAGGATTGCCCTATTCTTGCCGCCCAAGCCTTGCTCCCTCTCTATGATTATGTAATCCACGACCACTCTCCATGCCCTCCTTTTATAGAGTTAGGGATAAGTCATGAATTAATCTCCTCCATTGGTTCTAGGGATTTAATATCAACCATCGGATCTAGAGATTTAATCTCAACCGTCGGATCTTAGAGATTTAATCTCTACCAATGGATCTTAGTGTTTTGTTTCTATCCATTGGATCTAAGCATCTTGAGGTGTTAATGATCTACATTAGGGACCATGAGGAGGAGTTGGGTCTTGGCCACCCATGGATCAAGCCCACATAAAGTCCGATCCACTAATGATGATCCAATCCACTAAAGGTCCATCATTGATCTACCTCACCAACCCCCATATGATAATATGGGCTCCATATATTATTTGTACATTTTCTCCCCGTATTTAAGATCTCAAATGTCCGTCGATTAATTAATTTACTAACCATTAATTAATCAATATCTAACTCCTTGAGTAGTACCACTCAACCTTTTCATCATGCCGGACCAAGTCCACCTGCAGGGTTTACATGATGAACCTTATGAGCTCCTCAAGGGGACATCATCATCCTAATATATAGGACACAGTTTCCTCCTATAATCAATGGCACACCATATAAATAATATCATCTCCCAACTTACCGAGTCTATCGATTTAATCTATAAATCTCGCCCATTGGTAAATCAAAGAGATGAGTATCAAGTATATGTGCCCGTTATTATATCGGGATTAAGAGCATGTACTAAATAATATCTGAGGTCCGATTCGATTATGTAGTCAGCAATAAATCGAATCACCTCTGTGTCGGTCCTGCTCAATACACACAAAGTGCACTAGTGTGATTCTATGGTCAAGACAAACCAATACCAAATCACACTACAACCATTCCGATGGTTTGTCCAAAGTCATCTCGGTTGTGAGCCTTTACTTATACTTTACAAGGAGCCGATAACAAGATCTCCCGTGTGACACCACACACCATGTTATCTACAATGTAACGTATTAGACAATATTGCATAACCATAAAAATATGCAAACAATGATCATGTGATTCTTATTTCAAAATAAAGATGTTCATACAAAAGATAGACTTTTCTGTATACATCCCTACAGGTTTAAGCCGGCACCCATCTTCTTCCACCTTGTTCTTGGCCGGCGGTTCTCCAATTCCTTGGTGGCCGGCGCTTCTCCACTTCCTTGGTAGTCGGCGGCAACATTGTTGCAAAGGTTGGCCGGCGCTCAACCATCTACTCCTTGGCCGACGGCTATATCAGGCTCCTTGGCTTGGTGGTCGGCTCTAGATAGGAGAAGGAGTTTTGTTTGGTTCTTCCCTTTGTTCAGAGCGAGCAAGGAAAGGAAGAATGTGATCTAGGAAGCTTCAACTTGTGGAGGATCTTCGCCCACACGACGTCCACGAGGAGGATAGGACATACGATTGAAGATCGAGAGGTATAAAAGTTTTACAACTTTTATTATTGATCTTTGCATGTTCTTATTGATATGCTAGCTTATGTTCTTTATGTTAGTATGTGTTGATTATGCTAGTTTACATTTGTATGTAATTGTATAATTATGGACCCCGAAGACAAACACAAAAACCGGCGATCCGTCTATCGTCTCTTTCGCGGCTAATCGGCTAGAAGAGTTGGGTTACTTGAACAACTAGTTTGTTCAAGCGATCACTCAAGTCGTTAGCACGACGACGAATTAGTTGTGCTTAGGAAACTCATCCCATCCGGATTAGTTTTTCATTAGTGAAAATTTTAATCCGGGGACATGGGAGCCAATGAGCCTCCGAAGCAATTCCTAACAAGAACTTCATTGACATATCCATATATGTAGAGAACCATATGAAGTCTTACAACTGGTCACTCCAATGAACTAGTTACCATAACTAGCATCCACGATCAACTCCGGACATCCCAATGTCTCAGCCAGTGAGAAACAACTGCTTGGATAAACTAAAGAGTACACCTCGTGCTAGTCTCAACAGAATCGATGGCGTCCAAATGCATCAAGTCATCGACTAGTGATAATTCCAATACATCACAATTACACATGTAGTGATACTCACTAGTTGTGATCCAATATCAAATTCAAATTTTGCAATAAAAGGAAATTTACACTACGTATACCTGACGTATCACATGTAGCGGGAAAGGCATCAACCGGAATGATTCTAGCTAGAATCGTCTCTATCCGTATCCACGCCGAGTATCTACGGGATGACTTCACAAAGTCATGAGCCTCGTCTTCGTATGGGTTACTAGCCTCGTGTTGAAGACGATGTGATCGAGAGAAGATCACGATCTGAATCAAAATTCGGATCCAAAACGAGTCCTCAAAAACTCGCTTCTCCGAAGAGGTATTCGTCAACCGTTTGTCGAATCCTTCGTCCTCCACCTATGAGGATTACCGGAGATCAAATCCACGACAAGTCTACCGCCGTCAGAGTTCCAAACGTCGTCCAAATGACGCTCCGACGAGAGGGAAATAAGCTGTCCAGAAAACTGGACAGCTTTGGTGGAGGAATAGGGGCCAGCCAAAAGGGAAGGTTGAAGCTCACCTTATTGCCGGACCCAAAGGTGATCACTGGAGCTTCTCCGGCAGTAGCTCGATGCCGGCAAGAGGGAAGGACAGCTCCTTCTGGACGCCGACAGGGGAGTTAGGTGGTGGTGGGCGGCGGCACTAGGGTTTGCGCCGACTTCACCAAAGAGAGGAGGGGGGCGGCAACAATTAGGGTTGCAAGGCTTTTATTAGGGCTTAACAAAACCCTTAAGCCCTATTTTATAGAGAACAAATTCTCTTAATGGTTATCGGATCATAACCAAAGGCCCGTTAACCCACTCCATTAATTTAAGTTAAAATAAACCAAACCATGATGATTTATTTTAAGTTAAAACGAACCAAACCAACTTTGGTTCATTCGTTTAAAACAAACCAAACCCTTTGGTTTATTCTCCTCCATTGGATTAGAACCAAACCAATTTGGTTCATCCATCATGTCTTCATAAGACACGGCCCATCCACGCTTCCATTGCGACTGAAACGATGTCATGCTCGCTCTATGTTTGGTCCAACCAAACCTAGTTTCTCTCGGTCTGAGAATCTCATTCTCAAGCTCGTTTTAAATCCTTCGGATTACACTCGTTGTGCATGTTACCAAATAGGTTCTCGGTTTATGTTGGTCATCTATAATTAACCATTAATTATAGAACGATCATGAGTGGCACCTAGTAGTACATCATGATCCCCAATTAACCGAATAGATCAACGGTTGATCCAGAACTACTTCTGAAACCCTTCAACAGCTCGAATGAATCGTGCCCCATTCCCTTCACTCATCTTATACCCACTTGGTTCAGGACATGGTCTATAGTGTCAGTCCCCACTAGGTTGACTACGTCACACCTAGCCCAAGTATCATTTCCTCATCCTACGGATTCTAGTTACTGCACATGTATCGAAGAGTACCTTACTCTAAACATGTAATGCTTTGGCCAAAGACTTTAGTAACAATCCGACGAGAGGCCATGGGTATACATCTCCTAGCAAGGAGTGATGAATCCTTTATAGGCTATTCAAACACCTTCGATCACTTCGACTTATACCCAATCATCCCGGGTCCACATCTCCTTAGAGATGCTTGCTTAAAATATCAAAGCATAAGTCTTTATGATCAAGATGACTTGAATACCGCAAGTTAAAGGAACATCGCACTTAAGCTGCAGTAAGAACTTCATTGACATATCTATATATGCAGAGAACCATATGAAGTCTTATGGCTGGTCACTCCAATGAACTAGTTACTATAACTAGCATCCACGATTAACTCCGGACATCACAATGTCTCCAGCTAGTGAGAATTAGCTGCTTGGATACACCAAGGAGTATACCTCGTGCTAGTCTCGACAGAATCAATGGTGTCCAAATCCATCAATTCATCGACTAGGGATAATTCCGATACATCACAATTACACATGTAGAGAAACTCACTAGTTGTGATCCAATCACAAATTCTCTTATGTTGTGAATCGTATCGAGGACATTCAGTAAATGAGTTTAAGATCTAATCAAATACATGAAATACGTATACTCAAATAGTGAATCTTCATTTATCATATAAATTGTTCAAACATAAGGCGATTGCCTTAGGACATCTCTCATATATTACTAACATTTTCAGCCTTGCACATAGCCAGGCCGTGTGAAATTCACACGGTCGTATGGCGACACCGCAAATTCGATGAAATAGGGATTTTCAAGCATTTATGGAAAGTCGGAGCCGCCTCTATATATAGGAAACTTATCTATGAGGCTGTGGATCATGAGAGATCCACCTTAGGGCTCCCAAACCCTAGGGAGGAGGCATGACGACCGGGAAGGCACTCCGTGTTGGGTTTCCGGCACCGCGGTGAGTGTGTGTTCGAACATGTTTCACAAACATGTGCACAGCGGAAGAAATAAAAATAATAAATCTACATTTATTACAACACACACATCACACGCATGCATAGTACAACATGTGTAGACATAACCATAAATTTAATTTTTGCAATAAAAGGAAATTTAACTACGTATACTTTTCGTATCACGTGTAGCGGGAACGGCATCAACCGGAACGATCCTCGCTAGAATCGTCTCTATCCGTATCCATGCCGAGTATCCTCAGGATGACTTCGCTAAGTCACGAGCCTCGTCTTCGTACGGGTTACTAGCCTAATGTTGAAGACGATGTGATCGAGAGATGATCACGATCCGAATCCAAATTCGGATCCAAAAATAAGTCCTCAAGACTCGCTTCTCTGAAGAGGTATTCGTCAACCGTTTGACGAATCCTTCGTCCTCCACCTCAGAGGATTACCGGAGATCAAATCCCCGGCAAGATAGGCACTGTCGGAGCTCCAACCATCATCCAAACGACGCTCCGACGAGAAGAAAACAAGCTGTCCAGAAAACTGGACAGCTTTGGTGGAGGAGTAAGAGCCGGCCAAAAGAAAGGTGGAAGCTCACTGTCTTACCGAACCCAAGGAAGATCACCGGAGCACCAACCGGCAGCAGCTCGATGCCGGCGAGGGGGAAGGAAGGCTCCTTCTGGATGCCGGTTGGAAGAGGTGGGCGGCGGCAATGGAGTTGGCGCCGATTAGATGGTGAGGGTGGGCGGCCAAAACTAGGTTAGGGTTTTGGATTAGGGTTTAAGCCCGCTTTTATAGAGAACTAATTCTCTTAATGGTTATTGGATCATAACCATAAGGCCCGTTAACCCGCTCCATTAATATAAGTTAAAATAAACCAAACCATTGATGGTTTATTTTAAGTTAAAACGAACCGAACCAACTTTTGGTTCATTCGTTTAAAATAAACCAAACCCTTTGGTTTATTCTCCTCCATTGGATTAGAACCAAACCATTTTGGTTCATCAATTATGTCATCATAAGACACGACCCATCCACACTTCCATTGCGACTGAAACGATTTCATGCTCGCTTCTTGTTTGGTCCAACCAAACCTAGTTTCTCTCGGTCTGAGAATCCCATTCTCAAGATCATTTTAAATCCTTCGGATTACGCTCGTTGTGCGTGTGACCAAATAGGTTCTCGGTTTATGTTGACCGTCTATAATTAACCATTAATTATAGAATGATCATGAGTGACACCTAGTAGTACATCATGATCCCCAATTAACCGAAAAGATCAACGGTTGATCCAAAACTATTTCTGAAACCCTTCAACAGCTCGAATAAATCGTGCCCCATTCCCTTCACTCATCTTATACCCACTTGGTTCAGGACATGGTCTATAGTGTCAGTCCCCACTAGGCTGACTACGTCACACCTAGCCCAAGTATCATTTTCTCGTCCTACGGATTCTAGTTATTGCACATGTATCGAAGAGTACCTTACTCTAAACATGTAATGTTTTGGCCAAAGACTTTAGTAACAATCCGACGAGAGGCCATGGGTATACATCTCCTCGCAAGGAGTGGTGAATCCTTTTTAGGCTATTCAAACACCTTCGATCACTTCGACTTATACCCAATCATCCCGGGTCCACATCTCCTTAGAGATGCTTGCTTAAGATGTCAAAGCATAAGTTTCCATGATCAAGATAACTTGAATACCGCAAGTCAAAGGAACATCGCACTTAAGCTACAGTAAGAACTTCATTGACATATGTATATATGCAGAGAACCATATGAAGTCTTACGGCTGGTCACTCCAATGAACTAGTTACCATAACTAGAATCCACGATTAACTCCGGACATCACAATGTCTCCAGCCAGTGAGAATCAACTGTTTGGATACACCAAGGAGTATACCTTGTGCTAGTCTCGACAGAATTGATGGTGTCCAAATCCATCAATTCATCGACTAGGGATAATTCTGATACATCACAATTACACATGTAGAGATACTCACTAGCTGTGATCCAATCACAAATTTTCTCATGCTGTGAGTCATATCGTGGACATTCAGTAAATGAGTTTAAGATCTAATCAAATACATGAAACATGTATACTCAAATAGTGAATCTTCATTTATCATATAAATGGTTCATACATAAGGCGATTGCCTTAGGACATCTCTCATATATTACTAACAGACTCTCACTTGGCCTAATGCCAATCGCTACGGTATCCAATACCATAAGCACTAACATGACCCTCAAACTTACTTTGAGGTAATGCTTTAGTCAAAGGATCCGCTAAGTTCTTTTCAGTGGAAATTTTCTCGATTTATATTTCGTTCCTACTGATGATCTCTCTGATAAGATGATAGCGGCGAAGCACATGTTTGGATCGTTGATGAGACCATGGCTCTTTCGCCTGTGCAATTGCTCCATTGTTGTTGCAGTAGACCGATATTGCTTCAACAATGGCCGGAATCACACCAAGTTCATAAACGAACTTCTTGATCCAAACCTCTTCCTTTGCTACTTCCGAAGCTGTAATGTATTCTGCCTCAGTGGTAGAATCCGCTACAGTGTCTTGTTTGGAACTTTTCCAACTCACTGCGCCCCCATACAAGGTGAACACGTATCCAGACTGAGACCTGGAATCATCCTTGTCTGTCTGGAAGCTGGCATCCGTATACCCGCATATCACCATGTCCCCTTCTCCATATATTAGGAACACATCCTTAGTTCTTCTTAAGTACTTAAGGATCATCTTAACATCCACCCAATGATCCATTCCTGGATCAGACTGGTATCTGCTCGTGACACTCAGAGCATACGATACATCGGGCCTCGTACATAACATAGCATACATGATAGATCCTATTACGGATGCATAGGGAATCTTACTCATGCAAATCCTCTCGTCTTCTGTGCATGGACACATAGACTTCGAAAGGTGTACCCCATGCCTAATGGGTAAGTAACCTTTCTTGGATTCCGACATGCTAAACCTCTTTAGCACTCGGTCTATATATGTAGACTGCGAAAGACCAAGCAACCGTTTTGATCTATCTCTATAGATCTTAATCCCGAGGATGTAGGTTGCTTCTCCCAGGTCTTTCATGGAGAATGTCTTGGATAACCAAACCTTAATTGACTATAAGATTGAAACATCGTTTCCTATAAGTAATATGTCATTGACATACAATACTAGGAACACGACTGCACTCCCACTAACCTTCTTGTACACACAAGATTCGTCTGGATTTTGTGAGAAATCAAACTTTTTGATCATCTCATCAAAACGGATATTCCAGCTCCTGGATGCTTGCTTCAATCCATAAATGGACCGTCGCAATTTGCATACCTTGGTTTTATCAACCGATGTGAAACCCTCAGGCTATATCATATACACGTCCTCGAGCAAGTTTCCATTAAGGAAAGCTATTTTCACATCCATCTGCCATATCTCATAATCATAATGAGCCGCTATGGCTAGGAGCATCCGAATGGATTTAAGCATAGCTACATGCGAATAGGTTTCGTCATAATCAACACCTTGTTTTTGACGATATCCTTTCGCCACCAATCTAGCCTTATAGGTAATCACATTACCATCCATGTCGGTTTTCTTCTTGAAAACCCACTTGCACCCTATAGGCTTTATCCCTTCAGGTGGGTCAACCAAGTTCCAAACTTGGTTTTCATACATGGAATCCATTTCCGACTTCATGGCACCAAGCCACTTATCCCTTTCTGAACTTGTCAGCACTTCTTCATAACTAGTAGGCTCCTCATCATCAATGAGTAACACATCGTTCGATTCACTTACGAGAAATCCATATCTCTCAGGAATATTGTGTGTTCTACCAGATCTACGAAGATGTGGTGTTTCAATAGGTCCAGTCGATTGCTCATCACTATGAGTTGTCGGCTGTTGTGCTTCACCAGGTATCTCATCGATGTCTATTTGAGTCTCTAGAGCCTCCTCAAGCTCGACGACACTCCCACTATTTTCTTGCAAGAGAAACTCTTTCTCTAGAAACACAGCATGCCTTGAAACAAACACCTTTTGTTCCATAGGATGATAGAATTGGTAACCCCTTGTTTCCTTAGGGTATCCAATAAATAGACATTTATCAGACTTAGCATCCAATTTGTCTGATACTGTCCACTTCACATAAGCAGGACAACCCCATATCTTCAAGTAAGATACATGAGGTTTCTTACCATTCCATATCTCATATGGAGTAGTAGAGACTACTTTGGTTGGCATTCTATTTAACAAGTAAACAACTGTCTGAAGTGCATAGCCCCAAAAGGACTTGGGAAGATTCGCATGATTCATCATTGACCTGACCATGTCCAACAAGGTCTAGTTACGCCTCTCAGATACACCATTATGCTGTGGTGTATATGGCGAAGTCCATTGAGACAATATGCCATTGTCTCTTAGATAATCAAGAAACTCTTGACTTAAGTATTCACCACCTCGATCTGATCGAAGTATTTTAATACTCTTGTCATGTTGTTTCTCTACTTCATTTCTAAATTCTTTGAACCTTTCAAAGGCTTTAGACTTGTGTTTCATCAAGAACACATACCCAAACCGTGAGTGATCATCGGTGAAGGTAATGAAGTAGCTATAGCCTCCTAAAGCTTGAGTTGACATAGGTCCACTTACATCACTATGTATTAGGCCTAGCAACTCTCCCACTCGTTCACCTTTTCCTGTAAAAGGTAACTTAGTCATCTTGCCTTTTAAGCATGATTCGCATGTATCGTATGAATCCAATTCAAACGATTCCAGAATTTCACATCGGTGTAATTCGGACATGCGTTTCTTGCTTACATGGCCAAGACGATAATGCCACATATAGGAGTCTAATTGATTACCCTTTCAGCACGCTTGTTGCTCGCTTCGATATTGAAAATGTCACTGGATACGTCCAACGTATAAATGTCATTACTCAAAGTTCCAGTTCCATAAAGTATGCCATTCAAAGTTATATAACTACAATTGTTACTAAATGTCAAATGGAAACCATTTCTATTTAAACAAAAAATAGAAACAATGTTCTTTATTAGAGAAGGAACATTATAGCAATTTTCCAGTTCCAAGACTAGTCCACTAGGGAGCTTCAGCAAATAAGTTCCGATGGCGACCGCAGCAACCTTTGCTCCATTGCCAACTCGCAAATTTGACTCCCCTCTTACGAGTCTTCTTCTATTCCTTAGCCCCTGTATGTCATTACATATATGTGAGCCACACCCAGTATCCAATACCCAAGTGTCTAAGGAAATAGAATGACAATCAATAACGAAGATACCTAAAGAGGATGGGGCATCGGATGCCTTCTTCTTCTTCATGGACTAATCTTGCAGTTTCTTCGCCAGTGGCCTTCCTTGCCACAATGATGGAAAGTGCCCTTTTGTGCTGGTTCTGCCTTCTTTGCCTTTATGTTCTTCCCTTTCTTATGTTCTTTTGCCTTCCTCTTAGAACCTTTCTTTGAGGAATCAACTAACAGAACCGCCTTCTCCTCATGCTTGACAGAAGGCTCCACAGTCTTCAGCATATTGAGGAGCACAGGAATAGTGGATTCCAATTTGTTCATCCGATAGTTCATCACGAATTGTGAGAAACTATTGGACAAACAATGCAGAATTAAGTCAATACTTAATTCGTGATCCATCACAAACCCGAGGGTAGCTAGCCGCTCGATGTACCCATTCATCTTTAGCACAAACTGCACTACAGACGATCCTTCTTGCATCTTCGTGGTGAAGAGGAGCCTAGAGACCTCGAACCTTTCGGATCTCGCTTGCTCATCGAACAACTCATGAAGATGGAAGACCATAGTATTAGCATCCATATGCTCATGCTGCTTTTGCAGCTCAGGTACCATCGCCGCTAGCATGATGCAACTCGCCAGCTCAGAATCTGCCACATGCTTCTGATAGACCAACATTTGGTCTGGAGTTGCATCGTCCTTAGGATGGTTGGGAAGAGGCTCTTCAAGGACATATGCTAGCTTTTTCGCCTTGAGAACAATTCTCAGGTTTCTAAGCCAGTCCAGGAAGTTAGGCCCAGTCAGTTTGTTTGAATCCAAAATAGTGCACAAATTCAAAGACGTCATGATCAATTTATTGACCTAGAAATACAAAACGAGCATATATGAGAAAATGATTTTAAAATGCATCAATATGCATTTATAAATCCCATTCATTTTTCGAATTTCAAAAACCCCAAAATCACTTCGGGAGATCGTAGGTCCTGTTAGTAATATATGAGAGATGTCCTAAGGCAATCGCCTTATGTATGAACCATTTATATGATAAATGAAGATTCACTATTTGAGTATACATGTTTTATGTATTTGATTGGATCTTAAACTCATTTACTGAATGTCCACGATACGATTCACAGCATGAGAGAATTTGTGATTGGATCACAACTAGTGAGTATCTCTACATGTGTAATTGTGATGTATCGGAATTATCCCTAGTCGATGAATTGATGAATCTGGACACCATCAATTCTGTTGAGACTAGCACGAGGTATACTCCTTGGTGTATCCAAGCAGCTGATTCTCACTGGCTGGAGACATAGTGATGTCCGGAGTTAATCGTGGATGCTAGTTATGGTAACTAGTTCATTGGAGTGACCAGCCGTAAGACTTCATATGGTTCTCTGCATATATAGATATGTCAATGAAGTTCTTACTGTGGCTTAAGTGCGATGTTCCTTTGACTTGCGATATTCAAGTCATCTTGATCATGGAGACTTATGCTTTGACATCTTAAGCAAACATCTCTAAGGAGATGTGGACCCGGGATGATTGGGTATAAGTCGAAGTGATCGAAGGTGTTTCAATAGCCTATAAAGGATTCACCACTCCTTGCGAGGAGATGTATACCCATGGCCTCTCGTCGGATTGTTACTAAAGTCTTTGGCCAAAGCATTACATGTTTAGAGTAAGGTACTCTTCGATACATGTGGAGTAACTAGAATCAGAGGACGAGGAAATGATACTTGGGCTAGGTGTGACGAGTCGACTTAGTGGGGATGACACAATAGACCATGTCTGAACCAAGTGGGTATAAGATGAGTGAAGGGAATGGGGCACGATTCATTCGAGCTCTTGAAGGGTTTGAGAAATAGTTACGGATCAACCGTTGATCTTTTGGTTAATTGGGGATCATGATGTACTACTAGGTGCCACTCATGATCGTTCTATAATTAATGGTTAATTATAGACGGCCAACATAAACCGAGAACCTATTTGGTCACACGCACAACGAGTGTAATCCAAAGGATTTAAAACGAGCTTGAGAATGGGATTCTCAGACCGAGAGAAACTATGTTTGGTTGGACCAAACGTAAAGCGAGCATGAAATTGTTTCAGTCGCAATGGAAGCGTGGATGGGCAGTGTCTTATGAAGACATAATGGATGGACCAAAATGGTTTGGTTCTAATCAAATGGATGAGAATAAACCAAATGGTTTGGTTTATATTAAACGAATGAACCAAAGGTTGGTTCGGTTCGTTTTAACTTAAAATAAACCATCATGGTTTGGTTTATTTTAACTTATCTTAATGGAGCGGGTTAACGGGCTTTATGGATATGATCCATTAACCATTAAGAGAATTAGTTCTCTATAAAATAGGGATTAAACCCTAACCCTAAAACTAATCATCTAGTTGCCGCCCAACACATTGTGGCCGCCCAAGCTACTTGCCGCCCAGCTTGATTGTGCTGCCGTCAAGACCCTTGCCGGCGTCCAAGCTCCAGCCGGTGAACCTCCGGCGACCCTCCGGTGATCTCCTATAGGTTTGGCATCAAGGTGAGCTTTTGTCTCCTTGTTTTGGCCGGCGCCTATCTCCTCCACCAAGCTGTCCAGTTTTCTGGACAGCTTCTTCTCCTCTCGTCGGAGCGTCGTTTGGACGACGGTTAGTGCTCCGACAGCGGCTAACATACCGGGGATTTGATCTCCGGTAATCCTCTGAGGTGGAGGACGAAGGATTCGTCAATCGGTTGACGAATACCTCTCCGGAGAAGCAAGTCTTGAGGACTTGTTTTAGGTCCGAATTTGGATTCGGATCGTGATCATCTCTCGATCACGTCGTCTTCAACACGAGGCTAGTAACCCGTACGAAGACGAAGCTCGTGGCTTGGCGAAGTCATCCCGAGGAGCTCGGCGTGGATACGGATAGAGACGATTCTTACGAGGATCGTTCCGGTTGATGCCGTTCCCGCTACACGTCATACGAAAGGTATAACGTAGTTTAATTTCCTTTTATTGCAATTTTAATTTACGGTTATGTCTACACTTGTTGTAATAGCATGCGTGTGTTGTGTGTGTTGTAATAAATAGGAGTATTTATTATTTTTAATTGCTTCCGCTGTGCTCATGTTTACGAAACATGATCGAACACACACACGCCGCGGTGCCGGAAACCCAACAGTGGTATCAGAGCCCAGGTTGTGTTTCGACATAATCGTAAAAATGATTTTGCGATAGTCATAATGTATTTCTGGAAGTTTTCTAAATTTTGGAAATTTAGAAGTATTTATGGAAATTTTTCAATTTTGGAAAGTCTAGAAGTATTTATGGAAATCTTCCACTTTTGGAAAGTTGGAAGTATTTATGGAAATTGATATTTTCCATAAATAAAATATTTGATTAGATTCTGGAAATTTGTTTCCTAATTTAATCATGATTTGATTTGGGAAATCAAATCTTAAAATATTTTATTTCCATAAGTAGTTTTAAAGATTTAGGAAATTGGTTTCCTAAATAGATTTTCCTTAATCAAATAATTCCATGAATAAAATATGTGATTAGATTTGGAAATTTGTTTCCTAATTTAATTATGATTTGATTTGGAGAATCAAATCTTAAACATATTTTATTTCCATAAATAGTTATGACATATAAGGAAATATATACATGACATAATTGTATGCCATGTAATTGCATTAGATACATAACATTATGCCATGCGTGTCGTGACATGTAGATGTATGCCATGTATGCCATGCCATGTAGATAATAGTTATTTGCATGCAAAGAGGATGAGACATAAAACCCTAACTCAATATTAAAGCCTACACCTTCCATTAATATGGTTAGAACCAGAGTTCTGTTTCTTGTTTGGGTTGTTGGACTCACTCCAAGCCCGGCTCGAACCTGAACATGTTCAAATCATTGGAATAGTTTAACTCTAATATGGTAAGAGGTCAATCGTTAGTTTGGGTTGTTGGACTCACTCCAAGCCTGGCTAATTGGTTGAATGCGCTCTAACCATATTAAAACTATTTCGCGATTAATGGGTCGGCTTTAACTTGGAGCATCGATTTGTTGGACTCACTCCAAGGTCGATGTGAAGAGAGGTGAAGTTGGGTGCTATGCATATGATGCATACTTGTTAATGTGTTAACAACCCAATGTATGTGTAAACATTCAATTAGTTGATAGCACATTGTGATAGTTACATATACATGATATGTAATCGGTATACTTGATACCCACCATCATAGCTAAGAATGGCTTGTTGGACTCACTCCAAGGTTGTTCTTATCTATGATGGATATCAGCCCATTCGGAGATGGACCTACGATCTCCCGAAGTGATTTTGGGGTTTTTTGAATTCGAAAAATGAATGAGATTTATAAATGTATATTGATGCATTTTAAAATCATCTTTCTCATATATGCTCATTTTGTATTTCTAAGTTAATATATTGATCATGATGTGTTTGAATTTGCGTTCCATTTTGGATTCAAATAAATTGACTGGGCCGAACTTCTTGGACTGACTTAGAAACTTGAGAATTGTTCTCAAGGTGAAAAGCTTGTGTATGTCCTCGAAGCGCCTCTTCCCGCCCGTCCTAGTGACGATGCAACTTTGGACCAATTGTTGGCCTATCAGAAACATGTGAGTGATTCTGAACAAATGAGTTGCATCATGCTAGCCGCGATGGAACCCAAGCTACGAAAGCAGCATGAGCATATGGATGCTCATATCGTAGTCCTTCATCTCTGTGAGTTGGTTGATGAGCAAGTGAGATTCAAAAGGTTCGAAGTCTCCAAGCTCCTCTTCACCTCTGAGATGCAAGGAGGTTCATCTGTGGTACTGCTCAACATGCTGAAGACTGTGGAGCCTTCTGAGAAGCATGAGTAGGGGACAGTGTTGTTAGTTGATTCCTCGAAGAAAGGTTCTAAGAGGGAGTCAAAGGAACAACAGAAGGGGAAGAAGAAAAAGGCTAGAAGGTAGAACTAGCTCAAAAGGGCACTTGCCATCATTATGGCAAGTAGGGCTATTTGCGAAGAAAGTGCAAGATTTATCTTGAGTCCGTGAAGAAGGATAGGGCATCGGATGCCTCATCTTCTTCAGAAATATTCTTTATTGATTGTCATTCTATTTCCTCAGACACTTGGGTATTTGATACTGGGTGTGGCTCACATATATGTAATGACATATATGGGCTAAGGAATAGAAGAAGACTCGTCAAGGGAGAGTCAATTTTACGTGTTGGGAATGAAGCAAAGGTTGCTGCACTCGCCATCGGAACGTATTTGTTGGAACTCCCTGTAGGACTTGTCTTAGAACTGGACAATTGCTTTTATGTTCCTTCGTTGATAAAGAACATCATTTCTATTTCTTGTTTAAATAGAAATGGTTTCCATTTAACGTTTAGTAACAATTGTTGTTATATAACTTTGAATGGCATACTTTATGGAACTGGAACTTTGAGTAATGGCATTTATACGTTGGACGTATCCAGTGACATTTTCAATATCGAAGCGATCAACACGCGTGCTCGAAAGGATAATCACATAGACTCCTATATGTGGCATTGTCGTCTTGGCCATATAAGCAAGAAACGCATGTCCGAATTACACCGATGTGGAATTCTGGAATCGTTTGAATTGGATTCATACGATACATGCGAATCATGCTTAAAAGGCAAGATGACTAAGTTACCTTTTACTGGAAAAGGTGAACGAGTGGGAGAGTTACTAGGTCTAGTACATACTGATGTATGTAGACCTATGTCAACTCAAGCATTAGGAGGCTATAGCTACTTCATTACCTTCACCGATGATCACTCACGGTTTGGGTATGTGTTCTTGATGAAACACAAGTCTGAAGCCTTTGAAAAGTTCAAAGAATTCAGAAATGAAGTAGAGAAACAACATGACAAAAGTATTAAAATACTTCGATCGGATCGAGGTGGTGAATACTTAAGTCAAGAGTTTCTTGATTATCTAAGAGACAATGGCATATTGTCTCAATGGACTCCCCCCTATACACCACAAAGATAATGGTGTATCCGAGAGGCGAATCTTAGGACCTTGTTGGACATGGTCAGTCAATGATGAATCATGCGACTCTTCCCAAGTCCTTTTGGGGTTATGCACTTGACAATTTGTTTACTTGTTAAATGAATGCCTACCAAGGTAGTCTCTACTACTCCATATGAGATATGGGCTAGTAAGAAACCTCATGTATCTTACTTGAAGATATGGGGTTGTCTGCTTATGTGAAGCGGATCGTATCGGATAAACCTGGATGCTAAGTCCGATAAATGTCTATTTATTGGATACCCTAAGGAAACAAGGGGTTACCAATTCTATCATCCTGTGGAACAAAAGGTGTTTGTTTCAAGGCATGCTGTGTTTCTAGAGAAAGAGTTTCTCTTGCAAGAAAACAGTGGGAGTGTCGTCGAGCTTGAGGAGGCTCGAGAGACTCAAATAGACATTAGTGAGATACCTGGTGAAGCACAACAGCCGACAACTCATAGTGATGAGCAATCGGCTGGACCTATTGTAACACCACATCTTCGTAGATCTGGTAGAATACGCAACATTCCTGAGAGATATGGATTTCTCGTAAGCAAATCGAACGACGTGTTACTCATTGATGATGAGGAGCCTACCAGTTATGAAGAAGTGCTGACAAGTTTAGAAAGGGATAAGTGGCTTGGTGCCATGAAGTCGGAAATGGATTCCATGTACGAAAACCAAGTTTGGAACTTGGTTGACCCACCTGAAGGCATAAAGCCTATAGGGTGCAAGTGGGTTTTCAAGAAGAAAACCGACATGGATGGTAATGTGATTACCTATAAGGCTAGATTGGTGGCGAAAGGATATCGTCAAAAACAAGGTGTTGATTATGACGAAACCTATTCGCCTGTAGCTATGCTTAAATCCATTCGGATGCTCCTGGCCATAGCAGCTCATTATGATTATGAGATATGGCAGATGGATGTGAAAACAGTTTTCCTTAATGGAAACTTGCTCGAGGACGTGTATATGATACAGCCTGAGGGTTTCACATCGGTTGATAAAACCAAGGTATGCAAGTTGCGACGATCCATTTATGGATTGAAGCAAGCATCCAGGAGCTGGAATATCCGTTTTGATGAGACGATCAAAAGTTTGATTTCTCACAAAATCCGATTTAACCTTGTGTGTACAAGAAGGTTAGTGGGAGTGCGATCGTATTCCTAGTATTGTATGTCGATGACATATTACTTATAGGAAACGATGTGTCAATCTTACGATCGATTTAAGGTTTGGTTATCAAGACATTCTCCATGAAAGACACGGGAGAAGCAACCTACATCCTTGGGATTAAGATCTATAGAGATAGATCGAAGCGGTTGCTTGGTCTTCGCGGTCTACATATATAACCGAGTGCTAAAGAGGTTTAGCATGTCGAGAATCCAAGAAAGGTTATACGCCCATCGGGCATGGGGTACACCTTTGAAGTCTATGTGTCATGAGCGAAGGCGAGAGGATTTGCATGAGTAAGATTCCCTATGCATCCGCAATAGGATCTATCATGTATGCTATGTTATGTACGAGGCCCGATGTATCGTATGCTCGAGTGTCACGGCAGATACCGATCGATCGAAATGGATCATTGGTATGTTAAGACGATCCTTAAGTACTTGAGAAGAACTAAGGATGTGTTCCTAATATATGGAGAAGGGTACATGGTGATACATGGGTATACGGATGCCAGCTCCAGACAGACAAGGATGATTCCATGTCTCAGTCTGAGTATGTATTCACCGGGAATGGAAGCGCAATAAGTTGGAAAGGTTCCAAGCTTGACACTATAGCGGATTCTGCCACTAAGGCAGAATACATTGCAGCTTTGGAAGCAGCAAAGGAAGCGGTTTGGATCAATAAGTTCATCTATGAACTTGATGTGGTCTCATCAATGATCCAAACATGTGCTTCGCCGCTATCATCTTATCAGAGAGATCATAAGTAGGAACGAAATACAAATCGAGAAAATTCCCACTGAAAGGAACTTAGCGGATCCTTTGACTAAAGCATTACCTCAAAGTAAGTTTGAGGGTCATGTTGGTGCTTATGGTATTGGATACCGTAGCGATTGGCATTAGGCCAAGTGGGAGTCTGTTAGTAATATATGAGAGATGTCCTAAGGCAATCGCCTTATGTATGAACCATTTATATGATAAATGAAGATTCACTATTTGAGTATACATGTTTTATGTATTTGATTGGATCTTAAACTCATTTACTGAATGTCCACGATACGATTCACAGCATGAGAGAATTTGTGATTGGATCACAACTAGTGAGTATCTCTACATGTGTAATTGTGATGTATCGGAATTATCCCTAGTCGATGAATTGATGAATCTGGACACCATCAATTCTGTTGAGACTAGCACGAGGTATACTCCTTGGTGTATCCAAGCAGCTGATTCTCACTGGCTGGAGACATAGTGATGTCCGGAGTTAATCGTGGATGCTAGTTATGGTAACTAGTTCATTGGAGTGACCAGCCGTAAGACTTCATATGGTTCTCTGCATATATAGATATGTCAATGAAGTTCTTACTGTGGCTTAAGTGCGATGTTCCTTTGACTTGCGGTATTCAAGTCATCTTGATCATGGAGACTTATGCTTTGACATCTTAAGCAAACATCTCTAAGGAGATGTTGACCCGGGATGATTGGGTATAAGTCGAAGTGATCGAAGGTGTTTGAATAGCCTATAAAGGATTCACCACTCCTTGCGAGGAGATGTATACCCATGGCCTCTCATCGGATTGTTACTAAAGTCTTTGGCCAAAGCATTACATGTTTAGAGTAAGGTACTCTTCGATACATGTGGAGTAACTAGAATCCGTAGGACGAGGAAATGATACTTGGGCTAGGTGTGACGTAGTCAGCCTAGTGGGGACTGACACAATAGACCATGTCCTGAACCAAGTGGGTATAAGATGAGTGAAGGGAATGGGGCACGATTCATTCGAGCTACTGAAGGGTTTCAGAAATAGTTCTGGATCAACCGTTGATCTTTTCGGTTAATTGGGGATCATGATGTACTACTAAGTGCCACTCATGATCGTTCTATAATTAATGGTTAATTATAGACGGCCAACATAAACCGAGAACCTATTTGGTCACACGCACAACGAGTGTAATCCAAAGGATTTAAAACGAGCTTGAGAATGAGATTCTCAGACCGAGAGAAACTATGTTTGGTTGGACCAAACACAAAGCGAGCATGAAATTGTTTCAGTCGCAATGGAAGCGTGGATGGGCAGTGTCTTATGAAGACATAATGGATGGACCAAAATGGTTTGGTTCTAATCCAATGGATGAGAATAAACCAAATGGTTTGGTTTATATTAAACGAATGAACCAAAGGTTGGTTCGGTTCGTTTTAACTTAAAATAAACCATCATGGTTTGGTTTATTTTAACTTATCTTAATGGAGCGGGTTAACGGGCTTTATGGATATGATCCATTAACCATTAAGAGAATTAGTTCTCTATAAAATAGGGATTAAACCCTAACCCTAAAACTAATCATCTAGTTGCCGCCCAACACATTGTGGCCGCCCAAGCTCCTTGCCGCCCAGCTTGATTGTGCTGCCGTCAAGACCCTTGCCGGCGTCCAAGCTCCAGCCGGTGAACCTCCGGCGACCCTCCGGTGATCCCCTAAAAGGTTCGGCATCAAGGTGAGCTTTTGTCTCCTTGTTTTGGCCGGCGCCTATCTCCTCCACCAAGCTGTCCAGTTTTCTGGACAGCTTCTTCTCCTCTCGTCGGAGCGTCGTTTGGACGACGGTTAGTGCTCCGACAGCGGCTAACATACCGGGGATTTGATCTCCGGTAATCCTCTGAGGTGGAGGACGAAGGATTCGTCAATCGGTTGACGAATACCTCTCCGGAGAAGCAAGTCTTGAGGACTTGTTTTAGGTCCGAATTTGGATTCGGATCGTGATCATCTCTCGATCACGTCGTCTTCAACACGAGGCTAGTAACCCGTACGAAGACGAAGCTCGTGGCTTGGCGAAGTCATCCCGAGGAGCTCGGCGTGGATACGGATAGAGACGATTCTTACGAGGATCGTTCCGGTTGATGCCGTTCCCGCTACACGTCATACGAAAGGTATAACGTAGTTTAATTTCCTTTTATTGCAATTTTAATTTACGGTTATGTCTACACTTGTTGTAATAGCATGCGTGTGTTGTGTGTGTTGTAATAAATAGGAGTATTTATTATTTTTAATTGCTTCCGCTATGCTCATGTTTACGAAACATGATCGAACACACACACGCCGCGGTGCCGGAAACCCAATAGGTCCATCTCTGAATGGGCTGAAATCCATCATAGATATGAACAACCTTGGAGAGAGTCCAACAAGCCATTCATAACTACGACAGTAGGTATCAACTATACCGATTGCATATCACGTATATGCAACTATCCCAATGTGCTATCAACTAATTGAATGTTCACACATACATTGGGTTGTTAACACATTAACAAGTATGCATCATATGCATAGCACCCAACTTCACCTCCCTTTACATCGACCTTGGAGAGAGTCCAACAAGCCGATGCTCCAGGTTAAAGCCAACCCATTAATCGAGAAATAGTTTTAATATGGTTAGAGCGCATTCAACCAATTAGCCCAGCTTGGAGAGAGTCCAACAACCAAAGCTAACGATTGACCTCTGACTCTTACCATATTAGTATTAAACTATTCCATGGTTTGAATATGTTCGGGTTCGAGTCGGGCTTCGAGAGAGTCCAACAACCCAAACAAGAAACGGAACTCTGGTTCTAACCATATTAATGGAAGGTGTAGGCTTTAATATTGAGTAAGGGTTTTTATGTCTCATCCTCTTTGCATGCAAATAACTATTATCTACATGGCATGGCATACATGACATACATCTACATGTCACGACACGCATGGCATAATGATATGCATCTAATGCAATTACATGACATACAACTATGTCATGTATATAATTTCCTTATATGTCATAACTATTTATGGAAATAAAATATGTTTAAGATTTTATTCTCCAAATCAAATCATGATTAAATTAGGAAACAAATTTCCAAATCTAATCACATATTTTATTTATGGAAATAGTTGATTAAGGAAAGTCAATTTAGGAAACCAATTTCCTAAATAATCAAGACTACTTATGGAAATAAAATATTTTAAGATTTGATTTCACAAATCAAATCATGATTAAATTAGGAAACAAATTTCCAAATCTAATCAAATATTTTATTTATGGAAAATAACAATTTCCATAAATACTTCCAACTTTCCAAAAGTGGAAGATTTCCATAAATACTTCTAGATTTCCAAAATTGAAAAATTTCCATAAATATTTCTAACTTTCCAAAAGTAGAAAATTTCCAGAAATATCATTATGACTATCGCAAAACCATTTTACGATTATGTCGAAACACAACCTGGGCTCTGATACTATTGTTGGGTTTCTGGGACCGCGGCGAGTGTGTGTTCGAACATGTTTCGCAAACATGTGCACGGCGTAAGAAGTAAAAATAATAAATCTACATTTATTACAACACACACATCACACGCATGCATAGTACAATATGTGTAGACATAACCATAAATTTAAATTTTGTAATAAAAGGAAATTTAACTACATATACCTTTCGTATCACGTGTAGCGGGAACGGCATCAATCGGAACGATCCTCGCTAGAATCATCTCTATCCGTATCCATGCCGAGTATCCTCGGGATGACTTCGCTAAGTCACGAGCCTCGTCTTCGTACGGGTTACTAGCCTCGTGTTGAAGACGATGTGATCGAGAGATGATCACGATCCGAATCCAAATTCGGATCCAAAAACAAGTCCTCAAGACTCGCTTCTCCGGAGAGGTATTCGTCAACCGTTTGACGAATCCTTCGTCCTCCACCTCAGAGGATTACCGGAGATCAAATCCCCGGCAAGTTAGGCGCTGTCGGAGCTCCAACCGTCGTCCAAACGATGCTCCGACGAGAAGAAAATAAGCTGTCCAGAAAACTGGACAGCTTTGGTGGAGGAGTAAGGGCCGGCCAAAAGAAAGGTGGAAGCTCACCTTCTTACCGAACCCAAGGAAGATCACCGGAGCACCAACCGGCAGCAGCTCGACGCCGGCGAGGGGGAAGGAAGGCTCCTTCGGGACGCGGGTTGGAAGAGGTGGGCGGCGGCAATGGAGTTGGCGCCGATTAGATGGTGAGGGTGGGCGGCCAAAACTAGGTTAGGGTTTTGGATTAGGGTTTAAGCCCTCTTTTATAGAGAACTAATTCTCTTAATGGTTATTGGATCATAACTGTTGGAATGTATACTGAAAGTCTAGCTCTTTTTGTATGAACATTTTATTTTGAAATAAGAATCACATGATCATTGTTTGCACTTTATATATTTATTATATATGTGTGCATATTGTCTAATATTTTACATTGTAGATAACATGGTGCTTGGTGTGGCACAGAAGATCATGTTATTAGTTTCTTGTAAAATATAAGTAGAGGCTCACGACCAAGATGCTTTTGGACAAACCATTGGCATGGTTGTAGTGTAGCTTGGTATTGTTTTGTCTTGAACATAGAGTTACACTAGTACACTTAAGTGTATTGAGTAGGAACGACATAGAGGTGATTCAATTAATTGATGACTACATAATTGAATCGGACCTCGGATATTATGTTGTACATGCTCTTAATCCCGATATAATAATGGGCACATGTCCTTAGTATTTATTTCTTTGATTTACCAGAGGGTGAGATTTAGATGGATTAAATCAATATGCCCGGTAAGTTGGGAAATAATATTATTTACATGGTGTGTCGTTGATTATAGGAGGAAACCGTGTCCTATATATTAGGTTGATGATGTCCCCTTGAGGAGCTCATAAGGTTCATCATGTAAACCCAGCTGGTTGACTTAGTCAACATGATGATAAGGTTGAGTGGTACTACTCGAGGAATTAGATGTTAATTAATTGATGGTCAGTAAATCAATTAATTGATGGACATTCGATATCTTAAACACAGGGAGATGAATGTACAAATAATATATGGAGCCCATATTAATTTATGGGGGTTGGTGAGGTAGTTCAATGATGATCCTCTAGTGGAATGGAACATCATTGATGGATCAAGTGAGTGTGGTTCCGATCCATCGGGTGGCCAAGATCCAACTCCTCCTTATGGTCCCTATCGTAGCCTAATATAATCCTTGTGAAGTCTAGATCCAAGAATGTAAAACAAAACTCTAGAACCAATGGTTGGGATTAAATCCCTAGATCCGATGGTTGGGATGAAACCCTAGAACCAATGGTTGGGATTAAATCCCTAGATCCGATGGTTAGGATGAAACCCTAGAATCGACGGTTGAGATTAAATCCCTAGATCCGACGGTTGGGATGAAATCCTAGATCCAACGGTTGGGATGAAATCCTAGACCCGACGGTTGGGATGAAATCCTACATCCGACGGTTGGGATGAAACCCTAGATCCGACGGTTGGGATAAAACCCTAGATCCGACGGTGGAGATTAAATCCCTAGATCCGACGGTGGAGATTAAAGGAGTCCTAAGCCTAACTCTATAAAAGGAAAGCTTAGGGTTGGGCGGCAATATAATCAATTGGGGTTAGGGTTTTGAGTTGGGCGGCTAGGGTTTGGGAGCTAGGTCTTGGGCGGCAATCTTCTTCCATCAAATTGTTGTCGGCGCCCATCTTCCTCCATCAAGACTTGGCCAGCGCCCATCCTCTAGGCCACTCTCTTATTCCTTGGCCGGTGGTTCTCCTTCCATTGGTGGCCGGCGTTCACTCCTCCAATCTCTCCAAGGTGGCCGGCGGTTCTCCTTCCATTGGTGGCCGGCGCTTCATCCTCTCGTTCCTTGGCCGGCGGTTGCATCAAACTCCTTTGCTTAGTGGCCGGTTCTAGAAAGGATAGGTTTTGTTTGTTCTTCTCTTTGTTCGCAGCAGACAAGGAAGGGAAGAACGTGATCTAGAAGGCTTCTACTCGTGGAGGATCTTCGCCCACACGTCGTCCATGAGGAGGATAGGACATACGGTAGAAGATCGTAAGGTATAAAGTGGTTCAACTTTATTTTCAGATCTGAGCATGTTATTTTAATTGTTGATTATACAATTATGCATATGTATATATTTTGTATAATCTTGGACCCCAAAGACAAACACAAAAACCGGCGATCCGTCCATCGTCTCTTCCGCGGCTAACCAACTAGAAGAGTTGTGTTGCTTGAACAACTAGTTTGTTCAAGCGACCACTCAAGTTGTTAGCACGACGACGAGTTGGTTGTGCTAAGGAAACTCATCCCATTCGGATTAATTCTTTCATTAGTGAAAATTTTAATCCGGGGACATGGGAGCCAATGAGCCTCCGAAGCAACTCCCTTCAAGTGGTATCAGAGCCACGGTTTTCAGTTTTGTGTGTTTTGGATTCGGTTACTTTCATGCACATATCATATATTGAGTATGCCGGATAATAGTAGGATGTGCGTAGGCTAACTTTTTGGTTGCAGGCATAAGATCCGACTATTATGGCTATTTGGTTGTATGTGATTGTTTTGTGTGTGATTGTATGTATATTATTTGAATCCTCGGGGTTGACGAGGCTAGATTAGTATTTAATTTTTGTAATTAAATATGGCATTGTTTAGCCGCTCATTTTAGTTTACTTTCGATCTAGATTATTTGTACACTCCTTCGTGGAGTATAGGATCGATGGATGTAAATTAAAATAGTTTATCTCGGCTCGGATCTCTTTGGTGACTTGCGCACGGAAAAAGATGGAGCGGACGAGGTGGCGACACGACGGGATGCGTATTGGAGGACAATGTCATAATAGTTGGAAAAATTCTGTTTTTTTCCATATTTATTGCTGATTTGTTTTATATGCATGTTGTGTATGCTTTAAAATTCCTCAATTTCAATTTACTAAGTGGGAGAGGGATATTTTAATTAATTCCCGTGGCCTCCATTACAATTTGACGTGTGATGCAACAAACTTGCGCGTTGGCTCTGAGTGCCTTCCTCCCCATCGGATGAGTTTGTTTGTGGATCACTAGGTCAAATAATGGTCATAGGAAATTATTTAGGAGTGTGTGTACTTCCCCATCGGTAAGGCACATAATCCGAAATAATTCCCTTAGTATCGTGTAATGGTGCACACTTAGATGCAAATAAAAAGTATCCTCCCCATCGGAGTCACTGCTTTTATTTGTAGGGCCAAAGAGGAACCAACTATTAATTTTATTTGTCAAAAAGTAAGGTTGACAAGATAATAAAATTAATGGGTAAAACCTCCTCTTACAAATGTAGAATTCGTATACGTCCACACTATCATGGCATGTGATATTCTCAGTATTTTGAGGTGTTGATTGATTTCGGAATTTTATTGTTTTTGAGGAATCAATAATATTTGAAATCTAATATTTTGATCATTGTGATTTTTAGGATTTTCAAATGGCTTTCAACCCACTTGCTGTGATTTTAAAAGAAAATAAGCTTATTGGACCAAACTACATTGATTGGAAAAGAAATCTGGATATTGTCTTAACTGCGGAGGAGTACAAATTTGTACTCTTCGAGGTCTGTCCTCCTAAGCCCTATGATGACTCTGATGAAAAGGAGAAAGAACGTTATAAGAAATGGGTCAAGGCAGATGAGATGGCGCGGTGTTACATTTTGGCATCTATGTCAAATGTGCTGCAACATCAGCATCAGGCCATAGCCACAGCTTATGACATGATGTTCAATCTCAAGGAACTTTTTGGACATCAGAGTAGGGCGGCTAGACAGGAGGCAATGAGAAACTTGATGACGACCACCATGATCGAGGGAACACCCGTTAGGGATCATGTTCTCAAGATGATGGCTCATCTTAATGAGATGGAAGTCCTCGGAGCTGAGATCGATGGGGAAACCCAGGTCGATAAAGCGAGGAGAAGTTACTGTCGCCAAGATTGCATCAGAGGATAACCTGGTGGATCCATTCACTAAGGCCTTCCAGCGAAAGCGTTTGATAGGCATGTGGAGGACATGGGGATCAGATGTATGGCAGAGTGATGACGGCATAGTCTTTTAGTATAAGTGGGAGATTGTTGGAATGTATACTGAAAGCCTAGCTCTTTTTGTATGAACATTTTATTTTGGAATAAGAATCACATGATCATTTTTTGCACTTTATATATTTATTATATATGTGTGCATATTGTCTAATATTTTACATTGTAGATAACATGGTGCTTGGTGTGGCACAGAAGATCATGTTATCAGTCCCTTGTAAAATATAAGTAGAGGCTCACAACCAAGATGGTTTTAGACAAACCATTGGCATGGTTGTAGTGTAGCTTGGTATTGTTTTGTCTTGAACATAAAGTTACACTAGTACACTTAGGTGTATTGAGCAGGAATGACATAGAGGTGATTCAATTTAGTACTGACTACATAATTAAATAGGACCTCAAATATTATGTTGTGCATGCTCTTAATCCCGATATAATAACGGGCACATGTACTTAGTGTTTATTTCTTTGATTTACCAGAGGGTGAGATTTAGATGGATTAAATCAATATGCCCGGTAAGTTGGGAAATGATATTATTTACATGGTGTGCCGTTGATTATAGGAGGAAACTGTGTCCTATATATTAGGTTGATGATGTCCCCTTGAGGAGCTCATAAGGTTCATCATGTAAATCCAGCTGGTTGACTTAGTCAACATGATGATAAGGTTGAGTGGTACTACTCGAGGAATTAGATGTTAATTAATTGATGGTCAGTAAATCAATTAATTGACGGACATTCGATATCTTAAACAAGGGGAGATGAATATACAAATAATATATGGAGCCCATATTAATTTATGGGAGTTGGTGAGGTAGTTCAATGATGATCCTCTAGTGGAATGGAACATCATTGATGGATAAAGTTTGTGTGGTTCCGATCCATCGGGTGGCCAAGATCCAACTCCTCCTTATGGTCCCTATCGTAGCCTAATATAATCCTTGTAAAGTCTAGATCCAAGAATGTAAAACAAAACCTAGAACCAACGGTTGGGATTAAATCCCTAGATCCGATGGTTAGGATGAAACCCTAGAACCAACGGTTGGGATTAAATCCCTAGATCCGATGGTTAGGATGAAACCCTAGAATCGACGGTTGGGATTAAATCCCTAGATCCGACGGTTGGGATAAAACCCTAGATCTGATGGTTGGGATGAAACCCTAGATCCGACGGTTGGGATGAAATCCTAGATCCGACGGTTGGGATGAAACCCTAGATCTGACGGTTGGGATAAAACCCTAGATCCGACGGTGGAGATTAAATCCCTAGATCCGACGGTGGAGATTAAAGGAGTCCTAAGCCTAACTCTATAAAAGGAAAGCTTGGGGTTGGGCAGCAAGTATGATTTGAATTGGAATTAGGGTTTGGCTCTTCTCACAGTGGGCGGCTAGGGCTTTGGAGCTAGGGTTTTGGGCAACAACCTTCAGTGACAGCACTCGTATCTAAGATTTAGGAGAATTAAGGAGGAACCTAGGGGTTGGCCTCATCTCCCATAAATGGGTACATATTTACCTTAAATGGAGGCACAATAAGTTGGAAAGTTTCCAAGCAAGATTCTATAGCGGATTCTGCCACTGAGGCAAAATACATTGCAACTTCGGAAGTAGAAAAGGAAGTTGTTTGGATCAATAAGTTCATCTCTGAACTTGATGTTGTCTCATCAATGATCCAAACATGTGCTTCGCCGCTATCATCTGATCAGAGAGATCATCAGTAGGAAGGAAATACAAATTGAGAAGATTCCCACTGAAAGGAACTTAGCGGACCCTTTAACTAAGACCTTACCTCAAAGTAAGTTTGAGGGCCATGTTAGAGCTTATTGTATTGGGTACCGTGGCGATTGGCATTAGGTCAAGTGGGAGTTTGTTAGTAATATATGAGAGGTGTCTTTAGGCAATCGCCTTATGGTTGTACCATTTATTTGATAAATGAAGATTCACTATTTGAGTATACATGTTTTCATGTATTTGATTGGATCTTAAACTCATTTATTGAATGTCTACAATACGACATGAGAGAATTTATGATTGAATCACAACTAGTGAGTATCCATGCATGTGTAATTGTGATGCATTGAAATTATCCCTAGTCGATGAATTGATGGATTCGGACGCTATCAATTCTGTTGAGACTAGCACGAGGTATACTCTTTGGTTTATCCAAGCAGTTGTTTCTCACTAGTTGGTGACATTGGGATGTTCAGCGTTGATCGTGGATGCTAGTTATGGTAACTAGTTCAATGGAGTGATCAGCTATAAGACTTCATATGGTTATCTGCATATATGGATATGTCAATGAAGTTCTTACAGCACCTTAAGTGTGATGTTCCTTCGACTTGTGGTATTTAAGTCATCTTGGTCATAAAGACTTATGATTTGACATCTTAAGCAAGCATCTCTGAAGAGATGTGGACCCAGGATGATTGGGTATAAGTCGAAGTGGCCGAAGGTGTTTGAATAGCTAACAGAGGATTCACCACTTCTTGCGAGGAGATGTATACCCTATGGCCTCTCGTCAGATTATTACTAAAGTCTTTGGCCAAAGCATTACATGTTTAGAGTATGGTACTCTTGGATACATGTGCAGTAACTAGAATCCGGAGGACGAGGAAGTAATACTTGGGCTAGGTGTGACGTAGTCAACCTAGTGGGGACTGACACAATAGACCATGTCCTAAACCAAGTGGGTATAAGATGAGTGAAGGGAATGGGGCACGATTCATTGTAGCTGCTGAAGGGTTTCAGAAAAGGTTCTGGGATCAACCGTTGATTTTTCTATTAATTGGGGATCATGATGTACTATAGGTGCCACTCATGATCGTTCTATAATTAATGGTTAATTATAGACGGTCAACATAAACCGGGAACCTATTTGATCACACACACAACGAGCGTAATCCGAAGAATTTAAAACGAGTTTGAGAATAGGATTCTTTGATTAAGAGAGACTTGGTTTGGTTGGACCAAACAAAGAGCGGATATGAAATTGTTTAAGTCGCATCGGAAGCATGGATGGGCCGAGTCTTATGAAGACATTATGGATGAGCCAAATTGGTTTGGTTCTAATCCAATGGTGGAAAATAAACCAAAGTGGTTTGGTTTGTTTTAAACGAAAGAACCAAAGTTGGTTCAGTTCATTTTAACTTAAAATAGACCACCGCAGTTTAGTTTATTTTAACTTAAGTTATTGGAGCGTATTAACGGTTTTTTATTATGAACCAATAACCGTTAGGAGAATGTGTTCTCTATAAAAACACAGCTTAAGGGTTTTTCATGGATGACTTAAGAAGTTTGAACCCTAGCCGCTCACCACCTCTTCTCTTCCTCTCCTTGCCGCCCAACCTTGCACGCCACCCATTGGAGATGCTGCTCCTCCTCCTTGCCGCTGGCCACCCACCAGCCGTCGGAAACTTCTCCGACCATCCTCTCTTGGCCGCCGACGACCAAGGAGCAGCCAACCATTGATTTTCTGACCATCTCTTCCACCGCAAACAAGCTGTCCAGTTTCTAGACAGCTTGTTGTTCTCCTCGTGGAGAGGTTGTTTGGTCGGCGTTTTGCGCTCTGACAGCGACTTACTTGCCGGGGATTGGATATCTGACAATCCTCATAGGTGGAAGACCAAGGTTTCGTCAATTGGTTGACAAAAACCACTTCCGAGAAGCGAGTTCGTAGAGCTCATTTTTAGATCCGAATTTGATTCGGATTGTGATTGTTTCTCGGATCACATCATCTTAGACTCGAGGCTAGTGACATTGGCGAAGATGAGGCTCGTGGCTTTGTGAAGCTATCTCGACGATACTCGGCGTAGATACGGATAGAGGCGATTCTAGCGAGGGTCGCTACGGTTTATGTCATTCCCGCTACACGGGATACATCAGGTATAACTAGAATAAATTCCCTTTTATTGTAAAATTTGAAATTATGATTATGTCTACACATGTTGTATCTTGCATGTGTGTGATATGTGTGTTGTAATAAAATTAGTTTATTACTTATTTTTTGCTTCCGCTTTATGCATGTTTACGAAACATGTTCGAACACACACTCGCTGTGGTGTCGGAGAAACCCAACAGGATTCTGCCGGTAGTAAACTTGATAGGAAAAGCATGAGTGGATGTTGCCAACTCCTAGGATCAATTCTAGTCAGTTGGTGTAGTAGAAAGAAACATTGTGTTGCCTTGTCTACCATCGAAGCCAAATACGTAGTCATGGGTGAGTGTGTAGCTCAACTTCTTTGGATGAAGCACACTCTCCAAGACTTTCAATTAAACTTCAGCAAAACTAAAATTTTAATTGATAACATTAGCTCTATTAACCTAACTAAGAACCCAATATGTCATTCGAGAACTAAACACATAGAAGTTAAACATCACTTTATGTTATGGAAATCTCTTGCCGTGATATGATTTTAATGTGTGTGGCAAAGGGTTTAAGGTAGGTTGTTATTGTGATTTGATATGTGCATTGGAGTCTTGCAGGACTTAGTAATTCGCACATGGAGCCTTGGCAGGTTCACTACTCACAACCTCGTGCTTGAGTCGGAGAAGGAGCATTGCAGAGTCGTGTGCTTGATGCTGCCGAGGGACCGCCGGATGAGATGACTTGAAGCGAAGCCAAGGAAGTAGACTTCGGAGGCAAGAGATGCAAAGGAGCATTGCAGAGTCGTGCGCCTGATGCTGCCGAGGGACGTGGCACCGAACGAAGAGAGCTTGGGCAAGGGACTTCGAGTGAGATGAGAGAATGAGTGAATTGTAAGTAGCTCATTAAGTGAAACTGGCCGAATGGCTGAGTGTCGGAGGCTTGACCGCAAGGGTTGAGGTTTACCCGACCGCCGGAAGCTCAAACAAATGTTAAGTTTGAGTTTCACACGGCACCAGTCGACTGCCATGAAATGGTAATTGACTGCTCTGAGTCGAATGCGGTTCGGTAGTATCCATCGAGTGGTTTTGGGCGGCGTGGATCGCCATATGTTAGCGATCATTCGGCAACGATCGGTAGTCAAGAGGGTTTGGGCCACATAACCGCTCGTAGCCGACTGGGCAGTCGACTACGGAGGCAGCAGTCGACTGATGGTTACATCAGTTGACTGCCAAGGGATCCGTTGGACTACAACGGTCGGGATCCGACGTGTTCGGAGGCCATTGTAGTGGCGACAGTCGACTTCCATGGGTAGCAGTCAACTGGTGGCGGCCAACGGAAAGAAATCAGCCCTCTCTATAAAAAGAGAGGGTGTGGGCTTTTGGATGGCTAATGCTCATATTCCAAACCATCATCCAAGTGCTCTACAAGTGATAAACTCCTTCTTCTAGTTTCTTTCACATCAATTGTAAAAGAAGGAGTGTTCTTGAGTTGTAAGGGTTACCTCCACCTAGCTTGGTGCAAAGGAGAGACCAATAGTGGATTTGGTTTTGGATATTAGTGAAAGCCCTAGAGCCAATCATGTGATGATTGTTGTATGGATTTTATTGTATCATATTTCTATTTATAAAGGCATGGTTATTATATTTACTTGTATTGGTGCCAAATAACTAAATATAATAATATCCTTGAGTAGTAGTAGTTCTTATCTATATCAATGGATTGGTTGAATCGATAATGAGATGATATAGAGAACACTGCTCTTAATCATTCCTAGTCGAGTATTAACATTCAGTGACAATGTTAATGCATAGAGACTAGCATGTAGGTCAACACGATGACTTGATCTAACAAGTCATGGATATTAGATATCAAGTTGACACATGGGTATGCATTGGAGAATGTATACTGAATGACCCACCATGAGAAAGTATCATGGATCGTTATATGAGTGTCATATACTTTCTCATGTGGCTATTAGTATGACTATTAGTCCTTAGACCTGAAGTCACCATGGTTCCCTACATAAGGAGTTTCATACTTTGGCTTCGTCAAACGTCACCCGTAAATGGGTGGACTATAAAGGTGATTACTGGGTATGTAACAAATTATGCGGAGGGATGTGAGTGATGTAGATGAGATCTATCCCTCCTATATGACGGGGGTGACATCGATATTCTTGATAGAGTGAGACCACAAAGTGCATGGTCATGCCCAAATGAGTCAATATGAGATATTGAGCTCATTTGATTAGAGTGAGTCTACTTGGAGTTCAAGATATAGATTGTACCGAGGATGACACGGTCTATGCCTCAATTGGTCAATCTAGATGTCAAGGATAGAGGGACATTGTCACATATTGTGAGAGTCACAATTAGTAGTCACAAAGGTGATGTTGGAGTTCAACATTCTTGTAACTTGGGTAGCAATGATGTGTTGCTAGATACCACTCATTGCTTATGTTCCTAAATCGGTTTAGGGACATTGCCAACGTTACAAGAACCTATAGGGTCACACACAAAGGGAAATTAGATGGAGATTAGGTTCATATGATGAACCATGAGGATTAGGTTCATTGGATGAACCAAATTGGATTAAGAGTATTCCTAATTAGACTAATTGAGTTGGACTCAATTTGATTCGAGTGTTGAATGAGTCTAATTTAGATTTGATTCATCAAATCAATTTAAATTAATGAATAGAGATTCATTAAATTAAAATTGACTTGAATCAAATGGTTGGATTTGATCAACCATGGGAGATAAGAGGTCAAGTTTGACTTGACTTGAGAGGGAAGATGAAAGGTCATGTTTGACTTGACCAAATGCCATGTCATGATGATGACTTGGCATGGCCGACCAATGATGATGCTCCACATCATCATTGACTTATCATGTGGTGCCACCTCATGAGGGAAACCAAGAGCCAATGGCTCTTGGAGTTACATGCATGCATGTAACCCCCCAAGGTTAAAGTGGCCGGCCACTTCTTGATGAGGAGTGAATGGTTTTTGGGTAACTCCATCTTCTTCTTCCTTAGATAATCTTCTTCCTTGGCTCTCTTCCTCTCTTGCTCTCCCAATCCTCCATTGCCGAGACCTTCAAGGAGTGCTAGCACACTCAAGATTGTCTTTTCTCCACCTATTGCTTGTGTGGATACCAATAGAGGAGTGTGCACTTGACACTCTCGAGTTCCGGCAATCCATTTGGACGAGCAGGACAAGCGAAGGGCATCGCTTCAAGGGTAACTTCTTATCATGTAGATCTAGAGTAGATCTAAAGGTATTAAACACATACATGTTAGTTTTTATTTTTATACTTCGCACGGATCCGTGGACGGGGCTTCTGAGGTTTTCGCAATACAAAAAGCGGTTTTTGCAGCTCGGAAAAGTCAACAGCAGAGTGATTCACCGAGGATGAATCGGGGGTCGTGGTTTAGCGGTGTAGCCGTGAACCACGTTACATATTGTGTTAGCATTGTTTATCTTTGTATTTGTTGTTTTGTTTGCTTGTCTTGTTGTTTCTGTTGTGCTAATATTATTTGTAGACAAGTGAATTCCACCATCCAACGAAAGAGGGCTATTCACCCCCCTCTAGCCGGCCAATACACACCGATCGATACCCTACAAGTAGTATCAGAGCCAAGGAAAGCTTGTCGAGGACTAACCGCCACAACAAGCACATTCAAGAATGGCCGGCTCAAACATTCACCCACCAAAATTTGAAGGCGAATTCTCTTGGTGGAAAAAGAGAATGGAGGTATTTTTCGAAACCGATTTCAAAATTATTTTAATTATGGAAAACGGTTTCGAATTGCCTAGGAATGAAGATGGGGAACCATTGGAGAAATCAAGGTGGAGCAAGAGGCAAAGGGAAGAATACTTAGCAAATTCAAAGGCCAAGCACCACCTCTACAATGTACTCCCCCAACAAGAAGTAAACCGGATTGGGGAATGTTCTAGTGCCAAGGAGATGTGGGAGAAGCTAGTAGAGCTTCATGAAGGCACTTGGAGGCCAAGCTTGCAAGAAGAGACCTCCTCCGCTCCCAACTATCAAACATCAAATTAGAAAAGGGAGAAAAGGTAACATCATTGCATTCTAGGTTTAAAGAAATTTTGATTGGACTAGCAAGTGTAGGAGAAAGACTTTCGAACCGGGATATGCTCATGAAAGCAATCGATGCTTTTCCCCGGTCATCGAAATGGAGCTCAATGGTGGACTCCTTCTACATGTCCAAGAATTTAGAAGTGAGCACCTTGGAGGAATTCTTCTCAACTATGGAGCTCCACGAAACAAGACTTGAAGGAATAATAGAAGAGCCAAGAATTCAACCTTCAAGAGGAGTGGCACTTTTGGCCAAAAAGGGGAAGAAGAAGATGGAGACTCCCTCCTCCTCCGATGAAGCATCCTCCTCCTCCTACATGGATAGCACGGAAGAAGCCTATATGGTAAGGAGGGTAAGGCGTGCATTAAAAGGTTTTAGATTTAATAAATCTAATGATAGGAGTAGAAGACCAAGGGGGAAGGTGATTTGCTACAATTGCCAAGGAGATGGACATATAAGGGATAATTGTCCCCTCTTGAACAAGAGCAAGGAGGAGAAGAGAAAAAAAGAAGAAAAGAAGAAGAAGAAGGGTAGAAAGAAGAAGAAAGAAGAAGAGAAGAAGGCAAAAGAAAAAGGGAAGGCCAAGGCACTAAAAGCAAGGACTTGGGATGACCCTTCTTCCTCATCATCATCATCATCCGAGGAAGAAAATGCCTTTGTCACAAATTTGGCATTGATGGCCTTTAACGATCTAGACTCTTCCTCCTCCGAAAATGAAGGATCAAGCATAAGTGAGGAGAGCTTGAGTGAAGGGGGAGCTTCTTCACCATCCTCATCCGAAAAAGAAGAAGACATAGAAACTATGGTAACGAATCTTTCACCAAGTAAAATAGTTTCCATGATTTCTAGCCTCACTAAGGATCTATTTAGAGCCAAAAAGGAAAATAAAAGCATGCTTGATAAAATTAAGGATTTAGAACAAAAATTAGAAAAATCATGTTTTAATGATAATAATGATGATGCATGCTCACATGATAACTATATGCCTTTGGATGTTAATGATGCATGCATAGAAGAAAATAGGATTTTAAGAGAGAAAGTAGATCATTTGACCAAGGCCCTTCACAATAGGCTCCAACACCCTTAACATGATCATAGGGAGCGAAAGAGCTAGTTTCAACAAGAAAGGCCTAGGATATAAGGAAAAGAAAAATGAAAAGGCCTATAAATGTCTAATTGCTAGAGGTCAAGATAAAAAGAAAAAAATTGCTAGAAAATGGATCCCTAAGGAATTTTTAGTGAACCCCATAGGCAAGAATTTTTATTGGGTTCCAAAATTCATCCTTAAGGGTTAGGAAAACCCTAGGATAGTCAACCATAAGGATTTCACCTATATCATATTTTTGGTTGACATAGGATGGCGGGACAATATTTTTGAAATAGTGTTAGGTGATGATAATGCACCTATAAATAGATAAATCATGCTTTAGGTGATATTTTCTTTATTATCATGATGTAATATCTAATGCATGATCACAATTTGATGAATACATTTGTTTCATGATCATAATATGAAATTCATACATATATGTCTTTATTATCATGTGGGTTGTTAGAATGATACTTAACCATGGATAGAAATGCATGAAATTAATGGTTAAGTATATACAAATACCTTTAGGATGCATCTCACACTCACCATAGGCTACCTTGATTGAAAACTTAGCATGAGTGAGATGTTAGGATGATACAAATGTCCACTAATGCCTATGGCATTTAGATGGTCATTTAAAGTATCAAAATAGCAATAATAGACCAATCATGGGGAAGGCTTATGTTTAATTCATAGACATATTGCTCAAAGATCATGGTTGGATATTTCACATGTTTTCAAAACAATTTCTTACTTTAAAATCTGTGTGTTCATGTTTTGAAACAATCCAAAGCAAAACTAGGTGTTAAAATGGATACAAACTTGATCAAAACACTAGTTGTTTTTAAAGCTTTTGGATTTTTGGAAAATCTCGGAAAACATAATGATTTTTCATGAAAAACTATTTTTCATTGATAGATATACTTACAAGAAATGTGTTCCCTAAATTTAACTATTTTTAGAATTTTTTGAAATTTATAGTGCATTTCTGAAATTTGTCTAGAAAATCAGAAATTCAGATTTCATTGTGCCAGTCGACTGTCATAATGATAGCAGTCGACTGATGGAATGTGAACGAGCACAGTAACCTGATTTTATTAGGTTTTTGACAGGTTTTAGTTTTTGTTTCTCTCTAGACTTGATGTCATGATATATAAACTTTGTTTAATCTTTTTGATGGTGTCAAATGGGGAGAAAACTATATGTTTAAATAAGGGGGAATATATTTAGGGGGAGTTTCATGTATTAAGGGGAAGAGTTGATAATCATGTTATTCACATGCTTTCTTTCCTTAATATTTTATCAAATATTTTTACCTAACTTAAACGGATTGCCACACATCAAAAAGGGGGAGATTGTTAGGGCAATCTCTTGTCGTGATATGGTTTTGATGTGTGTGGCAAAGGGTTTAAGTTAGGTTGTTATTGTGATTTGATATGTGCGTTGGAGTCTTGCAGGACTTAGTAATTCACACATGGAGTCTTGGTGGGTTCACTACTCACAACCTCGTGTTTGAGTCGGAGAAGGAGCATTGCAGAGTCGTGCGCTTGATGCTGCTGAGGCACCGTCGGACGAGATGACTTGAAGCGAAGCCAAGGAAGCAGACGGCGAGGCAGCATTGTAGAGTCGTGCACTGATCTTTGCGAGGGACATGGTGGCATGACGAAGAGAGCTTCGGCGAGGAACTTCGAGTGAGATGAGAGAATGAGTGAATTGTAAGTTGCTCATTAAGTGAACCTGGCTGAATGGTTGAGTGTCGGAGGCTTGACCGAAAGGGTTGAGGTTTACCCAACCGCCGGAAGCTCAAACAAATGTTAAGTTTGAGTTTCACACGGCACCAGTCGACTGCCATGAAATGGCAGTCGACTGCTCTGAGTCGAACGTGGTTCGACTGGTATCCGACTGAGTGGTTTTTGGGCCAGCAGTCGACTGCCATATGTTGGCAGTCGACTGCCAAGACCATTAGTCAACTGTTGAAGGTAGCAGTCGACTGGTCAAGAGGGTTTGGGCCACAGAACCGCTCGTAGCCAACTGGGTAGTCAACTACGGAGGCAACAGTCGATTGATGGTTACATTAGTCGACTGCCAAGGGATCCGTTGGACTACAATGGTCAGGATCCGATGTGTTCGGAGGCCGTTGTAGTGGCAGCAGTCGACTGCCAAGGGCAGCAGTCGACTGGTGGTGGCCAACGGGAAGAAATCAGCCCTCTGTATAAAAAGAGAGGGTGTGAGCTTTTGGATGGCTAATGCTCATATTCCAAACCATCATCCAAGTGCTCTACAAGTGATAAACTCCTTCTTCTAGTTTCTTTCACATCAATTGTAAAAGAAGGAGTGTTCTTGAGTTGTAAGGGTTACCTCCACCTAGCTTGGTGCAAAGGAGAGACTAATAGTGGATTTGGTTGCGGAGTGATTCATCGAGGACGAATCGGGGACCATGGATTAGCGGCGTTGCCATGAACCACGTTACATATTGTGTTATCATTTTTTATCTTTGCATTTGTTGTTTTGTTTGCTTGTCTTTTTGTTTCCGTTGCGCTAATATTATTTGTAGATAAGCGAATTCCACCATCCAACGAAAGAGGGTTATTCACCCCCCTCTAGTTGGCCAATACACACCGATCGATCCCCTACACTTTATATGCGAACATGAAGCTAATAGAAATATAAAACTTGAGTACATTGAGTCGAATTCGAACCTAGTGGATATTTTTACAAAACCCTTACTCGAAGCAGAGTTCAGTCTGCTTAGACGAAGATTAGCAATGTGTGTAGTAGAGTAGAACTTGATTCTTACTTATAATCTATATTTCTTTCTTTCATGCTACATGGAACTAGCTTAGGGCTTACCTTAGAAAGCATGCACCTATAGATTTAAGGAGTCAATACATCTCACAACACATAGGTTCAATGTGTTAGTGTACTAAGCCACGTAGATGGGCGTGAGATGTTAGGACTTTACTCCTAATTCCATATGTAGATTAAGTGCATCGACATGAATCATGGAGTATAATTATTCAAAATAACCAACTCTAATCAAGACTTATTTATCATATTATATCAATTGAGTCAAAAAGAGTTGAACATATTAGATGAATTATATTGAAATTATTATTTTCCAAAATAAAAATGGGACATGCTTGGACATACAAACACATATTAAATCTAAATATGGTATTCCTTTTTAAAGTTTCCTTTGTTTTTTCTTTACAAACATCTTACACATTAAAATCTTATAAATACACCCCAAAGTGTTTTCGATATATGACAAAAAGGGGAGAAGAGAGGCTAAAGGCCAAAGTTAAGGGGGAGAAAGCAAAAAGCTTTTTTTTGAGAAGTGGCCAAATGTTAAGGGGGAGAAATAAGCTTATTTTTCAAAAACTCACCTAAGATTAAAGGGGAAGTAACCTTGAGGGGGATGATTTGAAAAAGAACTTCTTACTGATTCATACTTACTACATGCTTATGCTTACTTACTCATGATTACTAGTTAATCATACTTCATACTTACTACTATTCATTTCATGCTTACTTTTCCTTAACTTTGAATAGGTTTGCTATAGATCAAAAAGAGGGAGATTGTTGGTGCAGGGGCACCAGATAATCGAACCTTGGTTTTGATAATGGCAAAGGTTCCAAGTTAAGTTATTATGGTTATCTCACATGTTGTGTTAAGTGTGATGGAAATATGTTAAGCTAAGCTAAAGGTCAACTACACCTGGAGAATCTCAAGGACGAGAAACCGTGGTGGTCGGGTGACATCAGCAGAAACTCGGGGAGTCGAGGTGTTGGGTTTCCGGCACCGCGGCGTGTGTGTGTTCGATAACGTTTCGTAAACATGAGCACAGCCGAAGCAATAAAAATAATAAATCTATATTTATTACAACACACACATCACACGCATGCATATTACAACAAGTGTAGACATAACCATAAATTTAAATTTGCAATAAAAGGAAATTTAACTACGTTATACCTTTCGTATGACGTGTAGCGGGAACGGCATCAACCGGAACGATCCTCGCTAGAATCGTCTCTATCCGTATCCACGCCGAGTTCCTCGGGATGACTTCGCTAAGCCACGAGCTTCGTCTTCGTACGGGTTACTAGCCTCGTGTTGAAGACGACGTGATCGAGAGATGATCACGATCCGAATCCAAATTCGGATCCTAAGACGAGTCCTCAAAACTTGCTTCTCCGGAGAGGTATTCGTCAACCGATTGACGAATCCTTCGTCCTCCACCTCAGAGGATTACCGGAGATCGAATCCCCGGTAAGTTAGCCGCTGTTGGAGCTCTAACCGTCGTCCAAACGACGCTCCGACGAGAGGAGAACAAGCTGTCCAGAAAACTGGACAGCTTTGGTGGAGGTGATAGGCGCCGGCCAACCAAGGGAGATAGAGCTCACCTTGATGCCAAACTTGAAGGAGATCACCGGAGCACTAACCGGCAGCAGCTCGACGCCGGCGAGGGGGAAGGAAGCAGCCTTCTGGACACCAGTTGGAGCCTCAAGGTGGGCGGCGGCAAGGAGGAGGAGAGTTAGCTCCGAATTTCTCCAAGGAGAGGTGGGCGGCAACTTAGGGTTGTGGATTAGGGCTTAAACCATCCCTTAAGCCCTCTTTTATAGAGAACTAATTCTCTTAATGGTTATTGGATCATAACCATTAGGCCCGTTAACCCGCTCCATTAAGATAAGTTAAAATAAACCAAACCATGATGGTTTATTTTAAGTTAAAACGAACCGAACCAACTTTTGGTTCATTCGTTTAAAATAAACCAAACCCTTTGGTTTATTCTCCTCCATTAGATTAGAACCAAACCATTTTGGTTCATCCATTACATCTTCATAAGACTCGGCCCATCCACGCTTCCATTGCGACTGAAACGATTTCATGCTCTCTTTATGTTTGGTCCAACCAAACCTAATTTCTCTCGGTCTGAGAATCCCATTCTCAAGCTCGTTTT
Organism: Wurfbainia villosa; assembly: GCA_025175895.1. NCBI lineage: Eukaryota > Viridiplantae > Streptophyta > Magnoliopsida > Zingiberales > Zingiberaceae > Wurfbainia > Wurfbainia villosa. The sequence continues at coordinate 41,850,385 of CM046008.1, read as the reverse complement.
AAATCCTTCGGATTACGCTCGTTGTGCTTGTGACCAAATAGGTTCTCGGTTTATGTTGGCCATCTATAATTAACCATTAATTATAGAACGATCATGAGTGGCACCTAGTAGTACATCATGATCCCCAATTAACCGAAAAGATCAACGGTTGATCCAGAACTATTTCTGAAACCCTTGTCAACTCGAATGATTTGTGCCTCATTCCTTCACTCATCTTATACCCACTTGGTTCAGACATGGTCTATAGTGTCACCCACTACTAGGTCACACCTAGCCCAAGTATCATTTCCTCATCCTACGGATTCTAGTTACTGCACATGTATCGAAGAGTACCTTACTCTAAACATGTAATGCTTTGGCCAAAGACTTTAGTAACAATCCGACGAGAGGCCATGGGTATACATCTCCTTGCAAGGAGTGGTGAATCCTTTATAGGCTATTCAAACACCTTCGATCACTTCGACTTATACCCAATCATCCCGGGTCCACATCTCCTTAGAGATGTTTGCTTAAGATGTCAAAGCATAAGTCTCCATGATCAAGATGACTTGCATACCGCAAGTCAAAGGAACATCACACTTAAGCCACAGTAAGAACTTCATTGACATATCTATATATGCAGAGAACCATATGAAGTCTTACGGCTGGTCACTCCAATGAACTAGTTACCATAACTAGCATCCACGATTAACTCCGGACATCACTATGTCTCCAAATTAGTGAGAATCACCGCTTGGATACACCAAGGAGTATACTGTGCTAGTCTCGGCAATTGATGGTGTCCAAATCCATCAATTCATCGACTAGGATAATTCCGATACATCACAATTACACATGTAGAGATACTCACTAGTTGTGATCCAATCACAAATTCTCTCATGCTGTGAATCGTATCGTGGACATTCAGTAAATGAGTTTAAGATCCAATCAAATACATAAAACATGTATACTCAAATAGTGAATCTTCATTTATCGTATAAATGGTTCATACATAAGGCGATTGCCTTAGGACATCTCTCATATATTACTAACAGACTCCCACTTGGCCTAATGCCAATCGCTACGGTATCCAATACCATAAGCCCTAACATGACCCTCAAATTATTTTGAGGTAATGCCTTAGTTAAAGGATCCGCTAAGTTCCTTTCAGTGGAAATTTTCTCGATTTTTATTTCATTCCTACTGATGATCTCTCTGATAAGATGATAGCGGCGAAGCACATGTTTGGATCATTGATGAGACCACATCAAGTTCAGAGATGAACTTCTTGATCCAAACCGCTTCCTTTGCTGCTTCCAAAGCTGCAATGTATTCTACCTTAGTGGCAGAATCCGCTATAGTGTCAAGCTTGGAACCTTTCCAACTTATTGCGCCTCCATTCCAGGTGAATACATACTCAGACTGAGACATGGAATCATCCTTATCTGTCTGGAAGCTGGCATCCGTATACCCACGTATCACCATGTACCCTTCTCCATATATTAGGAACACATCCTTAGTTCTTCTTAAGTACTTAAGGATTGTCTTAACAGCCATCCAATGATCCATTCCTGGATCAGACTGGTATCTGCTCATGACACTCAGAGCATACGATACATCGTGCCTTGTACATAACATAGCATACATGATAGATCCTATTACGGATGCATAGGGAATCTTACTCATGCAAATCCTCTCGTCTTCTGTGCGCGGACACATAGACTTCGAAAGGTGTACCCCATGCCTGATGGGTAGGAAACCTTTCTTGGATTCCGACATGCTAAACCTCTTTAGCACTCGGTCTATATATATAGACTGCGAAAGACCAAGCAACCGTTTCGATCTATCTCTATAGATCTTAATCCCGAGGATGTAGGTTGCTTCTCCCAGGTCTTTCATGGAGAATGTCTTGGATAACCAAACCTTAACTGACTGTAAGATTGAAACATCGTTTCCTATAAGTAATATGTCATCGACATATAATACTAGGAACACGACTGCACTCCCACTAACCTTCTTGTACACACAAGGTTCGTCTGGATTTTGGGAGAAATCAAACTTTTTGATTGTCTCATCAAAACGGATATTCCAGCTCCTGGATGCTTGCTTCAATCCATAAATGGACCGTCACAATTTGCATACCTTGGTTATATCAACCGATGTGAAACCCTCAGGCTGTATCATATACACGTCCTCGAGTAGGTTTCCATTAAGGAAAGCTGTTTTCACATCCATCTGTCATATCTCATAATCATAATGAGCCGCTATGGCCAGGAGCATCCGAATGGATTTAAGCATAGCTACAGGCGAATAGGTTTCGTCATAATCAACGCCTTGCTTTTGACGATATCCTTTTGCCACCAATCTAGCCTTATAGGTAATCACATTACCATCCATGTCGGTTTTCTTCTTGAAAACCCACTTGCACCCTATAGGCTTTATGCCTTCAGGTGGGTCAACCAAGTTCCAAACTTGGTTTTCATACATGGAATCCATTTCCGACTTCATGGCACCAAGCCACTTATCCCTTTCTGAACTTGTCAGCACTTCTTCATAACTGGTAGGCTCCTCATCATCAATGAGTAACACATCATTCGATTCCCTTACGAGAAATCCATATCTCTCAGGAATATTGCGTGTTCTACCAGATCTACAAAGATGTGATGTTACAATAGGTCCAGCCGATTGCTCATCACTATGAGTTGTCGGCTGTTGTGCTTCACCAGGTATCTCATCAATGTCTATTTGAGTCTCTCGAGCCTCCTCAAGCTCGATGACACTCCCACTGTTTTCTTGCAAGAGAAACTCTTTCTCTAGAAACACAACATGCCTTGAAACAAACATCTTTTGTTCCATAGGATGATAGAATTGGTAATCCCTTGTTTCCTTAGGGTATCCAATAAATATACATTTATCAGACTTAGCATCCAATTTGTCTGATACAATCCGCTTCACATAAGCAGGACAACCTCATATCTTCAAGTAAGATACATGAGGTTTCTTACCATTCCATATCTCATATAGAGTAGTTGAGACTACCTTGGTAGGCATTCTGTTTAACAAGTAAACAACTGTCTGAAGTGCATAGCCCCAAAAGGACTTGGGAAGAGTTGCATGATTCATCATTGACCTGACCATGTCCAACAAGGTCCGGTTACGCCTCTCTGATACACCATTATGCTGTGGTGTATATGGCGGAGTCCATTGAGACAATATGCCATTGTCTCTTAGATAATCAAGAAACTCTTGACTTAAGTATTCACCACCTCGATCCGATCGAAGTATTTTAATACTCTTGTCATGTTGTTTCTCTACTTCATTTCTGAATTCTTTGAACCTTTCAAAGGCTTGGACTTGTGTTTCATCAAGAACACATACCCAAACCGTGAGTGATCATCGGTGAAGGTAATGAAGTAGCTATAGCCTCCTAATGCTTGAGTTGACATAGGTCCACATACATCAGTATGTATTAGACCTAGTAACTCTCTCACTCGTTCACCTTTTCCAGTAAAAGGTAACTTAGTCATTTTGCCTTTTAAGCATGATTCGCATGTATCGTATGAATCCAATTCAAACGATTCCAGAATTCCACATCGGTGTAATTCGGACATGTGTTTCTTGCTTATATGGCCAAGACGACAATGCCACATATAGGAGTCTATTTGATTATCCTTTCGAGCACGCTTGTTGCTCACTTCGATATTGAAAACGTCACTGGATACGTCCAACGTATAAACACGATTGCTTAAAGTTCCAGTCCCATAAAGAACTCCATTCAAAGTTATGTAACAACAATTGTTACTAAAAGTCAAATGGAACCCATTTCTATTTAGACAAGAAATAGAAATGATGTTCTTTATCAACGAAGGAACATAAAAGCAATTGTCCAGTTCTAAGACAAGTCCTGTAGGGAGTCTCAACAAATACGTTCTGATGGCAAGTGCAGCAACCTTTGCTCCATTCCCATCACGTAAATTTGACTCTCCCTTGACGAGTCTTCTTCTATTCCTTAGCACATGTATGTCATTACATATATGTGAGCCACACCCAGTATCCAATACCCAAGTGTCTAAAGAAATAGAATGACAATCAATAACGAAGATACCTGAAGAAGATGGGGCATCCGATGCCTTATCCTTCTTCACGGACTCAAGATAAATCTTGCAATTTCTTCGCCAATGGCCCTCCTTGCCATGATGATGGCAAGTTCCTTATAATTTAGTTACGCCTTTTAGCCCTTTTCTTCTTCCCCTTCTGTTGTTCCTTTGACTCCCTCTTAGAACCTTTCTTCGAGGAATCAACTAACAATACCGTCCCCTGCTCATGCTTCTCAGAAGGCTCCACAGTCTTCAGCATGTTGAGCAGTACCACAGATGAACCTTCTTACATCTCAGAGGTGAAGAGGAGCTTGAAGACTTCGAACCTTTCGAATCTCACTTGCTAATCAACTAACTCATAAAGATGAAGGACTACGATATGAGCATCCGTATGCTCATGCTGTTTTCGTAGCTTGGGTTCCATCATGGCTAGCATGATGCAACTCATTTGTTCAGAATCACTCACATGTTTCTGATAGGCCAACAATTGGTCCAGAGTTGCATTGTCACTAGGATGGGCGGGAAGAGGCGCTTCGAGGACATCAGCTTTTACCTTGAGAACAATTCTCAAGTTTCTAAGCTAGTCCAAGAAGTTCGGCCCAGTCAATTTATTTGAATCCAAAATGGAACGCAAATTCAAACACATCATGATCAATATATTAACTTAGAAAAACAAAACGAGCATATATGAGAAAGATGATTTTTAAAAATGCATCAATATACATTTATAAATCCCATTTATTTTTCGAATTTCAAAAACCCCAAAATCACTTCGGGAGATCATAGGTCCATCTCCGAATGGGCTGATATCCATCATAGATAAGAACAACCTTGGAGTGAGTCCAACAAGCCATTCTTAGCTATGATGGTAGGTATCAAGTATACCGATTACATATCATGTATATGTAACTATCACAATGTGCTATCAACTAATTAAATGTTTACACATACATTGGGTTGTTAACACATTAACAAGTATGCATCATATGCATAGCACCCAACTTCACCTCTCTTCACATCGACCTTGGAGTGAGTCCAACAAATCGATGCTCCAAGTTAGAGCCGACCCATTAATTGCGAAATAGTTTTAATATGGTTAGAGCGCATTCAACCAATTAGCCAGGCTTGGAGTGAGTCCAACAACCCAAACTAACGATTGACCTCTGACTCTTACCATATTAGAGTTAAACTATTCCAATGATTTGAACATGTTCAGGTTCGAGCCAGGCTTGGAGTGAGTCCAACAACCCAAACAAGAAACAGAACTCTGGTTCGAACTATATTAATGGAAGGTGTAGGCTTTAATATTGTTTAAGGGTTTTATGTCTCATCCTCTTTGCTTGCAAATGACTATTATCTACATGGCATGGCATACATGGCATACATCTACATGTCACGACACGCATGACATAATGTTATGCATCTAATGCAATTACATGGCATACAATTATGTCATGTATATAATTTCCTTATATGTCATAACTATTTATGGAAATAAAATATGTTTAAGATTTGATTCTCCAAATCAAATCATAATTAAATTAGGAAACAAATTTTCAAATCTAATCACATATTTTATTCATGGAATTATTTGATTAAGGAAAATCTATTTAGGAAACCAATTTCCTAATGTTAGGTGGCCGCATCGGAGGCTCATTGGCTCCCATGTCCCCGGATTAAAATTTTCACTAATGAAAGAATTAATCCGGATGGGATGAGCTTCCTTAGCACAACCTATTCGTCGTCGTGCTAACAACTTGAGTGGTCGCTTGAACAAACTAGTTGTTCAAGCAACACAACTCTTCTAGTTGGTTAGCCGCGGAAGAGACGACGGATGGATCGCCGGTTTTTGTGTTTGTCTTCGGGGTCCATGATTATACAATATATATTCATACACACACATGCATAATCAAAACAAATAAGAACATGCTCAGATCTGTACATAAAGTTAAAATAACTTTATACCTCACGATCTTCTACCGTATGTCCTATCCTTCTCGTGGACGACGTGTGGACGAAGATCCTCCACGAGTAGAAGCCTTCTAGATCGCTTTCTTCTCTACCTTGTCCGCTGCGAACAAAGAGAAGAAACAACAAATACCTTCCTATCTAGAACCAGCCACCAAATTATGGAACTTGGTGCAACCGTCGGTCAAGGAACAATTGGATGATTCGCCGGCCAACTTCAAGAGGTGTTGCCGCCGGCCACTTTGGAGAATAGGGAGGAGGAAAAGAGCCGGCCACCAATGGGAGGAGAACCGCCGGCCAAGGAAGAAGGGAAAGACCTCTAGGATGGGCGCCGGCCAAGTGTTGATGGAGGAGGATGGGCACCGGCAATCAACTTGAAGGAAGGAGGTTGCCGCCCACTTCTTTGCTCCAAAACCCTAGCCGCCCAATGAACCCTAGCCGCCCACTTGTGGATGAGCGAAACCCTAATTCCAAAACCAATTAATTGCCGCCCAAGCCTAAGCCCCTTATTTATAGAATTAGGCTTAAGCCTCCTTTAATCTCCACCGTCGGATCTAGGGATTTAATCTCCACCGTCGGATCTAGGGTTTTATCCCAACCGTCGGATCTAGGGTTTAATCCCAACCGTCGGATCTAGGAATTCATCCCAACCGTCGGATCTAAGGTTTCATCCCAACCGTCGGATCTAGGGTTTTATCCCAGCCGTCGGATCTAGGGATTTAATCCCAACCGTCGATTCTAGGATTTCATCCTAACCATCGGATCTAGGGATTTAATCCCAAGCGTTGGTTCTAGGGTTTCATCCAACCATCGGATCTAGGGATTTAATCCCAACCGTTGGTTCTAGGTTTTGTTTTACATTCTTGGATCTGGACTTCACAAGGATTATATTAGGCTACGATAGGGACCATAAGGAGGAGTTGGGTCTTGGCCACCCGATGGATCGGAACCACACAAACTTGATCCATCAATGATGTTCCATTCCACTAGAGGATCATCATTGAACTACCTCACCAACCCCCATAAATCAATATGGGCTCCATATATTATTTGTACATTAATCTCTCCGTGTTTAAGATATCGAATGTCCGTCAATTAATTGATTTACTGACCATCAATTAATTAACATCTAATTCCTCGAGTAGTACCACTCAACCTTATCATCATGTTGACTAAGTCAACCAGCTGGGTTTACATGATGAACCTTATGAGCTCCTCAAGGGGACATCATCAACCTAATATATAGGACACGGTTTCCTCCTATAATCAATGGCACACCATGTAAATAATATTATCTCCCAACTTACCGGGCATATTGATTTAATCCATCTAAATCTCACCCACTGGTAAATCAAAGAAATAAATACTAAGTACATGTGCCCGTTATTATATCGGGATTAAGAGCATGTACAACATAATATCCGAGGTCCGATTCAATCATGTAGTCAGTACTAAATTGAATCACCTCTATGTCGGTCCTGCTCAATACACCTAAGTGTACCAGTGTAACTCTATGTTCAAGACAAAACAATACCAAGCTACACTACAACCATGCCAATGGTTTGTCCAAAACCATCTTGGTTGTGAGCCTCTACTTATATTTTACAAGGAACTGATAACATGATCTTCTGTGCCACACCAAGCATCATGTTATCTACAATGTAAAATATTTAGACAATATGCACACATATATAATGAATATATAAAATGCAAACAATGATCATGTGATTCTTATTTCAAAATAAAATGTTCATACAAAAAGAGTTAGGCTTTCAGTATACATTCCAACACCTAAATCATTAAAACTACTTATGGAAATAAAATATTTTAAGATTTGATTTCCCAAATCAAATCATGATTAAATTAGGAAACAATTTTTCAGAATCTAATCAAATATTTTATTTATGGAAAATATCAATTTCCATAAATACTTCCAACTTTCCAAAAGTGGAAGATTTCCATAAATACTTCTAGACTTTCCAAAATTGAAAAATTTCCATAAATACTTCTAAATTTCCAAAATTAGAAAATTTCCAGAAATCAATATAACTATCGCAAAATCATTTTTACGATTATGTCGAAACACAACCTGGGCTCTGATACCACTGTTGGGTTTCCGGCACCGCGGCGTGTGTGTGTTCGATCACGTTTCGTAAACATGAGCACAGCGGAAGCAATAAAAATAATAAATCTATATTTATTACAACACACACATCACATGAATGCATATTACAACAAGTGTAGACATAACCATAAATTTAAATTTGCAATAAAAGGAAATTTAACTACGTTATACCTTTCGTATGACGTGTAGCGGGAACGGCATCAACTGGAACGATCCTCGCTATAATCGTCTCTATCCGTATCCACGCCGAGTTCCTCGGGATGACTTCGCTAAGCCACGAGCTTCGTCTTCGTACGGGTTACTAGCCTCGTGTTGAAGACGACGTGATCGAGAGATGATCACGATCCGAATCCAAATTCGGATCCTAAGATGAGTCCTCAAAACTCGCTTCTCCGGATAGGTATTCGTCAACCGATTGACGAATCCTTTGTCCTCCACCTCAGAGGATTACCGGAGATCGAATCCCCAGAAAGTTAGCCGCTGTCGTAGCTCTAACCGTCGTCCAAACGACGCTCTGACGAGAGGAGAACAAGCTGTCCAGAAAACTGGACAGCTTTGGTGGAGGTGATAGGCGCCGGCCAACCAAGGGAGATAGAGCTCACCTTGATGCCAAACTTGAAGGAGATCACCGGAGCACTAACCGGCAGCAGCTCGACACCGGCGAGGGAGAAGGAAGCAGCCTTCTGGACACCGGTTGGAGCCTCAAGGTGGGCAGCGGCAAGGAGGAGGAGAGCTAGCTCCGAATTTCTCCAAGGAGAGGTGGGCGGCAACTTAGGGTTGTGGATTAGGGCTTAAACCATCCCTTAAGCCCTCTTTTATAGAGAACTAATTCTCTTAATGGTTATTGGATCATAACCATTAGGCCCGTTAACCCGCTCCATTAAGATAAGTTAAAATAAACCAAACCATGATGGTTTATTTTAAGTTAAAACGAACCGAACCAACTTTTGGTTCATTCGTTTAAAATAAACCAAACCCTTTGGTTTATTCTCCTCCATTGGATTAGAACCAAACCATTTTGGTTCATCCATTACGTCTTCATAAGACTCGGCCCATCCACGCTTCCATTGCAACTGAAACGATTTCATGCTCGCTTTATGTTTGGTCCAACCAAACCTAGTTTCTCTCGGTCTGAGAATCTCATTCTCAAGCTCGTTTTAAATCCTTCGGATTACGCTCGTTGTGCATGTGACCAAATAGGTTCTCGGTTTATGTTGGCCGTCTATAATTAACCATTAATTATAGAACGATCATGAGTGGCACCTAGTAGTACATCATGATCCCCAATTAACCGAAAAGATCAACGGTTGATCCAGAACTATTTCTGAAACCCTTCAGCAGCTCGAATGATTCGTGCCCCATTCCCTTCACTCATTTTATACCCACTTGGTTCAGGACATGGTCTATAGTGTCAGTCCCCACTAGGCTGACTACGTCACACCTAGCCCAAGTATCATTTCCTCGTCCTACGGATTCTAGTTACTCCACATGTATCGAAGAGTACCTTACTCTAAACATGTAATGCTTTGGCCAAAGACTTTAGTAACAATCCGACGAGAGGTCATGGGTATACATCTCCTCGCAAGGAGTGGTGAATCCTTTATAGGCTATTCAAACACCTTCGATCACTTCGACTTATACCCAATCATCCCGGGTCCACATCTCCTTAGAGATGTTTGCTTAAGATGTCAAAGCATAAGTCTCCATGATCAAGATGACTTGAATACCGCAAGTCAAAGGAACATCACACTTAAGCCACAGTAAGAACTTCATTGACATATCTATATATGCAGAGAACCATATGAAGTCTTACGGCTGGTCACTCCAATGAACTAGTTACCATAACTAGCATCCACGATTAACTCCGGACATCACTATATCTCCAGCTAGTGAGAATCAGCTGCTTGGATACACCAAGGAGTATACCTCGTGCTAGTCTCGACAGAATTGATGGTGTCCAAATCCATCAATTCATCGACTAGGGATAATTCCGATACATCACAATTACACATGTAGAGATACTCACTAGTTGTGATCCAATCACAAATTCTCTCATGTCGTGAATCGTATCGTGGACATTCAGTAAATGAGTTTAAGATCCAATCAAATACATAAAACATGTATACTCAAATAGTGAATCTTCATTTATCATATAAATGGTTCATACATAAGGCGATTGCCTTAGGACATCTCTCATATATTACTAACACGAGGAACCTCAGTGGTTATCGAAAGCTAAGCGACAGGTTTGGAGGAGTAGAGGTAAGCACCAGGTGCGGAGTGATGGTAAGGGCATGTCCTTCGTACGAGGACGATCATAGGCGGCAATCCGACTAAGACTTCCAAAGGATGGTCTAGGTCAAGGTTGGATGGTAAGGAACCATTGTAATTACCATTACTCAACATTTCTATGCTAACTCTATGTTGCAGGTGAGTGATCAAGATGACAGTCGACTAAAGGCTAATGGTAGTCAACTGATCCTACCATCAGTCGACTGTTGGTCAAGATGATCACTTCGAAGATAGTAAAGATAATAACCACAAAATGAGGGGTGATGTGGAGCTTTGACCAAGATCTGGATCTCAATGAACTAGGGCTCAAAGGGTTATAAAAGAAGAAGGGGTTCACCCCTTTCCATCATCTAAGTTTGCTCCCAAAGTGCTCCGACAAAGCCGAGACTTCTTCGACAATGGTACGTCGTCGTTGTTGGTGCAACAATGGCCCAAGCATTTATCTGTTATGATGTTTGGATAATCATTTATAGTTAGGCAATATTTTTTGATATAACCATGAATGTGTTAAGTGATAGGAAAATCCAATATGTTTAGGTTATATGGGAACCCTCTGTGTGTCAATGCAAGCCAACTCAATATAGTTCGTTTATGTCAACCAAAGAGTGTCGATCAAGATTCTGAAGGTCCAAAAACATCTGAAAATATTTGTCCCCCTTGCCTGGTAGACGAACCTTATGAACACAACCCATGGTCTATGTCATGCCAATGCTCCCTACCACTTGGAGTTGGATTTTGGTTGAAAAGCCCAGGGATATCCCATTTTCATCCATATATGAAGGATTTTGAGCTTCATCTTGCCTCACTTTTAGACCTGCTGTCTAACCAATTGTACATTGACTCATACATATGGCAGAGTGGGCCAAGGCTGAATATGCGCTTAAAGTTATTTCCTAATAGTTCTAGTCTATTTAATAACAGTGAGGTTTTTCGTCTTGCAGGCACCCTAGCTTCATGGGATATTCAACTTTCAGATGTTTACGGACCATATGAGCTTCTTAACTTCTCGCAGGGGCCTCGTGAAAGTGGTTAGTCTTCTCTACCTATCTTTGCATATTGATGTGCTTCTTTTGTTAGTCATATGTTGACACAAAAAACTGCAACACTGAAAACATTGTTCACACAACATAAACCTCATAGATAATTGAAGAATAGACAAACTTTATGATTGTGCATTATCTGTGAACAATGGGTTGTAGTAATTTAGTCAAATCAATGAGAAAGGGAATTCCAGTCGACTGCCATGAAATGTCAGTTGATTGCTCTGAGTCGAACGCGGTTCGACTGGTATCCGACTGAGTGGTTTTTGGGCCAGCAGTCGACTACCATATGTTGGCGATCCGCCAAGATTATCACGATCACGGCGCAATGATCGTCAAGAGGGTTTAGGCTATAGAACCGCTCATAGTTGGTAGGCCGATTACGAGGCGAGGATCGATGGTTACATCAGTTGACTGCCAAGGGATCCATTGGACTACAACGGTCGGGATCCGATGTGTTCGAAGGCCATTGTAGTGGCGACAGTCGACTGCCATGGGTAGCAGTCAACTGGTAGTGGACAACGGGAAGAAATCAGCCCTCTCTATAAAAAGAGAGGGTGTGGGCTTTTGGATGGCTAATGCTCATATTCCAAACCATCATCCAAGTGCTCTACAAGTGATAAACTCCTTCTTCTAGTTTCTTTTACATCAATTGTAAAAGGAGTGTTCTTGAGTTGTAAGGGTTACCTCCACCTAGCTTGGTGCAAAGGAGAGACCAATAGTGGATTTGGTTGCGGATGTTAGTGAAAGCCCTAGAGCCAATCATGTGATGATTGTTGTATGGATTTTATTGTATCATATTCCTATTTATAAAGGCATGGTTATTATATTTACTTGTATTGGTGCCAAATAACTAAATATAATAATATCCTTGAGTAGTAGGTTCTTATCTATATCAATGGATTGGTTGAATCGATAATGAGATGATATAGAGAACACTGCTCTTAATCATTCCTAGTCGAGTATTAACATTCAGTGACAATGTTAATGCATAGAGACTAGCATGTAGGTCAACACGATGACTTGATCTCACAAGTCATGGATATGAGATATCAAGTTGACACATGGGTATGCATTGAAGAATGTATACTGAATGACCCACCATGAGAAAGTATCATGGATCGTTATATGAGTGTCATATACTTTCTCATGTGGCTATTAGTATGATTATTAGTCCTTAGACCTGAAGTCACCATGGTTCCCTACATAAGGAGTTGCATACTTTGGCTTCGTCAAACGTCACCCGTAAATGGGTGGACTATAAAGGTGATTACTGGGTATGTAACAAATTATGCGGAGGGATGTGAGTGATGTAGATGGGATCTATCCCTCCTATATGACGGGGGTGACATCAATATTCTTGATAGAGTGAGACCACAAAGTGCATGGTCATGCCCAAATGAGTCAATATGAGATATTGAGCTCATTTGATTAGAGTGAGTCTACTTTGAGTTCAAGATATAGATTGTACCGAGGATGACATGGTCTATGCCTCAATTGGTCAATCTAGATGTCAAGGATAGAGAGACATTGTCACATATTGTGAGAGTCACAATTAGTAGTCACAAAGGTGATGTTGGAGTTCAACATTCTTGTAACTTGGGTAGCAATGATGTGTTGCTAGATACCGCTCATTGCTTATGTTCCTAAATCGGTTTAGGGACATTGCCAACGTTACAAGAACCTATAGGGTCACACACAAAGGGAAATTAGATGGAGATTAGGTTCATATGATGAACCATGAGGATTAGGTTCATTGGATGAACCAAATTGGATTAAGAGTATTCCTAATTAGACTAATTGAGTTGGACTCAATTTGATTCGAGTTTTGAATGAGTCTAATTTAGATTTGATTCATCAAATCAATTTAAATTAATGAATAGAGATTCATTAAATTAAAATTGACTTGAATCAAATGGTTGGATTTGATCAACCATGGGAGATAAGAGGTCAAGTTTGACTTGACTTGAGAGGGAAGATGAAAGGTCATGTTTGACTTGACCAAATGTCATGTCATGATGATGACTTGGCATGGCCGGCCAATGATGATGCTCCACATCATCATTGACTTATCATGTGGTGCCACCTCATGAGGGAGACCAAGAGCCAATGGCTCTTGGAGTTACATGCATGCATGTAACCCCCCAAGGTTAAAGTGGTAGGCCACTTCTTGATGAGGAGTGAATGGTTTTTGGGTAACTCCATCTTCTTCTTCCTTAGATAATCTTCTTCCTTGGCTCTCTTCCTCTCTTGCTCTCCCAATCCTCCATTGCTGAGACCTTCAAGGAGTGCTAGCACACTCAAGATTGTCTTTTCTCCACCTATTGCTTGTGTGGATACCAATAGAGGAGTGTGCACTTGACACTCTCGAGTTCCGACAATCCATTTGGACGAGCGGGATAAGCGAAGGGCATCGCTTCAAGGGTAACTTCTTATCATGTAGATCTAGAGTAGATCTAAAGGTATTAAACATATACATGTTAGTTTTTATTTTTAAACTTCGCACGGATCCGTGGACGGGGCTTCTGAGGTTTCCGCAATGCAAAAAGCGGTTTTTGCGGCTCGGAAAAGTCAACAGCAGAGTGATTCACCGAGGATGAATTGGGGGTCATGGTTTAGCGGCGTAGCCATGAACCACGTTACATATTGTGTTAGCATTGTTTATCTTTGTATTTGTTGTTTTGTTTGCTTGTCTTGTTGTTTCTGTTGCGCTAATATTATTTGTAGACAAGCGAATTCCACCATCCAACGAAAGAGGGCTATTCACCCCCCTCTAGCCGGCCAATACACACCGATCGATACCCTACAAGTAGTATCAGAGCCAAGGAAAGCTTTTCGAGGACTAACCACCACAACAAGCACATTCAAGAATGGCCGGCTCAAACATTCACCCACCAAAATTTGAAGGCGAATTCTCTTGGTGGAAAAAGAGAATGGAGGTATTTTTCAAAACCGATTTCAAAATTCTTTTAATTATGGAAGACGGTTTCGAATTGCCTAGGAATGAAGATGGGGAACCATTGGAGAAATCAAGGTAGAGCAAGAGGCAAAGGGAAGAATACTTAGCAAATTCAAAGGTCAAGCACCACCTCTACAATGTACTCCCCCAACAAGAAGTAAACCGGATTGGGGAATGTTCTAGTGCCAAGGAGATGTGGGAGAAGCTAGTAGAGCTTCATGAAGGCACTTGGAGGCCAAGCTTGCAAGAAGAGACCTCCTCCGCTCCCAACTATCAAACATCAAATTAGAAAAGGGAGAAAAGGTAACATCATTGCATTCTAGGTTTAAAGAAATTTTGATTGGACTAACAAGTGTAGGAGAAAGACTTTCGAACCAGGATATGCTCATGAAAGCAATCAATGCTTTTCCCCGGTCATCGAAATGGAGCTCAATGGTGGACTCCTTCTACATGTCCAAGAATTTAGAAGTGAGCACCTTGGAGGAGTTCTTCTCAACTATGGAGCTCCACGAAACAAGACTTGAAGGAATAATAGAAGAGCCAAGAATTCAACCTTCAAGAGAAGTGGCACTTTTGGCCAAAAAGGGGAAGAAGAAGATGGAGACTCCCTCCTCCTCCTCCTCCATGGATAGCACGGAAGAAGCCTATATGGTAAGGAGGGTAAGGCGTGCATTAAAAGGTTTTAGATTTAATAAATCTAATGATAGGAGTAGAAGACCAAGGGGGAAGGTGATTTGCTACAATTTCCAAGGAGAGGGACATATAAGGGATAATTGTCCCCTCTTGAACAAGAGCAAGGAGGAGAAGAGAAAAAAAGAAGAAAAGAAGAAGAAGAAGGGTAGCAAGAAGAAGAAAGAAGAAGAGAAGAAGGCAAAAGAAAAAGGGAAGGCCAAGGCACTAAAAGCAAGGACTTGGGATGACCCTTCTTCCTCATCATCATCATCATCCGAGGAAGAAAATGCCTTTGTCACAAATTTGGCATTGATGGCCTTTAACGATCTAGACTCTTCCTCCTCCAAAAATGAAGGATCAAGCATAAGTGAGGAGAGCTCAAGTGAAGGGGGAGCTTCTTCACCATCCTCATTCGAAGAAGAAGAAGACATGGAAACTATGGTAACGAACCTTTCACCAAGTAAAATAGTTTCCATGATTTCTAGCCTCACTAAGGATCTATTTAGAGCCAAAAAGGAAAATAAAAGCATGCTTGATAAAATTAAGGATTTAGAACAAAAATTAGAAAAAGCATATTTTAATGATAATAATGATGATGCATGCTCACATGATAACTATATGCCTTTGGATGTTAATGATGCATGCATAGAAGAAAATAGGGTTTTAAGAGAGAAAGTAGATCATTTGACCAAGGCCCTAGAAAAATTCACAATAGGCTCCAACACCCTTAACATGATCATAGGGAGCGAAAGAGCTAGTTTCAACAAGAAAGGCCTAGGATATAAGGAAAAGAAAAATGAAAAGGCCTATAAATGTCTAATTGCTAGGGGTCAAGATAAAAAGAAAAAAATTGCTAGAAAATGGATCCCTAAGGAATTTTTAGTGAACCCCATAGGCAAGAATTTGTATTGGGTTCCAAAATTCATCCTTAAGGGTTAGGAAAACCCTAGGATAGTCAACCATAAGGATTTCACCTATATTATATTTTTGGTTGACATAGGATGGCGGGACAATATTTTTGAAATAGTGTTAGGTGATGATAATGCACCTATAAATAGATAAATCATGCTTTAGGTGATATTTTCTTTATTATCATGATGTAATATCTAATGCATGATCACAATTTGATGAATACATTTGTTTCATGATCATAATATGAAATTCATACATATATGTCTTTATTATCATGTGGGTTGTTAGAATGATACTTAACCATGGATAGAAATGCATGAAATTAATGGTTAAGTATATACAAATACCTTTAGGATGCATCTCACACTCACCATAGGCTACCTTGATTGAAAACTTAGCATGAGTGAGATGTTAGGATGATACAAATGTCCACTAATGCCTATGGCATTTAGATGGTCATTTAAAGTATCAAAATAGCAATAATAGACCAATCATGGGGAAGGCTTATGTTTAATTCATAGACATATTGCTCAAAGATCATGGTTGGATATTTCACATGTTTTCAAAACAATTTCTTACTTTAAAATTTGTGTGTTCATGTTTTGAAACAATCCAAAGCAAAACTAGGAGTTAAAATGGATACAAACTTGATCAAAACACTAGTTGTTTTTAAAGCTTTTGGATTTTTAGAAAATCTCGAAAAACATAATGATTTTTCATGAAAAACTATTTTTCATTGATAGATATACTTACAAGAAATGTGTTCCCTAAATTTCACTATTTTTAGAATTTTTTGAAATTTATAGTGCATTTCTGAAATTCATCTAGAAAATCAGAAATTCGGATTTCATTGTGCCAGTCGACTGTAATAATGATAGCAGTCGACTGATGGACTGTGAACGAGCACAGTAACCTCATTTTATCAGGTTTTTGACAGGTTTTAGTTTTTGTTTCTCTCTAGACTTGATGTCATGATATATAAACTTTGTTTAATCTTTTTGATGGTGTCAAATGGGGAGAAAACTATATGTTTAAGTAAGGGGGAATATATTTAGGGGGAGTTTCATGTATTAAGGGGAAGAGTTGATAATCATGTTATTCACATGCTTTCTTTCCTTAATATTTTATCAAATGTTTTTACCTAACTTAAACGGATTGCCACACATCAAAAAGGGGGAGATTGTTAGGGAAATCTCTTGCCGTGATATGGTTTTGATGTGTGTGGCAAAGGGTTTAAGTTAGGTTGTTATTGTGATTTGATATGTGCGTTGGAGTCTTGCAGGACTTAGTAATTCACACATGGAGTCTTGGCGAGTTCACTACTCACAACCTCGTGCTTGAGTCGGAGAAGGAGCATTGCAGAGTCGTGCGCTTGATGCTGCCGAGGCACCACCGGATGAGATGACTTGAAGCGAAGCCAAGGAAGCAGACTTCGGAGACAAGAGACGCGAAGGAGCATTGCAGAGTTGTGCGCCTGATGCTGCCGAGGGACATGGTCGCGAACAAAGAGAGCTTCGGCGAGGAACTTCGAGTGAGATGAGAGAATGAGTGAATTGTAAGTTGCTCATTATGTGAACCTAGCTGAATGGTTGAGTGTCGGAGGCTTGACCGAAAGGGTTGAGGTTTACCCAACCGCCGGAAGCTCAAACGAATGTTAAGTTTGAGTTTCACGTGGCACCAGTCGATTGCCATGAAATGACAGTCGACTGCTCTGAGTCGAACGCGGTTCGATTGGTATCCGACTGAGTGGTTTTTGGGCCAGTAGTCGACTTCCATATGTTGGCATGATCGCCAAGACCATCGATCATTGTTGAAATAGCAATGATCGGTAGTCAAGAGGGTTTGGGCCACAGAATCGCTCGTAGCCAACTGGGTAGTCGACTATGGAGGCAGCAGTCGATTGATGGTTACATTAGTCGACTGCCAAGGGATCCGTTGGACTACAACGGTCAAGATCCGATGTGTTCGGAGGTCGTTGTAGTGGCGGCAGTCGACTGCCAAGGGCAGCAGTCGACTGGTGGCGGCCGGGAAGAAATCAGCCCTCTGTATAAAAAGAGAGGGTGTGGGCTTTTGGATGGCTAATGCTCATATTCCAAACCATCATCCAAGTGCTCTACAAGTGATAAACTCCTTCTTCTAGTTTCTTTCACATCAATTGTAAAAGAAGGAGTGTTCTTGAGTTGTAAGGGTTACCTCCACCTAGCTTGGTGCAAAGGAGAGACCAATAGTGGATTTGGTTGCGGAGTGATTCATCGAGGACGAATCGGGGACCGTGGATTAGCGGCGTAGCCATGAACCACGTTTTGTGTTAGCATTGTTTATCTTTGCATTTGTTGTTTTGTTTGCTTGTCTTGTTGTTTCCGTTGCGCTAATATTATTTGTAGACAAGCGAATTCCACCATCCAACGAAAGAGGGTTATTCACCCCCCTCTAGTCGGCCAATACACACCGATCGATCCCCTACACTTTATATGCGAACATGCAGCTAATAGAAATATAAAACTTGAGTACGTTGAGTCGAATTCGAACCTAGTGGATATTTTTACAAAACCCTTACTCGAAGCAGAGTTTAGTCTGCTTAGACGAAGATTAGCAATGTGTGTAGTAGAGTAGGACTTGATTCTTACTTATAATCTATATTTCTTTCTTTCATGCTACATGGAACTAGCTTAGGGCTTACCTTAGAAAGCATGCACCTATAGATTTAAGGAGTCAATACATCTCACAACACATAGGTTCAATGTGTTAGTGTACTAAGCCACGTAGATGGGCGTGAGATGTTAGGACTTTACTCCTAATTCCATATGTAGATTAAGTGCATCGACATGAATCATAGAGTATAATTATTCAAAATAACCAACTCTAATCAAGACTTATTTATCATATTATATCAATTGAGTCAAAAAGAGTTGAACATATTAGATGAATTATATTGAAATTATTATTTTTCAAAATAAAAATGGGACATGCTTGGACATACAAACACATATTAAATCTAAATATGATATTCCTTTTTAAAGTTTCCTTTGTTTTTTCTTTACAAACATCTTACACATTAAAATCTTATAAATACACCCCAAAGTGTTTTCGATATATGACAAAAAGGGGAGAAGAGAGGCTAAAGGCCAAAGTTAAGGGGGAGAAAGCAAAAAGCTTTTTTTTGAGAAGTGGCCAAATGTTAAGGGGGAGAAATAAGCTTATTTTTCAAAAACTCACCTAAGATTAAAGGGGAAGTAACCTTGAGGGGGATGATTTGAAAAAGAACTTCTTACTGATTCATACTTACTACATGCTTATGCTTACTTACTCATGATTACTAGTTAATCATACTTCATACTTACTACTATTCATTTCATGCTTACTTTTCCTTAACTTTGAATAGGTTTGCTATAGATCAAAAAGGGGGAGATTGTTGGTGCAGGGGCACCAGATAATCGAACCTTGGTTTTGATAATGGCAAAGGTTCCAAGTTAAGTTATTATGGTTATCTCACATGTTGTGTTAAGTGTGATGGAAATGTGTTAAGCTAAGCTAAAGGTCAACTACACCTGGAGAATCTCAGGGATGAGAAACCGTGGTGGTCGGGTGACATCAGCAGAAACTCGGGGAGTCGAGGAACCTCAGTGGTTATCGAAAGCTAAGCGACAGGTTAGGAGGAGTAGAGGTAAGCACCGGGTGCGGAGTGATGGTAAGGGCATGTCCTCCGTACGGGGACGATCATAGGCGGCAATTCGACTAAGACTTCCAAAGGATGGTCTAGGTCGAGGTCGGATGGTAAGGAACCATCGTAATTACCATTACTCAACATTTCTGCGCTAACTCTATGTTGCAGGTGAGTGATCAAGATGACAGTCGACTAAAGGCTAATGGTAGTCAACTGATCCTACCATCAGTCGACTGTTGGTCAAGCTGATCACTTCGAAGATAGTAAAGATAATAACCACAAAATGAGGGGTGATGTGGAGCTTTGTCCTAGATCTGGATCTCAATGAACTAGGGCTCAAAGGGTTATAAAAGAAGAAGGGGTTCACCCCTTTCCATCATCTAAGTTTGCTCCCAAAGTGCTCCGACAAAGTCGAGACTTCTTCGACAATGGTATGTTGTCGTTGTTGGTGCAACAATGGCCCAAGCATTTATCTGTTATGATGTTTGGATAATCATTTATAGTTAGGCAATATTTTTTGATATAACCATGAATGTGTTAAGTGATAGGAAAATCCAAGTATGAAGACTTGGTAAAGGAGAGTCCAAGTGTAATCTTGGCAAAGGAAGTCCAAGGGAAAGTCTTGGTGGCGTAAGTCCAAGCATGTAGTCTTGGCGGCGTAAAGTCTCTTGGCAAAGGAAGTCCAAAGGAAAAGTCTTGGCAGCGTAAGTCCAAGCATGTAGTGTTGATGGCATAAAGTTCAAGCGGACTTTGGAAAAAGCGAAACCCGAGACATGATGAAACCGAGGGAAGCTCTTGGAAGCAAGCGCAAGGATGGACTCGGAGGGATCCTCGAGGTGCAAGGTTGAAGGAAGAGCTAGAAGGTTGAGTCTAGGTCTAGGGAGTTGACTTCAAGTATGATTTGATCATACTTGAAGTGTATCAGTCGACTGATGCTCTATCCTAGTCTCTTGATCGATCACTTTCGGTGATGAGGGTAGCGATGCAGTGCAATCATTGTGTTAGGACATGTGCGCTTTGCTAGAGGGGGTAAATATAGCGTCATTGTTAAACAGCTTGATCATGCTTGCTACAAAACTTGTTATATGCAGAAAAAATAATAACAATAAAATAAATACAACAAGAACACAAGCACAACACCAAATATAACATGGTTTGGAATCGAATGGTTCCTACTCCACGAATTGAGCTCAAATGAGCTCTAGTGATGCACATGCAACCACTAATCAATATACTCCTTCTCGACAACAAGTCGAAGGTGGAGAAACCTCATACAATGAATTACAATAGTAATAAAGATAAATACAAGTAAACTACACAAATACAAGTAAAGAAACACTTTACAATTGTGAACTTGGATGCTTGCTTTGTGATTGCTTGAACTTCACTTGAAGACCCTGATTTGCACCAACAAATCACTTCAAATCGTCGATGAAACCGATGGCGAAAACCTCCTTCACGAGCTCCCTTTAAAGCTTCTCCTTGGGCTGGATTCCGCCTAGCAGTCGACTGATCGGGACCATCAGTCGTCTGCTCCTGTAGTCGTTGTCTCACAACGGCATGAGCCACGTTGGATAAGTTCCGACAGATAGACCATTAGTCGACTGATCATAACTAGAATAAATTTCCTTTTATTGTAAAATTTAAAATTATGATTATGTCTACACATTTATCCTGCATGCGTGTGATATGTATGTTGTAATAAAATTAGTTTATTACTTGTTTTTTGCTTCCGCTTTATGCATGTTTAAGAAACATGTTCGAACACACACTCTCCGCGATGTCAGGGAAACCCAACAGGATTCTTCCGATAGTAAACTTGATAGGAAAAGCATGAGTGGATGTTGCCAACTCCTAGGATTAATTCTAGTCTATTGGTGTAGTAGAAAGAAACATTGTGTTGCCTTGTCTACCACCGAAGCCGAATACGTAGCCATGGGTGAGTGTGTAGCTCCACTTCTTTGGATGAAGCACACTCTCCAAGACTTTCAATTAAACTTTAGCAATACTAAAATTTTAATTAATAACATTAGCTCTATTAACCTAACTAAGAACCCAATATGTCATTCGAGAACTAAACACATAGAAGTTAAACATCACTTTATATGCGAACATGTAGCTAATGGAAATATAAAACTTGAGTACGTTGAGTCGAAATCGAACCTAGTGGACATTTTTACAAAACCCTTACCCGAAGCAGAGTTCAGTCTGCTTAGATGAAGATTAGCAATGTGTGTAGTAGAGTAGGACTTGATTCTTTCTTATAATCTATATTTCTTTCTTTCATGCTACATGGAACTAGCTTAGGGCTTACCTTAGAAAGCATGCACCTATAGATTTAAGGAGTCAATACATCTCACAACACATAGGTTCAATGTGTTAGTGTACTAAGCCACGTAGATGGGCGTTAGATGTTAGGACTTTACTCCTAATTCCATATGTAGATTAAGTGCATCGACATGAATCATGGAGTATAATTATTCAAAATAACCAACTCTAATAAAGACTTATTTATCATATTATATCAATTGAGTCAAAAAGAGTTGAACATATTAGATGAATTATATTGAAATTATTATTTTTCAAAATAAAAATGGGACATGCATGGACATACAAACACATATTAAATCTTAATATGGTATTCCTTTTTAAAGTTTCCTTTGTTTTTTCTTTACAAACATCTTACACATTAAAATCTTATAAATACACCCAAAAGTGTTTTCGATATATGACAAAAAGGGGAGAAGAGAAGCTAAAGGCCAAAGTTAAGGGGGAGAAAGAAAAAAGTTTTTTTTGAGAAGTGGCCAAATGTTAAGGGGGAGAAATAAGCTTATTTTTCAAAAACCCACCTAAGATTAAGGGGGAAGTAACCTTGAGGGGGATGATTTGAAAAAGAACTTCTTACTGATTCATACTTACTACATGCTTATGCTTACTTACTCATGATTACTAGTTAATCATACTTCATACTTACTACTATTCAGTTCATGCTTACTTTTCCTTAACTTTTAATAGGTTTGCTATAGATCAAAAAGGGGGAGATTATTGGCGCAGGGGCACTAGATAATCGAACCTTGGTTTTGAAAATGGCAAAGGTTCAAAGTTAAGTTATTATGGTTATCTCACATGTTGTGTTAAGTGTGATGGAAATGTGTTAAGCTAAGCTAAAGGTCAACTACACCTGGAGAATCTCAGGGACGAGAACCCGTGGTGGTCGGGTGACATCAGGAGAAACTCGGGGAGTCGAGGAACCTCAGTGGTTACCGAAAGCTAAGCGACAGGTTAAGAGGAGAAGAGGTAAGCACCAGGTGCGGAGTGATGGTAAGGGCATGTCCTTTGTACGGGGAAGATCATAGGTGACAATCCCACTAAGACTTCCATAGGATGGTCTAGGTCGAGGTCGGATGGTAAGGAACCATCGTAATTACCATTACTCAATATTTCTGTGCTAACTCTATGTTATAGATGAGTGATCAAGATGACAGTCGACTGAAGGCTAATGGTAGTCAACTGATCCTACCATCAGTCGACTGCTGAGGGGCATCAGTCGACTGTTGGTCAAGATGATCACTTCGAAGATAGTAAAGATAATAACCACAAAATGAGTGGAGATGTGGAGCTTTGACCCATATCTGGATCTCAATGAACTAGGGCTCAAAGGGTTATAAAATAAAAAGGGATTCACCCCTTTCCATCATCTAAGTTTGCTCCCAAAGTGCTCCAACAATGCCGAAACTTCTTCGACAATGGTACGTCATCGTTGTTGGTGCAACAATGCCCCAAGAATTTATCTGTTTTGATGTTTGGATAATCATTTATAGTTAGGCAATATTTTGTGATCTAACTATGAATGTGTTAAGTGACAAGAAAATCCAAGTATGAAGACTTGGTAAAGGAATGTCCAAGTATAATCTTGGCAAAGGAAGTCCAAGGGAAAGTCTTGGCTGCGTAAGTCCAAGCATATAGTGTTGGCGGCGTAAAGTCCAAACGGACCCTTGGAAAAGGAAGTCCAAAGGCAAAGTCTTGGCAACGTAAGTCCAAGAATGTAGTCTTGGTGGCATAAAGTCCAAGCAGACTTTGGCAAAAGAGAAACCCGAGGCATGATGAAACCAAGGCAAGCTCTTGGAAGCAAGTGCAAGGATGGACTCGGAGGGATCCTCAAGGCGCAAGGCTGAAGAAAGAGCTAGAAGGTTGAGTCTAGGTCTAGGGAGTTGACTTCAAGTATGATTTGATCATACTTGAAGTGTATCGGCTTAAGATGCTCTATCTCGATCTCGATCGATCCTTTCGTGATGAGGCGACGATACAGTGCAATTAGCCGTATGTTAGGACACTGCGCTTTGCTAGAGGGGAGGTGAATAGCGCATCGTTGTTCGCTTGACAGAATTTGATCATGCTTGCTACAAAACTTGTTATATGCAGCGGAAATAATAACAATAAAATAAATACAACAAGAACACAAGCACAACACCAAATATAATGTGGTTCGGAACTGAATGGTTCCTACTCCATGGATTGAGTTCAAATGAGCTCTAGTGATGCACATGCAACCACTAATCAATAATACTCCTTCTTGACAACAAGTCGGAGGTGGAGAAACCTCGTACAATGAATTACACCAGTAATAAAGACAAATACAAGCGAATACAAGTAAACTACACAAATACAAGTAAAGAAACACTTTACAATTGTGAACTTGGATGCTTGCTTTGTGATTGCTTGAACTTCACTTGAATACCCTGATTTGCACTAGCAAATTGCTTCAAATTGTCGAAGAAACCGATGGCGAAAACCTCCTTCACGAGCTCCCTTTAAAGCTTCTCCTTGGGCTGGATTCTGCCTAGTAGTCGACTGATCAGGACCATCAGTCGTCTACTCCTGTAGCCGTTGTCTCACAACGGCATGAGCCACATTGGATAAGTTCCGACAAATAGACCATCAGTCGAGTGATCATGTCCATCAGTCGACTGATCGAGTCTTCACTCGACTGTCAAACTCTAACAGTCGACTCGAAAATATTCTATCCCCGAATACCCGACCAGCAGTGGACTGATCTTCAGATCAGTCGATTGCCCAATGCTGGCAGTGGATTGCTAAGCCATTTTCCCGTAGGCGAACTCTCGTTGACTCACGACAGTCGACTGGTAATAATCCCAGTCAACTGATACAAGTCAACTTGGCTGCCAAGTGTCAAAACACTTGACCAGTTGACTGGTCCAAAGCCCCAGTCAACTGATAACCTCAAACATAAGGTTGACACCAAGTATGATGCCCTCATACTTGTAGGGGATCGAACGGCCGGCTAGAGGGGGGTGAATAGCCCTCGAACGTTGGATGTCGGTATTTGCTCGTCTACAAAGAGATTAGCGCAACAGAAATAATAAAGCAAGACAAGCAAATAGAAATACAAGAAAACAAATGCTAACAAGATGGTATAACGTGGTTCACGGCTACGCCGCTAATCCACGGTCCCCGATTCGTCCTCGGTGAATCACTCCGCCAAAACCAATCCACTAATGGTCTCTCCTTTGCACCAAGCTAGGTAGAGGTAACCTTTACAACCAAGATCACTCTTCTTACAATAAGATTGAAGTAAAGACAAGTAAGAAGAGTTTAAAACTTGTGGGGCACTAGGAAGATCACTTAGAGCATAAGCATTAGCCTCTCAAAGGCTCACACCCTCTTTTTTTATAGAGAGGGCTGATTTCTTCCGTTAGCCGCCACGATCATTCTGCCCTTGGCGATCATTATCGTCATCTACGGCCTCCGAACATGTCGGATCCCAGCGTTGTAGTCAGCGGAACACTTAGCGATCGGTGATGGACCTCACCCGATCGGCGCCTCCGTAGTCGATCGCGCGATCGGCTATGGCGGTTACGTATGCGCGACATCCTCGGCGATCTGCCATTCCATGATGATCGATCGCGGGCATAAACCCATCGATCGGATACGGTCGAACCCACTTGACTCGGAAGCCGATTGCCATTACATGGCAGTCGACTGGTGCCGTGTGAAACTCAAACTTAACATAAGTTTGAGCTTCCGGCGGTCGGGTAAACCTTAACCCTTGCGGTCAAGTCTCCGACACTCAGCCATTCGGCCAAGTTCACATAATGAGCTACTTACATTTCACTCATTCTCTCATCTCACTCGAAGTCCCTCGCCGAAGCTCTCTTCGTTCGCGGCCACGTCCCTCGGTAGCATCAGGCGCACGGCTCTGCAATGCTCCTTTGCGTCTCTTGCCTCCGAAGTATGCTTCCTTGGCTTCACTTCAAGTCATCTTGTCCGGCGGTCCCTCGGATGCTCCAAGCGCACAGCTTCCGCAAAGTCATCCTTCATCGACTCAAGGACCGAGGTTGTGAGAGTGAACCCGCCAAGGCTCCATGTGCGAATTACTAAGTCCTGCAAGACTCCAACGCACATATCAAATAACAATACCAACCTAACTTAAACCCTTTGCCACACACATCAAAACCTTATCATGGCAAGAGATTGCTCTAACAATCTCCCCCTTTTTGATGTGTGGCAATCCGTTTAAGTTAGGTAAAAACATTTGATATAAATTTCTAAGGTAAGAAAGCATGTAAACATAAACATGATATAACAACATGCAACTTCCCCTTAATCCATGAAACTCTCTCTACAAATTCTCCCCCTATCATAATTTACTTAAACACAATTATTTCTCCCCCTTTGACACCATCAAAAAGATTAATACTAAGTTATAAACCCATGGCATCAAGTCTAATAGAAGGAAAATACCAAAAACATGTTTAAAATCTGAAATCATAAAATATTAGACTGTTTTTCAGGTGAGTAGGCGACTGCTATCAGTATGGCAGTCGACTGGCACAATGGTTTTCGAAATTCTGATTTTCTGGGCGAATTTCAGAAATGCATTGAAAATTCTAAAAAATTCAAAAAATCATGAAATTTGGGGAACATATTTCTTTTAAGTATATATATCAATGAAAAATAGTTTTTCATGAAAAATCATTATATTTTCACGGATTTGTCAAAAATCCAAAAGCTTTAAAAACCACTAGGTTTTTGATCATGTGAGTATCAAGTTTAACACCTAGTTTTGCATCCAATTGTTTCAAAACATGAATACATAGATTTTAAAGTAAGAAATTGTTTTGAAAACATATGAAATATCCAACCATGATCTTTGGGCAATATGTCTATGAATTAAACATAAGCCTTCCCCATGATTGGTCTATTATTGCTATTTTGATACTTTAAATGACCATCTAAATGCCATAGGCATTAGTGGACATTTGTATCATCCTAACATCTCACCCATGCTAAGTTTTCAATCAAAGTAGCCTATGGTGAGTGTGAGATGCATCCTAGGGGGTATTTGTATATACTTAACCATTATATTCATACAATTCTATCAAGGTTAAGTATCAACCTAACAATCCTCATGATCATAAAGGCATATATCAATTAATTCTACATTATGATCATGAAACACATGTATTCATTGAATTGTTATCATGCATTAGGTATTATGTCATGATAATAAGCAAATTATCACCTAAAGCATGATTTAACCCTATTTCTCAAGATGACGTGCCAAATTTCAAAATCATAAATCATGATTGCAAACATACATAGTAATTACATTAATTATCATGATTTAAGCATTATTAACTATTTATAGGCACGTTATCATCACCTAACACTATTTAAAAATGTTGTCCTGCCATCCTAAGTCAACCAAAATATAATATAGGTCAATTGCATATGGTTGACTACCCTAGGGGTTTTCTAACCCTTAAGGATGGATTTTGGAACCCAATACAAATTCTTGCCTATGGGGTTCACTAGATACTCCTTGGGGATCCATTTCCTTGCAATTACCTTCTTCTTATCTTGTCCCCTAGCAATTAGGCATTTATAGGCCTTTTTATTTTTCTTTTCTTTATAACCTAGGTCTTTCTTATTAAAACTTGCCCTTTGGCTCCCAATTATCATATTCAATGTGTTGGAGCCAATTGTAAACTTTTCTAGGGCTTTGGTTAAATAATCTGCTTTCTCTCTTAAAGCCCTATTTTCATCCATGCATGCATCACTAACATTAAATGACATATATTCATGTGAGCATGCATCATTATCATGGCAAGAAGAAATATTTTCATTTTCATTTAAGCATGCTTTTTCTAACTTATTTTCTAAGTCCTTAATTTGATCTAACATGCTCTTATTTTTCTTCTTTGCTCTAAATAAATCCTTAGTTAAGCTAGAAATCATAGAAACTATTTTACTAGGTGAAAGATTGGTTACCATAGTTTCCATGTCCTCTTCTTCTTCAAATGAGGAGGATGAGGAGGCTCCCCCTTCACTTGAGCTCTCTCCACTTGTGCTTGATTCTTCATTTTTGGTGGAGGAGCAATCCAAGTCGTCAAATGCCATCAATGTTAGGTTGGTGACAAATGCATTTTCTTCCTCGGATGAGGAAGAGGAAGAGGGGTCATCCCATGTCTTGGCCTTTAATGCTTTGGCCTTCCCCTTTTCCTTTGCCTTCTTTTCTTCTTCCTTTTTCTTGTTCCCCTTCTTCTTCCTCTTTTCTTCTTTCTTTTTCTTCTCTTCCTTGCTCTTGTTTAGGAGGGGACAATTATCCCTTATGTGTCCCTCTCCTTGGCAATTGTAGAAAATGGTTTTCCCCCTTGGTCTTCTATTCCTATCATTAGATTTATTAAAATGAAAACCCTTTAAAGCACGCCTTACCCTCCTTACCATATACGCTTCTTCCGTGCTATCCATGGAGGAGGAGGAGGATGCTTCATCATCGGAGGAGGAGGGGATCTCTATCTTCTTCTTCCCCTTGTTTCCCAAGAATGCTACTCCTCTTGAAGGTTGGATTTTTGGCTCTTCTTGTATACCTTCAAGCCTTGTTTCATGAAGCTCCATGGTTGAGAAGAATTCCTCCAAGGTACTTACTTCCAAGTTCTTGAAGATGTAGAACGAATCCACCATAGAGCTCCATCTTGAGGACCGGGGAAAGGCATCTATGGCCTTCATTACCATATCCCAGTTGGAGAGCTTTTCACCTACACTTTTTAAACCGGTTAGTATTTCCTTAAATCTAGAGTGTAGGGATTTTACCTTCTCTCCCTTTTCAAGTTTGATATTGGACAATTGGGAGCGAAGAACATCTCTCCTTACTAGCTTTGCCTCGGATGTGCCTTC
Source organism: Wurfbainia villosa (assembly GCA_025175895.1). Classification (NCBI taxonomy): domain Eukaryota; kingdom Viridiplantae; phylum Streptophyta; class Magnoliopsida; order Zingiberales; family Zingiberaceae; genus Wurfbainia; species Wurfbainia villosa. The sequence continues at coordinate 41,821,479 of CM046008.1, read as the reverse complement.
ATAGATTTCTATTAGTTTCTCCCATATTTCCTTGGCGCTAGCACACTCTCCTATCCTATTGACTTCTTGTTGAGGGAGGACATTGTATAGGTGGTGTTTGGCCTTTGAATTTGCCAAATATTCTTCTCTTTGCCTCTTGCTCCACCTTGATTTCTCAAATGGCTCCCCATTTTCATTCCTGGGCAACTCGAAACCGTTTTCCATTATTAAAAGGATTTCAAAGTCGGTTTCGAAGAATACCTCCATTCGCTTCTTCCACCAAGCGAATTCGCCGTCGAACTTCGGTGGGTGGATGTTTGAGCCGGCCATTTTGAATGTTGCTTGTTGTGGAGGTTAGTCCTCGACAAGCTTTCCTTGGCTCTGATACCACTTGTAGGGGATCGAACGGCCGGCTAGAGGGGGGTGAATAGCCCTCGAACATTGGATGTCGGTATTTGCTCGTCTACAAAGAGATTAGCACAACGGAAATAATAAAGCAAGACAAGCAAATAGAAATACAAGAAAACAAATGCTAACAAGATGGTATAACGTGGTTCACGGCTACGCCGCTAATCCACGGTCCCCGATTCGTCCTCGGTGAATCACTCCGCCAAAACCAATCCACTAATGGTCTCTCCTTTGCACCAAGCTAGGTAGAGGTAACCTTTACAACCAAGATCACTCTTCTTACAATAAGATTGAAGTAAAGACAAGTAAGAAGAGTTTAAAACTTGTGGGGCACTAGGAAGATCACTTAGAGCATAAGCATTAGCCTCTCAAAGGCTCACACCCTGTCTTTTTATAGAGAGGGCTGATTTCTTCTCGTTGACCGCCACCAGTCAACTGCTGCCCTTGGCAGTCGACTGCCGTCACTACAACGACCTCCGAACATGTCGGATCTCGACCATTGTAGTCCAACGGAACACTTGGCAGTCGACTGATGGACCTCACCAGTCGACTGCTGCCTCCGTAGTCGATCGCCGATCGGCTCTGGCGGTTCTCTCCGCGACATTCTCTCGCGCGATGACCGCCATTCCGCCATGATCTGCTGGGCATAAACCCATCGATCGGATACGGTCGAACCCACTCGACTTAGCGATCGGCCATCCGCCATTACATAGCGTCGGTGTGAAACTCAAACTTAACATAAGTTTGAGCTTCCGGCGGTCGGGTAAACCTTAACCCTTGCGGTCAAGTCTCCGACACTCAGACATTCGGCCAAGTTCACCTAATGAGCTACTTACATTTCACTCATTCTCTCATCTCACTCGAAGTCCCTCGCCGAAGCTCTCTTCGTTCGCGGCCACGTCCCTCGGCAGCATCAGGCGCACGGCTCTACAATGCTCCTTCGCGTCTCTTGCCTCCAAAGTCTGCTTCCTTGGCTTCACTTCAAGTCATCTCGTCCGGCGGTCCCTCGGATGCTCCAAGCGCACGACTTCCGCAAAGTCATCCTTCACCGACTCAAGGACCGAGGTTGTGAGAGTGAACCCGCCAAGGCTCCATGTGCGAATTACTAAGTCCTACAAGACTCCAACGCACATATCAAATAACAATACCAACCTAACTTAAACCCTTTGCCACACACATCAAAACCTTATCATGGCAAGAGATTTCCCTAACAATACTTGCTAGATGATGCATGCAAATGCGACCTAAAATCTCGTGACAGAGACCGTCGAGGACTCGAAGTGTGCGCTCGCGCTCATTGCTCGCAAATACACGGATGTCGTCAAGTAATAAAGAATATCGATCCCACAGGGACTGAGATTTCAAGTATCAGTTTGTCTAGTGGATGTGTTGTTGTTTGGATTGGTAATCCTAGGGTTCACGAATGAGAGGTCATCAGTTGTCCGAACTCAGTACGGTGTCACACGGAAGAAGAGAAAGGTTGCTACGAGGATTTGGATGGCATTCTAGGACTTCGGTTTCGTTTGTGTGTTGCAGAACATGCTATCAATTGAATGTATCCAGATTTTCTAGCTAGGGTTTTGTGGAAAGGACATCATACACTATGGTACGAGGATGCCGAATCGATCCCTACAATGAGCCAGAAATGAGACACATTACCGACTCTATCACATCCTTCTATCCATAGTTGCAAGCGATGAGGCCAACCTCTAGGTTCCTCTTAATATCCCTAAATCTTAGATATGAGGACTGTCACTCTTCATATCGTCTACGCACAGAAGATAGAAAACCAAAACACAAAGCTATAGATCTAAACAATCATTTAACTGCAAATATGATTTCAAGAACAGAAACATATTTGAAATAGCAATGTTCTACTCAACACAAACTACTCCCTAATCCTAGAATTGGAGAATCTACTCCATGAATATGAGAAGAGAGTCACAAAACATTATGGAATTCATAAATATAATGATAAACGTGTAAGAAATATGAATTACAATGTAAATGTAGCTCTTCCCTCTGGCATTGTCGTGCAGATCTTGATCCTCGAGTAGCTCTCTCCTTCCCCAATGCGAGTTCTCGAAGCTTTTTAGGGCCTCAGAGTGTCGTCCCGGCCGGCGTGCCCCTCCCCTAGGGTTTGGGTGTATCTTTCCTTATATAGACATCACGTCGGATCGCTGCGAAATATGGAAAAAACCTTGGTCGCATCAAATCGCCTGGCCGCCACACAACCATGTGAAAACACACGGTCTGGCCATGTGTCAAGCTGTGGCGGCTGTTTTCGCCCCCTGAACACGGCCGTGTGAAAGTACATGCCCTGGTCATGTTCCCTTGTGCATCCAGCTGCCAAATGTCTTCTTTTTGCTTCGAAAGTGCGCCGTTTTTCCCATGAAATGCTATCTTGCACACAAAAGTATACAGAGCAAATCTCCGAACCAGAAAACAGGAAATGCATGGAAAATAAAGTAAAATATGCATGAAGCAAACATAAAATGAAATGAGATGTGAGCGAAAACTACTCCTAAAACCCAATATGTTTTGCTCACATCACTAGACCACCCTTAGCCTAGACCTAAGCCTTCTAGCCACCTCCGTCAGCCTCGCGCCTATCGGATCCCTCCAAGTCATCCATGACTTGTTCATCCATACGGTAGCCTTCAGGTGCTTCCATCAGCTATTGTCATGCTAATGTGGTCTACACCGCCAAGGCACATTGGGCTTATGCTGCCAAGACTCCGCTTGGACTTTACGCCGCCATCCATTGGACTTATGCTGCCAAGACTCCACCCTTGGACTTTACGCCACCAATATCACCCCTTGGACTTCCCTTGCCAACCCATGTTGGACTTTCCATGCCAAGTACCCAAGACTTGGACTTTCCCATTGCCAAGTGTCCCACTTGGACTTTCCATGCCAAGTACACAAGACTTAGACTTTCCCTTGCCAAGACCCATGCTTGGACTTCTCATGCCAAGTACTCAAGACTTGGACTTTCCCATGACAATCACATTGTCATACGTTTTTATCAAACATCAAAACATCGCTCGAGTCAAACTCGAATTTGGTCAATCGTGACCTGGGCCGATTGCACCAACAATCTCCCCATTTTTTATGTTTGACAAAAACCACAAACAAATCATTGAGTTAGGCCACCTAACTAAAAACTCCTTACCAATTCTCCCAAATTGGTAATTCTAACATTCTCCTACTTTTTTACTAACATCAAAAAGGTTCTCCCCAAGAAGGTCAATGTCTCATATCCCAATGAGATCTTACAATCTCCCCCTTGGTAAAAAAAACACCTAGGATGCCTTCACTCTTCCTTGTGATAAGTCCCATATCACTTAAGAGAAGCAATCTTATAAACTCTCCCAATTTCCAAATTGGGCATCTCACATTTCCATTTCTCCCCCTCATGAGGAAGAATACATCTATCATCCCATGATGGATACCTCCCCCTAAATGTTTTCTCCCCCTTGACCATTGCACCAACAATGTCCTTGGAGAGTCCCTAAGCCAATAGGAACACTAAACCATCAAAAATTAAGGTCCAAAATTCAACATTGAAGTTTCATATATCTCAACATTGATACACACCCTAACAATTTTCCTAATCCATATCCAATGGAATTTCATCCTTTTTAATGCTTTCTAAAGCATATCCTAGGGTTAGGAGCAGTTAGGGAACCCTAACATAGCTGAAACATGGGCTAAACATCCTTGTTTACCCAAAATCAGCTCTGGCAGTCGACTCTGACAGTAATCAGTCGACCATCGTGCTCATCAGTCAACTGCCATCAAGCGGCAGTCGACTGATAACTAAAATTTCTGAATTTCAATTATTAGAAATGAACTTTGGAAATTCATAAGTAATTCTACTTATTTTGACAAATCATAAAAATTCATACGTGCATTACTTATAAGTAATACAATGGGTGAAAAATATGTGAAAAATAATTTACCCATAAAATAGTGAAATTGATACAAAGTTCAAAAGTGAAGAAAAACTTCAATGTTTGAGCTCACTTTGTATTAACATCATCAATGGTGATTGCTATCAAAAGATAGTCTTCACCAAGTTTTTTCAAAATGATTTTAAAATATTTTTAAAATCTTATATTGGATCATATTCTTTGGGCTCAATGTACATAGCTTGAACATAAGCTTTCCCAATGATCCATCAATAGGATAAGATGAGTTTGAGTTCATCTAGATGCAAAAACTATGCATCTTGAACTCAACTCATATCCTAGCATCTCACATGTATCTAGAGTGTATCAATACATATACATGTCAATGTAATGTGAGATATGGGTTTTGGTTCATCTTAAACTAGGGGTTCATGCATTTTTCTAAGGCAACACTACTTGATTCCCTTATACATGGGACTTCAAGTCATGTCAATTGTCCTTGCATGAATTATCATGGCATAAATGATAATATAAATAAACATGGCCAATGATCATGATGTCGTGACATATGATATAATCTAAATATACATGACATTATAACCTTAATCCTAAGCATGATCATGACATATTATATAATTAAAAGTAGATATGATGTCATGACATGTTATATGGCAAATCAAGCACGGCAAATAAAATGTAAAGGTATAATAATACCTAAGTTTTAATATTAATTGTCATTTGTTATTATTTAATCCATTTTGCCATATTACCATTTATCTCCCAAGTGTGCCAAAAACTCAAAATGGCACACTATGACTTCTAAACCTAAGTTGTGTCAATTTGATCAATTTTTCATAGTTCCATAAATTATATTGGCACATCCAAGAATCTTTTAGGATTTAAATTAAACTTATTTCCAAGATACCCATAACCTTGGAAATGATCTAAAGTGCCACTTTACCATGATTAGGTTAGCTACCTATCCATTTAAAGTTGGCACAACCTAACCCATTTAGCATGAATCGATCACGCTCCTAGGAACCCAATACCTATTGGAGCTGTTAGTAATATATGAGAGATGTCCTAAGGCAATCGCCTTATGTTTGAACCATTTAAATGATAAATGAGGATTCACTATTTGAGTATACATGTTCACATGTATTTGATTAGATCTTAAACTCATTTACTGAATGTCCACAATACGATTCACAGCATGAGAGAATTTGTGATTGGATCACAACTAGTGAGTATCTCTACATGTGTAATTGTGATGTATCAGAATTATCCCTGGTCGATGAATTGATGGATTTGGACACCATCAATTCTATCGAGACTAGCACGAGGTATACTCCTTGGTGTATCCAAGCAGCTGATTCTCACTGGCTGGAGACATTGTGATGTCCAGAATTAATCGTGGATGCTAGTTATGGTAACTAGTTCATTGGAGTGACCAGCCGTAAGACTTCATATGGTTCTCTGTATATATAGATATGTCAATGAAGTTCTTACTGCAGCTTAAGTGCGATGTTCCTTTGACTTGCGGTATTCAATTCATCTTGATCATGAAGACCTATGCTTTGACATCTTAAGCAAGCATCTCTGAGGAGATGTGGACCCAGGATAATTGGGCATAAGTCGAAGTGATCGAAGGTGTTTGAATAGCCTATAAAGGATTCATCACTCCTTGCGAGGAGATGTATACCCATGGCCTCTCGTCAAATTGTTACTAAAGTCTTTGGCCAAAGCATTACATGTTTAGAGTAAGGTACTCTTGGATACATGTGTAGTAACTAGAATCTGTAAGACGAGGAAATGATACTTGGGCTAGGTGTGACGTAGTCAACCTAGTTAGGACGGACACTATAGACCATGTCCTGAACCAAGTGGGTATAAGATGAGTGAAAGGAATGGGGCACGATTCATTGTAGCTACTGAAGGGTTTCAGAAATAGTTCTGGATCAACCGTTGATCTTTTCGGTTAATTGGGGATCATGATGTACTACTAGGTGTCACTCATGATCATTCTATAATTAATGGTTAATTATAGACGGCCAACATAAATCGAGAACCTATTTGGTCACACGCACAACGAGCGTAATCCGAAGGATTTAAAATGAGCTTGAGAATGAGATTCTCAGACTGAGAGAAACTAGGTTTGGTTGGACCAAACAAGGAGCGAGCATGAAATCATTTTAGTTGCAATGGAAGCGTGGATGGGGCATGTCTTATGAAGACATGATGGATGAACCAAATTAGTTTGGTTCTAATCCAATGGTGGAGAATAAATCAAAGGGGTTTGGTTTGTTTTAAATGAATGAACCAAAAGTTGGTTTGGTTCGTTTTAACTTAAAATAGACCAAATTGGTTTGGTTTATTTTAACTTAAATTAATGGAGCGGGTTAACGGGTTTTGGTTATGAACCAATAACCATTAGGAGAATTTGTTCTCTATAAAATAGGGCTCAAGGGTTTAATGAGAGTCCTAATCCAAAGTTGCCGCCCCTCTCCCTCCTCTCCTCTTGTGGTCGGCGCCCAAACCCTAGCCGCCGCCCACCTCTTGTGTCGCCGTCCAAGTTGTTGCCGGCGTCCAAGCTTCAGCCGGCGACCCTCCGGTGATCTTCCTTGGCTCCAGCGACAAGGTGAGCATCTAGCTTCCTTATTTGGCCGGTGCTAATCCTCCACCAAAGCTGTCCAGTTTTCTGGACAGCTTGTTTACTTCGTGTCGGAGCATTGTTTGGACGATGTTTGGAGCTCCGACAGTGGCTTCCTTGTTGGGGATTCGATCACCGGTAATCCTCATAGGTGGAGGACAAAGGATTCGTCAAACCGTGGACGAATATCTCTCCGGAGAAGCGAGTTTTTGAGGACTCGTTTTGAATCCGAATTTTGATTCGGATTGTGATCTTCTCTCGATCACATCGTCTTCGACACGAGGCTAGTGACTCATACGAAGACGAGGCTCATGACTTTGTGAAGTCATCCCGAAGATACTCGGCGTGGATATGGATAGAGGCAATTCTAGCGAGGGTCGCTTCGGTTGATGTCTTTCCCGCTACACGTGATACGTCAGGTATACGTAGAATAAATTTCCTTTTATTGCAAAATTTGAAACTACGGTTATGTCTACACATGTTGTACTATGCATGCGTGTGGTGTGTGTGATGTAATAAATTAGATTTATTGCTTTTTATTTCTTCCGTTGCGCATATGTTTACGAAACATGTTCGGACACACACTCACCGCGATGCCGGAAACCCAACAAGAGCTCCTTGGATTTACTAGGTATTCGCTAGGGATAACTTCCCTAGATACCCTCCTAATGACCCTCCTAAACTTAGAAGCCTTGGTCATTTGGATCTTGCCTAGGTCAACTCTAGAGGTAACTCCCCCTTTGACCTTCTTAGTAGTTTCTCTAGGTTTCCTTGAAACCCTAGCCACTAGACATTTACCTTGGTCAACCTTAGGGATGACTTCCCATTGGACTTGGTTTTCCTAGACCTAAGTTGTATTCCATAATCGAATGGAACACTATGGTAGGTCTATTTGGGCTTAGGTTTGTGACCCAAACCTTTCTTGCCCTTGGTTGGACCTTGCTTTCTAAACCCTAGGTTTTGACTCTTAGACCTAGATTTTTTATCCTTTGACCCTTTAATTTGATCTTGTATATTCCTAAGGGTCTTTTCTAGTTTCTCAAGCCTTGACTTCAAGGCTTGATTTTCTAATTCTAATCTTCCCAATTTTGAATTTTCATATGTCCTTTGGGAATTGTTTTTCCTAGGCATATGCCTAGTCCATTTAGGGTTAAAACATAGGTGATCCTCTATCTTCTTATGTTAGTAATATATGAGAGATGTCCTAAGGCAATCGCCTTATGTATGAACCATTTATATGATAAATGAAGATTCACTATTTGAGTATACATGTTTAATGTATTTGATTGGATCTTAAACTCATTTACTGAATGTCCACGATGCGATTCACAGCATGAGAGAATTTGTAATTGGATCACAACTAGTGAGTATCTCTACATGTGTAATTGTGATGTATCGGAATTATCCCTAGTCGATGAATTGATGGATTTGGACACCATCAATTCTGTTGAGACTAGCACGAGGTATACTCCTTGGTGTATCCAAGCAGCTGATTCTCACTGGCTGGAGACATAGTGATGTCCGGAGTTAATCGTGGATGCTAGTTATGGTAACTAGTTCATTGGAGTGACCAGCCGTAAGACTTCATATGGTTCTCCGCATATATAGATATGTCAATGAAGTTCTTACTGTGGCTTAAGTGCGATGTTCCTTTGACTTGCGGTATTCAAGTCATCTTGATCATGGAGACTTATGCTTTGACATCTTAAGCAAACATCTCTGAGAAGATGTGGACCCGAGATGATTGGGTATAAGTCGAAGTGATCGAAGGTGTTTGAATAGCCTATAAAGGATTCACCACTCCTTGCGAGGAGATGTATACCCATGGCCTCTCGTCGGATTGTTACTAAAGTCTTTGGCCAAAGCATTACATGTTTAGAGTAAGGTACTCTTCGATACATGTGGAGTAACTAGAATGAGGACGAGGAAATGATACTTGGGCTAGGTGTGACGAGTCACTTAGTGGGATCGACACTATAGACCATGTCCCAACCAAGTGGGTATAAGATGAGTGAAGGGAATGGGGCACATTCATTCGAGCCATCAAGGGTTTCGTAAATAGTTCGATCAACCGCTGATCTTTTCGGTTAATTGGGGATCATGATGTACTACTAGGTGCCACTCATGATCGCTCTATAATTAATGGTTAATTATAGACCCAACATAAACCGAGAACCTATTTGGTCACACGAGACAACGAGTGTAATCCAAAGGATTTAAAACGAGCTTGAGAATGGGATTCTCGCATCGAGAAACTAGGTTTGGTGACCAAACATAAAGCGAGCATGAAATCGCTTCACGCAATGGAAGCGTGGATGGGCTGCGTCTTATGAAGGCGTAATGGATGGACCAAAATGGTTTGGTTCTAATCCAATGGATAAGAATAAACCAAAGGGTTTGGTTTATTTTAAACGAATGAACCAAAAGTTGGTTCGGTTCGTTTTAACTTAAAATAAACCATCATGGTTTGGTTTATTTTAACTTATCTTAATGGAGCGGGTTAACGGTCTTTATGGATATGATCCATTAACCATTAAGAGAATTAGTTCTCTATAAAATAGGGCTTAAACCCTAACCCTAACCCTAATGAAGTTTTGGCCGCCCAACCCTAGCCTCCTTTTGTTGTTGCCGCCCAACATGGTGTTGCCGCCAACTTCATGGAGCTGCTGCCACCTCCTTGCCGCCGGCATCCAAGCTTCAGCCGGCGATGCTCCGGCGACCCTCCGGTGATCTCTTGTGAGTTCGGTGATAAGGTGAGCTCCACATCTCCTTTGGCCGGCCTCTATTCCTCCACCAAAAGCTGTCCAGTTTTTCTGGACAGCTTGTTTCTTTGTTGTCGGAGCGTCGTTTGGACGACGGTTAGTGCTCCGACAGCGACTAACTTACCGGGGATTTGATCTCCGGTAATCCTCTGAGGTGGAGGATGAAGGATTCGTCAAACGGTTGACGAATACCTCTCCGGAGAATCGAGTTTTGAGGACTCGGTTTTGGATCCGAATTTGGATTCGGATTGTGATCATCTCTCAATCACGTCGTCTTCAACACGAGGCTAGTAACCCGTACAAAGACGAAGCTCGTGGCTTAGCGAAGTCATCCCGAGGAGCTCGGCGTGGATACGGATAGAGACGATTCTTGCGAGGATCGTTCCGGTTGATGCCGTTCCCGCTATACGTACGTCATACGAAAGGTATAACGTAGATAAATTTCCTTTTATTGCAAATTTTAATTTACGGTTATGTCTACACTTGTTGTAATAAGCATGCGTGTGTTGTGTGTGTTGTAATAAATAGGAGTATTTATTATTTTTTTGCTTCCGCTGCGTTCATGTTTACGAAACATGATCGAACACACACACGCCGTGGTGCCGGAAACCCAACAGTGGTATCAGAGCCCAGGTTGTGTTTCGACATAATCGTAAAATGATTTTGCGATAGTCATAATGTATTTCTGGAAATTTTCTAATTTTGGAAATTTAGAAGTATTTATGGAAATTTTTCAATTTTCGAAAGTCTAGAAGTATTTATGGAAATCTTCCACTTTTGGAAAGTTGGAAGTATTTATGGAAATTGATATTTTCCATAAATAAAATATTTGATTAGATTCTGGAAATTTGTTTCCTAATTTAATCATGATTTGATTTGGGAAATCAAATCTTAAAATATTTAATTTCCATAAGTAGTTTTAATTATTTAGGAAATTGGTTTCCTAAATAGATTTTCCTTAATCAAATAATTCCATGAATAAAATATGTGATTAGATTTGGAAATTTGTTTCCTAATTTAATTATGATTTGATTTGGAGAATCAAATCTTAAACATATTTTATTTCCATAAATAGTTATGACATATAAGGAAATTATATACATGACATAATTGTATGTCATGTAATTGCATTAGATGCATAACATTATGCCATGCGTGTCGTGACATGTAGATGTATGCCATGTATGCCATGCCATGTAGATAATAGTTATTTGCATGCAAAGAGGATGAGACATAAAAACCCTTAATCAATATTAAAGCCTACACCTTCCATTAATATGGTTAGAACCAGAGTTCTTTCTTGTTTGGGTTGTTGGACTCTCTCAAGCCCGCTCGAACTCGAATATGTTCAAACCATGGAATAGTTTAATACTAATATGGTAAGAGTCAGAGGTCAATCGTTAGCTTTGGTTGTTGGACTCTCTCCAAGCTGGGCTAATTGGTTGAATGCGCTCTAACCATATTAAAACTATGTCCTGATTAATGGGTTGGCTTTAACCCAAGCATCGGCTTGTTGGACTCTCTCAAGGTCGATGTAAAGGGAGGTGAAGTTGGGTGCTATGCATATGATGCATACTTGTTAATGTGTTAACAACCCGATGTATGTGTGAACATTCAATTAGTTGATAGCACATTGTGATAGTTGCATATACGTGATATGCAATCGGTATAGTTGATACCTACCATCGTAGTTATGAATGGCTTGTTGGACTCTCTCCAAGGTTGTTCATAACTATGATGGATATCAGCCCATTCGGAGATGGACCTACGATCTCCCGAAGTGATTTTGGGGTTTTTGAAATTCGAAAAATGAATGGGATTTATAAATGTATATTGATGCATTTTAAAATCATTTTCTCATATATGCTCATTTTGTATTTCTAAGATTGATCATGATGTGTTTGAATTTGCGTTCCATTTTGGATTCAAATAAATTGACTGGGCCGAACTTCTTGGACTAGCTTAGAAACTTGAGAATTGTTCTCAAGGTGAAAAGCTTGCAAATGTCCTCGAAGTGCCTCTTCCTGCCCGTCCTAGTGACGATCCAACTCTGGACCAATTGTTGGCCTATCAGAAACATGTGAGTGATTATGAACAAATGAGTTGCATCATGCTAGCCACGATGGAACCCAAGTTACGAAAGCAGCATGAGCATATGGATGCTCATATCGTAGTCCTTCATCTTTGTGAGTTGGTTGATGAGCAAGTGAGATTCAAAAGGTTTGAAGTCTCAAAGCTCCTCTTCACCTCTGAAATGCTAGGAGGTTCATCTGTGGTACTGCTCAATATGCTGAAGACTGTGGAGTCTTCTGAGAAGCATGAGCAGGGGACGGTGCTGTTAGTTGATTCCTCGAAGAAAGGTTCTAAGAGGAAGTCAAAGGAACAACAGAAGGGAAAGAAGAGAAGGGCTAAGAAGGTAGAATTAGCACAAAAGGAAACTTGCCATCATTATGGCAAGGAGAGCCATTTGCGAAGAAAGTGCAAGATTTATCTTGAGTCCGTGAAGAAGGATAAGGCATCGGACGCCCCATCTTCTTCAGAAATCTTCTTTATTGATTGTCATTCTATTTTCTCAGACACTTGGGTATTTGATACTGGGTGTGGCTCACATATATGTAATGACATACATGGGCTAAGGAATAGAAGAAGACTCGTCAAGGGGAGAGTCAAATTTACGTGTTGGGAATGGAGCAACGGTTGCTGCACTCGCCATCGGAACGTATTTGTTGGAACTCCCTGTAGGACTTGTCTTAGAACTGGACAATTGCTTTTATGTTCCTTTGTTGATAAAGAACATCATTTCTATTTTAAATAGAAATGGGTACCATTTGACTTTTAGTAACAATTGTTGTTACATAACTTTGAATGGAGTTCTTTATGGGACTGGAACTTTAAGCAATGACATTTATACGTTGGATGTATCCAGTGACATTTTCAATATCGATGCGAGCAACACGCGTGCTCAAAAGGATAATCAAATAGACTCCTATATGTGGCATTGTCGTCTTGGCCATATAAGCAAGAAACGCATGTCTGAATTACACCGATGTGGAATTCTGGAATCGTTTGAATTGGATTCATACGATACATGCGAATCTTGCTTAAAAGGAAAGATGACTAAGTTACCTTTTACTGGAAAAGGTGAACGAGTGGGAGAGTTACTAAGTCTAATACATACTGATGTATGTGGACCTATGTCAACTCAAGCATTAGGAGGCTATAGCTACTTCATTACCTTCACCGATGATCACTCACGGTTTGGGTATGTGTTCTTGATGAAACACAAGTCTGAAGCCTTTGAAAGGTTCAAAGAATTCAGAAATGAAGTAGAGAAACAACATGACAAGAGTATTAAAATACTTCGATCGGATCGAGGTGGTGAATACTTAAGTCAAGAGTTTCTTGATTATCTAAGAGACAATGGCATATTGTCTCAATGGACTCCGCCCTATACACCACAAAGATAATGGTGTATCCGAGAGGCGAATCTTAGGACCTTGTTGGACATGGTCAGGTCAATGATGAATCATGCAACTCTTCCCAAGTCCTTTTGGGGCTATGCACTTCAGACAGCTGTTTACTTGTTAAACAGAATGCCTACCAAGGTAGTCTCAACTACTCCATATGAGATATGGAATAGTAAAAAACCTCATGTATCTTACTTGAAGATATGGGGTTGTCCTGCTTATGTGAAGCGGACTGTATCAGACAAATTGGATGCTAAGTCTGATAAATGTCTATTTATTGGATACCCTAAGGAAACAAGGGGTTACCAATTCTATCATCCTGTGGAACAAAAGGTGTTTGTTTCAAGGCATGTTGTGTTTCTAGAGAAAGAGTTTCTCTTGCAAGAAAACAGTGGGAGTGTCGTCGAGCTTGAGGAGGCTCGAGAGACTCAAATAGACATTGATGAGATACCTGGTGAAGCACAACAGCCGACAACTCATAGTGATGAGCAATCAGCTGGACCTATTGTAACACCACATCTTCGTAGATCTGGTAGAACACGCAATATTCCTGAGAGATATGGATTTCTCGTAAGTGAATCGAACGGCGTGTTACTCATTGATGATGAGGAGCCTACCAGTTATGAAGAAGTGCTGACAAGTTCAGAAAGGGATAAGTGGCTTGGTGCCATGAAGTCGGAAATGGATTCCATGTATGAAAACCAAGTTTGGAACTTGGTTGACCCACCTGAAGGGATAAAGCCCATAGGGTGCAAGTGGGTTTTCAAGAAGAAAACCGACATGGATGGTAATGTGATTACCTATAAGGCTAGATTGGTGGCGAAAGGATATCGTCAAAAACAAGGTGTTGATTATGACGAAACCTATTACTTTGCTATGCTTAAATCCATTCGGATGCTCTTGGCCATAGCGGCTCATTATGATTATGAGATATGGTAGATGGATGTGAAAACAGCTTTCCTTAATGGAAACCTGCTCGAGGATGTGTATATGATACAGCCTGAGGGTTTCACATCGGTTGATAAAACCAAGGTATGCAAATTGCGACGGTCCATTTATGGATTGAAGCAAGCATCCAGGAGCTGGAATATCCGTTTTGATGAGACAATCAAAAAGTTTGATTTCTCACAAAATCCAGACGAACCTTGTGTGTACAAGAAGGTTAGTGGGAGTGCAGTCGTATTCCTAGTATTGTATGTCGATGACATACTACTTATAGGAAACGATATTTCAATCTTACAGTCAGTGAAGGTTTGGTTATCCAAGACATTCTCCATGAAAGACCTGGGAGAAGCAACCTACATCCTCGGGATTAAGATCTATAGAGATAGATCAAAACGGTTGCTTGGTCTTTCGCAGTCTACATATATAGACCGAGTGCTAAAGAGGTTTAGCATGTCGGAATCCAAGAAAGGTTTCTTACCCATCAGGCATGGGGTACACATTTCGAAGTCTATGTGTCCGCGCACAGAAGACGAGAGGATTTACATGAGTAAGATTCCCTATGCATCCGCAAAAGGATCTATCATGTATGCTATATTATGTACGAGGCCCGATGTATCGTATGCTCTGATTGTCACGGCGGATACGATCGATCCGAGATTGGATCATTGGGTGATCATAAGGCGATCCTTAAGTACTTAAGAAGAACTAAGGATCGTTCCTAATATATGGAGAAGGGTACATGGTGATACGTGGGTATACGGATGCGGCTCGGATGCATAAGGATGATTCCATGTCTTTGTCTGGGTATGTATTCACCTGGAATGGAGGCGCAATAAGTTGGAAAGGTTCCAAGCTTGACACTATAGCGGATTCTGCCACTAAGGCAAAATACATTGCAGCTTTGGAAGCAGCAAAGGAAGCGGTTTGGATCGAGAAGTTCATCTCTGAACTTGATGTGGTCTCATCAATGATCCAAACATGTGCTTCGCCGCTATCATCTTATCAGAGAGATCATCAGTAGGAACGAAATACAAATCAAGAAAAACCCCACTGAAAGGAACTTAGCGGATCCTTTGACTAAGACATTACCTCAAAGTAAGTTTGAGGGTCATGTTAGAGCTTATGGTATTGGATACCGTAGCGATTGGCATTAGGCAAAGTGGGAGTCTGTTAGTAATATATTAGAGATGTCCTAAGGCAATCGCCTTATGTATGAACCATTTATATGATAAATGAAGATTCACTATTTGAGTATACATGTTTAATGTATTTGATTGGATCTTAAACTCATTTACTGAATGTCCACGATGCGATTCACAGCATGAGAGAATTTGTAATTGGATCACAACTAGTGAGTATCTCTACATGTGTAATTGTGATGTATCGGAATTATCCCTAGTCGATGAATTGATGGATTTGGACACCATCAATTCTGTTGAGACTAGCACGAGGTATACTCCTTGGTGTATCCAAGCAGCTGATTCTCACTGGCTGGAGACATAGTGATGTCCGGAGTTAATCATGGATGCTAGTTATGGTAACTAGTTCATTGGAGTGACCAGCCGTAAGACTTCATATGGTTCTCTGCATATATAGATATGTCAATGAAGTTCTTACTGTGGCTTAAGTGCGATGTTCCTTTGACTTGCGGTATTCAAGTCATCTTGATCATGGAGACTTATGCTTTGACATCTTAAGCAAACATCTCTGAGGAGATGTGGACCCGGGATGATTGGGTATAAGTCGAAGTGATCGAAGGTGTTTGAATAGCCTATAAAGGATTCACCACTCCTTGCGAGGAGATGTATACCCATGGCCTCTCGTCGGATTGTTACTAAAGTCTTTGGCCAAAGCATTACATGTTTAGAGTAAGGTACTCTTCGATACATGTGGAGTAACTAGAATCCGTAGGATGAGGAAATGATACTTGGGCTAGGTGTGACGTAGTCAGCCTAGTGGGGACTGACACTATAGACCATGTCCTGAACCAAGTGGGTATAAGATGAGTGAAGGGAATGGGGCACGATTCATTCGAGCTACTGAAGGATTTCAGAAATAGTTCTGGATCAACCGTTGATCTTTTCGGTTAATTGGGGATCATGATGTACTACTAGGTGCCACTCATGATCGTTCTATAATTAATGGTTAATTATAGACGGCCAACATAAACCGAGAACCTATTTGGTCACACGCACAACGAGTGTAATCCAAAGGATTTAAAACGATCTTGAGAATGGGATTCTCAGACCGAGAGAAACTAGGTTTGGTTGGACCAAACATAAAGCGAGCATGAAATCGTTTCAGTCGCAATGGAAGCGTGGATGGGCCGCGTCTTATGAAGACATAATGGATGAACCAAAATGGTTTGGTTCTAATCCAATGGATGAGAATAAACCAAAGGGTTTGGTTTATTTTAAACGAATGAACCAAAAGTTGGTTCGGTTCGTTTTAACTTAAAATAAACCATCATGGTTTGGTTTATTTTAACTTATCTTAATTGAGAGGGTTAACGGGATTTATGGATATGATCCATTAACCATTAAGAGAATTAGTTCTCTATAAAATAGGGCTTAAACCCTAACCCTAACCCTAATGAAGTTTTGGCCGCCCAACCCTAGCCTCCTTTTGTTGTTGCCGCCCAACATGGTGTTGCCGCCAACTTCATGGAGCTGCTGCCACCTCCTTGCCGCCGGCATCCAAGCTTCAGCCGGCGATGCTCCGGCGACCCTCCGGTGATCTCTTGTGGGTTCGGTGATAAGGTGAGCTCCACATCTCCTTTGGCCGGCCTCTATTCCTCCACCAAAAGCTGTCCAGTTTTTCTGGACAGCTTGTTTCTTTGTTGTCGGAGCGTCGTTTGGACGACGGTTAGTGCTCCGACAGCGACTAACTTACCGGGGATTTGATCTTCGGTAATCCTCTGAGGTGGAGGACGAAGGATTCGTCAAACGGTTGACGAATACCTCTCCGGAGAATCGAGTTTTGAGGACTCGGTTTTGGATCCGAATTTGGATTCGGATTGTGATCATCTCTCGATCACGTCGTCTTCAACACGAGGCTAGTAACCCGTACGAAGATGAAGCTCGTGGCTTAGCGAAGTCATCCCGAGGAGCTCGGCGTGGATACGGATAGAGACGATTCTTGCGAGGATCGTTCCGGTTGATGCCGTTCCCGCTATACGTCATACGAAAGGTATAACGTAGATAAATTTCCTTTTATTGCAAATTTTAATTTACGGTTATGTCTACACTTGTTGTAATAAGCATGCGTGTGTTGTGTGTGTTGTAATAAATAGGAATATTTATTATTTTTTTGCTTCCGCTGCGTTCATGTTTACGAAACATGATCGAACACACACACGCCGCGGTGCCGGAAACCCAACATCTTAATGGTCTCCCTAGGAAGGATAGGTCTAGAATTGTTTGATCTAGGTTTGTCCTTAGGTAAAATTGTTTTAGGGACATTAGTCTTAAATTTCTCCTTATTCCTAAAGTTGACATTTTTAGCTCATAAGCAATAAAACCTATTTTTACTAGCATGCTTTTCATGAGTAATTGCAAGTGAATTAAAAGAATGATTTTTATCCTAGAACTAGAAGGTGCATTAAAATATACCTTAGGGTTTGCCTTAGAGGCTCCCCCTACATGTGATGGTCCCTCTTGGACCTTCTTCTTCCCCCTAGGGCATTGACTCCTAAAATTCCCCGGTTGTTGGTGTTAGGGCAATCAACCCATGAATGATGTGTTTTGGTGGATGTGGCAAAGGGTTTAAGTTAGGTTTATTATGAGTTTAATATGTGTGTTGAAGTCATGCAGGACTTAGTAATTCACACATGGCGAAAGCATTGGCAAGTCACCATCTCATGACTCGGTCCTTGAGTCAGTGAAGGATAGCATTGCGGAAGCCGTGCGCTTGGTGCATCCGAGGGACCGCTGGACGAGGAGCATTGGAGTGAAGCCAAAGGAAGTAGACTTCAGGGCGAGACTCGAAGGATGGCATTGCGAAGTCGTGTTCTTGGTGCATCTAAGGGGCGTGGTCGGACGAAGAGAACTTCAAGGCAAGGGACTCCGAGGGAAGATGAGAGTGAGCGATTGTAACTCAGGACGGGGTAGCTCGTAGGTGAACTTGGCCAAATGGCTAAGTGTCAGATGGGTGTTTTCCAACATCAGTGGACTACCATGATATGGCAATCGACTGCTCCAAGTCGACTGAAGACTCGACTGGTGTTCGAGTCTAGTTTCTGGCCAAATAGTCGACTGCCAAGGAATGGCAGTCAACTGGTCTCTCTATCAGCCGACTGATAGGAAGATCAGTCGACTGATATTGAGAGTTTTGGGTACAGAAGGTTGATCGCTTCTGACTGATCGATGAAAGTCATCGATCGATGGTAAAATCAGTCGACTAATGTGGGAGTCGTTGGTTAAAATCCAACGTGGATGAAGTCGTTGCGCAGCGGCAACGATAGCGGATCGATCGAGGCATCAGAAGAATGGCCTCTTCCCTATAAGAAGAGGCCTTGGGTCATCTTGGGGGGGAAAATGCTTCATCTCCAAACATACTCCCAAGTGTCCAAACGAATTCTACTCCTCTTACTTGCTTTTAATTCAATTGTATTGTAAGAGGGAGTGTTCTTGTAAGAAAGGTTACCTCCACCTAGCTTTGTGCAAAGGAGAGATTAGTGAATTGGTTAAGGCATGATTCACCTGGAACGAATCGGGTCATGGACTAGCAGCAAGCGCCGTGAACCACATTACATCGGTTTGTTAGCATTGTCTTCTTAATTGTCTTTATTATTTATATTTCCATTGCGCTAACCGTTGATTGTAGACAATTAAGCAAGCAATTACCATCTATGATAAAGAGGGCTATTCACCCCCCTCTAGCCGGCCACTGATCCTCCAACAGTTGGCACTTGAAGCAAATGATGTGCTCCTTGCTTTTATGTGTTGGGGGGCCGGCATCCTTAGTTTTCTCTTGAATTTTAGGCGTCGGTGGAGACTTCTTGACCTTCTTTGGGCACTTACTCTTATAATGCCCTTGTTCCGTACACTCAAAGCAAATTATGTGATTTTTAATTTTACCAAAATTTCTTGAGTTACCTAGGTCAATGGCGGCCGGATTTTGAGCTTCTTCATCTTGACCAGATGTTGAAGGCTCTTATTCTTGCTCCGGCATGGAAGGTGATCTCTCCTCCCCCTCAATCCTAGATGTTGAAGTTTCTTCCACTTCTACCTCTTCCTTGGACGTTGATGGCCTTTCAACCTCCAATTCTTCCACTTCTTCTTCCTCCTCGGATGTCGAGCACTCTTCGACTTCAAAATCCTCAATTTCTTGTGAGAATGAGCTCTCTTCCTCCTCTTCCTTATCTTCTTAGATTGAGTGAGGCTCTTCATGGAATTTTGCCAATTTGTTCCATATCTCCTTGGCATCTTTGCAATCTCCTATCTTGATCAAAATATCATTAGGAATTACATTAAGCAATATACCCATTACCTTATTATTGATGTTGTAATATCGGAGTTGGTCTTGGCTCTAATTCTTCTTCTTGATTTTTCTTCCTTCTTCATTTTTTGGAGTGTAAAAACCTACTAAGACACTAATCCAATTGTCAAAGTCACACATCAGAAAATGCATCATTCTACCTTTCCAATATGCGAAGTCTTCACGGTCGAAGGAAGGTGGAATGTTGATGTCATCACCCAATCTCTCATTGAGCTCCATTTTGCCCTCTAGCATTTTTGCTCCCGGGTGTTAGTCCGTAGAAGAGCTCCAAGCTATGATACCACTTTGTTAGGACCTATGCACCTGTTAGAGGGGGGTGAATAGCGCGTCGTTGCTCGCTTGATGAAATTTGATCGTGCTTACTACAAAACTTGTTATACGCAGTGGAAATAATAACAATAAAACAAATAGAACAAGAACACAAGCACAACACCAAATATAACGTGGTTCAGAACCGAATAGTTTGTACTCCATGGATTGAGCTCAAATGAGCTCTAGTGATGCACACGCAACCACTAATCAATAATACTCCTTCTCGATAACAAGTCAAAGGTGGAGAAACCTCGTACAATGAATTACAATAGTAATAAAGATAAATACAAGTAAACTACACAAATACAAGTAAAGAAACACTTTACAATTGTGAACTTGGATGCTTGCTTTGTGATTGCTTGAACATCACTTGAAGACCCTGATTTGCACCAGCAAATCACTTCAAATCGTCCAAGAAATCGATGGTGAAAATCTCCTCTACGAGCTCCCTTTAAAGCTTCTCCTTGGGTTGGATTCTGACTAGCAGTCGACTGCTCCTGTAGCCACTTTGGATAAGTGCCAACGGATAGACCATCAGTCGATTGATCATGCCCATCAGTCGACTAATCGAGTCATCACTCGACTATCAAACTCTAATAGTCGACTCGGAAACATTCTGTCCCCAAATACCCAACAGCAGTCGAATGATCTCCAGATCAGTCGACTGCTCAGGCCATCAGTCGACTACCCAATGCTGGCAGTTGACTGCTAGGCCATTTTCCCATAGTCGGACCCTAGTTGACTCACGGTAGTCGACTGGTAATTATCCCAGTTGACCGATACAAGTCAACTCGGCTGCCAAGTGTCAAAACACTTGACCAGTTGACTGGTCCAAAGCCCCAGTCAATTGATAACCTCAAACATGAGGTTTACACCAAGTATGATGCCCTCATACTTGCTAGACCACCCTTAGCCTAGACCTAAGCCTTCTAGCCACCTCCGTCAATCTCGCACCTATCGGATCCCTCCAAGTCATCCATGACTTGTTCATCCATACGCTAGCCTTCAGGTGCTTGTTGGTGCAGGGGAACTAGATAATCAAACCTTAGTTTTGACGATGGCAAAGATTCATAGTTAAGCTATTTTGTTATCTCATGTGATATGTTAAGTGTGCAGGAAGTGTTTAAGCTAAGACAAAGGTCGAGCGACACCCAGAGAATCTCGAGTCGAGAAACCGTGGTGGTCGAGCGACACCAGGAGAACCTCGGGGAGCTAAGGAACCTCGGTGGTGACCAAAAGCTAAGCGATAGGTCAGGAGGACCAAAGGTAAGCTCTAGGTGTGGAGCGGTGGTAAGAACACGTCCTCAGTTAGAGGACAATCCTAGGCATCGATTCAACTAAGGCTTTCGAAGGAATACCGAAGTCGAGATCGGACAGTCAAAGGACTGTCACACTGCATGGCATTATGCATCTATTGTGCTAACCTTGTGTTGCAGGAATTCTCAAGTGCAGCAGTCGACTGAAGGCAATCGACTGCTAAGAGGATCAGTCGATTGATGTCGACGAATCAGCCCAGTGCACAAGGTCAAAGAGATAGAGATTGATGCCGCCAACTCAGGATAAGATAAGCCACCGCCTCAAGATAAGATCCACGAGTTTTAGATCTAGATCAGGACAAATTCCAAGGCACAAATCTATAAAAGGAGGGGAGGACTCAAACCCAAATTCAAGAATCTCTCAAGTGCTCGTGCTCTCTACAACGCTACTCCGACCATGCGCCGTCTTCTAATTAATTATCAGTATTATTATTATATTTATGTACTTAATTTGTATAAGTACCGGTAAGGTTGTTACCGACCTTATAATCATTGTAATCGTCTTGTCTCTTACCTCCAATGAGGAAGAGATTTTTAATGATTGCCCTTCAGAAGTGATCAAAGATCGTAGAGCCTTAGATTAGCAGCTGGTGGGCTGTGAACCAAGTAAAAAAGTTTTGTGTCTTTCTTGTGTTTATCTTTTAGTTTTCTACAGCGTACTTGGTTTTAATCGTCGAAAAAGAAAAGTTTTCACGAACGCTATTCACCCCCTCTAGCGTTTCAAATCGATCCAACAATTGGTATCAGAGCGGGGCACTCAGATTCGGTGCAACCACCGATCGAGCATTTTCTTTTCTTTATTTTTATTTTTATTTTTAAGTATCTCTCACACTACTAATCCAAGACCAAGTCTTGGGACTTTTTGGTTTGTGTTTTTTTTTTGCGAGTATTGGAAGATCGTTGACCGAGCTAACCATGGAAGAGTATCGCTCAACGCCTAAAGGTAACAATGTCAATTTAAATTTTAAATTCCATATTATTTGCTTCAAGTGCAGGGAGAGAGGACACTATAAAAATAAGTGTCTTACTCGTAAGACTCGAACAACGCAACTGGCGGCAAAGGAGACATCATTGCCAAGAGTCCGGAAGAACAAGGAGCACATCAAGTGCTTCGGGTGCGGAAGATTCGGTCACTACAAGAATCGATGTCCGGAGAAAAAAGTTAGTAAAATTAATAATTTTGAAAAGTTGAGTTTTAGAATAGTTGATAATTTAGATAAATTGTGTAATTATTGTCAATTAACTAATACAATTAATAATTCAACTAATAAAAAATTAATTAATTCAGATTTAATTAGTTTAAATAATAATAATAATAACAATATTATTGAAGAAAATGATCAAATTAATCTAACATTTGATAAAATTAACCAAGAGATTAATCAAATTTTTAGTTTAATCAATATAGACCTAGATCAAGTCAAGGATTAAACGAACCTAGGACTTAATCAGAATAATCAAACACTTGATCAGAATAATCAAACCATAGGACAGAATCATCAAATCCTAGATTTGATTAATCTAGACAATTCCGAATTAAAAAATTTTATTTTGAAAAATTCAACCATAAAAAATTCGAAATTAACTTTAAAAAATTCCAAAGATAATTTAAATAATTCTAATGATAATTTTATCTTTAAAAACTCTGACAATCTTATCTTAAATAATTCTAATAATAATTCTACCTTTAAAAACTCTAACAATCTTATCTTAAATAATTCTAATAATAATTCTACCTTTAAAAACTCTAATAATCTTATCTTAAATAATTCTACCTTAAAAAATTCCAATAATTTTGATAATTCTATTTTTAAAAAGTATAATAAACTTATCTTAAAAAATTCTAATAATTCTACTTTTAAAAAGTCTAATAATCTTATCTCGAAAAAGTCTAATAATATTATTTTGAAAAATTCTAATAATCGTATTTTAAATAATTCACAATCTAACTTAATTAGAAATTCAAAATTAGATAATCAAACAAATAAAATTAATTATAATAGAGTACCATTTGATTATACACAAATTAATAATCTAGTAATTAAACTTTCAACTTTTGAAAGTTCAACTAATAAGTATGTAGACTTGGGTTACAAGTCTAAGCTAACCAAAGATCAAGATACTAAAATTTGTAAACCTAACTATAATAAAGTATCTTATAACTATGGAACAAATAAAAGTCTACCTAAGAAAACAACCATTTCTTTAAATTGATTAAATGTAGCTTGCTCATGCATACATATCATTATCATGCTTATTTTGTCATGTCATACATACTAGTTTTAAATTAACTCTAATAGAAAGGTTAGATAGGAAATAATTAATTAATCTTGACAACATAGTATCAGGACGCAGTGAGATAATGGTACGTTAAGGAAACGAAGTCAAGTATATCCGAGTTGGATAAGGAGTATCTAGTTTGGTGCATTTACTAAGTGAAACTAACTGAAGCTGCCTCACCCCATTCTAAACTAGTTAGACCAGGACGTAACCCTAAGTAAATTAAGTGTATAATTTCCTAAGTTGGCTTTGTCTAAGGAAGTGGTCGTTGTTCTGATCAAAGAAGGTCCCTGTGCCTCGCCACGACCTGGAAGCCCTCTTTTGAAATGTTCACTTAACTACCTAAAGGTTAAATCTGAATCTAACCCAAGATTAATTAATTTCTAAGGCATTAAATGAAATTCATCTCACAATACCTATAAGAATAACTTGGTTGATCATGTAGAATGGGTGAGATGGTAAGGACAACAAATTAAAAATGGTTTTGAAAACGATTTCAAAATTTATATACACATAAATAGATTCTTAAAACTATTTTTATTGGTTTCCATGATTGTTGTGTGTAGTTATATGTAGTTTTCAAAACAACTATGCTTCTTAAAATGATGGTTAGTTGACCAATACTGAACATCTAAATCCTTAGGTCAACTTTAGAAACCTAGACCTTCTGGACACTTAGGTGAGCCTTCATTGTGGCCAACAAGGATGTCCTAAGAGTTTGTCAGACAAAAGGGGAGACCCTCTAGGTAAGCCTTGCTTGTGGCTAACAAGGATGTTAGGTTAAGGGGGAGGTTATAATTGGATAATCATCATAGAAGTTGTTAAAAAATATTTTTTTTTAAAAATCACAAATACTTTCTAAATTTAAATCCTTATTTTGATAATATGCCAAGGGGAGAGAAGACTTAAGTTGGAAAAACTTAGTATCTAGCTACCTCTAGTTTGACATAAAACCGAATAGACATGAGCCTTTAAAATGTTTTTTTTTTAAAAAAAAATTCTTTCTCAAAATTTTATAACAATGTTAAAGGTTAGGGGGTCACATCCTAACCTAGGATATACATTGTTGGTGCAGGATCTAGAAACCTAAACTCTTAAGCATTAAAAGGAGTTGAAAAATTCTATTTCTTGGCAAATGTTAACCTTAACAATGCACCCCTTATAAAGTTATTTTTGATATATGTCAAAGGGGGAGAGAGGATAAAGTTAAGAGGTTACTTACTTTTATTTCCAAAACGTAATTATTTTTCAAAACTCATCTAGGGTTAAGGGGGAGGTTTTGAAAAATGATTGTTTAATGCTTACTGCTTATTTTCTCTTAACTTTGAATTGGTTTGTCGTAGATCAAAAAGGAGGAGATTGTTGGTGCAGGGGCACTAGATGATCGAACCTTAGTTTTGATGATGGCAAAGATTCAAAGCTAAGATATTTTGTTATCTCATGTGATATGTTAAGTGTGCAGGAAGTGTTTAAGCTAAGCCAAAGGTCGAGCGACACCCGGAGAATCTTGAGTCGAGAAATCGTGGTGGTCGGGCGACACCAGGAGAACCTCGGGGAGTCGAGGAACCTCGGTGGTGACCGAAAGCTAAGCGATAGGTCAGGAGGACCAAAGGTAAGCTCCGGGTGTGGAGCGGTGGTAAGGACGCATCCTCGATTAGAGGACAATCCTAGGCGTTGATCCGACTAAGGCTTCCGGAGGAATGTCGAAGTCGAGATTGGACAGTCAAAGGATTGTCACACTGCATGACATTATGCATCTATTGTGCTAACCTTGTGTTGCAGGAATTCTCAAGTGCAGCAGTCGACAGGAGATGTCATCAGTCAACTGAAGTGTAGGAACGATGTTGGCCGGCTAGAGGGGGGTGAATAGCCCTCTTTCGTTGTATGAGCGGAAGTCATTCTTAATTGTCTACAAGTAACATTAGCGCAAGCGGAAATATAAAACAAAGACAATTAAGAAACAAACAAAAGAAAAACAATGCTAACAAACAAGATATAACGTGGTTCACGGCCTCGCCGCTAATCCACGGTCCGATTTATCTCTGGTGAATCACTCAGCAACCAATCCATTATTGGTCTCTCCCTTTAGCCCAAGCAAGGTGGAGGTAAACCTTTACAACAAGAGATCACTCCTTATTTTACAATAAATATGAAAGAAAACTAGAAGAAGTTTGAGCTTTGTTGGGCACTTAGTAGAATGTTTTGAGCATGAAGATTTACCATCTACAAGCCCCCACCCTCTCTTTTTATAGAGAGGAAGCAATTCTTCCCGTTGAGCACTATCAGTTGACTGATGCTTTCATCAGTCGACTGATAACGACTCCAACGGCTTCTGACCAAGCCGGATTCGCGGGATCCGTTGTCGATTCTCCAACAGTCATATGATTAGTCGACTGATGCTTTCATCAGTCGACTGATGTCGACTTCCAGTCGAGTGCCCGCGAGCTCGACTAGCTTTTGTGCTCGTACACAGTACTATCAGTCGACTGCTTCCCTTAAGCAGTCGACTGATGTCGACTTGATCCAGCAGCTAACACCAGTCGATTGTCGATCGACTTGGAGCAGTCGACTGTCATGACATGGCAGTCGACTGGTACCGGGTAAAACTCAAATTTAACATCCGTTTGAGCTTTTGGCAGTCGGGTAAACCTCAACCCTTGCGGTCGAGCCTCCGACACTCAGCCATTCGGCCAAGTTCACCTAATGAGCTACTTACAATTCACTCATTCTCTCATCTCACTCGAAGTCCCTCGCCGAAGCTCTCTTCGTTTGCGGCTGATGGGAGTGTCATTGGTTGCCTCGGAGTCTCATTGGCTCCCATGTCCCCGGATTAAAATTTTATCAACTAAAACTAATCCGGACGGGATGAGTTTCTGAAGCACAACCGTTTCGTCATCGTGCCAATGACTCGAGCGATCGCTTGAACAAACTTGTTGTTCAAGCAATCAACTCTTCTAGTCGGTTAGCCGCGGAAGAGACGACGAACGGATCGTCGGTTTTTGTGTTTCTTATCGGGGTCAATGATTATACAAATACATACAAATGTAAACTAGTATAATCAACACATACTAACATAAAGAACATAAGCTAGCATATCTTATCATAAGAGGATCAAGAATAAAGTTTGTAAAACTTTTATACCTCTTGGTCTTCTACCGTATGTCCCATCCTCTTCGTGGACGTCGTGTGGGCGAAGATCCTCTACGAGTTGAAGCCTCCTAGATCACGTTCTTCCCTTCCTTGCTCGCTCCGAACAAAAGGAAGAACCAAACAAAAACTCCTTCTCCTATCTAGAACCGACCACCAAGCAAAGGAGCTCGATATAGCCGTCGGCCAAGGAGTAGATGGTTGAGCGCCGACCAACCTTGGAGAAAAGTTGCCGCCGGCCACCAAGGAGAGGGAGATGATTGGGCGCCGGCCAACCTTGGAGAAAGGTTGCCGCCGGCCACCAAAGAGAGGGAGAAGATTAATAGGTATGGGCGCCGTCCATAAAACAAAGAGGAAGAAGATGGGCGCCGGCTTAATCCTTCCAAGAATTGCCGCCCAAGCCTTTTCCCAAACCCTAGCCGCCCAAGCCAAAAACCTTAATCTCCTCTTGATATCTCACGCCCAAACCCTTAGCCCTCCTTTTATAGAGTTAGGTTTAGGCCTCCTTTCAATCTCCACCGTCGGATCTAGGGTTTCATCCCAACCATCGGATCTAGGGTTTCATCCCAACCATCGGATCTATGGTTTCATCCCAACCGTCGGATCTAGGGTTTTATCCCAACCATCGGATCAAGGGTTTCATCCCAACCGTCGGATCTAGGGATTTAATCTCAACCGTCGGATCTGGAGATTTAATCTCAACCGTCAGATCTAGAGATTTAATCTCAACCGTCGGATCTAGAGATTTAATCTCCACCGTCGGATCTAGAGATTTAATCTCAACCGTCAGATCTAGGGTTTCATGTTCCATCATTAGATCTAGGCTCCATGAGGTTTTAATAAGGCTACGATAGGGACCATGAGGAGGAGTTGGATCTTGGTCACCCGATGGATTGGAACCACACATACTTGATCCATCAATGATGTTTCATTCCACTAGAGGATCATCATTGAATTACCTCACCAACCCCCATAAATTAATATGGGCTCCATACATTATTTGTACATCCATCTCCCCGTGTTTAAGATATCGAATGTTCGTCAATTAATTGATTTATTGACCATCAATTAATTAACATCTAACTCCTCAAGTAGTACCACTCAACCTTTTTATCATGTTGACTAAGTCAACCTGCGGGGATTACATCATAAACCTTATGAGCTTCTCAAGGGGACATCATCAACCTAATATATAGGACACGGTTTCCTCCTATAATCAACGGCACACCATGTAAATAATATCATTTCCCAACTTACCGGGCATATTGATTTAATCCATCTAAATTTCACCCTTTGATAAATCAAAGAAATAAATACTAAGTACATGTGCCCGTTATTATATCGGGATTAAGAGCATGTACAACATAATATCCGAGGTCCGATTCAATTATGTAGTCAGCAATAAATTGAATCACCTCTATGTCGGTCCTGCTCAATACACCTAAGTGTACTAGTGTAACTCTATGTTCAAGACAAAGCAATACCAAGCTACACTACAACCATGCCAATGGTTTGTCCAAAACCATCTTGGTTGTGAGCCTCTACTTATATTCTACAAGGGACTGATAACATGATCTTCTGTGCCACACCAAGCACCATGTTATCTACAATGTAAAGTATTAGACAATATGCACACATATAATAAATATAAAGTGCAAACAATGATCATGTGATTCTTATTTCAAAATAAAAATGTTCATACAAAAAGAGCTAGGCTTTCAGTATACATTCCAACAGTGGCTACATCCCTCGGCAGCATCAAGCGCACGCCTCTACAATGCTCCTTCGCGTCTCTTGCCCTCGAAGTCTACTTCCTTGGCTTTGCTTCAAGTCATCTCGTCCGGCGGTCCCTGGACGGCATCAAGCGCACGACTCTGCAATGCTCCTTCTCCGACTCAAGCACGAGGTCGTGAGTGGTGACACTTGCCTAAGCTCCATGTGCGAATTACTAAGTCCTGCAAGACTCCAACGAACATATCAAATCCAATCATCCTAACTTAAACCCTTTGCCACACACATCAAAATCATATCATGGGTTGATTGCCCTAATAATCTCCCCCTTTTTAATGTGTGGCAATCTGTTTAAGTTAGGTAAACATTTGATAAAACTATTAAGGTAAGAAAGCATGTGAATAAACATGATTATCGACTCTCCCCCTTAATACATGAAACTCCCCCTAAATGCAATTCTCCCCCTTAATATAACTTACTTAAACATACATATTTCTCCCCCTTTGACACCATCAAAAAGATTAAACTAAGTTATTCAAACATGGCATCAAGTCTAGGAAACAAAAATCACCAAAACATGCCTTAAAATCTGATAAAAGAAGGTTACTGGGCATGTTTTGATCGATCGATCGTTGGTTGATTCTGATCATTGGCACTCTGATTTGAGATTTTACAGTTTTGTTGAATTTCATAAATGCATAAAAAATTTTATAAAATTCGAAAAATCATGAAATTTGGGGAGAACATTTCTTGTAAGTTCCTTTATCAATGAAAAATAGTTTTCCATGAAAAATCATTATATTTTCTAAAATTAGGCAAAATCTCAAAAGTTGGAAAATATCTAAAGTTTGTATCAATTTTAACGCCTAGTTTTGCCTTGAAGCTTTTCAAAACATGAAAATTCAGTTTATGAAACAAGAAATGATTTTCAAAACATTTGAAATATCTAACCATGATCTTTGGGCAATATGTATATGAATTAAACATAAGTCTTCCCCATGATTGGTCTATTATTGCTCTTTTGATACTTTAAATGACCATCTAAATGCCATAGGCATTAGTGGACCATTTGTATCATCCTAACATTTCACCCATGCTATGTTTTCAATCAAGGTAGCCTATAGTGAGTGTGAGATGAACCTAAGGTATTTGTATATACTTAATCATTTGTTTCATGCAATTTTACACAAGGTTAAGTATCATCCTAACATACCACATGATCATACAAACATATATGCATTGATTTCACATTATGATCATGAAACAAAAGTATCCATCAATCATGCTTTAGGTATAAAATGATAATAAGTCAAGTATCACCTAACATCATGATTTATCTATTTATGGGTGCATTATCATCACCCAACACTATTTCAAAAATTAAGTCCCCACCATCCTAAATCAACCAAATAATATGATATAAGTAAAATCCTCATGGTTGACTATCCTAGGGTTTTTCTAACCCTTAAGAATGGATTTAGGAACCCAAAACAAATTCCTTCCTATGGGGTTCACTAAAAATTCCTTAGGGTTCCATTTTGTAGCTATTGTTTTATTTTTATCTTGACCCCTAGCAATTAAATATTTATAGGCCTTTTCATTTTTATTTTCCTTATATCCTAGGCCTTTCTTATTAAAACTAGCCCTTTGTCTCCCTATAATCATATTAAGGGTGTTGGAGCCAATTGTGAATTTTTCTAGGGCTTTGGTTAAATGATCTACCTTTTCCCTTAACATCCTATTTTCCTCAATGCATGCATCATTAACATCAAAGGGCATATAATCATGTGAGCATGCATCATCATTATTAACATTTAAACATGCTTGTTCTAATTTATTTTCTAAATCCTTAATTTGATCTAGCATGCTTTTATTCTTTTTCTTAGCCCTAAATAAATCCTTAGTAAGGCTAGAAATCATGGAAACTATTTTATTGGGTGAGAGATTCGTTACCATAGTCTCCATGTCTTCTTCTTCGGATGAGGATGAGGATGATGATGAACCTCCCCCTTCACTAGAGCTCTCCTCACTTGTGCTTGATCTTTCTTGTTCGGAGGAGGAGGTGTCTAGGTCATCAAATGCCATTAGTGCCAAATTTGTGACAAAGGCATTTTCTTCCTCCGACGATGATGATGATGAGGAAGGGTCATCGCATGTCCTTGCTTTGAGTGCTTTGGCCTTCCCCTTTTCTTTGGCCTTCTTCTCTTCTTCCTTTTTCTTCTTGCTCCCCTTCTTCTTTTCCTCTTTCTTCTTCCTCTCTTCTTTACTTTTGTTCAAGAGGGGACAATTATCCCTTATATGTCCCTCTCCTTGGCAATTATAGAAAATTATCTTCCCCCTTGGCCTTCTTCTCCTATCATTAGATTTAGTAAATTTAAAATTCTTCAAAGCACGTCTTACCTTCCCTACCATGTATGCTTCTTCCGTGCTATCCATGGAGGAGGAGGAGGATTCATCGGATGAGGAGGGAGTCTCCAACTTCTTCTTCCCCTTGTTGGCTATTAAAGCTACTCCTCTTGATGGTTGAAGTCTTGGCTCTTCTACTACTCCTTCAAGCCTTGTTTCGTGTAGCTCCATGGTGGAGAAGAATTCCTCCAAGGTGCTAACTTCTAGGTTCTTGGAGATGTAGAAAGAATCCACCATTGAGCTCCATCTTGATGACCAGGGAAAGGCATCTATAGCCTTCATTACCATATCCCAGTTGGAAAGCTTCTCCCCTACACTTATCAAACCGGTTAAAATTTCTTTAAACCTAGAATGTAGAGATTTTACCTTCTCTCCCTTTTTGAGTTTAATGTTGCTTAATTTGAAGCGTAGAACATCTCTCCTTGCTAGTTTAGCCTCGGATGTGCCTTCATGAATCTCTATGAGTTTCTCCCACATCTCCTTGGCACTTGCACATTCCCCTATCCGATTCACTTCTTGTTAGGGGAGTACATTGTTAAGATGGTGCTTTGCCTTTGAGTTCGCCAAGTACTCTTCCCTTTGCCTCTTACTCCACATTGATTTCTCCAATGGCTCCCCTTCTTCATCCCTAGGTATCTCGAAACCATTTTCCATTATTAATAGAATTTCGAAATCGGTTTTGAAAAATACCTTCATTCGCTTCTTCCACCAAGCGAATTCCCCCTCGAACTTCATGTTGGTGCAATAGGCACCTAAGTCAAACCTGAGTTTTGATTATAGCAAACGATACAAAGTTAAGCTTATATTGTTATCTCACAAGCTAAATCGAGTGTGCAGAAAAGTGTCAACACTAGAGCTGAAGGCTAGCGACACCCGGAGGAAGCCGCGGTGGTCGGGCGACACTCGAGTGACTTTGAAGAGAGCCGAAGGAATCGAGTGGAAGGTCGGAAGCAAAAGTGACACAGTAAGTATCGAGGTAAGCTCGTGTGTGTGCGAGTGTAAGTGAGGTTGTATTCTCTTTACGGGGATAGACTTAAGCGTAGATCCGACCCAAGACATCCCATCGGTGGTCTAGGTCGAGATCGGATGGTCGGAGGCCATCGAAATAATGTTATTGTTCAGCTAACTTGTCATTTTAGCTAGCATCGATCATTGCGGCTTGGAGGACTCATTCCATCAATCGATCATCTCGGTCGATTCGGCGATTCGCCATCGATCGGATCGATGATGGCCATCAGTCGACTGATGGTCAAGGATCATCCTCTAGGAGTCAAGCCTTATCACCATTTTTCAAGGAGCCATGTGCCTAATTTCCATTGGTTGAAGGTCCTCTCGAAAAGGGGCTCAAGGGATATAAAAGGAGGGCCTCTCCTAGGGTTTCATCATCAATTTTAAGCTTCCAAAAGCCTCCGCAAAGCTACAACTCTCCGACAACGAAGTGCTTCCTCTCCGACGTCTAGGTTTAATTTGTTTTTATTTTGTTACGTCGATATAAGCTTTATATCAGTTTGTTTCTTTAATTTTTCAGAGCTTTTATCGTAACGAGGAGAGGGGGAGTGTCCCTCTACCTCGAGCTTTTGGTGTATTCTTGTATCGATTAACTCCTACCTCTAACAAGGAGGAGTTCTTTAGTGTTTTGCCCTCCGTACGTGGTCAAGGACCACTAGGGCCTTGGAGTAGTAGTCGAAGGCTACGAACCAAATAAAAAAACATTTGTCTCCTTTTATTTATTGCTTATCTTTCCACTGTAATTAATTGTCTAATCGGGTTTTAATGAACGAACGAAAAGAAAAAAAAAAGGGTTTTATCACTATTCACCCCCCCCTCTAGCGATCCACTTGATCCAACAATTGGTATCAGAGTCGGGGGTTGCTAAGATTTGGTGAAACCATCGATCTAGCTTTTTACAGATTTTTTTTCTTTTTAATTCTGTTTATTTCAAATTTATTTCATTTGGTTAGTTTTCCTCCTGCACTACTAATCCAAGACGCGAGTCTTGGTACATTTCGTGTGTTTTTGTCATTGCTAGGTTTTTCATCTTCATCTCCTTGTTTCTTTTGTTTTAATGGCCCATCTCGAGGGTTTTAGCACCGTCCGACCTCCGTTTTACAATGGAGATGACTTCCATTATTGGAAGGGTCGGATGGAATGCTTTCTTAAAACTCAAATCGAGATGTGGATCATAGTCCAAACGGGATTCACACTTCCGACTAACGAAGTGGGTGAATCCTTGGATTATGACCAATGGACCATTGCGACAAAAAGACAAGTCGAAGCCAATGCCAAGGCAACCCAAATCCTCCAATGTGGCTTGTCCAAGGAGGAGCTTAATCACGTCAACCCCTTCATCAGTGCAAAGGACCTTTGGACAAAGCTAGTAGAGCTACATGAAGGGACCGATGAAGCCAAGGTATGCAAGTGCGATCTTTTGTTTAATAAATTATATAATCTAAAAATGCAGGAACACGAATCGGTGACACAACTTCACTCCCGCGTTCAAGACATAGTCAATAATCTACACGCGATCGGACAAAAGGTCGAAAACCGCAACCTTATAAGGTATGTTCTTAACTCCTTTTCGAGGACTACCTTGTGGGCATCCATGGTTGACTATGAA
The DNA here is from genome assembly GCA_025175895.1 of Wurfbainia villosa. Taxonomy (NCBI): domain Eukaryota; kingdom Viridiplantae; phylum Streptophyta; class Magnoliopsida; order Zingiberales; family Zingiberaceae; genus Wurfbainia; species Wurfbainia villosa. The sequence goes on along the minus strand of CM046008.1, from coordinate 41,788,046 downwards.
ATTATAATTTAAATAATTCTAATGATAATTTTATCTTTAAAAACTCTGACAATCTTATCTTAAATAATTCTAATAATAATTCTACCTTTAAAAACTCTAACGATCTTATCTTAAATAATTCTAATAATAATTCTACCTTTAAAAACTCTAATAATCTTATCTTAAATAATTCTAATAATTCTACCTTAAAAAATTCCAATAATTTTGATAATTCTATTTTTAAAAAGTATAATAAACTTATCTTAAAAAATTCTAATAATTCTACTTTTAAAAAGTATAATAATCTTATCTCGAAAAAGTCTAATAATATTATTTTGAAAAATTTTAATAATCGTATTTTAAATAATTCACAATCTAACTTAATTAGAAATTCAAAATTAGATAATCAAACAAATAAAATTAATTATAATAGAGTATCATTTGATTATACACAAATTAATAATCTAGTAATTAAAATTTCAACTTTTGAAAGTTCAACTAATAAGTATGTAGACTTGGGTTACAAGTCTAAGCTAACCAAAGATCAAGATACTAAAATTTGTAAACCTAACTATAATAAAGTATCTTATAACTATGGAACAAATAAAAGTCTACCCAAGAAAACAACCATTTCTTTAAATTGATTAAATGTAGCTTGCTCATGCATACATATCATTATCATGCTTATTTTGTCATGTCATACATACTAGTTTTAAATTAACTCTAATAGAATGGTTAGATAGGAAATAATTAATTAATCTTGACAACATAGTATCAGGACGCAGTGAGATAATGGGACGTTAAGGAAACGAAGTCAAGTATATCCGAGTTGGATATGGAGTATCTAGTTTGGTGCATTTACTAAGTGAAACTAACTGAAGCTGCCTCACCCCATCCTAAACTAGTTAGACCAAGACATAACCCTAAGTGAATTAAGTATGTAATTTCCTAAGTTGGCTTTGTCTAAAGAAGTGGTCATTGTTCTGATCAAAGAAGGCCTCTGTGCCTCGCCACGACCTGAAAGCCCTCTTTTGAAATATTCACTTAACTAACTAAAGGTTAAATCTAAATCTAACCCAAGATTAATTAATTTCTAAGGCATTAAATTAAATTCATCTCACAATACCTATAAGGATAATTTGGTTGATCATGTAGAATGAGTGAGATGGTAAGGACAAAAAATTAAAAATGGCTTTGAAAATAATTTCAAAATTTATTTACACATAAATAGATTCTTAAAACTGTTTTTATTGGTTGCCATGATTGTTGTGTGTAGTTATACGTAGTTTTCAAAACAACTATGCTTCTTAAAATGATGGTTAGTTGACCAATACTGAACATCTAAATCTTTAGGTCAACTTTAGACACCTAGACCTTCTAGACACTTAGGTGAGCCTTCCTTGTGGCCAACAAGGATGTCCTAAGAGTTTGTCAGACAAAAGGGGAGACCCTCTAGGTAAGCCTTCCTTGTGGCTAACAAGGATGTTAGGTTAAGGGGGAGGTTCTAATTGGATAATCATCATAGAAGTTGTTAAAAAATATTTTTTTTAAAAAATCGTAAATACTTTCTAAATTAAAATCCTTATTTTGATAATATTCCAAGGGGGAGAGAAGACTTAAGTTAGACAAACTTAGTATCTAGCAACCTCTAGTTTGACATAAAACCCAATAGACATGAGCCTTTAAAATGTTTTTTTTAAAAAAAAAATCTTTCTCAAAATTTTATAACAATGTTAAAGGTTAGGGGGTCACATCCTAACCTAGGATATACATTGTTGGTGTAGGATCTAGAAACCTAAACTCTTAACCATTAAAGGGAGTTGAAAAATTCTATTTCTTGGCAAATGTTAACCTTAACAATGCACCCCTTATAAAGTTATTTTTGATATATGTCAAAGGGGGAGAGATGATAAAGTTAATAGGTTACTTACTTTTATTTCCAAAACGTAATTGTTTTTCAAAACTGTCACGCCCCGAGGGCCTATTCGCCATCCAAATGACGGAGGAGCCCCTTAGTGACAATATTCATAAATACAACACTGGAACCAGATCTGGTAAAAACTCTGAAATAATAATAGAAATATAAGTATTTTATTAACTACATGCATGCATGACTAAATATAAATCAATTTAAAAGTAAAATACATTTTATTTACACTGAAACCAATTGCAACAAAATCCAAAATGCGTAAACAAACTATGATAACAATAAAGAAAAAAATCGAACGACATTTTGATCGAATGCTGTTGGACCAGCACGACCAGGGACTCTCTGAGTGACGCAATGGTAAGTCAACTGGACTCGTCCTCTATCAACTAACCTAGAGAATATGAGAAGAGGGGGTGAGTACAACCACTCAGTGGGTGGATAGAATAAAGTGCATAATCATAATGGACATAATGGATAGGCTAGACATAATGAGCATAATAAAAGAAAAAAAAACAAACTATAGTAACTCAAACCTCAGAGTACCTGTATCAATCCGCCACTAACCTGGACAGCAATATAATAAATACATCTATAACACATAACCAACTACAAATCTACAAACACTAAATACATACCTGAAAACGGTACATACCAAAATCACCTGAACGAACATAAAATACATCCACAACAATATATGTAGAATCACCAAAAACAAACATACATAATACCTCCTGTATGTACATGGCAATCATATGCAACAACCAAAAGTGCAACAAGCAATGCATATAGTAAAAACGTATGCACATGATGCAATCACCTGTGTCACCCCTTACGCCAGTCAAGCCACCGACATGTCATGTGTGTTGCCCGAGTGGGTAGGATTGTGACAACTATGCACTCTGACATCACTACACCTAGTTGACCGAGTGGACAGGATGCTGACAGAGTATCACCCTCCTACCCCATGTATGTATATGGGGGACAATCACCTCGTCTAATCTCCTCGTCTCATGACAAAGGAGGGATCCCTGTCTGCTACCACGTTGCAATACAAATCACCTAAGCGACCGTCGTAGCGCCCTGACAGAGCAACTACACACACACCTGAAATACCACTAACTCACGAGTGATTGTGTGTGTAGATAATGTAACTAACGATGGGCTCAACTACTAAGTAGCCTCACCTCCTACCGAGGAGCCGTTGATCGTCAGTCATGCAATAATGCAAGATGGTGCATGTCACTAATGCACGATACACCTATCAATCCATGGCTACCTATGGTATGTACCCATAGGAGCCCATATCAAATAGCCTAAGTACATAAGTCTGTATACACATGCCAGTTATATTCATTCTTCATTCAATGCCCAGTATGTAAGGTATATCCATTATTCTCCCAAATCTACAAGCGATACACATCAGGATACCGCGACAAAGCCTCATGGCTCTCGAGGTAATACAGAAGGAACTATCTACGAACTATCATGAATGAGACTCATATGAAGCTAAGCAATATACAAAGCGTTGTCTACACACAACATTATGCTACCACGAATGGGTCTCGTGGGCAGTCAGGGTATATATCTATCTAGTTATCGACTACATGCAACTGCATGCTACCACGAATGGGTCTCATGGGCATTCGATTATCCTAAGGTGTTAAACCAAGGTTTATCCAATACATATAGAATAGAACGTCTATCAAAGTCGATGAAGATCATCGATATACAATTAAGTACATCGAGGTGGTTAAGCCTAGGGTTCCAACCCTTCTAACATGAACACTTATCACGACCGATAAGATCATAAACCTTCTCATAAACACATCGAGACGATTAAATCTAAATTATATCATTCCTACCAATTCAATCATGCATGCTACAACATGCTACTACGAACAAGTCTCGTGGGTACTTAAGATGTAAGGTGGTCATTTAGCTACAACCGATATACGATTCCAATTATCACTAACTCCAAATGGATAATACCAAAGTATGACTTTACGGTAGGTCATCTCAACCATGATTGGGAGACATGATCGACCATAGATATATAAAACAACCATAGGGAAACTCTACTGTACACTTTCTCAACTACGAATGAGAGACCTAGTTGACAGCCGAGATATGAGAAAAGGTATATACCCTCTAAGGATCATACTACCTCTGATAGTTCAATCATAATATCCACCGAACCATTGAGTAGATCAAACATATACTAGTAGCATCTACTAATAAGCACATCCGAGTTATTACACCTAGGGTTCCAACACCTTGGGTTCTATTAGTGTCATTTCATTCCTGAGATCCGCTCCTACGGAATGACTTCATCTAAGTTATATTATCTACTAGTCTCAATCATGGTATCAACCGCGACCATACATAACCAAATAAGCATTTAACCATGATGTCTAATAACAATCGCAAAAATACATTGATGGTGATCAATAGATGAAACTAATTAGTGTATAACTAAAGGGGTCATGTCAGTACAAAGTCAAGGCAATACTAAATAAAGCATCAGGTGCCTATATATATACCCTAAACTACGTAAGCAATGTAATCATGTCATCATGCACTAGGATCTAGGGAGTCAAAGAACCTATATGTATACCTTCTACGAATTTATCTATCTTAGTCATATTATTCTACTAGTCTAATCCTAATACTAGTCCAACAATTAAGAGGTAAACATCTACCAATAATATCTCATCATTTATATCACAATGATAACTAGCTACGTATAACAGTAATAGCAATTAATAACCATATGCTAATGATAAATCAGCAACCTAAAAATCTAACAGTCTAACAGATATAAGGTTAAAACAATACTAGACAAATCACAAAGTGAAAATATGATACCACCTAAGTAAATAGTATAACCAATATAACCAATACAAATATGCACTAAATTCTGAAATTATAGAATCCACCCACCTGAACTGTAGAATATCCAACAAATCTCCACGCACAGAAGACTATCTCGACCAAGAGATTCGTAGCATACAACTCAAACTCGACCCAAAATCTTTCCCTCTCTTTTGAACTTCAGCAAAAGTAACCAGAATCAATAATTATCTCGGTTGCCACTTTAAAAAGAAATGATGGATCAGCAAGCATCTGATTACGAAGCAAAGAGCAACTCCTAATGACAGTGCCAAGAAGCCACCACGCCAGCAGAAGAAAAGAGAGCACTAAAATTTTCTTCCATGTTTGATTAACGGTATGCTGCCCTAGAAGGCAAGATCCACCATGAGATAAATCAGTTATTGCGATGAATGTTAAGTAGGCAGCTCCAATGGATTGTAACACTGTGACTGCTATCCCAAATCTGGTACACCATCGCCACCTTTTATACCTTAGCCATCTCTCGTGATGAACGACAACATCAGCGGAAGAGGACTCAATAGGGAACTAACAATTATCTCAACCGTCTCATGATGTGCCTTCCCGGCGCCAACCATGGCGAGGACCCTGATGCTCGCGCTCAAGATTGAGGTAGCGAAAGGCAGTTTCTCATCACCAGAGCAGCTACGGAGGAGGGAGATTAGCAGGAAGATGCCTAAAAGGATCACTGAGAGGTTCAAAAACCCGAGGGAGATCCATCGGACCATGCAGAGCTTGGCGACGAGTGTAGACCATTCCAAAGCGAAGTCACGGTCCATATGAAGGGAGGAGTGGTAGGGCCTCCGGCAAGGCACACAGACGGAAAGGGCAACGGTGAATCGGAAGAGGAAGGGCGCGCAATGGGGAGACGATGACTGGCTCGAGGAGGCAGCGATGTGGCTGTGGACTACGGCGGCGCACGGTTCCAACTCGCGAGAAGAGGTGCGGCGCACGCGAGAAAGAAAAGGGGATGCGACAGGGAAAGAAAGAAAAAAAACAAAGGGATTAAATCCCTAATTTCCACCTTAGGACTTTATTAAACCCTAAGTTAAATTTTGATTTATATTAATTGAATTATTCAACATGATTACCACTAATTATACCTCGTTCCATCTAATAAAATCTTATCCCAAAATTAAATAACTAAATTCCTTTTAATAAAATAAATAAATAAATTTATTTATTTATTTATCTCGTTTATAATTATATTATTATATTATATTAAATTAATTTTAATTAAATTAAATTATTATTTTTTCTATGATATATTACAAAAACTCACCTAGGGTTAAGGGGGAGGTACCCTTAAGGGGGAGGTTTTAAAAAATGATTGTTTAATGCTTACTGCTTATTTTCTCTTAACTTTGAATTGGTTTGCTATAGATCAAAAAGGGGGAGATTGTTGGTGCAGGGGCACTAGATAATCGAACCTTAGTTTTGATGATGGCAAAGATTCAAAGTTAAGCTATTTTGTTATCGCATGTGATATGTTAAGTGTGCAGGAAGTGTTTAAACTAAGCTAAAGGTCGAGCGACACCCGGAGAATCTCGAGTCGAGAAACTGTGGTGGTTGGGCGACACCAGGAGATCCTCGGGGAGTCGAGGAACCTCGGTGGTGACCAAAAGCTAAGCGATAGATCAGGAGGACCAAAGGTAAGCTCCGGGTGTGGAGCAGTGGTAAGGACGCATCCTCGGTTAGAGGACAATCCTAGGCATCAATCCGACTAAGGCTTCCAAAGGAATGCCGAAGTCGATATCGGACAGTCAAAGAACTGTCACACTGCATGGCATTATGTATCTATTGTGCTAACCTTGTGTTACAGGAATTCTCAAGTGTAGCAGTCGACTGGAGATGTCATCAGTCAACTGAAGGCAGTCGACTGCTAAGAGGATTAGTCGACTGATGTCGACGAATTAGCCCAATGCACAAGGTCAAAGAGATAGAGATTGATGTCGCCACCTCAGGATAAGATAAGACGCCACCTCAAGATAAGATCCATGAGTTTTGGATCTGGATCAGGAAAAATTACAAGGTACAAATCTATAAAAGGAGGGGAGGACTCAAACCCAAATTCAAGAATCTCTCAAGTGCTCGTGCTCTCTACAACGCTACTCTGACCGTACGCCATCTTCTAATTAATTGTCGGTATTATTATTATATTTCTATACTTAATTCGTATAAGGACTGGTAAGGTTGTTACCAGCCTTATAATCATTGTAATCTTCTTGTCTCTTACCTCCAATGAGGAAGATACTTTTAGTGATTGCCCTTCGAAAGCGATCAAGGATCACAGAGCCTTGGATTAGTAGTCGGTGGACTGTGAACCAAGTAAAAAAGCTCTGTGTCTTTCTTGTGTTTATCTTTTAGTTTTCCACTGCGTACTTGGTTTTAATCGTCGAAAAAGAAAAGTTTTCACGAACTCTATTCACCCCCCCTCTAGCATTTCAAATCGATCCAACAGTGCTTCCATCAGCTATTGTCATGCTAATGTAGTCTACACCGCCAAGGCACATTGGGCTTTCGCTGCTAAGACTCTGCTTGGACTTTACGCCGCCAACCATTGGACTTATGCTACCAAGACTCCACCCTTGGACTTTACGCCACCAATATCACCCCTTGGACTTCCCTTGCCAACCCATGTTGGACTTTCCATGCCAAGTACCCAAGACTTGGACTTTCCATGCCAAGTACACAAGACTTGGACTTTCCCTTGCCAAGACCCATGCTTGGACTTCTCATACCAAGTACTCAAGACTTGGATTTTCCCATGACAATCACATTGTCATACATTTTTGTCGAATATCAAAACATCGCTCGAGTCAAACTCGAGTCTGGTCAATCGTGACCTGGGTCGATTGCACCAACAGACTGCTAGGGTTTGGCAGTTGACTGATCCACCATCAGTCGACTGCTATACCCTAGCAGTCGACTATTAATAGTGGACATCGACACAGAATGTTTTTTAGTCGAGTGATCATTCGAAGCACTCGACTGATGCTTAAATAAGTCGACTGATGGTGTGATCATTTGAATGATCAGCTTCCCATTGGGTAGTGACGAATCAAGATCAGGCTCGTCAAAAGCCGTTAGATTGCATCAGCTACAGCAACAGTCGACTGATAGAGACCATCAGTCGACTGCTCCAGCCCCAACGGGAAAATCAACCTCTTCTCTATAAAAAGAGGCCATGGGGTGTTTGAGGAGGCTAGTGCTTATATTCATACTCATACTCTCAAGATCCCCACGTCTTCAATAGCCTTCTAGTGATTTCTAATCTCCTCTTCTCTTATTTTCATCTACATTATTTGTAAGAAGAGGAGTTCATTTGTAAAGAAGGCTTCTCCACCTAAAAGGAGCTATTAGTGAAGATTTTCTTAGGTTGATCCACCTTACGAATCGCCGTGGAGTAGAAGCATAATCTCCAAACCACATTAAATCATTTTTGTTAGCGCTTGCATTTTTATCGCTTGTTTTCTTTAGTACTCATTTTTGCTTCCGCTAATTTTGTTTGTAGAATTCAAGAGAGGCTATTCACCCCCCTCTAGCCTTCCAAAGATTCCCAACAAGTGGTATCAGAGCCCAGATCGCGTCGAAAGATCTAATCATCAACTGGAGCACAATGGCATTTCAAGAGGGATGTAGCACGGCGCGGCCTCCATTCTTCGACGGCACCGACTTCGGCTATTGGAAAGGTAGGATGGAGTACTACCTTATGAATGATATTGATAATTGGTTTAGTATTGTAGATGGTTTCGAGAAGTCGGTCGATGAATTCGGAATGCCAATACCAACGAAGGATTGGACTAGGGAGATGGCAAAGAAGGCCCAAGCCAACGTCAAAGCAGCAACCACACTTCAATATTGTTTGTATAAAGAACAACTAAGCAAAGTAGGACCCTTTGAATCCGCAAAGGATCTTTGGGAGAAGCTCATCGAACTAAACGAAGGGTCAAAGGAGACGAGGAGAGCCAAGAGGGACCTATTGATAGGTCAACTCCAAAGCTTCAACATGAAGACCAACGAGACAGTGAGCCAAATGCACGGTCAATTCAAGGAGGTAGTCAACGGACTACACATAATAGGTGAGAAGGTTGAAAACTGAGACCTCGTAAGGTATGTGCTTCAAGCCTTCCCAAGAACAACTTTATGGGCATCAATGGTAGATGCTTATAAGGTTTCTAGGGACCTTTCTTTAGTCAAATTAGATGAACTATTTTGTGAGTTTGAACTACATGAGCAAGCTAACACTTCGTCGAAAGAGAAAGGTGTAGCTCTTTTTGTAGGTAAAAAGGAGAAAAAGAAGAAAGAAAGCTAACACTTCGTCGAAAGAGAAAGGTGCAGCTCTTTTTGTAGGTAAAAAGGAGAAGAAGAAGAAAGAAAGCTAACACTTCGTCAAAAGAGAAAGGTGTAGCTCTTTATACCGACACAAATGAAGGATTGGATGTAGGCACGAGGTGTCGGAAAAGCACCTATTTGAAGATTCGAAGCTTTTGTGAGATGAGTAAATTTTGACAAACTTCAGCATAGTAGTAGTATTGTCCTCGGATTTGGTCGAGCACTTATTTTATAAACCTTTTCTAGTCGACTGAAATGCCTTCCAATCGACTCCACATCAGCCCGTCGATATGGAACTTTTGGTCTTCCAGTCGATTGAAACCTCTCCAGTCGACTTCAAGTCACCCAGCTCCACATTGGAAAGTTTCCCACTTCAGTCGACTGAAACTCCCCTGTCGACTGAAACACTTTCTAACTACGGTGCTAGATCTTCGACCGATCACTAGCTAATCCTGCCAAGTGTGTATCCAGTCGACTGAATCAAATAGAGTCGACTGGACTTCAGTCGACTGGAGTAAATTTAGTCGACTGATACCTGCAAAACGAGATTAGCACAAATACATAAAATCAAATGTGATAGCAGTAGTGATACTGCTCAATCTCGACTACTAAGTCCCACGCGGACTTTCCGTCGGATCGACGCCTAGCTTTGTCCCCCTACAGAGGACTCGGCCTCACCTCTTCACTCGAGGCTTACCTGTTGGCTACTTGTCAGACTTACCACTCTTGACTTCCAATCTAACCCACCAGGGCTTCCACTAGCTGTCCGGTCTGCCTGACCCAGCTGAACTTTTTGCCGATTGTTCGGTCTCCTGACCCAACCAGTCTTTATGATAAATGTCTAGTCCACGCGACCCATCTAGACTTTATGCCTAGTGCCCGGTCTTCCTGATATGTCAAGTCAACTGCCTAGTATCCGATCAACACAACCTACTAGGACTTCCTGTTAAGTCTGCATACTTAACACTGATATTAGAACACAAGTAATTCCTAACTTTAACTACGGTTCATATATCAAAACCATGGAGTGATGCTCACTGCATCAATAGTCTTTGCCATGTAAGTCCAAGTGTGTAGTCTTAGCGGTGAAAGTCCAAGTCATGGGTACTTGGAAATTGGGAAGTCCAAGAAATGATATTGGCAGCGTAAAGTCCAAGGGTGGAGTCTTGGCAACATAAGTCCAATGGTTGGTAGCGTAAAGTCCAAGTGTGTGTCTTAGCAGCGTAAGCCCAATATGCCTTGGCAGTGTAGACCAGCTTAGCATGATAATAGCCGATGGAAGCACCTGAAGGCTAGCGTATGGATGAACAAGTCATGGATGACTTGAAGGGATCCGATAGGCATGAGGATGATGGAGGTCTAGGCTAAGGGTGGTCTAGCAAGTATGAGGGCATCATACTTGGGTTAAACCTCAAGGTTGAGATTTATCAGTCGACTGGGGTTATGGACCAGTCGACTGGTCAAGTGTTTTGACACTTGGCGGGCGAGTCAACTCTTGGCAGTCGACTGGGATTATGACCAGTCGACTGATGGGAGTTGACTAGTGTTCGACTGCACATGGTATTGGCAGTCGACTGCTAGTATTGGGCAATCGACTGGCCTAGCAGTCGACTGCCATGGAGGGCAGTCGACTGATGTTGATGAAATGCCACACACGCAAGGCAGGCTCGACCAACAGCTTGACTTCCTGTGCATCAGTTGACTGCTAGGGTTTGGCAGTCGACTAATGGTCTATCCATTGGAACTTATCCAATGTGGATCGAGTCGTTGTGAGATAATGACTACAGGAGCAGTCGACTGATGGGTATGAGCAGTCAACTGCTTGGCGTGAAATTAGCCCGATGTAGATTATAAAAGCAGCTCGAAAGGGAGGATTTTGCAACAATTTTCTTGGGCATTTTGAAGGGGAATAGTTGGTGCTTTCCAGTCCTTCAAGGCTAGTCTAAGGCGATCAACAAGCAAGCATTCAAAGCAATCATTTGTAAAGTTTTCTTTACATTATTTATTGTATTTACTTGTTGTATCTTGTTTACTTTTGTAATCACTTGTAAGAGGTTTTCTTCACCTCCGGTGTGTCACCGAGAAGGAGTATTTGATTAGTGGTGGTGTTTGCATCACTAGAGCTCATTTGAGCTCAATCTGTAGAGTAGGAACCCTAAGGTTCTGAACCACATTATATTCGTGTGTTGTGAATGTCTTTGTGTATTTGTATTTCTATTTTCTATTTGTATTCCACTGCATTAACAATAAGTATAGGCAATCAAGCACGAGCGGTTTTCGTCAATCAACCATAAATGCCATTCACTCCCCCTCCAGTGCTCACCGAAGATCCTACACGATGTACTTCGCCAAGTGCTCCTCTTTCATAGTGAACACACCCTGTATTTGATCACCAACTATGAGTTTGAAAATATACATACCCGACTTGCCCTAATCACTTGCGTAGCCTGCACCCTGGATAGAACAGCCTCGTACTCTGCCTCATTGTTGGACGCCTTGAATCCGAGCCATAGGGTGATCCGAGTCTCTTCTCTAAAGGGGGAGATGAGAAAGATCCCTATACCACTTCCTTCAACTCCTGATGACCATCTATAAAGACCCTCCAAGGGTTGCTTGCCATTTCGACATCCTCCGGAACTTTCACATCGGGATTAGGCAACTCGGCTAGGAAATCTGCCACTGCATGAGCTTTTACCATTGTCCTTGGGGTTGTATTGTAAGTCGTATTCACTCAACTCCATGGTCCACTTGGCCAACCGTCTTGAAAAATCAGGCTTGGTCATGACTTTTCTCATATTATTGTTGGTAAGGATAGTCACGGGGTGCGCAAGAAAGTAGGGATGCAGCTTGCAGGCTGTAAGGACCAAGGAATATGCCAATTTCTCCAGTTCAAAATACCGAAGCTCAACTCCTTTCAATATATAGCCGATGTAATATATAGGTTGTTGTTGAGTACATTCTTGATGAAGTAGCATGGAACTAACAACCCCTTCTGATACTACCAAATAGACCCAGAGTCTCTCCCCATCCTTTGGTCTAGCCAGGGTAGGCAACCGCGCGAGGCACAGCTATAGCTCCTGAAAAGCTCTTACACATCAGTCATCCTACTAAAAATGAGTTGCCTTCTAGAGTATCTTAAAGAAAGGTCGGCCCTTATCTACTAATTGAGATATAAACTGAGACAGGGCTACTATCTTGCCTATCAATCTTGTGTCTCCTTCAAACTGCTCAGGGAATGCATATTGCACAAGGCCTGAAACTTCTCAGGATTAGGCTCGACTCCTCAATTGGTGACAATGTATCTCAGGAATTTTTCACTATGCACCTCGAACACACATTTTCTCAGGTTCAACTTCATATTGTACTTTCGCAGGGTGGTGAAGGTTTCCTCCATATCAGGGACTAAACTAGCAAGGAACCGAGACTTTACCAAGATGTCGTCCACATACACTTCAACATTTCTCCCTTTTTGGCTTACGAAAATCTTATCCATTAATCTTTGGTAGGTGGCTCCCGCATTCTTCAAGCCAAAAGCATGACAATATAAGCATATAAGCCCCCCGCAGTGACAAAACTAACTTTGTTCTGATCAGCCATGGCTAAAGGAATATGATGATAGCCCTGGTAAGCATCCATAAGGGAAATGACTTTGTGACCCGCTGTCGAATATACTAATTGATCTATATGAGGCAAGGGGTAGCAGGCCTTAGGCCATACTTTTATTGAGATCGCAAAAGTCTACACACATCCTCCATGTTGGTGCAATAGGCCCCGAGTCAATATTGATCAGACTCGAGTAGTGTTTTGATATTTGTCAATATGATTGGATATGGTTTGACCATATATTGACCATATGACTATTGGATGATTGGGATATCCAAAGTCATATTGGTAAGATTATTTGAGGAAGATTGTTGGAGCAATCAAATCTCGGGTCAAGGTTGACCAGACTCGAGTGAGACTCGAGGGGAAGTCCAAGTTTGATACTTGGTATGGAATGTTAGTAATATATGAGAGATGTCCTAAGGCAATCGCCTTATGTATGAACCATTTATATAATGAAGATTCACTATTTGAGTATACATGTTTAATGTATTTGATTGGATCTTAAACTCATTTACTGAATGTCCTCGATACGATTCACAGCATGAGAGAATTTGTGATTGGATCACAACTAGTGAGTATCTCTACATGTGTAATTGTGATGTATCGGAATTATCCCTAGTCGATGAATTGATGGATTTGGACACCATCAATTCTGTCGAGACTAGCACGAGGTATACTCCTTGGTGTATCCAAGCAGCTGATTCTCATTGGCTGGAGACATTGTGATGTCAGGAGTTAATCGTGGATGCTAGTTATGGTAACTAGTTCATTGGAGTGACCAGCCGTAAGACTTCATATGGTTCTCTGCATATATAGATATGTCAATGAAGTTCTTACTGTGGCTTAAGTGCGATGTTCCTTTGACTTGCAGTATTCAAGTCATCTTGATCATGGAGACTTATGCTTTGACATCTTAAGCAAACATCTCTGAGTAGATGTGGACCCGGGATGATTGGGTATAAGTCGAAGTGATCGAAGGTGTTTGAATAGCCTATAAAGGATTCACCACTCCTTGCGAGGAGATGTATACCCATGGCCTCTCGTCGGATTGTTACTAAAGTCTTTGGCCAAAGCATTACATGTTTAGAGTAAGGTACTCTTCGATACATGTGGAGTAACTAGAATCCGTAGGACGAGGAAATGATACTTGGGCTAGGTGTGAGGTAGTCAGCCTAGTGGGGACTGACACGATAGACCATGTCCTGAACCAAGTGGGTATAAGATGAGTGAAGGGAATGGGGCACGATTCATTCGAGCTACTGAAGGGTTTCAGAAATAGTTCTGGATCAACCATTGATCTTTTCGGTTAATTGGGGATCATGATGTACTACTAGGTGCCACTCATGATCGTTCTATAATTAATGGTTAATTATAGACGGCCAACATAAACCGAGAACCTATTTGGTCACACGCTGTGAGTGTAATCCAAAGGATTTAAAAGCGAGCTTGAGAATGGGATTCTCGCAGAGAAACTATGTTTGGTTGGACCAAACATAAAGCGAGCATGAAATTGTTTGATGCAATGGAAGCGTGGATGGTGTCTTATGAAGACATAATGGATGGACCAAAATGGTTTGGTTCTAATCCAATGGATGAGAATAAACCAAAGGGTTTGGTTTATATTAAACGAATGAACCAAAGGTTGGTTCGGTTCGTTTTAACTTAAAATAAACCATCATGGTTTGGTTTATTTTAACTTATCTTAATGGAGTGGGTTAACGGGCTTTATGGATATGATCCATTAACCATTAAGAGAATTAGTTCTCTATAAAATAGGGCTTAAACCCTAATCCAAGAACCCTAATTAGAGTTGCCGCCCAACCTAATTGTGCCGCCCCCTCCATCTTCTCTCCTAGTCGGCGCCAACCCTAGGTGTGCCGCCGCCTAGCTTTTGTGCCGCCGTCCAAGTCATTGCCGGCGACCAAGCTTCAGCCGGTGAACCTCCGGCGACCCTCCGGCGACCCTCCGGCGACCCTCCGGTGATCTCCTCTAGGTTCGGTGATAAGGTGAGCTTCCATCTCTCCTTGGCCAGCCTCTATTCCTCCACCAAAAGCTGTCCTGTTTTTCTGGACAGCTTGTTTCTTTGTTGTCGGAGCGTCGTTTGGACGACGGTTAGTGCTCCGACAGCGGCTAACTTACCGGGGATTTGATCTCCGGTAATCCTCTGAGGTGGGGGACGAAGGATTCGTCAAACGGTTGACGAATACCTCTCCGGAGAAGCGAGTTTTGAGAACTCATTTTAGGATCCGAATTTGGATTCGGATCGTGATCATCTCTCGATCACGTCGTCTTCAACACGAGGCTAGTAACCCGTACGAAGACGAAGCTCGTGACTTAGCGAAGTCATCCCGAGGAGCTCGGCGTGGATACGGATAGAGACGATTCTTACGAGGATCGTTCCGGTTGATGCCGGTCCCGCTACACGTCATACGAAAGGTATAACGTAGATAATTTCTTTTATTGCAAATTTTAATTTACGGTTATGTCTACACTTGTTGTAATATGCATGCGTGTGTTGTGTGTGTTGTAATAAATATAGATTTATTATTTTTAATTGCTTCCGCTGTGCTCATGTTTACGAAACATGATCGAACACACACACGCCGCGGTGCCGGAAACCCAACAGTGGTATCAGAGCCCAGGTTGTGTTTAGACATAATCGTAAAATAGTTTTGCGATAGTCATAATATATTTCTGGAAATTTTCTAAATTTTTGAAATTTAGAAATATTTATGGAAATTTTTCAATTTTGGAAAGTCTAGAAGTATTTATGGAAATCTTCCACTTTTGGAAAGTTGGAAGTATTTATGGAAATTTATATTTTCCATAAATAAAATATTTTATTAGATTCTGGAAATTTTTTTCCTAATTTAATCATGATTTGATTTGGGAAATCAAATCTTAAAATATTTTATTTCCATAAGTAGTTTTAAAGATTTAGGAAATTGGTTTCCTAAATAGATTTTCCTTAATCAAATAATTCCATAAATAAAATATGTGATTAGATTTGGAAATTTGTTTCCTAATTTAATTATGATTTGATTTGGAGAATCAAATCTTAAACATATTTTATTTCCATAAATAGTTATGACATATAAGAAAATTATATACATGACATAATTGTATGCCATGTAATTGCATTAGATGCATAACATTATGCCATGCGTGTCGTGACATGTAGATGTATGCCATGTATGCCATGCCATGTAGATAATAGTTATTTGCATGCAAAGAGGATGAGACATAAAAACCCTTAATCAATATTAAAGCCTACACCTTCCATTAATATGGTTAGAACTAGAGTTCTGTTTCTTGTTTGGGTTGTTGGACTCTCTCCAAGCCCGGCTCGAACCTGAATATGTTCAAACCATGGAATAGTTTAATACTAATATGGTAAGAGTCAGAGGTCAATCATTAGCTTTGGTTGTTGGACTCTCTCCAAGCTGGGCTAATTGGTTGAATGCGCTCTAACCATATTATAACTATGTCCTGATTAATGGGTTGGCTTTAACCTGGAGCATCGGCTTGTTGGACTCTCTCCAAGGTCGATGTAAAGGGAGGTGAAGTTGGGTGCTATGCATATGATGCATACTTGTTAATGTGTTAACAACCCGATGTATGTGTGAACATTCAATTAGTTGATAGCACATTGTGATAGTTGCATATAGGTGATATGCAATCGGTATAGTTGATACCTACCGTCGTAGTTATGAATGGCTTGTTGGACTCTCTCCAAGGTTGTTCATAACTATGATGGATATCAGCCCATTCGGAGATGGACCTACGATCTCCCGAAGTGATTTTGGGGTTTTTGAAATTCGAAAAGTGAATGGGATTTATAAATGTATATTGATGCATTTTAAAATCATCTTTCTCATATATGCTCGTTTTGTATTTCTAAGATTGATCATGATGTCTTTGAATTGCGTTCCATTTTGGATTCGAATAAATTGACTGGGCCGAGCTTCTTGGACTGGCTTAGAAGCTTGAGAATTGTTCTCAAGGTTGAAAAGCTTTCAAATGTCCTCGAAGCGCCTCTTCCCGCCTGTCCTAGTGACGATGCAACTCTGGACCAATTGTTGGCCTATCAGAAACATGTGAGTGATTCTGAACAAATTAGTTGCATCATGCTAGCCGCGATGGAACCCAAGCTACGAAAGCAGCATGAGCATATGGATGCTCATATCGTAGTCCTTCATCTTTGTGAGTTGGTTGATGAGAAAGTGAGATTCGAAAGGTTCGAAGTCTCAAAGCTCCTCTTCACCTCTTAGATGCTAGGAGGTTCATCTGTGGTACTGCTCAATATGCTGAAGACTGTGGAGTCTTCTGAGAAGCATGAGCAGGGGACGGTGCTGTTAGTTGATTCCTCGAAGAAAGGTTCTAAGAGGAAGTCAAAGGAACAGCAGAAGGGAAAGAAGAGAAGGGCTAAGAAGGTAGAACTAGCACAAAAGGAAACTTGCCATTATTATGGCAAGGAGAGTCATTTGCGAAGAAAGTGCAAGATTTATCTTGAGTCCGTGAAGAAGGATAAGGCATCGGATGCCCCATCTTCTTCAGAAATCTTCTTTATTGATTGTCATTCTATTTCCTTAGACACTTGGGTATTGGATACTGGGTGTGGCTCACATATATGTAATGACATACATTGGCTAAGGAATAGAAGAAGACTCGTCAAGGGAGAGTCAAATTTACGTGTTGGGAATGAAGCAAAGGTTGCTGCACTCGCCATCGGAACGTATTTGTTGAAACTCCCTGCAGGACTTGTCTTAGAACTGGACACTTGCTTTTATATTCCTTTGTTGATAAAGAACATCATTTCTATTTCTTGTTTAAATAGAAATGGTTTCCATTTGACGTTTAGTAACAATTGTTGTTACATAACTTTGAATGGAGTTCTTTATGGATCAAACTTTAAGCAATGGTGTTTATACGTTGGACGTATCCAGTGACATTTGCAATATCGAAGCGAGCAACAAGAGTGCTCGAAAGGATAATCAAATAGACTCCTACATGTGACATTGTCGTCTTGGCCATATAAGCAAGAAACGCATGTCCGAATTACACCGATGTGGAATTCTGGAATCGTTTGAATTGGATTCATACGATACATGCGAATCATGCTTAAAAGGCAAGATGACTAAGTTAACTTTTACTGGAAAAGGTGAACGAGTGGGAGAGTTACTAGGTCTAGTACATATTGATGTATGTTGACCTATGTCAACTCAAGCATTAGGAGGCTATAGCTACTTCATTACCTTCACCGATGATCACTCACGGTTTGGGTATGTGTTCTTGATGAAACACAAGTCTGAAGCCTTTGAAAGGTTCAAAGAATTCAGAAATGAAGTAGAGAAACAACATGACAAAAGTATTAAAATACTTCGATCGGATCGAGGTGGTGAATACTTAAGTCAAGAGTTTCTTGATTATCTAAGAGACAATGGCATATTGTCTCAATGGACTCCGCCCTATACACCACAGCATAATGGTGTATCTGAGAGGCGTAACCGGACCTTGTTGGACATGGTCAGGTCAATGATGAATCATGCGACTCTTCCCAAGTCCTTTTGGGGTTATACACTTGCATAAATCATGTTTACTTGTTAAACAGAATGCCTACCAAGGTAGTCTCAACTACTCCGTATGAGATATGGAATAGTAAGAAACCTCATGTATCTTACTTGAAGATATGGGGTTGTCCTGCTTATGTGAAGCGGACTGTATCAGACAAACTGGATGCTAAGTCTGATAAATGTCTATTTATTGGATACCCTAAGGAAACAAGGGGTTACCAATTCTATCATCCTGTGGAACAAAAGGTGTTTGTTTCAAGGCATGCTGTGTTTCTAGAGAAAGAGTTTCTCTTGCAAGAAAACAGTGGGAGTGTCGTCGACCTTGAGGAGGCTCGAGAGACTCAAATAGACATTGATGAGATACCTGGTGAAGCACAACAGCCGACAACTCATAGTGATGAGCAATCGGCTGGACCTATTGTAACACCACATCTTCGTAGATCTGGTAGAACACGTAATATTCCTGAGAGATATGGATTTCTCGTAAGCGAATCGAACGACGTGTTACTCATTGATGATGAGGAGCCTACCAGTTATGAAGAAGTGCTGACAAGTTCAGAAAGGGATAAGTGGCTTGGTGCCATGAAGTCGGAAATGGATTCCATATACGAAAACCAAGTTTGGAACTTGGTTGACCCACCTGAAGGCATAAAGCCTATAGGGTGCAAGTGGGTTTTCAAGAAGAAAACCAACATGGATGGTAATGTGATTACCTATAAGGCTAGATTGGTGGCGAAAGGATATCGTCAAAAGCAAGGTGTTGATTATGACGAAACCTATTCGCCTGTAGCTATGCTTAAATCCATTCGGATGCTCCTGGCCATAGCGGCTCATTATGATTATGAGATATGGTAGATGGATGTGAAAACAGCTTTCCTTAATGGAAACATGCTCGAGGACGTGTATATGATACAGCCTGAGGGTTTCACATCGGTTGATAAAACCAAGGTATGCAAATTGCGATGGTCCATTTATGGATTGAAGCAAGCATCCAGGAGCTGGAATATCCGTTTTGATGAGACGATCAAAAAGTTTGATTTCTCACAAAATCCAGACGAACCTTGTGTGTACAAGAAGGTTAGTGGGAGTGCAGTCGTGTTCCTAGTATTGTATGTCGATGACATACTACTTATAGGAAACGATGTTTTAGTCTTACAGTCAGTGAAGGTTTGGTTATCCAAGACATTCTCCATGAAAGACCTGGGAGAAGCAACCTACATCCTCGAGATTAAGATCTATAGAGATAGATCGAAACGGTTGCTTGGTCTTTCACAGTCTACATATATAGACCGAGTGATAAAGAGGTTTAGCATGTCGGAATCCAAGAAAGGTTTCTTACCCATCAGGCATGGGGTACACCTTTCGAAGTCTATGTGTCCGCGCACAGAAGACGAGAGGATTTGCATGAGTAAGATTCCCTATGCATCCGCAATAGGATCTATCATGTATGCTATGTTATGTACAAGGCCCGATGTATCGTATGCTCTGAGTGTCACGAGCAGATACGATCGATCCAGAATGGATCATTGGGTGGTATTAAGATGATCCTTAAGTGCTTGAGAAGAACTAAGGATGCGTTCTAATATATGGAGAAGGGTACATGGTGATACGTGGGTATACGGATGCGGCTCGCATGCATAAGGATGATTCCATGTCTTTGTGCGGGTATGTATTCACCTGGAATGGAGGCACAATAAGTTGGAAAGGTTCCAAGCTTGACACTATAGCGGATTCTGCCACTAAGGCAGAATACATTGCAGCTTTGGAAGCAGCAAAAGAAGCGGTTTGGATCAAGAAGTTCATCTCTGAACTTGATGTGGTCTCATCAGCGATCCAAACATGTGCTTCGTCGCTATCATCTTATCAGAGAGATCATCAGTAGGAACGAAATACAAATCGAGAAAATTCCCACTGAAAGGAACTTAGCGGATCCTTTGACTAAAGCATTACCTCAAAGTAAGTTTGAGGGTCATGTTAGTGCTTATGGTATTGGATACCGTAGCGATTGGCATTAGGCCAAGTGGGAGTCTGTTAGTAATATATGAGAGATGTCCTAAGGCAATCGCCTTATGTATGAACCATTTATATAATGAAGATTCACTATTTGAGTATACATGTTTAATGTATTTGATTGGATCTTAAACTCATTTACTGAATGTCCTCGATACGATTCACAGCATGAGAGAATTTGTGATTGGATCACAACTAGTGAGTATCTCTACATGTGTAATTGTGATGTATCGGAAATATCCCTAGTCGATGAATTGATGGATTTGGACACCATCAATTCTGTCGAGACTAGCACGAGGTATACTCCTTGGTGTATCCAAGCAGCTAATTCTCACTGGCTGGAGACATTGTGATGTCCGGAGTTAATCGTGGATGCTAGTTATGGTAACTAGTTCATTGGAGTGACCAGCCGTAAGACTTCATATGGTTCTCTGCATATATAGATATGTCAATGAAGTTCTTCTTGTGGCTTAAGTGCGATGTTCCTTTGACTTGCGGTATTCAAGTCATCTTGATCATGGAGACTTATGCTTTGACATCTTAAGCAAACATCTCGAGGAGATGTGGACCGGATGATTGGGTATAAGTCGAGTGATCGAAGGTGTTTGAATAGCCTATAAAGGATTCACCACTCCTTGCGAGGAGATGTATACCCATGGCCTCTCGTCGGATTGTTACTAAAGTCTTTGGCCAAAGCATTACATGTTTAGAGTAAGGTACTCTTCGATACATGTGGAGTAACTAGAATCCGTAGGAAGAGGAAATGATACTTGGGCTAGGTGTGACGTAGTCAGCCTAGTGGGGACTGACACGATAGACCATGTCCTGAACCAAGTGGTTATAAGATGAGTGAAGGGAATGGGGCACGATTCATTCGAGCTACTGAAGGGTTTCAGAAATAGTTCTGGATCAACCGTTGATCTTTTCGGTTAATTGGGGATCATGATGTACTACTAGGTGCCACTCATGATCGTTCTATAATTAATGGTTAATTATAGACGGCCAACATAAACCGAGAACCTATTTGGTCACACGCATAACGAGTGTAATCCAAAGGATTTAAAACGAGCTTGAGAATGGGATTCTCAGACCGAGAGAAACTATGTTTGGTTGGACCAAACATAAAGCGAGCATGAAATTGTTTCAGTCGCAATGGAAGCGTGGATGGGTCGTGTCTTATGAAGACATAATGGATGGACCAAAATGGTTTGGTTCTAATCCAATGGATGAGAATAAACCAAAGGGTTTGGTTTATATTAAACAAATGAACCAAAGGTTGGTTCGGTTCGTTTTAACTTAAAATAAATCATCATGGTTTGGTTTATTTTAACTTATCTTAATGGAGCGGGTTAACGGGCTTTATGGATATGATCCATTAACCATTAAGAGAATTAGTTCTCTATAAAATTGGGCTTAAACCCTAATCCAAGAACCCTAATTAGAGTTGCCGCCCAACCTAATTGTGCCGCCCCCTCCATCTTCTCTCCTAGTCGGCGCCAACCCTAGGTGTGCCGCCGCCCAGCTTTTGTGCCGCCGTCCAAGTCATTGCCGGCGACCAAGCTTCAGCCGGTGAACCTCCGGCGACCCTCCGGCGACCCTCCGGTGATCTCCTCTAGGTTCGGTGATAAGGTGAGCTTCCATCTCTCCTTGGCCGGCCTCTATTCCTCCACCAAAAGCTGTCTAGTTTTTCTGGACAGCTTGTTTCTTTGTTGTCGGAGCATCGTTTGGACGATGGTTAGTGCTCCGACAGTGGCTAACTTACCGGGGATTTGATCTCCGGTAATCCTCTGAGGTGGGGGACGAAGGATTCGTCAAACGGTTGACGAATACCTCTCCGGAGAAGCGAGTTTTGAGAACTCGTTTTAGGATCCGAATTTGGATTCGGATCGTGATCATCTCTCGATCACGTCGTCTTCAACACAAGGCTAGTAACCCGTACGAAGACGAAGCTCGTGACTTAGTGAAGTCATCCCGAGGAGCTCGGCGTGGATACGGATAGAGACGATTCTTACGAGGATCGTTCCGGTTGATGCCGTTCCCGCTACACGTCATACGAAAGGTATAACGTAGATAATTTCTTTTATTGCAAATTTTAATTTACAGTTATGTCTACACTTGTTGTAATATGCATGTGTGTGTTGTGTGTGTTGTAATAAATATAGATTTATTATTTTTAATTGCTTCCGCTGTGCTCATGTTTACGAAACATGATCGAACACACACACGCCGCGGTGCCGGAAACCCAACATGGAAAGTCCAAGAATGGTCTTGGCATGGAAAGTCAAAGCATGATCTTGGCATGGAAAGTCCAAGTATGGATACTTGACAATGGAGAAGTCCAAGTTTGGAGACTTGGTAAGGGAAAGTCAAAAAATGGTCTTGGCATGGAAATTCCAAGTTTGAAGTCTTGGCAAAGAAAGTCCAAGTTTTAAGTCTTGTCCACGTAAATCCAAGTGTGTAGTCTTGGTGATGAAAGTCCAAGCATTGAGGCTTGGCCATGGGAAAGTCCAAGGGTGTAGACTTAGCGTCATAAGTCTAAACATGTGGTCTTGGTGGCGTAAGTCCAAGTGGATCTTGGTAAGGAAGTCCAAGGGTGAGGTTTTTGGCAGCGTAAAATCCAAGCATGTAGTCTTGGCAGAATAAGTTCAAATGAACCTTGGCAAAGGAGACTTGGTTAGCATGACATAGCTGATGAAAGCACTTGAAGGCTAACACGAAGGGTGAAGGTGTCGTGGAGGACTCAGATGGACCCTAAGGGTGTGAGGCTGATGGAGGCCACTAGAAGGTTTTGGTCTAGGCTAAGGGTGGTCAATCAAGTATGAGGGGATCATACTTGGGTTAAAACTCATGTTTGAGGTTTACCAATCGACTGGGGTTATGAACCAATTGACTAGCCAAGTGCATGACACTTGGGAGCCTAGTTTAACTCGAGCACTCAACTAAAATTATGACCAGTCGATTGGTCGTATAATCAATTACAACTTGATTTCTATCTATGGCAATGACAATCAACTGCTAGTGTTGAGCATGATCGCTAGGGTTGAGCGATCGGATCGGTCATAAGTGACCGAGCGTGAGAATGTCCGTAGTCAATCAGGCGTTGGACTACTAGCTTAACAGTCGACTGATGGTAAGGGCAGTTGACTGCTAGGGTATCTGTTGGAGTAATCCAACATGGATTAGTCCATTGTGAGACAACGGATAGGCAAGCAGTCGACTGGTGCCTTTTGGCAGTCGAGTGCTAGGTGAAAATCTAGTTTGATGTAGGTTATAAAAGGAGCTCAAGTTGGAGGATTTCACAGTAGTTTTCTTGGAGATTTTTAATGGGAATTGATGTTGCATTCCAGACCTTTAAGGACATCTCAAAGAAACCAAAAGCATTCAAGTGATCAAGCAATCTTGTAAAGTGTTCTTTGTATTTCATTCTTTATTTACACTTGTATTTGCTTGTCTTTTATTGTAAAGCTTTTGTATGATGTTTCTCCACCTCCAACGTGTTGTCGAGAAGGAGACGAGGTTTAGTGGAGTAGACACTAAAGTCCAGTTGTAGAGTAGGAACTTGAGTTTTGAACCATGTAAATTCATTGTCTTGTGCTTGCGTGTGTTTTTTCTCGTGTTTGTGTTTATTTGTATTTATATTCCGCTGTGTACACTAACATTATTGTAGAGATGAACACAATCGAACAACGAAATCAGAAAAGTATAATTCACCCCCTCCCCCTCTAGAGCACAAATCGATCCCTACAATTGGTATCAAAGTGGGGCGCTCTTCAATGGGTTCATCGCCACAAGAGCAATGCTAGAGGAGAATGGAGCCAAGTGACAAATTCGGATATGACATCCAAATTTCTCCACCATTTAACCAAGAAGATTTTTCGGCATGGAGCATAAGGATGGAGACATTCTTGATGATGGACATTGAGCAATGGTTTATCCTAATGGATAGGTTCGAAGCTCCAAGGGGTAAGAAGGGAGGAATCCTCAAGATGAAGAGATGGACCAAAGAGAAAATTCAAGCCTTCAAGATAAATGAAAGGGTAACGGAAATCCTAATTAATTTAATTCCTAATGATCTTTTGTGCAAGTTAGGAGAATATTAGGATGTCAAGGAGCTATGGAGCAAATTGATAAAGTTCCATAAATAACCCTCACCGGTCAAAGAAGTAGAGGAGGAGTCTAAGGAGGAATGCTCATCCTGTTAAGCTCATGAAGATTCGGAGGTTGATAGGTCTTCAACATCCGAAGTAGAAATTGAGGAAGCTTCCACCTCTAGGATTGAGGGGGAGGAGAGATTGTCACCGGAGCTAGAGCAAGAGCAAGAGGAACCTTCCACATCCATGAGAAATGAAGAACAAGCTCATGGATCTCCTATAGGTGACTCAAGTATATTTCATAAAAATAAAGATCACATTGTATGTTTTGAGTGTAGGAGAAAGGGCACTGCAAGAGTAAGTGCTCAAGGATAGTTAAGAAGAAGGCACATGTGGTGCCAAAGGAGAAGGAGAAGGCCAAGGAGACTAAAGTCCCAATTCGCAAGAGCAAGGAGCATATAATATTCTTCAAATGCAATCAAAAAGGGTATTATCGAAGTCAATGTCTGAGGGGGAGGAACCCAACCAAGGACATGAGAGGAGCATCACATGTGGGGGGAGCTAAGGCAAACCCTAAGGTATATCTAAACAATGCTCGTAATTTATGTAATGATAGAAAGCATGCTAGGAATGGTTTTAATTTACTTCCAATTGTTAATGATCATAAGAAGCATGCTAGTAGTAAGCCTAAGGATCAATCTAAAAATAAATATTTTTGTTTAGGTGCTAAACAATATAATCTTAAGGTTAAGGACAAGACATTACCTAAGGATAAGAACAACCTAGGTAGTAATCCTAAGAAATCTAGACATATGCCTAGGAATAGAAATGTTAGTGCATATAAGATTCACATATCTCCACAATGGTATGATATTGTCCACTTTGGGCCCAAGCCCTCATGGTTTTGTTTTTGGGCTTTACCCAAAAGGCCTCATACCAATGGAGATATCTTTTTTCTTATAAGCACATGATCTTTTCCATGTCTTACCAATTTGGGACTTTGATTGTATTCCCCATACTCCCAACAATCCCCCCCTCAAACGAAGGACCACATTGAGCCCCCCCTCAAGCCTATCCCTCCTCGAAGGATTTTCTCTGCTTGATGTCCGATCTTCAACCCACCAGGACTTCCTGCCAGTTGTTCGGTCCCCCCGACCCAACTAGACTTCCTTCCTGATGTCTGGTTCTCTTGATCCGGACGTGGGAGCTCAACTTCCTTCGTTCGAGGTCCATGGCTTGACATGGACCATGGCTCTGATACCAATTGTTAGTGCATATAAGATTCACATATCTCCACAATGGTATGATATTGTCCACTTTGGGTCCAAGCCCTCATGGTTTTATTTTTGGGCTTTACCCAAAAGGCCTCATACCAATGGAGATATCTTTTTTCTTATAAGCACATGATCTTTTCCATGTCTTACCAATGTGGGACTTTGATTGTATTCCCCATACTCCCAACAAGAAATTCCCAAAAGAAGAATGAAAATTCAAATATTGAGAAATTAGAAATAGAAAATCAAACCTTGAGATCAAAGTTTTAGAAAATGGAAAGACCCTTGCAAGGATGGAAAAAATGGTTAATGGGTCAAATGGGCAAGGTCTAGGTGTTGGTAGGAAGGAACCAACTAAGGACAAGAAAGGCTTGGGTCATAAGCCTATGTCTAAGGTGGATAAGCCCTCTTATCATAGTGTTCCATTTAACTATGAAACCACCCCTAGGTCTAGGAAAATCACGGTCACAAGGGAAGTCATCCCTAATGTTGACCATGGTAGATGCTAGTGGCTAAGGTTTTAAAGAAACCTAGAAAAGCCACTAAGAAGGTCACAAGGGAAGCAATCCCGAGAGCTGACCTAGACAAGACCAACATGGCCAAGGCTTATAAGCCTAGGAGGGAGGGTCATTAGAAAGGTATCTAGGGAAGTCATTTATAGTGAGTACCTTGTGAACCCAAGGAGCTCAAATAGGTTTTGGGTTTCTAAGAGCATGATTTCCTCACGTTAGATGGGTTAGGGTGTGTCAACCTCAAATAGATGGGTAGTTAACCTAACCATAGTAGAGTTGACACTTTAGGACATTTTCAAAGTAATGTAATACCTTAGAAATGAGATTAGAGTTTAATGCTAAAATATTTTAGGATGTGCCAATAGAAATTATAAAGGTTGAAAAATTGATCAAAATTGACACAATTAGGTTTTAGAGTCATGATGTGTCAAGTTTGGGTGTTTGGCACACTTGAGGGAAAATTAGTATTATGGAAAAATGGACATAATCCTAGGAAATGACAATTAAGCTTAAAACTTAGGTATTTTTATACCTTGATATTATAAAATTATCATGCTTTGCTTGTCATATGTGTCATGACATCATGCTCATATTATTATTCTAAAATATCATGAGAATAATTAAGTTGATTTATGTCATGTTTATACTTAGGATTATTTTTATGCCATGACATAATGCATCATTGGCACATGCTTTAATTAATGCACATCTATTATGCCATGATCATATTCATGTATTTAGGATAATTAATTTGAAATTAAGGACAATGGTATTGATTTGAAATCCAAAGATAAGGGAATCAAATCGGATATGCCTAGATATATGCATGAACCCTTAGATTAGGGAAAAATCAATTTACATCTCACAAAAACCGATAGGATGATATGTGTGTGAATTGATACACCTTGGACACATGTGAGATGTTAGAAAAATGAGTTGAGTTCAAGATGCATAGATGTTGCATCTAGATGAACTCAAACTCATAATATGACATTAAGGAATCATGAGAAAAGTTAATATACAAGTCATGTTCATTGAGCCCATTGAACATGATTCAAAATAAGATTTGAAAAATATTTTAAAATCATTTTATAAAATCTTGGTTAAGTCTATCTTTTGATAGCAATCACCAAGATTTTATAAAATCTTGGTTAAGTCTATCTTTTGAACTTTGTATCAATTCTTTGAAATAATGGTTATTTTATTATAAAAGTATTTTTTTTCTCCCATTGTATTTCATGTAAGTAATGTATGTATAAATTTTCAAAAATTTTCAAATTACATATAATTATTTATGAATTTTCAAATTTTGATTCAGAAACACTAATTTCTGCATTTGCAGAAACCAGTCGGCTGCCGCTTTGGAGCAGTCAACAGGTGGTGGTGTAGTTGACTTATTTCTATTTTAGTCGATTATCATTTCTAATATTGGTTGAACAAAGTTTGTTTAGCTAGTTATTAACACCCCCTAGGTACCCTAATGTCTCATAACCCTAGGATATGCTTTGGAAAGCATTGGAAGGGTGAAATAATCATTGAAATTGATTAGGAGGGTTATTTAGGATGGAATATCAAATTTTAAGGGAGGTTAAAGTTCAAATTTAAACTTTTACCCTTATTTTTTATGGTTTAAATTTTCTATAGGCTTAGGAACTCTTGTTGGTGCAATCGGCCCAGGTCACGATTGACCAGACTCGAGTTTGACTCGAGTGATGTTTTGATGTTTGACAAAGTGGTTTGACATAGTATGTTTGACATTAATGTTTGACATTGATATCGGTTAATGTTTTGGGGAGATTGTTTATACAATCGACCCAGGTTATAATTGACCAGACTCGAGTTTGACTCGAGGGAAACTTTGATTGTTGGCTAGGGTTGACCATGTGATTATGGGAAAGTCCAAGCATGGGTATTGGCAATGTAAAGTCCAAGTCATGGGTACTTGGCATGGAAAGTCCAAGTGGGACACTTGGCATTTGGGAAAGTCCAAGTCTTGAGTACTTGGCATTTGAGAAGTCTAAGGGGTTTGATATTGGCGGCGTAAAGTCCAAGGGTGGAGTCTTGGCAACATAAGTCCAATGGTTGGCGGTGTAAAGTCCAAGCGGAGTCTTGGCGGCGTAAGTCCAATGTGCCTTGGCGGTGTAGACACCGTTAGCATGACATAGCCGATGGAAGCACCTGAAGGCTAGCGCGATGGATGAACAAATCATGGATGACTTGGAGGGATCTGAGATGCGTGAGGCTGATGGAGGTGGCTAGAAGGCTTAGGTCTAGGCTAAGGGTGGTCTAGCAAGTATGGGGGCACCATACTTGGGTTAAAACCTCATGTTTGAGGTTGGCAGTCGACTGATATTATGGCCGGTTCGACTACCGTTACTCGACTAGAGTTTGACTGCCGACTTAGAGCTGAAATTGCTCTGGCAGTCGACTGCTCATTGGAGCAGTCGACTAATGTCGACAGCAGTCGATTGCTAAGGGACGGTAGTCGACTGATGGTTCAGCCGTGAGCACAGAGTGCTCCGTAGCCGACTGAGCAATCGACTACGCGGTTGGCAGTCAACTGCCAAGAGATCCGTTGGAGTTTTTCCAGCGTGGATCGACCCGTTGTCTCATGACAACAGTGGCATCAGTCGACTGGTGACTTATGGCAGTCGACTGATCGATAGAAATCCAGCCCGATGCAGGTTAAAAGCAGCTGTTCGTGGAGGGTTTCAAGCAAGGTTTTTCTTGGGCGATTTGAAGGGGAAGAGTTAGTGCTTTTCTAGTCCTTCAAGGCTAGTCCAAGGCAATCAAAGATCAAGCAACCAAAGTGCTCTTGTAAAGTGTTTTTCTTTACTTGCATTGTATTTTTTACTTGTATTAGCTTGTATCTTTTGTATTACTTAGTGTAATCCTTGTACGAGGTTTCTCCACCTCCGACTTGTGTCGAGAAGGAGTTATTTGTGATTAGTGATTGCGTGTGCATCACTAGAGCTCTTTATAGCTCGATCCGTGGAGTAGGAACCGTTCGGTTCCGAACCACGTTATATCTTTGTGTTCGTGGTTGTTTCAATTCATTATTGCTTTTATTATTACTATTCCGCTGCGCATAACGAGTTTTGTTGAGACAATCACA
Organism: Wurfbainia villosa; assembly: GCA_025175895.1. Taxonomy (NCBI): domain Eukaryota; kingdom Viridiplantae; phylum Streptophyta; class Magnoliopsida; order Zingiberales; family Zingiberaceae; genus Wurfbainia; species Wurfbainia villosa. The sequence goes on along the minus strand of CM046008.1, from coordinate 41,758,732 downwards.
ATCGAATTCCATCAACGAACGGTAACGCGCTATTCACCCCCCCCCCCTCTAGTGTCCAATCGATCCCCTACAAGTGGTATCAGAGCGAGGCCGCTCTTGAAGTTTAACAACTAAGGGAGCACACTAGAGGGTAAAGATGGAAGTCCAAGAACAACTAGGATGGGATATCAACACGCCGGTCCCATATGCTTTCTATGGACTAGAAGGCTTCAATTCTTGGAAGAGAAGAATTGAAGATTTTTTGATGATGAAGGATTTTGAGGAATGGTCCATATTAATGGAAGGATTCGAATATCCAAAAGGACCAAAGGGTGGCTTCCTCAAGAAGAAGAAATGGAGTGAAGATCAACTCCAAAGATTTGAGAAAAACAAGAAGGTAATCAATTTCATTTTTGATTTAATTCCTAATGACTTCTTGTGTAGCCTAGGTGAGTGCATGGATGCCAAAGAGCTATGGAGCGATTTGGCCAAGCTTCATGAAAATTCATCATCAATCCAAGAAGAGGAAGAAGAAGAGGAGTGCTCACCCTCTCAAGCTCAAGCAAGTACATCATCATCTAAAGAGCTTGAGGATTCGGAGGTTGATAGGGAATCAACATCCGAATCGAAAAAGGTGGAAGAAGTGGAGGAAGCATCCACTTCTAGAATTGAGGAGGAGAGACCATCCTCAACACCGGAGCAATACCAAAAAGAAGCTTCGACATCCAGTCAAGATGAAGAGCCCAAAATCCAATTCCGGTCTCCATTAACCTAGGTAACTCAAACACTCTAATTTCAAATAAAATCCATATAATGTGTTTTGAGTGTAGGGAGTATGGGAACTACAAGAGCAAGTGCCCAAAGAAGGTTAAGAAGACTCCTCCGGCACCTAAAAGTCAAGAAAAATCAAAGGAAGTTGATCCCCCAACCATAAAAAACAAGGAGCACGTAGTATGTTTCAAGTGCCATCAAAAGGGGCACTATAGAAGTCAATGCCCTAGGGGGAGCAAAAAGACCCAAGAAGAAGCATCACAAGTAGGGTGAACTAAGGCTAACCCTAAGGTATATTTTAGTAATGCATTTTCTAGTTTAAATGTCAAAAATCATGCTAGAAATTTTAATTCTCTTGCAATTTATTATAAAAGGCATGCTAGGAATAGGGACTTTTATTTAGGAGCTAAGAAAGTCAACCTTAGGAAGAAGGAGAAATTTGGGACTAATATCCCTAGAAATATTTTACCTAAGGACAACCCTAGGTCAAACAATTCTAGACAAATCCTACCTAGGGAAACCATTAGAAAGGTACAAGAGCATCTAGGTCTCAACCCTAAATGGACTAGGCATATGCCTAAAAAAAACAATGCCCAGAGATTAGATCAAAATTCAAAAATTGGGCAATTAGAATTAGAAAACCAAGCCTTGAGGTCAAGGCTTGAGAAACTTGAAAAGACCCTAAATAGGATACAAAATCAATTTCAAGGGTTTAATGGTCAAAGTCAAGGGTCAAAACCTCAAAGTCAACATCTAGGACCCAAGAAACAAAAGTCAACCAAGGGCAAGAATGGTTTGGGTCACAAACCTAAGCCTAAGGTGGCTTATCATAGTGTTTCATTAGATTATGGAACACTAACTAGGTCTAGGAAGACCAAGGTTACTAGGGAAGTTATTCCTAAGAGTAACCATGGTAAGTGCCTAGTGGCTAGGGTGTCTAGGAAACCTAGGGTGGCTACTAAGAAGGTTATTAGGGAGGCAATTCCTAAGGTTAACCATGACAAGACCACAATGACCAAGGCTTCTAAGCCTAGGAGGGTCATTAGAAGGGTATCTAGGGAGGTCATCCCTAAGGAATACCAAGTAAACCCTAGGAGCTCAAATAGGTTTTGGGTTCCTAAGAGCGTGATTGATTCACGCTAGATGGGTTTAGGGTGTGTCAACTTTGATTGGGTGGGTAGTTAACTCAACCATGATAAAGGTGACACTTTAGGATTATTTTCAAGGTTATGGATACCTTGGAAATAGATTTTGATTATAATCCTAAAAGATTTTAGGATGTGCCAATGTATTTTTGGGATTATGAAAAATCAATTGAATTGGCACAATTTAGGATTAGAGGTCTTAGTGTGCCATTTTGGGTTTTTGACACACATGGGAGATTAGTAGCATTATGGCAAAATATACCTAATCATAACAAATGGAAACTAATTTTAAAATTTAGGTATTCGTATACCTATACCTTTTATTTGTCATACCTTGATTGTCATATGTCATGTCATGACATCATGTTTATTTTTTCCTCATTTATATGTCATGATCATGTTTTAGGATTAAGAATTAATGTCATGTGTTTTTAGATTTCATATTATGCCATGACATCATGATTATGAGCATATGCTTATTTATATCATCATTAATGTCATAATCATTCATGCATTTGATTAAAATTGAGTTAAGGGCAAATGGCATGACTTGGAGTCCCATTTATAAGGGAATCAAGTAGGGTTGCCTTAGAAAATGCATAAGACCCTAGATTAAATGAACCAAAACTCACATCTCACATTAAATTGACATGTATATATATTTTATACACCCTAGATACATGTGAGATGCTAGGATATGAGTTGAGTTCAAGGTGCATAGTTTTTGCATCTAGATGAACTAAAACTCATCTTATTTCAATAATGGATCATTGGGAAAGCTTGTGTACAAGTCATGTACATAGAGCCCAAGGAATATGATCCAAAATAAGGTTTTTAAAAACATTTTAAAATCAATTTAGAAAACCTTGGTGAAGTTTATCTTTTGATAGCAATCACCATTGATGAAGTTGATACAAAGTGAGCTAAAACATTTAAGTTTTTCTTCACTTTTGGATTTTATATCAATTTCGATATTTTATGGGTAAAATAATTTTCAAATATTTTTCACCCATTGTATTGACTATAAGTAATATACGTATCAAATTCCGTGATTTTTCGATATACGTAGAATTACTTATGATTTTTTGAAATTTAACTCTGATAACTGAAATTCGGAAATTTCAATTATCAGTCGACTGCCCTTGGTGGAAGTCGACTGATGTGATTGGCAGTCGACTGATTACTGTAAGTAGTCGACTGCCGAGATGATTTCGGGAAAAACAAGGTTGTTTAGCTCATTTTCAGCCATGGTAAAGGTCCCTAACCACTCCTAACCCTAGGATATGCTTTGGGAAGCATTATAAAGGATGAAAATCCATTGGATATGGATTTGAAGAGGTGTTAGGTCAAAGTATCAAATTTAAGGGTGGAAGAGTTCATGTTTGAACTTAGAACCTTAATTTTGATGGTTTTGAGTTCCTATTGGCTTAGGGACTTCCCAAGGGCATTGTTGGTGCAATGGTCAAGGGGGAGCAAGCCTTTAGGGGGAGTTATTCATCATGGGATGATGGATGTGTTTTTCTTCTTGAAGGGGAGAATGTTATCAATTGGGAAAATTGATGGGATTTTGAGAAACCTAATTTGGAAATTGGGAGAGAGTATAGGATTGCCTCTCTTGAGTGATATGGGCCTTATCACTAGGAAGATGGTAGGCATCCTAGGTATTTTTGGATCAAGGGGGAGATTGTAAGATCTCATTGGGACATGAGACATTGACCTCCTTGGAGAGATAACCTTTTTAATGTATGTCAAAAAAAGGGGAGAAGGTTAAATTACCAATTTGGATAATTGGTAAGGGAATTTGAGTTAGGGGCCTAACTCAAGATTTGTTTTGTCAAACATCAAAAAGGAGGAGATTGTTGGTGCAATCGGCCCAGGTCATGATTGACCAGACTCGAGTTTGACTCGAGTGATGTTTTGATGTTTGACAAAGTGGTTTGACATAGTATGTTTGACATTGATGTTTGACATTGATGTCGGTTAATGTTTTGGGCAGATTGTTCATACAATCGACCCAGGTTATAATTGACCAGACTCGAGTTTGACTCGAGGGAGACTTTGATGGTTGACTAGGGTTGACCATGTGATTATGGGAAAGTCCAAGCATGGGTATTGGCAAGGTAAAGTCCAAGTCATGGGTACTTGGCATGGAAAGTCCAAGTGGGACACTTGGCATTTGGGAAAGTCCAAGTCTTGAGTACTTGGCATTTGAGAAGTCCAAGGGGTTTGATATTGCAGCGTAAAGTCCAAGGGTGGAGTCTTGGCAGCATAAGTCCAATGGTTGGCAGCGTAAAGTCCAAGCGGAGTTTTGGCGACATAAGTTCAATGTGCCTTGGCGGTGTAGACACCGTTAGCATGACATAGCCGATGGAAGCACCTGAAGGCTAGCGCGATGGATGAACAAGTCATGGATGACTTGGAGGGATCCGAGAGGCGTGAGACTGATGGAGGTAGCTAGAAGGCTTAGGTCTAGGCTAAGGGTGGTCTAGCAAGTATGGGGGCACCATACTTGGGTTAAAACCTCATGTTTGAGGTTGGCAGTCGACTGGCATGTTGGGAATCGAACGACCGGCTAGAGGGGGGGTGAATAGCCCTCAAACGTTGGATGTTGTAATTTACTCGTCTACAAAAGGTTAGCGCAAGCAGAATATAATAAGACAAGACAAGTAAATATACAAGACAATAATCAAAACGCTAATGCAAGATGTAACGTGGTTCACGGCTACGCCTCTAATCCACGATCCCGATTCGTCCGAGGTGAATCACTCCTTCAAAGCCAATCACTATTGGTCTCTCCTTTGCACCAAGCTAGGTGGAGGTAACCTTTACAATCAAGATCACTCTTCTTACAATAAGAATGGAGTAAAATCAAGTAAGAAGAGTTTAGAGCTTGTGGGGGACTTGGATGGTCGTTTGGAGTAAGAGCATTAGCCATCCAAAAGCCCACACCCTCTCTTTTTATAGAGAGGAAGCTTTTCTTCCCGTTGGTCGCCACCAGTCGACTGCTGCCCTTGGCAGTCGACTACCGCCACTCCAACGGCCTTCGAACACGTCGGATCCCGACCGTTGTAGTCCAATGGAACACTTGGCAATCGACTGATGGACCTCATCAGTCGACTGATGCCTTCGTAGTCGACTGCCGAGTCGGCAACGAGCGGTTCTGTGGCTAAACCCTTTTGACTGATCGCCGCTTTGAATGATCGGTCTTGGCTCGATTGCCCACATATGGCACGATCACCGGCCTCAAAAAGTCAATCGAATACCGGTCGAACCATGTTCATCTCGGAAGCGATCGCCATTCCATGGCGGTGATCGGTGTCGGAAATCCCATCGACACTTAGCCAAATGGCCAAGTTTCACCTAAGAGCTACCCTTCCGGGTTACATTCGCCACTCATCTCTGAGTCCTCGCCTCGAAGTTCTCTTCGTTCGCGCGCCACGTCCTTGCAAAGATCGCGGCTCGCAATGCTCCTTCGCGTCTCTTGCCTCGAAGTCTACTTCCTCAGCTTCACTCCAGTTTCCTCGTCCGACGGTCCCTCGGATGCTCCAAGCGCATGGCTTCCGCAAAGTCATCCTTCACCGACTCAAGGACCGAGTCATGAGTTGTGAAACTCGCCACGGCTCCATGTGCGAATTACTAAGTCCTGCATGACTTCAACGCACATATCAAATCAACATAATAAACTAACTTAAACCCTTTGCCACACACATCAAAACCTAATCATGGCAAGAGATTGCCCTAACAATCTCCCCCTTTTTGATGTGTGGCAATCCGTTTAAGTTAGGTAAAAACATTTGATAAAAATTTCTAAGGTAAGAAAGCATGTAAACATAAACATGATATAGCAACATGCAACTCCCCCTTAATCCATGAAACTCCCCATACATATTTCTCCCCCTATCATAATTAACTTAAACATAATTATTTCTCCCCCTTTGACACCATCAAAAAGATTAACACTAAGTTATAAACTCATGGCATCAAGTATAATAGAAGGAAAATACCAAAACATGTTTAAAATCTGAATTCAGAAAATATTGGGCTATTTTTCAGGTGAGCAGTCGACTGATATCAGTATGGCAGTCGACTGGCACAATGGATTCCGAAATTCTGATTTTCTGGGCAGATTTCAGAAAATGCATTAAAAATTTCAAAAAATTCAAAAAATCATGAAATTTGGGGAACATATTTCTTTTAAGTATATCTATCAATGAAAAATAGTTTTTCATGAAAAATCATTATATTTTCATGGATTTGCCAAAAATCCAAAAGCTTTAAAAACCACTAGGTTTTTGATCATGTGAGTATCCATTTCAACACCTAGTTTTGGTTTCAATTGTTTCAAAACATGAATACACAAATTTTAGATTAAGAAATTGTTTTGAAAACATATAAAATATCCAACCATGATCTTTGGGCAATATGTCTATCAATTAAACATAAGCCTTCCCCATGATTGGTCAATTATTGCTATTTTGATACATCAAATGACCATCTAAATGGCATAGGCATTAGTGGACATTTGTATCATACTAACATCTCACCCATGCTAAGTTTTCAACCAAGGTAGCCTATGGTGAGTGTGAGATGCATCCTAGAGGGTATTTGTATATACTTAACCATTATATTCATACAATTTTATCAAGGTTAAGTATCATCCTAATAATCCACATGATCATAAAGACATATATGACTTAATTTTACATTATGATCATGAAACACATGTATTCATTGAATTGTTATCATGCATTAGGTATTATGTCATGATAATAAACAAAGTATCACCTAAAACATGATTTAAGTCTTATTTCTCATGATTATGTGCCAACTATCAAAATCATAAATCATGATTGCAAATATACATAGAAATTTCATTAAATATCATGATTTAAGCATGATTATCTATTTTTGGGCACATTATCATCACCCAACACTATTTCAAAAATGTTGTCGCGCCATCCTAAGTCAACCAAAAATATGATATAGGTCAAGTCCATATGGTTGACTATCCTAGGGTTTTTCTAACCCTTAAGGATGGATTTAGGAACCCAAAATAAGTTCTTTCCTATTGGGTTCACTAAATACTCCTTGGGGATCCATTTTCTAGCTATTACCTTCTTCTTATCTTGTCCCCTAGCAATTAGACATTTATAGGCCTTTTCATTTTTCTTTTCTTTGTATCCTAGGCCTTTCTTATTGAAGCTAGCTCTTTGGCTCCCTATAATCATGTTCAAGGTGTTTGAGCCAATAGTGAATTTTTCTAGGGCTTTTGTCAAATAATCTACCTTTTCTCTTAAAGCCCTATTTTCTTCTATGCATGCATCATTAACATCAAATGGCATATATTTATCATGTGAACATGCATCATCGTCATTATCATTAAAACATGCTTTTTCTAATTTTTGCTCTAATTCCTTAATTTGGTCAAGCATGTTTTTGTTCTTTTTCTTGGCTCTAAATAAGTCCTTAGTTAAGCTAGAAATCATAGAAACTATTTTACTAGGTGAAAGATTGGTTACCATAGTTTCCATGTCCTCTTCTTCTTCGGATGAGGAGGTAGAGGAGGCTCCCCCTTCACTTGAGCTCTCTCCACTTGAGCTTGATTCTTCATTTTCGGTGGAGGAGCAATCCAAGTCATCGAAAGCCATCAATGCAAGGTTGGAGTAGACATGCTCTTCTTCATCGGATGAGGAAGAGGAAGAAGGGTCATCCCATGTCTTGGCCTTGAATGCTTTGGCCTTCCCCTTTTCCTTTGCCTTCTTTTCCTCTTTCTTCTTGCTCCCCTTTTTCTTCTTCTTTTCTTCTTTCTTCTTCCTCTCTTCTTTGCTCTTGTTTAGGAGAGGACAATTGTCCCTTATGTGGCCCTCTCCTTGGCAATTGTAGCATATGACCTTTCCCCTTGGTCTTCTATTCCTATCATTAGACTTATTAAATCTAAAACCTTTTAATGCACGCCTTACCCTCCTTACCATATACGCTTCTTCTGTGCTATCCATGGAGGAGGAGGAAGAGGCTTCATCATCGGAGGAGAAGGGGATCTCTATCTTCTTCTTCCCCTTATTTGCCAACAATGCTACTCCCCTTGAAGGTTGGATTCTAGGCTCTTCTTGTATACCTTCAAGCCTAGATTCATGTAATTCCATAGTGGAGAAAAATTCATCTAGAGTACTTACCTCTAGATTCTTTGAAATATAAAATGAGTCCACCATTGAACTCCACTTGGATGATCGGGGAAAAGCATCTATGGCTTTCATTATCATATCCCGGTTGGAGAGATTTTCACCTACACTTGTTAGCCCAATTAAAATCTCTTTAAACCTAGAATGCAATGAAGTTACCTTTTCTCCCTTTTCTAATTTTATGTTGGATAATTAGGAGCGGAGGAGATCTCTCCTTGCAAGTTTAGCCTCCGAAGTGCCTTCATGAAGCTCTACTAGCTTCTCCCACATCTCCTTGGCACTTAGGCAATCTCCAATTCTATTTATTTCTTGTTGAGAAAGCACATTGTATAGATGGTGCTTGGCTTTTGATTTTGCAAGGTGCTCCTCTCTTTGCCTCTTGGTCCACCTTGACTTCTCTATTGGCTTCCCCTCTTCATCCCTAGGCAAAACAAAACCGGATTCCATTGTAATCATAATATCAAAATCCGTTTCAAAAAATACCTCCATTTGCTTCTTCCACCAAGCGAATTCCCCTTCGAACTTCAGTGGATGAATGTTTGAGCCGGCCATCTTTTTGTAGTGCTCTCGCGGCGGTTAGTCCTTGAAGATCGACCTTTGCTCTGATACCACTTGTTGGGGATCAAACGGCCGGCTAGAGGGGGTGAATAGCCCTCAAACGTTGGATGTTGTAATTTACTCGTCTATAAAAAGTTAGTGCAAGCGGAATATAATAAGACAAGACAAGTAAATATACAAGACAAGAATCAAAACGCTAACGCAAGATGTAACGTGGTTCACGGCTAAGCCGCTAATCCACGATCCCGATTCGTCTGAGGTGAATCACTCCTTCAAAGCCAATCACTATTGGTCTCTCCTTTGCACCAATCTAGGTGGAGGTAACCTTTACAATCAAGATCACTCTTCTTACAATAAGAATGGAGTAAAAGCAAGTAAGAAGAGTTTAGAGCTTGTGGGGGACTTGGATGGTCGTTTGGAGTAAGAGCATTAGCCATCCAAAAGCCCACACCCTCTCTTTTTATAGAGAGGAAGCTTTTCTTCCCGTTGGCCGCCACCAGTCGACTGCTGCCCTTGACAGTTGACTGCCGCCACTCCAACGGCCTCCGAACACGTCGAATCCCGACCGTTGTAGTCCAACGGAACACTTGACAGTCGACTGATGGACCTCATCAGTCGACTGATGCCTTCGTAGTCGACTGCCGAGTCGGCTACGAGCGGTTCTGTGGCCAAACCCTTTCGACTACCGATCACGCTTTAGCAATGATCAGGACGGCAATGACCGCCCACATATGGTACCATCGCCTCAAAATAGCTGGGCCAATACTAGTCGAACCACGCTCGAATTCCATTTCGACACTTAGCCAAATGGCCAAGTTTCACCTAAGAGCTACCCCTTCCCGGGTTACATTCGCTCACTCTCATCTCTCGGAGTCCCTCACCTTCGAAGTTCTCTTTGTTCGCAGCCACGTCCCTCGGCAGCATCAAGCGCACGGCTCTGCAATGCTCCTTCGCGTCTCTTGCCTCGAAGTCTACTTCCTCCGTCTTCACTCCAAGCTCCTCGTCCGGCGGTCCCTCGGATGCTCCAAGTGCACGGCTTCCGCAAAGTCATCCTTCACCGACTCAAGGACCGAGTCATGAGTTGTGAAACTCACCATGGCTCCATGTGTGAATTACTAAGTCCTGCACGACTTCAACGCACATATCAAATCAACATAACAAACTAACTTAAACCCTTTGTCACATACATCAAAACCTAATCATGGCAAGAGATTACCCTAACATGGCATTATGGCCGGTTCGACTGCCGTGAGTCGACTAGAGTTCGACTGTCGGCTTAGAGCTGAAATTGCTATGGCAGTCGACTGCTCATTGGAGTAGTCGACTGATGTCGACATGATAGTCGATCGCCGAAGGGACAGCGATCAATCGCTTGTTCGATGAGCCGCGAGTACAGTGCTACGAGCCGATCGCGGCCGATTATCACGGGCAATGATCGCCAATGTTGGTAGTCAACTGCCAAGAGATCCGTTGGAGTTTTTCTAGCGTAGATCGACCCATTGTCTCATGACAACAGTGGCATCAGTCGACTGGTGACTTATAGCAGTCGACTGATCGGCAGAAATCCAGCCCGATGTAGGTTAAAAGTAGCTGTTTGTGGAGGGTTTCAAGCAAGGTTTTTCTTGAGCGATTTGAAAAGGAAGAGTTGGTGCTTTTCTAGTCCTTCAAGGCTAGTCCAAAGCAATCAAAGATCAAGCAATCAAAGTGCTCTTGTAAAGTGTTTTTCTTTACTTGCATTGTATTTCTTACTTGTATTAGCTTGTATCTTTTGTATTACTTAGTGTAATCCTTGTACGAGGTTTCTCCACCTCTGACTTGTGTCAAGAAGGAGTTATTTGTGATTAGTGATTGCGTGTGCATCACTAGAGCTCTTTAGAGCTCGATCCGTGGAGTAGGAACCATTCGATTCCGAACCACATTATATCTTTGTGTTTGTGGTTGTTTCAATTTGTTATTGCTTTTATTATTACTATTCCGCTGCGCATAACGAGTTTTGTAGAGATGATCATGATCGAATTCCATCAACGAATGGTAATGCGCTATTCACCCCCCCCCTCTAGCATCCAATCGATCCCCTACAACTCTCTAAGGACATTATTGGTGCAACGGTCAAGGGGGAGCAAGCCTTTAGGGGGAGTTTTGTCCATCAAGGGATGATGGATGAATTTTTCTTCCAAAGAGGAAGAAATGGGGGATTGCCTCTCATTTAGTGATAAGGTTGTATCACTAAGAAGAATGAAGGCATCCTAGATGATTTTGGACCAAGGGAGTGAATGTAAGATCTCATTGGGAGATGAAACATTGAAAATCTTGGTAGGATTGTTGATGTATGCGAAAGGGGGAGAAGTGAAGATTTAAGTTAGGAAAATCGTCATTATGCTTTGGCATAAGAAAAGGCATAGTTGGGCTTATTGGTTAGTCTGACTTAAAGGTATTGTCAAATATCAAAAAGGGAAGATTATTAGTGCAATAAGCCCCGAGTCAATGTTGACCAGCCTCGACTGGGAATCGAGTAGTGTTTCGATGTTTGTCAATACGATTGGATATGGTTTGACCTTATGTTGTTCATATGACTAGCGGATGATTAGGATATCCAAAGTCATATGGGGAAGATTATTTGAGGGAGAGTATTAGAGCAATCAAACCTCAGGTCAAAGTTACCATACTCGAGTAAGACTCGAGGGGAAGTATAAGTTTGGATACTTGGCATAGAAAGTCTAAGAATGGTCTTGGCATGGAAAGTCCAAGCATGGTCTTGGCATGGAAAGTCCAAGTGTGGATACTTGGCAATGGAGAAGTCCAAGTTTGGAAACTTGGCAAGGGAAAGTCCAAGAATGGTCTTAGCATGGAAAGTTCAAGTTTGAAGTCTTGGTAAGGAAAGTCCAAGTTTTAAGTCTTGGACACATAAGTCTAAGTGTGTAGCCTTGGCAGTGAAAATCCAAGTATTGAGGCTTGGCAATGGGAAAGTCCAAGGGTGTAGTATTTGCAGCATAAATCCAAGCATGTGGTATTAGCGATGTAAGTCCAAGTGGATCTTGGCAAGGAAGTCTAAGGGTGAGGTTTTTGACAGTGTAAAGTCCAAGAATGTAGTCTTGGCGGCATAAGTCCAAATGAACCTTGGCAAAGGAGACCTGGTTAGCATGAAATAGTCGATGGAAGCACCTAAACGCTAACGCGAAGGGTGAAGGAGTCATGGAGGACTTGGATAGACCCTGAGGGTATGAGGATGGTCGATCAAGTATGAGGGAATCATACTTGGGTTAAACCTCATGTTTGAGTTTTACCAATCGACTGGGATTATGGACCAGTCGATTGGCCAAGTGCACGACACTTGGGAGCCTAGTTTGACTCGAGCAGTCCATTGGGATTAAGATCAGTCGACTGGTCGTGTAGTCGACTAAAGTTCGACTGCTATCTTTGGCTCTGACAGTCGACTAGCCTTGAGAAGTCGATTGCTAGGGTTAAGAAGTCGACTGATCAAAAGTGGTCAAAGCATAGAATATCTGGTAATCGATTGGGCAATCAACTACTATCTTGGCAGTCGACTGCTAGTAAAGGAAGTCGACTGCTAGGGTATCCGTTGGAGTAATCCAACATGGATTAATCCGTTGTAAGACAATAGATAGGTGAGCAATCGACTAGTGTCTTTTGGCAGTCAGCTGCTAGGCAGAAATCTAGCCCGATGCAGATTATAAAAGGAGCTCGAATTGGAGGATTTCGCAATGGTTTTCTTATAGATTTTGAAGGGGAAGTGTTGATTCATTCTAGACCTTCACGAGGCTTCTCAAAGCAACCAAAAGTATTCAAGTGATCAAGCAATCTTGTAAAGTGTTCTTTGTATTTGTTTGTCTTGTATTGTAAAGATTTTGTATGAGATTTCTCTACCTCCGACGTGTTGTCGAGAAGGAGAGGAGGTTTAATAGAGTAGACACTAAAGCTCGGTCATGGAGTAGGAACTTAAGTTACGAACCACGTAAATTCTTTGTCTTGTGTTTGCGTGTTTGTTTGTCTCGTGTTTGTATTTATTTGTATTTGTTTCCAATGTCCACACGAACATTGTTGTAGAGACAAATGCAATTGAACGACGAAATCAAAAAATTGCTATTCACCCCCCCCCCCCCATCCTTACACTCAATTGGCTCAAAGGCTTAGAAACAAGTACTACATTGGATACCCACTCGGGAAACTGGATTTCCTTAATATGCCCTGCTCCCATCAGCTTCAAGACTTCCCCTGCAATGTCTTTGTCCTTCTTTGCCCCGAAGTGTCTCTTCATTTTCTTGATCAGACGAGCTCCTTTATTGATATTTAGATGGTGCTCGGCCATCTCAGAAGCAATCCCAATCAGATTATGCATGCCCCTTGCAAAAATATCAGCATTCCTCCTAAGACAGACCACTAGCTCTTCCTTGTCTCCTGGCTCCATCAAATTCATGATCTTGGTTGTCTTGTCTTCCCCAATATCAACAAGCTCTCTCTCTTTACAGATCCCCTTCCTCGGATCTTCCACCTCCAACACCTGCACCTCGAAGCCCCCGCAAGGGTCTGTTTCCTCAACTTCCTGATGCACTCGTTTATGTTCCTCCCCCACAGCATGCACATAGCAGCCTCGTACAGTCTTTTGATTGCCCATACTTCTCCCACCAGATCAATGACTGGGAACTTTAGCTTCTGATGTAGGGATGAAGGAACTTCCATAAAAGATACAAGACAAGAGCGACCCAAAATAACATTATAAGAAGATACAACATCCACTACTAGTGTGGATGCTCCCCCTAGTGATAAGGGCAAAACGACCAACCCAAAGGGTAGGACTGAATGTTCCACAAACCCGAATAGAGTCGTCATCACTTTCTCTAGTTGTACTTCTCCTAGCTGCATCTGAGTAAAAGCTTCCCGAAATAAATATGTTTACAGAGTTGCCCAAATCCACCAACACCCGACCCGCATCGTAGTTGGCAATGGTGGCTCGAATTATTGGTGCAATCAGCCCAGGTCACGATTGACCAGACTCGAGTTTGCCTCGAGTGGTATTTTGATGTTCGACAAAATGTATGACAATGTGATTGTCATGGGAAAGTCCAAGTCATGGGTACTTAGCATGGAAAGTTCAAGTCTTGAGTACTTGGCAATGGAAAGTCCAAGTCATGGGTACTTGGCATGGAAAGTCCAAGTGGGACACTTGGAAATGGGAAAGTCCAACATGGGTTGGCATGGAAAGCCCAAGCATGGGTCTTGGCAAGGGAAAGTCCAAGCTTGAGTCTTAGCAATTGAAAAGTCCAACATGGGTTGGCAGGGAAAGTCCAACGGTTGATATTGGCAGTGTAAAGTTCAAGCGGGAGTCTTGGGAGCATAAGTCCAATGGTTGGAGGCGTAAAGCCCAAGCGGTAGTCTTGGCTGCGTAATCTCAATGTACCTTGGCGGTGTAGACCAGCTTAGCATGACAATAGCCAATGGAAGCACCTGAAGGCTAACATATGGATGAACAAGTCATGGATGACTTGGAGGGATCCGATAGGTGTGAGGCTGACGGAGGTGGCTAGAAGGCTTAGGTCTAGGCTAAGGGTAGTCTAGCAAGTATGAGGGCATTATACTTGGGGATAAATCTCATGGTTGAGGTTATCAGTCGATTGGGGTTTTGGACCAGTCGATTGGTCAAGTGTTTTGACACTTGGCAGTTGAGTTGACTCTTGGCAGTCGACTATCGTGAGTCGACTAGAGTTCGACTGTGGTAAAAGGGTCAGCAGTTGACTGCCAACATTGGGCAATCGACTGATAGCTTGAGCAGTCGACTACCATGGATGGCAGTCGACTGTTGATCGAGGTTGCGAGAGCAAAATGCTCGATAGCCGACTGGTCAGTCAGCTACGGCCTCGGCAGTCGACTAATGGGTAATGGCAGTCGACTGCCAATGTATCCATTGGAACTTATCCAACGTGGATTGAGTCATTGTCTCATAACGACTACAGGAGCAGTCGACTGATGGTCGCAATTAGTCGACTTCTAAGCGGAATCCAGCCCGAGGTGAAGCTTTAAAAGAAGCTCGTGGAGGAGGATTTGGCAAGGTTTCATTGAGACGATTTGGAGGGGATTTGCTACTGCAATCTAGACCTTCAAGTCTCTTGTCAAGCAACCAAAGATCAAGCAATCCAAAGCTCTTTGTAAAGTTTTCTTTACTTGCATTTTAGTGTATTTGCTTGTATTTGTCTTATATTACTTTTGTAATCATTGTAAGAGGTTTCTCCGCCTCTACTTATTGTCGAGAAGGAGTGTTTGTGATTAGTGGTGGTGTTTGCATCGCTAGGGCTCATTCAAGACCAACCCGTGAGTAGGAACCCTAAGGTTCTGAACCACGTTATATCGCGTGTGTTTGTGATTGTGTTTGTGTCTTTGTTTTTGTTATTGCTATTATATACATTCCGCTGCGCATAACAAGTTTTTGTAGAAACGAACATGATCGAATTCCATCGATGAACGAAGACACGCTATTTACCCCCCCCCCCCTAGTGCTCATCGATGTTCCAACAAGTGGTATCAGAGCAAGGCCTCTCTTCATTTGGACTAACCGCTAAGGGAGCACGCTAGAGGGAAGAAGATGGAGTTTGAAGAAAAGTTCAGATGGGACATCAACACCCCAATTCCATATGCGTTCTATGGACAATAAGGCTTCAACCAATGGAAGGTAAGGATTGAAGACTTCGTGATGATGATGGACATCGAGGATTGGGCCACCTTGATGGAAAGATTCAAATTTCCAAGAGGGCCTAAGGGACGATTCCTCAAAATGAAAAGTGGACCGAGGAACAACTCCAAGAATTCGAGAGAAGTAATAAGGTAATAAAATTCTTGATTGATTTAATTTCTAACGATGTTGTATCCAAGTTAGGTAAATACAAGGATGCAAAGGAATTTTGGAGCGAATTGGCCAAGCTCCATGAAGAACCATCATCGGCTCAATCAGAGGAGGCCGAAGAAACAAGCTCATCCTCACAAGAAAGTGAGGAATCGGAAGTTAAAAAGGAGTCAACTTCCGAATCAGTGGAAGAGGAAGAAGTAGAGGAAGCATCCACCTCTAGGATTGAGGGGGAGGAGATTAGATCGTCGGAGCAAGGGCAAGAGCAAGAGGAAACTTCTACCTCTGGGAGAAGTGATGAACAAGCTCAAGAGGCCTCTACCACCACCCTAGGTAACTCAAGCAATTTCGTTAAGAATAAAGATCATATAATTTGTTTTGAGTGTAGGGAAGTCGAATACTACAAGAGCAAGTGTACGAAGAAGGTCAAGAAGGCCCAACCGGCACCAAAGGCCAAGGAACCCGGTGCCCCAACACATAAAAGCAAGGAGCACGTGGTGTGTTTCAAATGCAATCAAAAAGGGCATTATATGAGCCAATGCCCTAGTAGGAAGATAACCAAGGGCCAAGAAGGAGCATCACATGTAGGGGGAGCTAAGGCAAACCCTAAGGTAAACTTTAATTATGTTCCTTCCTTAATTAATAGGCAAAAGCATGCTAGGAATTTTCTTGCTATTGCTCATGAACAAAAGCATGCTAGAAATAGATTTTATTGCCTAGGTGAAAAATCATGTAATTTTAGAACCAAGGAGAAATTTGGGACTAATGTCCCTAAAACAATTCTACCTAGGGAGTCTATTAGGATGGTAGAAGATCACCTAGGCATTAACCCTAAGAAGGGTAGGAATATACCTAGGAGGAATCCTTCCCAAAGAATAAATGAAAAATCAAAATTAGAAATATTGGAACTAGAGAACCAAGCCTTGAGGTCGAGGCTTGAGAAATTAGAAAATACCCTTAAGAAAATGCAAAATCAAATGCAAGGGTTAAATGGTTAAGTTTTAGGATCTAGGAGTCAAAGTCAAAGGCCTAGGAAACAAGAATCATCCAAGGGCAAGCAAGGTTTGGGCCACAAACCTAATCCCAAGAAGACTTATCATAATGTTCCATTCGATTATAGAACTAGTACAAGGTTTAGGAAAACCAAGGTTACTAGGGAAGTTATCCCTAAGGGTAACTAAGGTGTGTGCCTAGTGGCTAGGGTTTCAAGAAAACCTAGGAAAGTCACTAAGAAGTGAAGGGAGTTGCTTCGGAGGCTCATTGGCTCTCATGTCCCCGGATTAAAATTTTCACTAATGAAAGAATTAATCTGGATGGGATGAGTTTCCTTAGCACAACCAATTCGTCGTCGTGCTAACAACTTGAGTGGTCGCTTGAACAAACTAGTTGTTCAAGCAACTCAACTCTTCTAGTTGGTTAGCCGCGGAAGAGACGACGGACGGATCGCCGGTTTTTGTGTTTGTCTTCGGGGTCCAAGATTACACAAAATATATACATATGCATAATTGTATAATCAACAATTAAAACAACATGCTCAGATCTGAAAATAAAGTTGTACCACTTTATACCTTACGATCTTCTACTGTATGTCCTATCCTCCTCGTGGACGACGTGTGGGCGAAGATCCTCCACGAGTAGAAGCCTTCTAGATTGCGTTCTTCTCTTCCTTGCCCGCTGCAAACAAAGAGAAGAACCAACAAAACCTTTCCTTTCTAGAACCGGCCACCAAGCAAAGGAGTTTGATGCAACCGCCGGCCAAGGAACGAGTGGATGAAGCACCGGCCACCAATGGAAGGAGAACCGCCGGCCACCTTGGAGAGATTGGAGGAGTGAACGCCGGCCACCAATGGAAGGAGAACCACCGGCCAAGGAATAAGAGAGTGGCCTAGAGGATGGGTGCCGGCCAAGTCTTGATGGAGGAAGATGGGCGCCGGCAACAATTTGATGGAAGAATATTGCCGCCCAAGCCCTAGCTCCCAAACCCTAGCCGCCCACCTTTAGAAGAGCCAAACCCTAACTCCAATTCGATTCCTTTTTCTGTCCAAGCCTAAGCCCTCTATTTATAGAATTGGGCTTAAGCCTCCTTTAATCTCCACCGTCGGATCTAGGGATTTAATCTCCACCGTCGGATCTAGGGTTTTATCCCAACCGTCGGATCTAGGGTTTCATCCCGACCGTCGGATCTAGGATTTCATCCCAACTGTCGGATCTAGGGTTTCATCCCAACCGTCGATTCTAGGGTTTCATCCTAACCATCGGATCTAGGGATTTAATCCCAACCGTTGGTTCTAGGGTTTCATCCTAACCATCAGATCTAGGGATTTAATCCCAACCGTTGGTTCTACGGTTTTGTTTTACATTCTTGGATCTAGACTTCACAAGGATTATATTAGGCTACGATAGGGACCATAAGGAGGAGTTGGATCTTGGCCACCCGATGGATCGGAACCACACTCACTTGATCCATCAATGATGTTCCATTCCACTAGAGGATCATCATTGAACTACCTCACCAACCCCCATAAATTAATATGGGCTCCATATATTATTTGTACATTCATCTCCCCGTGTTTAAGATATTGAATGTCCGTCAATTAATTGATTTACTGACCATCAATTAATTAACATCTAATTCCTCGAGTAGTACCACTCAACCTTATCATCATGTTGACTAAGTCAACCAGTTGGGTTTACATGATGAACCTTATGAGCTCCTCAAGGGGACATCATCAACCTAATATATAGGACACGGTTTCCTCCTATAATCAACGGCACACCATGTAAATAATATTATTTCCCAACTTACCGGGCATATTGATTTAATCCATCTAAATCTCACCCTCTGGTAAATCAAAGAAATAAATACTAAGTACATGTGCCCATTATTATATCGGGATTAAGAGCATGTACAACATAATATTCGAGGTTCGATTCAATTATGTAGTCAGCAATTAATTGAATCACCTCTATGTCGGTCCTACTCAATACACCTAAGTGTACTAGTGTAACTCTATGTTCAAGACAAAACAATACCAAGCTACACTACAACCATGCCAATGGTTTGTCCAAAACCATCTTGGTCGTGAGCCTCTACTTATATTTTACAAGGGACTGATAACATGATCTTCTGTGCCACACCAAGCACCATGTTATCTACAATGTAAAATATTAGACAATATGCACACATATATAATAAATATATAAAGTGCAAACAATGATCATGTGATTCTTATTTCAAAATAAAATGTTCATACAAAAAGAGCTAGGCTTTCAGTATACATTCCAACAAGAAGGTTACAAGGGGAGTTACTGTAGGGTTGTTCGGTGACCGCTAGAGGGGGTGAATAGCGATTTGTCATTGGATGGAGGAAATCAATTGTGCTTGCTACAAATGGATTAGTGCGCAGCGGAAATAAAGCGATAATAAAATACACACAAGCACAACACGCAATAAAATGTGGTTCAGAATCGAATGGTTCCTACTCCATGGATTAGGCTCTAAAAGCCCTAGCAATGCAAACACACACTACTAATCACAAATACTCCTTCTCGTAATAATCCGGAGGTGGAGAAACCTCGTACAAGTATTCTTACAACAATAAGAATGAAATACAAGAAATTATAAATGAAATACAGCAAGAGAAGTAAAGAACGCTTTATAAAAACTCTTTTGGATGCTTGCTTGTTGATTGCCTTGGACTAGCCTTGAAGACCCTGATTTGCAATAGCAAATCGCTCGAAATCATCCAAGAAAATTAGTGCCAAAACCTTCCCTTCGTGCTCCTTTTAAACCTGCAACTCGGGCTGATTTTTGCCTATTAGTCGACTGCTCGGGACCATCAGTCGACTGATGTCACTGTTGTCATGAGACAACGGCTCGATCCACACTGGAAAAATCTAACGGATAGACCATCAGTCGACTGATCATGCCCATCAGTCGACTGATGACTCAATCAGTCGAGTGGTTGACGTGATCACTCTACTGGAGAACTTTTTATGGCCAAAATCTCGACCATCAATCGACTGCAGCCCTTGGCAGTCAATTGCTGAGGCCATCAGTCGACTGCACAATGCTAGCAGTCGACTGCTAGGCCAACTTCCAGCAGTTGAACCCTAGTTGACTCCCACCAGTCAACTGTCATTCCTATCAGTTGACTGGTACACCTCAAACATGAGGTTTTAACCCAAGTATGGTGCCCCCATACTTGCTAGACCACCCGTAGCCTAGACCTAAGCCTTCTAGCCACCTCCATCAGCCTCGCGCCTATCGGATCCCTCCAAGTCATCCATGACTTGTTCATCCATACGCTAGCCTTCAGGTGCTTCCATCGGCTATTGTCATTCTAACGGTGTCTACATCGCCAAGGCACATTGGGCTTACGCTGCCAAGACTCCTGCTTGGACTTTATGCCGACAACCATTGGACTTATTCTGTCAAGACTCCACCCTTGGACTTTACGCTGCCAATATCACTCCTTGGACTTTTCAAATGCCAAGACTCAAGCTTGGACTTTCCCTTGCCAACCCATGTTGGACTTTCCATGCCAAGACCCATGCTTGGACTTTCCTTTGCCAACCCATGTTGGAATTTCCCTTGCCAAGACCCATGCTTGGACTTTACATGCCAAGTACTCAAGACTTGGACTTTCCCAATGCCATGTGTCCCACTTGGACTTTCCATGACAATGGTCAAACCATCATCAAACATCAAATACTAACCTGGGTCGATTGCGCCAGCAATCTCCCCAACACATGTCAGACATCAATGTCAAACATTAAAACACTACTCGAGTCAAACTTGAGTCTGGTTAATCGTGACCTGAGCCGATTGCACCAACAATCTCCCCCTTTTTTATGTTTGAAAAAAATACCCTTGAGTTAGGCCCCTAACTCAAATTCCCTTACCAATTATCCCAAATTGGTAATTCCATACATTCTCCCCCTTTTTGACATACATCAAAAAGGTTCACCCAAGGAGGTCAATGTCTCATATCCAATGAGATCTTACAATCTCCCACTTGGTCCAAAAAATACCTAGGATGCCTACCATCTTCCTATTGATAAGTCCCATATCACTCAAGAGAAGCAATCCTACAAACTCTCCCAATTTCCAAATTGGATATTTGAGATGCCCATTTTTCCCTCTCATGAGGAAAAATACCATCCATCATCCCATGATGGATACCTCCCCCTAAAGGCTTGCTCCCCCTTGACCATTATACCAACAATGTCCTTGGGAAGTCTCTAAGCCAATAAGAACTCTAAACCATCAAAATTAAGGTCCAAAGTTCAACATTGAACTTTCCTACACCTTAAATTGATATATCACCCTAACAACTCTCTTAATCCATATACAATGGATTTTCACCCTTTCCAATACTTCCCAAAGTATATCCTAGGGTTAGGAGTGGTTAGGGAACCTTACCATAGCTGAAAATGGGCTAAACATACCTTGTTTATATAAAATCAGCTCTGGTAGTCAACTTTATCGCATAACAAATAATCGTTAGGTTTATCACCAATCGCCAACAAGGGCAAATAATCGATAATCAAATTTCAAATTTCTGCTTATCAGAATCGAATTTTGAAAATTCATAAATAATTATACATAATTCAAAAAAATCATGAAATTTCATACGTATAATACTTATGAGCAATACAATGGGTGAAAAATATTTGAAAAATATTTTATCCATAAAATAGTGAAATTGATACAAAGTTAAAAAGTGAAGAAAAACTTTAATGTTTTAGCTCACTTTATATCAACTTCATCAATGGTGATTGCTATCAAAAGGTAGACTTCACCAAGGTTTTCTAAAATGATTTTAAAATGTTTTCTGAAAACCTATATTGGATCATATCCTTTGGCTTAATGTACATGACTTGAACATAAGCTTTCCCAATGATCCATCACTAATATAAGATGAGTTTAAGTTCATCTAGATGCAAAAACTATGCACCTTGAACTTAACTCATATCCTAGCATCTCACATGTATCTAGGGTGTATAAATACACATACATGTCAATGTAATGTGAGATGTGGGTTTTGTTCATCCTAATCTAGGGTTTCATGCATTTTCTAAGGCAACCCTACTGTTGGTGCAATCGGCCCAAGTCACGATTGATCGGACTCGAGTTTGACTCGAGTGATATTTTGATGTTTGACAATGTGAGCTGACATTGATGTTTGACATTAATGTCTGTTGATGTTTTGGGGAGATTGTTTATACAATCAATCGAGGTTATGTTTAACCGGACTCGAGTTTGACTCGAGGGAGACTTTGATGGTTGACAGAAGTTGACCATGTCATGGAAAGTCCATGTCTTGAGTACTTGGCATGTAAAGTCCAAGCATGAGTCTTGGCAAGGAAAAGTCCAAGCATGGGTCTTGGCATGGAAAGTCCAACATGGGTTGGCAAGGAAAGTCCAAGCTTGAGTCTTGGCATTTGAGAAGTCCAAGGGGTTTGATATTGGTGGCGTAAAGTCCAAGCTAGAGTCTTGGTAGCATAAGTCCAATGGTTGGCGGCGTAAAGTCCAAGCGGAGTCTTGGCGGCGTAAGTTCAATGTGCCTTGGCAGTGTAGACACCATTAGTATGACATAGCCGATGGAAGCACCAGAAGGCTAGCGCGATGGATGAACAAGTCATGGATGACTTGGAGGGATCCGAGAGGCGTGAGGCTGATGGAGGTGGCTAGAAGGCTTAGGTCTAGGCTAAGGGTGGTCTAGCAAGTATAGGAGAACCATACTTGGGCTAAAACCTCATGTTTAAGGTGTGTCACGATCCGTGTCATATGGCGCGATCCGGTGAGAGTCAACTAGGGTTTGATCAGGGGAACCGACCTAGCAATCAATCGCCGAGGAAGGCTGATCGACGGCAACGATCGATCGATAGTTTGATCACCGACCGGGTGCTCGGGTTTTGGAGCACAGAATGGAGTCTCACTCGATCGTTGTGGTCAGTAGTCTAGTGATGGCTTGATCAGTCGACTGATGGTCATAATCAGTCGACTGATGATGGATCTGTTGGATCTTTCCATCGTGGATCTAGCTATTGTCTCATGACAATAGTGGCATCAGTCAACTGATCAGCATTTTCTAGCACAGGTTGAAGCTTTAAATGGAGCTCGTGAAGGAGGAAGAAGCAATGGTTTCTTGAGGGCTTTTGGGGCGATTTGCTACTGCAAATCAGGGTCTCCAAGTGCAATCCAAGCTACCAAGTGATCAAGCATTCAAAGAGCAATTGTAAAGTAGTTTTCTTTACTTGCATTGTATTTCATTGTTGTAATTGCTTGTATCTATTTCTTATTGTTATAAGAATAGTTTGTAAGGGGTTTCTCCACCTCCGACTTGTGTCGAGAATGAGTAATTGTGATTAGTGATTGCATTGGCGTCGCTAGAGCTCTTTAGAGCTCGATCCGTGAAGTAGGAACCGTTCGGTTCCGAATCACGTTATATTCTTGTGTTCTTGTGTGATTGTTTATTTCGTTATTGTTATTATTATCTATATTGCGCTGCGCTAACGAAAATTATAGAAGAAGAAGCGAACATATTCCATCGATGCATAGCACGATGCTATTCACCCCCCCCCCTCTAGCTTTCCAACGATCCCCAACAAGTGGTATCAGAGCGAGACCGCTCTTTAAGGTTTAACAACTAAGGGAGCAGCTAGAGGGAACAAGATGGAATTCAAAGACAAGCTTGGATGGGACATTAACACTCCACCACCATATGACCGAGAAGATTTTCCAGCGTGGAGAGCAAGAATGGAGACATTCTTGATGATGGATATAGAGGATTGGTTCATCCTCGTAGAAGGCTTTAAACCTCCTAGGGATAAGAAGGGACAAGTCCTCAAGTTGAAGAAATGGACCCAAGAGCAACGGCAAAAATTCAAGACCAAAGCCAAGGTAACAAAACTTTTAGAAGATTTGATATCTAATGATGTTTTGTCTAGGCTAGGTAAATATCTTGACACCAAGGAGCTATGGGACAAGTTGGCCAAGTTTTATGAGAAGCCTCACTTGGCACAAGTAGAAGAAGAAAAATCTTCATCGGCTCAAGAAGAGCAAGAAGACGAGGAAGAATCATCATCATCCTCACAAAGAAGTGAGGGCTTGGAGGTTGAGAGATGATCAACATCCAAGAAGGAAGAGGAAGTAGAATCGGAGGAGACCTCCACCTCTAGGATTGAGGGGGAGGAGATTAGATCACCGGAGCAACACCAAGAAGAAGCTTCGACATCTGGTCAAGATGAAGAAGCTCAAAATCCGATTCTGGCCTCCATTGACTTAGGTAACTCAAACACCATAATTCAAAATAAAAATAAAATTATGTGTTTTGAGCGTAGGGAATTTAGGCACTACAAGAGTAAGTGCCCAAAGAAAGTCAAGAAGACTCCTCTGGCACCAAAACCTCAAGAAAAATCAAAGAATGTCGGTGCACCGACAATTAAAAGCAAGAAGGAAGTGATTTGCTTCAAATGCTGGCAATCGGGACACTACCGGAATTAATGCCCAAAGGGGGAGAAGAAGACTCAAAGGGGAGCTTGACAAGTAAGGGGAGCCTCTAAGGAAAACCCTAAGGTATATTGTAATGCTCCTTCTTTAGCTAAAAGTCAAAAGCATGCTTTTAATTCTCTTGCTATCTCTCATGAAAAGCATGTTAGAAATAACAAATATTTTTGTTTAGGAGCTAAAAGTGCCCACTTAGGAAATAAGGAGAAATTTGGGACTAATGTTCCTAGAAAAACCTTACCTAGGGAGTATATTAGGAAAATAGGAGAACACCTAGGTCTAAATCCCAAATGGACTAGGCATATGCCTAGAAAGGACAATGCCCAAAGACCAAATCAAAATTCAAAAATTGGGCAATTAGAATTAGAAAATCAAGCCTTGAGGTCAAGGCTTGAGAAATTAGAAAAGTCCCTCAAGAAGATGCAAAATCAATTTCAAGGGTCAAATAGTCAAAGTCAAGAGTCTAGGACCAAGAGTCAACACCTAGGGCCAAAGAGAGAAAAGTTAACCAAGGGCAAGAAGGGTTTGGGTCACAAACCTAAGCCTAAGGTGTCTTATCATAGCGTTCCATTTGATTATGGAACACAAACTAGGTCTAGAAAGACCAAGGTCAATAGGAAAGTCATCCCTAGAGTTGACCAAGGTATGTGCCTAGTGAATAGGGTTTCAAGGAAACCTAGGAAAGCCACTAAGAAGGTTGCAAGGGGAGTCACCCCTAGAGTCAACCTAGGCAAGACCCAAATGACCAAGGCTAACAAGCCTAGAAGGGTCATTAGGAAGGTATCTAGGGAGGTTATCCCTAAGGAATACCTAGTAAACCCTAGGAGCTCAAATAGGTTTTGGGTTCCTAAGAGTGTGATTGATTCACGCTAGATTGGTTTAGGTTGTGCCGACCTTGATTGGATGGGTAGTTAACTCAACCATGGTAAAGGTGGCACCTTAGAATATTTTTAAGGTTATTGATACCTTAGAAATAGAATTGATATTATGATCCTAAAAGATTTTAGGATGCGCCAATGTATTTTTGGGATTATGAAAAATCAATTGAATTGGCACAATTTAGGATTAGAAGTTATAGTGTGTCATTTTGGATTTTTGGCACACTAGGGAGAAAAGTGATAATATGGTAAAATATATTTAATTATATCAAATGGCAATTAACATTAAAATTTAGGTATTATTATACCTATATATTTTATTTGTCATGCTTTGTTTGCCATATAACATACCATGACATCATGTTTATTTTTATCATTTATATGTCATGATCATATTTAGGATTAAGGATTAAATGTCATGTGTTTTTAGATTTAATCATATGTCATGACATCATGATCATTGGTCATGCTTAATTATTGCTATCATTATGCCATGATCATTTCATGCATTTAAATTGATTGAAATTGATTTAAGGATAATGACATGACTTGGAGTCCCATTTATAAGGGAATCAAGTAGAGTTGCCTTAGAAAAATGCATGAAACCCAAGATTAGGGAGAACAAAACCCACATCTCACATTACATTGACATGTATGTGTATTTATACACCCTAGATACATGTGAGATGCTAGAATATGAGTTAAGTTCAAGGTGCATAGCTTTTGCATCTAGATGAACTAAAACTCATCTAATTTCATTTGTGGATCATTGGAAAAGCTTGTGTACAAGTCATGTACATTGAGCCCAAGGAATATAATCCAAAATAAGGTTTTGAAAACATTTTAAAATCCTTTTGAAAAACCTTGGTGAAGTCTATCTTTTGATAGCAATCACCATTGATGAGATTGATACAAAGTGAGCTAAAACTTTAAAGTTTTTATTCACTTTTGGATTTTGTATCAATTTCAATATTTTATGGGTAAAATAATTTTCTATCATTTTTCACCCATTGTATGTGTCATAAGTAGTATACGTATGAATTTTTGTGATTTTTCGATATACATATATTTATTTATAAATTTTTAAAATCCATTTCTGATAACTGAAATTCTAAAATTTTAGTTATCAGTCAACTGTCCTTGGTGGCAGTCGAATGATGAAGGTGGCAGTCGACTGATAGCTAAGAGAGTTGACTGTCAATGCTAATTTCGGAAAAACAAAGTTGTTTAGCCCGTGTTCAGCTATGGTAAAGGTCTCTAACTACTCCTAACCCTAGGATATGCTTTGGGAAGCATTAGAAATGGTGAAAATCCATTGGATATGGATTAGGAGAGTTGTTTAGGGTTTGTATCAAATTTAAGGTGTGGAGAGTTCATGTTTGAACTTTAAACCTTATTTTTGATGGTTTAGAGTTCCTATTGGCTTAGAGACTTCCCAAGGACATTATTGGTTCAATGGTCAAAGGGGAGCAAGCCTTTAGGGGGGAGGTATCCATCATGCGATGATGGATGATATTTTTCCTCATGAGGAGGGAAAATGGGATTTTGAGATACCCAATTTGAAAATTGGGAGAGTGTATAGGATTGTCTCTCTTGAGTGATATGGGACTTATCACTAGGAAGATAGTAGGCATCCTAGGTATTTTTGGACCAAGGGAGAGATTGTAAGATCTCATTGGGACATGAGACATTGACCTCCTTGGAGAGAACCTTTTTGATGTTAGTCAAAAAGGGGGAGAATTTATTTGGAAAATGACATCAATTGGGAAAATTGATGGGGATGATTGGTTTGAGTTAGATGGTCTAACTCAATGGTTTGTTTGGTTTTTGTCAAACATCAAAAAGGGGGAGATTGTTGGTGCAATCGGCCCAGGTCACGATTGACCAGACTCGAGTTTGACTCGAGTGATGTTTTGATGTTTGACAAAGTGAGCTGACATTGATGTTTGACATTAATGTCTGTTTATGTTTTGGGGAGATTGTTTATACAATCAACCCAGGTTATGTTTAACCAGACTCGAGTTTGACTCGAGGGAGACTTTGATGGTTGACTGGAGTTGACCATGTCATGGAAAGTCCAAGTCTTAAGTACTTGGCATGTAAAGTCCAAGCATGGGTCTTGGCATGGAAAGTCCAACATAGGTTGGCAAGGAAAGTCCAAGCTTGAGTCTTGGCATTTGAGAATTCCAAGGGGTTTGATATTGGCAGTGTAAAGTCCAAGCGGGAGTCTTGGCAGCATAAGTCCAATGGTTGGCAGCGTAAAGTCGAAGCGGAGTCTTGGCGGCGTAAGTCCAATGTGCCTTGGCAGTGTAGACACCGTTAGCATGACATAGCCGATGGAAGCACCTGAAGGCTAGCGCGATGGATGAACAAGTCATGGATGACTTGGAGGGATCCGAGAGGCATGAGGCTGATGAAGGTGGCTAGAAGGCTTAGGTCTTGGCTAAAGGTGGTCTAGCAAGTATGGGGGAACCATACTTGGGCTAAAACCTCATGTTTGAGGTGTGTCAGTCGACTGGTGAGAGTCAACTAAAGTTTGACTGCGGGAACTGGCCTAGCAGTCGACTGCCAAAGGAAGGCAGTCGACTGATAGTGTGATCAGTCGACTAGTGCTCGAGTTTTGGAGCACAGAATGGAGTCTCACTCAACCGCTGCGGTCAGCAATCGAGTGATGGCTTGATCAGTCGACTGATGGTCATAATCAGTCGATTGATGATGGATCCGTTGGATCTTTCCAGCGTGGATCTAGTCATTGTATCACGACAACAGTGGCATCAGCCGACTGATGGTCCCGAGCAGTCGACTGATCGGCGTTTTCCAGCACAGGTTGAAGCTTTAAATGGAGTTTGTGAAGGAGGAAGAAGCAATGGTTCCTTGAGGGCTTTTGGGGTGATTTGCTGATGCAAATCAGGGTCTCCAAGTGCAATCCAAGCTACCAAGCGATCAAGCATTCAAAGAGCAATTGTAAAGTAGTTTTCTTTACTTACATTGTATTTCATTATTGTAATTGCTTGTATCTATTTCTTATTATTGTAAGAATAGTTTGTAAGGGGTTTCTCCGCCTCCGACTTGTGTCGAGAAGGAGTAGTTGTGATTAGTGATTGCATTGGCGTCACTAGAGCTCTTTAGAGCTCGATCCGTGGAGTAGGAACCATTCGGTTCCGAACCACGTTATATTCTTGTGTTCTTGTGTGATTGTTTATTTCGTTATTGTTATTATTATCTATATTCCGCTGTGCTAATGAAAATTGTAGATGAACACGCGAACGTATTCCATCGACGCATAGCACGACGCTATTCACCCCCCCTCTAGCGTTCCAACGATCCCCAACACCTACTTGATTCCCTTAACCATGGGACTTCAAGTCATGTCATAGTCCTTAAATCAATTTTAATCAAATTAAATGCATGAATGATCATAGCATAAATGATGATATAAATAAACATAGCCAATGATCATGATGTCATGGCATATGATGGAATCTAAGCATACATGACATTAAAACCTAAATCCTAAGCATGATCATGACATATTATATAATAAAAATAAACATGATGTCATAATATGGTATATGGAAAATAAAGCATGGCAAATAAAATGTAAAGGTATACAAATACCTAAAGTTTGATATTAATTGCCATTTATCATTATTAAAATCATTTTTTCATATTATCACTAATCTCCCAAGTGTGCCAAAAACCCAAAATGCACACTATGACCTCTAAATCTAATTTGTGCCAATTTGATTGATTTTTCATAATCCCAAAAATATATTGGCACATCCTAAACACTCTTTAGGATTAAAATTCAAATCACATTTCCAAGGTATCTATAACCTTGAAAATGAACTAAAGTGACACCTTTACCATGGTTAGGTTAACTACCTATCCATTTAAAGTTGGCACACTTAAACCCATCTAGCATGAATCGATCACGCTCTTAGGAACCCAAAACCTATTTGAGCTCCTTGGGGTTTACTAGGTATTCCTTAGGGATGACTTCCCTAGATACTCTCCTAATGACCCTCCTAGGCTTAGAAGCCTTGGTCATCTTGGTCTTGCCTAGGTTAACTCTAGGGGTGACTCTCCTTGTAACCTTCTTAATGGCTTCCCTAGATTTCCTTGAAACCTTAGCCATTAAGCACCTACCTTGGTCAACCTTAGAGATGACTTCCTTATTGACCTTGGTTTTCCTAGACCTAATTTGAGTTCCATAATCAAATGTAATATTATGATAGGTCTTTTTGGGCTTAAGCTTGCCCTTGGATGGTTCTTGTCTCCTAGGTCTTTGACTTTGACTTCTAGACCCCAGGTTTTGACTATTTAACCCTTGCATTTGATTTTGTATATTTCTAAGGGTCTTTTCAAGTTTCTCAAGTCTTGACCTCAAGGCTTGGTTCTCTAACTCCAATTTCTTTAATTTGGTGGGCCCATTGTTTATTTGATCATTTTTTTCATTCCAAAGCATATGTCTAGAATTCTTTGGATTAAGGCCTAGATGATCTTCTATTTTCTTAATAGATTCCCTAGGTAAGGTTTTTCTTGGGACATTAGTCCCAAATTTCTCCTTATTTGTAATGTGGACATTCTTAGCCCCTAAACAATAAAATATATTTTTAGCATGCTCTTTATGATAAATAGCAAGATTATTCCTAGCATGCTTTTGCCTATTAATTAAGGAGCAAAATTAGAAGTTACCTTAGGGTTTGCCTTAGAGGCTCCCCCTACATGTGTAGCTCTCTTTTTAGTCTTCTTCTCCCCCTTTGGGCATTGACTCCGGTAATGACCCGGTTATCGACATTTGAAGCAAATCACTTGCTCCTTGCTTTTGATTATTGAGGCTCCGATCTCCTTGACCTTTGATACCGGTGGAGCCTTCTTAATCTTCTTTGGGCACTTACTCTTGTAATGCCCGACTTCTCTACACTCAAAGCAAATTATATGTTTTTTATTTAAACCTAAATTGCTTGAGTTACCTAGGTCAATGATGGCCGAATTTTGAGCTTCTTCATCTTGACCGGATGTTGAAGGCTCTTCTTCTTGCTCCGGGATGGAGGATGATCTCTCCTCCCCCTCAATCCTAGAGGTGGAGGCTTCTTCCACTTTTTCTTCCTCTTCCGATCCGGATGTTGATTCCCGATCAATCTCTGAATCATCAAGCTCTTGGGATGAAGATGTGCTTGCTTCTTCTTGAGCTTGAGAGGATGAGCACTCCTCTTCTTCTTGGATCGGTGATGGATTTTCATGAAGCTTGACCAAATTTCTCCAAAGCTCCTTGGCATCTATGTAATTACCTAACATACACACAATGTCGTTAGGAATCAAATCAACCAAGAATTTTATTACCTTTGTGTTTTTCTCGAATCTTTGGAGTTGTTCCTCACTCCATCTCTTCCTCTTGAGGAATCCTCCCTTTGGTCCTCTTGGACATTCAAATCCTTCCATCAAAATGGACCATTCTTCAAAATCCCTCATCATGATGAAGTCTTCAATTCTTCTCTTCCATGAATTGAAGCCTTCTCATCTATAGAGGGTATATGGGACCGGTGTGTTGATGTCACATCCTAGTTGTTCTTCAAACTCCATCCTCTTCCTCTAGCGGTGCTCTCTTGGTTGTTAGTCCAAATGAAGAGCAACCTCACTCTGATACCAATTGTAGAGTCATTTAGTGACCGCTAGAGGGGGGTGAATAGCGATTTGTCATTGAATGGAGGAAATCGATCATGCTTGATACAAATGGATTAGTGCGCAGCGGAAATAAATCGATAATAAAATACACACAAGCACAACACGCAATATAATGTGGTTCGGAACCGAATGGTTCCTACTCCATGGATTGGGCTCTAAAAGCCCTAGCAATGCAAACACGCTACTAATCACAAATACTCCTTCTTGAAACAATTCGGAGGTGGAGAAACCTCGTACAAGTATTCTTACAACAATAAGAATGAAATACAACAAGAGAAGTAAAGAACGCTTTACAAAAACTCTTTTGGATGCTTGCTTGTTGATTGCCTTGGACTAGCCTTGAAGACCCTAATTTGCAACAGTAAATCGCTCCAAATCATCCAATAAAATCGGTGCCAAAACCTTCCCTTCGTGCTCCTTTTAAACCTGCAACTTGGGCTAATTTTTGCCTATCAGTCGACTGCTCGGGACCATCAGTCGACTAATGCCACTATTGTCATGAGACAACAGCTCAATCCACACTAGAAAAATCCAACGGATAGACCATCAGTCGACTAATCATGTCCATCAGTCGACTGATGGCTCCATCAGTCGAGTGGTCGACTTGATCACTTGACTGGAGAACTTTCTGTGGATGAAATCCCGACTATCAGTCGACTGTAGCCCTTGGCAGTCGACTGCTGAGGCCATCAGTCGACTGCCCAATGCTGGTAGTCGACTACTAGGCCAACTTCTAGCTGTCGAACCCTAGTTAACTCCCACCAGTCAACTGTCATTCCTATCAGTTGACTGGTACACCTTAAACATGAGGTTTTAACCCAAGTATGGTGCCCCTATACTTGCTAGACCACCCGTAGCCTAGACCTAAGCCTTCTAGCCACCTCCGTCAGCCTCGTGCCTATCGGATCCCTCCAAGTCATCCATGACTTGTTCATCCATACGCTAGTCTTTAGGTGCTTCCATCGGCTATTGTCATGCTAATGGTGTCTACACCACCAAGGCACATTGGTCTTACGCTGCCAAGACTCCCACTTGGACTTTACGCCATCAACCATTGGACTTATGCTGCCAAGACTCCACCCTTGGACTTTACACCGCCAATATCACTCCTTGGACTTTCCAAATGCCAAGACTCAAGCTTGGACTTTCCCTTGCCAACCCATGTTGGACTTTCCATGCCAAGACCCATGCTTGGACTTTCCTTTGCCAACCCATGTTGGACTTTCCCTTGTCAAGACCCATGCTTGGACTTTACATGCCAAGTACTCAAGACTTGGACTTTCCCAATGCCAAGTGTCCCACTTGGACTTTCCATGACAATGGTCAAACTATCGTCAAACATCAAATACTAACCTGAGTCGATTGCGCCAGCAATCTCCCCAACACATGTCAGACATCAATGTCAGACATCCATGTCAAACATCAAAACAGTACTCGAGTTAAACTCGTGTATGGTCAATCGTGACCTAGGCCGATTGCACCAACAGTTACCCCTAGAGTTAACCTAGGCAAGACCCAAATGACCAAGGCTTCTAAGCCTAGGAGGGTATCTAGGGAAGTTATCCCTAAGGAATACCTAGTAAACCCAAGGAGCTCCAATAGGTATTGGGTTCCTAGGAGCGTGATCGATTCACGCTAAATGGGTTAGGTTGTGCCAACTTTAAATGAATGGGTAGTTAACCTAACCATGGTAAAGGTGGCACATTAGGTCATTTTTAAGGTTATGAGTACCTTGGAAGTAAGTTTGATCTTAATCCTAAAGGATTTTAGGATGTGCCAATATCATTTAAGAAGTTTGAAAAACTAATCAAATTGGCACAAGTTAGGTCTTAGAGTCAAGGTGTGCCATTTTGGATTTTTGGCACACTTGGGGGATAAGTGGTAATATGGAAAAAATGAATTTAATCCTAACAAATGGTAACTAATATTAAAATTTAGGTATTCTTATGTCTTATATTTTATTTTCTAGACCTTGTTTGTCATTACCATGTCATGACATCATATTTCCTTTTTATCATATAAATGTCATGATACCTTAGGTCTATCTTTTTATGTCATGTGTATTTAGATTTAATCATATGCCATGACATTATGATTATTGGCCATGCTTATTTATGTTATCTTTTATGTCATAATCATCATTCGTGCATTAATAAAATTGATTTAAGGACTATGGCATGACTTGAAGTCCCATGTATAAGGGAATCAAGTAGTGTTGCCTAGAAAATGCATAAGACATTAGTATAGGTATAACCACTGGCATTCAACTGCCTAGTATAGGTATAACTCACATCTCACATTACATTGATATGTGTGTGTATTGATACACCCTGATACATGTGAGATTCTAGGAAATGAGTTAAGTTCAAGGTGCATAGTTTTTGCATCTAGATGAACTCAAACTCACCTTATACCATGGGTGGATCATGCAAAAAGCTAATGTGCAAGTCATGTGCATTGAGCCCATTGATCATGATCCAATATAGGTTTTCATAAACTTTTTAAAACTATTTTAGAAAACCTTGGTGAAGTCTATCTTTTGATAGCAATCACCATTGATGGAGTTGATACAAAGTAGGGTCAAAACATTGAACTTTTCAATGGTTTTGAACTTTGTGTCAATATCATTATTTAATAGGTAATTTAATTTTCAAATATTTTTCACTCATAATGTTTGACATAAGTATTATACATATGAATTTTCGTGATTTTTTGATTTATGTATAATTACATATGATTTTTCGAATTCCATTTCTGAAAACTGAATTTCTGCATTTTCATAAATCAGTCGGCTGCCGCTTATGGCAGTCGATTGGCGTCAATGGTAGTCGACTGTTGGCTTTAAGAGTCGACTGCCAGGCCTGATTTCGAGTAAACAAGATTTGTTTAGCCTGATTTCAGCTATGTTAGGCTACCCTAACTGCTCCTAACCCTAGGATATGCTTTAGAAAGCATTGGAAAGGATGAAAATCCATTAGATAAGGATTAGGAGAATTGTTTAGGGTGTGTATCGAATTTTAAGGGAGGTGAAAGTATAGTGTTGAATCTTTGCCCTTAATTTCAATTGGTTAGTGTTCCTATAGGTTTAGAGACTCTCCGAGGACATTATTGGTGCAAAGTGTAGGGGATCAATACGGCCGGCTAGAGGGGGGTGAATAGCCCTCGTATGATGG
Organism: Wurfbainia villosa; assembly: GCA_025175895.1. Classification (NCBI taxonomy): domain Eukaryota; kingdom Viridiplantae; phylum Streptophyta; class Magnoliopsida; order Zingiberales; family Zingiberaceae; genus Wurfbainia; species Wurfbainia villosa. Next base: position 41,724,993 of record CM046008.1, on the reverse strand, counting down.
ATGTCGTAATTCGTTCGTTCTTTTGCTCGTCTACACAATCGTTAGCACAAGCGGAAGCATAAACAATAAAGACAAAGCAATAAATGAAAACACAAACGCTAACAAGAAGATGTAACGTGGTTCACGGCTACGCCGCTAATCCACGGTCCGATTCGTCCAAGGTGAATCACTCCTCCAAAGTCAATCACTATTGGTCTCTCCTTTGCACCAAGCTAGGTGGAGGTAACCTTTACAATCAAAATCACTCTTCTTACAATAAGAATGGAGTAAAAACAAGTAAGAAGAGTTTAGAGCTTGTGGGGCACTAGGAAGATCACTTGGAGCATAAGCATTAACCTCTCAAAGGCTTACACCCTCTCTTTTTATAGAGAGGGCTGATTTCTTCCCGTTGGCCGCCACCAGTCGACTGCTGCCCTTGGCAGTCGACTGTCGTCACTACAACGGCCTCCGAACACGTCAGATCCCGATCGTTGTAGTCCAACGGAACTCTTGGCAGTCGACTGCTGCCTCCGTAGTCGACTGCCCAGTCGGCTCTGGCGCGTTCAGGCCCGCGATATCCTCGGCGATCAAATAATCATTCCATGGCGTCATGATCACGGGCATAAACCATCATCGGATACCAATCGAACTCACTGCCATGACAAATGGCCAAGTTTCACCTAAGAGCTACCCTCCCGGGTTACAATCGCCACTCATCTCTCGAGTCCTCGCCTTGAAGTTCTCTTCATTCTCGCCACGTCCTCGGCAAAGATCAGCGCGGCTCTACAATGCTCCTTCGCGTCTCTTGCCTCGAAGTCTACTTCCTCTAGCTTCACTCCAAGCTTCTCGTCCGGCGGTCCCTCGGATGCTCCAAGCGCACGGCTTCCGCAAAGCTATCCTTCACCGACTCAAGGCACGAGTCATGAGATGTGAAACTCGCCACGGCTCCATGTGCGAATTACTAAGTCCTGCACGACTTCAACGCACATATCAAATCAACATAACACACTAAATTAAACCCTTTGCCACACCATCAAAACCATATTACGGCAAGAGATTGCCCTAACAATCTCCCCCTTTTTGATGTGTGGCAATCCGTTTAAGTTAGGTAAAAATATTTGATATAAATTCTAAGGTAAGAAAGCATGTAAAGATAAACATGATATAGCAACATGCAACTCCCCCTTAATCCATGAAACTCCCCATAAGAATGTTCTCCCCCTATCATAAGCATAATCATTTCTCCCCCTAAATATGTTCCCCTTTACTTAAACATACATTTCTCCCCCTTTGACACCATCAAAAAGATTAATCCTAATTTATAAACTCATGGCATCAAGTATAGTAGAAAGAGAAAACCAAAAACTTGATTAAAATCTGAAATCAGAAAATATTGGGCTGTTTTTTAGGTTATCACGATCACTATCAAGATGGCAATGACCCAATGGATTCCAAATTGATTTTACTAATTTGAAATGCATTAAAAATTCCAGAAAATTCAAAAAATCATGAAATTTTGGGAACACATTTCTTTTAAGTATATCTATCAGTGAAAAATACGTTTTCATGAAAAATCATTATATTTCCACGTATTTGCCAAAAATTCAAAAGCTTTAAAAAACTACTAGGTTTTTGATCATAAGAGTATCCATTTTAACACCTAGTCTTGCATCCAATTGTTTCAAAACATGAATACTTAGATTTTAGATTAAGAAATTGTTTTGAAAACATATGAAATATCCAACCATGATCTTTGGGCAATATGTCTATGAATTAAACATAAGCCTTCCCCATGATTGGTCTATTATTGTTATTTTGATACTTTAAATGACCATCTAAATGCCATAGACATTAGTGGACATTTGTATCATCCTAAGATCTCACTCATGCTAAGTTTTCAATCAAGGTAGCCTATGGTGAGTGTGAGATGTATCCTAGGGGGTATTTGTATATACTTAACCCTTGTATTCATGCAATTCTATCATGGTTAAGTATCAACCTAACAATCATCATGATCATAAAGGCATATGTCAATTAATTTTACATTATGATCATGAAATACATGTATTCATTGAATAATAATCATGCATTAGGTATTATATGATGATAATAAGCAAAGTATCACCTAAAGCATGATTCAACCCTATTTCTCATGATTACGTGCCAAATATTAAAATCATAAATCATGATTTCAAACATTCATAGCAATTACATTAATCATCATGATTTAAGCATTATTATCTATTTATGGGCACGTTATCATCACCCAACACTATTCTAAAAATGTTGTCCCGCCATCCTAAGTCAACCAAAATATGATATAGGTCAATTGCATATGGTTGACTACCCTAGGGGTTATCCTAACCCTTAAGGATGGATTTTGGAACCCAAAATAAGTTCTTTCCTATTGGGTTCACTAAGTATTCCTTGGGGATCCATTTCCTAGCTATTACTTTCTTCTTATCTTGTCCCCTAGCTATTAGGCATTTGTGGGCCTTCTCATTTTTCTTTTCCTTGTAGCCTAGGCCCTTTTTGTTGAAGCTAGCTCTTTGGCTCCCTAAGATCATGTTCAATGTGTTGGAGCCAATTGTGAATTTTTCTAGGGCTTTTGTCAAATAATCTACCTTTTCCCTTAAAGCCCTATTTTGATTTATACATGCATCACTAACATCTAATGGCACATAAAGGTCATGTGAGCATGCATCATTTAAGCTAGAAGAAATATTATCATTTAAGCATGCATTTTCTAGCTTATTTTCTAATGCCTTAATTTGATTAAGCATGCTTTTATTTTTCTTTTTCATTCCAAATAAGTCCTTAGTTAAACTAGAAATTATGGAAACTATTTTCTTAGGAGAGGCTTTCGTTACCATAGTTTCCATATCCTCTTCTTCTTCTTCGGATGAGGAGGATGTAGAAGCTCCCCCTTCACTTGAGCTCTCTCCTCTTGAGCTTGATTCTTCATTTTCGGATGAAGAACAATCCAAGTCATCAAAGGCCATCAAGGCCAAATTGGTGACAAAGGCATTCTCCTCATCCGATGATGATAAGGAGGATGAGGATGGGTCATCCCAAGTCCTTGCCTTTAGAGCTTTGGTCTTCCCCTTCTCTTTTGTCTTCTTCTCCTCTTCCTTCTTTTTCTTGCTCCCCTTTTTCTTCTTCTTTTCTTCTTTCTTTTTCCTCTCTTCCTTGCTCTTGTTTAAGAGAGGACAATTGTCCCTTATGTGCCCCTCTCCTTGGCAATTGTAGCATATGACCTTCCCCCTTGGTCTTCTATTCCTATCATGAGATTTATCAAATCTAAAATTCTTAAATGCATGTCTTACCTTCCTTACCATATAGGCTTCTTCGGTGCTATCCATGGAGGAGGAGGAAGACTCTTCGTCATCGGAGGAGGAGGGGATTTCCATCTTCTTCTTCCCCTTGTTCGCTATCAAAGCTACTCCTCTTGAGGGTTGAATTCTAGGCTCTTCTTGTATTCCTTCAAGCCTAGTTTCATGGAGCTCCATTGTTGAGAAAAATTCCTCCAAGGTACTTACTTCCAAGTTCTTGGAGATGTAAAACGAATCCACCATGGAGCTCCATCTTGAGGACCGGGGAAAGGCATCTATGGCCTTCATTACCATATCCCAGTTGGAGAGATTTTCTCCTACACTTGTTAGCCCAATTAATATTTCTTTAAATCTAGAATGTAGGGAAGTTACCTTTTCTCCCTTTTCTAATTTGATGTTTGAGAGTTGGGAGCGAAGGAGGTCTCTCCTAGCTAGCTTGGCCTCGGATGTGCCTTCATGGAGTTCTACAAGCTTTTCCCACATCTCTTTGGCGCTAGCACATTCTCCGATCCGGTTGATCTCTTGTTGAGGGAGCACATTGAGAAGATGATGTTTTGCCTTTGAGTTTGCAAGGTGCTCCTCTCTTTGCTTCTTAGTCCAACGTGATTTTTCAATTGGTTCACCCCTTTCATCCCTAGGCAACTCGAAACCATTTTCCATTATAAGCATAATATCAAAATCGGTCTCGAAGAATACCTCCATTCTCTTTTCCCACCAAGAGAATTCGCCGTCGAACTTCGGAGGATGGATGTTGGAGCCGGCCATTTCGAAAATTTGCTTGTTGTGGCGGTTAGTCCTCGACAAGCTTTCCTTGGCTCTGATACCACTTGTAGGGGATTGATACGGCCGGCTAGAGGGGGGTGAATAGCCCTCGTACGATGGATGTCGTAATTCGTTCGTTCTTTTGCTCGTCTACACAATCGTTAGCGCAAGCGGAAGCATAAACAATAAAGACAAAGCAATAAATGAAAACACAAACACTAACAAGAAGATGTAACATGGTTCACGGCTACGCCGCTAATCCACGGTCCGATTCGTCCAAGGTGAATCACTCCTCCAAAGCCAATCACTATTGGTCTCTCCTTTGCACCAAGCTAGGTGGAGGTAACCTTTACAATCAAGATCACTCTTCTTACAATAAGAATGGAGTAAAAACAAGTAAGAAGAGTTTAGATCTTGTGGGGCACTAGGAAGATCACTTGGAGCATAAGCATTAACCTCTCAAAGGCTTACACCCTCTCTTTTTATAGAGAGGGCTGATTTCTTCCCGTTGGCCGCCACCAGTCGACTGCTGCCCTTGGCAGTCGACTGCCGTCACTACAACGGCCTCCGAACACGTCGGATCCTAACCGTTGTAGTCCAATGGAACTCTTGGCGATCGATGGACTCACCCCGATCGTCGCCCGTAGTTGATCGCCACGGCTACGAAGCGTTCTCGCGTTCGCTGAGATATCCTCCGAAGTCGATCACATTCCATGGCTGACTCACCGGGCATAAACCCATCACCGGATACCAGAACTCACTGAAGCTGAGCCATGACATGGCAATGACCGTGTCGGGAAAACCCATCTGACACTTGGCCAAATGGACAAGTTTCACCTAAGAGCTACCCCTCCCCGGGTTACAATCGCTCACTCTCATCTCTCGGAGTCCCTCGCCTTCGAAGTTCTCTTCGTTCTCGGCTACGTCCCTCGGCAGCATCAGGCGCACGACTCTGCAATGCTCCTTCGCGTCTCTTGCCTCGAAGTCTACTTCCTCCGGCTTCACTCCAAGCTTCTCGTCCGGCGGTCCCTCGGATGCTCCAAGTGCACGACTTCCGCAAAGCTATCCTTCACCGACTCAAGGCACGAGTCATGAGATGTGAAACTCGCCACGGCTCCATGTGCGAATTACTAAGTCCTGCACGACTTCAACGCACATATCAAATCAACATAACACACTAACTTAAACCCTTTGCCACACCATCAAAACCATATTACGGCAAGAGATTGCCCTAACACAAAGGTCAAGGGGGAGCAAGCCTTTAGGGGGAGATTATCCATCATAGGATGATGGATGTGTTCTTCCTCATGAGGGGGAGAATTTTTGAGTTTTTGGAGAGTTTGAGGATTGCCTCTCTTTAGTGATATGGGACTTATCACTAGGAAAAGTGAAGGCATCCTAGATGTTTTTGGACTAAGGGAGAGATTGTAAGATCTCATTGGGATATGAGACATTAACACCCTTGAGGAAAACCTTTTTGATGTATGTCAAAAAGGGGGAGAATTGATGGGAGAATTTGAGAATTACCAATTTGGGAGACATGGTAAGAAGATTTGAGTTAGGTGGCCTAACTCAAAGGTGTTTGTGGTTTTTTGTCAAACACCAAAAAGGGAGAGATTATTGGTGCAATCGGCCTAGGTCACGATTGACTAGACTCGAGTTTGACTCGTGTGGTATTTTGATATTTGAGAAAATGTATGACAATGTGATTATCATGGGTACTTGGCATGGAAAGTCCAAGTCTTGAGTACTTGGCAATGGAAAGTCCAAGTCATGGGAACTTGGCATGGAAAGTCCAAGTGGGACACTTAGCAATGGGAAAGTCCATCATGGGTAGGCATAAAAAGTTCAAGCATGGGTCTTGGCAAGGGAAAGTCTAAGCTTAAGTCTTGGCAATTGGAAAGTCCAACATGGGTTGGCAAGGGAAGTCCAAGGGTTGATATTGGCGGCGTAAAGTCCAAGCGGGAATCTTGGCAGCATAAGTCTAATGGTTGGCGATGTAAAGTCCAAGCAGTAGACTTGGCAGCGTAAGCCCAATGTGCCTTGGCGATGTAGACCATATAGCATGACAATAGTCGATGGAAGTACCTGAAGGTTAGCGTATGGATGAATAAGTCATGGATGAATTGGAGGGATCCGATAGGCATGAGGTTGACGGAGGTGGCTAGAAGGCTTAGGTATAGGCTAAGGATGGTCTAACAAGTATGAGGGAATCATACTTGGGGATAAACCTCATGATTGAGGTTATCAATCGACTAGGGCTTTGGACCAGTCGATTGGTCAAGTGTTTTGACACTTGGCAGCCGAGTTGACTCTTGGCAGTCGACTGGGATTATGACCAGTCGATTATCGTGAGTCAACTAGGGTTCGACTGCTGTAAAAGGTGTTGGTGCAGTAGGCACCTGAATCGAACCTGAGTTTTGATTATAGAAAATACACAAAGTTAAGTTCACTTTGTTATCTCACGAGCTGAATCAAGTGTGCAGAATTGCTAAGCTAAAGGTCAGCGACACCCAGAAGGAACCATGGTGGTCGGGCGACACCGAGAGGACTTCGGAGAGAGCCGAGGAACTCGGGTGAAGACCGGAAGCGAAGCTTTAAAGGTAAAGGTTGAGGTAAGCTCATGTGAGTGAGTATAAGTAAGGTCATGTCCTCCGTACGGGAACGTCCTTAGGCGTCGATCCGACCAAGACTTCCCATGGAAGGTCTAAGTCGAGATCGAATGGTAAATAGCCATCAAGCTTACTTATACTAACTGCATTTTCGAGCTAACTCTTCATTGGGTGAAACCTCGCCATCAGATCGATGGCTTGTATCAACTATCGCCTCCAGCAATGATCGATAGGGTTGATCACCGATCACGGGTCAAGGATCAGCCTCAAGGAGAGTCAAAGCTTATCACCATTTCTCAAGGGCTAGGTGGCATCACCTCATGAAACTTTTGGATCGATCGGATCGCTAGAGGGGGGGTGAATAGCGATAGAAATTTTTCTTTCGAATTCGTTTCAAGACAAATATACGCAGCGGAAAAATAAACAAAAATAAAAGACAATAGACACAAAGGTTTTACTTGGTTCGTAGCCAAAGGCTACTACTCCAAGGCCCGAGTGGTCCTTGACCACGTACGGAGGGCAATCTACTAAAAATCTCCTCCTCGTTGGAGGTAGGAGTTAGACGGATACACAAAATGGAAAAAGCTCAAGGTAGAGGGACACTTCCCCTCTCCTTGATATGATTTAAAGCTTGAAAAGAAGAACAACTTATAAACTGAATTATAATTCAAACTTTCATGCATTTACTTCAAAGGTTGGAGGTTGAAGCTCTAGTCGCTGCCTCCTAGCCGTCGAGGGATGTCGGAGAGTCAGAGCATATCGGAAGCACTTGGAAGCTTTTTAATTGATGAAAAACCCTAGGACAAGCCCTCCTTTTATAGCCTTTAAGCCCCTCATCAAATGGGTCTTCAACCAATAGGAATTGGGCACAAAAACCTCCTTGAAATGGGGTGATAAGCCTTGACTCCTCGAATCTGATCATTGACCATCAGTTGACTGATGGCCATCATCAGTCGATGGCAAGATCACGAGTGCCGACCTTTGGCAATGATTATTTGACGGCAAATGAGTCCTCCAAGCCGGCAATGATCGATGATGCTAGCTGCAGGGCAAAGTTAGCTCAAAGAAAACATTATTTCGACGGCCTTCAACCGTCCGATCTCGACCTGGACCATCGATGGGATGTCTCTGGTCGGATCTACACTTAAGATCATCCTCGTAAGGAGGATACGACCTCACTTACGCTCGCACACACGAGCTTACCTCGATACTTACGTGTTGCTTTTGCTTCCAGCCTTCCACTCGATTCCTTCGGCTCCCTCCGAAGTCACTCGAGTGTCGCCCAACCACTGCGGCTTCCTCCGGGTGTCGCTAGCCTTCAGCTCCAGCTATATCAATCTTCTGCACACTCGATTCAGCTCGTGAGATAACGATATGAGCTTAACTTTGTATCGTTTGCTATAATCAAAACCCAGGTTCGACTTAGGTGCCTACTACACCAACAATCTCCCCCTTTTTGATTTATGGCAAACCCACATACAAAGTTAAGAAAGACAAATTAAGTGCATTAAGTAAACTGAGTAAGAGATATGCATGAATGTGCAGGAGTATATAAAAACTCTTTTTCAAGTGCTCCCCCTTGAGGAATCCTCCCCCTTGACCGAGGGTGAGTACTTGAGAAAGAGTTTTAACTCTCCCCCTTGATATTTTCTACTAAAAAAGAATTAAGTAACCGAAATCACTTAATATTGGCCATAGGGTTTAAAATAAGTTAAGAAATAAAAAAAAATGATTTCTTAACCTTAGCCTTTACTTTCATTTTGTTAACAAATTAACTAAGAGTTAAGTAAATTACTTTTTGTATTGTTAACGAAAACAAGTTAACTAAATGTTAAGAATTCCCTTAACTTGTTTCGTTAACTTAAAGTTAAGTAAGTAAGCCTTGGCCATAAAAAATCCCTTAACTTTGGCCTTTTTCTCCCTTTTGCCAAAAGAGTGAGGGTGTGTGTGGAAAAAAAGTTTTAATTTTAAAGTCCAAGCATGTTCCATATTATTTCAAAAATAATATACTGAAAATAATTTCATCTATAAAATGTTCGACTCATATTTGGCTTGATTGATCTGAAAGATCAACCACCCCGGTCGTAGCCTGCTAGTATGTATGATTATACTCCGTGGTTCATAGCGATGCACTAGCTCTACATCTGGAACCAGGAGTAAGGTCCTAACATCTCACGCCCATCTACGTGGCTAAGTACAAAAACACATTAGTCCTATGTGTTGTGAGATGTACTGGCTCCTTAAATCTATAGGTGCATGATATCTAAGGTATGTCCTATGCTAGTTCCATGAAATTAAAGAAATAGTAGTAAGAACATATAATTTGCAAGTACCTATTCTATTACACATGCCCAATTTTCGCCTTAATAGACTAAATTCCGGGTAGGGTTTAGTAAATAGGTCCGCCAAGTTAGACTTCGATTCGACGTATTCGAGGTGTATGGCTCCGTTGGCCACATGTTCTCGAATGAAATGGTGTTTGACCTCTATATGTTTGGTCCTAGAGTGACATATCGGATTTTTTGTAAGATTAATTGAACTAATGTTATCTACGTGAAGTTTAGTATTCGTAAAGTCTAACTTAAAGTCGCGGAGAGTGTGCTTCATCCAAAGAAGTTGCGTGACACACTCACCCATCGCGATGTATTCGGCTTCGGTGGTAGATAAAGCAACACAGTGTTGCTTCCTACTGCACCAACTCACTAGACTCGAGCCGAGAAGTTGACAACAACCACTCGTACTCTTTCTATCGAGCTTACTACCGGCATAGTCCGAATCGGAGTAGCCGGTTAGTTCGAACTCGGTAGATCTAGGATACCAAATACCGACATTAAGTGTACCCTTAAGATATCTAAGGATACGCTTAACTAGGGTTAGGTGAGACTCCTTAGCACAGGTTTGAAACCTAGCGCACATACTTACTGCGAATAGAAGAAGTATAGGAGACTTCCTATTGCGCTCCTATAGTACTTTAAGTCAATGGACTTACTTTCTAGGTCTTCTCCTATGTTAACATTAATCGCCATTGGGGTGTTTATTATCTTAGCGTCTTGCATTCCAAATCTTTTAATTAACTCCTTAGTGTATTGTTGTTGATATAGGTATATACCATCCTTAGTTTGTTTAATTTGTAGACCTAAAAAGAAACTTAACTCGCCTACCAAGTTCATTTCGAACTCACTTTCCATGAGTGAAACGAACTCGTTTAGTAAGACTGAGTTAGAGGTTCCAAAAATTATATCGTCTACATAAATTTGAGCTATGAATATTTCTTTACCTAAGGTTTTTACGAAGAGAGTTGGGTCAACTAAGCCTTGGTTAAACCCTTTTGACTTAAGATGGATTGAAAGTCTCTCGTACCAAGCTCGAGGAGCTTGTTTAAGTCCATAGAGAGCTTTCTTAAGTTTTAGAACATGGTCAGGTTTATCTAGATTTTTGAATCCGGGGGGTTGGCTAACATAAACTTCTTCTTTAATGTATCCATTTAGGAATGCCGACTTAACATCCATTTGAAACAGCTTAAATCCTCGATGTGCGGCATAATCTAGCAACATTCGAATGGATTCGAGTCTAGCTATTGGGGAATAGGTTTCATCGTAATCTAAGCCTTCGACTTAACTAAACCCTTTGGCGACTAACCTAGCCTTGTTTCTAACTACTTCACCTTTATCATCAAGCTTATTTCGAAACACCCACCTTGTTCCAATTATCGTTTTGTCTTTAGGTGGTGGTACTAGTTCCCACACTTCATTCCTAGTGAATTGAGCTAGCTCTTCTTGCATTGCAATAATCCAATCGGGATCAAGAAGAGCTTGTTCAATTGATTTGGGTTCTATCTTTGAAATTAAGGAAATTTGACTAAGGTTCCTATAGGATGCTCTAGTTCGAACTCCTAGATTAGGATCTCCTATCACTTGATCGATAGGGTGGTTAGTCTGAATCCTAGATTGGGTTGGGTTTGTGTCACCTAATGCTTGATCAATTGAGTGACTTGGTTGAACACTAGTTTGACTCGGATCACTTGTCACTTGGTCGACAAGAGAAGTTGGTTGATGTGGATTAGACTCGATCTCAGGGTCGGAGACGAGTTTGGTATCAGTGGGCTCAACACTTGGGGTCATTAAGGGTTTTGTAGGTTCGGGTACTTCATCGAACACTACATTAATAGTCTCTTCGACTTTAAGGGTATCGTGGTTATATACCCTATAGGCCCTACTCGTGGTTGAGTATCCTAAGAAGATTCCGGTGGAGGTTTTGGATTTGAATTTCCCTAGGTGGTTCTTAGTGTTTAAGATATGTACTTTACATCCAAATACCCTAAAGTACTTGATGTTGGGTACTTTATTGTGATAAATCTCGTACGAGGTCTTAAGGTGCCTCTTTACCATAAGGATCCTATTCTGGACATAGCAAGCCGTGCTAACGTCTTCTGCCCAAAACCTATCAGGTAGGTCGTATTCGTTCAACATGGTCCTAGCGGCTTCTTGTAGAGTTCGGTTTTTCCGCTCCACTAGGCCATTTTGTTGAGGGGTCCTAGGGCAAGAGAATTCATGGTGGTATCCGTTTAGGTTACAGAAGTCGGCGAACCTTTGATTTTCGAATTCACCACCATGATCGCTTCTAAGTCTTTTAACCTTAAGGTTTTTTTGATTCTCGATTAGTTTGAATAGATTGATTAATTGATCTAGGGTATCATTTTTATGTTTGATGAACCTAACCCAGGTAAACTTGGAGTAGTCGTCAATTATGACTAAGCAATATTGACTTCTATTGAGTGACTTGGCTCCATGTGAATCGAATAGATCCATATGCAGGAGCTCAAGTACACTTGAGGTTCGTTCTTGGTTAGTTAACTTGTGTTGTGTCCTAGGTTGTTTTCCTTGTTGACAAGCATTACAGATTTTATTAACCAAATTGTTGAGGTTGGGTAAGCCTCTAACTAAGCCACTATGACTCATCTTGTGGACGAGTCTTGGGTGCGAGTGACCGAGTCGTCGGTGCCACAACCATGATTCCTCTTCCTGTGTCATAAGACATTTGGCTGAGGTTTTGATTAAGTTAATTGTATAAATGTTATTTGTCCTAGTTCCTTTGAATATTGTTTTAGCTGTTTTATTTGTTTTAATTACACATTCATTTTCTAAAAATACGACCTTATAGTTATTGTCACATAATTGGCTTACGCTAAGCAAGTTATATTCAAAATTTTCTACAAGTAATACATTTTTAATAACAAAATTCGAGTTAAGCTCGATATCACCTGATCCGATGATTTTGAGCTTGTCGTTATTCCCAAAGGCTACCGATCCTTGTCGTTTGAATCGAAGCTTTGTGAATTTGAGTTGATCCCCGGTCATGTGTCGGGAGCAACCGCTGTCCAACATCCATTGATCCTACACACAAGGTGGTTGGATTGGATGTTAGATTTTTTATATATTTTTTTTAAAAAATTGGTTGTAAGTTTTTAAACCTAGGTCATCTCACCTGTGTCTATATGATCAAGCATGTTATACTTATGTGTTTCTGTGAGATGACTTCCAATTAAGTTGATTGAGTGCATTTAGGTTCAAGTAATTTTAAGTTAGATTTGGATTTGACCCTAGGCTTGTCAAGTTTACCTTTTCAAGATCATGGCTTCCAGGTCATGGCGAGGCACAGGGGCCTTCTTTTATCGGATCATCGACCACTTCCTTAGACAAAGCTATTTTCAAGAAAATGATGACTTGACTCACCTAAGACTATTTCCTGGTCTAACTGGTTATTTTTGAAAAGAGGCTCCCCAAGGATCAATCTTTTCGAAGGATTTTAGTTGGTTATGTATGTGTTCTAAGTGAGTTCACAAGTTAAAAAAAAACAAAACAAAAAAAAAATTCTAAGCATGCAATTTCTAAGTTAAAGAACAAACATGTTTTGTACTGGCTCCCCCTAGACCGTTGAATCGGTTCGGTCTATCCACATAGTGGATTTGGTCCTTGGGAACCCAGTACGGGTTGGATCCTAGAGTTGAAATCAAAAAGTTCTTAGGGACCCATGCTTGGACATGTTTCCTATGTCGACTTACAATCGACATATACGACCTATTAGTCGTGTTTGAGTTAAACCCTAGTCCAGCCTTGTTGTACATGGCCCTTTGAGATCCAAGTAGGAGGTCAAGTCCTTTGGATCCCGAAGTGAACCTTTCCAACGTGTTCCTAAGATCTTCAACTTGACTTTTCAAGAGAGAGTTCTCAACTTCGAGCTTTTCAACTCGAGTTGAGTCCTTCTCTTGAACTCGACTAGTCGAAGAGGTTAGGGAGACCTCGTGTTTGAGGAGTTTAACCTCCTCAACAAGGGTCTCGACCTTGGACTCGGACTTAGCTAATTTCCTAGACAAAAACCTAACCATATTATGTAAAGTATTAAATAAAGTTCGACTCACTTTAAGGGTATCTTTTGAACCGGATGCGTATCTGTGGCTTGACTTGAAGGTAGCTTCGTAGTCCGAGTCATCCTCAGGTTCTGACTCAAGTTCAGGTTCGGTCTCCGTGTCTGACTCAATCGATTTCGCCATGAAGGCGTGGTCTTCGCCTTCTTCGGATGACGCTTCTTCCCATGTCGTGTTGAGGGCCTTCTTGTGCTTAGGTGCTTGGTGGTTGAGCTTGGGGCACTCGGACTTGATATGTCCAAACCTGTTACACTCATAACACCTAATATTAGAACTTTTAGGCTTACCTTGGTTGGGTCGAGTCGTGGTTCGCTTTCATCCCTTGGCTATCCTTCGAGCTAGATTCATTAGTTCGGCAGTCAACTCCGGGTCAACTTCTTCTTCGGACTCGTCTTCCTTCTCGGTTGGTGGTGGCTTGCTTGAGATTTTCTTCTTCTTTGAACCTGCAAACAAGGCTATACCCCTCTCGGGTTCCGAGTTGGACTGCTCATGTAATTCGAAATCAGAAAAGAGTTCATCTAACCTAATTTTAGAAAGATCCTTGGAGACTTTGTAGGCGTCGACCATGGATGCCCACAAGGTAGTCCTTGGAAAAGAGTTTAAAACATACCTTATAAGGTCGCGGTTTTCGACCTTTTGCCCGATTGCGTGTAGGTTGTTGACTATGTCTTGGACACGGGCGTGGAGTTGCGTCGCGGACTCGTGTTCCTGCATTTTTAGGTTATATAGTTTATTGAAAAGAAGATCACGCTTACATACCTTGGCTTCATCGGTCCCTTCGTGTAGCTCCACTAGTTTTGTCCAAAGATCTTTTGCGCTTATGAAGGGGCCGACGCGATTTAGCTCCTCCTTGGATAGGCCGCATTGGAGGATTTGTGTTGCCTTGGCGTCGGCTTCGACTTGTCATTTTGTCGCAATGGTCCATTGATCATAATCCAAGGAGTCACCCACTTCATTAGTCGGAAGTGTGAAACCCGTTTGGATTATGATCCACATCTCGATTTGGGTTTTGAGAAAGCATTCCATCCGACCCTTCCAATAACGGAAGTCATCTCCGTTGTAAAACGGAGGTCGGACGGTGCTAAAACCCTCGAGATGGGCCATTAGAACAAAAGACACAAATAGACGGAGATGAAGAAACTAACAATGACAAAAACACGAAAACAAGTACCAAGACTCGCGTCTTGGATTAGTAGTGCGGGAGAAAAACTTAACAAAGAAAAATAAAAAAAACAGAATTAAAAAAAAATAAATCTGTAAAAAAGGCTAGATTGGTGGTTTCACCAAATCTTAGCAACCCCCGGCTCTGATACCAATTGTTGGATCGATCGGATCGCTAGAGGGGGGGTGAATAGCGATAGAAATTTTTCTTTCGAATTCGTTTCAAGACAAATATACGCAGCGGAAAAATAAACAAAAATAAAAGACAATAGACACAAAGGTTTTACTTGGTTCGTAGCCGAAGGCTACTACTCCAAGGCCCTAGTGGTCCTTGACCACGTACGGAGGGCACCCATTAAAAATCTCCTCCTCGTTGGAGGTAGGAGTTAGACGGATACACAAAATGAAAAAAGCTCAAGGTAGAGGGACACTTCCCCTCTCCTTGATATGATTTAAAGCTTGAAAAGAAGAACAACTTATAAACTGAATTATAATTCAAACTTTTCGTTACCGACGACTTCAAAGGTTGGAGGTTGAAGCTCTAGTCATCGTCTCGGCAGCACTTCGTCGTAGGGATGTCGGAGAGTCGGAGCGTATCGGAAGCACTTGGAAGCTTTTTAATTGATGAAAAACCCTAGGACAAGCCCTCCTTTTATAGCCTTTAAGCCCCTCATCAAATGGGTCTTCAACCAATAGGAATTGGGCACAAAAACCTCCTTGAAATGGGGTGATAAGCCTTGACTCCTCGAATCTGATCATTAACCATCAGTCGACTGATGGCCATCATCACCGATCGATGGCAAGATCACGTGTCCGACCTTTGGCAATGATCGCTTGACGCAATGAGTCCTCCAAGCCGGGCAACTGATGCTAGCTGCAGGGCAAAGTTAGCTCAAAGAAAACATTATTTCGACGGCCTTCGACCGTCCGATCTCGACCTAGACCATCGATGGGATGTCTCTGGTCGGATCTACGCTTAAGATCATCCCCGTAAGGAGGATACAACCTCACTTACGCTCGCACACACGAGCTTACCTCGATACTTACGTGTTGCTTTTGCTTCCGGCCTTCCACTCGATTCCTTCGGCTCCCTCCGAAGTCACTCGAGTGTCGCCTGACCACCGCGGCTTCCTCCGGGTGTCGCTAGCCTTCAGCTCCAGCTATATCAATCTTCTGCACACTCGATTCAGCTCGTGAGATAACGATATGAGCTTAACTTTGTATCGTTTGCTATAATCAAAACCCATGTACATTACTCTTTTACTTGTGTTTTAAACGAATCGAAAAGTTTTCCGCTGCACATTACTCTTTTACTTGTGTTTTAAACGAATCGAAAAGTTTTCCTTGCGCTATTCACCCCCCCCTCCTCTAGCGCTCAAATCGATCCAACAATGGGTATCAGAGTCGAGGGCGCTATGATTTGGTAAACCCACCAATCTAGAAATTTTTACAGATTTTTTTCTGTTTATTTTTGTTTTACGAGTTTTTCTTTTCATTTAAATCCATTCTCCCGCACTACTAATCAAAGATGAAAGTCTTAGTACATTTCGATTGTTTTTGTTTTGCGAGGTACTTGTTTTCTTTCGTTTGTCTAAATGGCCCATCTCGAAGGGTTTAGCACCGTCCGACCTCCGTTTTACAACAGAGATGACTTACGTTATTGGAAGGGTCGGATGGAGTACTTCCTAAAAACTCAAATCGAAACCGGATTCACGCTTCCTACTAATGAAGTGGGTGAATCGTTGGATTATGATCAATGGACTAATGCCATGAAAAGACAAGTGGAAGTCGATGCCAAGGTGACCCAAATCCTTCAATGCGGCTTGTCCAAAGAGGAGTTAAACTGTGTCGGCCCCTTCATTAGCGTGAAAGATCTATGGACTAAACTCGTAGAGCTACATGAAGGAACCGACGACGCGAAGGTATGTAAACGCGACTTGCTTTTCAATAAGTTGTATAATACGAGTACGAGTCAGAGGTAGATCCCGAAATGGAAACCTAACTAGTAAATCTAGTTCGAAAGATGATCAAGATCCGGAAACAACCCGTCAATCAAGGTAAAACTAAATCTAAGTCTAATTCGAATTTAAGATGTTTTGAATGTAACAGGTTCGGGCACATCAAGTCGGAGTGTCCGAAACTAAAGAACAAAGCACCCAAGAAAGCGCTTAACGCTACTTGGGAAGAATCATCAGAGGAGGAAGACAACGATCTCATCTTCATGGCCAAGCCAACCGAGCCCAAGCAAGACTCCGAACCCGAGGAAGAGTCTGAGTACGAATCCGATGATGAGTTGCTATTCAAGACAAGCCACGATACACATCCGATTCAAAAGAGTCACTTAAGGTAAGTCGATCTTTTCTTAGCACTTTATACAATGCAATTAAATTCTTAACTAGAAAGTTAGCTAAGTCCGAGTCCAAGGTCAAGACCTTAGTTGAGGAGGTTAAACTCCTTAAACACAAGGTCTCCCTAACCTCTTCGACTAATCACGTTCAAGAGGAGGACTCAACTCGAGTTGAAAAGCTCGAAGTTAAGAACTCACTTTTGAAAAGTCAAGTCGAAGACCTTAGGCATACATTGGAAAGGTTCACTTTGGGATCCAAGGGACTTGACCTTTTACTTGGTGTTTTAAACCTAAGAGAGGTGATAGTGGCATCTCAAGTGTACACCTCCATGTGCAAGCCAAGCAAGCAGGTGGAGCAATACGTAACTGAACGAAGCACAAGCATGGGTCCCTAATACCATTTTGATTTCTCAAATAGGATCTAACAAGTACTGGATTCCCAAGGACCAAATCCACTATGTGGAAAGACCGAACCGATCAATGGTCTAGGGGGAGCTAGTACACAATTTGTTTGTACTATTACTTAGAATTTGCATGCTTAGGTCTTTTTTTTTTTTTTAGAACGGTTAGATAGGAACTATAACTTGTCAATTCTTGACAACATAGTACTAGAACGCAGCGAGATGATAGTACGCTAGGAAAGTGAAGTCTTGTGTGTTCGAGTTAGATAAGGTGTATCTAGCTCAGTGCACTCGACTAAGTGGAACTAGTTGAAGCTACCTCACCTTACCCTTCACTAGTTAGACCAGGAAGTGATCTTAGGTGAATCAAGTTACTATTTTTTGAACTTGGCTTTTTCTAAGGAAGTGGTCGTTGTTCCGATCAAAGAAGGTCTCTGTGCCTCGGCACGACCTGGAAGCCAATTTCTTGAAAAGGTGACTTGATGAGCTTAGGGTTAAATTCGAATCTAACCTAAGGTTGACTAGTTTCAATTCATTAAAATTAATCAACTAAAATTGAAGTCATCTCACAATAACACATAAGGATAACGTGTTTGATCATGTAGAAATGGGTGAGATGATCTAGGACTAATAATTTTCAACCAACCCTTAAATTCCAATATCCGATCCAACTACCTTGTGTGTAGGATCAATGGATGTTGGACAATGGGTGCTCCCGACATATGACCGGAGACCAACTTAAATTTTCGAAGCTTAGATTCAAACGACAAGGATCGGTAGCTTTCGGAAACAACGACAAGCTCAAAATCATCAGATCAGGTGATATTGAGCTAAATTCTAATTTCACAATTCATAATGTTTTATTAGTCGAAGATTTTCAATATAATTTACTTAGTGTAAGCCAATTGTGTGATAACAACTATAAGGTTATATTCTTAGAAAATGAATGCTTAATTAAAGCAAATGAAACCTCTAAAACAATACTTAAAGGAACTAGGAATAGCAATATCTACACAATTAATTTACCCAACTCCTCAACCAAGTGTCTTATGACACAGCAAAAGGAATCCTGGTTGTGGCACCGACGACTCGGTCACTCACACCCAAGACTCGTTCACAAGATGAGTCAGAGTGGATTAGTCAGAGGTTTGCCCAACCTTAACAACTTAGACAATAAAATTTGTAATGCTTGTCAGCATGGTAAACAATCTAGGACACAACATCAACTAACTAACCAAGAACGAACCAAAAGTGTGCTTGAGCTCATTCATTTGGATCTATTCGATTCTCATGGAACCAATCACTTAATGGGAGTCAATTTTGTTTAGTCATAATTGACAACTATTCTAGATTTACCTGGGTTAGGTTCCTTAAACACAAAAGTGATACCTTAGACCAACTCATCAACTTGTTTAAATTAATCAAAAACCAAAAGAACTTTAAAATTAAAAGACTTAGAAGCGATCATGGTGGTGAATTCGAAAATCACAGGTTCATAGATTTCTGTAACCTAAACGGATACCACCATGAATTCTCATGTCCTAGAACCCCACAACAAAATGGCCTAGCCGAGTAGAAAAATAGAACCCTAGGACCATATTGAACGAATACAACCTACCCGATAGGTTTTGGGCAGAAGTCGTTAGTAAGTCTTGTTATGTCCAAAATAGAATCCTAATGGTAAAGAGGCACCTTAGGACCTCATACGAAACCTACCATGACAAAGTACCTAACATCAAATACTTTAGGGTATTTGGGTGTAAGGTACATATCCTAAACACTAAAGACTACCTAGGAAAGTTCACATCCAAAACCTCCACCGGTATCTTCCTAGGATACTCAACTACAAGTAGAGCCTCGGCTCTGAGTGCCTTCCTCCCCATCGGATGAGTTTGTTTGCGGATCACAAGGTCAAATATGGTTATAGGGAATTATCAAGGAGCGTGTGCACTTCCCCATCAGAAGGCACATAACCCGAGATAATTACCTTGGTACCGAGTAATGGTGAACACTTAGATACAAATATAAGTATCCTCCCCATCGGAGTCACTGCTTTTATTTGTAGGGCCAAAGAGGAACCAACTTTTAATTTTACTTGTCAAAAAGTTAGGTTGACAAGATAGTAAAATTAATGGGTAAAATCTCCTCTTACAAATGTAGAATTCGTATACGTCCACACTATCATGGCATACGATATTCTCGATGTTTTGAGGTGTTGGTTGATTTTAAAATTTTATTGTTTGAGGAATCAATAATTTTTTGAAATCTAATGTTTTGATTTATGTGATTCTCAGGTTTTCTTTCAAATTGACTTTCAACCCACTTGTTGTGATACTGAAAGAGAACAAACTTACTGGACCCAACTATGTTGATTGGAAGAGGAATCTAGACATTGTCTTAACTGCTCAGGAATACAAATATGTACTCCTCGAAGAGTGCCCTCCTAAGCCTGCAGAAGATTCTGGGGAAAAGGAGAGAGAGAGTTATAAGAAGTGGGTAAAGGCCGATGAGATGGCGCGGTGTTACATTTTGGCATCTATGTCAAATGTACTGCAAAATCAGCATCAAGCCATGCCCATAGCTTATGACATGATGCTCAATCTTAAAGAGCTTTTTGGACACCAGAATCGGGCTGCGAGGCAAGAAGCCATGAGAAACTTGATGACGACCACTATGATCAAGGGAACACCCGTAAGGGATCATGTTCTCAAGATGATGGCTCATTTGAATGAGTTGGAGGTCCTTGGAGTTGAGATCGATGGGAAAACCCAAGTCGATATCATACTCCAGTCTCTACCTAGGAGTTTTGAGCAGTTTCTCCTAAACTACAACATGAACAAGAGGTTGTATTCATTGGCAGAGCTTCTAACAGAACTCCAGGCGGCAGAGGGGTTATTTTGTCAGAGTGCTCAGGCACATGCCATGGTGACCCAAAAGGCTTCTACTTCTAAGCCGAAAGGCAAGAAGAAGAAGAAACAAACTGGGGCGAAGACGGTGGGAGGTACTCAGGGAGGAGTGAAGAAGCCGAAAGGCAAGTGCTTCACTTGTAAGCAGACTGGACACTGGAAGAAGGACTGCCCCAACCACAAGCAGAACAAAGGTATATCTTTTGGTCTAGTAGTTGAAACATGTTTAGCAGTGTTATCTACTGGCACCTGGTGTGTAGATACGGGAGCCACTGATCATGTCTGCAATACTTTGCAGGGGTTCCAGGAAACCAGACGACTGGCTGAGGGGGAGATTACTGTGTACTTGGGCGATGCCACGAAGGTGGCGGCAGTTACAGTGGGAGACGTTCATTTATCTTTTGAGAAAAATAAAGTCTTGGTTCTTAAGAATTGCCTTTATGTACCCTTATTTAGAAAGAATTTAATTTCAGTTTCTAAATTATTTATGGATGGATATTCTATTTCTTTTAATGACAGAGTTGTTATAAAAAGGAATAGGGACATTATCTATCCGGGTGCATTGATAGGAAATTTGTACACACTTGAACCAAAAGCTCCCACAATGCATATTGAAATTAATAACTCATCCTCTAATTCCAATAAGAGAAAAGAACCTTCGAAGATGAACCAAACATATCTTTGGCATCTTAGGCTTGGTCACATTAACCTAAGCAGAATTCAAAGGTTGATAGCTGATGGACCTTTGGGTTCATTAGTGGTGGAGGATCTCCCAACCTGCGAATATTGCTTGGAGGGTAAGATGACCAAGAGGCCTTTTAAGCCCAAGGGGTGTAGAGCCAAAGATGTGTTAGAATTGGTTCATTCTGATTTGTGTGGTCCTATGTCTATCCAGGCTAGAGGTGGTTTTGAGTATTTCGTCTCTTTTATAGACGATTACTCAAGATATGGATACATTTACCTGATGCGCCGCAAGTCTGAATGCTTTGACAAGTTCAAAGAATTCAAGGCTGATGTGGAGAAACGTCAAGGTAAAAGTATCAAGACACTACGATCTGATCGTGGTGGTGAGTACCTCTTGGGAGAGTTTAGGAACTACTTATCAGAGGCTGGGATTCAATCCCAATTAACTGCACCTGGCACACCCTAGCAGAACAGTGTAGCAGAGCGAAGGAATAGCACTCTTATGGAGATGGTTAGATCGATGATGAGTTATTCTGAATTACCAGATTTGTTCTGAGGATATGCTCTAGATACGGCAGTGTACATTCTGAACTTGGTTCCATTTAAATCAGTGTCTTCTACTCCCACAGAATTGTGGACTGGGCGAAAGCCTAGTCTAAGACATATTCAGATATGGGAGTCGCAACATGTGAAGGCGATGGTAAGTTGGAACCTCGCATGTAAGCATGTTCAGCTATCCTAGAGGAACGAAGGGTGGTTTGTTTTATAGTCCTAGAGATCATAGGGTGATCATTAGCACGAACACCAAATTTCTAGAGGAAGACTATGTGATGAGCCACAAGCCCAAGAGTAAAATTGTTCTGGAGGAATTAAAAGAGGAAGTCACTTCTTTAGTACCACCAGTACAAGAGGATATACCACATGTCACTGCACCGCGTGTCATAGAGGATACACAGGTGATACCTCGTCGTAGTGGGAGGGTTGTGAGACAGCCTGATAGATTCACGTTCTTGGGAGAATCTTTTGATTTGGTCCCTGGTGAACATGAACCTGATCCCTGGACATATGATGAGGCAATCCAAGATAAAGATGCAGTATCTTGGCAAAGTGCAATGAATGCTGAGGTTGAATCTATGGATTCAAATTAGGTATTGGAGCTAGTAGAACCACCCGATGGTGTAAAAACTATTGGATGCAAGTTGATCTACAAGAGAAAGAGAAGAATAGATGGGAAGGTTGAGACCTTCAAAGCGAGGCTTGTTGCGAAGGGGTATACTCAGAAAGAGGGTATCGATTATGAGGAGTCCTTTTCGCCGGTAGTCATGCTTAAGTCTATCCGGATTCTCTTATGCATAGCAGCTCATATGGATTATGAGGTGTGGCAGATGGATGTCAAGACAGCTTTCCTTAATGGAAGTCTTGAGGAAAACATCTATATGAAGCAACCAGAGGGATTCATTACTAAAGGCAAAGAGTATCTTGTATGTAAGCCTAATCGATCCATTTATGGATTGAAGCAAGCTTCGAGATCTTGGAACATCCGCTTTGATGAGGTAATCCAGTCTTATGGATTTATTCAAAGTCCGAATGAGTCTTGTGTATACAAGAGATGTGACGGAAACGTAGTGGTATTTCTTGTACTATACGTAGATGACATTTTGTTGATTGGCAACAATATCAAGGAGTTATTAGATGTAAGGGTATGGTTGTCCAAATAGTTTGATATGAAGGACTTGGGAGAAGTGGGACACATCCTTGGGATCAAAGTTATAAGAGATCGCAGGAAAAAGATGTTGTGCTTATCCCAAGCTTCATACATAGACACGATTATGGATCATTTTAGCATGCAGAACTCCAAGAAGGGTTTTCTACCTTTCAGGCATGGAGTTCCTTTATCTAAGGAGATGTGTCCTAGATCATCTGAGGAGATAGAGGAGATGAAGGTGGTTCCTTATGCTTCGGCAATAGGAAGTCTCATGTATGCGATGCTATGTACGAGACCAGATATCTGCTTTGCCATGGGCATGGTCAGCAGATATCAGAGTAATCCAGGACAGGGACATTGGACTACGGTAAAGCATATATTGAAGTACCTGAGAAGGACTAGGGATTATATGCTGGTTTACCGGGCAGACCAATTACTCCCTGTGGGTTACACGGATTCCGACTTCCAATCTGATAGGGATAACAGTAAGTCTACCATAGGTTTTGTGTTTACTTTGGGAGGTAGAGCCATTGTATGGAGGAGTGTTAAGCAGAAATGCGTGGCGGACTCCACCATAGAAGCTGAGTATGTGGCAGTCTCTGAGACGGCCAAAGAAGTTGTGTGGCTCAGGAACTTCCTGATGGACTTGGATGTGATTCCTGGTTTGCCCAGAACTATCACAATTTATTGTGATAATAGTGGTGCAGTTGCAAACTTGAAGGAACCACGAACCCATAAGGCAAGTAAGCACATAGAGCGCAAGTACCACCTGATACGAGAAATCGTAAAGAGAGGAGAAGTTATTGTGGCCAAGATTGCATTGGAGGATAACCTGACATATCCTTTCACTAAGGCCCTTCCGGTGAGAGCTTTTGATAGGCATGTGGAGGGAATGGGAATCAGATGTATGGCAGTTTGAGAACAACATAGTCTTTTAGTATAAGTGGGAGATTGTAGGGATGTATACTGAAAAGTCTATCTTTTGTATGAACATCTTTATTTTGAAATAAGAATCACATGATCATTGTTTGCATATTTTTATGGTTATGCATATTGTCTAATACTTTACATTGTAGATAACATGGTGTGTGGTGTCACACGGGAGATCATGTTATCGGCTCCTTGAAAAGTATAAGTAAAGTCTCACAACCGAGATGGCTTTGGACAAACTATCGGAATGGTTGTAGTGTGATTTGGTATTAGTTTGTCTTGACCATAAAATCACACTAGTGCACTTTGTGTGTATTGAGCAGGACCGACTTAGAGGTGATTCGATTTATTGCTGACTACATAATCGAATCGGACCTCAGATATTATTTTGTACATGCTCTTAATCCCGATATAATAACGGGCACATATACTTAGTATTCATCTCTTTGATTTATCAATGGGCGAGATTTATAGATTAAAATGATAAGCTCGATAAGTTGGGAGATGATATTATTTATATGGTGTGTCATTGATTATAGGAAGAAACCGTGTCCTATATATTAGGATGATGATGTCCCCTTGAGGAGCTCATAAGGTTCATCATGTAAACCCTGCAGGTGGACTTGGTCTGGCATGATGAAAAGGTTGAGTGGTACTACTCATGGAGTTAGATGTTGATTAATTAATGGTCAATAAATTAATTAATCGACGGATATTCGAGATCTTAAACACGGGGAGAAAATGTACAAATAATATATGGAGCCCATATTATCGTATGGGGGTTGGTGAGGTAGATCAATGATAATCCTTTAGTGGATTGGATTATCATTAATGGATCGGACTTTATGTGGGCTTGATCCATGGGTGGCCAAGATTCAACTCCTCCTCATGGTCCCTAATGTAGCCTATTAACACCTCATGAAGCTTAGATCCAATGGATAGAAACAAAACTCTAGATCCAAAGGTAGAGATTAAATCTCTAAGATCCGACGGTTGAGATTAAATCTCTAGATCCGACAGTTGAGATTAAATTTCTAGAACCAATGGTGGGGATTAAAAGGAGGCTTATCCCTAACTCTATAAAAGGAGGACAAGGGGTTGGCGTGAAGAATGAATGAAGAGAAGTTAGGGTTTTGGAGGTTGGCGGCAAGAGAGCTAGGGTTTGGGCTTGGGCGGCACCTAATAAGGAAAGAATTCCTTGCCTTCTTCTCCTTCCTCAAGTTGCCGGTACCCCTCCATCCTTTTCTAGCCATTGGCCAGCGGCCAAAGACCCTCTTCTTTTTCTCCTTAGGTGGTGGAAACAAGATATAGGGCCTTCCCTTGGTGTCTTGGCCGGTTTCCACCATAATCTCCTTCTCCTTGTTGGCCGGCGGCAAGCATTCTTCTTGTTGCCTGTTGGTTGGCTATAGGAAGGAGAAGAGCCTTATTTCTATTCTTCCTCTTGCTTTGGTAGAGCAAGGAAGGAAGATTTGAGATCTAGGAGCTTCAACCTTTGGTAGATCATCGCCCACACGACGTCCGAAAGGAGGAAGGTCATACATTAGAAGATCGAAAGGTATATCTATTCTCTATTCTCTTTTGTTACTTGCTTGTATTTGTTTTTCCAATTATGAGCATGATATAAATATGTTTGTGGCTAAATAATACATGGATCCCGAACATAAACACAAAAACCGGCGATCCGGACATCGTCTATTCCGCGGCTACTCGTAGAATAGAGGATGGTCGCTTGAACAACG
The DNA here is from genome assembly GCA_025175895.1 of Wurfbainia villosa. Classification (NCBI taxonomy): domain Eukaryota; kingdom Viridiplantae; phylum Streptophyta; class Magnoliopsida; order Zingiberales; family Zingiberaceae; genus Wurfbainia; species Wurfbainia villosa. The sequence continues at coordinate 41,700,011 of CM046008.1, read as the reverse complement.
AGTTTGTTCAAGTGACCTCTCTAAACGAATAGCACGATGATGACTTGATTGTTTGGGCAATGCCTTTTGTCTAGGATTAAATTTTTTAACTCGAGGACATCGATGGGATCTCCATGAACAAGCAACCAAGGTGAAGTGGGAAGCAAAGTTTCCCCTCACGGACTCGATAAGCAAAACCCTTCATCTCCGTGACCAAGATGACTTGAATACCTCAAGTCAAAGGAATATCGCACTTAAGCTGTAGTAAGGATTTCATTGACATATCTGTATATTTAGATAACCATATGAAGTCTTACAGCTGGTCACTCCAATGAACTAGTTACCATAACTAGCATCCACGATCAACTCTGGACATCCCAATGTCTCTAGCCAATGAGAAACAACTGCTTGGATGAACCCAAGAGTGCATCTCATGCTAGTCTCAACAGAATCGATGGCGTCTGAATGCATCAATTCATCGACTAGAGATAATTCCAATACATCACAATTACACAAGTAGAAATACTCACTAGTTGTGATCCAATCACAAATTCTCTCATGTTGTGAATCGTATTGTGGACATTCAGTAAATGAGTTTGAGATCCAATCAAATACATGAAAATATGTGTACTCAAATAGTGAATCTTCATTTATCAAATAAATGGTACAACCATAAGGCGATTGTCATAGGACCCATCTCATATATTACTAACAAACTCTCACTTGGCCTAATGTCAATCGCCATGGTACCCAATACTATAAGCTCTAACATGACCCTCAAACTTACTTTGAGGTAAGGCCTTAGTTAAAGGGTCCGCTAAGTTCCTTTTAGTAGGAATCTTCTTGATTTGTATTTCCTTCCTATTGATGATCTCTCTGATCAGATGATAGTAGCGAAGCACGTGTTTGGATCGTTGATGAGACAACATCAAGTTCAAAGATGAACTTCTTGATCCAAACCACTTCCTTTACTGCTTTCGAAGCTGCAATGTATTCTGTCTCAATGGCAGAATTCGCTATAGTGTCTTGCTTGGAACCTTTCCAACTTATTGCACCTCCATTCAAGGTAAATACATAACTAGACTGAGACCTGAAATCATCCTTGTCTGTTTGGAAGCTGGAATCTGTATACCCACGTATTACCATATCACCCTCTCCTTATATTAGGAACACATCCTTAGTTCTTCTTAAGTACTTAAGGATTGCCTTAATAGCCGCCCAATGATCCATTCCTAGATTAGATTGGTATCTGCTCATGACACTTAGAGCATATGATACATCGGACCTCGTGCATAACATAGCATACATGATAGATCCTATTGCGGATGCATAGGGGATCTTACTCATGCAAATTCTCTCGTCTTCTATGCGCGGACACATAGACTTCGAAAGGTGTATCCCATGCCTGATGGGAAGGAAACCTTTCTTGGATTCCGACATGCTAAACCTCTTTAGCACTCGATCTATACAAGTAGACTGTGAAAGATCAAGCAACCATTTCGATCTATCTCTATAGTTCTTAATCCCGAGGATATAGGTCACTTCTCCCAGGTCTTTCATGGAGAATATTTTGGATAACCAAATTTTAACTGACTGTAATACAGATATATCATTTCCTATAAGTAATATATTATCGACATATAATACTAGGAACATGACTGCACTCCCACTAACCTTCTTGCACACACAAGGTTCGTCTGGATTTTGTGAGAAAACAAACCTTTTGATTGTCTCATCAAAATGGATATTCCAACTCCTAGATGCTTGCTTCAATCCATATATGGATCGTCGAAGCTTGCATACCTTTGTTTTATCAATTGATGTGAAATCCTCAGGTTGTATCATATACACATCCTCGAGTAGGTTTCAATTAAGGAAAGTCATTTTCACATCCATTTGCCATATCTTATAATCATAATGAGCCACTATGGCCAGGAGCGTCCGAATGGATTTAAGCATAGCTACAGGTGAATAGGTCTCGTCATAATCAACACCTTGCTTTTGACGATAGCCTTTCGCCACTAATCTAGCCTCTTAGGTAATCACATTACCATCCATATCGGTTTTCTTCTTGAAAACCCACTTGAACCCTATAGGCTTAGTGCCTTCAAGTGGGTTCACCAAGTTCCAAACTTGATTTTTATACATGGAATCCATTTCCGACTTCATGGCTTCAAGCCATTTGTCCCTTTCTGAACTTTTCAGAACTTCTTCATAACTAGTAGGCTCCTCATCATCAATGAGTAACATGTCGTTCGATTCACTTACGAGAAATCCATATCTCTCGGGAATGTTACGTGTTCTACCATATCTACGATGATGTTGTGTCACAATAGGTTTAGTCGATGTCTCATCACTATGAGTTATCGGTTGAGGTGCTTAACAAGTTATCTCTTCAATGTCTATTGGAGTCTCTTGAATCTCCTCAAGTTCAATGTCACTCCTACTGGTTTCTTGCAAGAGAAACTCTTTCTTTAGAAACACAGCATGCCTTGAAACAAACACCTTTTGTTCCACAGGATGATAGAATTGGTAACTCTTCGTCTTGTAGGGAATTGCTTCCCACTTTGGTCGCTCGTGCATGGCATTCCTATCTACATCCCCGGATTAAAAAAAATAATCCTTGATGAAGACGGATTACCCAAGCAACCGATCCATCATCGTGCTATTCGATTCGAGTGGCCACTTGAACAAACTTGTTGTTCAAGCAACCTAACTCTTTTCCTCGATTAGCCGCGGAATAAATGATGTACGAATTACCGATTTTTGTGTTTATTTTTGGGGTCCAAGTAAATTAGCCACATACAATTACATACAAATTGCATAGAATAAGAAAGAAACTTAAACAAGAATTATACCTCTTGTTTACCTATTGGTCTTCTATTTTATGACCTATCCTCCTCTTGAACGTTGTGTGGGCAATGATCCTCCAAGAGTTGAAACCTCCTAGATCTCGTTCTTCCCTTCCTTGCTCGCTCCGGGCAAAGGGAAGATGACCGAACCCTTCTTCTCCTATCTAGTGCCGACCACCAAGCTCCAAGCTAGGTTATTACCGCCGGCCAAGGAGAGGAAGAAGGTAGATTGGGCGCCGGCCAAAGAGAATGGAAGAAAAGGAACCTTTCTTCCTTACTTTGCCGCCGGCCAAAGAGTAGAGAGAGAGAGGGGAAGCCTCCGGGTAATCCTAGAGAGAGAGAGGGAGGCGCCGCCCAATGTAGAAGCACCACCCTAGGGTTGCCGCCCAAACCTCTCTATAGCCAACTCCAAAAACCCTAACCCCAATTGATGTGTTGCCGCCCAAAAACTTTGGAAGCAAACCCTAACACCAATTCTTGTCATCCACGCCCAAGCCTCTCCAACCTTATTTATAGATTTTTCTCAAGCCTCCTTTTAATCGTGTCCGTCGGATCTAGGTTTCATGAGGGTTTTAATAGGCTACAATATGGACCATGAGGAAAAGTTGCATCTTGGCCACCCAATGAATCCGAACCACACAAACCTGATCCATTAATAATAATCCATTCCACTAGAGGATTATCATTGATCTACCTCATCAACCCCCATAAATAAATATGGGCTCCATATATTAATTGTACAAATGTCTGTTGGTGCAATCGACCCAAGTCACGATTGTCCGGACTCGAGTTTGACTCGAGTGATGTTTTGATGTTTGACATGGAAGTTTGACATTGATGTCTAATATTGTTTTGGGGAGATTATTGGCACAATCGACCCGGGTCATGATTGACCAGACTCGAGTTTGACTCGAGGGAGATTTTGATGGTTGACTGGAGTTGACCATGTCATGGAAAGTCCAAGTCTTGAGTACTTGGCATGTAAAGTCTAAGCATGGGTCTTGGCAAGGAAAAGTCCAAGCATCGGTCTTGGCATGGAAAGTCCAACATGGGTTGGCAAGGGAAAGTCCAAGCTTGAGTCTTGGCATTTGAGAAGTCCAAGGGGTTTGATATTGGCGGTGTAAAGTCCAAGCGGAAATCTTGGCAGCATAAGTCCAATGGTTGGCGGCGTAAAGTCCAAGCGGAGTCTTGGAAGCGTAAGTCCAATGTGCCTTGGCAGTGTAGACACCGTTAGCATGGCATAGCCGATGGAAGCACCTGAAGGCTAGCGCATGAATGAACAAGTCATGGATGACTTTGAGGCATCTGAGAGGCATGAGGCTGATGGAGGTGGTTAGAAGGCTTAGATCTAGGCTAAGGGTGGTCTAGCAAGTATGGGGGAACCATACTTGGGTTAAAACCTCATGTTTGAGGTGTGCCAGTCGACTGGTGTTATATAGCAGTCGACTGGTGTGAGTCAACTAGGGTTTGACTGCGGGAAGTGTCCCAACAGTCAACTGCTGGCTCGAGCAGTCAACTGATCGTGTGATCAGTCGATTGGTGCTCGAGAGTTTGGGCACAGAATGGAGTTGAGACTCGACTGTGGGGGTTAGCAGTTGAGTGAAGGCTCCATCAGTCGACTGATGGGTATGATCATTCGATTGATGATGGATCCATTGGATTTTTCCAACATGGATCTAGCCGTTGTCTAACGATAACAATGGCATTAGTCGATTGATGGTCCCGAGTAGTCGACTGATCGGCGATTTCCAGCCCAGGCAGTAGCTTTAAAGGGAGCTCGAGGAGGAGGAAACCATTAGTGTTTCTTGAGGTGTTTTGGGGTGATTTGCTGATGCAAATCAGGGTCTCCAAGTGCAATTCAAGCGACCATATAGCAAGAAATCCAAGAGCAATTATAAAGTATTATTTTCTTTACTTGTTGTGTATTTCATTTGTATATTGCTTGTATTTATCTCTTACTATTGTAAGATCACTTGTACGAGGTTTCTCCGCCTCTGACTTGTGTCGAGAAGGAGTGTTTATTAGTGGTGTGTGATTGGAATCGCTAGAGCTCTTTAGAGCTCGATCCGTGGAGTACGAATCATTTGGTTCCGAACCACGTTATATGATTGTGTAATTGTGTGCTTGTATTGTTATTGCTTTATTTCCGCTGCGCTAACAAAAATTTGTAGATGAGCACGCAACGAAATCCATCACGCAATGAATCGATGCTATTCACCCCCCCCCCTCTAGTGGTCACTGTTTCCTCTACAATTGGTATCAGAGCTAGGAGCTCTTCTACAGACTAACCGTCGGGAGCAAACCGCTAGAGGAAGAAGATGGAGTTTCAAGAAACACTTGGATGGGATATCAACACACCTATCCCCTATACCTTCTATGGACAAGAAGGGTTTAGACAATGGAAGGCGAGGATCGAAGACTTCTTAATTATGAGGGACTTCGAAGAATGGTTCATTTTGATGGAGGGATTTAGCTATCCAAGAGGACCAAAGGGAGGGTTCCTCAAGAAAAATAGATGGATCGAAGAGCAAGTCCAAGCCTTCAACAAAAATGATAAGGTAATGACATTTTTGATTGATTTAATACCTAATAATATCTTGTGTATGTTAGGTAATTATATAGATGTCAAGGAGCTATGGAGCCAAGTGGCAAAGCTCCATGAAGATTCATTACCGGTTCAAGAAGAATGACCATCACCGGCCTCAAGTGAGAATTCGGAAGTTGAGGAGGAGTCAACTTCCAGGTCGGTGGAAGAAGTGGAAGAAGCCTCCACTTCAAGAATTGAGGGGGAGGAGAGAATTCCCACACCGAAGCAACCTCAAGAGGAGCCATCTGTTAGTAATATATGAGAGATGTCCTAAGGCAATCGCCTTATGTATGAACCATTTATATGATAAATGAAGATTCACTATTTAAGTTTACATGTTTCATGTATTTGATTGGATCTTAAACTCATTTACTGAATGTCCACGATGTGATTCACAGCATGAGAGAATTTGTGATTGGATCACAACTAGTGAGTATCTCTACTGTTGGGTTTTTCCGAGCCGCAAAAACCGCTTTTTGCGTTGCGGAAACCTCGGAAGCCCCGGCCACGGATCCGTGCGAAGTATAAAATATAAAAACATGTATGTGCTACAAAAAAAACCCTAGATCTACCTTAGATCTAAGAGGTTAGACTTTACCCTCGTTGCGACGCCCTTCGCTTATCTCGCTCGTCCAAAAGTTCGTCGGAACTCGAGAGTGTCAAGCGCACACTCCTCTATGGTATCCACATAAGCAATAGGTGGAGAAAAAGACACTTGAGTGTGCTAGCACTCCTCTATGGTGTCTCGGCAAGATGAGGTTGGAGAGGGAGAGCTTGAGAGGAAAAATTCCAAGGAAGAAGATGAAGTAATGGAGAGTTACTCACAAAATGAATTTCACCCATGAAACCCCTAAAGTGTTGGCCGGCCACATTATGGAGAGGGAGTTACATGCATGCATGTAACTCCCATGACCCTTGGTCTCCCTCATGATGTGGCACCAATTGACCAAGTCAATGATGATGTGGAGCACCATCATTGGCCGGCCATGCCTAGTCATCATCATGACATGGCATTTGGTCAAGTCAAACTTGACTTTTCATCTTCCCTCTCAAGTCAAGTCAAACTTGACCTCTAATCTCCCATGGTTGATCAAATCTAACCACTTGACTCAAGTCAATTTAATTTAATGAATCTCTATTCATTAATTTAAATTGATTTGATGAATCAAATCTCAATTAGACTCATTCAACACTTGAATCAACTTGAGTCTAACTCAATTAGTCTAATTTGGATTACTCTTAATCCAATTTGGTTCATCCCATGAACCTAATCCTCATGGTTCATCATATGAACCTAATCTCCATCTAATTGCTCTTATGTGTGTGACCCTATAGGTTCTTGTAACGTTGGCAATATCCCTAAACCGATTTAGGAACATAAGCAATGAGCGGTATCTAGCAACACATCATTGCTACCCAAGTTACAAGAATGTTGAGCTCCAACATCACCTTTGTGACTACTAATTGTGACTCTCACAATATGTGACAATGTCCCTCTATCCTTGACATCTAGATTGACCAATCGAGGCATAGACCGTGTCATCCTTGGTACAATCTAAATCTTGAACTCCAAGTAGACTCACTCTAATCAAATGAGCTCAATATCTCATATTGACTCATTTGGGCATGGTCATGCACTTCGTGGTCTCACTCTATCAAGAATATCGATGTCACCCCTGTCATATAGGAGGGATAGATCCCATCTACATCACTCACATCCCTCCGCATAATTCGTTACATACCCGATGTCGCCTTTATAGTCCACCCATTTACGGGTGGACGTTTAAAGCCAAAGTATGCAACTCCTTATGTAGGGAACCATGGTGACTTCAGGTCTAAGGACTAATAGTCATACTAATAGCCACATGAGAAAGTATATGACACTCATATAACGATCCATGATACTTTCTCATGGCGGGTCATTCAGTATACATTCTCCAATGCATACCCATGTGTCAACTTGATATCTCATATCTATGACTTGTGAGATCAAGTCATCTTGTTGACCTACATGCTAGTCTCTACGCATTAACATTGTCCCTGAATGTTAATACTCGACTAGGAATGATTAAGAGTAGTGTTCTCTATATCATCTCATTATCGATTCAACCAATCGATTGATATAGATAAGAACCTACTACTCAAGGACATTATTATATTTAGTTATTTGGCACCAATACAAGTAAATATAATAACCATGCCTTTATAAATAGGAATATGATACAATAAAGTCCATACAACAATCATCACATGATTGGCTCTAGGGCTTTCACTAACAATCTCCCACTAGCACTAGTGTCAATCACCGTAGTATCTAATACCCAATGACCTAGTGTGACCATCATGCTTTTTCTGTGCCAAAGCCTTGGTCAAGGGATCTGCGATGTTAGCCTCTGTGGGTACTCTGCAAATCTTCACATCTCCTCTATCGATAATCTCTCGAATGAGATGGAAGCACCGATATATTCGGCCTCTGTTGTAGAATCAGCAACTGTGTCCTGCTTGGAACTATTCCAGCTCACAGCGCCACTATTAAAGCAAAACACGAACCCTGACTGCGATCTATAATCATCCTGGTCAGTTTGGAAGCTGGCATCGCTGTAACCCTTTACAGCTAGCTCCTCATCGCCTCCAAATATCAAGAAATATTCTTTAGTCCTTCTTAAGTACTTAAGAATATTCTTGACTGCTATCCAGTGACGCTCACCTGGATCTGACTGGTATCTACTCGTCATGCTCAAAGCATACGAGACATCAGGACGAGTACACAGCATGTCGTACATGATAGATCCTATAGCAGATGCGTAAGGGATCTTATCCATGCGGTCTCTCTCCTCTCTAGAAGAGGGACTTTGAGTCTTCGAAAGACTCACACCATGTGACATCGACAGAAGTCCTTTCTTGGAATTCTGCATGGCAAACCGAAGTAATACCGTGTCAATGTATGTACTCTGACTTAGGCCAAGCAATCTCTTAGATCTATCTCTATAGATCTTGATGCCTAGAATACAGGCTGCTTCACCTAAGTCCTTCATTGAGAAGCACGTCCCCAGCCAAGTCTTCACAGACTGTAGCGAAGGGATGTCATTCCCAATGAGTAGTATGTCATCCACATACAGTACAAGAAACACAACTGTGTTCCCATTAACCCTCTTGTAGACACAGGGTTCATCTTCATTCTTGATGAAACCAAACTGTTTGATCGCATCATCGAATCTAAGATTCCAGCTCCGAGAAGCTTGCTTTAGCCCATAAATGGACCTTTGCAGCTTGCATACCTTCCCAGTATGCTGTGGATCTACAAAACCCTCAGGTTGTGTCATGTACACATCCTCGAGTAAGTTTCCATTCAGAAACGCGGTTTTGACATCCATCTGCCAGATCTCATAATCGTGGTATGCTACAATAGCAAGCAAGATCCGAATGGACTTAAACATCGCCACTGGAGAAAAGGTTTCATCATAGTCAATACCATGAATTTGCTTGAAACCTTTAGCCACCAATCGGCCCTTATAGGTATGCGTAAGTCCATCCATGTCAGTCTTTCTCCTAAAGACCCACTTACACCCAATGGGTTTGACCCCTTCAGGTGGATCAACCAAAGTCCATACTTGGTTAGTGTACATGGATTCCATCTCGGATCTCATGGCGTCTAGCCATTTCTCAGAATCTGGGCTCATCACAGCTTCCTGATAGGAGGTAGGCTCATTCTCAATGAGCATAACGTCATCATGGTCAGACAAGAGAAATGAGTATCTCTCAGGCTGACGACGTACCCTATCAGACCTGCGAAGAGGTAGGTCTTGAGCAGTGGTTGTTCCACAACTCTTTGTGCAACAACCTCATCACCCACAACACTTTGTGGTTCCTGTTCAACCTCCATCAAGGCCTCAGTGCTATGGTCCTTATCTTGAATTTCTTCAAGATCGAAGGTACTCCCACTAGTTTTTCTAGAAACAAAATCCCTTTCTAGAAAAACCCCAGTCTTTGCCACAAACACTTTGTGCTGACTGGGAATGTAGAAGTAATATCCCTTTGTTTCCTTGGGATATCCAACAAAATAGTACCTATCGGATTTGGGTCCCAGTTTGTCTGAGACTTGACGTCGAACGTAAGCCTCACAACCCCAAATCCTCATAAAAGACATCTTGGGATTTTTCCCTGTCCATATCGTATATGGTGTCTTTACCACAGCCTTGGATGGTACACGGTTAAGGGTAAAGGCTGCTGTGTCCAGAGCATATCCCCAAAAGGATATAGGAAGATCTGTGTGACTCATCATAGATTGTACCATATCCAATAGGGTACGATTCCTCCTTTCGGATACACCATTCCACTGTGGTGTTCCAGGAGGAGTGAGTTGGGATAGAATCCCACACTCAGCTAGATAGTCACGAAACTCATGGCTAAGGTATTCACCACCTCGATCTAATCGATGTATCTTAATACTCTTGCCAAGCTGGTTTTGAACTTCATTCTTGAATTCTTTGAACTTTTCAAAGGATTCAGATTTATGTGTCATAAGATACACATAACCATATCTACTGAAGTCATCAGTAAATGTAATGAAGTACCTGTAACCACCTCTAGCAGCAATATTGAAAGGACCACATACATCACTATGTATAAGTCCTAACAAATCTGTTGCTCTTTCGCTATGTCCACTAAAGGGAGTCTTGGTCATCTTGCCTAAAAGGCAAGACTCGCATGTCTCATATGATTCAAAATCAAATGAGTCTAGCAGTCCATCCTTATGGAGCTGAGATAAGCGACTCTCATTTATGTGACCTAAGCGACAATGCCAGAGATAGGTTTGGTTCAACTCATTTGACTTGAACCTCTTGGTACTTATGTTATAGATAGGGCTCTCTAAGTCTAGAAAGTAGAGTCCGTTCATTAGAGGTGCACTACAATAGAACATATCATTTAAATAAACTGAACAACATTTGTTCTTTATTATAAATGAAAATCCTTTCTTGTCCAAACAAGAAACTGAAATGATGTTCTTAGTTAAGGCAGGCACATAACAACATTCATCTAATTCTAGTACAAGCCCAGAGGGCAGAGATAGATCATAAGTTCCTACAGAGACAACCCTTGCTCCATTGCCTACTCGTAGGTCCACCTCGCCCTTTGTCAATGCCTTGCTATTTCTCAGCGCCTGCACATTGGTACAAATGTGAGATGCACATCCGGTATCTAATACCCATGATGAAGAAATAGATAGATTGACTTCTATAACATTTATACCTGAAGTAGAAGTCTCACTTCTCTTCTTCTTAAGATCTTCCAGGTATTTCTTGCGATTCGCCTTCAGTGTCCCGCTTCCTTCGAAGAAGCAAGCCCCTTCCTTGCTACCCCTCCTTTGGGTTTAAGTTCTTTGCCTTTGCCCTTGGCTTGGGACTTTCCCTTACCTTTAGGCTTGCCCTTGCCTTTCTTCTTCGCACCATCAAAATGGTGTCGATTTACCCTTCTTAAGGTTAAGCTCGTGATTCTCAACATCTCGAGCATTTCAGTAATGGCTTATCAATTTCATTCATGTTATAATTCATGATAAATTGATTGAAGGCTTGTGGCAAAGATTGCAAGATTAGGTCAGTGGCCAGCTCTTGGCATAGTGGGAATCCCAGCCTTTGTAGGTTTTCTACGTACCCAATCATCTTGAGTACATATGTACCTACGGGAGTCCCTTCTTGCATTTTGGACCCAAATAATGCCTTAGAGACTTCATATCTCTCATGCCTAGCTTGTCCTTGATATAGTTGTGAAGATGTCCAACCATATCATAAGCATTCATGAACTCGTGTTGCTTCCGGCTCGAGTTCATGGTCATGAGCATTAGACATGACACATCTAATGCATCATCTTGATGCTTCTTGTAAGCATCTTTGTCACCACATTGGCGGTGAGGTGCCTCGGAATGGGCTCGGGGCGTCGACTTCCTTTCTTGGGTGAGAACAATTCTCAAGTTCTGTGCATCCGAAATTTGCTCCATTGAGCTTGTCCTTCTTAAGGACGGATCGCAGAGAGAGAGTGTTCGTGGTTGTCGACATAGTTATCTACAACATACAATGCAGAGAATTAATATCATATTCCTTTTATCATTTAATTAGGCCTTTAATCAAATGATGCTCCCACTGAATTATAGGAATTTTGTAGAATCAAGTTATGGATGTGGTCAAACCACATTATTAGATTCAAACAAACTAGCAATAATTCTTGTGGGACAAGATCCACATCATACTAAGCCTTGAGTTAGCTTTGGCTAAATTGCCCAAGATTTAGTACGATCGGTGGGTAACACATTACCGATTACATCTCTATGCAACTCTTGTTTATAGGATTAAGACCCACATTTACAAAAGACCTTGAGTTAGCTTTGGCTAAATCGCCCAAGATTTAGTGTAAATGCGATCTTAACCTATCTTTCCAACGATTGGAATATGCCTATAGTTCTACTCGATCCAATTGAGTTAACTAGTTTTGCTCAATCTAATTGAGCTTACTCTAACCCGAGTCGTGATAGGCGGGACCAAGATTGTCCCTCCGCACCCTACCAAGATAATATGCGTTGCTCTGCTTTGGCAGATTCAACAACAACAAATGATCGAGGTAGTGATGGGTATCAAGGCTCGGTAGGCATTTTCGAGTTGATTCGATTATGATCTAATCTAATCGTAATGTGTATCTTATACACATTTAGGCCTTTATTATCCTATATTAGCATGCATCATATACATACATTCATTATTCTAGCATGCATCATATACATACAAGAAAATTATCCTAGCATGCATCATATACATACAAGCACTATTCTACTAGCATGCATCACATACATACAAGCAAAATCAATTAAATATACATATATATATATCAACATATATATATATCATTAAATGTGATATAGTCATGGCCCTACTACGATCTTCTCAAGCCAATGAGAAGATCGGACGGTCTACCTAAGGCTAGCAGCTTCTCCAAGCGCTTCCTTTGACCGCCATGTGTCGTCGTCACCCTTCTCGTAAGCTCGTCTTCAAGTGGACTTTCCACCGCTCCATTTTTGTACATTACAAATACGAAACTCGAGTTACATTCGAGTCTAAAACTATTTACAACTAGAATATTAAAAGAATAGGTGCGACGCGCAGGTCGCAAACACTTTACAACACGCACAACCACAAAACGGCACGCAGGCCGTATTATGAATGACAACACACTTACTCCAATCCAAGTGGGTTATTGGGCCATGACAATCACAGAATTATACATAATTCTAAATTATGTATTTTTACAGAAATTTCTATAATTTTTCCTAATTTATTTCGAATTTATGAGTCAACTCTCCGTAACGGTCCCGCTAAGCGGTTTCCGGGCGCGATCGCGGGACATGGCCCCTTTCGGGATAGGGGCAGCGCCCTACTGCAAAAATAAACTTCACGAGTGTCCCTACAATGATCTTACAGCGACTTAAGTCGCTGTCCCAAAAACCTAAAGCGAGAACTCGCCGATTCGGAGAGTTTTTTCTCGATGGTTGAAGCCTACGAGTGTCCCAACACTCGTTGCTTCGACTCTACGAGAAAAATACCCAAAAATTCTATAAAATAATAAAATTTACAGAAACATATAAATCTGTAATTTTTATATCTAATATAAAAACTACAAAAACGAAACACATACATGCTTCGCACGTGGCTCTGATACCACTGTTGGGTTTTTCCGAGCCGCAAAAACCGCTTTTTGCGTTGCGGAAACCTCGGAAGCCCCGGCCACGGATCCGTGCAAAGTATAAAATATAAAAACATGTATGTGCTACAAAAAAACCCTAGATCTACCTTAGATCTAAGAGGTTAGACTTTACCCTCGTTGCGACGCCCTTCGCTTATCCCGCTCGTCCAAAAGTTCACCGGAACTCGAGAGTGTCAAGCGCACACTCCTCTATGGTATCCACACAAGCAATAGGTGGAGAAAAAGACACTTGAGTATGCTAGCACTCCTCTATGGTGTCTCGGCAAGATGAGGTTGGAGAGGGAGAGCTTGAGAGGAAAAATTCCAAGGAAGAAGATGAAGTAATGGAGAGTTACTCACAAAATGAATTTCACCCATGAAACCCCTAAAGTGTTGGCCGGCCACATTATGGAGAGGGGGGGTTACATGCATGCATGTAACTCCCATGACCCTTGGTCTCCCTCATGATGTGGCACCAATTGACCAAGTCAATGATGATGTGGAGCACCATCATTGGCCGGCCATGCCTAGTCATCATCATGACATGGCATTTGGTCAAGTCAAACTTGACTTTTCATCTTCCCTCTCAAGTCAAGTCAAACTTGACCTCTAATCTCCCATGGTTGATCAAATCTAACCACTTGACTCAAGTCAATTTAATTTAATGAATCTCTATTCATTAATTTAAATTGATTTGATGAATCAAATCTCAATTAGACTCATTCAACACTTGAATCAACTTGAGTCTAACTCAATTAGTCTAATTTGGATTACTCTTAATCCAATTTGGTTCATCCCATGAATCTAATCCTCATGGTTCATCATATGAACCTAATCTCCATCTAATTGCTCTTATGTGTGTGACCCTATAGGTTCTTGTAACGTTGGCAATGTCCCTAAACCGATTTAGGAACATAAGCAATGAGCGGTATCTAGCAACACATCATTGCTACCCAAGTTACAAGAATGTTGAGCTCCAACATCACCTTTGTGACTACTAATTGTGACTCTCACAATATGTGACAATATCCCTCTATCCTTGACATCTAGATTGACCAATCGAGGCATAGACCGTGTCATCCTCGGTACAATCTAAATCTTGAACTCCAAGTAGACTCACTCTAATCAAATGAGCTCAATATCTCATATTGACTCATTTGGGCATGGCCATGCACTTCGTGGTCTCACTCTATCAAGAATATCGATGTCACCCCCGTCATATAGGAGGGATAGATCACATCTACATCACTCACATCCCTCCGCATAATTCGTTACATACCCAGTAATCGCCTTTATAGTCCACCCATTTACGGGTGACGTTTGACGAAGCCAAAGTATGCAACTCCTTATGTAGGGAACCATGGTGACTTCAGGTCTAAGGACTAATAGTTATACTAATAGCCACATGAGAAAGTATATGACACTCATATAACGATCCATGATACTTTCTCATGGCGGGTCATTCAGTATACATTCTCCAATGCATACCCATGTGTCAACTTGATATCTCATATCTATGACTTGTGAGATCATGTCATCTTGTTGACCTACATGCTAGTCTCTACGCATTAACATTGTCCCTGAATGTTAATACTTGACTAGGAATGATTAAGAGTAGTGTTCTCTATATCATCTCATTATCGATTCAACCAATCGATTGATATAGATAAGAACCTACTACTCAAGGACATTATTATATTTAGTTATTTGGCACCAATACAAGTAAATATAATAACCATGCCTTTATAAATAGGAATATGATACAATAAAGTCCATACAACAATCATCACATGATTGGCTCTAGGGCTTTCACTAACATCTACATGTGTAATTGTGATGTATCGGAATTATCCCTAGTCGATGAATTGATGAATTTGGACACCATCAATTCTGTCGAGACTAGCACGAGGTATACTCCTTGGTGTATCCAAGCAGCTGATTCTCACTAGCTGGAGACATTGTGATGTCGGGAGTTGATCGTGGATGCTAGTTATGGTAACTAGTTCATTGGAGTGACCAGCCGTAAGACTTCATATGGTTCTCTGCATATATAGATATGTCAATGAAGTTCTTACTGTAGCTTAAGTGCGATGTTCCTTTGACTTGCGGTATTCAAGTCATCTTGATCATGGAGACTTATGCTTTGACATCTTAAGCAAACATCTCTAAGGAGATGTGGACCCGAGATGATTGGGTATAAGTCGAAATGATCGAAGGTGTTTGAATAGCCTATAAAGGATTCACCACTCCTTGCTAGGAGATGTATACCCATGGCCTCTCGTCGGATTGTTACTAAAGTCTTTGGCCAAAGCATTACATGTTTAGAGTAAGGTACTCTTCGATACATGTGCAGTAACTAGAATCCGTAGGACGAGGAAATGATACTTGGGCTAGGTGTAACGTAGTCAGCCTAGTGGGGACTGACACTATAGACCATGTCCTGAACCAAGTGGGTATAAGATGAGTGAAGGGAATGGGGCACGATTCATTCGAGCTGCTGAAGGGTTTCAGAAATAGTTCTGGATCAACCGTTGATTTTTTCGATTAATTGGGGATCATGATGTACTACTAGGTGCCACTCATGATCGTTCTATAATTAATGGTTAATGATAGACGACCAACATAAACCGAGAACCTATTTGGTCACACGCACAACGAGCGTAATCCAAAGGATTTAAAACGATCTTGAGAATGGGATTCTCAGACCGAGAGAAACTAGGTTTGGTTGGACCAAACATGAAGCGAGCATGAAATCATTTCAGTCGCAATGGAAGCGTGGATGGGCCGTGTCTTATGAAGACATAATGGATGAACCAAAATGGTTTGGTTCTAATCCAATGGAGAAGAATAAACCAAAGGGTTTGGTTTATTTTAAACGAATGAACCAAAAGTTGGTTCGGTTCGTTTTAACTTAAAATAAACCATCATGGTTTGGTTTATTTTAACTTATCTTAATGGAGCGGGTTAACGAGCCTAGTGGTTATGATCCAATAACCGTTAAGAGAATTAGTTCTCTATAAAAGAGGGCTTAAGGGATAATTAAGCCCTAATCCAAGTTTCGCCAACTCCTGTCGCTCGCCCACTTCTCCTTCAACCGGCCCAGAAGGAGCTTTCTTTCCCGCTGCCGAGCTGCTGCCGCTTGTTGCTCCGGTGATCTCCTTTAGGTTTGGCATCAAGGTGAGCTTTATCTTCCCTTGGTTGGCCGGCGCCTATCTCCTCCACCAAAGCTGTCCAGTTTTCTGGACAGCTTGTTCTCCTCTCGTCGGAGCGTCGTTTGGACGACGGTTAGAGCTCCGACAGCGGCTAACTTACTGGGGATTCGATCTCCGGTAATCCTCTGAGGTGGAGGACGAAGGATTCGTCAATCGGTTGACGAATACCTCTCCGGAGAAGCGAGTTTTGAGGACTCATTTTGGATCCGAATTTGGATTCGGATCGTGATCATCTCTCGATCACGTCGTCTTCAACACGAGGCTAGTAACCCGTACGAAGACGAAGCTCATGGCTTAGCGAAGTCATCCTAAGGATACTCGGCGTGGATACGGATAGAGACGATTCTAGTAAGGATCGTTCCGGTTGATGTCGTTCCCGCTACACGTAATACGAAAGGTATAACGTAGTTAAATTTCCTTTTATTGTAAATTTAAATTTACGGTTATGTCTACACTTGTTGTACTATGCATGCGTGTGTTGTGTGTGTTGTAATAAATGTAGATTTATTATTTTTATTTCTTCCAATGTGCACATGTTTACGAAACATGTACGAACACACACTCGCCGCAGTGCCGGAAACCCAACAGTGGTATCAGAGCCCAGGTTGTGTTTCGACATAATCGTAAAATGGTTTTGCGATAGTCATAATGTTATTTCTGGAAATTTTCTAATTTTGGAAATTTAGAAGTATTTATGGAAATTTTTTAATTTTGGAAAGTCTAGAAGTATTTATGGAAATCTTCCACTTTTGGAAAGTTGGAAGTATTTATGGAAATTGATATTTTCCATAAATAAAATATTTGATTAGATTTTGGAAATTTGTTTCCTAATTTAATCTTGATTTGATTTGGGAAATCAAATCTTAAAATATTTTATTTCCATAAGTAGTTTTGATGATTTAGGAAATTGGTTTCCTAAATTGACTTTCCTTAATCAACTATTTCCATAAGTAAAATATGTGATTAGATTTGGAAATTTGTTTCCTAATTTAATCATGATTTGATTTGGAGAATCAAATCTTAAACATATTTTATTTCCATAAATAGTTATGACATATAAGGAAATTATTTACATGACATAATTGTATGTCATGTAATTGCATTAGATGCATATCATTATGCCATGCGTGTCGTGACATGTAGATGTATGTCATGTATGTCATGCCATGTAGATAATAGTTATTTGAATGCAAAGAGGATGAGACATAAAAACCATTAAACAATATTAAAGCCTACACCTTCCATTAATATGGTTAGAACCAGAGTTCCGTTTCTTGTTTGGGTTGTTGGACTCTCTCCAAGCCCGGCTCAAACCCGAACATGTTCAAACCATGGAATAGTTTAATACTAATATGGTAAGAGTCAGAGGTCAATCGTTAGCTTTGGTTGTTGGACTCTCTCCAAGCTGGGCTAATTGGTTGAATGCGCTCTAACCATATTAAAACTATTTCTCGATTAATGGGTTGGCTTTAACCTGGAGCATCGGCTTGTTAGACTCTCTCCAAGGTCGATGTAAAGGGAGGTGAAGTTGGGTGCTATGCATATGATGCATACTTGTTAATGTGTTAACAACCCGATGTATGTGTGAACATTCAATTAGTTGATAGCACATTGTGATAGTTGCATATACGTGATATGCAATCGGTATAGTTGATACCTACCGTCGTAGTTATGAATGGCTTGTTGGACTCTCTCCAAGGTTGTTCATATCTATGATGGATATCATCCCATTCGGAGATGGACCTACGATCTCCCGAAATGATTTTAGGGTTTTTGAAATTCAAAAAATGAATGGGATTTATGAATGTATATTGATGCATTTTAAATCATTTTCTCTTATATGCTCGTTTTGTATTTCTAGGTCAATAAATTGATCATGATGTCTTTGAATTTGCGCACTATTTTGGATTCAAACAAACTGACTGGGCCTAACTTCCTGGACTGGCTTAGAAACCTGAGAATTGTTCTCAAGGCAGAAAAGCTTGCATATGTCCTTGAAGAGACTCTTCCCAACTGTCCTAAGGACGATGCAACTCCAGACCAAATGTTGGTCTATCAGAAGCATGTGGCAGATTCTGAGCTGGCGAGTTGCATCATGCTAGCGGCGATGGTACCCGAGTTGCAAAAGCAGCATGAGCATATGGATGCTAATACTATGGTCTTCCATCTTCATGAGTTGTTCGATGAGCAAGCGAGATCAGAAAGGTTCGAGGTCTCTAGGCTCCTCTTCACCACGAAGATGCAAGAAGGTTCATCTGTAGTGCAGTTTGTGCTAAAGATGAACGGGTACATCGAGCGGCTAGCTACCCTCGGGTTTGTGATGGATCACGAATTAAGTATTGACTTAATTCTGCATTATTTGCCCAAGAGTTTCTCACAATTCATGATGAACTATCGGATGAACAAATTGGAATCCACTATTCCCGAGCTCCTCAATATGCTGAAGACTGTGGAGCCTTCTGTGAAGCATGAGGAGAAGGCGGTTCTGTTAGTTGATTCCTCAAAGAAAGGTTCTAAGATGAAGGCAAAAGAACAGAAGAAAGGGAAGAACAAAAAGGCAAAGAAGGCGGAACCAGTGTAAAAGGGCACTTGCCATCATTGTGGCAAGGAAGGCCACTGGCGAAGAAACTGCAAGATTTATCTTGAGTCCATGAAGAAGAAGAAGGCATCCGATGCCCCATCCTCTTCAGGTATCTTCGTTATTGATTGTCATTCTATTTCCTTAGACACTTGGGTATTGGATACTGGGTGTGGCTCACATATATGTAATGACATACAGGGGCTAAGGAATAGAAGAAGACTCGTCAAAGGGGAGTCAAATTTGCGAGTTGGCAATGGAGCAAAGGTTGCTGCAATCGCCATCGGAACTTATTTGCTGAAGCTCCCCAGTGGACTAGTCTTGGAACTGGACAGTTGCTATTATGTTTCTTCTCTAATAAAGAACATTGTTAATTAAAACTAATTAATTACTAAAGTAAAGATGGTCTGTGAATTATGGAGGAGGTAGCTGATGGGTTGGTTCTCTTCATTTTCTTTTGCTGATTTAGCTCGCAGTTCTCCATAAATACATTCAAGGTGAGTCCTTCCGGCGAATGAGGTTTACGTAACCCAGCAACTTAGCATGTAACTGAACGAAGCACACGCTATATGTGGCATTGTCGTCTTGGCCATATAAGCAAGAAACGCATGTCCGAATTACACCGATGTGGAATTCTGGAATCGTTTGAACTGGATTCATACGATACATGCGAATCATACTTAAAAGGCAAGATGACCAAGTTACCTTTTACTGGAAAAGGTGAACGAGTGGGAGAGTTATTAGGTCTAATACATACTGATGTATGTGGACCTATGTCAACTCAAGCTTTAGGAGGCTATAGCTACTTCATTACCTTCGCCGATGATCACTCACGGTTTGGGTATGTGTTCTTGATGAAACACAAGTCTAAAGCCTTTGAAAGGTTCAAAGAATTCAGAAATGAAGTAGAGAAACAACATGACAAGAGTATTAAAATACTTCGATCGGATCGAGGTGGTAAATACTTGAGTCAGGAGTTTCTTGATTACCTAAGAGACAATGGTATACTGTCTCAATGGACTCCGCCCTATACACCACAACATAATGGTGTATTTGAGAGGCGTAACCGGACCTTGTTGGACATGGTCAGGTCAATGATGAATCATGCGACTCTTCCGAAGTCCTTTTGGGGTTATGCACTTCAGACAGCTGTTTACTTGTTAAACAGAATGCCTACCAAGGTAGTCTCAACTACTCCATATGAGATATGGAATAGTAAGAAACCTCATGTATCTTACTTGAAGATATGGGGTTGTCCTGCTTATGTGAAGTGGGACAAGATGTCAGACAAATTGGATGCTAAGTCCGATAAATGTCTATTTATTGGATACCCTAAGGAAACAAGGGGTTACCAATTCTATCATCCTGTGGAACAAAAGGTGTTTGTTTCAAGGCATGCTGTGTTTCTAGAGAAAGAGTTTCTCTTGCAAGAAAACAGTGGGAGTGTCGTCGAGCTTGAGAAGGCTCGAGAGACTCAAATAGACATTGATGAGATACCTGGTGAAGCACAACAGCCGACAACTCATAGTGATGAGCAATCGGTTGGACCTATTGTAACACCACATCTTCGTAGATCTGGTAGAACACGCAATATTCCCAAGAGATATGGATTTCTCGTAAGTGAATCGAATGACGTGTTACTCATTGATGATGAGGAGCCTACCAGTTATGAAGAAGTGCTGACAAGTTCAGAAAGGGATAAGTGGCTTGGTGCCATGAAGTCGGAATTGGATTCCATGTATGAAAACCAAGTTTGGAACTTGGTTGACCCACCTGAAGGCATAAAGCCTATAGGGTGCAAGTGGGTTTTCAAGAAGAAAACCGACATGGATGGTAATGTGATTACCTATAAGGCTAGATTAGTGGCGAAAGGATATCGTCAAAAATAAGGCGTTGATTATGACGAAACCTATTCGTCTGTAGCTATGCTTAAATCCATTCGGATGCTCCTGGCCATAGCGGCTCATTATGATTATGAGATATGGCAGATGGATGTGAAAACAGCTTTCCTTAATGGAAACATGCTCGAGGACGTGTATATGATACAGCCTGAGGGTTTCACATCGGTTGATAAAACTAAGGTATGCAAATTGCGACGGTCCATTTATGGATTGAAGCAAGCATCCAGGAGCTGGAATATCCGTTTTGATGAGACCATCAAAAAGTTTGATTTCTCACAAAATCCAGACGAACCTTGTGTGTACAAGAAGGTTAGTGGGAGTGCAGTTGTGTTCCTAGTATTGTATGTCGATGACATATTACTTATAGGAAACGATGTGTCAATCTTACAGTCAGTTAAGGTTTGGTTATCCAAGACATTCTCCATGAAAGACCTGAGAGAAGCAACCTACATCCTCGAGATTAAGATCTATAAAGATAGATCGAAACGGTTGCTTGGTCTTTCGCAGTCTACATATATAGGCCGAGTGCTAAAGAGGTTTAGCATGTCGAAATCCAAGAAAGGTTTCCTACCCATCTGGCATGGGGTACACCTTTCGAAGTCTATGTGTCCGCGCACAGAAGACGAGAGGATTTGCATGAGTAAGATTCCCTATGCATCCGCAATAGGATCTATCATGTATGCTATGTTATGTACGAGGCCCGATGTATCGTATGCTCTGAGTGTCACGAGCAGATACCAGTCTGATCCAGGAATGGATCATTGGGTGGCTGTTAAGATGATCCTTAAGTACTTAAGAAGAACTAAGGATGTGTTCCTAATATATGGAGAAGGGGACATGGTGATACGCGGGTATACGGATGCCAGCTTCCAAACAGACAAGGATGATTCCTGGTCTCAGTCTGGATACGTGTTCACCTTGAATGGGGGTGCAGTGAGTTGGAAAAGTTCCAAAGAAGACACTGTAGCGGATTCTACCACTGAGGCAGAATACATTGCAGCTTCGGAAGCAGCAAAGGAAGCGGTTTGGATCAAGAAGTTCGTTTATGAACTTGGTGTGATTCCGGCCATTGTTGAAGCAATATCGGTCTACTACGACAACAATGGAGCAATTGCACAGGCGAAAGAGCCAAGGTCTCATCAACGATCCAAACATGTGCTTCGTCGCTATCATCTTATCAGAGAGATCATCAGTAGGAACGAAATACAAATCGAGAAAATTCCCACTGAAAGGAACTTAGCGGATCCTTTGACTAAAGCATTACCTCAAAGTAAGTTTGAGGGTCATGTTAGTGCTTATGGTATTGGATACCGTAGTGATTGGCATTAGGCCAAGTGGGAGTCTGTTAGTAATATATGAGAGATGTCCTAAAACAATTGCCTTATGTATGAACCATTTATATGATAAATGAAGATTCACTATTTGAGTATACATGTTTCATGTATTTGATTGGATCTTAAACTCATTTACTGAATGTCCAAGATGCGATTCACATCATGAGAGAATTTGTGATTGGATCACAACTAGTGAGTATCTCTACATGTGTAATTGTGATGTATCGGAATTATCCCTAGTCGATGAATTGATGAATTTGGACACCATCAATTCTGTCGAGACTAGCACGAGGTATACTCCTTGGTATATCCAAGCAGCTGATTCTCACTGGCTGGAGACATTGTGATGTCCGGAGTTGATCGTGGATGTTAGTTATGGTAACTAGTTCATTGGAGTGACCAGCCGTAAGACTTCATATAGTTCTCTGCATATATAGATATGTCAATGAAGTTCTTACTGTAGCTTAAGTGCGATGTTCCTTTGACTTGTGGTATTCAAGTCATCTTGATCATGGAGACTTATGCTTTGACATCTTAAGCAAACATCTCTAAGGAGATATGGACCCGGGATGATTGGGTATAAGTCGAAGTGATCGAAGGTGTTTGAATAGCCTATAAAGGATTCACCATTCCTTGCGAGGAGATGTATACCCATGGCCTCTCGTCGGATTGTTACTAAAGTCTTTGGCCAAAGCATTACATGTTTAGAGTAAGGTACTCTTCGATACATGTGCAGTAACTAGAATCCGTAGGATGAGGAAATGATACTTGGGCTAGGTGTGACGTAGTCAGCCTAGTGGGGATTGACACTATAGACCATGTCCTGAACCAAGTGGGTATAAGATGAGTGAAGGGAATGGGGCACGAATCATTCAAGCTGCTGAAGGGTTTCAGAAATAGTTCTGGATCAACCGTTGATTTTTTCGGTTAATTAGGGATCATGATGTACTACTAGGTGCAACTCATGATCATTCTATAATTAATGGTTAATTATAGACGGCCAACATAAACCGAGAACCTATTTGGTCACACGCACAACGAGCGTAATCCAAAGGATTTAAAACGAGCTTGAGAATGGGATTCTCAGACCGAGAGAAACTAGGTGTGGTTGGACCAAACATGAAGCGAGCATGAAATCGTTTCAGTCGCAATGGAAGCGTGGATGGGCCGTGTCTTATGAAGACATAATGGATGAACCAAAATGGTTTGGTTCTAATCCAATGGAGGAGAATAAACCAAAGGGTTTGGTTTATTTTAAACGAATGAACCAAAAGTTGGTTCGGTTCATTTTAACTTAAAATAAACCATCATGGTTTGATTTATTTTAACTTATCTTAATGGAGCGGGTTAACGGGCCTAATGGTTATGATCCAATAACCGTTAAGAGAATTAGTTCTCTATAAAAGAGGGCTTAAGGGATAATTAAGCCCTAATCCAAAACCCTAGCTTGAAGTTGCCGCCCACCTCCTCATTGGAGTTCTCGGCGCCAACTCCTTGCCGCCGCCCACTTCTCCTTCAACCGGCGTCCAGAAGGAGCTTTCCTTTCCCCTCGCCGGCGTCGAGCTGCTGCCGGTTGTTGCTCTGGTGATCTCCTTTAGGTTTGGCATCAAGGTGAGCTTTATCTTCCCTTGGTTGGCCGGCGCCTATCTCCTCCACCAAAGCTGTCCAATTTTCTGGACAGCTTGTTCTCCTCTCGTCGGAGCGTCATTTGGACGACGGTTAGAGCTCCGACAGCGGCTAACTTACCGGGGATTCGATCTCCGGTAATCCTCTGAGGTGGAGGACGAAGGATTCGTCAATCGGTTGACGAATACCTCTCCGGAGAAGCGAGTTTTGAGGACTCGTTTTGGATCCGAATTTGGATTCGGATCGTGATCATCTCTCGATCACGTCGTCTTCAACATGAGGCTAGTAACCCGTACGAAGACGAAGCTCATGGCTTAGCGAAGTCATCCTAAGGATACTCGGCGTGGATATGGATAGAGACGATTCTAGCGAGGATCGTTCCGGTTGATGTCGTTCCCGCTACACGTAATACGTAAGGTATAACGTAGTTAAATTTTCTTTTATTGCAAATTTAAATTTATGGTTATGTCTACACTTGTTGTACTATGCATGCGTGTGTTGTGTGTATTGTAATAAATGTAGATTTATTATTTTTATTTCTTCCGCTGTGCACATGTTTACGAAACATGTACGAACACACACTCGCCGCGGTGCTAGAAACCCAACACCATCTACCTTCGAGAGAGATGAAGAATCCACTCCGACCACCACAAATACCCTAGGTGACTCAAGAAATTTATTTCAAAATAAAATTCATATAATTTGCTTTGAGTGTAGGGAAATCGGGCACTATAAGAGTAAGTGCCCAAAGAGAGTAAGGAAAGCTCCTCCGGCGCCAAAAAGTCAAGAAAAGTCAAAGGATACCGGTGTCCCCACCAATAAGAGCAAGGAGCACATTGTGTGCTTCAAATGCCAACAACCGGGACATTATAGGAGCCAATGCCCTAGGAAAAAGGAAGGAGCATCACAAGTAGGGGGAACTAAGGCTAACCCTAAGGCATATTTCAATAATGCACCTTCTTTAGTTAATAGGCAAAAGCATTCTAGAAATTTCAATTCACTTGCTATTACTCATGAAAAACATGCTAGGACCAATAAATATTTTTGTTTAGAAGATAAGAATGTCCACTTTGCAAATAGAGAGAAATTTGGGCTAATGTCCCTAGAAAAACCTTACCTAGGGAATCTATTAGAAAAATTGAAGACCACCTAGGCTTAAACCCTAAATGGATTAGGCATATGCCTAGGAAAAACAATGCCCAAAGACCAAATGAAAAATCAAAAATTGGGTAATTAGAGTTGGAAAATCAAGCCTTGAGGTCAAGGCTTGAGAAACTTGAAAAGACCCTTGCAAAAATCATAAATCAAGTGCAAAGGTCAAATGGTCAAACTCTAGGGTGTAGAAGTCAAAGCCAAAACCTAGGGCTTGAGAGACAAAAATCAACCAAGGGCAAGAAAGGTTTGGGTCACAAACCTAAGCCTAAGATGGCTTATCATAGTGTTCCATTTAATTATGGAACACAAACTAGGTCTAGGAAGACCAAGGTCACAAGGGAAGTCATCTCTAGAGTTGACCAAGGTATGTGCCTAGTGGCTAGGGTTTCAAGGAAACCTAGGGAAGCCACTACGAAGGTTACAAGGGGAGTCACCCCTAGAGTTAACCATGGCAAGACCCAAATGACCAAGGCTAACAAGCCTAGAAGGGTCATTAGGAAGGTATCTAGGGAGGTTATCCCTAAGGAATACCTAATTAATCCTAGGATCTCAAATAGGTTTTGGGTTCCTAAGAGCATGATTGATTCACGCTAGATGGGTTTAGGGTGTGCCAACTTTAAATGGGAGGGTAGTTAACCTGATCATGGTAAAGGTGGCACTTTAGGTAATTTTCAAGGTTATGGATACCTTGGAAATAGATTTGATATTATGATCCTAAAAGATTTTAGGATGTGTCAATATATTTTTGGAATTATGAAAAATTAATTAAATTGGCACAATTTAGGATTAGAGGTCATAGTGTGTCATTTTGGGTTTTTGGCACACTTGGGAGAAAAGTGATAATATGACAAAATATACTTAATTATATCAAATGGCAATTAATACTAAAATTTAGGTATTGTTATACCTATACATTTTATATGTCATGTCTTGTTTGCCATATAACATGTCATGACATCATATTTATTTTTATTATTTATATGTCATGATTATGTGTAGGATTAAGGTTAATAATGTCATGTGTTTCTAAATTATATCATATGCCATGACATCATGATCATTGGTCATGCTAAATTATGTTATCATTTATGTCATGATCATTCATGCATTTAATTTGATTAAAATTGATTGAAGGGCAATGACATGACTTAAAGTCTCATTTATAAGGGAATCAAATAGTGTTGCCTTAGAGAATGCATGAAACTCTAGATTAGGATAACAAAACCCACATCTCATATCACATTGACTTGTGTGTATTTATACACCCTAGATACATGTGAGATGCTAGGATATGAGTTGAGTTCAAGGTGCATAGTTTTTGCATCTAGATGAACTAAAACTCATCTTATTTTAATGGTGGATCATTGGGAAAGCTTGTGTACAAGTCATGTACATTGAGCCCAAAGAACATGACCCAATATAGGTTTTCAAAATCATTTTAAAATCCTTTTAGAAAACCTTAGTGAAGTCTATCTTTTGATAGCAATCACCATTGATGAAGTTGATACAAAGTAGGGCTAAAGCATTGATAATTTCAATGGTTTTGAACTTTGTATCAATTTCGATATTTTATGGGTAAATTATTTTTCAAATATTTTTCACCCATTGTATTTGTCATAAGTATTATACGTATAAAGTTTCACAATTTTTAAAGTTACGTATAATTACTTATCAATTTTCAAAGCTCATATCTGATAATCAAAATCGAGTTATTATCGATCGATCATCATTGATGGCGGTGATCGATGGGGCGGCATGCTCGGGCGCAATCGCTTCGGCGAAATCACCTGGCAGAACTTCCCGGCGCACAACAGTGTAATCGCCTGGCGAAATCGCTGGCGGAACCCACCGCGAAATCGCTGGCGAAACCGCCGCGCGTATACTCACGCAGCTTATCAATCGACTGTTGCTTGGTTCCAGTCGACTAATGGACTCGGCAATCGATTTTTTTCTGATAAAGTCGACTGTCAATGCTGATTTCGGATAAACAAGGATGTTTAGCCCATGTTTCAGCTAGGGTAAGATTCCCTAACCACTCCTAACCCTAGGATATGCTTTGGGAAGCATTAAAAAGAGTGAAAATCCATTGAATATGGATTAGGAGAGTTGTTTAGGTTTTGTATTAATTTTAAGGTGAGGAAAAGTTCAATGTTGAACTTTATACCTTAATTTTGATGGTTTAAAGTTCCTATTGGCTTAGGGACTTCCCAAGGACATTGTTGGTGCAATGGTCAAGGGGGAGCAAGCCTTTAGGGGGAGGTATCCATCAAGGGATAATGGATGGTATTTTTCCTCATGAGGGGGAAAATGGAATTTTGAGATACCCAATTTGGGAATTAGGAGAATGTATAGGATTGCCTCTCTTGAGTGATATGGGACTTATCACTAGGAAGATAGTAGGCATCCTAGGTATTTCGGGAACAAGGAGGAGATTGTAAGATCTCATTGGATATGAGACATTGACCTCCTTGGAGAGTAAACCTTTTTGATGTTAGTCAATTTGGGGGAGAATGTTATGAAGAGTGTTATCAATTGATGTTATCAATTGTCAATTCGGAGAATTGGGAAGAATGTTTGGGATTACCAATTTGAGATAATTGGTAAGAAGATTTGAGTTAGTGTTCTAACTCAAAGGTATGTGTTTTTTATCAAACATCAAAAAGGGGGAGATTGTTGGTGCAATTGGCTCAGGTCACAATTGACCGGACTCGAGTTTGACTTGAGCGATGTTTTGATGTTTGACATGGAAGTTTGACATTGATGTCTAATATTGTTTTGGGAAGATTGTTGGCACAATCGACCCGGGTCATGATTGACCGGACTCGAGTTTGACTCGAGGGAGATTTTGATGGTTGACTAGAGTTGACCATGTCATGGAAAGTCCAAGTCTTGAGTACTTGGCATGTAAAGTTCAAGCATGGGTCTTGGCAAGGAAAAGTCCAAGCATCGGTCTTGGCATGGAAAGTCCAACATGGGTTGGCAAGGGAAAGTCCAAGCTTGAGTTTTGGCATTTGAGAAGTCCAAGGGGTTTGATATTGGCGGAAAAGTCCAAGCGGGAGTCTTGGAAGTATAAGTCCAATGGTTGGCGGCGTAAAGACCAAGCGGAGTCTTGGCAGCGTAAGTCCAATGTGCCTTGGCGATGTAGACACCGTTAGCATGACATAGCCGATGGAAGCACCTGAAGGCTAGTGCATGGATGACTTGGAGGGATCCGAGAGGCGTGAGGCTGACGGAGGTGGCTAGATGGCTTAGGTCTAGGCTAAGGGGGATCTTGCAAGTATGGGGGAACCATACTTAGGTTAAAACCTCATGTTTGAGGTGTGCTAGTTGATTGGTGATAGATGGCAGTCGACTGGTGTGAGTTAACTAGGGTTTGACTGCGGGAAGTGTCCCAGCAGTCGACTGCCAAAGGTGGGCAGTCGACTACTGGCTCGAGTAGTCAACTGATCGTGTGATCAGTCGACTGGTGCTCGAGAGTTTGGGCACAGAATGGAGTTGAGACTCAACTGCGGGGGTTAGTAGTCGAGTGATGGGTATGATCAGTCAACTGATGATGGATCCGTTGGATTTTTCCAACATGGATCAAGCCGTTGTCTCACGATAATAGTGGCATCAGTCGACTGATGGTCCTGAGCAGTCGACTGATCGACGATTTCCAGCCCAGGCAACAGCTTTAAAGGGAGCTCGAGGAGGAGGAAACCATTAGTGTTTCTTGAGGTGTTTTGGGGCAATTTGCTGCTGTAAATCAGGGTCTCCAAGTGCAATTCAAGCAACCACAAAGCAAGCAATCTAAGAGCAATTGTAAAGTGTTATTTTCTTTACTTGTTGTGTATTTCATTTGTATATTGCTTGTATTTATCTCTTACTGTTGTAAGATCACTTGTACGAGGTTTCTCCGTCTCCGACTTGTGTCGAGAAGGAGTGTTTATTAGTGGTGTGTGATTGGCATCGCTAAAGCTCTTTAGAGCTCGATCCATGGAGTAGGAACCGTTCGGTTCCGAACCATGTTATATGATTGTGTAATTGTGTGCTTGTATTGTTATTGCTTTATTTCTGCTGCGCTAACGAAGATTTGTAGACGAGCATGCAACGAAATCCATCACGCAACGAATCGATGCTATTCACCCCCTCCCCTCTAGCGGTCATCGTTTCCTATACAATGTCTCTCCGTGTTTAAGATATCGAATGTCCATCAATTAATTAATTTACTGACAATTAATTAATCAACATCTAACTTCGTGAGTAGTACCACTCAACCTTATCATCATGCTGGACCAAATCCACCTGCAGAATTTACATGATGATCCTTATGAGCTCCTCAAGGGGGCATCATCATCCTAATTCATAGGACACGGTTTCCTCCTATAATCAACGGCACACTATGTAAATAATATCATTTCTCAACTTATCGAGCCTATCGATTTAATCTATAAATCTTGCCCATTGGTAAATAAAAGAAATAAATACTAAATACATGTGCCCGTTATTATATCGGGATTAAGAGCATGTACACCATAATATCTGAGGTCCGATTCAATTATGTAGTCAGCAATAAATCGAATCACCTCTAAGTCGGTCCTGCTCAATACACACAAAGTGTACTAGTGTAATTATATGGTCAAGACAAACAAATACCAAATTACACTAAAACCATACCAATGGTTTGTCCAAAACCATCTTGGTTGTGAGCCTCTACTTATACTCTATAAGGAACTGATAACATGATCTTCCATGTGACACCACACACCATGTTATCTACAATGTACAATATTAGACAATATGCATAACTATAATAAATATAAAATGCAAACATTGATCATGTGATTCTTATTTCAAAAATAAAGGTGTTCATATAAAGGCTAGGCTTTCAGTATACATCCAAACAATTCCCACTTATACTAAAAGACTATGCTGTCCTCATACTGCCATACATCTGATTTCCATTCCTTCCACATGCCTATCAAAAGCACTCGCTGGAAGGGCCTTAGTGAAAGGATCTTCTAGGTTATCCTCTAATGCAATCTTGGCTACAGCAATTTCTACCCGCTTTACGATCTCTCGTATCAGGTGGTACTTGCGCTCTATGTGTTTACTTGCCTTATGGGTTCGTGGTTCCTTCGAGTTTGCAACTGCACCACTGTTATCACAATAAATTGTGATAGTTCTTGGCAAACCAGGAATCACATCCAAGTCCATCAAGAAGTTCCTGAGCCACACAGCTCCTTTAGCTGCCTCAGAGGTTGCCACATACTCAGCTTCCATGGTAGAGTCCACCATGCATTTCTGCTTGACACTCCTCCATACAATGACTCCACCTCCCAAAGTAAACACAAAATCCGAGGTAGACTTACTATTATCCCTATCTGATTAAAAGTCAGAATCTGTGTAACCCACAAGGAGTAATTGATCTGCCTAGTATACCAGCATATAATCCCTAGTCCTTCTCGGGTACTTCAATATATGTTTTACCGTAGTCCAATGTCCCTATCCTAGATTACTCTGATATCTGCTGACCATGCCCACAACAAAGCAGATATCCGGCCTCGTACATAACATAGCATACATGAGACTTCCTACCGCCAAAGCATAAGGAACCGCCTTCATCTCCTCTATCTCCTTTGATGTTCTAGGACACATCTCTTTAGATAAAGGTACTCCATGCCTAAAAAGTAGAAAACCTTTCTCAGAGTTCTGCATACTAAAATGAGCCAAAATGGTATCTATGTATGAAGCTTGAGATAAGCACAACATCCTTTTCCTGCGTTCCCTTATAACCTTGATCCCAAGGATGTGTCCCACTTCTCCCAAGTCCTTCATATCAAACTGTTTGGACAACCATACCCTTACGTCTGATAACACTTTGACATTGTTGCCAATTAATAAAATGTCATCTACGTATAGTACAAGAAATATCGCTACATTTTTGCCACATCTCTTGTATACACAAGACACATCCGGACTTTGAATAAATCCATAAGACTGGATTACCTCATCAAAGCGGATGTCCCAAGACCTCCAAGCTTGCTTCAATCCATAAATGGACCGATTAAGCTTGCACACAAGATGCTCTTTGCCCTTTGCAATGAATCCCTCTGGTTGCTCCATATAGATGTTTTCCTCAAGACTTCCATTAAGGATAGCTGTTTTGACACTCATCTGTCACACCTCATAATCCATATGAGCAACAATAGATAAGAGAATCTGGATAGACATAAGCATGGCTACCGGCGAAAAGGTCTCCTTATAATCGATACCCTCTTTCTAAGTATACCCTTTTGCAACAAGCCTTTCTTTGATGGTCTCAATCTTCCCGTCTATCCTCTTGTACCGGTGGTACTGAAGTAGTGACTTCCCCTCTCAACTCCTCCAGAAAAATCTTACTCATGGGCTTGTGGTTCATCACATAGTCTTCCTCTAAAAATCTGGCGTTCATGCTAACGATCACCCTCTGATCTCTAGGACTATAGAACAAACCACCTTTCATTCCTCTAGGATAGCCTACGAACATGTGCACTTCTGTACGAGGTTCTAACTTACTAGCATCTGCCTTCAGCACATGTGCTAAACTCCCCCAAATCCGAATATGTCTCAGACTAGGCTTTTGCCCAGTCCACAATTCTGTGGGAGTAGAAGGCACTGATTTAGATGGTACCAAGTTCAGAATATACACTGTTGTATCCAGAGCATACCCCCAGAACGAATCTGGTAACTCAGAATAACTCATAATCGATCTAACCATCTCCATAAGAGTCCTATTCCTTCGCTCCGCTACACCATTCTGCTGGGGTGTGCCAAGTGCAGACAATTGGGATTGAATCCCAGCCTCTGATAAGTAATTCCTAAACTCTCCCAAGAGGTACTCACCACCACGATCAGATCGTAGTGTCTTGATACTTTTACCTTGATGTTTCTCCACATCAGCCTTGAATTCTTTGAACCTGTCAAAGCATTCAGACTTGCGGCGCATCAAGTAAATGTATCCATATCTTGAATAATCATCTATAAAAGAGACGAAATATTCAAAATCACCTCTAGCCTGGATAGACATAGGACCACATAAATCATAATGAACCAATTCCAACACATCTTTGGCTCTATACCCCTTGGCCTTAAAAGGCCTCTTGGTCATTTTACCTTCCAAGCAAGATTCGCAGGTTGGGAAATCTTCCACAACTAATGAATCCAGAGGTCCATCAGCTATCAACCTTTGAATTCTACTCAGGTTAATATGACCTAACCTTAGATGCCAAAGATATGTTTGGTTCATTTTCGAAGGTTCTTTTCTCTTATTAGATTTAGAAGAAGAGTTATTTACTTCTATTTGCATCATGGGAGCTTTTGGTTCAAGGGTATATAAATTTCCTATCAATGTACCAGAACAGATAATCTCCCTATTCCTTTTTATAACAACTCTGTCATTAAAAGAAATAGAATATCCATCCAAAAATAATTTAGAAACCGAAATCAAATTTTTTCTAAATAAAGGTACATAAAGGTAATTTTTCAGAACCAAAGTTTTATTCCTATCAAAAGATAAATAAACATCTCCCACTGCAACAGCCGCCACCTTTGTAGCATCACACAAGTAAACGGTAATCTCCCCTTCAGCTAGTCGTCTGGTTTCCTTGAACCCCTGTAAAGTATTATAAACATGATCAGTGGCTCCCGTATCTACACACCAGGTGCCGGTAGATAACACCGCTAAACATGTTTTAACGACTAGTCCAAAAGATATACCTTTGTTCTTCTTCCGGTTGGGGCATTCCTTCTTCCAATGTCCAGTCTGCTTGCAAGTGAAGCACTTGCCTTTCGGCTTCTTCACTCCTCCCTGAGATCCTCCCGCCACCTTTGCTCCACCTTTTTTCTTCTTCTTCTTGCCTTTCGGCTTAAAAGTAGAAACCTTCTGAGCAACCATGGCCTGAGCCTGAGCACTCTGACGAAAAAGCCCCTCTGTCATCTGGAATTCTATCAGAAGCTCCGCCAACGAATACAACCTTTTATTCATGTTGCAGTTCAGGCGAAACTGTTCAAAACTCCTAGGTAGAGATTGGAAAATGATATCGACCTGGGTCTCCCCATCGATCTCAGCTCTAAGGACTTCCAGCTCATTCAAATGAGCCATCATCTTGAGAACATTATCCCTCACGGGTGTTCCCTCAACAATGATGGTCGTCATTAAGTTCCTCATGGCTTCCTGCCTAGCAGCCCGATTCTGGTATCTGAAAAGTTTCTTGAGATTGAGCATCATGTCATAAGCAGTAGGCATGGCTTGATGTTGATGTTGCAATACATTTGACATAGAAGCCAAAATGTAACATCGCACCATCTCATCAGCCTTAATCCACTTTTTATAACTCTCTTTCTCCTTTTCCTCAGAATCATCCGCAAGCTTACGAGGACACTCTTCGAAGAGTACATACTTATACTCCTCAGCAGTCAAGACAATATCTAGATTCCTTTTCCAATCAACATAATTGGGTCCAGTAAGTTTATTTTCCTTTAGTATCACAGCAAATGGGTTGAAAGTCATTTTTGAAAAACCTAAGAAT
Source organism: Wurfbainia villosa (assembly GCA_025175895.1). Lineage (NCBI taxonomy): Eukaryota > Viridiplantae > Streptophyta > Magnoliopsida > Zingiberales > Zingiberaceae > Wurfbainia > Wurfbainia villosa. Next base: position 41,666,510 of record CM046008.1, on the reverse strand, counting down.
CACATAGATCAAAACATTAGATTTCAAAAATTTATTGATTCCTCAAACAATAAAATTTTAAAATCAACCAACACCTCAAAACACCGAGAATATCGCATGCCACGATAGTGTGGATGTATACGAATTCTACATTTGTAAGAGAAGGTTTTACCCATTAATTTTATTATCCTGTCAACCTTACTTTTTGACAAATAAAATTAATAGTTGGTTCCTCTTCGGCCCTACAAATAAAAGCAGTGACTCCGATGGAGAGGATACTCTTATTTGCATCTAAGTGTTCACCATTATCCGATACTAAAGCAATTATCTCGGATTATGTGCCTTCCGATGGGGAAGTACACACGCTCTTAAATAATTTCTTATAACCATATTTGATCCTGTGATCCACAAAACAAACTCATCCAATGGGGAGGAAGGCACTCAGAGTCGACGCGCAAGTTTGTTTGCATCACATGTCAAATCATAATGGAGGCCATGGGAATTTTAAAAAAATATCCCTCTCCCACTTAATAATTTAAAATGAGGAATTTTCCTAGCACCCACAATAAGCATATAAATCAAAATCAATAAATATGAAAAATAAATTTTCCAACTATTATGGCTTTTGTTCTCCAATATGCTTCCCGTCGTGTCGCCATCTCGTCCGCTGCTCCCTACGCCATGTACAAGTCATCCGGAGATCCGAGCCGAGAAAAATTATTTTAATTTACATCCATCGATCCTATACTCCACAAAGGAGTGTACATGAAATCTAGATTGAAAGTAAACTAAAATAAAAGTGTGTCTAAACAATGTCGTACTTAATTACTAAAATTAAATACTAGCCTCGTCAACCCAGAGGATTCAAATAATATTACAATTACACACATCCAATCACATACACACACATATGGCCATAATAGTTGGATCTTATGCCTGCAACCAAAAAGTTTGCCTACACACATCCTACTATCATCCGGCACATACAATATATGATAAGTGTATAAAAATAACTGAATCCTAAACACACAAAACCGAAAACCGTGGCTCTGATACCACTTGTAGGGAATTGCTTCCCGCTTCAGTCGCTCGTGCATGGCGATCCTATCTACGTCCCCAGATTAAAAAAAATTAATCCTTAATGAAGACGGATTACCCAAGCAACCGATCCATCATCGTGCTATTCGATTCGAGTGGTCACTTGAACAAACTTGTTGTTCAAGCAACCTAACTCTTTTCCTCAAATAGCCGCGAAATAGATGATGTACAGATCACCGGTTTTTGTGTTTATCTTCGGGGTCCAAGTAAATTAGCCACATACAATTACATACGAATTGCATAGAACAAGAAAGAAACTTAAACAAGAATTATGCCTCTTGTTTACCTCTTGGTCTTCTATTGTATGACCTATCCTCCTCTTGAACGTTCTGTGGGCAATGATCCTCCAAGAGTTGAAATCTCCTAGATCTCATTCTTCCCTTCCTTGCTCGCTCCGAGCAAAGGGAAGATGACGGAACCCTTCTTCTCCTATCTAGTGCCAACCACCAAGCTCCAAGCTAGGTTATTATTGCCGCCCAAGGAGAGGAAGAAGGTAGATTGGGCGTCGGTCAAAGAGAATGGAAGAAAAGGAACCTTTCTTCCTTACTTTGCCGCCGGCCAAAGAGTAGAGAAAGAGAGGGGAAGCCATCGGCAAATCCTAGAGAGTGAGAGGGAGGCGTCGCCCAATGTAGAAGCACCACCCTAGGGTTGCCGCCCAAGCCTCTCTATAGCCAAATCCAAAAATCCTAACCCCAATTGATGTGTTTCCGCCCAAAAACTTTGGAAACAAACCCTAACACCAATTCTTGTCATCCACGCCCAAGCCTCTCCAACCTTATTTATAGATTTTGCCCAAGCCTCCTTTTAATCGTGTCCGTCGGATCTAGGTTTCATGAGGGTTTTAATAGGCTACAATAGGGACCATGAGGAGGAGTTGGATCTTGGCCACCCAATGGATCCGAACCACACAAACCCGATCCATTAATGATAATCTATTCCACTAGAGGATTATCATTGATCTATCTCACCAACCCCCATAAATAAATATGGGCTCCATATATTAGTTGTACAAATGTCTTCGCATATTTAAGATATCAAATGTTCATCAATTAATTAATTTACTGACAATTAATTAATCAATATCTAACTCCATGAGTAGTACCACTCAACCTTATCATCATGTCGGACCAAGTCCACTTGCAGGGTTTACATGATGATCCTTATGAGCTTCTCAAGGGGACATCATCATCCTAATTCATAGGACACGGTTTCCTCCTATAATCAACGGCATACCATGTAAATAATATCATTTCCCAACTTACCGAGCCTATCGATTTAATCTATAAATCTCGTCCATTGGTAAATCAAAGAAATAAATACTATGTACATGTGCCCGTTATTATATCGGGATTAAGAGCATGTACATCATAATATCCTAGGTCAGATTCAATTATGTAGTCATCAATAAATTGAATCACCTCTAAGTCGGTCCTGCTTAATACACACAAAGTGTACTAGTGTAATTCTATGGTCAAGACAAACCAATACCAAATTACACTACAACCATACTAATGGTTTATCCAAAACCATCTTGGTTGTGAGCCTCTACTTATACTCTACAAGGAACTGATAATATGATCTTCCGTGTGACACCACACACCATGTTATCTACAATGTACAGTATTAGACAATATGCATAACTATAATAAATATAAAATGCAAACATTGATCATGTGATTCTTATTTCAAAAATAAAGATATTCATACAAAGGCTAAGCTTTCAGTATACATCCCAACACGTTTCCTTAGGGTATCCAATAAATAGACATTTATCAGACTTAGCATCTAGTTTATCAGATACAGTCCACTTCACATAAGCAGGACAAACTCATATCTTCAAGTAAGATAAATGAGGTTTCTTACTATTCCATATCTCATATGTAGTAGAGACTACCTTGGTCGGAATTCTATTTAGCAAGTAAACAGTTGTCTCAAGTGCATTGCCCCAATAGGACTTGGGAAGATTTGCATGATTCATCATCAACCTAACCATGTCCAACAAGGTCTGGTTTCACCTCTCAGATACACCATTAAGCTGTGGTGTATACGGAAGAGTCCATTGAGACAATATACCATTGTCTCTCAAATAATCTAGAAACTCTTGACTCAAGTATTCACCACCTCGATCCGATTGAAGTATTTTAATACTCTTGCCAAATTATTTCTTTACTTCATTTCTGAATTCTTTGAACCTTTCAAAGGCTTTAGACTTGTGTTTCATCAAGAACACATACCCAAACCGTGAGTGATCATCAGTGAAGGTAATGTAGTAGCTATAGCCTCCTAGAGCTTGAGTTAACATAGATCTGCATACATCAGTATGTATTAGACCAAGCAACTCTCCCACCGGTTCACCTTTTCCAGTAAAAGGTAACTTGGTCATCTTTCCCTTTAAGCATGATTCGCATGTATCGTATGAATCTAATTCAAATGATTCCAGAATTCCACATCGGTGTAATTCGGACATGTGTTTCTTGCTCACATGGCCAAGACAACAATGCCACATGTAGGAGTCTAATTGATTATCTTTTCAAGCATGCTTTTTGCTCGCTTTGATATTGAGAATGTCACTAGATACGTCCAACGTATATATACCATTACATAAAGTTCCAGTCCCATAAAGAACGTCATTCAAAGTTATGTAACAACAATTGTTACTAAAAGTCAAATGATATCCATTTCTATTTAAGCAAGAAATAGAAACAATGTTCTTTATTAATGAAGGAACATAATAGCAATTGTCCAGTTCTAAGACAACTCCTATAGGGAGCTTCAACAAATATATTCCGATGGTGACCATAGCAACCTTTTCTTCATTGCCAACTCACAAATTTGATTCTCCCTTGACGAGTCTTCTTCTATTCCTTATCCCCTGCATGTTATTACATAAGTGTGAGCCACACCCAGTATCCAATACCCAAGTGTCTGAGGAAATAGAATGACAATCAATAACGAAGATACCTGAAGAGGATGGGGCATCGGATGCCTTCTTCTTCTTCACAGACTCAAGATAAATTTTGCAGTTTCTTCGCCAATGGCCCTCCTTGCCACAGTAATGGCAAGTGTCCTTTTGGGTTGGTTCCGTCTTCTTAGCCTTTTTCTTCTTCTTCCCCTTCTGTTGTTCATTTGATTTCCTCTTAGAACCTTTCTTCGAGGAATCAACTAACAACACCGTCTTCTCCTCATGCTTCACAAAAGGCTCCACAGTCTTCAGCATGTTGAGGAGCTCAGGAATGGTGGTTTCAAATTTGTTCATCCGGTAGTTCATCACAAACTAAGTAACTCTTCGACAAACAATGTAGGATTAAGTCAATACTTAATTCATGATCCATCACAAACCCAAGTGTCGCTAGTCGCTTGATGTACCCATTCATCTTTATCACAAATTGCACCACAGATGAACCTTCTTGCATCTTAGAGATGAAGAGGAGCTTGGAGACTTCGAACCTTTCGAATATCGCTTGCTCTTCAAACAACTCATGGAGATGAAAGACTATGGTATTAGCATCCATATGCTCATGTTGCTTCTGAAGTTTGGGTACCATCGCCGCTAGCATGATGCAACTTGCTAATTCAGAATCAGTCACATGTTTCTGATAGGCCAACAATTGGTATGGAGTTGCATCATCCTTAGGACGGTTGGGAAGAGGCTCTTCGAGGAAATATGCAAGCTTTTCCACCTTAAGAACAATTCTCAAGTTTCTAAGCCAGTCTAAGAAGTTCGGCCCTGTCAATTTATTCGAATCCAAAATAGAGCGCAAATTCAAAGATGTCATGATCAAGTGATTAACCTAGACATACAAATCGAGCATATATGAGAAAGATAATTTTAAAATGCAACAACATACATTTATTAGTTCCCATTCATTTTTTCAAATTCAAAAATCCCTAAAATCAATTCGGGAGATCGTAGGTCCATCTCCGAATGGGTTGATATCCAACATAGGTAAGAACAACCTTGGAGAGAGTCCAACAAGCCATTCTTAGCTACGATGGTAGGTATCAAGTATACCAATTGCATATCACATATATGCAACTATCACAATGTGCTATCAACTAATTGAATGTTCACACATACATTGGGTTGTTAACACATTAACAAGTATGCATCATATGCATGGCACCCAACTTCACCTCCCTTCACATCGACCTTGGAGAGAGTCCAACAAACCGATGCTCCAAGTTAAAGTCGACCCATTAATCGCGAAATAGTTTTAATATGGTTAGAGTGCATTCAACCAATTAGCGAGGCTTGGAGAGAGTCCAACAACCCAAGCTAACGATTGACCTCTGACTCTTACCATATTAGTGTTAAACTATTCAATGGTTTGAACATGTTCAGGTTCGAGCCGGGCTTGGAGAGAGTCCAACAACCCAAACAAGAAACGGAACTCTGGTTCTAACCATATTAATGGAAGGTGTAGGCTTTAATATTGTGTAAGGGTTTTAAAGTCTCATCCTCTTTTTCATGCAATTAACTATTATCTACATGGAATGACACACATGACATACATCTACATGTCACGACACACATGGCATAATGATATGCATCTAAAGTAATTACATGGCATACAATTATGTCATGTACAAATAGTTTCCTTATTTGTCATAACTATTTTGGAAATAAAATTTGTTTGAGATTTGATTTCTCAAATCAAATCTCAATTAAATTAGGAAACAAATTTCCAAATCTAACTACATATTTTATTTATAAAAAATATTAATTAAAGAAATTCAAATTTAATTTAGGAAACAAATTTTCTAAATTGTAATTTCCTAATCACATTAGAAAATTTACAATTTGAATTTCTTTACTAATTAAAATGTCCATAATTACTTCTAAACTTTTCAAAAGTAGAAAATTTCTAAAAATATAATTATGACTATCACAAAATAATTTTACGATTATGTCGGAACATAATCAGGCTCTGATACCACTTGTTGGGTTCCCATGGCACCGACATGGGTGTTGTGTTCGAACACGTTTCGTAAACATGCACACAGCGGAAGCAAAAACAAGTAATAAACTAATTATTACAATACACACACCATACGCATGCAAGGATACAACATGTGTAGACATAATCGACATTTCAAATTTTGCAATAAAAGGAAATTTATTCTAGTTATACTTGACGAATCACGTGTAGCGGGAATGACATCAACCGTAGCGACCCTTACTAGAACTGCCTCAATTCGTATCCACGCCGAGTATCATCAGGATAGCTTCACAAAACCACGAGCCCCGACTTCACGAAAGGTACTAGCCTCACATTGAAGTCGTTGTGAACCGAGAGACAATCAAATCCGAATCAAATTCGGATCTAAAAATGAGTTCCACGAACTCGCTTCTTGGAAGCGGTTTTCATCAACCAATTGACGAAAACTTAACCCTCCACCTATGAGGATTTCCGGAGATCCAATCCCCGACAAGTAGGTCACTATCGGAGCACAAAATGTCGACCAAACGACCTCTCCACAAAGAGGAGAACAAGCTGTCCAAAACTGGACAGCTTGTTTAGGTGGAAGAGATGGTCGGCTGAAGCTTGGTCGGTTGCTCCTTGGTCATCGACGGCCAAAGGAGGATCGCCGGAGGAGTCGCCGGTGGCTGGTGAATGGCCAGCGGCAAGGAGGAAGTGGCAGCAACAACTTGGGCAGCAAGCGGCAAGGACTCCCTCCTTGTGTTGGGTGGCAAGAAGCAAGGAGAAGGAGAAGGAGAAGAGGGGGGCAGCCACTCAAAAATAACTCTCTCTTGGGGTTTCACAAAACCCTTAAGCCGTATTTTTATAGAGAGCATATTCTCCTAACGGTTATTGGTTCATAACCAAAACTTGTTAACCCGCTCCAATAACTTAAGTTAAAATAAACCAAACTATATTGGTCTATTTTAAGTTAAAATGAACCGAACCAACTTTTGTTCATTCATTTAAAACAAACCAAACCACTTTGGTTTATTTTTCCACCATTGGATTAGAACCAAATCGATTTGGTTCATCCATCATGTCTTCATAAGAATTAACCCATCCATGCTTCCGATGCGACTGAGACAATTTCATACTCGCTCTTTGTTTGGTCCAACCAAACCAAGTCTCTCTCGATCTAAGAATCCTATTCTCAAGCTCATTTTAAATCCTTCGGATTACGCTCGTTGTGCGTGTGACCAAATAGGTTCTTGGTTTATGTTGTCTGTCTATAATTAACCATTAATTATAGAAAGATCATGAGTGGCACCTAGTAGTACATCATGATCCCCAATTAACTGGAAAATTAACAGTTGATCCCAAAACTTTTTTTTGAAACCCTTTAGTAGCTACAATGAATCGTGCTTCATTCTCTTCACTCATCTTATACCCACTTGGTTCAGGACAAGGTCTATTGTGTCAGTCCCCACTAGGCTAACTACGTCACACCTAACCCAAGTATTTACTTCCTCATTCTGCAGATTCTAGTTACTGCACATGTATCCAAGAGTACCTACACTAAACATGTAATGCTTTGGCCAAAGACTTTAGTAACAATCCGACGAGAGGCCATAAGGTATACAACTCCTTGCAAGGAGTGGTGAATTCTCTGTTGGCAATTCAAACACCTTCGGGCACTTCGACTTATGCCAATCATCCCTGATCCACATCTCCTCGGAGATGCTTACTTAAAATGTCAAAGTATAAGTCTCCATGACAAAGATGACTTGAATACCTCAAGTCGAAGGAATATCGCACTTAAGTTGCAGTAAGGACTTCATTCACATATCTGTATATTTAGATAACCATATGAAGTCTTACAGCTGGTCACTCCAATGAACTAGTTACCATAACTAGCATCCACGATCAACTCCAGACATCCCAATGTCTCCAGCAAGTGAGAAATAGCTGCTTGGATAAACTAAAGAGTACACCTCGTGCTAGTCTCAACAGAATCGATGGCGTCTGACTGCATCAATTCATCGACTAGGGACAATTACACATGTAGAGATACTCACTGGTTGTGATCCAATCACAAATTCTCTTATGTTGTGAATCATATTGCGTACATTCAGTAGATTAGTTTGAGATCCAATCAAATACATGAAAACATGTATACTCAAATAGTGAATCTTTATTTATCAAATAAATGGTACAACCATAAGGTGATTGTCTTAGAACACCTCTCATATATTACTAACAAATCCAGCTCGAGGTGAAGATTTAAAAGCAGCTCGTGGAGATGGATTTGGCAAGGTTTCTTTAAGGCGATTTAGAGGGGATTTACTGTTGCAATCCAGACCTTCAAGGTTCTTCTCAAGCAACAAAAGATCAAGCAATCCCAAGCTCTTTGTAAAGTTTTCTTTACTTGTATTTTTGTGTATTTTCTTGTATTTGTCTTGTATTACTTTTGTAATCCTTGTAAGAGGTTTCTCCGCCTCCGACTTGTTGTCGAGAACTAGTGTTTGTGATTAGTGGTTGTGTTTGCATCGCTAGGGCTCATTCGAGCCCAACCCGTGAGTAGGAACCCTAAGGTTCCGAACTATGTTATATCACGTGTGTTTGTGATTGTGTTTGTGTCTTTGTTTTTGTTATTGCTATTATATACATTTCGCTGCGCATAACAAGTTTTTGTAGAAACGAATACGATTGAATTCCATCGACGAACGAAGACACGCTATTCACCCCCCCCCCCTCTAGCGCTCACCAACGTTCCAACACGGATCACCAGAGTGTCATTATGGAGAAACACCACGTCTGCAAGATCCTCAGGTTCGAAACATAAAAGGGGTGAACCTCTTCACATTCGATCTTGTTGAATGAACAATGATTCTAGCACTCGGGCATGGGCTTGATGAGCCCGATGGGAGTCTCCATCTATGAGCTCTCTAGCTATCACGTTGATGATTCCCCAGGAATTATGGTTCTCGGTGCTCGATGGTACTCCGCTACTCTACCCTTTTCCCTCTGAGTTTCTTTGGGTATTTTAGCTGTGTGCTCTTCCCAAGGCCTCCCGTAAGGACTCCTTCGAGGATGGGATCTAGGACGGAAGACTCGCAGGGATGCCCCCTACTAGGTAGTAACTCCAAGTATGGGTACAGGTGGCGATGCTCTCTCCTGATTCTTTGGAGCTTCCGCTTTAACCCCTTACAATTGTAGCTGGAATGGCCTTATTCCCCATGATAAAGGCAGAAGTAGGGTGAAGGGGGGTTACGGGGTGAAGTAATTGAGAGGTGTCCTAAGACAATAGTCTTAGAAGTTATTAATAAAATTCACTATTTTAGTATACATTATCTATGTATCTGATTGGAACTTAAACTCATATATTGAAGTCTACAGTATGATGCATGGCATGAAAGAAATTGTGATTGTATCACAATTAGTGGTATCTTATCATGTGTAATCATGTAAGTATTAAAACTATCACTAGTCGATGAATTGATGAGATTGAACGTCATCAATTCTATGAGACTAGCACATGTTATGCTCCTTGGTTTATCCAAGCATTCGGTACTCACTGAATGAAAGCATAGGTATGCTGAGAGTGCACATATGGATGCTAGTTATGGTAACTAATTCATTGGAGTGACCTGCTATGAGACTTTATATGGTTCTATATGTCGTTGAAGATCTCATTATAGCTCGAGTGTGAGCTTCCTTAGACTTGAGGTATTCAAGTCATCTTAGTCATGGCACCTTATACTTTGACTTCTTCGCAGCCATCTCCATATGAGGTGTAACTCCGGAATGATTGGGTATAAGCCAAAGTGATCAAAGGTGTTTGAATAGCCCATAGAAGATTCACCACTCCTGATAAAGGAGATGTATACCCTAGGCCTCTTGTCAAGAATATTACTCAGAAGTCTCTAACTAGAGCAACCATGTTAAGAAGATTACCTTCTTGGGAAGATGTAGAAGTAACTTGAATTAACAGGACAAGGAAACTAACTTGGGCTAGGTGTGACGTAGTCAACCTAGTGGGGATGAACACATAGACCATGCCCTGAACCAAGTGGGTATAGGTTGAGTGAAAGGAACAAGGCACGAACAACTTGTTAGGGCAATCTCTTATCATGATAAGGTTTTGATGTGTGTAGCAAAGGGTTTAAGTTAAGTTGTTATTATGATTTGATATGTGCGTTGGAGTCTTGCAGGACTTAGTAATTCGCACATGGAAGCCTAGGCGAGTTTCACAACTCATGATTCGGTCCTTGAGTCGGTGAAGGATAGCATTGCGGAAACCGTGCGCTTGGAGCATCCGAGGGACCGCCGGACGAGGAGCTTGGAGTGAAGCCGGAGGAAGTTGACTTCAGGGCGAGACGCGAAGGATGGCGCTGCAGAGCCGTGCGCTTGGCGCATCCGAGGGACGTGGCCGGACGAAGAAAACTTCGAAGCTGAGGGACTCCGAAAGATGAGAGTGAGCGAATGTAACCCGGGAAAGGGGTAGTAGCTCCTAAGTGAAACTTGGCCTTTTGGCTAAGTGTCGGATGAGTTTTCCCAACAACAGTCGACTGCCATAAAATGGCAGTCGATTGCTCTGAGTCGAATGGGTTCGACTGGTGTCCGACTCATGGGCAGTTGGCCCAAGCAGTCGACTGCTATCGACACCAGTCGACTGCCAAGGGATGGCAGTCGACTGATGGCACTATGCACGGGCACAGAATGGAGTCGAGCTCGCGGAGTACTCGACTGATGGTACATCAGTCGACTGATGGCAAGATCAGTCGACTGATGATGATACCATTGGATGAAATCCAACATGGAAAGTGGTCGTTATTGGGCAACGGCTATAGGACCAGTCGACTGATTGGGGCATCAGTCGACTGCTCCTGTGTCAACGGGAAGAAACCCTCTTCCTCTATAAAAAGGAAGGGGATGAGGCTTTGGGAGGCTAATGCTTGAACTCCAATCTTCTCCCAAAGTGCCATAAACATCTTCCCACTCTTCTTACTTGCTTTTACTTCATTCTTATTGTAAGAAGAGTGATCTTGGTTGTAAAGGTTACCTCCACCTAGCTTGGTGCAAAGGAGAGACCAATAGTGATTGGCTTTGGAGGAGTGATTCACCTTGGACGAATCGGACCGTGGATTAGCGGCGTAGCCATGAACCACGTTACATTTTGTGTTAGCGTTTGTAATCTTCTTTGTTTGTTTGCTTGTCTTGTTTTTGTTATTTCCGCTTGCGCTAATTAGTTTTGTAGACGAGCAAATACCGTTATCCATCGATCGAGGGTTATTCACCCCCCTCTAGCCGGTCGTTCGATCCCCAACAAGTGGTATCAGAGCCAAGGAAAGCTTGTCGAGGACTAACCGCCACAACAAGCATATTCAAAAGATGGCCGGCTCCAACATTCATCCACCGAAGTTTGAAGGAGAATTCGCTTGGTGGAAGAAGCGAATGGAGGTATTTTTCGAAACGGATTTTGATATTATGATTACAATGGAATCCGGTTTCGTTTTGCCTAGGGATGAAGAGGGGAAGCCAATAGAGAAGTCAAGGTGGACCAAGAGGCAAAGAGAGGAGCACCTTGCAAACTCAAAAGCCAAGCACCATCTATACAATGTGCTAAAATAGAATTGGAGAATGTCTAAGTGCCAAGGAGATGTGGGAGAAGCTAGTAGAGCTTCATGAAGGTACCTCGGAGGCTAAACTTGCAAGAAGAGATCTCCTCCGCTCCCAATTATCCAACATAAAATTAGAAAAGGGAGAAAAGGTAACTTCATTGCATTCTAGGTTTAAAGAGATTTTAATTGGGTTAACAAGTGTAGGTGAAAAGCTCTCCAACCGAGATATGGTAATGAAGGCCATAGAGGCTTTTCCTCGATCATCCAAGTGGAGTTCAATGGTGGACTCATTCTATATTTTAAAGAATCTAGAGGTAAGTACTCTAGATGAATTTTTCTCCACTATGGAATTGCATGAATCTAGGCTTGAAGGAATACAAGAAGAGCCAAGAATCCAACCTTCAAGAGGAGTAGCATTTTTGACAAACAAGGGGAAGAAGAAGATAGAAATCCCCTCCTCCTTCGATGATGAAGCATCCTCCTCCTCCTCCAGGGATAGCACGGAAGAAGCATATATGGTAAGGAGGGTAAGGCGTGCTTTAAAAGGTTTTCAATTTAATAAATCTAATGATAGGAGGAGAAGACCAAGAGGGAAAGTCATTTGCTACAATTGCCAAGGAGAAGGACACATAAGGGACAATTGTCCCCTCCTAAACAAGAGCAAGGAAGAAAGAAAAAAGAAGGAAGAAAAGAAGAAGAAAAAGGGGAGCAAGAAGAAAAAGGAAGAGGAGAAGAAGGCAAAGGAAAAGGGAAAGGCCAAAGCATTAAAAGCTAGGACTTGGGATGACCCTTCCTCCTCCTCATCATCATCCGAGGAAGAAAATGCATTTGTCACCAACTTAGCATTGATGGCATTTGACGACTTGGATTGCTCCTCCACCGAAAATGAAGAATCAAGTTCAAGTGGAGAGAGTTCAAGTGAAGGGGGAGCCTCCTCTACATCCTCATCTGAAGAAGAAGAAGAGGACATGGAAACTATGGTAACTAATCTTTCACCTAGTAAAATAGTTTCTATGATTTCTAGCTTAACTAAGGATCTATTTAGAGCCAAGAAAAAGAACAAAAGCATGCTTGACCAAATTAAGGACTTAGAAAATAAACTAGAAAAAGCATGCTTAAATGAAAATGAAAATATTTTTTCTTGTCATGATGATGCATGCTCACATGAATATATGTCATTTAATGTTAGTGATGCATGTATGGATGAAAATAGGACTTTAAGGGAAAAGGTAGACTATTTAACAAAAGCCCTAGAAAAATTCACTATTGGGTCAAACACTTTGAACATGATCATAGGGAGCCAAAGAGCAAGTTTTAACAAAAAAAGCCTAGGATATAAGGAAAAGAAAATTGAAAAGGCCTATAAATGCCTAATAGCTAGGGGTCAAGACAAGAAGAAGGTAATTGCTAGAAAATGGATCCCTAAGGAATTTCTAGTGAACCCCATAGGCAAGAATTTGTATTGGGTTCCAAAATCCATCCTTAAGGGTTAGAAAAACCCTAGGATGGTCAACCATATGGACTTGACCTATATCATAATTTGGTTGACTTAGGATGACGGGACAACATTTTTGAAATAGTGTTGGGTGATGATAATGTGCCCAAAAATAGATAATAATGCTTAAATCGTGATATTTAATGAAATTGTTATGTATGTTTGCAATCATGATTTATGATTTTGATATTTGGCACATAATCATGAGAAATAGGGTTTAAATTAATGAATTCATATATTTCATGATCATAATGTGAAATTAGTTCATATATGTGTTAGTTATAGCCCTAAGAACCAATCATGTGATGGTTGAATAGGGAACATTTTGTATCATATTCTATAAAGGCAAAGGATTGGTTATTATATTTAAGTCTTGCTTGTGCCAGCTAAATTAAATATAGTAATGCCCTAGAAAAGTAGGTTCTTATCTACAGCACATCAATTGGCAGAATTGATTATGAGAGGCTGTAGAGAACACTTTCTAAATATTCCTAGTCAAGTATTAATATGCAAGGGCAATATTAATACATAAAGACTAGCATGTAGGTCAATTGATGACTTGATCTCACAAGTCATGGATATATGATATCAAGTTGACACATGGGTATATATTAGAGAATATATACTGAACTAACCCGCCATGAGAAAGTTTCATGGATCGTTATATGAGTGTCATAAACTTTCTCATGTGACTATTGGTATGAATAGTCCTCAGACCTGAAGTCACTACGGTTCCCTACATAAGGAGTTATGTACTTTGGTATCGTCAAACGTCACCCGTAACAGGGTGGACCATAAAGGCGATTACTGGGTATATAACAAATTATGCGGAGGGATGTGAGTGGTGTAGATGGGATCTATCCCTCTCATATGACGAGAGGGATATCGGTGGGCCCCTTGATTGAGTAGAACTACTAAAACGCATGGTCATGCTCGAATGAGTCAATATGAGATATTGAGCTCATTTGTTTGAGTTAGTTTACTCAGGGATCAAGAAACACATAGATTGATCGAGGATGACACGGTCTATGTCTCATTGGTCAATCTGATATCAAGGATAGAAGGACACGGTCATACATTAAAGTAGTCACGGAAAGGTTAGTCGGATCTTGACTTATCTCATAACTTGGGTAGCAATGATGTATTGCTAGATGCCGCTCATTGCTTGTGTATCTAAAAGAGTTTAGATCCACTGCCAACGTTATGAGAGCCTATAGGGTCACACACAAAGAGCATGATAATTAGAGGAATTAGAGTATTCTAGTTTGACTAGAATAATTTGGGAATAAGCTTAAGTACAAAATGGTTTTTGGACTTTAAGCTTAATAAAGGTTTTAGCTAATTGATTTAATGAGATTAATTCAATATGTTACCTTATTGATTTAATGAGATTAATTCAATATGATAACTTAAGCTTAATTGAATTAATAAGATTAATTCAACATGCATGAATGCCACATAAGAATGCCACATAAGCATGCCACCTAAGCATCCACCTAAGCTAGATGAGGTGGAAGGAGACAAAGTGGTTTTTGTCTCCTTAAGTGGCCGGTCAAACAAGGAAGCCAACTCCTTTTTGGATTGTGTCTCAATGCAATGGATTGCATTGAATGTGTGGAGGTGAAAGGGTTTTTCCAACCCTATAAAAGACTCCATGAAGTGGTCGGCCATAGAAGCATTGTGGTTGTGTGAGAGCTTGAGAGCTTGGTGGAAGCTTTGGTTGTGTGGTTTTGTGAGTGTAGGCTAGCAAGAAGAATAGTCTTCTTCTTCCCTTCTCTTTTTCCCTAGCTTCCTCTCCTTTAGGGACTTCTCTAGCAAGAAGTAAAGGAGAGCCCTTCTAGTTTTTCTTTTGTGAGACAAGAGCTTGCTCGTGTGGATACGTATAGAGGCACGGACATTTGAACGTGCTAAAGATCCAACAAACCAAAAGGAAAAGCGGGATTAACAAGGGCATGCAACAAAGGTAATCCTCTCCTATAAGATAGGTTTGGTTTTAGAGAAATTTATTTTGTACGAGTTTTCTTTCGCAAGGATCACTAGGAAGGGATCCTAATTTTTCCGTTGCGCATATGCTATTTGGCATATAGAAATCCCAACAGTGGTATCAGAGCCACTTGCGAAAGATCGTATAAAATATTTTTTCTCTATTTTATATATGATATAGAAGTAGGATGAATTTTATTTTGAGTTGATAATTGCATTATCAAATTTTCAAACATAATAAAATATCCGATGTCTTTTAAAAGTTAAAATTGACATGGTGCATGGTTATGGCCTAGTCCCAAAAAGTTTGTGATTGTGTGTTGTAATTCTTAATACGGCCTGCGTGTCGTGCCTTTCTCCTAAAATTCTTGTTGTAAAATTAGCTTTAGACTCGAATGTAACTCGAGTATTTCTCCTTTTGTAATATACAACAAAGATGGAGGGTCCATTGGAAGATAATGTTACAAGGAGGAAGTCAACAACACAAGACAACCAAAAGGAAGCACTTGGGAGAAGATGCTATCCCTAGGTTGACCAATCAATCTTCTCATTGGCTTGAGAAGATTGTAGAATAAGGGTCATAACCATGACACACTTAGTTTAACTTGTATGTGATGCATGTTAATTTAATATGTATGTGATGCATGTTAGTTTAGCTTAAATGTGATGTATGCTAATATGTATATGATGCATGTTTTTCCTTAATAAGTCAAAAACGATATGCCTACCAAAGTTTGGTACTCACTACTTCCTCGATCATTTGTTATTGGGTTTGCCAAAGCAAAGCAATGCATTTTATCTTGGAAGGGTACGAGTGGACAATCGTGATGTCCCGCTATCAAACTTGGTTAAGACTTAATTAAGTTTTTCTTAATTAGTTAAGAAAGTAGAGGCATATATTAGCCTTGAACATAAGTTTTAAAATTAGTTTTATGTGATTTCAGAACATCAGCTTTGTCTTAGAAGTGGTTGTTGCTCCGATATCCAAGAAGGCCCCTGTGCCTCGCCACAGCCTGGAAGCTGGTTTAGGAATAAGCACTAAACTAATCTAAACTTAACCAAAGCTATTAAAGAGTTACATCAGATGTAATTGGCAAAAGATTGCCTACCTAATCATACTACGTCTTGGGCGATTAGCCAAAGCTAACTCAAGATGAATTATGATGTGGATCTTTATCCCATATAAATTTATAGCTAAATAGTAGCTAATGATGTAAGCGAAAAGTGTTTGCCTACATCAATGATTAGCTCATATCAAAGCTATGAGAATTTAGTGGGAGCCTCATTTAATTAAAGGCCTAATTAAATGACTTAGGTATGATACTTAATTTTGCATTTTATTATTGTAGATCACCATGTCATCTAACATGACACACCCCCTCAACTTGCGATCTGTCCTTGAGAAGGACAAGCTCAATGGAGCGAACTTTCTTGACTGGTATAGGAACTTGAGGATTATCCTCAAGCAAGAATGCAAACTGTATGTCCTAGAGCAGTCTACCCTCAAATACTTGCCTCGCGCCACTCGTCGTAAAAAGATGCTTATAAGAAGCATCAAGATGACGCATTAGATGTGTCATGCCTTATGCTTGCAACCATGAACTCTGAGCTTCAGAAGCAACATGAGAACATTGATGCCTATGATATGGTTGAGCATTTGAAACAACTATATCAAGGACAAGCCAGGCACGAGCGTTTTGAAGTGTCTAAGGCTCTTTTTGCATGCAAGATGCAAGAAGGAACACCTGTAGGAACTCACGTACTTAAAATAATTGGGTACGTTGAGAACCTTGAAAGACTAGGTTTTCCACTGAGCCAAGAATTGGCAACCGATGTTATCTGCAGCAATCGCTGGAAACATATAATCAATTCATCATGAATTATAACATGAATGAAATTGATAAGCCTTTGCCTGAGATTCTCAGCATGTTAAGAACTACTGAACCGAATCTCAAGAAGAAAGTTAGTAACGTACTAATGGTCAAAAGGACAAAGGTGTTTAAAAGGCAAGGGTAAGACCCAAGCCAAAGGCAAGGCCAATTCATCCACTTCAAAGGGTAAAGGTAAAGTACCTAAGGAAGGGGATGCTTCCATTGCGTGAGATCGACACCGAAGCGGAACTGCAAAGTCTACCTTGAGGAAGTAAAGAAGAAAATAAGTGGGACTTCTGCCTCAGGTATACACGTTATAGAAGTTAATCTATCTATTTCTTCTACATGGGTATTAGATACCGGATGTGCATCTCACATTTGTACTAATGTGCAGGGACTGAGAAATAGTAGACTAATGGCAAAAGGCAAGTGGACTCACGAGTAGGCAATGGCACAAAAGTTCGCCAGAGTCAGAGAGGAACATATTCTTTGTCTTTGCCCACCGGGCTTATCTTAGAACTAGAGGAGTGCTTATATGTACTGCATTGACAAATAACATAATTTCAGATCTTGTTTAGACAAGAAAAACTTTTCTTTTATAATAAAGGACAAATGTTGTTCCATTTATTTGAATGAAATGTTCTATTGTAATGCACCACTTATGAATGGTCTCTATGTTCTAGATTTAGAAAACCCAATATATAACGTAAATACCAAACGGTTCAAATCGAATGATTTGAACCAAACATATCTCTGGCACTGTCGCCTAGGTCACATAAATGAAAAACGCATATCCCAACTCCATAAAGATGGATTATTGGACTCATTTGATTTTGAATCATATGAGGTATGAGAATCTTGTCTTTTAGGAAAGATGACTAAAACTCCATTTAGTGGACATGGCGAGAGAGCGACGGACTTGTTAGGACTCATACATACTGATGTATGTGGCCCTTTCAATGTCGAAGCCAGAGGAGGCTATAAGTACTTTATTACTTTCACTGATGATATGAGTAGATTTGGCTACTTATATTTGATGAGACATAAGTCAGAATCCTTTGAAAAGTTCAAAGAATTCAAGAATGAAGTACAAAACCAACTTGGTAAGCGTATTAAGCTACTTCGATCAGATCGAGGTGGTGAATACCTTAGTCAAGAGTTTCGTGATCACCGGCCGAGTGTGGGTATCCCAACTCACTCCACCGAACACCACAATGGAATGGTGTATCCGAGAGGAGAAATCGACTCTATTAGATATGGTACGATCAATGATGAGCCAGATCGATCTACCTACTTCCTTTGGGGACTAGCTCTAGAGACACCGCTTACACTTAATCGCTGGCCCCATCAAAAGTCAGAGAAAAGACACCATATACGATATGGATCGAAGAGTCCCAAAATGTCTTTTATAAAGATTTGGGGTTGTGAAGCTTATGTAAGACGCCAAGTCTCGTATAAACTAGGACCCAAATCGATAAGTGTTATTTTGTAGGATATCCCAAGGAAACTAAGGGATATTACTTTTACAATCCCACACTTGGCAAGGTGTTTGTTGTTTCAGAATGCCGCCTCTTTCTAGAAAGAGAATTTATTTCTAGAAAAACTAGTGGGAGTAAAATTCATCTTGAAGAAGTTCAAGATGACGATAACACTAAGGCTTCGATGGAAAATGAACAGGAACCACAAAGTGTTGTGGATGAGCAAATTGTTGCCCAAAGAGTTGTGGAGCAAACACCTGTTCAAGTAGACCAACCTCTTCGTAGATCTGATAGGATCCGTCATCAACCTGAGAGATATTCTTTTCTCTTGACTGACAACGGTGAGGTATTGCTTGTCGATCTTGACGAGCCTACATCCTATCAAGAAGCTATGATGAGCTCAGATTCCGAGAAATGGCTAGAGGCCATGAGATCCGAAATGGAATCCATGTACACTAACCAAGTATGGACTTTGGTTGATCCACCTGAAGGGGTAAAACCCATTGGGTGTAAGTGGGTCTTTAAAGTAAAGACTGACATGGATGGTAATAAGCATACCTATAAAGGTAGATTGGTGGCTAAAGGATTCAAACAAACTCATGGTATTGACTATGATGAAACCTTTTCACCAGTTGCGATGCTTAAATCCATTCGGATCATACTTGCTATTGCAGCCTACCACGATTATGAGATCTGGCAGATGGATGTCAAAACCGCTTTTCTGAATGGAAAGCTACTCGAGGATGTGTACATGACACACCGAGGGTTTTGAAGATCCAAAGCATCCCGGAAAGGTATGCAACCGCAAAGGTCCATTTATGGACTAAAGCAAGCCTCTCGAAGCTGGAATCTTCGATTCGATGATGCAATCAAGGAGTTTGGTTTCATCAAGAATGAAGATGAACCTTGTGTCTACAAGAGAAATAGTGGGAGCACAATTGTGTTTCTTGTCTTGTATGTAGATGACATACTTCTCATCGGAAATGATATTCCCTCACTCCAGTCTGTGAAGATGTGGTTAGGGAATTGTTTCTCGATGAAAGACTTAGGTGAAGCTGCCTATATTCTAGGCATCAAGATCTATAGAGATAGATCTAAAAGATTACTTGGCCTAAGTCAGAGTACATACATTGATAAAGTGCTAGATCGTTTTGCTATGCAAAATTCCAAGAAAGGATTTCTGCCTTTATCACATGGTGTGAGTCTTTCGAAGACTCAATGTCCCTCTTCTAAGGAGGAGAGAGATCGCATGGATAAGATCCCTTATGCATCTGCCATAGGGTCTATCATGTACGCCATGCTTTGTACTCGTCCTGACGTCTCGTATGCTTTGAGCATGACGAGTAGATACCAGTCGGATCCAGGTGAAAGTCACTGGATAGCAGTCAAAAATATTCTTAAATACTTACGAAGTACGAAAGAATATTTCCTGATATTTGGAGGCAATGAGGAGCTAGCTGTAAAGGGTTACAGTGATGCAAGCTTTCAAACAGACAAGGATGACTATAGATCGCAATCGGGGTACGTGTTTTGCCTGAATGGTGGAGCTGTGAGCTGGAAGAGTTCAAAGCAGGACACAGTTGTTGATTCTACAACAGAAGCCGAGTATATTGTTGCGTCTGATGCAGCAAAGGAGGCTGTTTGGCTCCGCAAGTTCATCAGTGAACTTGGGGTAGTTCCTAGCATTACAGATCCAATAGACCTCTATTGTGACAACAATGGGGCTATTGCACAGGCTAAGGAACCTCGATCACATCAGCGGACCAAACACATACTGCGGCGCTTCCATCTCATTCGAGAGATCATCGATAGAGGAGATGTGAGGATTGTTGGATCGAGAAGCGTCGCTAGAGGGGGGGTGAATAGCGATCGTAAATCTTTTCTTTTTCGTTCGTTCGATACGCAAAGTAAGCACAGCGGAAAATAAATGAACACGTTTATTTTACTTGGTTCACAACCCAGCGGTTGCTACTCCAAGGCCCTATCGGTCCTAGACCGCGTACGGAGGGCAAAGCACTAAAATGTCTCCTCCTCGTTGGAGGTAGGAGACAACGATTACAAAAACCGAATATACGAGGATGAGGCAACAAGCCTACCTCACCTCGTTATGAAGATAAAAATACAGAATATAATATCAAAAATATTACTTGAATCTGCTGCCGACGAAGAAGATCAAAACTTGAGCGCGGCGCATGACTGTGTTGAAGCGCGGCGTAGGAGCACTTGATGAATAATTGATGTAATGTGGAGATGAATCCTCCCCTCCTTTTATAGACTTTAGCCTCTGAATTTGTCTCCTATTTCTTTGGAACGGATCATGAATTTTTCCAAATCGTTATCCGCTTTGACCTAGCGCAAAGCCGATCGCCGCCATCACCGATGCCTCTCATCGGGCCGATCGATGATAATGATCGATGCATCTCATCACCAATCGATAATACGATCGCTTCTAATGTCCAAAGAATGATCACACCGCCACTTCCCTGCAGTAAGAGATTAGCTCAGAAAATGATAAATACGACGGTTTCTAACCGTCCGATCTCGACCTAGACCTTCCACAGGAAGTCTTAGTCGAATCATCGCCTACGGTCGTCCCCGTAAAGAGGACACGACCTTACAATCTCTCACTCACACGAGCTTACCTCGATAGTAGCTCTCGCTTCCGGCCTTCCACTCGATTCCTTCGGCTCCCTCCGAATTCACTCAAGTGTCGCCCGACCACCACGGCTTCCTCCGGGTGTCACTAGCCTTCAGCTCCAGCTTTAGTACTTTTCTGCACACTTGATTTAGCTCGTGAGATAACGATATAAACTTAACTTTGTGTCTTTGCCATAATCAAAACACAGGTTCGATTATCTAGTGCCCCTGCACCAACAAGGATATGCAGAGTACCGACAGAAGCTAACATCGCAGATCCATTGACCAAGCCTTTGGCACAGAGGAAGCATGATGGTCACACTAGGTCACTAGGTATTAGATATCATAGTGATTGGTACTAGTGCTAGTGGGAGATTGTTAGTTATAGCCCTAAGAACCAATCATGTGATGGTTGAATAGGGAACATTTTGTATCATATTCTATAAAGGCAAAGGATTGGTTATTATATTTAAGTCTTGCTTGTGCCAGCTAAATTAAATATAGTAATGCCCTAGAAAAGTAGGTTCTTATCTACAAAGACATCATCAATGAATTGATTATGAGAGGTCAGAGAGAACACTTTCTAAATGTTTTAGTCAAGTACATGCAATACCACATAAGAGCAATACGCAACTGAAACGAAGCATAGGTCAATTGATGACTTGATCTCACAAGTCATGGATATATGATATCAAGTTGACACATGGGTATATATTAGAGAATATATACTGAACTGACCCGCCATGAGAAAGTTTCATGGATCGTTATATGAGTTTCATAAACTTTCTCATGTGACTATTGGTATGAATAGTCCTCGAACCTGAAGTCACTACGGTTCCCTACATAAGGAGTTATGTACTTTGGTATCGTCAAACGTCACCCGTAACAGGGTGGACCATAAAGGCGATTACTGGGTATATAACAAATTATGCGGAGGGATGTGAGTGATGTAGATGGGATCTATCCCTCTCATATGACGAGAGTGATATCGGTGGGCCCCTTGATTGAGTAGAACTACTAAAACGCATGGTCATGCTCGAATGAGTCAATATGAGATATTGAGCTCATTTGTTTGAGTTAGTTTACTCAGGGATCAAGAAACACATAGATTGATCGAGGATGACACGGTCTATGCCTCATTGGTCAATCTGATATCAAGGATAGAAGGACACGGTCATACATTAAAGTAGTCACGGAAAGGTTAGTCGGATCTTGACTTATCTCATAACTTGGGTAGCAATGATGTATTGCTAGATGCCACTCATTGCTTGTGTATCTAAAAGAGTTTAGATCCACTGCCAACGTTATGAGAGCCTATAGGGTCACACACAAAGAGCATGATAATTAGAGGAATTAGAGTATTCTAGTTTGACTAGAATAATTTGGGAATAATCTTAAGTACAAAATGGTTTTTGGACTTTAAGCTTAATGAGAATTTTAGCTAATTGATTTAATGAGATTAATTCAATATGTTACCTTATTGATTTAATGAGATTAATTCAATATGATAACATAAGCTTAATTGAATTAATAAGATTAATTCAACATGCATGAATGCCACATAAGAATGCCACATAAGCATGCCACCTAAGCATCCACCTAAGCTAGATGAGGTGGAAGGAGACAAAGTGGTTTTTGTCTCCTTAAGTGGCCGGCCAAACAAGGAAGCCAACTCCTTTTTGGATTGTGTCTCAATGCAATGGATTGCATTGAATGTGTGGAGGTGAAAGGGTTTTTCCAACCCTATAAAAGACTCCATGAAGTGGCCGGCCATAGAAGCATTGTGGTTGTGTGAGAGCTTGAGAGCTTGGTGGAAGCTTTGGTTGTGTGGTTTTGTGAGTGTAGGCTAGCAAGAAGAATAGTCTTCTTCTTCCCTTCTCTTTTTCCCTAGCTTCCTCTCCTTTAGGGACTTCTCTAGCAAGAAGTAAAGGAGAGCCCTTCTAGTTTTTCTTTTGTGAGACAAGAGCTTGCTCGTGTGGATACGTATAGAGGCACGGACATTTGAACGTGCTAAAGATCCAACAAACCAAAAGGAAAAGCGGGATTAACAAGGGCACGCAACAAAGGTAATCCTCTCCTATAAGATAGGTTTGGTTTTAGAGAAATTTATTTTGTACGAGTTTTCTTTCGCAAGGATCACTAGGAAGGGATCCTAATTTTTCCGTTGCGCATATGCTATTTGGCATATAGAAATCCCAACAATATGTCTTTGTGATCATGAGGATTGATAGGATGATACTTAACCTTGATAGAATTGCATGAAAATAAAGGTTAAGTACATACAAATACCTTTAGGATACATTTCACACTTACAATAGGCTACCTTGATTGAAAACTTAGCATGAGTGAGATGTTAGGATGATACAAATGTCCACTAATGCCTATGGCATTTAGATGGTCATTCAAGGTATCAAAATAGCAATAATAGACCAATCATGGGGAAGGCTTATGTTTAATTCATAAACATATTGCCCAAAGATCATGGTTGGATATTTCATATGTTTTCAAAACAATTTCTTACTTTAAAATTTGTGTATTCATGTTTTGAAACAATTGGATGCAAAACTAGGTAGTAAACTTGATACTAGAATGATCAAAAACCTAGTGTTTTTTAAAGCTTTTGAATTTTTGGCAAAAATAAGAAAATCTAATGATTTTTCATGAAAAACTATTTTTCATTGATAGATATACTTAAAATAAATATGTTCTCCAAATTTCATGATTTTTCGAATTTTTTGGAATTTTTAATGTATTTCTGAATTTCACCCCAAAAATCAGAAATCCTGAAATGCACGTGTCAGTCGACTGGTGGCCTGAAAATCAGAACAGTAAAGGCTAAATTCAATTTTTAATCAATTTTTGGTATTTTCCTTCTATTAGACTTGATGCCATGAGTTTATAACTTAGTTTCAATCTTTTTGATGGTGTCAAAGGGGGAGAAATAATTGTGTTTAAGTAAATTATGATAGGGGGAGAAATATGTATGGGGAGTTTCATGGATTAAGGGGGAGTTGCATGTTGCTATATCATGTTTATGTTTACATGCTTTCTTACCTTATAAACTCTATCAAATGTTTGTACCTAACTTAAACGGATTGCCACACATCAAAAAGGGGGAGATTGTTAGGGCAATCTCTTGCCATGATAAGGTTTTGATGTATGTGGCAAAGGGTTTAAGTTAGGTTGTTATTATGATTTGATATGTGCATTGGAGTCTTGCAGGACTTAGTAATTCACACATGGAAGCCTAGGCGAGTTTCACAACTCATGACTCGGTCCTTGAGTCGGTGAAGGATAGCTTTACGGAAGCCGTGTGCTTGGAGCATCCGAGGGACCGCCGGACGAGGAGCTTGGAGTGAAGCCGGAGGAAGTAGACTTCAGGGCGAGACGCGAAGGATGGCGTTGCAGAGCCATGCGCTTGGCGCATCCGAGGGACGTGGCCGGACGAAGAAAACTTCGAAGGCGAGGGACTCCGAGAGATGAGAGTGAGCGAATGTAACCCGGGAAAGGGGTAGTAGCTCCTAAGTGAAACTTGGCCTTTTGGCTAAGTGTCTGATGAGTTTTCCCGACAACAGTTGACTGCCATAAAATGGCAGTCGACTACTCTGAGTCGAATGGGTTCGATGATCATCATGGACTAACCGATCATTGATCCCGATCGCCAAGGGATGGCAGTCGACTGATGGCACTGTGCACGGGCACAGAATGGAGTCGAGCTCGCGGAGCACTCGACTGATGGTACATCAGTCGACTGATGGCAAGATCAGTCGACTGATGATGATACCGTTGGATGAAATCCAACGTGGAAAGTGGTCATTATTGCGCAACGGCTATAGGACCAGTCGACTGATCGGGGCATCAGTCGACTGCTCCTATGTCAACGGAAAGAAACCCTCTTCCTCTATAAAAAGGAAGGGGATGAGGCTTTGGGAGGCTAATGCTTGAACTCCAATCTTCTCCCAAAGTGTCATAAATGTCTTCCCACTCTTCTTACTTGCTTTTACTTCATTCTTATTGTAAGAAGAGTGATCTTGGTTGTAAAGGTTACCTCCACCTAGCTTGGTGCAAAGGAGAGACCAATAGTGATTGGCTTTGGAGGAGTGATTCACCTTGGACGAATCGGACCGTGGATTAGCGGCGTAGCCGTGAACCACGTTACATTTTGTGTTAGCGTTTGTATTCTTCTTTGTTTGTTTGCTTGTCTTGTTTTTGTTATTTCCGCTTGCGCTAATTAGTTTTATAGACGAGTAAATACCATTATCCATCGATCGAGAGCTATTCACCCCCCTTTAGCCGGCCGTTCGATCCCCAACACAACTAAAGCTATTAAAGGGTTCAGAAATGTTTTGGAGTCAATTTAGACTTTTCGATCAATTGGGGATAATAATGCACTGCTAGGTGCCACTCATGATCTATTCATAATTAAGGGGGTTAATTATGAATGGTCAATATAGCCGAGAACCTATTGGGTCACATGCAATACGGGTGATCTAGAGACGTGAAACAAGTCTGAGAATGAGATTCTCTGTGAGAGAGAAGATATATCTGGTTGGACCAGGCCAAGAAGGTGCAAAACAAAGGCTATGGAACCTCCTATGGTCTTGTTGGATTTAGCATGACCATAACACACCTAAACGAAGTTAAATGGACTGTACAAAGCCTCACATGATCGTGCCTAACTAGGCATGGGTCGTGCCTAGTTCTGGTCAAAAATGACCAAAGTCTAGGCTATGTCTAGAAAGACACAAGGCTAGCCATGTGTCCTGGCATGACCATGCCTTTTTGGCACAGCTGGTCGTGTGTAAGACACACGGTCGTGTCGCGGCTCTACCATTTTTGGAGATTTCTCTTATGGAAATTTTTTGGGTTGTTCTTACCTTAATTATAGGATAGTTATGGTAAAATAGGTTCCATTTAAGCCTCCTAAGATGACCTAATCAAGAGATCTATAAATAGATCCCTTGATAATATTTAGAGGTGTGATTCTAATCTTAGATTTTCTTCCTTGGTAGTCGTCTTTTCTCTCTCTCTTTTCCCTCTCTTGTCTCTACCGGTTGGCTAGCACCAATCAGACACAAAGACTTGGTTCTTGAGGAGTTGTCTCAGGTGATCCCGGCGTGGATACTGATAGAGGCAAGGCTCGTTGGTCTTGTTTGTGGTTTCAATAGATTCAAAAGAATCACGAAGGTATAGCTTTTCTTCTTCTCAATTTCACATGTGATTGTGTCAAAGTAAGTATTCTTGGCCCCCATGGGATGTCTGAGATGAAATAAAAAGTATTTTATTCACTTTATTCCACTGTATATTATCCCAGAATCTCCAACAAGTGGTATCAGAGCCACCTTGTTTGTTTGGCATAGATTGCATGTTGTAGGAGAATATTTAATATACCGATGCGATGTTTTTCTATATTATGGATTAGAGTTTGCATGATTCTACATATAGGATATGTTTGTAACCTAAAAGGAAATACCAAGGATGCGCCTAGAAACACCAAAGGTTTTGGCCTCATCATTAAAGCCTAAGCATAGACTAGCCATGCATTGAGGAATAGGTTACGCGGTGCGCGTATCTAATTCTTAAAACGACATGTGCATCAAGTGTTCAACTCATGTTCACATCGGGGAATTTATTTCCTAATGTGACCTTATTTTTTTCATATTTAAGTTTATTTTTTGTTATAGATGAGACCTCGAATAGCCTGAAATCCCTTGTGTAAATATTAAGGCTAACACCTTCCATTAATATAGTTGAACCAGAGTTCTTTTTCATGTTTGGGTTGTTGGACTCTCTCCAAGCCTGGCATGACATCGAGCATGTTCAATTCATATGAGATTCATTATTTATTTTAAATGGTAAGGACCAGAGGTCAATTTCAAGTTTGGGTTGTTGGACTCTCTCTAAGCCAGGCTTGTAAATTGGATGTGTTCAAACCATTTAAATTTGATCTCACGATTAATGGGTTAGCCCTAACTGAAAGCATTGATTTGTTGGACTCTCTCCAAGGTCAATGTGGATAGAGGTGCAATTAGGTGATATGCATTGGATGTATATATCTTAATGAGTTAACAACCTAATGTATATGTGAAGATTCAATTAGTTGATAGCATAAAGTGATAGTTATATATTCGATATATAATGGGTGTTGTTTGATACCTAACATTATGACTATGAATGGCTTGTTGGACTCTCTCTAAGGTTGTTCTTGTCATAATGGATATCAACCCACTAGGAGATAACCTACCATCTCTCGAATTCAAAGTGAGGGCTCTTGAATTTGACAAAAATAGTGGGAGTTTCTTGTTAATGTAAATTGTTTGCATTACTATAAATTCATCTCTCTTATATACCTTTTTGTATGTCTAGGTACTAATTAGAATAGCAGTTGACCTCCATTAACTTACATTCTATTTTAGACAACAACAAATTGACTGAGCCAAATTTCTTGGACTGGCTTTGCAACCTAAGAATTGTTCTCAAGGCTGAAAAGCTAGCTTAGTCCTTGAAGAGGTTCTTCCCTAATCTCCTACAGACAATACATCTGGTGACCAAAAGTTGGCTTACCAGAAATATGTTGCTGACTTTGAGATGGTGAGTTGCATTATGCTAGCATCGATGTCTCCTGAGTTACAGAAGCCACATAAGCATATGAATGCTAATACAATTGTCTTCCATCTTCGAGAGTTGTTCGATGAGCAGGTGTGATCTGAAAGGTTTGAGGTCACCCAGCTCCTCTTTCGATCAAAGATGTAGAAGGGTTCATTTACAGTGCAATTTGCACTGAGGATAAATGGCTAAATTGAGTGATTGGGATCATTAGGGTTTTTTATAGACCATGAATTAAGTATTGACTTAATTCTTCACAATCAGACGGGTAGTTATTCACAATTTGTGTTGAACTATCGGATGAATAAGATTGAGTCCACTATTCCTAAATTGATCAATATGCTCAAAACAGTGGAGCTATCTGTTGCTAAAGAACAGAAGACGGTGATGTTGGTTGACTACTCAAGGAAAGGTTCTAAAAGGAAGTCAAAAACCAAAGCCAAAGTGAATAAGAAGGCAAAGAAGGAAGAATTAACTCTCAAGGGCACTTGCCATCATTATGGGAAGGATGGGCATTGGAAGAGAAACTGCAAGCAGTATCTAGAGTCACTGAAGAAGAAAAATGCATCTAATGCCCAATCTACTTTGGGTATATTTGTTATTGAATGTCATACTATTTCTTCTAACACTTGGGTATTAATGCACACGAGCACGACTCTCAAATCTCCAATGGGAATCGTCAGGGACTCGTAGCACGTGCTCGCACTCAATGCCTGCAAGTGCACAGGTGTCATCAAGTAATAAAAGATTATCGATCCCATAGACACTGAGATTCGAATACTGTCTGTCCAATGGATGTTGTTGTTAGGAATAAATATCCTAAGAGTATAGGTTGCGAGGTTGATGGTAGTCCTAACTCTAGTACGGTGTCACTCAGAGGAAGGGAAGGTTGGTTCAAAGTTCTCAAAAAGAATTCTAGGACTTCGGTTTCACTTATGCATCGTGGAACATGTTATCCATTAGGTGCGTTGAGATCTCTAATTATGATCTTGAGGGAAGATCAATATGTAATTGCCCAATGACTTTTGCTTCTACTGGGAGCTACCTATTCCTAACCAAGTTTACCTTTCGAATCACCAGAGCTCAGGGGATTGATACCGTTGGGAGCCCTCTGTCACTAAGGTCCCTCAACCCTTCTAGAGTTAATTTCTCCTACTTTGGCCCTTCTGCTAAGATAGGTAATTGGGTACCAAGATGTCCTAACAATCCCTATGTAGAGGCAGATCTTATTTTGTATCCTGTTCTATCATATTCTATCTTCTACGATTACATGAGGTAGGATGACCGCAAGGCTCATCCTTGATTCTCCTAGGTTTTTGATACGAAGGTTGTCACCCTTTGTATCAGCTACGCACGGTAGAATTATAATCAAAACACAATCTTCATAAATCTCAACACACAAAATTGCAAATAGAATCAAAGGAGATAAATGACTTCTTGCACTAACATGCCCACAAACACAAGTTACTCCCTAATCCTAGAATCGAAGTATATACTCCATAAACAAGGAAGAATAAACACAAGGCAACTTAGAAAATATCATTACACTGAAAATAGAACAAGAGGATAAAGAAGATACTCTCTGTCCTAACCAATATGCATGTCTTGGTTGTTCTCCACAATACCGAAGCGTCGGGATGGATCTCCTAGCCGCTTCCTTCCTCCCCGTTGTGAGTCTCCGGTGCTTTTAAGGTCACCATTTGTCATTCTAGCCATTAGGGCCTCTTCCCTAGGGTTTGGACGTGCCTTCCTTTTTATAGACGTGCAATCGGCTCTTCATAAATCCCACGAAAACCCTAGCCTCGTCAAAACTACCCAGCGCCACACGACCGTGTGGAATCCACATGGCCGCCCATGTGGGGCACTGGGATGACCGTCTTCGTGGTTTGGACAAGGTCGTGTGGAATTCACATGGTCATCCGTGTCCGCCTCTGTTCTACCTGGTGAATGCCTTCCTTTTGCTCTAAAAATGTGTCGTTTCACCTATAAAATGTCGTCCTGCACACAAAAGCAACAAGAGAAGATCTCCGAACCAGAAAATAGGGAATGCATGCAAAACAAAGTAGAATATACATGAAACAAGGATAAAATGTAATGAGATGTGTGTGAAAACTACTGCTAAAACTATATATATTTTGCTAAGATCAATCCCCCTAGACTTAGATTTTTGCTTGTCCTCAAGCAAACCTCAGTGTCATGAAATTTTTAAAGAGTATTATTCCATACTTAGCATGTTAACTAGATTTATCAAGTGGTATTTTCAATCAAAGCAAAATAGATATGTTCTAAAAGTTCGGCAAGTTAGCTTTTCGTGCATGTGCTAAGCGAATTTTCCTAAGGGATACTCGTTCCACAGTGAGTTAAGTCGTCATCTTATAGCTTTCCTATGGTCTGCATCTTTTAGGCACTTACTTCCCTAAGCAAGGGTTGTTCCCTAGATCTAGCATAAAGTCTCAAAGGCGTGCTCGGTATTGAGAGAAATTGGTATGTGTTTCCCCAGTAACCTAACTCGGTCTCAAAGGGGCACCTAACAATTTCCACCCATGACAACTATTTTTTTTATCCCTCATAAATTTTCTCTCACTTTTTTTTTCTTTTTTTTCTCTCTTTTTTTTTCTTTTCAAGGAACTTTTTCTCCTCCCATGCTCATAGGGATTTTGAATTTTCCAAATGGGCTTCAACAATCCGAGCATCTCCAGTAACTAAAATGCTAAATCTAGAGTCACCTATAGATTCCAAAGTACTAGACTACTAGGATGAATCATAACTATGCATGTAATAAATTTTTCCTTTCAGAATATTCGTCAAGTGTGAGTGAAATATAAATGTTGACCAGTGCAAGTCTAGAACATTCATTAGAGCAACTAAAATAAATACCAAAAGATAAATGAAGTTAAGCTATCTATGGAAACAATTCATGAAAAGATCTTAAAAATTTTACTGAGGCAGCTTAAAGATGGCAACAACTAAGTGCTAAAAGGAAACTAAATACTCTATGCATGGACAAATGAATGCAAACTAAAATTAAACCATAAATGTCAAGAAAGAAACTACTGCTAGAAGAAAGACAAATCAAAATTTGGGGCTCACCAGACTTAAGCGAAAAAGTACCTCTAATATGGCAATCGAGGTAGAAAGTTTGGTAGTCTCGGCATGTCAGGCTCCTGGGAAAATCTGGTGCTCAGTCGTTGATGTCACATGTACATGTGGTCGATCTAGGAACTAGTGAATGTCGCGACTACTCTGTGTTCCTCCTCTCTGGCCCACAGTGCCTGCATGGCATGCATGTTCTATCGAACCTCCTGGTGGTAGCTTCTTATCATCGGGCATGCCCGTGTGGATTTCACATGGATGCCCGTGCTTTTTACTAAGGGTTCAAAAAGGAATCTCGTTTCTACCTAGCAAGTTCTTTCTGACCCTAAACTATTTGCAAAGATGTTAATGACCATAAATTAAAGTCAAAATTATACACATGAATGCAATAAAATTAAGAGCATATAACATTAAACTTGGGTTGCTTCCCAAGAAGCGCTTTGTTTAAGGTCTTTTAGTTCGACTATACTCCCTCGCTTCAGCTTGGCTCCGGCGATTCTGTGAACTTCCATTCATCCGTCTTAGAATCTCTATCTTTACTTTCTACTTTATCTCTTGCGGGGATAACATACTTACCCAACGCGGGTCCCTGGTCTGTTGTGCCGGCAAGCTCAAATTCTAAGCTATCTTCTCCCACTGTCAAGGTCAGCTTGTAATTCCTGACGTCTATGACCATTCCGACCATTGCTAAAAATGGTCATCCAAGAATTACAGGGATTTTTGGGTCCTCCTCCATTTCCATGACCATAAAATCCGTAGGGAGTCTAAAATTTCCCACCTTAACCGGCACATCTTCCAGAATCCCCAATGGATATCGGTACGAGTGGTCAGCAAGATGTAACATCATAGTTGTGAACTTTAAATTTCCCAACCCTAGCTTTTTTCATAGGGTATAGGGCATCAAGCTCACACTAGCGCCCAAGTCACAGAAGGCTTTGCTAATTAAGGTCATCCCTATATGGCACAGAATATAGAAACTCCCCGGATCTTTTAATTTTTGAGTGGCCCCGTTCTAGAGATAAGCACTCGATTCCTCCGTAAGGGCCACTGTCTCCGATCGCTCGACCTTCCTGCAGTGTGCCAAGGTATCTTTCATGAATTTTGCAAACTGGGACATTTGGTGCAATGCTTCGAGTATTGGCACCTCCACTGAGATTGATTTTAACATGTTCAAGAATTTTCTGAACTCAGCATCTCTCTTTGCATTGCTCAGGCATAGCGGGAATGGTACTGTCGAGGGTGGTTGAGTGTTTGTGGCTGGTTAATGCTCTATGTTTTTGACTTCTTCCTTCCTAGTCTCCACCGAAGATTCCTCTACTTCGGGCCCTTGTTTCGGTTCAGCAACCAACCTACTTGACCTTTCTTTCAGAATCCTCCCACTCCATAACGTCACTGCCTTACACTGCTCCACTGGATTAGCTTCTAATTTTTCGAGAAATCGCTCCGATGCTCTGGTAACTTGGCTGGCAATCTGGGCTACTTGAGTCTCTAACATCTTTTACCGGTCAATGAGATCTTTTATAGATTATTTTAATTCTTCAATCACTGTATTTGTCTATGAATGTCGCCACTGGAATTCAGTGTTCACCTCTTGTTGCGTCCGAATGAAGTTTTCTATTATCCGCTCTAGTCGAGTGTCGGGTGATTGCGGCTGCCCATTGCCCTATTGTTGCCCATGTCCTCCTGGTTGTTGGAAATTCTCAGAATTATTCTTATAGGAGAAGTTCGGGTGGTTCCTCCATCCAAAGTTGTAGATGCTAGAATAAGGGTTATTGGGCCTCTAATTGTGGTCGACAACCGCATTGACATGCTCAATCTGCTCCTCAAAGCCACTCTGCCCTCCATAGTAGCCCTCTTGATATGTTGTCACTCCTTCTCCCCAGGAATTGGTCGCACACATAGAAGCAGGGGTTATAGAGTCAAATCTTCTGCTTAGCGCGTCCATTCTTGCCACTAAATGATCGATGGAGTTAACAGCATGTCTACCGGCTGCATGTGCTAAATGGATACGCTCAGAAGCCCATTGGTGGTGGTTTTGGGCCACCTCCTCGATCATCTCTTCCGCCTCCTCGATGGTCTTATTCATTAACGCTCCTCCTATAGTAGAATCGAGGAGAACCTTGTTGGTGCAATCGGCCCAGGTCACGATTGACCAGGACTCGAGTTTGACTTGAGTGATGTTTTGATGTTTCGACAAAAACATATGACAATGTAATTGTCATTTGGTAAAGTCCAAGTCTTGAGTACTTGGCATGGAAAGTCCAAGTAGGACACTTGGCACATGAAAAGTCCAAGCATGGGTCTTGGCATGAAAAGTCCAACATGGGTTGGCAAGGGAAAGTCCAAGCTTGAGTCTTGGCATTTGAGAAGTCCAAGGGTTTGATATTGGCGGCGTAAAGTCCAAGCGGGAGTCTTGGCAGCATAAGTCCAATGGTTGGCGGCGTAAAGTCCAAGCGGAGTCTTGGCGGCGTAAGTCCAAAGTGCCTTGGCAGTGTAGACACTGTTAGCATGACATAGCCGATGGAAGCACCTGAAGGCTAGCGCGATGGATGAACAAGTCATGGATGACTTGGAGGGATCCGAGAGGCGTGAGGCTGATGGAGGTGGCTAGAAGGCTTAGGTCTAGGCTAAGGGTGGTCTAGCAAGTATGGGGGAACCATACTTGGGTTAAAATCTCATGTTTGAGGTGTGTCAGTCGACTGGTGTCATGTGGCAGTCGACTGGACTGAGTCAACTAGGGTTTGACTGCGGAAAGTGGCCTAGCTAGCGCCATTCGCCAGTTAGGCGGATCGATGGATCGATCGATCGGTCGATTATGTTATCGCCGATCGACTGATGCTCGGATTTTCGACCACAGAATGGAGTCTCACTCGACTGCTGAGATGAGCAGTCGAGTGATGCCTCATCAGTCGACTGATGGTCATGATCAGTCGACTGATGTCCTAGCCGTTGGATTTTTCTAACGTGGATTACACCGTTGTCTCACGCAGCGGTGATCCGATCGATGGTCCCGAGCCGATCAACCTGAAGTTATATAAAGAGCTCGTGATGGAAGAAAAGATAGTGATTTTCTTGAGCGAAATTGAAGGGGGAAGTTGGTGCTTTCCAGTCCTTCAAAGCTAGTTCAAGGCAATCAAAGATCAAGCAATCCAAAGCTCTTGTAAAGTGTTTTTCCTTTACTTGCATTTGTATTTCATATTGTTTTTGCTTGTATCTACTTGATTATTGTTGTAATCATATTGTACGAGGTTTCTCCGCCTCTGGATTGCTCCGAGAAGGAGTTATTATTATAGTGGTGTGTGATTGGCATCGCTAGGGTTCGTACGAACCCGATCCGTGGAGTAGGAACCGTGCGGTTCCGAACCACGTTATATCGTTGTGTTAGCATGTTGTGCATTTCGTTATCGTTATTACTTTTCTATTTCCGCTGTGCTAACAAAATTGTAGAAACAAATGCGAAAGAATTCCATTGACGCTATTCACCCCCCCCCCCCTCTAGCTTCCAAACGATCCCTAACAAGTGGTATCAGAGCCCGGGGCTCTTCTACGGACTAACCGCCCGGAGCTAAAACAAAAGGCTAGAGGGTGAAGATGGAATTCCAAGACAAGCTTGGATGGGATATCAATACTCCACCTCCATATGATCCAGAAGATTTTCCGGCGTGGAGAGCAAGAATGGAAACATTCTTGATGATGAACATAGAGGATTGGTTCATCCTCGTTGAAAACCTTGAACCCCCTAGGGATAAAAAGGGGAATGTCCTAAAATTGAAAAAGTAGACCCAAGAGCAACTTCGAAAGCTCAAGACCGAAGTTAAGGTAACGAAACTTTTGGAAGATTTAATCCCTAATGATGTTTTGTGCAAGCTAGGGGATTACATGTATGCCAAGGAGCTATGGAGAAAATTGGCAAGATTCCATGAGGAGAGTTCATCCTCAAGTGAAAGTGAGGAATCGGAAGTTGAGATGGAATCAACTTCCGAATCGGAGAAAGAAGAAGTAGAAGAGGTGGAAGAAGCATCTACTTCTAGGATTGAGGAGGAGAGACCATCCTCTACACCGGAGCAACCTCAAGAAGAGCCTTCAACATCCGATCAAGATGAGGAAGCTCAAAATTCAACTCCGGCACCTACCACCACCCTAGGTAACTCAAACACTTTATTTTCAAATAAAAATCATATAATGTGGTTTGAGTGTAGGGAGTATGGGCATTACAAGAGCAAATGCCCAAAGAAGGTTAGGAAAGCTTCTCCGGCGCCCAAAAGTCAACAAAAGTCAAAGGATGCCGGTTCCCCAAGTCAAAAGAGCAAGGAGCATATTATATGCTTCAAGTGCCATCAAAAGGGGCATTATAGAAGCCAATGCTCTAGGGGGAGGAAAAAGACCCAAGAAGAAGCATCACAAGTAGGGGGAGCTAAGGCTAACCCTAAGGTACATTTTAGTAGTGCATCTTCGAATTTAAATGTTAAAAAGCATGCTAGGATTTTAAATTCTCCTGCAATTTATGAAAAGCATGCTAATAGGAATAAATGTTTTTGCTTAGGAGCTAAAAGTGCCCATTTTAGTAATAAGGAGAAATTTGGGACTAATGTCCCTAGAAAAACCATACCTAGGGAATCTATTAAGAAAATACAAGAACATCTAGGTTTTAATCCAAAATGGACTAGGCATGTGCCAAGAAAGTCAAATGCCTAAATTTTAAATCAAAATTCTAAAATTGGGCAATTGGAATTAGAAAACCAAGCCTTGAGGTCAAGGCTTGAAAAACTTGAGAAGATCCTCAACACTATGCAAAATCAATTTAAAGGGTCTAATGGTCAAACTCCTAGGTCAAGAAGTCAAAGTCAACATCTAGGACCTAAGAGTCAAAAGTCAACCAAGGGCAAGAATGGTTTGGGTCACAAACCTAAGTCCAAGGTGACTTATCATAGTGTTCCATTTGACTATGGAACACTAACTAAGTCTAGGAAGACCAAGGTCAATAGGAAAGTCATCCCTAGAGTTGACCAAGGGTTGTGCCTAGTGGCCAAGGTTTCTAAGAAACCTAGGGTGGCCACTAAGAAGGTTGCAAGGGGAGTTACCCCTAGAGTCAACCTAGGCAAGACCAAAATGACCAAGGCTAATAAGCCTAGGAAGGTCATTAGGAAGGTATCTAGGGAGGTTATTCCTAAGGAATACCTAATTAACCCTAGGAGCTCAAATCGGTTTTGGGTTCCTAAGAGCGTGATTGATTCACGCTAGGTGGGTTTAGGATGTGCCAATACTAATTGAGAAGTTTGATAAAATGATCAAAATTGGCACAATCTGGATTTAGAGATCATAGTGTGTAACTTTGATTGTTGGCACACTTTAAAAGTTCATGTAAAAGTAACATCAAGAGTGATACTCAAGTGTCACACAACTTGATGTATTGTACTCACCATGCTTCATATGTTTTACCATATGTTTGCATGGAAGGAATGTCTAGGATGGATTGCATCTCACAAAACAAGTCTTTTACCTTGATTGTGTATTTCAACACTTAGAAAGGGTGAGATGTTAGGATTTGGAAATCATTGAATGTTAATGTTTGCAAAAATGAAATAAAACATTAAAATACATTACGAATACATGAATGTAAGTGTAACATCAATATGTTCGATATACAAGAATAAACATGATAAAATGGATTAATTAGATGAAGAAATCAAGATTTTGAATTTGAAGCGAAATCGGATATCAATCGATCGATATCGATCGTGATAACACTGTAGCACGATACGATGCGGTCATCAGTCGAGTGCTGGCTTCATGACTCGACTGCTTGAACATCAGTCGACTGATGGGATACATCAGTCGACTGATGGCACTGTTCACCGAGGCTGAGGGTCATCAGTCGAGTGCTCGACGAGCAGTCGAGTGATGCATCATCGATCGATGCTACCGTAGCACATCACGGAAGGTTCGATCGATTCTTTGGCCGGAGCAGTCGACTGCCGGCTCGGTAAACCCGGTAATAAACCGCGATCGATCGGATGTCGCACATCGCACCGATCGCATCGCGATGTAACGCCGAACCGCTAGGGTTGGCGTCTTCACTCGGCAGCGCTCGTTCTTCTCTCCTTCTCCGACGCCATTCTTGTTCTCCGACGATCCTTCCGCGTAGTGCAGTAGCCAAGGTGTTAGGTTTGTTAGATGAGCCCTATTTTACCTTAGTTCACTTATTTCAAGCCTCATTTCACTCATTCTAGGTTTGGTTCCTTGTTCCGATTAGGGTTCCGGAGTCTCCGGCGAATTTTTCGACGACCCCCCAGTAACATCTGAGTTTTCCCTCCGGCCACACCTCCAAATGGCGCCTAAGTAACAATCTTTTTACCCAAGCCCTAATTTTCCTTTCCGTTATAATTTAGTTTTTATCTAATCATGTATTATGTCCTTACATGTCATATCATTACATTGCATTCATAATAGAAGAGCCCGTAGGAATGATCCACCCGAGGGTGAATCTCGATTGTACCAGCCTATGTTGGTTAGGTACATCGATAGGGACTTTTTCAACCGCCATTGTAGTGATGTCATAGAATTAATTGCATACTACAATCTCATGAAAGTTGTCTTATGCACGCATCCAATTAATGATGACCTTCTTAAGGAATTTTATCAAAACCTAAAAAAGGTGGATGACGGTCCTACCTACACTACTTGCATTGCAAAATGCGAGTTAGAGTTCACTCCTGCGATACTGCAGGAGTTTCTCGAGTGTAGGCCCTCAGATGACACCTTTATCTTTTTCCCTACCATGGATTTTCCTTTACCTGAGCCCTTTGACCATATCTCTATGGAGTTCATGCATGAGCATATCTTTGGTTATCCTCGTCCACCGGCCCAAAACTTATTCCCTATCAGAGTTATACACTTTTTGACAATGTCCTTTACAAGGTCATTGTTGGGTGTTTTCTTCCTATCGTCACTCGGGGTCTGGCCAAGATTCGGCCTCCCCATCTATTTCTTCTATACTATGCGCATAGGTTAGATATTAACTTTGCACTAAACATGTTTCATTGCATTGTGCATTTCACATCCCGTCTAAGGAAAGTGCATATGCCATATGGTCATATCATCACACATGGCTAGAGTCCGTAGGGGTTAACATCCAGGGGTTCTCACGAGGCGCTTCTCGGAGGTGTCATGTATATCGATTCGTAACTTCTCGTTAGCAAAGCTACGGATGGGGGCTGGACAGATGGAGTTGGCGCCACGACCACCACCCAGGGCACGTAGAGAGCCTCCTCCAGTACCCAGAGATACAACAGAGGACTACGAGGATGTAGCGCACGATGAGGACGATCGATGCCGGATGCATCACGTGGGTCCATCGGATGATCGTCGTGGCCGGTGAGTCAGATTTCAAGACTATCGTGATCGGTTGGCCTTTATCGAGTTATTGCGTCGGCATTTTTCGGCACATGTCCGATCGGATGGAGGAGTCCCGAGCCATCGGCGATGTCACCGATATGTTAGAGATGATGCGGGCCTGGACCCTGAGTCAGCAGCCTCCTCCACCGCCACCTCCTGTAGACGATTAGATATTGAGGATATTAGATTTTCTGTGGTTGTCAGTTTTTGTAGTGAGATTGAGCATAGCCAATCTCCATTTTGAATGTAAAAGACTAAATTTTTAAGTTAAATGAAATTTTTGTTTCTGAAAATTTTGTGTGTCTGGATGAGTATTTGTATAATTGTATAGCTTATGAAAGTTGATATATCATGACATGAAATCGCATCCTATCATATACCATGTCATGTCATTGTTTAGAGTTATTTTAGATGTCATATGTTCTTAAATTTCATCTTATGCCATGACATCATGATTATGTGCATATGCTTATTTATATCATTTCTAATGCCATAATCATTCATGCATTTAAGGCAATTGGTTGAAATTGATTTAAGGACTATGGCATGACTTGAAGTCCCATTTATAAGGGAATCAAGTAGGGTTGCCTAGGAAATGCATGAAACCCTAGATAAAGTGAATCCAAACCCACATCTCACATCACATTAACATGTATGTGTATTTATACATCCTAGATACATGTGAGATGCTAGGATAATAAGTTAGGTTCAAGGTGCATGGGTAGTGCATCTAGATGAACTTAAACTTATTCTAATTATCACCAAGAATCATAAGGAAAGCTAATATACAAGCTATGTTATTTAGCCAATAAATTATGGTTCAAAATAGGCTTTCAAAAACATTTTAAAATCATTTTGAAAAACCTTGGTGAAGTCTATCTTTTGATAGCAATCACCATTGATAAGATTGATACAAAGTGAGCTTAAACTTTAAAGTTTTTAATCACTTTTGGATTTTGTATCAATCTCCTATTTCGATGGTAAAAATATTTTTCCAAAATTTTTCACTGATTGTATGTGTTATAAGTATTATACGTACCAAATTTCGTGATTTTTCGATATACGTATAATTAGTTATGATTTTCTAAAATTCAACTCTGATAACTGAAATTCAGAAATTTCAGTTATCGATCACGATATTGGTGGCGATCGGTGATGGAAATGTCGATCGTGATTTCTGAATCACTCGACTGGTAGCCTGATTTCGGGGAAAACAAGATTGTTTAACCCGATTTCAGCTACGGTTATGGCCCCTAATTACTCCTAACCCTAGGATATGCTTTGGGTAGCATTATAAAGGGTGAAAATCTATTGGATATGGATTAGGAGAAGTATTTAGGGTTTGTATCAATTTTAAGGTGTTGGAAAGTTCTATATTGAATTTCTAACCTTAATTTTGATGGTTTAGAGTTCCTATTGGCTTTGGGACATGAGACATTGACCCTCTTGGGGAGAAAACCTTTTTGATGTTAGTCAAAAAGGGGGAGAATGTTTGGGGGAGAACATTTGGAGAGTATTTATCAATTTGGAATAATTGGTAAAGGATTTGAGTTAGTGTTCTAACTCAATCATTTGTTTGGTTTTTGTCAAACATCAAAAAGGGGGAGATTGTTGGTGCAATCGGCCCAGGTCACGATTGACCAGGACTCGAGTTTGACTTGAGTGATGTTTTGATGTTTCGACAAAAACATATGACAATGTAATTGTCATTTGGTAAAGTCCAAGTCTTGAGTACTTGGCATGGAAAGTCCAAGTGGGACACTTGGCACATGAAAAGTCCAAGCATGGGTCTTGGCATGAAAAGTCCAACATGGGTTGGCAAGGGAAAGTCCAAGCTTGAGTCTTGGCATTTGAAAAGTCCAAGGGTTTGATATTGGCGGCGTAAAGTCCAAGCGGGAGTCTTGGCAGCATAAGTCCAATGGTTGGCGGCGTAAAGTCCAAGCGGAGTCTTGGCGGCATAAGTCCAAAGTGCCTTGGCGGTGTAGACACCGTTAGCATGACATAGCCGATGGAAGCACTTGAAGGCTAGCGCGATGGATGAACAAGTCATGGATGACTTGGAGGGATCCAAGAGGCGTGAGGCTGATGGAGGTGGCTAGAAGGCTTAGGTCTAGGCTAAGGGTGGTCTAGCAAGTATGGGGGAACCATACTTGGGTTAAAACCCCATTTTTGAGGTGTGCCAGTCGACTGGTGCCATGTGGCAGTCGACTGGACTGAGTCAACTAGGGTTTGACTGTGGAAAGTGGCCTAGCGATCGGCGCCACCCTTTATTAAGCGATCGTGATGGGCGATCGATCGGATCGATTATGTTATCGATCGATGCTCGATTTTCGACCCGCAGAATGGAGTCTCACTCGACTGCTAAGACGAGCAGTCGAGTGATGGCTCATCAGTCGACTGATGGTCATGATCAGTCGACTGATGTCCTAGCCGTTGGATTTTTCCAACGTGGATTACACCGTTGTCTCACAGCAACAGTGTGATCAGTCGACTGATGGTCCCGAGCAGTCGACTGATCAACCTTTTCCAGCACAGGTTGAAGCTATATAAAGAGCTCGTGATGGAGGAAAAGATAGCGATTTTCTTGAGCGAAATTGAAGGGGGAAGTTGGTGCTTTCTAGTCCTTCAAAGCTAGTTCAAGGCAATCAAAGATCAAGCAATCCAAAGCTCTTGTAAAGTGTTTTTCCTTTACTTGCATTTGTATTTCATATTGTTTTTGCTTGTATCTACTTGATTATTGTTGTAATCATATTGTACGAGGTTTCTCCGCCTCCGGATTGCTCCGAGAAGGAGTTATTATTATAGTGGTGTGTGATTGGCATCGCTAGGGTTCGTACGAACCCGATCCGTGGAGTAGGAACCGTGCGGTTCCGAACCACGTTATATCGTTGTGTTAGCATGTTGTGCATTTCGTTATCATTATTACTTTTCTATTTCCGCTGCGCTAACGAAATTGTAGAAACAAACGCGAAAGAATTCCATTGACGCTATTCACCCCCCCCCCTCTAGCTTCCAAACGATCCCTAACAAACCTTAGTGGCATATGTGATCCCATTATAGAATATATGGATCATCAACCACCTCTCTAGACCATGATGGGGGCATTGATAGAGTAGCCCTTTGTAGCGACCCCAGGCTTCAAACAGGGACTCCCCTTCCTTTTGACTAAAGCTAGTAATCAAATGGTGCATGTGGGCAGTCTTACTTGGTGGGAAGAATTTATTCATAAATTGCTGCTCACACTACTCTCATGTGGTGATGCTTCTTGAGGGAAGGGAGTGTAGACATGTCTTCGCCTTGTCCCACAGTGAGAACAGGAACAGGCTTAGATGGATCACATCAGCAGGCACTCCATTGAACTTCAATATTGAGCATATCTCCAAAAACATCTCTAGGTGTCAGTTCAGGTCTTTAGTTGCAGCTCCTCCAAATTGGCTCTACTGGACCATGTATATGAGTGCGGGTTTTAATTCAAAGTTATTCGCTGTGATGGATGGTCCAACTATACTTGGCCTATACCCTCTAGCACTCAAGGCTGTGTAGTCCTACAAAGGTCGGCTACCTAGGTTCACCAAAGGGGCATCCTGGTCTTCCAAGCTCCTTTGCTCAGCTCTTCTGCGATGGTAGATTCATTCTATTTCTGGGTCTATCGAAAACAAATTTTCCGATCCAAATCGTCGATGAATACAACGAACCAAGTTGTGCAATTGGGAGTATATCTACTACTTATTAATGGGAAATAAAATAAATCTAACCCACTGAACCAAATGGAAAAGAAACTTAAGAGGTAAACTAAAGCAAGATGAAATGTGACTACTAAGATTAAACTAAACTGAATTTAAATAGCAACTATCTAAAACTAAATTAATTGTAATGAAATAAAACAAGAAAGAAAATCTGACCTAAGTTCGATCCAAGCTATCAACTTTCGATTCAATATCGAATCAACAGTCCCCGGTAACGATGCCAAAAACTTGATGCATGCGAGCACAACTCTCAAATCTCCGACGGGAATCATCAGGGACTCGTAGCGCGCATTCGCACTCAACGGCCGCAAGTGTACGGGTGTCGTCAAGTAATAAAAGATTATCGATCCCACATAGACTAAGATTCGAATACCATATGTATAGTGGATGTTGTTGTTTGGAATAAATATCTTAAGAGTATAGGTTGTGAGGTTGACGGTAGTCCTAACTCTAGTACGGTGTCACTCGAAGGAAGGGAAGATTGGTTCGAAGTTCTCAAAAAGGATTCTAGGACTTTGGTTTCACTTGTGCGTCGTGGAACAGGCTATCCATTAGGTGCATTGAGATCTCTAATTATGATCTTGTGGGAGGATCAATATGTAATTACCCGATGAACTTTTGCTTCTACAGGGAGCTACCTATTCCTAACCAAGTTTACCTTTTGGATCATCAGAGCTCAGAGGGTTAATACCATTGGGAGCCCTCTGTCACTAAGGTCCCTCAACCCTTCTAGAGTTAATTTCTCCTACTTTGGCCCTTCTGCTAAGATAGGTAATTGGGTACCAAGACGTCCTAACAATCCCTATGTAGAAGTGGATCTTATTTCGTATCATATCCTATCATATTTTATCTTCTACGATTACGGGAGGTAGGATGATCGCAAGGCTTATCCTTGATTCTCCTAGGTTTTTGATACGAAGGTTGTCACCTTTTGTATCGGCTACGCACAGTAGAATTAGAATCAAAACACAATCTTCATAAATCATAACCCGCAAAACTACAAATAGAATCAAAGGAGATAAATGACGACTTGCACTAAAATGTCCACAAACACAAGTTACTCCCTAATCCTAGAATCGAAGTATCTACTCCATAAACAAGAAAGAATAAATACAAGACAACTTAGAAAATATCATTACACTGAAAATAGAACAAGAGGATAAAGAAGATATTCTCTGTCCTAACCAATATGTGTGTCTTGGTTATTCTCCACAATATCAGAGCATCGGTATGGATCTCCTAGTCACTTCCTTCCTCTCCGTTGTGAGTCTCCGATGCTTTTTAGGGCACCGTTTGTCGTTCTAGACATCGGGGTCTCTTCCCTAGGGTTTGGGCATGCCTTCCTTTTTATAGAGGTGCATCCAGCTCTTCATAAATCCCACGAAAACCCTAGCCTCGTCAAAACTGCCCAGCACCACACGGTCGTGTGGAATCCACACAGTCGGCCGTGTGGGGTGCTGGGTGATAAGCGGTATTTTGTCGTGGTACCGTTACAAATTATT
Organism: Wurfbainia villosa; assembly: GCA_025175895.1. NCBI lineage: Eukaryota > Viridiplantae > Streptophyta > Magnoliopsida > Zingiberales > Zingiberaceae > Wurfbainia > Wurfbainia villosa. Next base: position 41,623,102 of record CM046008.1, on the reverse strand, counting down.
TACCAAACTCCCTAACTATACTAATACATTATAGGAATGACTCAGATCGTCTCCCAACAAACCTAATGGTTGGACGTTTATTTTTAAACAGAAGAAAACACTGGGGTTTTTATAACTATCCAAACAATTATTTGAAGCTATCCTAATGCAAGAACGATTCAACCATGCACCGCACTATCACTATACGATACAATGGTTAAACAATTCTGGTTAACATACATGGAAATTAAACCTGCAAGAAGTAAACCTAACTACCAATTAACAATTCCCGGGAAACTAACTTAATGTGCAAAAGCAAGTAATCACGCATCGCACTGTCACTATACAGTACAATGATCAAAGATTAACTAAACAAACGTGAACAATTCAACCAAGCACTACACTATCACTATACGACATAATGGTCAAATAGTCACTAAAAACTAAATTAACAAACTTAAACAATTCAACCAAGCACCGCACTTTCACTATATAGCATAGTGGTCAAAGATTAACTAAAAACTAAATGCAATAAACGTAAGCAATTCAACCAAACACCGCACTGTCACTATACGACACAATGATCAAATGTAAAGGAAAACTAAACTAACAACTAAAGCAATTCAACCAAGCACCGCACTGTCACTATACGGTACACTGGTCAAACATTAACTGAAAACTGGAAAGAACAATTAACATTGCAGAAAATAAAACCAACCACACTAACTAAACTACCAAAACAAATTATCACATGCAACACCACACAACACAAATGAAACACAACGGGAACACATTTGAAACACAACTGAACACTAGTGAAACAATACTGAAATAATACTGAAATAATACTGAAAAAATAGTGAAACAGTAGTGTAAAAATACTGAAACAATAGTGTAAAAATACTAAAACAATAGAGTAAAAATTAACCAACAATCATCCACAACCACCGAAAAGGAACCACCCTCTCCAGTGACCCACGACAGTGTCGAACAGCTCCTACGGCTTCAGTGCACGGATCTTTCATCAGAATCGGACGAAAGCTAGATCAATGGTCACGGTTCACTGCTCCGGTAATGGACTTCGGGACTGTCGTGACCACGACAGCAGATGGGTGGATCTGCGGAGGCGAAGCTGTAAACATCTGATAATCTTCACCACCGCTGGAAACTAGATGTTGCCGCCGAAAATGGAATAATAAAGGGCTTCCGGAGCTGGAATAGGTGATGTCGCGACCACGGCAGTAGAAGTTAACCCCAGCCTTCTGCAATCACGTCCAACTGGGTCGCTCAGCTCCGATTGCCAGGCATAAGAGAAGCGCCAATGAAGATGGCCGAAATCCCACTCTCTCAGTCGTCGAAGCTACCGCTGCCCAACTTAAGCAACCAGCTCTGCCGAAAATGGAGAAGAGACTTTAGGTGGAATGGAAGGTGGAGGAGACCGCTGGAGTCGTCGAAACTGTTGCCGGAAGTGCTGTGGATGATCGTCGACGCCGCGCGTGAAAACGGGGAAGAAGACGCACCGTGCATTTCTATTCTGTCTCTCTCGATCTGGTCGCAATGGAGAAGGATTAAGTGATTTCCCTCAGTCATCCGATTGCATGCCCTTTTAATCATAGCCTCCCATTAGATCTAGATTTTAATTGATCCGATTAATGCTTCACCTAAGTGGCTGATCAATAAAATCCTAGGGCTGCGATCGATTTGATCCGGATCAACGGTTGTGATTGCTCCAATTAGGCCCTCATTACATGTTTCCTACAAAATCACATGCAATTCGTGAAAAATACTGAAATTATAGGAACTAATGCAATTAATCGCAAATAAACTCAATATGTAAAAACATACTGAATAACAATAATTACCCCATCAAAGAGCCTAAAATATCCAATATGTAAATAAAAATAGCGCAATAAAAATGAAGCTATCAAATTCCCCCACACTTATTTTTGCGCATCCCGAGCAATAATAGAAACAACGAACACTGACTCCTTAACTCATTTTACAAACAATATTCATATCAATAATTCAGAGAAAGAAAAAATAAGTTACTTAGGATCACCAAATCGATCCGGATCCCAGGTAGTCAAAAGATCTGACTCCTATAACAGTCAACATGTATGATGATTTTGTTGGGTTTATCCGAGCCGCAAAAACAACTTTTTGCGTTGCGAAAACCTCGGAAGCCCCGGCCACGGATCTGTGCGAAGTATAAAAATATAAAAACATGTATGTGATTACAAAAACCCTAGATCTACCTAAGATCTAAGAGGTTAGAACATTACCCTCGTAGCAATGCCCTTCGCTTATCCCGCTCGTCCAAAAGTTTGCCGGAACTCGAGAGAGTCAAGTGCACACTCCTCTATGGTATCCACACAAGCAATAGGTGGAGAAAGAGACAAACTTGAGTGTGCTAGCACTCCTAGAAGATCTCGGCAAGATGAGGTTGGGAGAGGTAGAGAGCTTGAGAGAAAAATTCCAAGGAAGAAGATGATCCAAGAGTGTAACTCACAAAATGAATTCCCACTTTGAAACCCCTAAAGTGGCCGGCCACTTCAAGGAAGGGGGTTACATGCATGCATGTAAATCCCATGACCCTTGGTCTCCCTCATGATGTGGCACCAATTGACAAAATCAATGATGATGTGGAGCATCATCATTGGCCGCCCATGCCAAGTCATCATCATGACATGGCATTTGGTCAAGTCAAACTTGACCTTTCATCTTCCCTCTCAAGTCAAGTCAAACTTGACCTCTAATCTCCCATGGTTGATCAAATCTAACCACTTGACTCAAGTCAATTTAATTTAATGAATCTCTATTCATTTAATTTAAATTGATTTGATGAATCAAATCTAAATTAGACTCATTCAACACTTGAATCAACTCTAACTGTCTAATTTGGATTACTCTTAATCCAATTTGGTTCATCCCATGAACCTAATCCTCATGGTTCATCATATGAACCTAATCTCCATCTAATTGCTCTTATGTGTGTGACCCTATAGGTTCTTTTAACGTTGGCAATGTCCCTAAACCGATTTAGGAACATAAGCAATGAGCGGTATCTAGCAACACATCATTGCTACCCAAGTTACAAGAATGTTGAGCTCCAACATCACCTTTGTGACTACTAATTGTGACGCTCACAATATGTGACAATGTCCCTCTATCCTTGACATCTAGATTGACCAATCGAGGCATAGACCGTGTCATCCTCGGTTCAATCTAAATCTTGAACTCCAAGTAGACTCACTCTAATTAAATGAGCTCAATATCTCATATTAACTCATTTGGGCATGGCCATGCACTTTGTGGTCTCACTCTATCAAGAATATCGATGTCACTCCCGTCATATAGGAGGGATAGATCTCATCTACATCACTCACATCCCTCCGCATAATTTGTTACATACCCAGTAATCGCCTTTATAGTCCACCCATTTACGGGTGACGTTTGACGAAGCCAAAGTATGCAACTCCTTATGTAGGGAACCATGGTGACTTCAGGTCTAAGGACTAATAGTCATACTAATAGCCACATGAGAAAGTATATGACACTCATATAACGATCCACGATACTTTCTCATGGCGGGTCATTCAGTATACATTCTCCAATGCATACCCATGTGTCAACTTGATATCTCATATCCATGACTTGTGAGATCAAGTCATCTTGTTGACCTACATGCTAGTCTCTACGCATTAACATTGTCCCTGAATGTTAATACTCGACTAGGAATGATTAAGAGTAGTGTTCTCTATATCATCTCATTATCGATTCAACCAATCGATTGATATAGATAAGAACCTACTACTCAAGAACATTATTATATTTAGTTATTTGGCACCAATACAAGTAAATATAATAACCATGCCTTTATAAATAGGAATATGATACAATAAAGTTCATACAACAATCATCACATGATTGACTCTAGGGCTTTCACTAACAATCTCCCACTAGCACTAGTGTCAATCACCGTAGTATCTAATACCCAATGACCTAGTGTGACCATCATGCTTTTTCTGTGCCAAAGCCTTGGTCAAGGGATCTGCGATGTTAGCCTCTGTGGGTACTCTGCAAATATTCACATCTCCTCTATCGATAATCTCTCCAATGAGATGGAAGCACCGATATATTCGGCCTCTGTTATAGAATCGACAAGCGTGTCTGCTGGAACTATTCCGACTCACGCCACTATTAAAGCAAAACACAGACCACATTGCGATCTATAATCATCACAGTGGTTTGGAAGCTTGCATCGCTGTAACCCTTCTGACTAGCTCCTCATCGCCTCGAATATCAAGAAATATTCTTTAGTCCTTCTCAAGTACTTAAGAATATTCTTGATTGCTATCGATGGCGCTCACACGGATCATTGGTATCTACTCGTCATGCTCAAAGCATACGAGACATCAGGACGAGTACACAGCATGGCGTACATGATAGATCCTATAGCAGATGCGTAAGGGATCTTATCCATGCGGTCTCTCTCCTCTCTAAAAGAGGGACTTTGAGTCTTCGAAAGACTCACACCATGTGACATCGGCAGAAGTCCTTTCTTGGAATTCTACATGGCAAACTGAAGTAATACCGTGTCAATGTATGTACTCTGACTTAGGCCAAGCAATCTCTTAGATCTATCTCTATAGATCTTGATTCCTAGAATACAGGCTGCTTCACCTAAGTCTTTCATTGAGAAGCACGTCCCGAGCCAAGTCTTCACAGACTGTAGCGAAGGGATGTCATTCCCAATGAGCAGTATGTCATCCACATACAATACAAGGAAGACAACTGTGTTCCCATTAACCCTCTTGTAGACACAGGGTTCATCTTCATTCTTGATGAAACCAAACTGTTTGATCGCATCATCGAATTGAAGATTCCAGCTCCAAGAAGCTTGCTTTAGCCTATAAATGGACCTTTGCAGCTTGCATACCTTCCCAGTATGCTGTGGATCTACAAAACCCTCAGGTTGTGTCATGTACACATCCTCGAGCAAGTTTCCATTCAGAAATGCGGTTTTGACATCCATCTGCCATATCTCATAATCGTGGTATGCTGCAATAGCAAGCAAGATACGAATGGACTTAAACAACGCCACTGGAGAAAAGGTTTCATCATAGTCAATACCATGAATTTGCTTGAAACCTTTAGCCACCAATCGGCCCTTATAGGTATGCGTAAGTCCATCCATGTCAGTCTTTCTTCTAAAGACCCACTTACACCCAATGGGTTTGACCCCTTCAGGTGGATCAACCAAAGTTCATACTTGGTTGGTGTATATGGATTCCATCTCGGATCTCATGGCCTCTAGCCATTTCTCAGAATCTGGGCTCATCACAGCTTCCTGATAGGAGGTAGGCTCATTCTCAATGAGCATTACGTCATCATGGTCAGACAAGAGAAATGAATATCTCTCAGGCTGACAACGTACCCTATCAGATCTGCGAAGAGGTAGGTCTACATGAACAGGTGGTTGTTCCACAACTCTTTGTGCAATAACCTCATCACCCACAATACTTTGTGGTTCCTGTTCAACCTCCATCAAGGCCTCAGTGCTATGGTCCTTATCTTGAATTTCTTCAAGATCGAAGGTACTCCCACTAGTTTTTATAGAAACAAAATCCCTTTCTAGAAAAACTCCAGTCTTTGCCACAAATACTTTGTGCTGACTGGGAATGTAGAAGTAATATCCCTTTGTATCCTTGGGATATCCAACAAAATAGCACCTATCGGATTTGGGTCCCAGTTTGTCTGAGACTTGACGTCGAACGTAAGCCTCACAACCCCAAATCCTTATAAAAGACATCTTGGGATTTCTCCCTGTCCATATCGTATATGGTGTCTTTATGACAGCCTTAGATAGTACACGGTTAAGGGTAAAGGCTGCTGTGTCTAGAGCATATCCCCAAAAGGATATAGGAAGATCTGTGTGACTCATCATAGATCGTACTATATCTAATAGGGTACGATTCCTCCTTTCGGATACACCATTCCACTGTGGTGTTCCAGGAGGAGTAAGTTGGGATACAATCCCACACTCAGCTAGATAGTCACGAAACTCATGGCTAAGGTATTCTCCACCTCGATCTGATCAAAGTATCTTAATACTCTTGCCAAGCTGGTTTTGTACCTCATTCTTGAATTCTTTGAACTTTTCAAAGGATTCTGATTTGTGTGTCATGAGATACACATAACCATATCTACTGAAGTCATCAGTAAATGTAATGAAGTACCTGTAACCACCTCTAGCAACAACATTGAAAGGACCACATATATCACTATGTATAAGTCCTAACAAATCTGTTGCTCTTTCGCTATGTCCACTAACGGTATTATTGGTAATCTTGCATAAAAGGCAAGACTCGCTTGTCTCATATTATTAAAAATCAATTGAGTCTAGCAGCCCATCCTTATGGAGCTGAGATAAGCGACTCTCATTTATGTGACCTAAGCGACAGTGCCAGAGATAAGTTTGGTTCAACTCATTTGACTTGAACCTCTTGGTACTTATGTTATAGATAGGGCTCTCTAAGTCTAGAAAGTAGAGTCCATTCATTAGAGGTGCACTACAATAGAACATATCATTTAAATAAACTGAACAACATTTGTTCTTTATTATAAATGAAAATCCTTTCTTGTCCAAACAAGAAACTGAAATGATGTTCTTGGTTAAGGCAGGCACATAACAACATTCATCTAATTCTAATACAAGCCCAGAGGGCAAAGATAGATCATAAGTTCCTCTGACTGACAACTCTTGCTCCATTGCCTACTCGTAGGTTCACCTCGCCCTTTGTCAATGCCCTGCTATTTCTCAGCGCCTGCACATTGGTACAAATGTGAGATGCACATCCGGTATCTAATACCCATGATGAAGAAATAGATAGATTGACTTCTATAACATTTATACCTGAAGTAGAAGTCTCACTTCTTTTCTTCTTAATATCTTCCAGGTAAGCTTTGCAGTTACGCTTCCAGTGTCCAGCTTCCTTGCAGTGGAAGCAAGCCCCTTCCTTGGCTACCCCTCCTTTGGGTTTAAGTTCTTTGCCTTTGCCCTTGGCTTGGGACTTTCCCTTACCTTTAGGCTTGCCCTTGCCTTTCTTCTTCTGCACCATCAAAATGGTGTTAGATTTTCCCTTCTTAAGGTTAAGCTCAGCAGTTCTCAACATGCTGAGCATTTCAGGCAATGGCTTATCAATTTCATTCATGTTATAATTCATGATAAATTGATTGAAGGCTTGTGGCAAAGATTGCAAGATCAGGTCAGTGGCCAGCTCTTGGCCAAGTGGGAATCCCAGCCTTTGTAGGTTTTCTACGTACCCAATAATGTTGAGTACATATGTACCTACAGGAGTCCCTTCTTGCATCTTGGACCCAAATAATGCCTTAGAGACTTCATATCTCTCATGCCTAGCTTGTCCTTGACATAGTTGACGAAGATGTCCAACCATATCATAAGCATTCATGAACTCGTGTTGCTTCTGAAGCTCAGAGTTCATGGTCGCGAGCATAAGACATGACACATCTAATGCATCATCTTGATGCTTCTTGTAAGCATCTTTGTCCATTTCGCGAGGCGTGGCGAGGAGGTGCCTCGGAATGGGCTACTCGGGGCGTCTGACTTCCTTTCTTGGGTGAGAACAATTCTCAAGTTCTGCGATCCGGAAATTTGCTCCATTGAGCTTGTCCTTCTCAGGGCGGATCGCGAGAGAGAGTGTTCGTGTTTGTCGACATAGTTATCTACAACATACAATGCAGAGAATTAATATCATATTCCTTTTATCATTTAATTAGGCCTTTAATCAAATGATGCTCCCACTGAATTATAGGAATTTTTGTAGAATCGAGTTATGGATGTGGTCAAACCACATTACTAGATTCATACAAACTAGCTATAATTCTTGCGGGACAAGATCCACATCATACTAAGCCTTGAGTTAGCTTTGGCTAAATCGCCCAAGACTTAGTATGATCGGTGGGTAACACATTACCGATTACATCTCTATGCAACTCTTGTTTATAGGATCAAGACCCACATTTACAAAAGACCTTGAGTTAGCTTTGGCTAAATCGCCCAAGATTTAGTGTAAATGCGATCTTGACCTATCGTTCCAACGATTGGAATATGCCTATAGTTCTACTCGATCCAATTGAGTTAAACTAGTTTTGCTCAATCTAATTGAGCTTACTCTAACCCAAGCGTGATAGGCGGGACCAAGATTGTCCCTCCGCACCCTACCAAGATAATATGCGTTGCTCTGCTTTGGCAGATTCAACAACAAATGATCGAGGTAGTGATGGGTATCAAGGCTCGGTAGGCATTTTCGAGTTGATTCGATTATGATCTAATCTAATCGTAATGTGTATCTTATACGCATTTAGGCCTTTATTATCTTATATTAGCATGCATCATATACATACATTCATTATTCTAGAATGCATCATATACATACAAGAAAATTATCCTAGCATGCATCATATACATACATGCATTATTCTACTAGCATGCATCACATACATACAAGCAAAATCAATTAAATATATATATATATATATATCAACATATATATATATAATTAAATGTGATATAGTCATGGCCCTACTACGATCTTCTCAAGCCAATGAGAAGATCGGACGGTCAACCTAAGGCTAGCGGCTTCTTCAAGCGCTTCCTTTGACCGCCATGTGTCGTCGTCACCCTTCTCGTAATCTCGTCTTCGAGTGGACTTTCCACCGCTCCATTTTGTACATTACAAATATGAAACTCGAGTTACATTCGAGTCTAAAAACTATTTACAACTAGAATATCAAAAGAAGAGGTACGACGCGCAGGTCGCATACACTTTACAACACGCACAACCACAAAACAGCACGCAGGCCGTATTATGAATTACAACACACATAATCCAATCAAATTGGGGTCATTGGGCCATGACAATCACAGAACTGTACATAATTCTAAATTATGTATTTTTACAGAAAATTTCTATAATTTTTCCTAATTTATTTCAAATTTATGAGTCACCTCTCCGTAACGGTCCCGCTAAGTGGTTTCCGGGCGCGATCGCGGGACAAGGCCCCTTTCGGGGATAGAGGCAGCGCCCCTACTCGCAAAACAAACTTCGCGAGTGTCCCTACAATGATCTTACAGCGACTTAAGTCGCTGTCCCAAAAACCTAAAGCGAGAACTCGCCAATTCGGAGAGTTTTTCTCGACGGTTGAAGCCTACGAGTGTCCCAACACTCGTTGCTTCGACTCTACGAGAAAAATACCCAAAAATTCTATAAAATTAGGAAATTTATAGAAACATATAAATCTGTAATTTTTATATCTAATATAAAAACTACAAAAACGAAACACATACATGCTTCGCACGTGGCTCTGATACCATTGTTGGGTTTATCCGAGCCGCAAAAACCACTTTTTGCATTGCGGAAACCTCGGAAGCCCCGGCCACGGATCCGTGCGAAGTATAAAAATATAAAAATATGTATGTGCTTACAAAAACCCTAGATCTACCTTAGATCTAAGAGGTTAGAACATTACCCTCGTAGCGATGCCCTTCTCTTATCCCGCTCGTCCAAAAGTTCGCCGGAACTCGAGAGTGTCAAGTGCACACTCCTCTATGGTATCCACACAAGCAATAGGTGGAGAAAGAGACAAACTTGAGTGTGCTAGCACTCCTAGAAGATCTCGGCAAGATGAGGTTGGGAGAGGTAGAGAGCTTGAGAGAAAAATTCCAAGGAAGAAGATGATCCAAGAGTGTAACTCACAAAATGAATTCCCACTTTGAAACCCCTAAAGTGGACGGCCACTTCAAGGAAGGGGGTTACATGCATGCATGTAAATCCCATGACCCTTGGTCTCCCTCATGATGTGGCACCAATTGACAAAGTCAATGATGATGTGGAGCATCATCATTGGCCGCCCATGCCAAGTCATCATCATGACATGACATTTGGTCAAGTCAAACTTGACCTTTCATCTTCCCTCTCAAGTCAAGTCAAACTTGACCTCTAATCTCCCATGGTTGATCAAATCTAACCACTTGACTCAAGTCAATTTAATTTAATGAATCTCTATTCATTTAATTTAAATTGATTTAATGAATCAAATCTAAATTAGACTCATTCAACACTTGAATCAACTTGAGTCTAACTCGATTAGTCTAATTTGGATTACTCTTAATCCAATTTGGTTTATCCCATGAACTTAATCCTCATGGTTCATCATATGAACCTAATCTCCATCTAATTGCTCTTATGTGTGTGACCCTATAGGTTCTTGTAACGTTGGCAATGTCCCTAAACCGATTTAGGAACATAAGCAATGAGCGGTATCTAGCAACACATCATTGCTACCCAAGTTACAAGAATGTTGAGCTCCAACATCACCTTTGTGACTACTAATTGTGACTCTCACAATATGTGACAATGTCTCTCTATCCTTGACATCTAAATTGACCAATCGAGGCATAGACCGTGTCATCCTCGGTTCAATCTAAATCTTGAACTCCAAGTAGACTCACTCTAATCAAATGAGCTCAATATCTCATATTGACTCATTTGGGCATGGTCATGCACTTTGTGGTCTTACTCTATCAAGAATATCGATGTCACTCCCGTCATATAGGAGGGATAGATCTCATCTACATCACTCACATCCCTCCGCATAATTTGTTACATACCCAGTAATCGCCTTTATAGTTCACCCATTTACGGGTGACGTTTGACGAAGCCAAAGTATGCAACTCCTTATGTAGGGAACCATGGTGACTTCAGGTCTAAGGACTAATAGTCATACTAATAGCCACATGAGAAAGTATATGACACTCATATAACGATCAATGATACTTTCTCATGGCGGGTCATTCAGTATACATTCTCCAATGCATACCCATATGTCAACTTGATATCTCATATCCATGACTTGTGAGATCAAGTCATCTTGTTGACCTACATGCTAGTCTCTACGCATTAACATTGTCCCTGAATGTTAATACTCGACTAGAAATGATTAAGAGTAGTGTTCTCTATATCATCTCATTATCGATTCAACCAATCGATTGATATAGATAAGAACCTACTACTCAAGGACATTATTATATTTAGTTATTTGGCACCAATACAAGTAAATATAATAACCATGCCTTTATAAATAGGAATATGATACAATAAAGTTCATACAACAATCATCACATGATTGGCTCTAGGGCTTTCACTAACAGATTTACAGTCAAGTCAAATAGACCAAACCTGACATACAACCTCCCAAAATGGATAAATGCACTGATGTTCACATAATAAACGTAGGAGTGGGGCGCCCTCAAAACAACATGTAATCTTATCCTACTATATGCTTGTTTATCATCTACCTCTCTACTGCTATCAATACATCTCATACATGAATCAAAAGGATTTATCGAAAATCAAACAAGATCAGAAGTGGACTGTAATAGAGAAATACAAAGAAGATCAAGATACAATGAATAAGACAATAATGGAAGAATAAACCTAAGTAGTTGCAATAGTAGTGCAGGGGGAGATATTCCAATAACGATCCAATGAAATAACTCTCAACAGCATACAACTTCTGATACAACTGTTTCAGGTGTTGACTTCAGGAAAATACAAGCTTCTCAATTCACTCAAGTCAATTTCCTCCTTAGTATACTCCAGTTTCTCCATTCTGAAGACATGCTGATCAAAATGCTGCTGCAATCTTGTCCATTTGCATAATTGATGCAACTTGTTCAAAACTTGTTCAGATTTAAATTCAAGCTGCACTTGCATCCTTTGTCTCGAATTCTAGCTAATCTTCTAAGGAATCATTTGATACTCTTAATTTATCTAACATTCAGACCTGTGCAGGAATGCAGCATCGTGTAGCCGAAAGAAAATATGCTAGCAATTTATATCCTTCCAAAGTCTGCATATCCTTGGCATTCTGCAAATTTTTATCACGTGGACATGCAATTAACTCTAGCTCCATGGGTAGCAAATCCTGCATACAAAAAATCAGTTCCGGCAGCTTCCACCAACAGACAGTGAGTAGTCTAGCTGATGCATTAGATTTACTGTGGACAATTGCAAGGTGATACCGCTTTCCTCCCTTCTTCCAAGCCTTCTTTTTCTGATACTTGCTGTAATTTCCATGGCAGTTGCTTCTTTGATACAGACAAAAAAATTTCTATGGCGTTTTCATCATAACAAGTTCTGCAGCATCTTTAGGCACCGATTCTGTATGGTCTTCAACTAAATTGCAATACCATCAGAAGGAGCTGTAGAATGATTAGATTCCGGAACTACCAGCAAATCAAAACTCAATTCCCATTTCATATTTGAGTGGATTGTTGGGTATAGAAGCCGGTAAAGGAGCAGTTTGTGCAGTTTCTATTTCCTCCATGTGATAGCAATTCCCCAGCAAACAATTTTCTGAAAATCAACTTCTTGGCCACGAGCAGATTTCGCAGCTACAGCATCCACAGAAATAACTTCAGATACGCTGCTTGGCATCTGACCCTATCAATATGCCTCTTCTATGGGAGAGTCATATCAAGATTTTTCAGACCCAGAAGACTCATTTTTTTTCCTAGCTAATTCCAAGGTCTGATAATGGAGATATTTAGAATGTTCATTACTTAATGTTGCACCCACTCCTGCAATTGAACTAATTCCTAGGACCATGTTAGTTGTGTTGTACTAAATTCTGATGTCACAGTGTTCAAACCCACCAGAAGCAAGCTCCAGGTCATCAGTAGTTTTGTAATCTGAAACAAAAAAAAACCTGCCAGTTGAGCTGCTTGCAATGTAGCTAAGAGGGAGAACTTTCTTCAATGCCAATGGTAGCTAAGAGGGTGGTTCCTTTCCACTTTGAGATCTTTACTTGTCCAAGCTACGAACTCCAAGCAGAACCAACTTTTCTTTTATGGTGTTTTCAGCAGAAACAAAATCTGCAGTCTCTAAACCCAGACTATATCTATCATCTTATCAGATTTTTTTTTCATTTTGGATGTTTCTGTTAGATGAGTAACTGGAAGTGAGCTGGATTTTCAGATTCAGAACAGTTTCACCTTGGTATTCTCCATTTTTTTTTCTTTTCTCTGCTTGTTCTAACTTCATTAAAAACCATGATATTTTCTCTCAGGATCTCTGATTTGGCACACACGAGATTCATGACAGCAAAAACTTATTGATCAATGTATTGAATGCAAACACACATTAGGAGCTAGAACTGCAGCTTGCTAAACAGTTTGACAGCGCTATCCAAAGTCCACAGATAATAACAATTAGGAGGGATTTCATGGAAATAGATACTGCTTCAACACTTTAAGATACTTATCGGAATTTGTTTTTTCTTCTTCCATCCTTTAGCAGCATACTAGCATCCACCATTTTTTTTTTCTCACGTGGCTGCTGATTCTGCAGTTATATGGGATTAGGTTTGGCGTTGAGAAGCAGCAGCAACTGCAACAGAAGGTGCTGCTGGAGTAGATGCTTCAGTGCAATAGATAGAGTTGTGCCAATTATAGCCAGAGTTGCTCGTAATGAAGCTTCAAAAGCAGATGTACTACTAGTTAGACAGTCAGCTACTATAAGAATCTGCAAAGCTCCTTGAAAAACAGACCATTCCTCCTCCTCAGAGACCATATTTACAATGTGTGTTGCTCCTTCCTTCTTTTGATCACTTTGTGAAATATTATCAACCCCATATATGGAACGCACAGATTTTAGTGTATCTTGAAGGTTTGAAAGATATTGCAGCATTATGTCATCAAGCACCAAAATAAGCTAATGGACCTCAGAACCACCATTGAAATTAGTGCATCGTTCAATAGCAGCTTCAAGAAACATAATAACTTGTGGAATAGAGTCCTCCCTCCTTCATACAGTTTCACTGAGTTAAAAAAATCCAGGAGCATAAGGAAAGTCTTGAAATTCAGCTCAGAACATGCTTGATGTTTACTTCTGTATCAAATTCCCATCTACTCAACAAAACAATATCTCCTCCCCTACACTTAAGAATTTTATCCGTCTCGGACAAAGCAACTTATCGTATTATTCCTCCAATATGGAAACAAAAGATACGAGAAAAGATAATCCATGAAGACAACATGAATCAAACAAGCAAGTCAAAGGACAATAAATGGCCAATACAGAGATATGACGAGAAAGACATCATGGAGTATCAGGTGGATTAGACAAACAAGTCAAGTAAGAACAGAAACAAGAGTGAAATCCTTCGTCATACTCATGCAAGTAAATGTTATTGTATTTTTGAAAAGACTCAAAGCAAGTTCTAAAGCAACAAGCATCACATGTGTTATCACTCAAAAGTGGATAAATAATAAGAATGGCTTACAACCTCACTAGGTAAATCAAAATCAAGCTTGATCCATTGACAAAAATTTACCATCCTAACAAGTGACTGCATGCAAGTGAAGTCTCCTATCATACACAAAAATCCACAATTTGATGATCAAACTTAACTAATTTTTACCACCTCTGAAATTATACCAAGGCATGCATAGGGAATATTATTTGGACTCAATGACAAACAACTAACCTAGGTAAATAGGCAAACAAGCAATCAATCGACACAAATTATTCCGAATATGAAAGGAAAGAAAAGAATGCAGTAAATAAAAGAGCACACTCCCCTTTCAAGTCGGAGAAGAAGCATCATCAAGGTCTACTTCCTCCACTGTAGCTCCAATCTTTTTTTTCTGGCCCCACTGTCTTCTCCAGTATAGACTTGATCTCTTTGTTCGACACTTCATGAGTCTGTTGCAAAAGTGAGATCCTTAATCGCTAATGATTGCCCTAGGTACCCCAAATCTGCAAAATATGTGAGACCTAACAAAATCCAGAACAACTGGAGAATCATCAGTCCTAGTGAGGATGACCTCCACCCATTTAGAAACATAATCAACTGCCAAAAGAATATATAAAAATCCAAACAATACAGGAAACAAACCCATAAAATCAATACCCCAAGCATCGAAAATCTCGCAGAATAACAAAGGTTACTGAAGCATTTCATTTCTACGTCTTATGTTCCCTGTTCGTTGACATCACTAACAAGCTTTGTAAAATTCATAGGCATTATGAAATAAGGTGGGTCAATACAATCCAGACTCTAAAACTTTCCTAGCAGTTCTTTGGGGTCCAAAATATCCCCCACAAGCCAAAGAATGACAAAAAGTAAGTATAGAATGAAACTCATAGTCAGAAACACATCGTCTAATGATCTGATCACTACAAAACTTCCAAAGGTAAGGATCATCCCATACATAATACTTGGCATCACTTTTCAATTTCTGGACTTGTGCATGAGTAAAATGTGAAGGTACAACACGGGCAACTAGATAATTAGCAAGATCTACATACCATGGTGTCTTACCTTGCAGGTGAAAAAACTGCTCATTTGGAAAAAAATCTACTATGGGGGTGGCTCGATCTCCACCACAATCCTGCTCAAGTGGTCTAAGGGTCGGTGTTGATATCAAAGCCTACCTAAGCTGATCAAATGAGTCCTTGCACCGCTGGTCAAACTGAAATATCACCTCATTCTACAACAAATTGGTCAAGGGTAGGGTAATCTTGCTAAAGTCTCTGATAAAACGTTTGTAGAAACCTGCATGACTCAGAAAAGCACGAACTTTTTGCATATAAGCAGGGTAAGATAAAGAAGATATAACATGAATTTTAGCAGGATCTAGTTCAATACCATGCACAGAGATAATATGACCTAAGACTATCCCATGCTCGACCATGAAATGATATTTCTTAAAAACATCTGATGGAAGTGATTCTTGGGGCGTCGCCAGAAGAGCGCAAGTCCCTACACATTCCATACCCCTGTCCACATATAAGGGCCCACAGATAGGTCCTAATGACAAATCATCATCAATATCAAAATCATCAGAATCAATAAAATCATAACAAAATGTAGAAGGTGTAGAGATATACAAATGAAAAACAGACTAAGAAATAAAGTTCATGCAGTCTAGCTCATTAGCTATATCTACACTAAGAATAGAATAATCCTCCATCGGGTGCTTTATAGCGTCCAAAATACTGAACTGAACTACAGTATCTTTTACCTCCATAGAAAGAGTACCTTAACCAACACATCCTCTATCACCCCAGCTGGGTGAGTGCTGATACATTCTTCCCTACTCCAATCAACTCATTAATTACCTTTCAGCTTCTCATTGTGAACACCCAAATCTTTAAGAAACTTAGCATACTTGGGAATCTGCTCGATCATTGTCAACAAACAGACATTGACTTCCACCTTGCTGAACAAATCTACTAGCTCCTGGAATTCCCTAGCCTTTTCTTCAACAACCCTCTTCCTAGGCTACACCGGCCTATGAGGGAAGGGCTGCATAAGACTCAAATAGATTATCGCCTGAAGACCTAGTCATCACCACAAAATACTAACACAATAAGTAACAAATAGAAATGATAAGAAATACACTAATAACAAAAGAAAGAAAAACAAACAAACAAACTATAGTTTAAAAACAAACGAACACCATTATTAGTTCCCCGACAACGACGCCAAAATTTGATAATGCGGTATTTTGTCATGGTACCATTACAAATTAATTATCGAACCCCCTAACTACACTAATGCAGTATAGGAATGACTCGAATTGTCTCCCAACGAACCTAATGGTTGGATGTTTGTTTTTAAACAGAAGTAAACACTAGGGGTTTTTATAACAATCCAAACAATTATTTGAAGCTACCCTAATGCAAGAACGATTCAACCATGCACTGCACTGTCACTATACGATACAATAGTTAAACAATTCTGGTTAACAGACATGGAAATTAAACCTACAAGAAGTAAACCTAACTACCAATTAACGATTCCCGAGAAACTAACCTAATGTGCAAAAGTAAGTAATCATGCATCGCACTGTCACTATACAGTACAATGATCAAAGATTAACTAAACAAATGTGAACAATTCAACCAAACACTGCACTATCACTATACAGCACAATGGTCAAACAGTCACTAAAAACTAAACTAATAAACTTAAACAATTCAATCAAGCACCGCATTGTCACTATATGGCACAATGGTCAATGATTAACTGAAAACTAAATGCAATAAACGTAAGCAATTCAACCAAGCACCGCACTGTCACTATACGGCACAATGATCAAATATAAAGGAAAACTAAACTAACAACTAAAGAAATTCAACCAAGCACTGCACTGTCACTATACAGTACACTGGTCAAACATTAACTGAAAACTGGAAAGAACAATTAACATTGTAGAAAATAAAACCAACCACACTAACTAAACTACTAAAACAAATTACCACATGCAACACCACACAACACAAATGAAACACGACAGGAACACAATTGAAACACAACTGAACACTGGTGAAACAATACTAAAAAAATAGTGAAACAGTAGTGAAATAATAGTGTAAAAGTACTGAAACAATAGAGTAAAAATTAACCAACAATCATCCACAACCACCGGAAAGGAACCACCCTCTCCAGTGACCCACGACAGTGCCGAATAGCTCCTACGGCTTCAGTGCATGGATCTTTCGTCAGAATCTGATGGAAGCTAGATCGATGGTCACGGTTCACTGCTTCGGTGATGGACTTTGGGACTGCCAAGACCACGGCAGCAGATGGGTGGATCTACGGAGGTGAAGCAGCATGAAACAAGACCGTGAAAATGGAAGGGACCGAAGCTATAAATGTCTGATAATCTTCACCACCGCTGGAAACTAGATGTTGCCGTCGAAAATGGAAGAATAAAGGGTTGTTGGAGGTAGAATAGGTGTTGTCGCGACCACGACAGTAGAAGATAACCCTAGCCTTCTGCAATCACTTCCAACTGGGTCGCTCAACTCCGATTGCCAGGCGTAAGAGAAGCGCTAGTGAAGATGGCCAAAATCCCACTCTCTCAGTCGTCGAAGCTGCCGCTGCCCAACTTCAGCAACCAGCTCTGCCGGAAATGGAGAAGAGACTTCGGGTGGAATGGAAGGTGGAGGAGACCGCTGGAGTCGCCGTAACTGTCACCGGAAGTGTTGTGGACGATCGCCGACGCCGCGCATGAAAATGGGGAAGAAGATGCGCTGCACATTTATGTTTTGTCTCTCTTGATCTCGTCATGATGGAGAAGGATTAAGTGATTTCCCTCAGTCGTCCGATTGCATGCCCTTTTAATCCCAGCCTCCCATTAGATCTAGGTTTTAATTGATCCGATTAATGCTTCACCTAAGTGGCTGATCAATAAAATCTTAGGGTTGCGATCGATTTGATCCAGATCAACAGTTGTGATTGCTCCAATTAGGCCCTCATTACATGTTTCCTACAAAATCACATGCAATTTGTGAATAATACTGAAATTATAGGAATTAACGCAATTAATCGCAAATAAACTCAATATGTAAAAATATACTGAATAACAATAATTACCCCATCAAAGAGCCTAAAATATCCAATATGTAAATAAAAATAGCGCAATAAAAATGAAGCTATCACTGGGATGGCTGCCTTCGTGGTTTGGACACAACTGTGTGGAATTCACACAGCCGACCGTGTCCGCCTCTGTTCTACCCAGTGAATTCTTCCTTTTACTCCAAAAATGTGTCGTTTCACCTATAAAATATCGTCCTGCACACAAAAGCAACAAGAGCATATCTCCAAATCAGAAAATAATAAATGCATGCAAAACAAAGTTGAATATGCATTAAACAAGGATAAAATGTAACGAGATGTGTGTGAAAACTACTCCTAAAATCCTATATGTTTTGCTCACATCAGGTATTGGATACAAGGTGTTGTCGGAACTTCAGTGAGCGCTAGAGGGGGGATGAATGGCTCATTCGTTGGCTCGACGGAATTTGATTGTGCTTGCTACAAATGTTAGTGTACGCAGTGGAAATAATGATAATAAAAACAAATACACACAACGAGCAATACACAAGAATATAGGTGGTTCGGAACCTTAGGGTTCCTACTCCACGTAGTGAGCTCAACGAGCTCTAGTGATGCTTACACCACCACTAATCAAAAATACTCCTTCTCGACAATAAGTCAGAGGTGGAGAAACTTCTTATAACAGATTAAAAAAGTAATACAAGATAAAACAAGCAAATACAAATAAAATATACAAAACAACGTAAAGAAAACTTTACAACTATTGCTATGGATGCTTGCTTATTTGATTGCTTGAACCGCACTTGAAGACCCTGATTTGCACCAGGAAATCGCTCCAAATCACCCAAGAAATTGCTACCAAAATCCTTCTCCTCGAGCTCCCTTTAAAGCTGCAACTCGGGCTGGATTCCACCTAGTAGTCGACTGCTCATGACCATAAGTCGACTGCTCCTGTAGCCATTGTGAGACAATGACTTAATCCTTGTTGGCCAAGTTCCAACGAATACACTGGCAGTTGACTTCCAATACCATCAATCGATTGCCAACGCCCGTAGCCGATTGCTCAGTCGACTACCGAGTGTTCTATCCTCATAACCAAGACCAGTAGTCGATCGCCTCCATGGCGATCGCATCGATCGCCGATCGCCTAATGCCGCGATGATCGCCAAGGCCTTTTGAGCCGAACGATCGATCGACTCACCCGATCGATCATAATCCCATTCAACTACTCAGAGTCAACTCGGCTGCCAAGTGTCAAAACACTTGACCAATCGACTGGTCTACAATCTCAGTCAACTGCTACACCTCGACCATGAGGTTTACCCCAAGTATGATACTATCATACTTGCTAGACCACCCGTAGCCTAGACCTAAGCCTTCTAACCACCTCCATCAGCCTCATGCCTATTGGATCCCTCCAAGTCATCCAAGACTTGTTCATCCATACGCTAGCCTTCAGATGCTTCCATCGGCTATTGTCATGCTAAGCTGGTCTACACTGCCAAGGCACATTGGGCTTACACTGCCAAGACACACGCTTGGACTTTACGTCGCCAACCATTGGACTTATGCTGCCAAGACTCACGCTTGGACTTTATGCCGCCAATATCAACCCTTGGAATTCCTTTGCCAACCCATGTTGGACTTTCCATTTTCCAAGAATCAAGCTTGGACTTTCCCTTTCCAATACCCATGCTTGGACTTTCCATGCTAACCCATGTTGGACTTTCCATTTGCCAAGACTCAAGCTTGGACTTTCCATGCCAACTCATGTTGGACTTTCCAATTTGTCAAGACTCAAGCTTAGACTTTTCCTTGCCAATACCCATGCTTGGACTTTCCATGTCAAGTACTCAAGACTTGGACTTTACCATCGCCAAGACCCATGTTTGGACTTTCTATGTCAAGTGTCCCACTTGGACTTCTCTATCATATAGTCAACCCCATGTCAACCATATAGTCAACTCATTGTCAAACATCAAACCACTACTCGAGTCAAACTCGAGTCTGATCAATCGTGACCTAAGCCGACTGCACCAACAGGTGTGGCTAACATATATGTAATGATATACAGGGGCTTAGGAACAGAAGAAGATTGGTTAAGGGAGAAGCAGATCTAAGGGTTGGCAATGGAGAAAAAGTTGTTGCTATAGCCAAGGGAACTTATATGTTGCAACTTCCTACGAGACTAGTTTTAGAGTTGGATGATTGTTTTTATATTTCTGCATTAATAAAGAACATTGTTTCTATTTCATGTTTGAATAAGAAATGTTATCATTTAACGTTTAGTAACAATTGTTGTTACATTAAGTTAAATGGTGTTCTTTATGCTACTAGAATGTTAAATAATGGAATCTACATGTTAGATACATCCAATGAGATATTCAATATTGAATCAAATAGCAAACATGCTAAGTTAGATAATCAGTTAACCTCGCAATTATGGTATTGTCGCCTTGGCCATATAAGCAGTGAATGCATGACTAAACTACATAAGCTTGACATTTTGGAGTCTATAAATCAGATTCATTAGACACATGTCTTTCATACTTAAAAGGAAAGATAACTAAGTTACCCTTTAGTAGAAAAGGTGAACGAGCAATTGAGGTATTGGGTCTTATACATACTGATGTATGTTAATCAATGTCAACTCATGCCATAGGAGGTTATAGCTACTTCGTTACCTTTATCGATGATTATTCAAGATATGGATATTTGTATTTGTTAAGATACAAATCTAAAGTCTTTGAAAGGTTTAAAGATTTTAGAAAAGAAGTAGAGAAACAACTTGGGAAAGGTATTAAAGTACTTCGATCGGATCGAGATAGTGAATACTTAAGCCAAGAGTTTCAAGATTATCTAAGGGACAATGGCACCTTGTCCCAAAGGAGTCCAGCTTACACGCCACAACATAATGGTGTGGTTGAAAGGCGAAATTGAACCTTGTTGGACATGGTTAGGTCAATGATGCAGCATATAAGTCTTCCAAAAATCTTTTGGAGTTACGCACTTGAAACCACTGTTTACTTGTTAAATAGAGTCCCGACTAAGGCAATCTTTACTACTCCATATGAGATGTGAAATAGTAGAAAATCTCATTTATCTTATTTGAAGATATGGGGTTGTCCTTCTTATGTGAAGAGGACAGTATCAGACAAGCTAGAGGCTAAGTCTGATAAGTGTTTATTTATTGGTTACCCTAAGGAAATGAGGGGTTACCAATTCTACCATCCATTGGAACAAAAGGTATTTATTTCAAGACATGTTGTATTCCTAGAGAAGGAGTTTCTCTTACAGGAAAATAAGTGTAGTTCAAGAGACTCTTGTAGACACAGAAGGGATGCCTAGTCAAGAACCACAGCTGATTACTCATTCGGATGAGGTAATAGTTGAACATGATGATACACCACCTCCTCGTAGATCTAGTAGGACACGTAGGATTCCTAAGAGATATGGATTTCTCATAAGTGAATCTAATGACATGTTGTTCATAGAGAATGAGGAACCCACTAGCTATGAAGAGGTACTAAATAGTTCAGACAGGGATAGATGGCTAATAGCCATGAAATTAGAAATAGATTCCATGTATGAAAACCAAGTTTGAAACTTGGTAGACCCACCCGAAGGCATAACGCCTACAGGGTGAAAGTGGGTTTTCAAGAAGAAAATCGACATGGATGGTAATGTTATTACCTATAAAGCTAGATTAGTGGCAAAAGGCTATCATCAAAGATAAGGTGTTGACTATGATGAAACCTTTTCACCAATAGCTTTGCTTAAATCCATTCGGATACTCCTAGTCATAGCGGCTCATTTTGATTATGAGATATGACAGATGAATGTGAAAATAGCTTTCCTTAATAGAAACCTATCAGAGGATGTATATATGATACAACCTAAGGGTTTTACATCCATTGATAAGAACAAAGTATGCAAGCTTCAACGATCCATTTATGGATTGAAGCAAGCATCCAGGAGTTGGAATATCCGTTTTGGTGAGGCAATTAAATAGTTTGATTTCTCACAAAATCCTGAGGAACCCAGTGTGTATAAGAAGGTTAGTAGGAGTACAGTCATGTTCCTAGTATTGTATGTCGATGACATATTAACCATAGGAAATGATATTCTTATTTTGCAAACAGTCAAGGTCTTATTGTCCAAAATGTTCTCCATGAAAAATATGGGAGAATCAACCTATATTTTGGGGATTAAAATCTATAGAGATAGATCGAATCGGTTGCTTGGTCTTTTACAGTCTACATACATAGATAAAGTGCTAAAATGGTTTAGCATGGAAGAATCCAAGAAAGGTTTTATTCCCATGAGGCTTGGGATTTACCTTTCGAAGTCTATGTGGTCGCGCACTGAAGACGAGAGGATTCGCATGAGTCATATCTCATATGTGTCAACTATAGGATCGATCATGTATGATATGTTATGTATGAGGCCTGATGTATCTTACGCTTTGAGCGTTATGAGTAGATACCAGTCGGATCATGGTATGGGTCATTGGGTGGTTGTCAAGACAATCCTTAAGTACTTGAAAAAGACTAAAGATTTATTCTTGGTATATGAAGAGAGTGATATGGTAGTAAGTAGGTATACTGATGTCAGCTTCTAGACAGATAAGGATGATTCCAAATCTCAGTCTGGATACATATTCATCTAGAATGGAGGTGCAGTAAGTTGGAAAAGTTCCAAACAAGACACCATTGTTGATTCTACTATGGAGGCAGAGTATATTACAGCTTTTGAAGCAGCAAAGGAGGCGGTTTGGATCAAGAAGTTCATTACTGAACTTAGAGTTGTTCTGAGCATTGTTGAAGCATTACCAGTTTACTGCGACAATAATAGCACCATTGCACAGGCAAAGGAACCACAGTCTCATATATGATCCAAGCATGTACTACGTCATTACCATTTGATCAGAGAGATCATAGGTAGAAGAGACGTACAAATATAGAAATTTCCCACCGATAGGAATCTAGCAAATCCCTTGACAAAGTCTCTTCCCTAAGAAAAATTCGAGAGGCACATAGAGGCCTATGATATTAGATACCAAGGTGATTGGCTGTAGGCCAAGTGGGAGTTTGATGTAATTGAGAGGTGTCCTAAGGAAATTGCCTTAGAAGTTATTAATAAAATTCATTATTTGAGTATACATTATATATGTATTTGATTGAATCTTAAACTCATGTACTGAAGTCCATAATATGATGCATGACATGAAAGAAATTGTGATTGGATCACAATTAGTAGGTATTTTATTATGTGTAATCATGTAAGTATTGAAACTATCCATAGTCGATGAATTGATGAGATTGGATGTCATTGATTCTGTAAGACTCACATGTTATGCTCCTTGGTTTATCCAAGCATTTGGTACTCACTGAATGGAAGCATAGGGATGATGAGAGTGAACATGTGAATGCTAGTTATGGTAACTAGTTCATTGAAGTGACCTGCTATGAGATTTTATATGGTTCTATATATCGTTGAAGATCTCATTGCAGCTTGAGTGTGAGTTTCCTTAGACTTGAGGTATTCGAGTCATCTTGGTCATGGTGCCTTATACTCTGACTTCTTCACAGTCATCTCCATATGAGGTGTAACTTCGGGATGATTGGGTATAAGCCAAAGTAATAGAAGGTATTTGAATAACCCATAGAGGATTCACCACTCCTGATAAAGGAGATGTATACCCTAGGCCTCTTGTCAGGATTATTACTCAGAAGTCTCTGGCCAAAGAAAACATGTTAAGAAGATGGTATTCTTGGGAACATGTAGGAGTAACTTTAATCACAGGATAAGGAAACTAACTTGGACTAGGTGTGACGTAGTCAGCCTAGTGGGGACGAACACATAGATCATGTCCTAAACCAAGTGGGTATAGGATGAGTGAATGAAACAAGGCACGAATAACTGAAGCTGCTAAAGGGTTCAGAAATGTTCTGGAGTCGATTTAGACTTTCCGATAAATTGGGAGTCATGATGCACTGTTAGGTGCCGCTCATGGTCTATTCATAATTAAGGGGTTAATTATAAATGACCAACATAGTCGGGAACCTATTGGGTCATACACAATATAGGTGATCTAAAGACGTGAAACAAGTCTGAGAATGAGATTCTCAGTGAGAGAGAAGATGTATCTGGTTGGACCAGGCCAAGAAGGTGCAAAACAGAGGCTATGAAACCTCCTATGGCCTTTTCGGATTTAGCATGACCATAACACACCTAAACGAAGTTAAACTGTCACACCCCGAGAGTATGCCTAGCCCGATGAACGGACAACATCTCCCCTGTATGACAATACAATACCTTATTGATACAAAGCCTTTCGGCCACAACCACACAACATATATATGTATATAACCAAGATCACAGCGGAAAGCATCACAAAGAGTTATAAACTTAACTAGATTGCATATCGATATGACTAACCACAAAATAAGAAAAGTATCAAAAGTAAACCATAAATACAAGTGCAACACTAACAATGTTCAATACTATAAACCACCATATGAATCCAAGATCATAACAAAAAAAACATATAAAAATCAAAGTCTGGACCCTCAGAAGTGAGATGAGGCGGAAACAACTCGCGATGCTCCAAGCCCATCACGAAGTCTGCTACCTGTTACCTGGGCAACAAGAAACCCAGAGTCTGTGGTGGTGAGTATAAAACTCAACGATAATATGAAAAGAAGTGCATGCATAATATATATTGAAGGTAGGAAACTTCGCTTCCCACTTCAACTTAGTCGCTTGTTTATGGCAATCCCGTCTATGTCCCTGGATTAAAAAAATTAATCCTAGACAAAGAGGGATTACCCAAGCAACCGTTTCATCGTCGTGCTATTCGATTAGAGTGGTCACTTGAACAAACTTGTTGTTCAAGCAACCTACCTCTATTCTTCGAATAGTCGCGGAATAGACAATGTACGGATCGCCGATTTTTGCATTTGTATTCGGGGTCCAAGTAAATTAGCCACATAACAAAACATACAACATGCATATAATTGAAAAACAATTATAGACATAATACAAAAGAATATAAACAAGCATTATACCTCTCGATCTTCTATTATATGTCCTTCCTCCTATTGGATGTCGTGTGGGCGACGATCTTCCAAAAGTCGAAGCCTCCTAGAACACGTTCTTCCCTTCCTTGCTCGCTCCGAACAAAGGGAAGAATAAAACAAAACTCTTCTCCTATCTAGAACCGACCACCAAGCCACCTTGCTTGGTGATTTCTGCCGGCCAAGGAGAGAAGATGAGGATTATGGACGCCAGCCAAAAGCTCCAAGGAAAGAGACCCTAGCCTTTGTCGCCGGCCAAGGATGAGAGAAAGAAGATTGGACGTCGGCCAAGGAGAGAAGAAGAGGATTATGGATGCCGGCCAAAACCCTAGGAAGAAGGAAAAACTTCCAAAAATGAGGCCGCCCAATGCCTCCTCCAAAACCCTAGCCTCCCTTTTGTTTCTTGCCGCCCAAGCCAAAAGAAACAAAAACCCTAATCTCTCAAAGTAAAGTCCGCGCCCAAGCCTTGGCCTCCTTTTATAGAGTTAGGCTTAAGCCTTGCTTTAATCTCCACCGTCGGATTTAGGGATTTAATCTCAACCGTCGGATCTAGAGATTTAATCTCAACCGTCGAATCTAGAGATTTAATCTCAATCGTCGGATCTAGAGATTTAATCTCCATCATCGGATCTAGGCTCCATGAGGTTTTAATAGGCTACAATAGGGACCATGAGGAGGAGTTGGATCTTAGCCACCCAATGGATCAAGCCCACATAAAGTCCGATCTATTAATGATAATCCATTCCACTAGAGGATTATCATTGATCTACCTCACCAACCCCCATAAGTTAATATGGGATCCATATATTATTTGTACATTTATCTCTCCGTGTTTAAGATCTCGAATGTCTATCGATTAATTAATTTACTGACAATTAATTAATCAACATCTAACTCCATGAGTAGTACCACTCAACCTTATCATCATGTCGGACCAAGTCCACCTGTAGGGTTTACATGATGAACCTTATGAGCTCCTCAAGGGGACATCATCATCCTAATATATAGGACACGGTTTCCTCCTATAATCAACGGCACACCATATAAATAATATCATTTCCCAACTTACCAAGCCTATCGATTTACTCTATAAATCTCGCCCATTGATAAATCAAAGAAATGAATATTAAGTATATGTGCCTGTTATTATATCGGGATTAAGAGCATGTACAACATAATATCTGAGGTCCGATTCAATTATGTAGTCAGCAATAAATCGAATCACCTCTAAGTCGGTCCTGCTCAATACACACAAAGTGTACTAGTGTAATTCTATGGTCAAGACAAACCAATACCAAATCACACTACAACCATGCCAATGGTTTATCCAAAATCATCTCGGTTGTGAGCCTTTACTTATACTTTACAAGGAACTGATAACATGATCTCCCGTGTGACACTACACACCATGTTATCTACAATGTAATGTATTAGACAATATGCATAACCATAAATATGCAAACAATGATCATGTGATTCTTATTTCAAAAATAAAGATGTTCATATAAAAGATAGACTTTTCAGTATACATCCCAACACATATCACATGAGAGTCAACAATATACAGGCTAAAGGTATATCAGGCAACCACTACATAATATAACTAACGTGCATCCCAAAGGACCAACTGAACAATACAAGGTACTAACATACCTGAAGATCTGCAACGCTACAACTCATACAACCTGAGTACATATAGCACAATATAGCACATACAATATAAAAGAACATCACTAAGTATGTAATCAGCACACTGCCCTATGAACCTATATGCAACATCATCAATGAACCTAAACAACCCTATACAACATCATGATACTGATCATAGGCATACAATAGTCCGATCCAACTCTTACACTGGTATCCCAACACAACAATATAGATTATGCAAATAACATGCAAGATGATGTACAGCCAAATGCAGCAAGTAGAGCACAAATAAATGCAATAACATAACAAGCATATATAGACTGTATCTATATATACTAATCACACTCACATACATATATATATACATAAATATATGTATATGTATATATATGCAAATGTCCTCACACATGGCAATGCAAATGCATGGTCATGTCTGCACACCCCACTCACTATCACAACCCCAGTGTAGTCGAGGTGGCACAACATGACAACTGTCCCAACTCAACAACAACCACTGCTCTCGAATGGTCGAGTGGGCAGTATGAATAAGTAGCAATAAGCTAAAGAGCTATAAGATACACAACGGGGGTCCCTGCTATTGGTCACTCCAACTGACACTACCCATGAGTAGTCGAGTGACACACACAGAGGACAACTGTACGCAACTCCAACTATCACTATCAATAGTGGTCGAGTGTGACACAACAAATGAATTGTCCTCACACCAGTTACTACTACCACAAGTAATCGTGGAGGCAGGATGACTGCCAACCCTCTCAACCACAAGGGAGACCAAGTCGCCAGCATGCATGCAAATGGAATGAATGCACAACCACACATACGTACATCCACAACACACTCTTTATCTCTCAGAGAGTCATGTATAACTAACCATCGACCATGCTAGGACTTCCAGTCCGTAGCGACACACCGTCAACACCCACACTACCATGTATAAATATATGATTCATAATAGTTATACAACGAAAGGTAAGATGATACAACCACCAACTCTACATTAAGGACATCATCCACCCCCGGATGATTGTTCCTAATGACACGTGTCAAATCAATAGCCATACTCAACTACATATCCATGGTTAAGCATCTAAAGATCTACATACCATAGTATCGATAATTTATAGCAACGATGAATGAAATATGACAACAACAGTATATCTCAAAGTGCAAAGACTAAGTATCAAGCACAGATTAATATGAGTGGAGTCAAGGTACGATATTAACAATATAGAAACTCATGCACTAAGAATAATCAACTACCTGACCAGGGTAGGAAATATTACCCATCTGATATAAAGCTTGTAATAATAATCCTCACGGTTGTGGGCTTGCCTCGAATCCAGCTCCTGCATACAACATAAACTATCGTTAAGTTCTATAATACAATCCACCGTCAAATTGAATCCTAAGGTGATTTCGTACACAAATCAATTAACCAAATGTTTAATAAGATCTCGGTCACATATCCTACATAATCCCACCTTTAACATCATGAATATACCCACCAATTCCAGTTAGCAAATACACTAATCTACTACAACATTACTATATTCACATCCTTTTATCGAATACAATTTACAACCCCAATCATCAAGCGTAACAATTTTACAACATCCAACTAGGTTTAAATCATTAAACCCCTTAAGTACATTCCACCCAATCAATTAAACATACTAACTCACATCCAAACTCAGCTTACATCCCAAATCTACACTCTGCACCCACTGTTGCTTCAACAAACCCGACACCCAACTCACCGTTCCCAGCTCCAACACAAAGCACGAACAAAGCATCATACAACTCAGTTTTCCACCAACAATTCACCCACAGAGACATAGAATTCTGACCGAATCCTGGGTAAACACACAACTCACCCATATCTTCTTCACTCACCATAGCCGACAACTCCCCAACACTAGCCTCCATACAACGATCCATCGACAGAAAACACCATCAGATCCAAAGGCATCGACACACCATAGAAAGCAGCAATTAACAGATGAAAAGAAAAGGTTAGATCAAACTTACCGACCCCAAATCTCCACCGGCAGCAAACCTCCCCTTATCCCCTATTCACTGGAGCAATCCGCGCTCCTAAATCACTGCCCAATCAATAGATCCAAGCTAAACTGATGGAAATCACAACTGGAAACAAATTTCATCCAAGATCAAGGAAAGGATCAGTAGCTTACCTAGCTCCGACGGTGATTGGCAGAGAAATCCCTAAACTGACAGCGCAACCCACTTCTAATCCCTAGCTCTCCAAGGAAGAGCCTCCACCCGACTCAAGCCCGGTCAGCATCCTTCCCTCTAGTTGGATCTCCCACCGTGAGAAGGAGAGCATCGGCAATCGCTGAGGGGTGAAGGAGACGAGAAACGGGGAAGAAGCGGAGATCGCGATGAGAAGTGGAGTCGCGATGTGTTTGGGTGCAGCGGAGAGGAAGAATAAAGAGAAAAAAATGCGGTTGGGAAATGCTTGGGCGGAGAGGAAATGGAAGAAATGGCTCGGACAATAAAAAAAATGGGTCCACTTAATAACGGGTCGGGTTTACCCTATAAGCATTTAAACCTAGATTCATTTAACCCCATAAACTTATAACCTAGGTTATATTTGATTAAGTTCCTAAACTTGCATTTTAAATTTTAATTCATCCAATAAAATATTACTCTTTATCCATTTATTTATCTGTGATATTTTACATTCTCCCCCACTTAATAAAATTTGGTCTCCAAATTTCATACTTAAATGCGAAAATTAATTCAAGAAATTCCTGAATCACCACTAACTTCATGAACAAATGAGCGTACCGAGCTCGAATAGTATCTTCCAACTCCCACATAGCCTCCTCATCAGTATGATGTTGTCATCCAACCTTTACAAGTCCGATGGTTTTGTTCCGTAACTGACGCTCCTTGCGACCAAGAATTCGCACTGGAATCTCTTCATAAGTCGTATTAGGCTGAAGTAGAATTGATACCTCTTTCATAACATGATCAGGATGCAATACGTATTTCCTCAGCATAGAAACATGAAATACGTTATGAACACTCGCAAGTGTCCAAGGTAGAGCCAACCAGTAAGCCACACCCCCAATCCGCTCCAATATCTCAAATGGACCAATATAGCGTGGAGCTAATTTTCCTTTTAGACCAAATCGTTTGACTCCTTTTGTAGGTGAAACACGCAGAAATACATGATCCCCTATTGAGAATTCCAAAGGCCTTCGTCTCTGGTCTGCGTAACTCTTCTATCAATCTCGTGCCTTTGATAACCACCGTCTGATGACGTGCTCCAACTCTGCACCATATTGGATACTTTGTGGCCCCAGCAACTATCATTCCCTAACTTCCTCCCATAACACGGGAGATCTACAAGGTCTGCCATATAATGCCTCGAAAGGAGCCATCTGTATAGAAGAGTGGTAACTATTATTATAGGTAAATTCCACTAGGTGAATGTGATCCTCTCAGCTACCTCCAAAATCCATAACACAAGATCTCAATAGGTCCTCCAGAGTCTAAATGGTATGCTCAGACTGTCCATCTGTCTGTGGGTGAAATGTTGTACTGAGCCGAAGCTCTGTGCCCATGGCCTGCTGAAGACTTTGCCAAAAATGTGAGGTAAATCGTGGATCTCTATCGGATATAATACTCAAAGGCACTCCATGCAACCTGATAATCTCTCGACGGTATAACTCTGCCAGACGATCCAACGAGTCTGTCGCACGAATCGGAAGGAAATGAGCGGATTTGGTTAACCGATCCATAATCACCCAAACCGCATCATGTCCTTTATGGGTTCTCGGTAATCCCATAATGAAATCCATAGTAATATGTTCCCACTTCCATTTCGGAATCGAAATTTCCTAAAGCAACCCAGCGGGTTTCTGATGTTCAGCCTTTACATGCTAGCATACTAAACATCGAGCAACAAAATCTACAATGTCTTTCTTCATACCGTTCCACCAATAAAAACATTTTAAATTTTGGTACATCCGAGTACCACCAAGATGTATAGCAAATCTCGAATGATGTGCTTCCAGTAACAACTCTTCCTTAACTGGATGCATGTCCAGAACACATAATCGTCCATGGAAATGAATTACTCCATTCTCGTCAATCGAGAAATTCGTCTGTCGTTCTGAGTCTATTGTGTTGTACAAGAACTGCAGATATTGATCACTAACTTGTGCTTCTTTGATCTTCTCAGCAATAGTGGACTGGGCCACCATAGAAACTAATACTCCCCGGGATGTTTTGTAGGGGATCTTTGGAAGGCTAGAGGGGGGTGAATAGCCTCTTTTTGTTTCTACACAAATGGTTAGCAGAAGCAAAGAACAAAAATACTAAAGAAACAAAGACAAGCGCTAACAAAGACAATTTACGTGGTTCAGAGATTAAGCTCCTACTCCACGGTGATCCGTAAGGTGGATCAACCCAAGCCAATCTTCACTAAGAGCTCCTTGAGGTGGAGAAGCCTTCTTTACAAATGAACCTCTCTTCTTACAAATGATAGAAATGAAATTAGAGAAGAAGAGGTTAGAAATCACTTAGAAAGATTTATAACACTTGGGGAGCTTGAGAGTACGAGTATGAATGTAAGCACTAGCCTCCTCAAGCACCCCATGGCCACTTTTTATAGAGAAGAGGCTGATTTTCCCGTTGAGCCTCGATCAGTCGACTGATGGTCTCCATCAGTCGACTACTGCTGTAGTCGAAGCAATCCAACGACTTTTGACAAGGTAGATTCGTGATCATCACTAACCAATGGAAAGCTGATCAGTCGACTGATCATATCATCAGTCGACTGTTGACGTAATCAGTCGAGTGCTCCAGGCGATCACTCGACTGGAAAACTCTCTGTGTTGAAATCCACTTATAGCGATCGGTGATTGTGGACTACGGTCATTATCAAACCCTAGTAGTTGATCGCTGGCCCTGCAATTCATTCGACTTACGTGGGTGATCGATCACGGATCGAGACAAGGCTCCGATCGATACTTCAAGTATGATTAAAATCATACTTGAAATTAACTCCCTAGACCTAGACTCAACCTTCTAGCTCTTCCTTTAGCCTTGTGCCTCCAGGATCTCCAAGTCCGTAACTCCTTCATCCTCACGCTTACTTCTAAGAGCTTCCCTCGGTTTCGTCATGTCTTGGGTTTCTCTTTTGCCAAAGGACCGCTTGGACTTTACGTCACCAATACTACATGCTTGGACTTACATTGCCAAGACCTTGCCTTTGGTCTTCCTTTTCCAAGGTCTGCTTGAACTTTATGCCGCCAAGACTACATGCATGGACTTATGCTGCCAAGACCTTCCCTTGGACTTCCCTTGCCAAGATAATACTTGGACTTTCCTTTACCAAGTCTTTACACTTGGATTTCCTATCACTTAACACGTTCATGGTTAAATCACAAGAACATTGTCTAACTATAAATGATTATCCAAACATCAAAAGACATAAATGCTTGGGGCATTGTTGCACCAACAATCTCCCCCTTTTTGATATTTGGCATGTTGGATTTCCGGCACCGCGGCGAGTGTGTGTTCGAACATGTTTCGTAAACATGTGCGCAGCAGAAGACATAAAAATAATAAATCTAATTTATTACAACACACACACCACACGCATGCATAGTACAACATGTGTAGACATAACCGTAGTTTCAAATTTTGCAACAAAAGGAAATTATTCTACGTATACCTGACGTATCATGTGTAGCGGGAAAGACATCAATCGGAGCGACTCTCGCTAGAATCGCCTCTATCCGTATCCACACCGAGTATCATCGGGATGACTTCACAAAGTCACGATCCTCGTCTTCGTATGAGTCACTAGCCTCATGTCGAAGACGATGTGATCGAAAGAAGATCACAATCTGAATCAAAATTCGGATTCAAAACCGAGTCCCCAAAACTCGCTTCTCCGGAGAGGTATTCGTCAACCGTTTGACGAATCCTTCGTCCTCCACCTATGAGGATTACCAGAGATCGAATCTCCGGCAAGGTAGCCGCTGTCGGAGCTCCAAATGTCGTCCAAACGATGCTCCGACAAGAAGGAAACAAGCTGTCCAGAAAACTGGACAGCTTTGGTGGAGAACTTGCACTGGCCAAATAAGGAAAGCTAGATGCTCACCTTATCGCCGGAGCCAAGGAAGATCACTGGAGGGCCACCGGAGGATCGCCGGTAGGAGCTTGGATGCCGACAACAGCTTGGACGGCGGCACAAGGGCGGCAGCAAGGGGTTGGGCGCCGGCTACACAAGAAGAAGAGGGAGAGGGGGCGGCAAGATTAGGGTTGGGCTATCACAAAACCCTTAAGCCCTATTTTATAGAGAACAAATTCTCCTAATGGTTATTAGTTCATAACCAAAAACCCGTTAACCCACTCCATTAATTTAAATTAAAATAAATCAAATCGATTTGGTCTATTTTAAGTTAAAATGAACCGAACCAACTTCGGTTCATTTATTTAAAACAAACCAAACCCCTTTGGTTTATTCTTCACCATTGGATTAGAACCAAACCAATTTGATTCGTCCATCATGTCTTTGTAAGACACGACCCATCCATGCTTACATTGCGACTAAAATGATTTCATGCTCGCTCCTTGTTTGGTCCAACCAAACCTAGTTTCTCTCGGTCTGCGAATCTCATTCTCAAGCTCGTTTTAAATCCTTCGGATTACCCTCGTTGTGCGTGTGACCAAATAGGTTCTCGATTTATGTTGGTCGTCTATAATTAACCATTAATTATAGAACGATCATGAGTGGCACCTAGTAGTACATCATGATCCCCAATTAATTGAAAAGATCAACGGTTGATCCAGAACTATTTCTGAAACCCTTCAGCATCAACAATGAATCATGCCCCGTTCCCTTCACGCATCTTATACCCACTTGGCTCAGGACATGATCTATAGTGTCAGTCCCCACTAGGTTGACTAAGTCACATCTAGCCCAAATATCATTTCCTCATCCTACGGATTCTAGTTACTGCACATGTATCCAAGAGTACAATACTCTAAACATGTAATGCTTTAGCCAAAGACTTTAGTAACAATCCGACGAGAGGCCATGGGTATACATCTCATAAGGAGTGGTGAATCCTTTATAGGCTATTCAAACACCTTCGAGCATTTCGACTTATATCCAATCATCCCGGGTCCACATCTTTTTGGAGATGCTTGCTTAAGATGTCAAAGCATAAGCCTCCATGACCAAGATGACTTGAATACCGCAAGTCAAAGGAACATCGCACTTAAGCTGCAGTAAGAACTTCATTGACATATCTATATATGCAAAGAACCATATAAAGTCTTACAACTGGTCACTCCAATGAACTAGTTATCATAACTAGCATCCACGATTAACTCCGAACATCACAATGTCTCCAGCCAGTGAGAATCAGCTGCTTGGATACACTGAGTATACCTCGTGCTAGTCTCGACAGAATTGATGGTGTCCAAATCCATCAATTCATCGACTAGGGAAAATTTCAAAACATCACAATTACACATGTAGATATACTCACTAGTTGTGATCCAATCACATCTTTCATGATGTGAATTGTATCGTGGACGTTCAGTAAATGAGTTTAATATCTAATCAAATACATGAAAACATGTATACTCAAATAGTGAATCTTCATTTATCATAAAAATGGTTCAAACATAAGGCGATTGCCTTAGGACATCTCTCATATATTACTAACAAACTCCCACTTGGCCTAATGTCAATCGCTACGGTATCCAATACCATAAGCTCTAACATGACCGTCAAGCTTATTTTGAGGTAATGCCTTAGTTAAAGGATCCGCTAAGTTCCTTTCAGTGGGAATCTTCTCGATTTGTATTTCCTTCCTACTTATGATCTCTCTGATTAAATGATAGCGGCGAAGCACATGTTTGGATCATTGATGAGACCACATCAAGTTCAGAGATGAACTTCTTGATCCAAACCGCTTCTTTTGTTGCTTCTAAAGCTGCAATGTATTCTGCCTTAGTGGCAGAATTTGCTATAGTGTCAAGCTTGAAACCTTTCCAACTTATTGCGCCTCTATTCCAGGTGAATACATACCCAGACTGAGACATAGAATCATCCTTGTCTATCTGGAAGTTGACATCCGTATACCCACATATCACCATGTACCCTTCTCCATATATTAGGAATGCATCCTTAGTTCTTCTTAAGTACTTAAGGATCATCTTAACAGTTGTCCAATGATCCATTCCCGGATCAGACTGGTATCTGCTCATGACATTCAGAGCATACAATACATCGGGCCTCCTACATAACATAGCATACATGATAGATCCTATTGCGGATGCATAGGGAATCTTACTCATGCAAATCCTCTCGTCTTATGTGCGCGGACACATAGACTTCGAAAGGTGTATCCCATTCCTGATGGGTAGGAAACCTTTCTTGGATTCTGACATGCTAAACCTCTTTAGCACTCGTTCTATATATGTAGACTGCGAAAGACCAAGCAACCGTTTTGATCTATCTCTATAGATCTTAATCCCGAGGATTTAGGTTGCTTCTTCGAGGTCTTTCATGGAGAATGTCTTGGACAACCAAATCTTAACCGACTGTAAGATAGAAACATCATTTCCTATAAGTAATATGTCATCGACATACAATACTAAGAATACGACTGCACTCCCACTAATCTTTTTGTACACATAAGGTTCATCCGAATTTTGTGAGAAATCAAACTTTTTGATTATCTCATCAAAACGAATATTCTAGCTCCTGGATGCTTGCTTCAGTCCATATATGGACCGTTGCAATTTGCATACCTTGGTTTTATCAACTGATGTGAAACCCTCAGGTTGTATCATATACACGTCCTCGAGTAGGTTTCCATTAAAGAAAGTTGTTTTCACATCCATCTGTCATATCTTATAATCATAATGAGCCACTATGGTCAGGAGCATCCGAATGGATTTAAGCATAGCAACAGGTGAATATGTTTCGTCATAATCAATACCTTGCTTCTAACGATATCCTTTCGCCACCAATCTAGCCTTATAGGTAATCACATTACCATCCATGTCGATTTTCTTCTTGAAAACTCACTTGCACCCTATAGGCTTTATGCCTTCAGGTGGATCAACCAAGTTCCAAACTTGATTTTCATACATGGAATCCATTTCCGACTTCATGGCTTCAAGCCATTTGTCCCTCTCTGAACGTTTCAGAACTTCTTCATAATTGGTTAACTCCTCATCATCAATGAGTAACACATCGTTCGATTCACTAACGAGAAATCCATATCTCTCGGGAATATTGCGTGTCCTACCAGATCTACGAAGATGTGGTGTCACAATAGGTTCAGTTGATGTCTCATAACTATGAGTCATCGGTCGAGGTGCTTGACCAGGTATCTCTTCAATGTCTATTGGAGTCTCTTTAACCTCCTCAAGTTCAACGACACTCCCACTATTTTCTTGCAAGAGAAACTCTTTCTCTAGAAACACAGTATTCCTTGAAACAAACACCTTTTGTTCTAAGGGATGATAGAATTGGACCCCTCATTTCCTTAGGGTATCCAATAAATAGACATTTATCAGACTTAGCATCCAATTTGTCTGACACAGTCTGCTTCACATAAGCAGGACAACCCCATATCTTCAAGTAAGATAAATGAGGTTTCTTACTAGCCCATATCTCATATGGAGTAGTAGAGACTACCTTGGTCGGAACTCTATTTAACAAGTAAACAGCTGTCTGAAGTCCATGGCCCCAAAAGGACTTGGGAAGATTCGCGTGATTCATCATTGACCTGACCATGTCCAACAAGGTCTGGTTTCGCCTCTCAGATACACCATTAAGTTGTAGTGTATACGGCGGAGTCCATTGAGATAATATACCATTGTCCCTCAGATAATCTAGAAACTCTTGACTCAAGTATTTACCACCTTGATCCGATCGAAGTATTTTAATACTCTTGCCAAGTTGTTTCTCTAATTCATTTCTGAATTCTTTGAACCTTTCAAAGGCTTCGGACTTGTGTTTCATCAAGAACACATACCCAAACTGTGAGTGATCATCAGTGAAGGTAATGAAGTAGCTAAAACCTCCTAAGGCTTGAGTTGACATAGGTCCACATACATCGGTATGTATTAGACCAAGCAACTCACCCATCGGTTCACCTTTTCCAGTAAAAGGTAACTTGGTCATCTTGCCTTTTAAGCATGATTTGCATGTATCGTATGAATCTAATTCAAACGATTCCAGAATTCCACATCGGTGTAATTCGGACATACGTTTCTTGCTCACATGGCCAAGACGACAATACCACATGTAGAAGTCTAATTGATTATCTTTTCGAGCACGCTTGTTGCTCGCTTCGATATTAAAAATATCACTCGATACATCCAACGTATAAATATCATTGCTTAAAGTTTCAGTCTCATAAAGAACGTCATTCAAAGTTATGTAACAACAATTGTTACTAAAAGTTAAATGGTACTCATTTCTATTTTAACAAGAAATAGAAATGATGTTCTTTATCAACGAAGGAACATAAAAGTAATTGTCCAGTTCTAAGACAAGTCCTATAGGGAGTATCAATAAATACGTTCTGATGGCGAGTGCAGCAACCTTTGCTTCATTCCCAACACGTAAATTTGACTCTCCCTTGATAAGTCTTCTTCTATTCCTTAGCCCATGTATATCATTACATATATGTGAGTCACACCCAGTATCCAATACTCAAGTGTTTGAGGAAATAGAATGACAATCAATAACGAAGATATCTGAAGAAGATGGGGCATCTGATGCCTTATTCTTCTTAACAAACTCAAGATAAATCTTACAATTTCTTTGCCAATGACCCTCCTTGCCATAATGATGACAAGTGCCCTTTTGAGCTGGTTCTGCCATTTTAGCCTTTTTCTTCTTCCCTTTCTTCTGGACCTTTTCCTTCCTCTTAGAACCTTTCTTCGAGGAATCAACTAACAGAATCGCCTTCTCCTCATGCTTCATAGAAGGCTCCATAGTCTTTAGCATATTGAGGAGCTCAAGAATAGTGGATTCTAATTTGTTCATCTAATAGTCCATCACAAATTATGAGAAACTCTTGGGCAAACAATGCAGAATTAAGTCAATACTTAATTCATGATCCATCACAAACCCGAGAGTGGCCAACCGCTCGATGTACTCATTCATCTTTAGCATAAACTACACTACATACGAACCTTCTTGCATCTTAGAGGTGAAGAGGAGTCTGGAGACTTCGAACCTTTCGGATCTCGCTTACTCATCAAACAACTCATGAAGATGGAAGACTATGGTATTAGCATCCATATGCTCATGCTGCTTTTGCAGCTCGGGTACCATCGCTGCTAGCATGATGCAACTCCCAGTTCAGAATCTGCCACATGTTTCTGATAGGCCAACGATTGGTCTGGAGTTGCATCGTCCCTAGGATGGTTGGGAAGAGGCTCTTCAAGGACATACACGAGCTTTTCTGCCTTGAGAACAATTCTCAAGTTTCTAAGCCAGTCCAAGAAGTTAGGCTCAGTCAATTTATTTGAATCCAAAATAGTACACAAATTCAAAGACATTATGATCAATCGATTAACCTAGAAATACAAAACGAGCATATATGAGAAAGATGATTTAAAATGCATCAATATACATTCATAAATCCCATTCATTTTTTTTCGAATTTCAAAAACCCCAAAATCACTTCGAGAGATCGTAGGTCCATCTCCGAATGGGCTGATATCCATCATAGATATGAACAACCTTGGAGAGAGTCCAACAAGCCATTCATATCTACGATGGTAGGTATCAAATATACCGATTGCATATCACATATATGCAACAATCACAATGTGCTATCAACTAATTGAATGTTCGCACATACATCGGGTTGTTAACTCATTAACAAGTATGCATCATATGCATAACACCCAACTTCACCTCCCTTCACATCAAACTTGGAGAGAGTTCAACAAGCCGATGCTCCAGGTTAAAGTCAACCCATTAATCAAAAAATAGTTTTAATATGGTTAGAGCACATTCAACCAATTAGCTCGGCTTGGAGAGAGTCCAACAACCAAAGCTGATGATTGACCTCTAACTCTTACCATATTAGTATTAAACTATTTCATAGTTTGAACATGTTCAGGTTCGAGTCGGGCTTGGAGAGAGTCCAACAATCCAAACAGGAAAAAAAACTCTGGTTCTAACCATATTAATGGAAGGTGTAGGCTTTAATATTATATTAGGGTTTTTATGTCTCATCCTCTTTGCATGCAAATAACTATTATTTACATGGCATGGCATACATGGCATACATCTACATGTCACGACACGCATGGCATAATGATATGCATCTAATGCAATTACATGGCATACAATTATGGCATGTACAAAATTTCCTTATATGTCACAACTATTTATAGAAATAAAATATGTTTAAGATTTGATTCTCAAAATCAAATCATGATTAAATTAGGAAACAAATTTCTAAATCTAATCACATATTTTATTTATGGAAGGTCTCAATTAAGGAAAGTCAATTTTAATTTAAGAAATAAATTTCCTAAATTGTCAAAACTATTTATCACAATCCGAATCAAAATTCGGATTCAAAACTGAGTCCCCAAAACTCGCTTCTCCGGAGAGGTATTCGTCAACCGTTTGACGAATCGTTCATCCTCCACCTATGAGGATTACCAGAGATCGAATCCCCGGCAAGGTAGCCACTGTTGGAGCTCCAAACATCGTCCAAATGACGCTCTGACAAGAAGGAAACAAGCTGTCCATAAAATTGGACAGCTTTGGTGGAGAACTTGCACCGGCCAAATAAGGAAAGCTAGATGCTCACCTTGTCGCCGGAGCCAAGGAAGATCATCGGAGGGTCGCCGGCAGGAGCTTGGATGCCGACAACAGCTTAAACGGCGACACAAGGGCTGGGCGGCGGCAAGGGGTTGGGCGTCGGCTACACAAGGAGAAGAGGGAGAGGGGGCGGCAAGATTAGGGTTGGGCTATCACAAAACCCTTAAGCCCTATTTTATAGAGAACAAATTCTCCTAATGGTTATTGGTTCATAACCAAAAATCCGTTAACCCGCTCCGTTAATTTAAGTTAAAATAAACTAAACCAATTTGGTCTATTTTAAGTTAAAACGAACTGAACCAACTTTGGTTCATTCGTTTAAAATAAACCAAACCCCTTTGGTTTATTCTTCACCATTGGATTAGAACCAAACCAATTTGATTCATCTATCATGTCTTCGTAAGACAAGGCTCATCCATGCTTCCATTGCGACTGAAACGATTTCATGCTCGCTCCTTGTTTGGTCCAACCAAACCTAGTTTCTCTCGGTCTAAGAATCTCATTCTCAAGCTCGTTTTAAATCCTTCGAATTACGTTCGTTGTGCGTGTGACCAAATAGGTTCTTGGTTTATGTTGGTCATCTATAATTAACCATTAATTATAGAATGATCATGAGTGACACTTAGTAGTACATCATGATCCCCAATTAACCAAAAAGATCAACGGTTGATCCAGAACTATTTCTAAAACCCTTCAGCAGCTACAATGAATCGTGCCCCGTTCCCTTCACGCATCTTATACCCACTTGGCTCAGGACATGGTCTATAGTGTCAGTCCCCACTAGGTTAACTATGTCACACCTAGCCCAAGTATCATTTCCTCGTCCTACGGATTCTAGTTACTGCACATGTATCCAAGAGTACCATACTCTAAACATGTAATGGTTTGGCCAAAGACTTTAGTAACAATCCGACGAGAGGCCATGGGTATACATCTCCTCGCAAGGAGTGGTGAATCCTTTATAGGCTATTCAAACACCTTCGGTCACTTTGACTTATACCTAATCATCCCGGGTCCACATCTCCTCAAAGATGCTTGCTTAAGATGTTAAAGCATAAGCCTTCATGACCAAGATGACTTGAATACCGCAAGTCAAAGGAACATTGCACTTAAGCTGTAGTAAGAACTTCATTGACATATCTATATATGCAAAGAACCATATGAAGTCTTACAACTAGTCACTCCAATGAACTAGTTACCATAACTAGCATCCACGATTAACTCTGGACATCACAATGTCTCCAGCCAGTGAGAATCAACTGCTTGGATACACCAAGGAGTATACCTCGTGCTAGTCTCGACAGAATTGATGGTGTCCAAATCCATCAATTCATCGACTAGGAAAAATTCTGATACATCACAATTACACATGTAGAGATACTCACTAGTTGTGATTCAATCACAAATTCTTTCATTCTGTGAATCGTATCGTGGACGTTCAGTAAATGAGTTTAAGATCTAATCAAATACATAAAAACATGTATACTCAAATAGTGAATCTTCATTTATCATATAAATGTTTCAAACATAAGCAATTGCCTTAGGACATCTCTCATATATTACTAACATGGCAATAATTTAATTTAGGTCTTAAAGTATGCACATAATGAAAAATCATATATCCAATATGAATTCTAACTTAAAGTTCCCTTCTCCCCCTTTGACATACATCAAAAAGAGAAGAATTCATACAAGATAATTTCATAAAAGAGTTGAATTGGTTATGTCATGAACAAAGGTATAAGAAGGATATGGGGCTCCCCTTAATCCAAGACATAGTTCATGATGTGTGAATAACATGTTGAGCAAAGCATAAAAAAGAGATATAAAACTATGTCCTAACTTTGCACCAACAATATAAATTTAGGGGATGAAAAGATTTTACTATGAAGCTCCCCCTAAAACAATGCATCAATCAGTCCTATACTCTTTTAATTACTGGAATTATCATACCATAGGATTAGGATACATAAGATTACACTTAAGTCAATAAAGAAGGCTGATTTTCAGAAAAATCAGAGTGTCAGTCGACTGATATCTGAAGCAGCCGACTGCCACACTTGAAATGTCATTTTCAGGTTTTTCAGCTCAACTTCAAAAATGCGCCAAAAATTTAAGAAACATAGAAAAATCACGAAATTTTTTGTACACATTTCCAAAATCATTGTCTATCAAGGAAAAATAATTTAAAAAATATATGTTTTCCAGATTTCGAAAATGATACAAATTTGAAAACTAGCAAAAGCTTTAAGAATTTTACAAACTTTGTATCACTTTTGCTTAGCACTTGAAAACTGTTTTTCAAAATATGATAAACATAGTTTAAAATATATTTTGTTTGACATTTCCAATCATGTTCTTAGAGCCATATGCACATCAATTGGACATAAGTCTTCCCAATGATTGGTCCAATGAAGGATTGATGTCTCTAGATGACATTTTGGTTCATAGTAATGCATCATAACAAGCATGATGAACCAAATGCATCTTCCTAACATCTCACATATTGTCTAAGTGGCTCAATACAAAATTCATGATTTCTTAGGTATTTTGTGAGATGCTTAGAGGTATAGTCCTAGATTTTCTATAGGATCATGCAAACCTAGACCTCTATTCTACTAAGCACATTCTAAGTTCTCTCCTAAGTGATGAATATTCTGTTTCAGGGAGAGCCTTGGTGAATATGTCGGTTAGGTTGGACTTGGATTCTATGTAATTGAGTTCAATGCCCCCCTTAGCCACATGATCTCTAATGAAGTGATGCTTCAATTCAATGTGCTTAATCCTAGAGTGATGTACCAGATTTTTGGTCAAATTTATGGTACTCACATTATCACAATAAACCTTGACATTGGAGTAGTGTATCTCATAGTCCTCTAGAGTGTGTCTCATCCAAAGTAATTGAGCCACACAACCACCCATAGCCACATATTCGACTTCGGTGGTGGACAAAGCAACACAAGGTTGCTTTCTACTACTCCAACTAACTAGGGAGGATCCAAGAAATTGGCATCCACCACTAGTACTCTTCCTATCCAACTTGCAACCCGCATAGTCGGAATCGGTGTACCCAACCAAATCAAAAGATTTTGTTCTAGGGTACCAAAGTCCTACATTTAGTATGTCGTTGATATATCTTAAAATTCTCTTAACGGCTACTAAATGGGACTCCTTGGCACAAGATTGGTATCTTGCACACATACCCATGACAAATAAGATATCGGGTTTGGTTAGGTATAGAAGGCTACCAATCATGCTTCTATAAAGTTTTGGGTCAATTATTTTACCTTCTTGATCATTATCTATTTCTGTATTGGTTGCCATAGGAGTTGAAACTACCTTAGCATTTTCCAAACCAAATTTCTTAATCATTTCTTTGGCATATTTGGTTTGGTATACATAAATTCCTTCATTTGTTTGTTTGACTTGTAAACCTAGGAAGAAATTTAGTTCTCCAACTAAACTCATTTCAAACTCATTCTCTATATTTTTGATAAAATCTTGAAGGAGTTTATCATTTGTTGACCCAAAAATGATGTCATCTACATATACTTGGGCTACAAAGATATCCTTTGATTTTGACTTTATGAAGAGAGTTTGATCTACTTGACCTCTTCTAAACCCCTTATAAACTAAGAAAGATGACAATCTTTCATACCAAGCCCGGGGAGCTTGTTTTAACCCGTATAAAGCTTTTCTAAGCTTGTATACGTGATTTGGATAGTCTATATTCTCAAACCTGGGAGGTTGTTCTACATATACCTCTTCCTTAATGAACCCACTGAGGAATGCTGATTTTACATCGATTTGATGGAGTTTAAAACTCATGTAGGAGGCATATCCTAATAGGATTCTAATGG
Organism: Wurfbainia villosa; assembly: GCA_025175895.1. Classification (NCBI taxonomy): domain Eukaryota; kingdom Viridiplantae; phylum Streptophyta; class Magnoliopsida; order Zingiberales; family Zingiberaceae; genus Wurfbainia; species Wurfbainia villosa. The sequence continues at coordinate 41,579,219 of CM046008.1, read as the reverse complement.
ACTCTAACCTAGCAACCGAGGCATAAGTTTCATCATAATCAAGTCCTTCAACTTGATTGAAGCCCCTTGCAACTAACCTTGCCTTATTCTTAGTTATATTACCTTGATCATCTAATTTATTCCTAAATACCCATCTTATGGTAATGATGGTACTATCATTGGGTCTAGGAACTAACTCCCATACTTGACTCCTTTCAAATTGAGCCAATTCATCTTGCATTGCTAAGATCCAATTCGGATCAAGTAATGCATCATTGATTGATTTGGGCTCAATTTAGGAGATAAGAGCTATTTGACTAGAGGAAGCTCTATGGAAGGACCTAGTTCTAACACCTTGAGATAATTCTCCTACAACTTGGTCAAGAGGATGATTTTGATTAATTCTTAATGTTCTAGGAGGTGTATTAAATTGATTTTGATCTTGGTTATCCTCAATTCTCCTTTCATCATCCGAATCTCCTCTTGCTCTCCCTTGATTATTACTCACTAATCCTCCCCCTTGATTATTACCCCCTAAGGTCAAGTCTTGGAATTTTTGGGTAATCTCTTGATTTTTGTCATTGATATCATCATCAATGGGGGATTTCCTAGGGTAAGTGGTAGAGGTTTCATCAAATTGAACATTTGAGGATTCCTCAACCTTTTGAGTTCTCTTGTTATAAACTTTATACCCTCTACTAGTGGATGAGTATCCAACTAGGATTCCCTCATCTGATTTGGATTCAAATTTACCTAAATTGTGTTTGGTATTTAAGATGTAGACTTTGCATCCAAAGAACTTAAAATAGTGAATTGTAGGAATTGTGTCATTCCATAATTCAAAGGGTGTTTTTCCTAAAAACCTATGTATGAAAATCCTATTTTGGATATAGCAAGCGGTATTAACCGCTTCCACCCACAAGTAGCTAGGAAGTGAATATGCATTAAGCATAGTCCTAGCCGCCTCTTATATGACACGATTTCTCCTTTCCACCACCCCATTTTGTTGAGGTGTTCTAGGGCAAGAGAATTCATGTTTGTACCCTTGTTCTAAGAAAAATTTCAAAAAATTAGAATTCTCAAATTCTCCACCATGATCACTATAGATCCGGTTGATTTTGAGACTTCTTTCATTCTCTACTCTTTTGCTAAAACCTATGATTATTTCTAGGGTTTCATCCTTATGTTTCATAAAATATACCCATGTAAATCTAGAAAAATCATCAACTATAACTAAGCAATATTTACTACCATTTAAAGAAGGAGTACTATGACAATCAAATAAATCTAAATGCAAAAGTTCTAAAGGTAAAGATGTATTAATTAAGGTTTTAACCTTGTGTGATGACTTTGATTGTTTTCCTTCTTGACATGCATCACACATCTTGTCCTTGAGATACTTGACTTTTGGCAAACCCTTGACTAGCTCCATCTTGGCTATCTTAGCAATATTTTTCATGTTGATGTGCCCAAGCCTCCTATGTCATAACCAACTTTCTTCTTTTGCCATAAGACACTTAGGGAAAATGTTAGAAGCATAGGATAAATCAACATAATAAATATTTGATTTCTTATATCCTACTAACATGCAATCATTTAATGTCTTATGTCTTATAAAGCATTTAGAAGAGTTAAATTGAACATCAAAGTTGGCATCACATAATTGACTTACACTAAGCAAGTTGAATTTCATATTTTTAACTAACAATACTTTATGAATAGCAAGATTTGGGAATACCTCAATTGTGCCTTTTCCTAAAATTTTAAGTTTTCCACTATTTATAAAAGACACGGTCCCCTTACTAATGTGGTTGATTGTGGAAAATTTGCTCTCATCACCAGTCATATGTTTTGAGCAACCACTATCAACTGTTAGAACCTCGGTGGCCGCTAGAGGGGGGTGAATAGCATCGTCGCTTGTCGATGGATTACGATCGTGTGCTTGCTACAAAAAGTGTTATATGCAGCGGAAATAGAAATAATAAAACAAATACAACACAAACACAAGCACAATAATGTGATGTAACATCGTTTGGAACCAAATTGTTCCTACTCCACGGATTGGGCTCTAAAAGCCCTAGCGATGCCAACACACACCACTATAACAATAATACTCCTTCTCGACAACAAGTCGGAGGCGGAGAAATCTCGTACAAAGATTACAATAGTAATACAATAAGAATACAAGCAAATACAATAGAATGCAAGTAAAGAAAACTTTACAAAGAGCTTTTAGATGTTTGCTTGTTGATTGCTTGAACCATTGTTGAAGACTCTGATTTGCACCAACAAATCGCCTCAAGAACGTCCAAGAAATCGATGGCGAAAATCTCCTCCTCGAGCTCCCATTAAAGCTTCTCCTTGGGCTGGATTCCGCCTAGCAGTCGACTGCCCCTATAGCTGTTGTCTCACAACGGTATAAGCCACATCAGATAAGTCCAATAGACAGACCATCAGTCGACTGATCGAGTCATCACTCGACTATCAAACCCTAACAGCCGACTCGGGAACCTTCTGTGCCCAAAATCCCGACGTGATCGATCTCAGATCGGGCCGATCATGCTGCCATCGATCAATCGCCTACTCGCAATGATCGCTAAGCCAATTCGGATCGAACTCTAGTCGACTCACATCAGTCGACTGACCATAATCTCAGTCGACTGACCATAATCTCAGTCGACTGATACACCTCAAACATGAGGTTTTATCCCAAGTATGGTGCCCCCATACTTGCTAGACGACCCTTAGCCAAGACCTAAGCCTTCTAGCCACCTTCGTCGGCCTCACGCCTATCGGATCCCTCCAAGCCATCCATGACTTGTTCATCCATACGCTAGCCTCCAGGTGCTTCCATCAGCTATTGTCATGCTAATATGGTCTACACTGACAAGGCACATTGGACTTACGCTGCCAAGACTCCACTTGGACTTTACGCCGCCAACCATTGGACTTATGCTGCCAAGACTCCACCCTTGGACTTTACGGCGCCAATATTCCCCTTAGACTTCTCAATTGCCAAGACTCAAGCTTGGACTTTCCCTTGCCAACCCATGTTGGACTTTCCATGCCAATACCCTTGCTTGGACTTTCCTTGCTAAGACTCATGCTTGAACTTTCCTTGCCAACCCATGTTGGACTTTCCATGCCAAGACTCAAGCTTGGACTTTCCATGACAATGGTCAAACCATCGTCGAACATCAAGTATGACCTGGGTCGATTGTACCAACAATCTCCCCAACACATTGTCAGACATCAATGTCAGATATCAGTGTCAAACATCAAAACGCTACTCGAGTTTGGTCAATCGTGACCTGGGCCGATTGCACCAACATCAACAATCCACAAGCTTAGTCCTTCTACCTATACAACATGAAAAACACAAGTCTTAGGCACCCAAATCTTTGGATCGGTAGCATTAACTACATAGCTCTTAGGAACCCATGCCTTTCTAACCTTGCCCCTAATGGTTGATTTCCTACTAACAAGGGAGGTAAAGGCTACTTCCTTCTCCTTAGACCTATATCATATTCCGGCCTTGTTGTAAATAGCCCTTTGATCCCTAAGTATCACGTCTAGGTATTTGGAGTCATTTGTAAATTTTTCTAAGCATGCTCTTAGTTCACGTATTTCTTTTCTTAGTTCATCATTTTCATTCCTAAATGAACATGCATCATCACAAGAAATTTCTACATCCTTAATTGATTTAATTTCTACTTTTAAATCCTTAATCCTAGATTTTGATTTTTTTTAGAGCATTTTGAAGACATGCAATGGTTTTATAAAGTAATTCTATCCTAGGGGAGTCTTTTACCTCATCGTCACTAGAGGACGATTCGTCGCTTAAGGATGATGATGACTCCTCACTTGAGCTATCTTCTAGGGCCATGAGTGTCATATTTCTTGTGATGTGGCAAAGTTCTTCGTTATCGGAGGAATCTTCTACACTTTGTGTATCCCATGTTTGGGCTACCATGGCTTCCTTCTTCTTCTTCTCCTTCTTTTCCTTCTTCTTCTTTTCCTTCTCATCCTTCTTCTTTAGGTCGGGGCAATTCGGCTTGATGTGCCCTTTCTTGTTACAACCATAACAAATTATGTTAGTGTTTAAACTTGAACTACTAGAGGATTTACCTTTTGAGGATTGGAACATCCTCCTCACATCCTTCTTGGTGAGCTTCCTTGACCTCCCACCAAACTTCTTCACATAGTGAGTCACCTCACTAGCCGATAGCTCTTCATCACTACTAGATGGCTCCTCCTCGGGTTCGGATGAAGAAGAGACTTCTTTCTTATCCTTCTTCTTCTTGTCCTTCTTCCCTACAACAAGAGCTATACCTTTTCCTTTTGAAGAAGTATTAGCTTGCTCATGCAACTCAAATTCACAAAATAGTTCATCTATCTTAACTAAGGAAAGGTCCCTAGAGACTTTATACGCATCGACCATTGATGCCCATAAAGTTGTTCTAGGGAAAGCTTGTAGGACATACCTTACAAGGTCTCAGTTTTCGACCTTCTCACCTATTATATGTAGTCCGTTGACTACCTCCTTGAAGTGACCATGCATTTGGCTCACGGTCTCGTTGGTCTTCATGTTGAAACTTTAGAGTTGACTTATCAAAAGGTCCCTCTTTGCTCTTCTTGTCTCCTTTGACCCTTCATTTAGTTCGATGAGCTTCTCCCAAAGCTCCTTTACGAATTCGAAGGGTCCTACTTTGGATAGTTGCTCCTTTGATAGACCACATTGGAGTGTGGTCGTTGCTTTTGTATTTGCTTGCGCCTTCTTTGTCATTTTCCTTGTCCAATCCTTGGTTGGTAGTAGCGCTCCAAACTCATCGACCGGCTTCTCGAACCCATCTACAACACTAAATCAATTCTCAATATCATTCATAAGATAGTATTCCATCCTACCTTTCCAATATCCAAAATCGTTGTCGTCGAAGAATGGAGGCCTCGCCATGCTATACCCCTCTTGAAATGCCATCGTGCTCCGATTGATTGTTAGATCTTCCGACGCGATACGAGCTCTGATACCACTTATAGGGGATCTTTGGAAGGCTAGAGGGGGGTGAATAGCCTCTTTTTATTTCTACACAAATGGTTAGCAGAAGTAAAAACAAAATACTAAAGAAACAAAGACAAGCACTAACAAAGACAAATTACGTGGTTTAGAGATTAAGCTCCTACTCCACGGTAATCCGTAAGGTGGATCAACCCAAGCCAATCTTCACTAAGAGCTCCTTGAGGTGGAGAAGCCTTCTTTACAAATGAACCTCTCTTCTTACAAATGATAGAAATGAAATTAGAGAAGAAGAGGTTAGAAATCACTTAGAAAGATTTATAACACTTGGGGAGCTTGAGAGTATGAGTATGAATGTAAGCACTAGCCTCCTCAAGCACCCCATGGCCACTTTTTATAGAGAAGAGGCTAATTTTCCCATTGAGCCTCGATCAGTCGACTGATGGTCTCCATCAGTCGACTACTGCTGTAGTCGAAGCAATCCAACGGCTTCTGACAAGCCAGATTCACGATCATCACTACCCAATGGGAAGCTGATCAGTCGACTGATCATATCATCAGTCGACTGTTGACGTAATCAGTCGAGTGCTCCAGGTGATCACTCGACTGAAAAACTCTCTATGATGAAATCCACTTATAGCAGTCAACTGTTGGGACATAGCAGTCGACTGATTGTGGACCAGTCGACTGCCAAACCCTAGCAGTTGACTGTTGGCCATAGAATTCAGTCATCTTCCGTGGACTGACTGATCAGTCGACTAAGACAAGGCTCCAGTCGACTGATACTTCAAGTATGATTAAAATCATACTTGAAATTAACTCCCTAGACCTAGACTCAACCTTCTAGCTCTTCCTTTAGCCTTGCGCCTCCAAGATCCATCTAAGTCCGCGACTCCTTCATCCTCGCGCTTGCTTCCAAGAGCTTCCCTCGGTTTCGTCATGTCTTGGGTTTCTCTTTTGCCAAAGGACCGCTTGGACTTTACGCCGCCAAGACTATATGCTTGGACTTACCCTGCCAAGACTTTGCCTTTGGTCTTCCTTTGACAAGGTCCGCTTGGACTTTATGCCACCAAGACTACATGCTTGGACTTATGCTGCCAAGACCTTCCCTTGGACTTCCTTTGCCAAGATCATACTTGGACTTTCCTTTACCAAGTCTTTACACTTGAATTTCCTGTCACTTAACACGTTCATGGTTAGATCATAAAATTATTGCCTAACTATAAATGATTATCCAAACATCAAAAGACATAAATGCTTGGGGCATTGTTGCACCAACATGTTTGACCTTGTTCAGACAATCCTAACCCTGAGAACTGTCGAACTAGATCGGTAACTGCTGTCAGATGACTGCTAGGGTTTGATAGTCGACTGCTAGTGTATTCGTTGGAGTTTTTTAAGTGTAGATTGAGCCGTTGTGAGACAACGGCTACATGAGCAGTCGATTGGTGCCTTATGACAGTCAACTGCTAGGCGAAAATCAACTCGAGTTATAGCTTTATAAGAAGCACGAAGGAGAGGATTTTGGCAGCGGTTCTAGGAGAGATTCGAGGCGAAGTGCTAGTCCATTTCAGGGTCCTTCAAGCTCATCCAAGCAACCAACAAGAAAAGCATTCAAAGCAACCTTGTGTAAAGTTTTCTTTATATTGTTTATTGTATTTCATTTGTATTTGCTTGTATTTCTTTCTTATTATTGTAAGAACTATTGTAAGAGGTTTTCTCCACCTCTGGAGTGCTTTCCAAGAATGAGAGGTTGATTAGTGGTGGTTTGCATCACTGTAACAGATGGGATCAGCTGTCGGAGCTCCGAGCACTCAAGGAAACTTCTACCTGTTACTTGGGCGACAAGAAAATCCATGGTCTGTGGTGGTGAGTATAAAACTTAGCGGTAATATGTAAGATAGTTCATGATCAACAACTAACACATAAAGAGCAACAGATATACAAATGGAGATGAACAGATATATATATATATAGATGGAGATCAACGGTATATAGTCGCAAAGGTGAAAACAAACAACTATCAGTGTAAATATAAATAGAGCATAAACCACCATCTGATCAACTGTACATAACGTAATATACTGACATACCTGAATAGTCTGCAATGACACAACCTATACAACCTGAACAGATATACGATAATATAGCCCGCCCGTACAACAGGATAGAGTAAAACTACCTTTGTATTTAATACACAGTCTTGCGAACATACTACAACAAATACAACAACATACCTGATCCAACCTACTCAACATCAAGGTACTGGTCAAATACATACAACTGTCCGGGCCAAGTCATACACTAGTATCCCACACAAAATGGTATAGATCATGCAAATAACATGCAGGATGATGTAAAATCATATGCAGCATAGTACAAATCAAATGCAACAACACAACAAGTATATATATATATATATACTGCTTACAATCACTCATATATATACATAAGTATCTATATATGTATATATATGCAAATGTCCTCACACATGGCAATACAAATACATGGTCATGCCTATGCACCCCACTCGCTACCATGACCCTAGTGTGGCCTAGGATGGCATGACATGACAACTGTCCCAACTCAACAACAACCACTGCTGTCGAGTGGCTGAGTGGGTAGTAAGAATAAGTAGCGATAAGCTAAAGAGCTATAAGCTACACAACAGGGGTCCCTGCTGCTGGCCACTATGACTGACACTACCCATGAGTGGTCGAATGTCACACACACAAGACAACTGCACGCAACTCCAACTACCACTATCAATAGTGGGGCGAGTGTGGCACAACAAATGCTCTGCCCTCACACCAGTTACTTCTCCACGAGTAACCTGGGAGGCATGATGACTAACGACCCTCTCGACCAAAAGGGATATCAAGTCGCTAGCATGCATGTAAATGAAATGAATGCACGACATCACATACATACGTCCACAACACACTCTCTCTTCTATAGAGAGACATATACAACTGACAACAACCAAGCCAGGACCTCCAATCCGTAGCGACACTGTATCGACAAACTATATGTCCATACATGACTACATGATCAGTAGTAGGTATATATATACAACAAAAAGGAAGATGAAACGACCATCAACTCTACCTTACGGACATCACCCAACCCCGGATGATTAATCCTGATGACACAAGTCAAGACTGTTGGGTTTCCGGCACCGCGGCGTGTGTGTGTTCGATCACATTTCGTAAACATGAACACAGCGGAAGCAATAAAAATAATAAATACTTCTATTTATTACAACACACACAACACACGCATGCATATTACAACAAGTGTAGACATAACCGTAAATTTAAATTTGCAATAAAAGGAAATTTATCTACGTTATACCTTTCGTATGACGTGTAGCGGGAACGGCATCAACCGGAACGATCCTCGCTAGAATCGTCTCTATCCGTATCCACGCCGAGTTCCTCGGGATGACTTCGCTAAGCCACGAGCTTCGTCGTCGTACGGGTTACTAGCCTCGTGTTGAAGACGACGTGATCGAGAGATGATCACGATCCGAATCCAAATTCGGATCCAAAACGAGTCCTCAAAACTCGCTTCTCCGGAGAGGTATTCGTCAACCGATTGACGTATCCTTCGTCCTCCACCTCAGAGGATTATCGGAGATTGAATCCCCGGTAAGTTAGCCGCTGTCGGAGCTCTAACCGTCATCCAAACGATGCTCCGACGAGAGGAGAACAAGCTGTCCAGAAAACTGGACAGCTTTGGTGGAGGTGATAGGCGCCGGCCAACCAAGGGAGATAGAGCTCACCTTGATGCCAAACTTGAAGGAGATCACCGGAGCACTAACCGGCAGCAGCTCGACGCCCGAGGGGAAGAAGCAGCCTTCTGGATGCGGTTGGAGCCTCAAGGTGGCGGCAAGGAGGAGGAGAGTTAGCTCCGAATTTCTCCAAGGAGAGGTGGGCGGCAACATAGGGTTGTGGATTAGGGCTTAATTATCCCTTAAGCCCTCTTTTATAGAGAACTAATTCTCATAATGGTTATTTGATCATAACCATTAGGCCCGTTAACCCGCTCCATTAAGATAAGTTAAAATAAACCAAACCATGATGGTTTATTTTAAGTTAAAACGAACCGAACCGACTTTTGGTTCATTCGTTTAAAATAAACCAAACCCTTTGGTTTATTCTCCTCCATTGGATTAGAACCAAACCATTTTGGTTCATCCATTATGTCTTCATAAGACATGGCCCATCCACGCTTCCATTGCGACTGAAACGATTTCATGCTCGCTTCTTGTTTGGTCCAACCAAACCTAGTTTCTCTCGGTCTGAGAATCCCATTCTCAAGCTCGTTTTAAATCCTTCGGATTACGCTCGTTGTGCGTGTGACCAAATAGGTTCTCGGTTTATGTTGGCCGTCTATAATTAACCATTAATTATAGAACGATCATGAGTGGCACCTAGTAGTACATCATGATCCCCAATTAACCGAAAAGATCAATGGTTGATCCAGAACTATTTCTGAAACCCTTCAGCAGCTCGAATGAATCGTGCCCCATTCCCTTCACTCATCTTATACCCACTTAGTTCAGGACATGGTCTATAGTGTCAGTCCCCACTAGGCTGACTACGTCACACCTAGCCCAAGTATCATTTCCTCGTCCTACGGATTCTAGTTACTGCACATGTATCGAAGAGTACCTTACTCTAAACATGTAATGCTTTGGCCAAAGACTTTAGTAACAATCCGACGAGAGGCCATGGGTATACATCTCCTCGCAAGGAGTGGTGAATCCTTTATAGGCTATTCAAACACCTTCGATCATTTCGACTTATACCCAATCATCCCGGGTCCACATCTCCTTAGAGATGTTTGCTTAAGATGTCAAAGCATAAGTCTCCATGATCAAGATGACTTGAATACCGCAAGTCAAAGGAACATCGCACTTAAGCTACAATAAGAACTTCATTGACATATCTATATATGCAGAGAACCATATGAAGTCTTACGGCTGGTCACTCCAATGAACTAGTTACCATAACTAGCATCCACGATCAACTCCGGACATCACAATGTCTCCAGCCAGTGAGAATCAGCTGCTTGGATACACCAAGGAGTATACCTCGTGCTAGTCTCGACAGAATCGATGGTGTCCAAATCCATCAATTCATCGACTAGGGATAATTCCGATACATCACAATTGCACATGTAGAGATACTCACTAGTTGTGATCCAATCACAAATTCTCTCATGCTGTGAATCGTATCGTGGACATTCAGTAAATGAGTTTAAGATCCAATCAAATACATAAAACATGTATACTCAAATAGTGAATCTTCATTTATCATATAAATGGTTCATACATAAGGCGATTGCCTTAGGACATCTCTCATATATTACTAACAAAGACTACAACCATACTCATGGTTAAGCATCTAAAAATCCACCTACAATAGCATTGGTAATTTATAACAACGATGAACGATAGATAACAACAACAGTATAACTCAAAGTGCAAAGACTAAGTATCAAGCACATGATTAAATAAGAGTAGAATCAAGGTAAAGGTATTGTCAACATAAATATCATGCACAAGATTTATCTACTACCTGACCAGGGTAGGATATTACCCACCTGATGTGAAGACTTATCTGAAAATATCATTTGTCTTCACGTCCAAGAAGATCTCGAATCAAAATTCTGCAACATACAATATACATATCAATAGATCTCTAGCATAACCCTAAACTTTGATTAGTTAACCCCTACTAATCATTCCCTTTATGAATTCATATAATTCACAGTCATCTCTAAGATGAGAGTTATTCATCCTACCATTTGATCCTACTAATCATACAAGTAATTAGTTATGAATCCCTTTATACTGAATCAATTCCTTGTCCAAATACAACATGCAAATCCACCATCCACCCACTGTAACAAGGATCATAGAACAATATTACTACTGAACACTATAATATAATCAGATCAAAAGTCACCTAATCTCCAATTCAATTACAACATCAATTGCAAATATATTAGCATCCATCACACTTAGACAAACTAACAACCTATCAACGATAAGCATTTACAACCATCCAAATATGAACTTACCTACTCCAATTTCATCACAGTAGCCTCTTGATCCAATCATAGAATATCAGATTTGTCCCAATCCCTTCGAGCAAGAAACCTCACTCACATCACCTGAAATCAATTACAAATCTTAATGAACCTTAACTCATGAGGCACCAAAATTCCAGCTCAAGAATACTCACCGTAACACAGGCCACTAGCTCAGAGAATCACTGTAGAGTAATAATTTCTAGCTACCAGCAAATACGACGGCAACAACCAAATGGTGTTACATGCTGGCAGCGGAGATACCTGGAAGAGCAGCGGCTAAAGGAGAAGCTGACGGGAGCAAGCTATTGACGGAGATAGGGAAGGCGACGACGATCGTGTGTGTGGCCACTACAGTGCTGGAGGAGCTCATGGTGGTGGCTGTTGTTGGTGCAAAAATGCCCCAAGCATTTATATGTTTTGATGTTTGGATAATCATCTAAGTTAGACAATGCTTTGTGATCTAATTGTGAACTTGTTTAAGTGGCAAGAAAATCCAAGTAAGAAGACTTGGTAAAGGCAAAGTCCAAGTGTGGTATTGGCAAAGGATGTTCAAAGGCAAGTCTTGGCAGCGTAAGTCCAAGCATGTAGTCTTGACGGCGTAAAGTCCAAGCACGCTTTGGTAAAAGAAAACCTAAGACATGATAACACTGAAGGAAACTCTTGGAAGCAGGCGCAAAGGATGAACAAGTCACGGACTCGGAGGGATCCTGGAGGCGCAAGGCTTAAGGAAGAGCTAGAAGGTTGAGTCTAGGTCTAGGGAGTCAATTCAAGTATGAATTATTCATACTTGACGAGTATCAGTCGACTGATATGATGTATCAGTCGACTGATCGTGCTCCAATGGGAAAATCAACCCTCTCTCTATAAAAAGAGGGCTTGTAGTCATTGAGAGGGTTAATGCTTACTTTCTGATCATCTTCTCAAGCCTCCACGATTTTTCCAATCTTTCTAGTGTTTTAATTCCCCTCCTCCTCTCTAAACTTCATATTCATCCTTTGTAAGAAGAGGAGGGTTGTTGTAAAAGAAAGCTTCTTAGTGAGATTGATTAGGGTTGATCCACCTTAAGGATCGCCATGGAGTAGGAGCGTTATCTCCGAACCACATAAAGGATTTGTGTTAGCACTGTATTTTTATTTTCTTTTACTATTGTTTTTGTTGTGCTTCTGCTAATCATTTTTTGTAGAAACGAAAACAAGCTATTCACCCCCCCCCCTCTAGCTTCCAACGATCTCCTACAAGTGGTATCAGAGCCCAGATCGCATCAAAAGATCTAACAATCAACCATAGCAAGATGACTTTCCAAGAGGGGTATAGCACGGCAAGGCCTCCATTCTTCGACGGCAATGACTTCGGCTATTGAAAAGGTAGGATGGAATACTACCTTATGAACAATATTGAAAATTGGTTTAGCATTGTAGACGGATTCGAAAAGTCGGTCGATGAACACGGAGCGCCCATACCGACCAAGGATTGGACAAGGGACATGGCCAAGAAGGCTCAAGCCAACGCCAAAGCAACAACCACACTTCAATGTGGGTTGTAAAAGGAGCAACTAAGCAAGCCTTTTGAATCGGCGAAGGAGCTTTGAAAGAAGTTAATTGAGCTCGACGAGGGATCCAAGGAAACAAGAAGAGCCAAGAGAGATCTCTTAATAGGCCAACTCCAAAGTTTCTCCATAAAGACTAATGAGACCATGAGCCAAATGCACGGTCGCTTCAAGGAAGTAGTCAACGGACTACATGTGATAGGTGAGAAGGTCGACAACCGAGACCTTGTAAGGTATGTGCTCCAAGCCTTCCCTAGAACAACCTTATGGGCTTCAATGGTAGATGCCTATAAGGTCTCTAGGGATCTTTGTTTGGTTAAATTAGATGAGCTCTTTTGTAAATTTGAGTTGCACGAGCAAGCTAACACTTCATCCAAAGAGAAAGGTGTAGCTCTTTTTGTAGGGAAGAAGGAGAAGAAAGAAGTGTCTTCCTCATCCGAATCCAAGAAGATTCATCTAGTAGTGAAGATGAGCTATCAGCAAGTGAGGTAGTTCATTATGTCAAGAAGTTTGGTGGGAGATCAAGGAAACTCACCAAGAAGGATGTGAGGAGGATGTTCCAATCCTCAAGAGGTAAGTCTTCTAGTAGTTCAACTCCTTCATCTAATGTTGTTTACTATGGTTGCAATAAGAAGGGGCACATCAAGCCAAATTGCCCGGACTTAAAGAAGAAGGAGGAGAAAGAAAATAAGCATAAGGAGAAGAAGGAAAAGAAGGAGAAGAAGAAGAAGGAGGCAATGGTGGCACAAAGATGGGACACACTAAGCTTGGAGGACTCTTCCGATGATGAAGAAATATGTCATGCCACCCGAAACCTAGCTCTCATGGCCTTGGAGGAGGAAGTCGGAAGCTCAAGTGAGGAGTCTTCATCCTCTTCTTCAAGCGACGAATCATCATTTAGTGATGATGAGGTAAGCAACTCCCCTAGGGTAGATTTATTTTATAAAACTATTGCATGCCTTCAAAATGCCTTAAATAGATCAAAAACTAGGATTAAGGACTTAAAAGTAGAAATTAAATCACTTAAAAATGTAGAACCACCTTGTGATGATACATGTACACTTAGAAATGAAAATGATGAATTGAGAAAAGAAATAGGTGAACTAAGAGCATGCTTAGAAAAAATTACAAATGGCTCTAAATACCTAGATATGATAATTAATGATCAAAGGGTTATCTACAACAAGGCCGGAATAAGATATAGGCCTAAGGAAAAGGAGGTAGCATTTACATCTCTTGTTAGTAGAAAATTCACTGTTAGGAGCAAGGTTAAAAAGGCTTGGGTCCCTAAGAAATTTTTAAATGATGCTAGTGGTCCTAAGATTTGGGTACCTAAGGCTTATATTCTTCATGTTGTATAGGTAGAAGAACCAAGCTTATGGATTGTTGATAGTGGGTGCTCAAAACACATGACCGGTGATGAGAGAAAATTTTTCACTATCAACCACACTAGTAAAGGGAAGGTGTCTTTTGGAAATAGTGACAAACTTAAGATTCTAGGAAAAGGCACAATTGAGGTATCCCCCAACCTTATCATTCATAAAGTGTTGTTAGTTAAAAATATGAAATTTAATTTACTTAGTGTAAGCCAACAATGAGATGCTAATTTTGATGTTCAATTTGACTCTTCAAAATATTTCATAAGACACAACTTTAAATGATTGCATGTTAGTAGGTTTTAGGAAATCAAATATATACTATGTTGATTTATCCTATGCTACTAATGCTTCTACTAAGTGTCTTATTACAAAAGAGGAAGAGAGTTGGCTTTGGCATAGGAAGCTAGGGCACATAAACATGAAGAACATAGCCAAAATAGCCAAAATGAAGTTAGTCAAAGGGTTGCCAAAAGTCAAGTTTCTCAAGGACAAAATGTGTGAGGCATGCCAAGAAGGGAAATAATCAAAAACATCACACAAAGGTAAAACTTTACTTAGTACCGCTTTACCTTTAGAACTATTGCATATGGACTTATTTGATTGTCATAGTACCCCTTCCATGATTGGTAGTAAATATTGCTTAGTAACAGTAGATAATTTCTCTAGATTTACTTGGGTATTTTTCATGAAAAATAAGGATGAAACCCTAGGAATAATCATAGGATTTAGCAAGAGAGTGGAGAATGAAAGAAAACTCAAAATCAACCGGATCCGTAGTGATCATGGTGGAGAATTTGAGAATTCTAATTTCTCAACCTTTTGCCTAGAACAAGGGTACAAGCACGAATTTTCTTGTCCTAGAACACCCCAACAAAATGGGATTGTGGAAAGGAAGAATCGTGCCCTACAAGAAGCGGATAGGACTATGCTTAATGCATATTCTTTACCTAGCTACTTGTGGGCGAAAGCGGTTAACACCGTTTGCTATATCCAAAATAGGGTGTTAATTCATAGGTTTTTAGGAAAAACTCCATTTGAATTGTGGAATGGTACAATTCCAACAATTCACTATTTTAAAGTCTTTGGATGCAAAGTTTATATTTTAAACACCAAAGACAACCTAGGCAAATTTGAGTCCAAAGCGGATGAGGGAATCCTACTTGGATACTCATCCACTAGTGTAGGGTATAGAGTTTATAATAAAAGAACTCAAAAGATTGAGAAATCTTTAAATGTCCAATTTGATGAAACATCTAATACATACCCTAGGAAATCCCCCATTGATAATGATATCAATGACAAAAATTAAGAAATTACCCAACAATTTCAAGATTTAACTTTAGGGGGTAATGATCAAGGGGGAGAATTGAATCAAGGGGGAGTAAGAGGTGGTTCCGATGATGAAAGAAGAATTGAGGATAATCATGATCAAACTCAATTTAATACACCTCCTATAACAATAAGAGTTCATCAAAATCACCCTCTAGATCAAATTGTAGGTGAATTATCTCAAGGTGTTAGGACTAGGTCATTTCATAGGGATCCCTCTAGTCATATAATCCTAATCTCTCAAATTGAGCCCAAAACAATCAATGATGCATTGCTTGATCCGGATTAGATCTTAGCTATGCAAGATGAATTTGCTCAATTTGAAAGGAGTCAAGTATGGGAGTTAGTTCCTAGACCTAATGACAACACCATCATTACTACAAGATGGGTCTTTAGGAACAAACTAGATGACTAAGGAAATATTACTAGGAATAAGGCAAGGTTAGTTGCAAGGGGCTTTAATCAAGTTAAAGGACTTGACTATGATGAAACATATGCCCCGGTTGCTAGATTAGAGTCTATTAGGATCCTATTAGGGTATGCCTCTTATATGGGTTTCAAACTCCATCAAATGGATGTTAAATCGGCATTCCTAAATGGGTTCATTAAGGAAGAGGTATATGTAGAACAACCTCCCGAGTTTGAGAATATAGAATATCCAAACCATGTATACAAGCTTAGGAAAGCTTTATATGGTTTAAAACAAGCTCCCTGGGCTTGGTATGAAAGATTATCATCTTTCTTAATCTCTAAGGACTTTAGGAGGGGTAATGTAGATCAAACTATATTTATAAAGTCAACATCAAACGACATCTTTATAGCTCAAGTATATGTTGATGACATCATCTTTGGGTCAACAAATGATGATCTTCTTCAAGACTTTATCAAGAGTATGGAAAATGAGTTTGAGATGAGTCTAGTTGGAGAACTAAATTTCTTCCTAGGACTACAAGTCAAACAAACAAGTGAAGGAATTTATATTTACCAAACCAAATATGCGAAGGAAATGATTAATAAATTTGGTTTGGAAAATGCTAAAGTAGTGTCAACCCCTATGGCAACTAATACAAAAATAGATAATGATCATGAAGGAAAATAAATTGATCTTACACTCTATAGGAGTATGATTGGTAGCCTTTTGTATCTAACCGCTAGTAGACCCGATATATTATTTGCGGTTGGTATGTGTGCTAGGTACCAATCATGTGCCAAAGAGTCTCATTTAGTTGTCATTAAGAGAATCTTAAGATATATTAAAGGCACACTAAATGTAGGACTATGGTACCCTAGGACTAGGTCTTTTGATTTGGTTGGGTACACCGATTTCGATTATGTCGGTTGCAAATTGGATCGGAAGAGTACTAGTAGTGGATGCCAATTCCTTGGGTCCTCCCTAGTTAGTTGGAGTAGTCGGAAGCAACCTTGTGTTGCCCTATCCACCACCGAGGCCGAGTATGTGGCTATGGGTGGTTGTGTAGCTCAACTACTATGGATGAAACATACTTTAGAGGACTATGAGCTATCTTACTCCAACATAAAAGTATTTTGTGATAACGTGAGCACCATAAATTTGACCAAAAATCCGATGCATCACTCTAGGACCAAGCACATTGAAGTGAAACATCACCTCATTAGGGATCATGTGGCTAAGAGGGACATTGAGCTCAATTACATTGAATTTAAGTCCAACCTAGCCGACATCTTTACCAAGTCTCTCCCCGAAGTAGAATTTTCATTACTTAGGAGAGAACTTGGGATGTGCTTAATTAAATAAAAGTATATGTTTGCATGATCCTATAGAAATTCTAGGACTTATACCTTTAAGCATCTCACAAAACACCTAAGAAACCATGATTTTTGTATTGAGCCACTTAGACAACATGTGAGATGTTAGAAAGATGCACTTGGTTCATCATGCTTGTTATGATGCATTACTATGAACCAAAGTGTCATCTAGAGACATTAATCTTTCATTGGACCAATCATTGGGAAGACTTATTCACAAATAATGTGCATATAGCTCCAAGAATATGATTGGAAATGTCAAATAAAATATAATTTAAACTATGTCTATCAAACTTTGAAAAACAGTTTTCAAGTGGAATACAAAAGCGATACAAAGTTTGCAAAATACTTAGAGTTTTTGCTAGGTTTCAAAATTGTATCATTTTCGAAATCTACAAAAACATATATTTTTCAAAAAAAAAATCCTTAATATAAAATTATTTCAGAAATGTGTATATAAAATTTTGTGATTTTTTGATATTTCTAGAATTTTTGGCGGATTTTTGAAGTTATTTGAAAATCGGAAAAATGGAATTGGTGTGATCATTTGTCGTCGAAACCGATCGTGTCTGTTGGGTTTTTTGAAGAACAGCTCTATTTCCTAGTGTTTAGTGTACCTTTGATGTCCTAAATCTATGACATGATAATTTTCATTATAGAGAAGTTTTTAGGATTGTTTGATGCAATATTTTAGGGGGAGTTTCATCATATAATTCTTTTCATCCCCTTAACTTATATTGTTGGTGCAAAGTTAGGATTTAACCTCATATTTTTTAAGCTTTGCTCCACATGATATTCGTTCATCATGAACCATATCTTGGATTAAGGGGGAGCTTAATTTCAACCTTATACCTTAGTTCAAGATACAACCAATTTAACTCTTTCATGCAAAATTATGAAGTCTTCTCTTTTTGATGTATGTCAAAGGGGGAGAAGGAATGTTTAAGTTAGAACTCATATTGGCATATTGGAAATATGATTATGAGCATGAATGCTTAAGTTAGAACTCATATTGGAAATATGATTATGAGCATGAATGTTTAAGTTAGAATTTATATTGGAAATATGATTATGTGCATATGTTAAAGACCTAACTTAAATGATTGCCAAACATTAAAAAGGGGGAGATTGTTGGTGCAAAAATGTCCCAAGCATTTATATGTTTTGATGTTTGGATAATCATCTAAGTTAGGTAATGCTATGTGATCTAATTGTGAACGTGTTTAAGTGACAGAAAAATCCAAGTAAGAAGACTTGGTAAAGGCAAAGTCCAAGTGTGATCTTGGCAAAGGAAGTCCGAAGGCAAGTCTTGGCAGCGTAAGTCCAAGCATGTAGTCTTGGCGGCGTAAAGTCCAAGCACGCTTTGGCAAAAGGAAACCCAAGACATGACAAAACCGAAGGAAGCTCTTGGAAGCAGGCGCAAAGGAAGAACAAGTCGCGGACTCGGAGGGATCCTGGAGGCGCAAGGCTTAAGGAAGAGCTAGAAGGTTGAGTCTAGGTCTAGGGAGTCAATTCAAGTATGAATTATTCATACTTGGTGAGATATCGATCGATTGTCGATGTATCGATCGGTTATTAGGAGGTTAACTTTCGGCCCGGTAGTCAAAGGCTGAAAAGGCGTATGAGCGATCATTTACCTAGTCATAGCGGTCTCACTCAACTGATCACTCCATCAGTCGACTAATGGATGGATCAATCGACTGATGGGAGTGTCATTGGAAGATGACGATTATGAATCCCGCGAATTCGGCTATTCAGAAGCCGTTAACTACGGTGACAGTCGACTGATGTTGTACATCGGTCGACTGATCGTGCTCCAATGGGAAAATCAACTCTCTCTCTATAAAAAGAGGGTTTGTGGTGGTTGAGAGGGTTAATGCTTACTTTCTGATCATCTTCTCAAGCCTCCACGATTTTTCCAAGCTTTCTAGTATTTTAATTCCCCTCCTCCTCTCTAAACTTCATATTCATCCTTTGTAAGAAGAGGAGGGTTGTTGTAAAAGAAAGCTTCTTAGTGAGATTGATTAGGGTTGATTCACCTTAAAGATCACCGTGGAGTAGGAGCATTATCTCCGAACCACGTAAAGGATTTGTGTTAGCATTGTGTTTTTATTTTATTTTACTATTGTTTTTGTTGTCTTTTGGCTAATCATTTTTTGTAGAAACAGAAACAAGCTATTCACCCCCCCCCCTTAGCTTCCAACGATCTCCTACAGCTGTAGGAAATGGAGAAGGCGATGACAACAGATCGCTCCGGCGAGGATCGATGCAGAGAGAAGAAACGACGAAGATGGTGGTGTCACTATGCTCGCGCACAAGGACGGATCAACTGTCGTCGCGCACAGGGGCGGCACCGGCGTTGATTGCTTGGCGATGACATCGCGACGACGAAGAATCGGCGCCTGATGTGGTGCGCAATTGGAGTGGGAGGTGACGACCGGCGGAGAAGCCTGAGCGGTGGCGATGAGGAGGAAGAAGAACGGAATCGCGAAAATGGGAAAATCGGAAAATCAAAGAGCGGCGGATCGAGAAAAATAGAAAGGAATTAGGAGAAGGGTTGTCACGGTGAAGAAATAGAAATGAAGTTTAATAAAACCTAAACCTAAGTTTTGATGTTTATATAACTTTGGTTAATTAAACCCATTTAACTCCACAACAGGCTTTATAAAAGCCTATTAAATCTTTCCCCATAAAAATCATAGAAATTTCATTTTTTTTTTCCAGAAAAATTACTAAAAATTCTGGAAAATTCCATAAGATAATTTTTTAATTAATATGGGGTATTTTATTATTATTTTATTTTCTGATATCATACATTCTCCCCCACTAATAAACATTTGGTCCCCAAATTTCTTACTCAAGTACTAATAAGCAATGTCACACTGCACAACTCAAGTATTTGGAGAAAAACCACACACCAAGTAATTAAATGGAGTACTGATAGCCTCAGAAATCTATCGTGTATACTCTCAACAAGCCTTCTAAAATATGAATAATACCTCCATATTGATCACCTGTCAAAAAGTAAGTAACTATACGAGAGTGGAGCTCTATATCCATGATCTGTTGGAGACTTTGTCAAAATTCGTAAGATGAATCATGAATCACTCTCAGAAATGATATTCAAGAATATTCCACAAAACTGAAAATTATTGGTGCAGGGGCACCAGATAATCGAACCTGTGTTTTGATTATGGCAAAGACACAAAGTTAAGTTTACATCATTGTCTCATGAGCTAAATCAAGTGTGCAGAAAGGCTAAGCTAAGTCGAAGGTCAGCGACACCCAGAGGAAGCTATGGTGGTCGGGCAACACCGAGGGAACTTCGTGGGAGTCGAAGAACCTAGGTGGAAGACCGGAAGCAAAGTGACAGATCTTAAAGGACCAGAGGTAAGCTCGTGTGAGTGAGAGATGGTAAGGTCATGTCCTCTATACGGGGACGACCGTAGGTGGTGATCCGACTAAGACTTTCTGTGGAAGATCTAGGTCGAGATCGGACGGTCAGAAACCGTCACATTTATCATTTTCCGTGCTAACCTTTTATTGCAAGGAAGTGGCCAGGCTGGCAGTCGACTGTTGGTCATTGGGCAGTCGACTGATGCTCATCAGTCGACTGATAGAAGGCATCAGTCGATTGATGGCGACGAATCAACCTTTTGCGCTAGGTCAAAATGGATAATGTTTGACACGGCCACTTCGTGATAAAATTTGGTACCACTTCATGATCTGTTCCAAAAGATGAGGAGACTTATTCTGAGACCAAACTCTATAAAATGAGGGGAGGATTCCAACCCATTCGTTCATCAAGATTATTCTCAAGTGCTCCTACAACGCCAAAGCTCCAACACTGTCATAACGCCGACGTGACGACAAGTTATAATCTTCTTCTTTGGCAGCAGCAGCAAGTAATTATTTTTGTTATTGTATTCTTTGTTTTAATCGTAACGAGGTGAGGTAGGCTTGCTGCCTCATCCTCGTACTTTCGTTTTTGTGATCGTTGTCTCCTACCTCCAATGAGGAGGAGATCTTATAGTGATTTTCCCTCCATACGCAGTCTAGGACCGTTAGGGCCTTGGAGTAGCAACCACTGGGTTGTGAACCAAGTAAAAATAAACTTGTCTTTTTACTTTTCCGCTATGCTTGCTCGTATATCGAATGATCAAAACGAAAAGATTTACGCTCGCTATTCACCCCCCCCCCTCTAGCGACGCTTCTCGATCCAACAAAAATCTCCTCGAACTATGATTCCATCTAGCGATCCAACGATATCCATCTTACAGCTCGGTAGACAATGAATAGACTTAACTAATCGACATCGATTACCCCAAATCACATCAAGTCCTTTCCGAATTCTAGATAATCTCCCAACACCGTCCATCATACTAGGCTACCACTTTCATCTCGATATGTAACCCTACTGGTCACTAGTATTCCACTTTTACTAGTTGACACACCCAACATCAACTACAAAATCAACCATGTCCTACGTGTCATTTCACTACGAAGAATGTGTCAACACTCACTATATTCGAATACACCCCGAATAAATCACCAATCTCTAATGTCGAGTCCCCTGAAGTAACTCTTCCTAACTCTAATGCAACTCTGTACCCCACTATCCGCCTTAGAAATAGATAATTACTTTCTCGCAAAAGAAATTAATTTACTGCCCAAAATCCACTCTGCCACACAGAAAATGTAAGAGACTGGGAGACTATAATGACCAATCTCCTTTGTTATATCTGTCCATGTTCTAGCAACTCTATACAACTACTCAGCAGCTAGCCAAAACTCTATGAGGACTCCTACTCCATACATCTACAACCCCTCAACTGTCGTAAGCCTAAGATACGTCTCATTCAACTGCATCGGAATCGCTCCGATCCTTGTAATGATGCATTTGCATACAATATCCTTCCATTCACTCCAGAAGGATTAACTAATACTCGTGCAAAAGTAAACCACCGTCTAGATCCTGAACACTGGATTCACAAGCTTTTGACCAAGTGAATGTCATCACCTTCCTGGTCCAACAAGTCAGCAGTATAGTATTGCTAGAGCATCTTATTCACATCTACGGTAATAACCAAATCAATACAAGGAAACCACTATCTATGGTGGTCGAGTGTGCAACTCCAACTACCACCATTAACAGTGGTCAAGTTATGCAACTCTGACAACCACTAACTGATCCAATCATGTTAAGATACTTGATTCCTCAAGTCCATGAATGACTAAATCGTTCAATAAGTCTAACAGTATTATCCCAAAGCTCATAAAATTCATATCAAGTATGAAATGTCATCTCTACACACCTGCATCCTTTTTACTTTAAGTTGATGATATATCAATCATCACAACGACCATGATAATTGTATGACACCATGTCACTACAATATCAACACACCAATCGTAAACCATCCCTAGAGTATACACAGGTGTCCTTACCAGATCTTCTCGAGAAGAAATACTGGGACAGTTAAATATCCCATCCAACACCTCTTATAATCGCAACTTACGTTCTTCTTATTTCCATAGTGTATAGCAAAATTGATACCAATAAAATTATCTCCCGGTATGAGGTCTTCAATATCGAGACTATTCCCGAAATCACTCCGATCGTATACTCCACTTGCCTATACAGTGGCAAGCATGAGATTCATCCGAAACTACATCTGAATACTCTCGGATTATACACACATCTGAGAGACCTATCATACCATAATTTCAACAATTTACCCATCCGTGATGATATGTTTACAGTAAAGGTATGTCTATCAAAGTCTAAGGGCATCCCTTGACTTCTTGGTTGTTGGTCAACATCTCTCCTGACGATAGAGATATCATCGACCCACAAGTTGATGTATAGGAACCCTTCTAATTTGAACTACGAATGTTCTAGACATAGATATCTGTAAACTATCAGTATCTCTCAATATATCAACCACGAGGGTAAACTAAAGTAATACCCTGAACGACCAATCATTCGACCCTCTATGTCTTCACTCTAGTAATGATGTAAACTCATCCAACTTCTGCTCTTGGCGACTGAGCTCATGTAGGTGGAAAAGACTACTCTGAAGGAACTAAAATCAGCTGCTGAACTAAGGTACAACCCAGAACGACTGCAATGTAGATGGTAAACATTGTTGTACTGGTAAAGAGTACACCACCGACTGTCAGGTACTGAATAACTGCAAACATCGTAGCACGCTCCAACTCTGCAAATAATATAGCTGCAACTGAAGAATACATAATAGATAAGACCATCGTCGTATACTCTCTCCTCTGTACAAAGCAAATCCACGTCTGGGGAGGTAACAGATGTTGTTGTCTACATGAGTCTTCTAAGATATCTTTTGCTGATACTACTGAGTAAATCACTTCCCCTAGAGGGAAGTATCAAGGAACTCCAACCACGTCTGAGGTGGTAAATCGTTGCTAGTGTGATAACTCAATCTTCTATAATGATCTATGCTGTCAAGATTGCACATCATTCTCCCGAAAGCAACATCAATAGTCTTCAACTGAGTCTTCAAAGTACACCTTCTCATACGTACTGGTTGCTTACAATAGCAATAGATGAATTGATTCAATGGATAATCTGACTTTGCGTGAGGTCGTGTCCCGCACTGCATGCACATAATCCCTTCGGAGTCTTTCTTCTGATTTTGCTGATGTGCACGAGAACACCTTGATGATCTGCGATTGGTCTTCCATGGTCGGAAAGTAGCTCATGACCCATGACTCCAATCTACCTCCTTTTGTCCAACATTCGGAGGCTTCCCATTCCAACATTTGACTTGCAACGTCAGCTTATCAATCTCCAACTCTCAAAACACTTATTACAGAGTCATTTCTAAACTCATGACTCGATCCAATGTCTACCGGTAGGATCTGATAGAAGATCCAAACATCCTGATCCGAATGTAAGCCAATAAACCGTGGGTGGCTTAAAACATCCCTTCACATTCTTGAGCATTAGGTGGTCATAATTTCTGCAAGTCTAACAACTCTGCATGGTACTCCTATTACCAAACATGTTAGTAATATATGAGAGATGTCCTAAGGCAATCGCCTTATGTTTGAACCATTTATATGATAAATGAAGATTCACTATTTGAGTATACATGTGTTAATGTATTTGATTGGATCTTAAACTCATTTACTGAATGTCCACGATACGATTCACAGCATGAAAGAATTTGTGATTGGATTACAACTAGTGAGTATCTCTACATATGTAATTGTGATGTATCGAAATTATCCCTAGTCGATGAATTGATGGATTTGGACACCATTGATTCTGTCGAGACTAGCACGAGGTATACTCCTTGGTGTATCCAAGCAGCTGATTCTCACTAGCTGGAGACATTGTGATGTCCGGAGTTAATCGTGGATGCTAGTTATGGTAACTAGTTCATTGGAGTGACCAGCCGTAAGACTTAATATGGTTCTCTGCATATATAGATATGTCAATGAAGTTCTTACTGCAGCTTAAGTGCGATGTTCCTTTGACTTGCGGTATTCAAGTCATCTTGATCATAAAGACTTATGCTTTGACATCTTAAGCAAACATCTCTAAGGAGATGTGGACCCGGGATGATTGGGTATAAGTCGAAGTGATCGAAGGTGTTTGAATAGCCTATAAATAATTCACCACTCCTTGCGAGGAGATGTATACCCATGGTCTCTCGTCGGATTGTTGCTAAAGTCTTTGGCCAAAGCATTACATGTTTAGAGTAAGGTACTCTTCAATACATGTGTAGTAACTAGAATCCGTAGGACGAGAAAATGGTACTTGGGCTAGGTGTGACGTAGTCAGCCTAGTGGGGACTGACACTATAGACCATGTCCTGAACCAAGTGGGTATAAGATGAGTGAAGGGAATGGGGCACGATTCATTCGAGCTGTCGAAGGGTTTCAGAAATAGTTCTGGATCAACCGTTGATCTTTTCGGTTAATTGGGGATCATGATGTACTACTAGGTGACACTCATGATCGTTCTATAATTAATGGTTAATTATAAATGACCAACATAAATTGAGAACCTATTTGGTCACACGCACAATGAGCGTAATCCGAAGGATTTAAAACGAGCTTGAGAATGAGATTCTCAGACCGAGAGAAACCAGGTTTGGTTGGACCAAACATGGAGCGAGCATGAAATCGTTTCAATCGCAATGGAAGCGTGGATGGGTCGTGTCTTATGAAGACATGATGGATGAACCAAATTGGTTTGGTTCTAATCCAATGGAGGAGAATAAACCAAAGGGGTTTGGTTTGTTTTAAACGAATGAACCAAAGTTGGTTCGGTTCGTTTTAACTTAAAATAAACCATCATGGTTTGGTTTATTTTAACTTAAATTAATGGAGCGGGTTAACGGGCTTTTGGTTATGATCCGATAACCATTAAGAGAATTTATTCTCCATAAAATAGGGCTTAAGGGTTTTATTAAGCCCTAATCCTTGCAACCCTAAAGTTGCCGCCCACTTCTCCTTGGAGTAATCGGCGCCCAACTATTTACCGCCGCCCACCACCGCCCAGCCCCTCTTGCCGGCATCCAGCAGCTGCCGTCCTCTCCCCTTGCCGACGTCGAGCTACTGTCGGAGGAGCTCCGGTGATCTCCTTTGGGTCCGATGACAAGGTGAGCTTCAACTTTCCTTATTTAGCCGGCCCCTATTCCTCCACCAAAGCTGTCCAGATTTCTGGACAACTTGTTTCCTCCTTGTCAGAGCGTCATTTGGATGATGTTTGGAGCTCCGACAGCGGTAGCCTTGCCGAGGATTCGATCTCTGGTAATCCTCATAGGTGGAGGACGAAGGATTCGTCAAACGGTTGACGAATACCTCTCCGGAGAAGCGAGTTTTTGAGGACTCATTTTGAATCCGAATTTTGATTCGGATCCGAATTTTGATTCGGATCGTGATCTTCTCTCGATCACATTGTCTTCAATACGAGGCTAGTAACCCGTACGAAGACGAGGCTCGTGACTTTGTGAAGTCATCCCAAAGATACTCCACGTGGATATGGATAGAGGCGATTGTAGCGAGGATCACTCCGGTTGATGTCTTTCCCACTGCACGTGATACGTCAGGTATACGTAGTAAAAATTTCCTTTTATTGCAAAATTTTGAATTTACGGTTATGTCTACACATGTTGTACTATGCATGCGTGTGGTGTGTGTGTTATAATAAATTAGATTTATTATTTTATTCCTTCCGCTGTGCACATGTTTACGAAACATGTTCGAACACACACTCGCCGTGGTGTCGGAAATCCAACAGTGGTATCAGAGCCCAGGTTGTGTTTCGAAATAATCGTAAAATTATTTTGCGATAGTCATAATGATATTTCTGGAAATTTTCTATTTTTGGAAAGTTAGAAGTATTTATGGAAATTTTTTAATTTTGGAAAGTCTAGAAGTATTTATGGAAATCTTCTACTTTTGGAATGTTGGAAGTATTTATGGAAATTGATATTTTCCATAAATAAAATATTTGATTAGATTTGAAAATTTGTTTTCTAATTTAATCATGATTTGATTTGGGAAATCAAATCTTAAAATATTTTATTTCCATAAGTAGTTTTGATGATTTAAGAAATTGGTTTCCTAAATTGACTTTCCTTAATCAACTATTTCCACAAATAAAATATGTGATTAAATTTGGAAATTTGTTTCCTAATTTAATCATGATTTGATATGGAGAATCAAATCTTAAACATATTTTATTTCCATAAATGGTTATGACATATAAGGAAATTTTGTACATGACATAATCGTATGTCATGTAATTGCATTAGATGCATATCATTATGCCATGTGTGTCGTGACATGTAGATGTATGTCATGTATGTCATGTCATGTAGATAATAGTTATTTGCATGCAAAGAGGATGAGACATAAAAACCCTAACTCAATATTAAAGCCTACACCTTCCATTAATATGGTTAGAACCAGAGTTCCGTTTCTTGTTCGGGTTGTTGGACTCTCTCCAAGCCCGACTCGAACCCGAACATGTTCAAACCATGGAATAGTTTAATACTAATATGGTAAGAGTCAGAGGTCAATCGTTAGCTTTGGTTGTTGGACTCTCTCCAAGCCGGGCTAATTGGTTGAATGCGCTCTAACCATATTAAAACTATTTCTCAATTAATGGGTTGGCTTTAACCTGGAGCATCAGCTTGTTGGACTCTCTCCAAGGTCGATGTGAAGGGAGGTGAAGTTGGGTGTTATGCATATGATGCATACTTGATAATGTGTTAACAACCCGATGTATGTGTGAACATTCAATTAGTTGATAGCACATTGTGATAGTTGCATATACATGATATGCAATCGGTATATTTGATATCTACCATCGTAGTTATGAATGGCTTGTTGGACTCTCTCCAAGGTTGTTCATATCTATGATGGATATCAGCCCATTCGGAGATGGACCTACGATCTCCCGAAGTGATTTTGGGGTTTTTGAAATTCGCAAAATGAATGGGATTTATAAATGTATGTTGATGCATTTTTAAAAAAAATCATTTTCTCATATATGCTTGTTTTGTATTTCTAGGTTAATCGATTGATCATGACATCTTTGAATTTGCACACTATTTTGGATTCAAACAAATTGACTGGGCCTAACTTTCTGGACTGACTTAGAAACTTGAGAATTGTTCTCAAGGCGGAAAAGCTAGCATATGTCCTTGAAGAGCCTCTTCCCAACCGTCCTAGGGACGATACAACTCCAGACCAAATGTTGGTCTATCAAAAGCATGTGGAAGATTCTGAACTGGCGAGTTGCATCATGCTAGCTGCGATGGTACATGAGCTGCAAAAGCAGCATGAGCATATGGATGTTAAAACCATGGTCTTCCATCTTCATGAGTTGTTTGATGAGCAAGCGAGATCCAAAAGGTTCGAAGTCTCCAGGCTCCTCTTCACCACGAAGATGCAAGAAGGTTCGTCTGTAGTGCAGTTTGTGCTAAAGATGAACGAGTACATCGAGCGGCTAGCCACCCTCGGATTTGTGATGGATCATGAATTAAGTATTGACCTAATTCTGCATTGTTTGCCCAAGAATTTCTCACAATTTGTGATGAACTATCTGATAAACAAATTAGAATCCACTATTCCTGAGCTCCTCAATATGCTGAAGACTGTGGAGCCTTCTATGAAGCATGAGGAGAAGGCGGTTATGTTAGTTGATTCCTCAAAGAAAGGTTCTAAGAGGAAGGCAAAGAAATAGAAGAAAGGGAAGAACAAGAAGGCTAAGAATACAGAACCAGCATAAAAGGGCACTTGCCATCATTGTGGCAAGGAAGGCCACTGGCGAAGAAACTGCATGATTTATCTTGAGTCCATGAAGAAGAAGAAGGCATTCGATGCCCCATCCTCTTCAGGTATCTTCGTTATTGATTGTCATTCTATTTCCTTAGACACTTCGGTATTGGATACTGGGTGTGGCTCACATATATGTAATGACATACAGGGGCTAAGGAATAGAAGAAGACTCGTCAGAGGAGAGTCAAATTTGCGAGTTGGCAATGGAGCAAAGGTTGTTGCGGTCGCCATCAAAACTTATTTGCTGAAGCACCCTAGCGGACTAGTCTTGGAACTGGACAATTGCTATTGTGTTCCTTCTCTAATAAAGAACATTGTTTCTATTTCCTGTTTAAATATAAATGGTTACCATTTGACATTTAGTAACAATTGTTGTTATATAACTTTGAATGGCGTACTTTATGGAACTGGAACTTTGAGCAAAGACATTTATACGTTGGACGTATCCAGTGACATTTTCAATATCGAAGCAAGCAACAAGCGTAATCGAAAGGATAATCAATTAGACTCCTACATGTGGCATTGTCGTCTTGGCCATGTAAGCAAGAAATGCATGTCCGAATTATACCGATGTGGAATTCTGGAATCATTTGAATTGGATTCATACGATACATGTGAATCATGCTTAAAAGGCAAGATGACTAAGTTACCTTTTACATGAAAAGGTGAATAAGTGGGACAGTTGCTAAGTCTAATACATACCGATGTATGTGGACCTATGTCAACTCAAGCTTTAGGAGGCTATAGCTACTTCATTACCTTCACTGATGATCACTCACGGTTTGAGTATGTGTTCTTGATGAAACATAAGTCTGAAGCCTTTGAAGGTTCAAAGAATTCAGAAATGAAGTAGAGAAACAACATGACAAGAGTATTAAAATACTTTAATCGGATCGAGGTGGTGAATACTTAAGAGTTTCTTGATTATCTAAGAGACAATGGTATATTGTCTCAATAGACTCTGCCATATACACCACAACATAATGGTGTATCTAAGAAGCATAATCGGACCTTGTTGGACATGGTCAGGTCAATGACGAATCATGCAAATCTTCCCAAGTCCTTTTGGGGCTATGCACTTCAGACAGTTGTTTACTTGTTAAACAGAATGTCAACCAAGATAGTCTCTACTACTCCATATAAGATATGGAATAGTAAGAAACCTCATGTATCTTACTTGAAGATATGGGGTTGTCCTGCTTATGTGAAGCGGACTGTATCAGACAAATTGGATGCTAAGTCTGATAAATGTCTATTTATTGGATACCCTAAGGAAACAAGGGGTTACCAATTCTATCATTCTGTGGAACAAAAGGTGTTTGTTTCAAGGCATGCTGTGTTTCTAGAGAAAGAGTTTCTCTTGTAAGAAAACAGTGGGAGTGTCGTCGAGCTTGAGGAGGCTCGAGAAACTCAAATAGACATTGATGAGATACCTGGTGAAGCACAATAGTCAACAACTCATAGTGATGAGCAATCGGCTGGACCTATTGAAACACCACATCTTCGTAGATCTGGTAGAACACGCAATATTCCTGAGAGATATGGATTTCTCGTAAGTGAATTGAACGACGTGTTACTCATTGATGATGAGGAGCCTACCAATTATGAAGATGTTCTGACAAGTTAAAAAAGGGATAAGTGGCTTGAAGCCATGAAGTCGGAAATGGATTCCATGTATGAAAACCAAGTTTGGAACTTGGTTGACCCACCTGAAGGCATCAAGCCTATAGGGTGCAAGTGGGTTTTCAAGAAGAAAACCGACATGGATGGTAATGTGATTACCTATAAGGCTAGATTAGTGGCGAAAGGATATCGTCAAAAGCAAGGTGTTGATTATGATGAAACCTATTCGCCTGTAGCTATGCTTAAATCCATTCGGATGCTCCTGGCCATAGCGACTCATTATGATTATGAGATATGACAGATGAATGTGAAAACAACTTTCCTTAATGGAAACCTGCTCGAGGACGTGTATATGATACAACCTGAGAGTTTCACATCGATTGATAAAACCAAGGTATGAAAATTGCGACGGTCCATATATGGATTGAAGCAAGCATCCATGAGCTGGAATATCCGTTTTGATGAGACAATCAAAAGTTTGATTTCTCACAAAATACAAACGAACCTTATGTGTACAAGAAGGTTAGTGGGAGTGCAGTCGTGTTCCTAGTATTGTATATCGATGACATATTACTTATAGGAGACGATGTTTCGGTCTTACAGTCAGTTAAGATTTGGTTATCCAAGACATTCTCCATGAAAGACCTGGGAGAAGCAACCTACATCCTCGGGATTAAGATATATAGAGATAGATCGAAACGGTTGCTTGGTCTTTCGCAGTCTACATATATAGATCGAGTGTTAAAGAGGTTTAGCATGTCGGAATCCAAGAAAGGTTTCCTACCCATCAGGCATGGGATACACCTTTCGAAGTCTATGTGTCCGCGCACAGAAGACGAGAGGATTTGCATGAGTAAGATTCTCTATGCATCCGCAATAGGATCTATCATGTATGCTATGTTATGTACGAGGCTCGATGTAACGTATACTCTGAGTGTCACGAGTAGATACCAGTCTGATCCATGAATGGATCATTGGGTGGCTGTTAAGACAATCCTTAAGTACTTAAGAAGAACTAAGGATGTGTTTCTAATATATGGAGAAGGGGACATGGTGATACGCAGGTATACGGATGCCAGCTTCCAGACAGACAAGGATGATTCCAGGTCTCAGTATGGATACGTGTTCACCTTGAATGGGGGCGCAGTGAGTTTGAAAAGTTTCAAACAAGACACTGTAGCGGATTCTACCACTGAGGCAGAATACATTGCAGCAAAGGAAGCAGTTTGGATCAAGAAGTTCATTTATGAACTTGATGTGGTTCCAGCCATTGTTGAAGCAATACCGGTCTACTGCGACAACAATAGAGCAATTGCACAGGCGAAAGAGCCAAGGTCTCATCAACGATCCAAACATGTGCTTCGCCACTATCATCTGATCAGAGAGATCATTAGTAGGAAGGAAATACAAATCGAGAAAATCCCCACTGAAAGGAACTTAGCGGATCCTTTAACTAAGGCATTACCTCAAAGTAAGTTTGAGGGTCATGTTAGAGCTTATGGTATTGGATACCGTAGCGATTGACATTAGGCCAAGTGGGAGTTTGTTAGTAATATATGAAAGATGTCCTAAGGCAATCGCCTTATGTTTGAACCATTTATATGATAAATGAAGATTCACTATTTGAGTATACATGTTTTCATGTATTTGATTGGATCTTAAACTCATTTACTGAATGTTCACGATACGATTCACGGCATGAAAGAATTTGTGATTGGATCACAACTAGTGAGTATCTCTACATGTGTAATTGTGATGTATCGGAATTATCCCTGGTCAATGAAATGATGGATTTGGACACCATTGATTCTGTCGAGACTAGCACGAGGTATACTCCTTGGTGTATCCAAGCAGCTGATTCTCACTAGCTGGAGACATTGTGATGTCCGTAGTTAATCGTGGATGCTAGTTATGGTAACTAGTTCATTGGAGTGACCAGCCGTAAGACTTAATATAGTTCTCTGCATATATAGATATGTCAATGAAGTTCTTACTGCAGCTTAAGTGCGATGTTCCTTTGACTTGCGGTATTCAAGTCATCTTAATCATAAAGACTTATGCTTTGACATCTTAAGCAAGGATCTCTAAGGAGATGTGGACCCGGGATGATTGGGTATAAGTCGAAGTGATCGAAGGTGTTTGAATAGCCTATAAAGGATTCACCACTCCTTGCGAGGAGATGTATACCCATGGCCTCTCGTCGGATTGTTGCTAAAGTCTTTGGCCAAAGCATTACATGTTTAGAGTAAGGTATTCTTCGATACATGTGCAATAACTAGAATCCGTAGGACGAGAAAATGGTACTTGGGCTAGGTGTGACGTAGTCAGCCTAGTGGGGACTGACACTATAGACCATGTCCTGAACCAAGTGGGTATAAGATGAGTGAAGGGAATGGGGCACGATTCATTCGAGCTGTTGAAGGGTTTCAGAAATAGTTCTGGATCAACCGTTGATCTTTTCGGTTAATTGGGGATCATGATGTACTACTAGGTGTCACTCATGATCGTTCTATAATTAATGGTTAATTATAGACGGCCAACATAAACCGAGAACCTATTTGGTCACACGCACAACGAGCATAACTGGAAGGATTTAAAACGAGCTTGAGAATGAGATTCTCAGACCAAGAGAAACCAGGTTTGGTTGGACCAAACATGGAGCGAGCATGAAATCGTTTCAGTCGCAATGGAAGCATGGATGGGCCGTGTCTTATGAAGACATGATGGATGAACCAAATTGGTTTGGTTCTAATCCAATGGAGGAGAATAAACCAAAGGGGTTTGGTTTGTTTTAAATGAATGAACCAAAGTTGGTTCGGTTAGTTTTAACTTAAAATAAACCATCATGGTTTGGTTTATTTTAACTTAAATTAATGGAGCGGGTTAACGGGCTTTTGGTTATGATCCGATAACCATTAAGAGAATTTGTTCTCCATAAAATAGGACTTAAGGGTTTTGTTAAGCCCTAATCCTTGCAACCCTAAAGTTGCTGCCCACTTCTCCTTGGAGTAATCGGCGCCCAACTCTTTGTTGTCGCCCACCACCGCCCAGCCCCTCTTGTCGGCGTCCAGAAGCTGCCGTCCTCTCCCCTTGCCGACGTCGAGCTGCTGCCGGAGGAGCTCCGGTGATCTCCTTTGGGTCCGGCGACAAGGTGAGCTTCAACTTTTCTTATTTGGCCGACCCCTATTCCTCCACCAAAGTTGTCCAGATTTCTGGAGAGCTTGTTTCCTCCTTATCGGAGCATCGTTTGGACGACGTTTGGATCTCCGAAAGCGGTAGCCTTGCCGGGGAATTCGATCTCCGGTTATCCTCATAGGTGGAGGACGAAGGATTCGTCAAACGGTTGACGAATACCTCTCCGGAGAAGCGAGTTTTTGAGGACTCGTTTTGGATCCGAATTTTGATTCGGATCGTGATCTTCTCTCGATCACATCGTCTTCAATATGAGGCTAGTAACCCGTACAAAGACGAGGCTCGTGACTTTGTGAAGTCATCCCGAAGATACTAGACGTGGATACGGATAGAGGCGATTGTAGCGAGGATCGCTCCGGTTGATGTCTTTCCCGTTGCACGTGATACTTAGGTATACATAGTATAAAATTTCTTTTATTACAAAATTTTAAATTTACGGTTATTTTTACACATGTTGTACTATGCATGCGTGTGGTGTGTGTGTTATAATAAATTAGATTTATTATTTTATTCCTTCATTGTATGCTCATGTTTCTGAAACATGTTCGAACACACACACTCGTAGCATCTTGGAAACCCAACAGTGGTATCAGAGCCCAGGTTGTGTTTCGACATAATCGTAAAATTGTTTTGCGATAGTTATAATGATATTTCTGGAAATTTTCTACTTTTGGAAAGTTAGAAGTATTTATGGAAATTTTTTAATTTTAGAAAGTCTAGAAGTATTTATGGAAATCTTCTACTTTTAGAAAGTTGGAAGTATTTATGGAAATTGATATTTTACATAAATAAAATATTTGATTAGATTTGAAAATTTGTTTCCTAATTTAATCATGATTTGATTTGGGAAATCAAATCTTAAAATATTTTATTTCCATAAGTAGTTTTGATGATTTAGGAAATTGGTTTCCTAAATTGACTTTCCTTAATCAACTATTTCTACAAATAAAATATGTGATTAGATTTGGAAATTTGTTTCCTAATTTAATCATGATTTGATTTGAAGAATCAAATCTTAAACATATTTTATTTCCATAAATAGTTATGACATATAAGGAAATTTTGTACATGACATAATTGTATGTCATGTAATTGCATTAGATGCATATCATTATGCCATGCGTGTCGTGACATGTAGATGTATGTCATGTCATGTAGATAATAGTTATTTGCATGCAAAGAGGATGAGACATAAAAACCCTAACTCAATATTAAAGCTTACACCTTCCATTAATATGGTTAGAACCAGAGTTCCGTTTCTTATTTGGGTTGTTGGACTCTCTCCAAGCCCGGCTCGAACTCGAACATGTTCAAACCATGGAATAGTTTAATACTAATATGGTAAGAGTCAGAGGTCAATCGTTAGCTTTGGTTGTTGGACTCTCTCCAAGCCGGGCTAATTGGTTGAATGCGCTCTAACCATATTAGAACTATTTCTCGATTAATAGGTTAGCTTTAACCTGGAGCATCGACTTGTTGGACTCTCTCCAAGGTCGATGTGAAGGGAGGTGAAGTTGGGTGTTATGCATATGATGCATACTTGATAATGTGTTAACAACCCGATGTATGTGTGAACATTCAATTAGTTGATAGCACATTGTGATAGTTGCATATACATGATATGCAATCGGTATATTTGATATCTACCATCGTAGTTATGAATGGCTTGTTGGACTCTCTCCAAGGTTGTTCATATCCATGATTGATATCAGCCCATTCGGAGATGGACCTACGATCTCCCGAAGTGATTTTGGGGTTTTTGAAATTCGCAAAATGAATGGGATTTATAAATGTATGTTGATGCATTTTCAAAAAAAATCATTTTCTCATATATGCTCATTTTGTATTTCTAGGTTAATCGATTGATCATGACGTCTTTGAATTTGCGCACTATTTTGGATTCAAACAAATTGACTGGGCCTAACTTCCTGGACTGACTTAGAAACTTGAGAATTGTTCTCAAGGCGGAAAAGCTAGCATATGTCCTTGAAGAGCCTCTTCCCAACCGTCCTAGGGACGATGCAACTCCGGACTAAATGTTGGTCTATCAGAAGCATGTGACAGATTCTGAACTGGTGAGTTGCATCATGCTAGCTGCGATGGTACCTGAGCTGCAAAAGAAGCATGAGCATATGGATGCTAATACCATGGTCTTCCATCTTCATGAGTTGTTTGATGAGCAAGCGAGATCCGAAAGGTTCGAAGTCTCCAGGCTCCTCTTCACCATGAAGATGCAAGAAGGTTCGTCTGTAGTGCAGTTTGTGCTAAAGATGAATGGGTACATCGAGCG
The DNA here is from genome assembly GCA_025175895.1 of Wurfbainia villosa. Classification (NCBI taxonomy): domain Eukaryota; kingdom Viridiplantae; phylum Streptophyta; class Magnoliopsida; order Zingiberales; family Zingiberaceae; genus Wurfbainia; species Wurfbainia villosa. Next base: position 41,543,643 of record CM046008.1, on the reverse strand, counting down.
GCTAGCCACCCTCGGGTTTGTGATGGATCATGAATTAAGTATTGACTTAATTCTGCATTGTTTACCCAAGAGTTTCTCACAATTTGTGATGAACTATCGGATGAACAAATTAGAATCCACTATTTCTGAGCTCCTCAATATGCTGAAGACTGTGGAGCCTTCTGTGAAGCATGAGGAGAAGGTGGTTCTGTTAGTTGATTCCTCAAAGAAAGGTTCTAAGAGAAAGGCAAAGGAACAGAAGAAAGGGAAGAACAAGAAGGCTAAGAAGGCAAAACCAGCACAAAAGGGCACTTGCCATCATTATGGCAAGGAAGGCCACTGGCGAAGAAACTGCAAGATTTATCTTGAGTCCATGAAGAAGAAGAAGGCATCCGATGCCCCATCCTATTCAGGTATCTTCATTATTGATTGTCATTCTATTTCCTTAGACACTTGGGTATTGGATACTGGGTGTGGCTCACATATATGTAATGACATACAGGGGCTAAGGAATAGAAGAAGACTCGTCAGAGGGGAGTCAAATTTGCGAGTTGGCAATGGAGCAAAGGTTGCTGCGGTCGCCATCGGAACTTATTTGTTGAAGCGGTCAACCAAGGTAGTCTCTTCTACTCCATATGAGATATGGAATAGTAAGAAACCTCATGTATCTTACTTGAAAATATGAGGTTATCCTACTTATGTGAAGCAGACTTTATCAGACAAATTGGATGCTAAGTCTGATAAATGTCTATTTATTGGATACCCTAAGGAAACAAGGGGTTACCAATTCTATCATCCTGTGGAACAAAAGGTGTTTGTTTCAAGGCATGCTGTGTTTCTAGAGAAAGAGTTTCTCTTGCAAGAAAACAGTGGGAGTGTCGTCGAGCTTGAGGAGACTCGAGAAACTCAAATAGGCATTGATGAGATACCTGGTGAAGCACAACAGTCGACAACTTATAGTGATAAGCAATCGGCTGGACCTATTGAAACACCACATCTTCGTAGATCTGGTAGAACACGCAATATTCTTGAGAGATATGGATTTCTCGTAAGTGAATCGAACGACGTGTTACTCATTGATGATGAGAAGCCTACCAATTATGAAGATGTTCTGACAAGTTCAAAAAGGGATAAGTGGCTTGAAGCCATGAAGTCGGAAATGGATTCCATGTATGAAAACCAAGTTTGGAACTTAGTTGACCCACCTGAAGGCATCAAGCCTATAGGGTGCAAGTGGGTTTTCAAGAAGAAAACCGACATGGATGGTAATGTGATTACCTATAAGGCTAGATTAGTGGCGAAAGGATATCGTCAAAAGCAAGGTGTTGATTATGACGAAACCTATTCGCCTGTAGCTATGCTTAAATCCATTCGGATGCTCCTGGCCATAGCGGCTCATTATGATTATGAGATATGACAGATGAATGTGAAAACAACTTTCCTTAATGTAAACCTGCTCGAGGACGTGTATATGATACAGCCTGAGGGTTTCACATCAGTTGATAAAACCAAGGTATGCAAATTGCGATGGTCCATATATGGATTGAAGCAAGCATCCAGGAGCTAGAATATCCGTTTTGATGAGACAATCAAAAGTTTGATTTCTCACAAAATCCAGACGAACCTTGTGTGTACAAGAAGGTTAGTGGGAGTGCAGTCGTGTTCATAGTATTGTATGTCGATGACATATTACTTATAGGAGATGATGTTTCAGTCTTACAGTCAGTTAAGATTTGATTATCCAAGACATTCTCCATGAAAGACCTGGGAGAAGCAACCTACATCCTCGAGATTAAGATCTATAGAGATAGATCGAAACGGTTGCTTGGTCTTTCGCAGTCTACATATATAGATCGAGTGCTAAAGAGGTTTAGCATGTCGGAATCCAAGAAAGGTTTCCTACCCATCAGGCATGGGATACACCTTTCGAAGTCTATGTGTCCGCGCACAGAAGACGAGAGGATTTGCATGAGTAAGATTTTCTATGCATCTGCAATAGGATCTATCATGTATGCTATGTTATGTACGAGGCTCGATGTATCGTATGCTCTGAGTGTCACGAGTAGATACCAGTCTGATCCAGGAATGGATCATTGGGTGGCTGTTAAGACAATCCTTAAGTACTTAAGAAGAACTAAGGATGTGTTCCTAATATATGGAGAAGGGGACATGGTGATACGCGGGTATACGGATGCCAGCTTCCAGACAGACAAGGATGATTCCAGGTCTCAGTATGGATACGTGTTCACCTTGAAAGGGGGCGCAGTGAGTTGGAAAAGTTTCAAACAATACACTGTAGCGGATTCTACCACTGAGGCAGAATACATTGCAGCTTCGGAAGCAGCAAAGGAAGCGGTTTGGATCAAGAAGTTCATTTATGAACTTGGTGTGGTTCCAGCCATTGTTGAAGCATTACAGATCTACTGCGACAACAATGGAGCAATTTCATAGGCGAAAGAGCCAAGGTCTCATCAACGATCCAAACATGTGCTTCGCCGCTATCATCTGATCAGAGAGATCATTAGTAGGAAGGAAATACAAATCGAGAAAATCCCCACTGAAAGGAACTTAGCGGATCCTTTAACTAAGGCATTACCTCAAAGTAAGTTTGAGGGTCATGTTAGAGCTTATGGTATTGGATACCGTAGCGATTGACATTAGGCCAAGTGGGAGTTTGTTAGTAATATATGAAAGATGTCCTAAGGCAATCGCCTTATGTTTGAACCATTTATATGATAAATGAAGATTCACTATTTGAGTATACATGTTTTCATGTATTTGATTGGATCTTAAACTCATTTACTGAATGTTCACGATACGATTCACGGCATGAAAGAATTTGTGATTGGATCACAACTAGTGAGTATCTCTACATGTGTAATTGTGATGTATCGGAATTATCTCTAGTCGATGAATTGATGGATTTGGACACCATTGATTCTGTCGAGACTAGCACGAGGTATACTCCTTGGTGTATCCAAGCAGCTGATTCTCACTAGTTGGAGACATTGTGATGTCCGGAGTAATCGTGGATGCTAGTTATGGTAACTAGTTCATTGGAGTGACCAGTCGTAATACTTCATATGGTTCTCTGCATATATAGATATGTCAATGAAGTTCTTACTGCAGCTTAAGTGCGATGTTCCTTTGACTTGCGGTATTCAAGTCATCTTGATCATAGAAACTTATGCTTTGACATCTTAAGCAAGCATCTCTAAGGAGATGTGGACCCGGGATGATTAGGTATAAGTCGAAGTGATCGAAGGTGTTTGAATAGCTTATAAAGGATTCACCACTACTTGCGAGGAGATGTATACCCATGGCCTCTCGTCGGATTGTTGCTAAAGTCTTTGGCCAAAGCATTACATGTTTAGAGTAAGGTACTCTCGATACATGTGCAGTAACTAGAATCCGTAGGACGAGAAAATGATACTTGGGCTAGGTGTGACGTAGTCAGCCTAGTGGGGACTGACACTATAGACCATGTCCTGAACCAAGTGGGTATAAGAAGAGTGAAGGTAATGGGGTACGATTCATTCGAACTGTTGAAGGGTTTCAGAAATAGTTCTGGATCAACCGTTGATCTTTTCGGTTAATTAGGGATCATGATGTACTACTAGGTGCCACTCATGATCGTTCTATAATTAATGGTTAATTATAGATGGCCAACATAAACTGAGAACCTATTTGGTCACACGCACAACGAGCGTAATCCGAAGGATTTAAAACGAGCTTAAGAATGAGATTCTCAGACCGAGAGAAACCAGGTTTGGTTGGACCAAACATGGAGCGAGCATGAAATCGTTTCAGTCGCAATGGAAGCGTGGATGGGTCGTGTCTTATGAAGACATGATGGATGAACCAAATTGGTTTGGTTCTAATCCAATGGAGGAGAATAAACCAAAGGGGTTTGGTTTGTTTTAAACGAATGAACCAAAGTTGGTTCGGTTCGTTTTAACTTAAAATAAACCATCATGGTTTGGTTTATTTTAACTTAAATTAATGGAGCGGGTTAACGAGCTTTTGGTTATGATCCGATAACCATTAAGAGAATTTGTTCTTTATAAAATAGGGCTTAAGGTTTTTGTTAAGCCCTAATCCTTTCAACCCTAAAGTTGCCACCCACTTCTCCTTGGAGTAATCGGCGCCCAACTCTTTGCCGCTGCCCACCACCGCCCAGCCCCTCTTGCCGGCATCCAGCAGCTGCCGTCCTCTCCCCTTGCCGATGTCGAGCTGCTGCCGGAGGAGATCCGGTGATCTCCTTTGGGTCCGGCGACAAGGTGAGCTTTAACTTTCCTTATTTGGCCGGCCCCTATTCCTCCACCAAAGTTGTCCTGATTTATGGACAGCTTGTTTCCTCCTTGTCAGAGAGTCGTTTGGACGACGTTTGGAGCTCCGACAGTGGTAGCCTTGACGGGGATTCGATCTCCGGTAATCCTCATAGGTGGAGGACGAAGGATTCGTCAAACGGTTGACGAATACCTCTCCGGAGAAGCGAGTTTTTGAGGACTCGTTTTGGATCCGAATTTTGATTCGGATCGTGATCTTCTCTCGATCACATCGTCTTCAACACGAGGCTAGTAACCCGTACGAAGACGAGGCCCGTGACTTTTCTGAAGTCATCCCGAAGATACTCGGCGTGAGGCGATTCTAGCGAGGATCGCTCTGGTTGATGTCTTTTCCGCTGCACGTGATACGTCAGGTATACGTAGTATAAATTTCCTTTTATTGCAAAATTTTGAATTTACGGTTATGTCTACACATGTTGTACTATGTATGCGTGTGGTGTGTGTGTGTTGTAATAAATTAGATTTATTATTTTATTCCTTCCGCTGTGCACATGTTTACGAAACATGTTCGAACACACACTCGCCACGGTGCCGGAAACCCAACAAAACAATCATCCTACTTGATGCTCAAGAATTTCCTAACAATGAGTCAAAGAAAGTTACGCAGGGAAATACTCTCTCACAACATCACTAAATCGTGATCAAGTGATATGTTATTTCTCCGAAGGTTATTTCCTACATCATCACCAAGTACCCGCTTGATCTCGATAATAGTATGAAACTAGCCCTACTTTCTCTATATATCACGAGTTAAGTACTTCAAAGTTATAGAACCCAACACAATCAACTCAAGGATCTGAATCCCTATGCAACATCATAAACTAATCCTCCACGATTTGTGTCAACAATAGCATACTCGCCTTGTCTATTACCTAACATGTAATGACTTGACTAGCAACGTTAGTGAAAATCCCTAAGACTGTAATATCTGATCTCTATAAGAAATGTGACTACCTGACCCTGCTTTCCGACACGGTATCAGTCGACTCTTAAAGGTAATTCACCTTTTCGAAAGCAGGTGCATGCCTAATGAACTCAACATGTCATTCCCATAGTTAACTCAAACCACGGTTACAAATAAAAACTAACACACTATATGTCATTCCATGTTATAGACAACTAAATGCATAACCAACAAAAGGATATGTGATAATAACTAGCATACCTTAAACCTTGCAACTCGGAGATGTCCCGCAATAGCCAGATCCCAGAACTCACAAACCAAAACCGAGTAAATCAAAACTCGATGTCCAAACTGAAATAAAATCTGAAAGTGGACTTCGCAACCTGGGGCTCTGATACCAATAAAATTGTCACGCCCCGAGAGTATGCCGAGCTCGAAAATCGGACTGCATCTCCCTTGTACGTGATACAATTCCCCGTTGATACAAAGCCTATTGCCCACAACCACACAACATAATGAAGAATATAACCAAAATTACAGTGGAATACACCAATAATAATAAAAATACAACGACTCAAATACATGCGTACCGATACGACTTTGACATAACCAGAAAATACAGTTGAAACCAACATCCAACCAAAATCCATAGTCAAGGCCAAATACGTACAATACAAACATAAACTCCAAATGCGGGGACAACATAGGATACAATCCCAAAACAAACTATCCAAAAATATACAACAATATGGCATACAATCCATACCCTCGGTGTAAGATGGGATCAGCTGGCGGAGCTCCGAGCACTCAAGGAAACTTCTACCTGTTACTTGGGCGATAAGAAAACCCAGGGTCTGTGGTGGTGAGCATAAAACTCAACGGTAATAAATAAGATAGTGCATGATCAACAACTAACACATAAAGAGTAACAGATATACAAATGGAGATGAACAGATATACATATAGATGGAGATCAACGGTATATAGTCGTAAAGGTGATAACAAACAACTATCAGTGTAAATATAAACAGAGCATAAACCACCATCTGATCAAGTGTACATAACGTAATGTACCGACATACCTGAATGGTCTGCAATGACACAACCTACACAACCTGAACATATATACAATAATATAGCCCGCCCGTACAATAGGATAGAGTAAAACTACCTCTGTATTTAATACACGGTCTTACGAACATACTACAACAAATACAACAACATACCTGATCCAACCTACTCAACATCAAGGTACTGGTCAAATACATACAACCTCCGGGCTAAGTCATACACTAGTATCCCACACACAATGGTATAGATCATGTAAATAACATGCAGGATGATGTACAATCAAATGTAACAAACATATCACAAACAAATGCAATAACACAATAAACATATATATATATAAACTGTATCTATATATACTAATCACACTCACTCATATATATATATATATATATATATATATATATATATATATGGGCAATATGAATAAGTAGCGATAAGTTAAAGAGTTATAAGCTACACAACAGGGGTCTCTACTGTTGGTCACTCCGACTGACACTACCTATGAGTGGTCGAGTGTCACACACACAAGACAACTGCACGCAACTCCAACTACCACTGTCAATAGTGGGGCGAGTGCGGCACAATAAATGTTCTGCCCTCACACCAGTTACTCCTCCATGAGTAACCTGGGAGGCATGATAACTAACGACCCTCTCAACCACAAGGGAGGCCAAGTCGCCAGTATGCATGTAAATGAAATGAATGCATGACAGCACATACATACATCCACAATACACTCTCTATTCTATAGAGAGACATATACAACTGACAACAACCAAGCTAGGACCTCCAGTCCGTAGCGACACTCTATCGACGAACCACATGTCCATACACGACTACATGATCCGTAGTAGGTATATATACACAACAAAAAGGAAGATGAAATGATCATCAACTCTACCTTACGGACATCACCCAACCTTGGATGATTAATCCTGATGACACAAGTCAAGACTACAACCATACTCATGGTTAAGCATCTAAAGATCCACCTACCATAGCATTGGTAATTTATAACAACAATGAACAATAGATAACAAAAACAGTATAACTCAAAGTGCAAAGACTAAGTATCAAGCACATGATTAAATAAGAGTGGAGTCAAGGTAAAGATATTATCAACATAAATATCATGCACATGATTTATCTACTACCTGACCAAGGTAGGATATTACCCACCTGATGTGAAGACTTATCTAAATTCTGCAACATGCAATATACATATCAATAGATCTCTATCATAACCCTAAACTCTGATTAGTTAACCCCTACTAATCATTCCCTTTATGGATTTATATAATTCACAGTCATCTCTGAGATGAGAGTTATTCATCCTACCATTTGATCCTACTAATCATGCAAGTAATTAGTTATGAATATCTTTATACTGAATCAATTCCTTGTCCAAATACAACATGCAAATCCACCTTCCACCCACTGTAACAAGGATCATAGAACAATATTACTACTACACACTATAATATAATTAGATCAAAACTCACCTAATCTCCAATTCAATTACAACATCAATTGTAAATATATTAGCATCCATCACACTTAGACCAACTAACAACCTATCAACCATAAGCATTTACAACCATCCAAATATGAACTTACCTACTCCAATTTCATCACAGTAGCCTCTTGATCCAATCATAGAATATCATATTTGTCCCAATCCCTTCAAGCAGGAAACCTCACTCACATCACCTGAAATCAATTACAAATCTTCATGAACCTTAACTTATGAGGCACCAAAATTCCAGCTCAAGAATACTCACTGTAACACAGGCCACTAGCTCGGAGAATCACTGCAGAGTAGTAATTTCTAGCTACCAGCAAATACGATGGCAATAACCAAATGGTGTTAACGTCTATGCAGGGAGATACACGGAAGGGCGATGGTGAAGGAGAAGTGACGGAGGAGATAGGGACACTACAAAAAAATGAGGCATTTGGATCGGAAATTTAGAAGCGGTTGGGAAAATGATGGTAAAGGAGGGGCTTTTAGAAGCGGTTTTCTTAACCGGTGCTAATACCGCTTCAATTGATTTTTTTTTTAAGCGGATGATTTTTCGATTCTGTTGCGTATGTTTAGAATCGGTTAACAAACGGCTCTATATAAATTTAATAGGAGCGGTTAATAACCGCTCCTATTGCTTTAGGAGCGGTTATAACCGCTTCTAATACCGCTTCAATTTACCATTTTTTGAAGCGGATAATTTTCCGATTCTGTTTAAGATATTTAGAATCGGTAATTATAACCGCTTCTAATAACGCTTCAATTGAATATTTTTTTTTTATTTTTCCGATTCTTTATTTAGAATCGATTTGTATAATAATTTTAGGATCGTTTAATAAGATCCCAATTCTTTAGGAGCGGTTTATAACCGCTCCTAAAGGTTTAAAAGAGGTATTGTCTATTATCTCAAAACCCTAGCGATAAATGTCGTCTTGGATTAGAGGGTGGTCGTATCTTAGATTTTATTTTCCAAAAATCCTAGCTAGCCGGTTTGGATTTAAGGAGTGTATTATTTTCCAATTTCATCTCTCTGTTTCAGCAGTCTTCTCTATTCTAGCGGTCCATCAAATCAGTTGCGCCCTAGTTTCATCTAGCCTTCTACTTCTTTGTCATAAACCTTTGATTTTGTTTGTGGAGGTAATTTCTTTGTTTAATTTTTATTATGTGATAAATTTTTTAAGTATTAATGGTGACAAAATTATAATCGATTAGAGTTTGTCTTTTTTTATGAATCCTTTGATTTATCTTTTTTCAAGTTATTTGTATTGTTTTTCAAATTTATTATTATATTTTGTGTATTATATTTTGTTTATTATGCTAAGCTTTATTTTCATATATTTTTTCCTCTAAATTGAATAATATAACAGATTTTTCGTGATTTTTTTATTTTATGAAATCATTCTATTTATATATTTGAAAATTTATATTTAGGAATTGTATTTTTATATTTGTTAAATTCCTTAAAATTGGTATGTGTTTATCTACAAATGTTTATTTAATTTTGATATATCATATTTCAATGTGTAAATGTTTAAAAATTATTGAACAGGATCAAATCATGCGAAGGAATGGATGGTCATTTGCCCACATGGCGATCTTGAGTATCAGTGAGAATTCTATATTTTTACGTTATGCATTTGGTGATGCAACTCAAGAAGTGACAAGACCATGTCCTTGTTGCAAATGCATAAACTCATTGAGTCATGATCGAGAGACATACATGAGCATCTCGATGATAAATGGTATCTTACAAGATTATCGAATATGGAATTTTCATGGAGAAAATCTAATTGTACAAGATCACGATAACAACCAACTTCGAGATTTAGCGCAACAAGTTCCTGAAGTAACTAGCCATGAACCCTTGGTACAAGAAATGTTGAATGATGCATTTGGAATGCATGAAGGATCTGCAAGTAATGAAAACTGTATTGGAGCATCGATTAGTAATATCTGGAGTAGGTCTAGTGTGAAAGATTTTTATCGACTAATAGAGGAAGAAACAACAACTATATACCGGATGCACAGAGTTTTCTAAACGACATTCCTTATTGAGTTATTTCAATTAAAAGTTAGTGGAAAATGGAGTGATAAGTCATTTGACATTGTTGGACTTCCTTAAGTCAGTACTTCTCTTTGAAGCTCAAGTGCCTAAGTCTTTTTATGAAGCAAAGAAATTAATTTCTAGATTAGGACTTCATTATGAAAAAACGCTTGTCCAAATGATTGCATGATTTATTGGGGGAAAGTGAGAATGAAGCAGCTTGCAAAGTGTGTAACCTTTCAAGATGGAAAAATTCTGAAATCATCTAGGAGGTCATATAAAGGTGGAAAAAAGCGTCTTGTGGTTAATATTCCAGCCAAAGTCTTTTGGTATTTTCCATTGAAACCAAGATTGCAACGATTATTCATGTCATCCAAGACGTCAGAAAGTATGCAATGGCATTTCAAAAAACGAGTTTTGGATGGAAATCTAAGGCATCCGGTGATTCTCGGCGTGGAAGGAATTTGATGAACGACATTGTGAATTTGCATCGATCCTAGAAATGTACGCTTGGGACTTCTGGCGATGGTTTTAATCCATTTAAAAATCAAAGCACATAGTACTTGGCCTATTGTTTTGATGCCTTATAATTTGCCACCTTAATGCATGAAGCCTCATTCTATTATTTTATCCACCTAATTCCAGTCCAAAAGCACACGGAAATGATATCGATGTGTATTCGTCCTCTATTGGTGAATTAAAAGATTTGTGGGAAAATGGAATTGCCACATTTGATGCTTGTAACAAAGAAATGTTTGAATCGACGGTGCATTAATTTAGACGATTAGTGACTTTCCTGGTTTGGGATGTTTGTTTGGATGGAATACATATGCCAAGAATGCATGTCCAACTTGTGCTGATAAGACAGATGCAATGTACCTGAAGCATGGCAAAAAGTGGTCATTCAGAGGCCATCGTCGTTTTCTACCACTAGATTCAGAAATTCGAACAATGTTAAGTTATGGGCAACCAGAACAACGCGAGTTAGATTTGGCTCCATTATCTGGATCTGACGTTCTACGAATGACCTTAAACAAGAATGTGATTTTTGGTAAGAGTAATGCATCAAAACCAAATGTGAGAATGAAAAAAGGGTCAATTGAACAAAAGTGGAGAAAACAAAGCATATTTTTAGTCGCCATCTTGGGAATTTAATTTGATCCGACATAATTTGGACCCTATGCATATTGAAAAAATGTTTGCGACAACATTATTGGAACACTTTTAGATGATTCCAACAAGAGTAAAGATAATTATCTTTGCGTAGAGATTTAAAGATTTTGGGTATTATGAAACAACTATGGCCCGAACACAATCGGATGGTAGAGAGTATTTGCCACCTCCATGTTATTCTATGTGTAAAGCTAAAAAAAGATATTTTGTTCGATATTGAAAGATATTCGTGTCACGATGGTATGTCATCTGATATTTCAAAGTGTGTGGATGTTGGACGTTGCAAGATTATGGGCTTGAAAAGCCATGATTGTCATATCATGATGGAACAATTCCTTCCAATTGCTCTTCGTCGGGTGTTGTCAAAAAAAAGATTTATTGTTTTGTGTGAATATTTTAGAGCGATGTGTGCAAAGTCCCTCAAGAAGAAGAATTACGTAAGAAATTTGAAGAAGGAGTTGTTTTGGTTTTATGTCAATTGGAGAGAATATTTCCACCATCTTTTTTCACAATTATGGTTCATTTGGTGGTACATTTAGCGTATGAAGCCAGAATTGCTGGGCCTGTACATTATCGATGGATGTATCCAATAGAAAGGTACAGGAAAACTTAAAAATTTTGTCGAAATAAAGCACGACCAGAGGCCAACATTGCGCATATTTAGCGGATGAATGTGTTGTGTTTTGTTCACGTTATATAGAGGTAACATCTCATTCAACAATCATGGAACACGACATAAAGAGACACCAAATATTGACTTTCCCACACTTTCGATGTTTCCACAAGTAGGCGACCAACAAAAGGACTTCAAGTACTTACCTTGGATGACAAAACTTTAACTCAAGGTCAAAGATATATTCTCTCTAATTATGCGACCTTGCAACCATATCGTGAGTAAGTATTACATGTTGAATACCATATTCTATCTCATTTTTTCATAATGTTTTAATTTTTCTAATTATATATTAGTGTTGACATTGAGCAGTGAATTAAAAATGAATCAAGAGAAGACAGAGATATGGTCATCGCCCAAGTCATTCTCAATTAGAGGAGATGGTTAGAATGCAATTTCCAGAATGGTTTGCAAAACGAGTAAGTAATATTTGTGATTTATTTTTTTATTATAGATTCATAATAAATAGACTTGTGACTTTTTTCTTTACAAATTATATGTGTACCTTACAGGTTGATTGAGTAAATGAAGCGGATTGATGACTTAGATCTTAGGGTGCTTTCACGTGGTCCAAATCCATAGCATTTAGTTATCATGGATTCAACATAAATGGTTTTGCATTTTGCGGTAGAATCTGAAAAAACAAAAAGTGCAAAATAAGCGAGTCATGGTGCGCGATGCATGATGATGATCATGAGTCAATCTATTATGGTCAACTAAGCGATGTCATCTCACTTGATTATGGTGGTTGTGGGCGAATTGTTCTTTTCGATGTGATTGGATTAACACTATTACGGTTTGAAAATTGATCCATTTGGATTTACAATGGTGAATTTTTCACGCTTGGTACATACTGGGAGAACTTGATGGGCATGAACCTTTTATTTTTGCTACGCAAGCTCAAATGGTTTATTATGTTCGTGATCCAAAGGAGGAGGATTGGTATTGTGCCATTCGTCACACACCAAGAGATACGTACAACATTGGCAATGAAGATGATATGGATACAATGTGTTTTATTCATAATAATTTATATAATATGGAATCGATATTAAGTGATGTAAATAAAGTAGATGTTGAATTAATTAGAACTGACATTGAGGGTTCAATAGTTGAGGTTCTTAGGTTGTGAACAATGAAACAGATGATGAATACTTTGGTTGATTTTTGTATTTTCTTTCATTATGTTGAAACTATATTTAGAATTATGAAACTCTCGAAGATGTTCAGTAAATTTTCATCCTCTATTTTTGTTACTGTATTGTTCGTATTCTTTGCAACTCGAACAGTGCAAAGATGCTCTTTCTCCATTATCAGATTTAGATGAGTTTACGATTCTTCCACTCTTTTCAAGATGAGAAGAAGATTTTCGAAATTTGATAGGCTTGGATTTTAATTAGCACTCTTTTTTTTTTTCCATTTAGAAAAAAATGGTACCAAAAATACAGGTTTGGAAAAGAATGAATCAAAGACCTTTAGAAGCAGTTTTTGACCACTCCTAAAGGTCAGTACCAAAAATACATCAAAAATTAACTTTTAGAAGCGGTCATTTATGACCGGTTCTATTGGGGACCTTTAGAAGCGGTTTTTGACCGCTCCTAAAGGCCAGTACCACAAATACATCAAAGATTAACTTTTAGAATCGGTCATTTTTTGACCGGTTCTATTGGGGACCTTTAGAAGCGGTTTTTGACCGCTCATAAAGGCCAGTACCACAAATACATCAAAGATTAACTTTTAGAAGCGGTCATTTTTGACCGGTTCTATTGGGGACCATTAGAAGCGGTTATTGACCGCTCCTAAAGGCCGGTACCGGTTTGACAACCTTTAGAAGCGGTATAATTTGATCGGTTCTATTGGTAACATTTAGAAGCGGTAAATTTTGACCGGTTCTATAGGCAAAACCTTTAGAAGCGGTATATTTGACCGATTCTATTGGAGACTTTTCAGGAACGGTTTTCGACCGCTCCTAAAGGCCGTCCTTTAGGTTAATTTCCCTCTTCTTCGAACGAAATTTATTTCGTATTCCCGCGGCTATATCTCCGTCTCCAGCTCCCGAAATCCCTCTCCCGTCTCGGAAAAACCTAACTTCTTTTCCCCTTACGAGTCAGCCATTTGTCCCATCGCCCATGTATGCCACACGCCGCCGTATGGCCATCCGTAAGCCATTTGTCACTTAGTAAGGTCGCATATTATGACAACATGGGCTTAGCCTTTGTCCGTAGAAGTATCACTGTTGTCCGCCGGCAAACGAATTTATAGGTTTAACAAGCATGCGTGAACAGGCATATACTAAAGCAATACTACTATGTTTTAGGCTAGCATTTCTTGATGATTTCCATTATATATAACTTGTTCAACATAGTTTGATGATAAGAGGGAGAGGGCAGAAGCTTGATGGAAAAACTTCATTTTCATAGTATGAATAAGCATGGGTAGAAGTTCAAATAATTCACATATCAATTACTTCTACGGATGCACAATACATATATGTTTAAGAAAATAAACTAAACCAGCCCAAACTAGATAACCAGTTACAATACATATATGCTTTTAAACCCAATTTCTATGTTTCAGTAGGTTTTTTTTTTTTAAACACAGAAAAGCTCGTTTATACAGGTTTATAAAAGATTTGTGTATACATATGTAATAGATATTGTTTGTATTTCCTTTATGTTCTTTTACAAATCCTGTTCTTTTAAGTTATCTATCTGAGCTTGGTAAGAACTCAAAACATTAGAAGGGGTTGATAACCTTTTTAGTAAACAAGCTTTAATACATACCTTTGAGCTTGATTGAGCTTAACTTGCAGTTTTTATCTATTAAATTGCTTGAACAATGTTGAGCTTGGTTTTACTTAGTTACAAGCCTACTTATTATTGGATATGCCTACACCATGCCATGAGAAGCTTTTAATAAACATGCTTGAATACTCAACTTTAAGTTTGATTGAGCTTTGTTCATTGTGTTTTCTCTAATAAGCGGCTTGAACAATGTTGATCGTGGCTTCGGCTCGATTACAAACTTGCTTATCATTGTTGGAGATGCTCATGTCTTCTCAAAAATATTTTCTCATTTTTATAATCTATCACAATTAATCCTAATTGCACAAGAATAATAATAGCAAGTGACCAATCGATCTAATTGTTGCACGCTATTATTGATTTTTGTTTCCATTTAAGTTTCAGTTCAAATTTGGATTGTTGGTATAAACTTTCATCCTTAGTGGGTGTGTGTGCTCACATTTTATTAACTATAGATTTTGTTAATTGTTCATCATGAAAATATCACCAGGTTGATTATGCTTTTCACCTTTTTGGCAATCTTTCAATTGTTGTCACTTTGATTTCTTATTAGTTTGTTTAGCTTACCATATTATATGCTACTCTTATGCTACCTATGCAATGGGAAATAGGATAATTTTTCTATTAGTTTGTAACTGATTTCTATATTATTTTTAGGTAACTTTCGAAAATGGCAAACAAACGAATGCGAAAGCTACTCCAAAATAGTCAAAGACGATCTAGGGGAGAAGAATCAATTAATAGAAGAGTTGATGATGAAAATGAATCACAAGACACAACATCCCATTCACCATTAGAGATACAAAATGATACACAAAATCATGAGGTTAATGAGCAAGGTGAAAATTTTTTTTGGATATGAATAGTGATTAGTTTTTGCAACACCAAGTGAAAATTATATTTTGCAGAGGAAAATGAGGCCATGTCTTCATCCCAAGCTCAACAAAGAAGATGTGGAAAGATCATGTGCTAGTAGTGAAATTCAATGATCATGTGCTAGTAGTGAAATTCAATGAAAGGGGACAACCTTACGGTGATTTACAACCGACACTTGCAAATTTTATTGGGACTATTGCACGGAATGGACTTGTGTTGCCTCTAAACTTTTTATATTGGAGAAAAATGCCGACAAATCGCTTGAATGATGCATGGGACCTTGTTACTGTAAGTTGACAAGTGTTAATTTCAAATTTGAATTTAAAGCATGCACATATTTAATTTTTTGTTTATAGGCACGTTTCTGTATCCCCAATCGCCATAGAAAAGTTATAATGCAAATGATGGGAACCGCATGGAGACGGTGGAGGACTGAAGTGAAAGCTACATCTTATGATTCTAATACTCCACTAGAAGAGCTTGTTGCAATACGACCCATTCCTCATGGGTTGACATTTCAAACTTGGGAAGTTTTATGTAACTATTGGAAGTCTACTGAGGTACAATTAGTATTAATTGTTTTTTACATATGTTTATAGATGTTATAATTTATTATAAATTTTTGTGTCATAAAACTTCAAAAATCAATAGAGAAAATGCAAACAAAAAGAAAGGGACCCATGCACAAGGACGCACTAGTATTCCATCGTTGGAATATAAGTTTGTAAGAATCAAAATTATTTTCTTCTTCTGATTAATTTCTCCTTTGCTCATTTATTGTTTTAAACTTTAATTCTCTTATCCTTGGTGTTAAATGTGAATTTATTACCTGTTAGTCTCAAGAGAATGGCGAGAAACCGAGTCGTATTGAAATACAACAATTAAGTCGAAGAAGTAAAAGAAAGGAGGTGCTCCTATTGACGATGAGGCAATACGAGTTGAGGTAAGAATAATATATTTTACTCCTTAAGTTGGCTTTGAATTTTTTTTCATTCTATTAACATTTTATTTTCTTGTTAGAATTTACTTAAAGAGGCTGTGGATCGTCACCTCCAAGATAAACCTGAAGGAACACAACCAATAGAAGTACACGAGGAGGCATTTGGTAACAATTTACTTATAATTTAATTTATTTTTTATAGAAGTTAAATATGGTTCAACTTTAATTATGTTTTTATATATATAGTGAGGTTTTGGACTGAGCACTCTGGTCGAGTTAGATGTTTAGGAGCTGGTGCGCTACCTAGCCAAGTGTTCCCAGAGCAATGTAAACGCAACTCAATGTACTGGCAAGATTATCACTCTAATTCAGATTTAATAGATAAATTTAGGGAAATGGGAGAGAAAATTAAAGAAATGGAGTTGCGAGAAGCACAACGACAAATGGAAATAGAGGAGATGAGAAGACAGATGCAAGAAAATAATCAGTTTCAAAATTTTGCACGAGTAATGCTAAATATGATGTCTGGAAGTGTTGGGGGCTCTCGTGGACCTGAATTTTCTTGGCACAAGTAATAACATTTCTCACACAAACAAAATAAAGGCAAAAAGGTATTTTTATAATTAAGTAGATGATATCAAATTTATTTATTTTGTAGATGGCTATATTTACAAATATTATGCAACAACAATTTCCATCATCGGAAGAAAATAGATATAGATCCTCCCATCACGAACTGATGACTAGAGAGAATTTTGAATGCAATCGTTGAGGTTGGTTTTTAAATACATATGTTTCTATTAGAGTATTTAATATTTTTATTTTTAAATACATATGTTTCTTGGTTCGCTATTTTTACGCTATTTTCTATTTTTCGCTATTTTTCGCTCTTCACTGCAATGATCTGATGTCATTCCACAAAGGTTCTAGTTTGAAGGATACAATATATGAATATAACAACAAATTCGATAGGAAAAAATTATGCATGATGGTGCCACCTTCTTATCATCGTAACGTTTTATGTTTCTTGGGATCATGATCTGCTGTGTTTTTTTTATGCCTTCTTGTTTGATGATGGTTTGTGGGGAGAACTGATATCTCCATTGTGATTTTTTAACAGCGGGTTCACAAATAGCAACTACACGCAGTTGACGGAACTATATAACAAGTATAAAGGAAAAGGTATGTTTTCGTATTCCAATCAAAATCTTTTTTTCATGGAATGATTGACATAATGATGAATAATTTTTGGTGAAAGTTCTATCTTTTTGTAAGTCTGAGAAGTTAAATTAATATCCGACCTAATAAACTTTCCAACTGTATATTGAAATTAAAAGTTGGAGGGGAAAAAAGGACTAAAGGAGAGAACTTTTAGATCTTGCCCACTCTATGTGTGCTAACCAATCAAAGATACAAACAATAGTCTCTAACTCCTGCATGCATGAAAATGTTGCACAAAGTTTATCTTAGAACTTTGTTACTGACAAATAATAAGAATTGAGAGAATGATGTAAGAGTTTAATGGTGAAAAGAAAGACCATGAAAATTTTCTTTTACTCGGGGAGAAAAGTAAGAAATTATAACATGGCTGATTAAGTGAGTTTTAAGTTAAACAACATATTTGATGACACTTCTTCAAAGACATCCAATAAAAATTTTATTCAAAGTCATTAGTCAGTGAATCTTTTTAATTTAGTGAGGTCGAATATTCATTGTTATATTCATGGAAAGACTAGAAATGATTATAATGGATAATTGATATCGTAGCAGCTAGTTTATATACTTGGGAGTTGTTGAGTTCACTAATTAACTCCAACAATCATACATCATTATTTGCTACTCGAATTTTATCATTATCACTATTAACCTTTCTAGACTCCTATTGGGCTAGGTTTATAGCTGAACATTTTTTTGCTATTCTTATGAATGGAAATTATTTCACAAGTCCTGCTATCAAACATTTTGTTCATCATTGAGTTGGAATGGACGTCGACTCTTTATTATTGTAAAATAGTTATAATAATGGATCATGTTCAGAAAAAGACTCAGTCTATCTGGAAGGTAATTGAGAAATTTGTAGGAAATATTTGCCACCAACTCATCACCTTGATTTTTTTTTTTGAAACTTGAAAGTTGTGTGCAGGTAATGATGTAATGTTGTAAGAATTTGTTGATATACCACGCATTCTGGGTGTAGAACAAGTTGCTCTTGGCCTTTTGTACACATAATTAATTCTTTTTTCAATTTCAATTCTATTGGAAAATGAACATGGTTTTGAATATTTTTATCAAAATCTGCCATTGAGATGTATTAACACTAGTGTGGAGTAAAATGTATTGAGATGCATTCCGAGTAAAATATTTTTGAAGTTTTATGCACACAGAGGTAGCATAAATAAAAATCTCATAGTTTTGAAGTTACTTCTCCTTCGATTATATGTGGTATCTCTTCATCTGTTTTCTTCTATGAAGTCTGAAATCCAAACACTCTGTGTGAGTGGCATTTCTGATATGCACAGCTCCAAAAGAATGTGTCTGCATGCATCTTGTTTCTGAGTGTTATTAAAGTGGTACTTTGAATGCTTTATCCTGCAACTGGAAAATGTTATATGTCAATAAATAATTTTCTTTTGTTTCTTCTGTGTTTCAACCTTTTTTTTTTTTTTTATCAACTTCCCTAGTCTCTAGATGACCGAGTCTTCTTATCTTATTAAGTTTGTCACAACATGAGGATTTGGAACCTGGAAAAAGAAAAGAAGAAGAACCTGTATCATACTTAAGTTGGAGAAGGAAATTTATGATTTGAAAGGTGAGATAGCCGCTTATCACCAACAGAAACTAAAGCTCATGGTAAGATGCACGATAATTGCATCTCCTGAAAGGGATGTAGAGATAAAATTGTTGAAAGAAGAACTTGTAAGCGAGAAAGAAAGAGGTGATAATTGAGAAGAAGAGAGCCAGTTGAGAAAAAAGTTGCAGAGGGAAGAAAGTCATTGAAACAGAGCAAAGGAAGGTCAAGAACAAAGGAAGCTAGAGCGAGCGAAAGAAATCGAGGAGCTTAAACTTTCTTTGAGAGATTAAGAACTGAACTTACCTGATGCCAAAACAAAAGTAACGACGGAAAAAGTGCTTGAAACAGGAAAAGAAAAGTCAAGAACAAAGGAAGCAAGCAGATCGGGCAAAAGAAAGCTGAGGATGTTGCAAAAGGAATCCTTCATACAAGTTTTTATCAAAATCTGCCATTGAGATGTATTAACACTAGTGTGGAGTAAAATGTATTGAGATGCATTCCGAGTAAAATATAGTGTGGAGTAAAATTTTAATGAGATGTATTAACATTTTGAACTTAAACATGAATATTATGTGTTAGTTTGATAATACAATAAATTTGTTTTGTGAAGTGAAATGTGAATATTGTAAATTAATTTAATTTGGTATTGTATCAATATGATATGAGATCATTGTTCAAATTCGATATTAGAAGCGCTTATAAACATTAGGAGCGGTTTTTAACCGCACCTAAACCTTTCGCCATACAAACACATTAGGAGCGGTTAAAACCGCTCCTAAAACTCTGTTGATTACATCGACATGCACATTAGGAGTGGTTTTAACCGATTTTAATGTGTGGTT
Organism: Wurfbainia villosa; assembly: GCA_025175895.1. Taxonomy (NCBI): domain Eukaryota; kingdom Viridiplantae; phylum Streptophyta; class Magnoliopsida; order Zingiberales; family Zingiberaceae; genus Wurfbainia; species Wurfbainia villosa. The sequence continues at coordinate 41,523,675 of CM046008.1, read as the reverse complement.
TGAACCGCTTTTAAAATGTATGTTTATAGATGCGGTCATAAGTGCTTGTGATGTTTGTATAATAGGAGCGGTTGCAAACTCTGTAGAATCGGTTTTTAACGGATTCTATAGGTCTCCAACACAAGCGGTCACAAGCGTTTGTGATGTTTGTACAATAGGAGCGGTTGAAAACTCTTTAGAACCGGTTAAAAACCGTTTCTATAGGTCTCCAACACAACCGGCTCTTTATTTTGAACCACCGGTTTATTTTACCGCTTCGGTTGTCTTTAGCATCGCCATTATCTACAACGGTTAAAAACCGATTCTAATTATTTAGAAGCGGTTGATAAGTGGTTCTAAAGGCTTTTTAAAACCGCTTCTAAAGGGTTTTTGTTTTGTAGTGGGAAGGCGACAGTGATCGCGTGCATGGCCACTACAATGCTGGAGGAACTCACGGTGGTGGCTGTCGAAAATGGAGAAGGCGACGACAATGGAGAGCTCTGGCAGCAACGGTTAGCATAGCGAAGGGCGATGACAACAGATCGCTCTGGCGAGGCTCGATAGAGAAGAAATGACGACGATGGTGGTGTCGCGCTCGTGCGCAGGGACAGATCAATTGTCGTCGCGTGCAGGGGTGACACTGGTATTGATTGCTTGGCGACGACATCGCGACGAGGAACAGTCGGTGCCCGATGTGGCATGCAATTGGAGCGGGAGGTGATGGCCGGCGGAAAAGCTTGGGTGGCGATGATGAGAAAGAAGAAGAACGGAATCGCGAAAATGGGGAAATCGGGAAATCAAAGAGCGGCGGATCGGGGAAAACGGAAAGGAATTGGGAGAAGGGTTGTCGCGATGAAGAAATAGAAATGAAGTTTAATAAAACCTAAACCTAAGTTTTGATGTTTATATAACTTTTGTTAATTAAACCCATTTAACTCCACAAGAGGCTTTATCAAAACCTATTAAATCTTTCCCCATAAAAATCATAGAAATTTCATTGTTTTCCAAAAAAATTACTAAAAATCTTGGAAAATTCTACGAGATAATTTCTTAATTAATATGGGGTATTTTATTATTATTTTATTTTCCGATATCTTACATTATCCTTTGGGCATTGTGCATGTTGAGTGGTCAGGGGACAACCTTTGTCAGTAATCTCCACGTGGCAGACCACCAGTGGATGATGATCATCGTGCGGATAGGCTGTTGGGGGGATCGTTCATACTCTGCACAAGAAGGGAATATTCTGAATGATCATTGCATTTCGAGTGTTTTTGCACCCAACTCAGTCTATCTCTATTGTTCGACCCTTCTCGAGTCGCTTTCACTCCCGACTTGACCTACTTCAATCTTAGATCCTTCCTAAATCGCCTTCGCTCCCGACTCAGTCTACTTCAATCTTAGACTCTTTTCAACCTCCTTCGAATTGCGCTACTCTCTAATTCAATACAAAATTCCCTATAGAGATCTTATGCCACCTCTAATGATTGTTTGGGTCCCATTGACCAAGTCATATCCACATCATTTTATTATAAAGTAAAAAATAATTTAATGGGTTTAATCAATTTTTAAATTTTAAAATAAAAAATAAATTGATTTAACCAAAATAATTAATAGTTTCTTTTAAAAATATTAAACTTCCGAATAATCAATAAACTGAATCAAAATTTCAAATTAATTTGATTGGTCAGTTATAATCGAAATTTTATTCATCCGTATTATATATATAGTTTTGTCAAAGAGTTGTTAGATGATTATATATTTGTTCTAAAATAGGGAAGTAAAATGCATAACAACTCGAGAGCCTTGACGTGGTTGAAAGTTTGAGAGTTAGTCTGCAAAAAGGTAAATCGTCGAAAGCAGTGGGCGGTAATCTACGAGGCGGCGAAGTAAAAACATTCACAACGCAGAACGATCCCCCGCTTCCATTCCTCTCTCAGTTCTCAATCACACTTCTCTCCTTTCTGCTTCGACGATTTCGTCGGGGGTACGATTCTTCGCCTGCCTATCTTTTTCTTAGCTTTTTCATTCGTTTGATAATTTCCTGGATCGTTCCAAGTAAGGCCCTGATGATCGAGTACGGAGCAACAGAAGACGCTCAGATGGAGGAATACCTGGAGAACGTTAAAAGGTTGAGATCGCAGATGAATGGTGGGTTACTTTATCTTCCATCCACCATTCCCCTCTGCATTTTCATCAATCCAGATTGAAATCGTCGTCGTCATTGCCCTCACCAACCGCCGTTGGTAACCCAGATATCGAGGAGGCGGCGGCCAAAAGATCGGTGGAAGAGCAGAAACAGAAGACCGCCATCGCGGCCTTAGAAACCGATATCAGTTCCGGTCTGCCTCCTCCTCTTCCGTTTTAACCAACTCTCTCTTTCTTCCTTTTTTTTTTTCCTTTGATTTATTCTTCAAAGAAAGTGATGGAGGCCTAGGGTTAGTACGGGGGTGGGCGCGTGGGAAAAAGGCTTTTCCTCCTGGAGTTGATGTGTATCCGATCTTGCTCACCGAGGTATTTTAACTAGTTCCTGTACTTGTTTCTCTACGTTTCTTGTAGTGAGAGCAGAAAGAAAGCGTTTAAATGATGAGGCGGAGGAGATGCTCAAGGAGAAGGCTAATATTGGCTCCGAGATCAAAGAGAAGCAAAGGAAGTTGTCTCTGCTGGAGACGGAGTCTTGTACCATGTCTCAGGTAATTAATGTACCCCAGAACTTAGACACAAATGTAATCATGCAGAGCTCGATTCATACATCATAATATAGATTACTAAACTTACCATTTCTTAAGGCTTAGAATAAGCAATTCTGACGTTATTCTGATTTTATTAGACACCTTCTTTAAATTTGGTTTAAATTTAATTTTATTGGCAATACTTAGCTCCTTAATGTGAAGGCACTAATTTCCAGCTGTTCTCCTGTATTTGTAATGTAGAATAATCGGAGTTTGTTCTTTTGTGATTTGGCTCAAGTATGAGATACTTTATATGATATGCTCTGCATTTGGTCTGAATTTAGTTTTATTGTTAATAATGAGCCCCAGAATGCGGACTAAACAATATTCCTACATTTTTCTTGTTATGTTAACAAGTTTGATTCTTTAGTGATTTTGGCAATGCATAAAAAATCTACGGTAGGATTTACATTACTTTGCACGAATTTATAAGACTGTAAATGAAACTTACATTGAGTTCGTTGATTTCTTCAAACCTAGCCGAAGAGGTTTTGCAGAGAAGATCTTTTGATCTCTCGCTTGTCGTCTAAAGAACGATTACAAGAATGAACCGTCCTTACTCTTCCACAAACCAAATCCTTGCAACTTGGATGTCCTTCCACCTTGACACACAGTCTTGATCAGATTTCGACAACGCTTCCGCAGCAATTCTCTCATCATACACCTCTCTTAATTCATCTTCTTTTATAATGACTTGGATGCATTTTTTTGATAGTGCACAATGTGCATTGCTTCCTGGTCGGTTACTGCTCATGTAGCAGTAATCGAAGGCATATTTCTATCAACATCTCCCACTCATCCAAGTTATGCGACAAAGGCAAATGGTCACAAAGACTAATAGAGGTTACTAGGCACGAAGACTAGATTGTTACAAAGATTAATGGAAGACAAAGGTCAATAGTCATAAAGACTAATTGAATAGAGATTAATGGTCACATAGACCAATAGAGCATCTAGGCACAAAGACTAATATAATATTTAATTCATACTTAGGAAAATGATTCATGCAATAATAAGCACACTGAGCATTCCACGCTAAGAAAGTTGTTACACCTTACATGCCTGCTCATTGAGCGATCAATGTTAAGAAAGTTGTTATACCTTATTTAGCCGCTTACTAAATGGTACACAACCACTTTTCAAGTGGCAGACAACCATTATGCAGGTGACACACAATCATTCTTCAGGTGACATACAGTCGTTCTCCTGAAGACATGCATATCTTTCTATTTACCCAGATTAAATTATTTACATCAATATGAATATCTTTAATCCCTTATAATGATCATTATGTCAAGAGCATGTTGTTGGTGCAGTAGGCACCTAAGTCAAACCTGAGTTTTGATTTTAGCAAACGATACAAAGTTAAGCTCATGTTGTTATCTCACGAGCTGAATCGAGTGTGCAGAAGATTGCTATAGCTGGAGCTGAAGGCTAGCGACACCCGGAGGAAGCCGCGGTGGTCGGGCGACACTCGAGTGACTTCGGAGGGAGCCAAAGGAATCGAGTGGAAGGCTGGAAGCAAAAGCGACATGGTAAGTATCGAGGTAAGCTCGTGTGTGCGAGCGTAAGTGAGGTCGTATCCTCCTTACGGGGATGGTCTTAAGCGTAGATCCGACCAAAGACATCCCATCGATGGTCTAGGTCAAGATCGGACGGTCGAAGGCCGTTGAAATAATGTTTTCTTTAAGCTAACTTTGCCTTGCGATGGCATCGGATCACTTGGAGGACTCATTGCTGGTCGATCACGATCACGGAGGTCGATCGATCGGATCGCCGCCATCACGATCTGATGGTCAATGATCAGATTTGAGGAGTCAAGGCTTATCACCCCATTTCAAGGAGATTGGTGCTCAATTGTGATTGGCTAGAGTTCCTCTCGAAAAGGGGCTCAAAGACTATAAAAGGAGGGCAAAACCTAGGGTTTTCTTCATCATTCTAAAGCTTCCAAAAGCCTCCGATTCTGACTTTTCACCACGGCGCTTTCTTCTCTCGCGTCTAGGTCTTAAATTCTCTCTTATTGTAACGTCGGTTTTAGTTTTTATTTAAGTTCATTTCTTTTCGGAGCTTTTATCGTATACGAGGAGAGGGGGAGTGTCCCTCTACCTCAAGCTTTTTCCTTCTTGTATCGATTAACTCCTACCTCCAACGAGGAGGAGTTCCTTTAGTGCTTTTGCCCTCCGTACGTGGTCAAGGACCACTAGGGCCTTGGAGTAGTAGCCGAAGGCTACGAACCAAGTAAAACTTCATTGTCTCCTTTTACTTTACATTTCCGCTGCAATTAATTATCTCTTGAGTTTTAACGAACGAAAAGGAAAAGGTTTTTCGCTATTCACCCCCCCCTCTAGCGAACCGCATCGATCCAACAATTGGTATCAGAGCTGGGGGGCTTAGATTTGGTGAAACCACCAATCTGACATTTTTTTTTACAGATTTGTTTTTCGTTCGTTTAAATTTTTCTCCCGCACTACTAATCCAAGACGAAGTCTTGGTACTCTTCGTTTGGTTTTGTTTTGCAAGTATTCGCTTTTGGAGTAGCCGACGGTCAAACGGGCATAACTTTTCGTACAAGTTGACCCACGACACGGTCTACCTACCAAATCGAAGCCCTCGTAGATATCTACACTTCTTACTGGGGTTTACCCCCATAACAAGTTGATTTCATCCTCAAAAATCGACGTTTAGTAGCCTTTCGGGGACATCGAAGGTTGTGAGTACTTACTTTTTATTTAGTTTCTCATTTCTTTGCTTAACTTTCTATTTTTCGTTTGTTTCTTTTTATTTCCCACACTACTAATCCAAGACGCAAGTCTTGGTACTTTCGTGTGTTTTTGTCGTTGCTAGGTCTTCTTTTTAGTCTCATTGTTTTTTGTTCTAATGACCCATCTCGAGGGTTTTAGCACCGTCCGACCTCCGTTTTACAACGGAGATGATTTCCGCTACTAGAAAGGTCGGATGGAATGCTTTCTCAAAACCCAAATCGAGATGTGGATCATAATCCAAACGGGTTTCACACTTCCGACTAATGAAGTGGGTGACTCCTTGGATTATGATCAATGGACCGTTGCAACAAGCAGCAAGTCGAAGCCGATGCAGCAACAAATCCTCGATGCGGCTTGTCGAGGAGGAGTTAAATCGCGTCGGCCCCTTCATGCGCAAAAGATCTTTGGAATGAAAACTAGTGGAGCTACGAAGGGACCGATGAAGCGAGGTATGTAAGCGCGACCTTTTATTCAATAAATTATATAATCTAAAAATGCGAGAACACGAGTCCCATGGCCTTGACAACAGGAGTCGACATCGTCAATGACCTCTGCGCATCGATGAAAGGTCAGCGACCTTATAAGGTATGTTCTAAACTCTTTTCAGGGACTACCTTGCATAGGCGTCTATGGTCGGCCTCGAGGACCTTTCTAAAGTTAGAATAAGCGAATTATTCTCGATTTGAATTCGTGAGGCGGTCCGACTCGGAACCAGAGAGGTATAGCCTTGTTTGCGAGTTGAAGAAGAAGAAAATTGCAAGCGACCACCACCGAGGAGGAAGGCGAGTCAGAAGAAGAAGTTGACGAGTTATCGAACTAATGAACCTAGCTCGAAGGATAGCGAGGGACGGCGAACCACGACTCGACCCAACCAAGTAAGCCTAAAGTTCTAATATTAGGTGTTATGAGTGTAGCGAGGTTTGGGACAATCAAGTCCGAGTGCCCCAGCTCGACCGCTAGCACCTAAGCACGAAGGCCCTCAGCCGCGACATGGGAAGAAGCGTCGTCGAAGAAGGCGAAGACCACGTCTTCATGGCGAAATCGATTAGTCGGCGTGGAGGCCAGAACACGAACTTGAGTCGAACACGAGGATGACTCGGACTGAAGCTACCTTCAAGTCGAGCCACGGAATCGCATCCGGTTGAAAGATACCCTTAAAGTGAGTCGAACTTTATTTAATACTTTCATGTCTGGTTAGGTTCTTGTGCAGGAAATTAATTAAGTCAGGAGTCAGGTCGAGACCACTGGTTGAGGAGGTCGAGCTCCTCGAACACGAGGTCTCCTAACCTCTTCGACTAGTCGAGTTCGAGAAGAGGACTGACTCGGTGAAAAGCTCGAGTTGAGAACTCTCTCTTGAAAAGTCGAGTTGAAGATCTTAGGAACACGTTGGAAAGGTTCGCCGGGATCGAAGGACTTGACCTCTACTTGGATCTCGAAGGGTAGTATCTGACAAACGGACTAGGGTTTAACTCAAACACGACTAATAGGTCGTATATGCCGATTGTAAGTCGACATAGGAAACATGTCCAAGCATGGGTCCCTAAGAACTTTTTGATTTGACTCTGTGATCCAGACTCGTCTTTGGGTTCCCGAGGACCGAATCCTTATGTGGATAGGCCAGAACCGGTCCAATGATGCAGGGAGCAGATCTGAAAACATGTTTGTGCTTTAACTTAGAAATTGCATGCTTAGAATTTTTTTTAAAACTTGTGAACTCACTTAGAACACGTACATAACCAACTAAAATCCTTGAAAGATTGAGCCTCGGGAGCCTATTTTGAAAATAACGATTAGACTAGGAAATAGTCTTAGGTGAGTCAAGTCATCATTTTCTTGAAAATGGCTTTGTCTAGGAAGTGGTCGATGATCCAGATAAAAGAAGGCCACTGTGCCCTTGCGCACAGGAAGCCATGATCTTGAAAGGTAAACTTGTGAGCCTAGGGTCGAATCCAAATCTAACATAAAATTACTTGAACCTAAATGCACTTAATCGACTTATTGGAAGTCGTCTCGAAAAACACATAAGTATAACATGCTTGATCGTATAGACCGCGGGTGAGATGACTGGGTTTAACAACTTCTGACGATTTTAAAAAAATCTAACATCGATCGACCACCTTGTGTGTAGGATCGATGGATGTTGGGACGATTGCTCGAGCACATGGCCAGGATCGGCTCAAATTCACGAAGCTTGATTGACAAGCGAGGATCGGTAGCCTTTGGGAATAGCAGCAAGCTTCAAAATCATCGGATCGGGTGATATCGAGGCTTAACTCGAATTTTGTTATTAAAAATGTATTACTTGTAGAAATTTTGAATATAACACCTTAGCGTAAGCCAATTATGTGACAATAACTATAAGGTCGTATTTTAGAAAATGAATGTGTAATTAAAACAAATAAAGCGGCTAAAACAATACTCAAAGGAACTAGGACAAATAACATTTATACAATTAACTTAATCAAATCCTCGACCAAATGTCTTATGACCACGGGAAGAGGAATCATGGTTGTGGTACCAAGCGACTCGGTCACTCGCACCCAAGACTGGTCCACAAGATGGTCAGTGGCTTAGTACCCAACCTCAACAATTTGGTTAATAAAATCAGAATGCTTGTCAACAAGGAAAACAACCTAGGACACAACACAAGTTAATTCTAACTAAGAACGAACCTCAAGTGTACTGAGCCCTCGTGATATGGATCTATTCTGATTCACATGGAGCCAAGTCACCAATAGAAGTCAATATTGCTTAGTCATAATCGACGACTACCTGTGTTTACTCAAGTTAGGTTCATCAAACATAAAAATGATACCCTAGATCAATTAATCAATCTATTCAAATTAATCGAGAATCAAAAACCTTAAGGTTAAAAGACTTAGAAGTTTATCATGGTGGTGAATTCAAAATCAAAGGTTCACCGACTTCAGAATCTAAACGGATACCACCATGAATTCTTCGCCCTAGGACCCTCAACAAATGGCCTAGTGGAGCGGAAAACCGAACTCTACAAGAAGCCGCTTAGGACCATGTTGAACGAATACGACCTACCCGATAGGTTTTGGGGCGTATCGCTAGCACCTTGCTATGTCCATAATAGGATCCTTATGGTAAAGAGGCACCTTAAGACCTCAGACGAGATTTATCACAATAAAGTACCCAACATCAAGTACTTTAGGTATTTGGATGTAAAGTACATATCTTAAACACTAAGAACCACCTAGGGAAATTCAATCCAAACCTCCACGGAATCTTCTTAGGATACTCAACCACGAGTAGGCCTATATAGGGTATATAACCACGATACCCTTAAAGTCGAAGAGACTATTAATGAAGTACCCGAACCTATAAAACCCTTAATGACCCCAAGTGTTGAGCCCACTGATACCAAACTCGTCTCCGACCCTGAGATCGAGTCTAATCCACATCAACCAACTTCTCTTGTCGATCAAGTGACAAGTGATCCGAGTTAAACTAGTGTTCAACCAAGTCACCCCATTGATCAAGCATTAGGTGACACAAACCCAACCCAATCTAGGATTCAGACTAACCACCCTATCGATCAAGTGATAGGAGATCCTAATCTGGGAGTTCGAACTAGAGCATCCTATAGGAACCTTAGTCAAATTTCCTTAATTTCAAAGATAGAACCCAAATCCGAATCAAGCTCTTCTCGATCCCGATTGGATTATCAGAATGCAAGAAGAGCTAGCTCAATTTACTAGGAATGAAGTGTGGGAGTTAGTACCACCACCTAAAGACAAAACGATAATTGGAACAAGGTGGGTGTTTCGAAATAAGCTTGATGATAAAGGTGAAGTAGTTAGAAACAAAGCTAGGTTAGTCGCCAAAGGGTTTAGTCAAGTCGAAGGCTTAGATTACGACGAAACCTATGCCCCAGTAGCTAGACTCGAATCCATTCGAATGTTGCTAGCTTATGCCGCACATCGAGGATTTAAGCTGTTTCAAATGGATGTTAAGTCGGCATTCCTAAATGGATACATTAAAGAAGAAGTTTATGTTAGCCAACCCCCCGGATTCGAAAATCTAGATAAACCCGACCATGTTCTAAAACTTAAGAAAACTCTCTATGGACTTAAACAAGCTCCTCGAGCTTGGTACGAGAGACTTTCAATCCATCTTAAGTCAAAAGGGTTTAACCAAGGCTTAGTTGATCCAACTCTCTTCGTAAAAACCTTAGGTAAAGAAATATTCATAGCTCAAATTTACGTAGACGATATAATTTTTGGAACCTCTAACTCAGCCTTACTAAACGAGTTCGTTTCACTCATGGAAAGTGAGTTCGAAATGAACTTGGTAGGCGAGTTAAGTTTCTTTTTAGGTCTATAAATTAAACAAACTAAGGATGGTATATACCTATATCAACAAAAATACACTAAGGAGTTAATTAAAAGATTTGGAATGCAAGACGCTAAGATAATAAACACCCCAATGACGATTAATGTTAACATAGGAGAAGACCTAGAAAGTAAGTCCATTGACTTAAAGTACTATAGGAGCGCGATAGGAAGTCTCCTATACTTAAGCTCATGTCGACCGACACATCCTATTCGCAGTAAGAGTGCGCGTCAGTTTCAAACTGTGCGGAGTCTCACATACTCTAGTTAAGCGTATCCTTAGATATCTAAAGGGTACACTTAATGTCGGAATTGGTATCCTAGATCTACCGAGTTCGAACTAACTCTACTGATTCCGACTACGCCAGAGTAAGCTCGATAGAAAGAGTACGAGTGGTTGTTGTCAACTTCTCGGCTCGAGTCTAGTGAGTTGGTACAGTAGGAAGCACGGAGTATATTTTCTTACTACTATTTCTTAATTTTCATTTTTTATGGAACTAGCATAGGACATACCTTAGATATCATGCACCTATAGATTTAAAGAGCCAGTACATCTCACAATACATATGACTAATGTGTTTGTGTACTTAGCCACGTAGATGGGCGTGAGATGTTAGAACCTTACTCCTGGTTCCAGATGTAGAGCTAGTGCATCGCTATGAACCACGGAGTATAATCATACATACTAACCGACTCTGACCAGGACTGGTTGATCCTTCATATCAATCAAGCCAAATATGAGTCGAACATTTTATAGATGAACTTATTTTCAATATATTATTTTCAAAATAATGTGGAACATGCTTGGACTTTAAAATTAAAACTTATTCCACACACATCCTCACTCTTTTCGATAAATGGCAAAAGGGGGAGAAAAAGGCCAAAGTTAAGGGATCAAGGCCAAAGTTAAGGGATCATTTTTTTTATGGCTTACTTAACTTTAAGTTAACAAAACAAGTTAAGGGAACTCTTAACTTAAACACATTTAGTTAACTTGTTTTCATTAACAATACAAAAAAATAATTTACTTAACTTTTAGTTAACGAGAAAAAGGCCAAAGTTAATAAATCAATTTTTTTATGGCCAAGGCTTACTTAACTTTAAGTTAACAAAACAAGTTAAGGGAACTCTTAACTTAAACACATTTAGTTAACTTGTTTTCGTCAACAATACCAAAAAAAATAATAAATAGTAATTAACTCTAAGTTAACTTGTTAACAAAATGGAAGTAAAGCGTTAAGGTTAAGAAATCAATTTTTGATTTCTTAACTTAAAATTTATTTTAAACACATTTTTTAGTAGCAAATATCAAGGGGAGAGTTCTGAACTCTTTCTCAAGTACTCACCCTCGGTCGGGGGAGGATTCCTCAAGGAGGAGCACTTGAAAAAGAGTTATTATATACTCCTACACATTCTCATATCTCTCGCTTCATTTTACTTAACGACTTAATTTGTTTTCTTAACTTTGTATGTGAGTTTGCCATAACCAAAAAAGGGGAGATTGTTGGTGCAAGAGGCACCTAAGTCAAACCCGAGTTTTGATTTTAGCAAACGATACAAAGTTAAGTTCTACGTTGTTATCTCACGAAATAATCGAGCGCAGAAGATCGCTATATTTGAGTCAAGGCTAGCGACACCGGAGGAAGCCGCGGTGAATGGGCGACACTCGAGTGACCGAGGAGCCAAGGAATCGAGTGGAAGGCCGAAGCAAAGCGACATGGTAAGTATCGACGAGGTAAGCTCGCGAGCGTAAGTGAGGTCGTATCCTCCTTACGGATGGTCTTAAGCGTAGATCCGACCTAAGACTTCCCATCGATGGTGTAGGTCGAGATCGGATGTTCGAAGGCCGTTGATATAATGTTTTCTTTAAGCTAACTTTGCCTTGCAGTAAGCATCACCGATCGCTACTTGAGGACTCGACCGCCACAATCCGACCGCCGGAGGTCGCGAATCGATCCGATGTCGCATCACGATCGACGATGGCCATCGATCACGGTCAATGATCAGATTCGAGGAGTCAAGGCTTATCACCCCATTTCAAGGAGATTGGTGCTCAATTGTGATTGGCTAGAGTTCCTCTCGAAAAGGGGCTCAAAGGCTATAAAAGGAGGGCCAAACCTAGGGTTTTCTTCATCATTCTAAAGCTTCCAAAAGCCTCCGCCAAGCTACAACTTTTCGACCACGAAGTGCTTTCTCTCCGACGTCTAGGTCTTAAATTCTCTCTTATTGTAACGTCGGTTTTAGTTTTTATTTAAGTTCATTTCTTTTCGGAGCTTTTATCGTATACGAGGAGAGGGGGAGTGTCCCTCTACCTCAAGCTTTTTCCTTCTTGTATCGATTAACTCCTACCTCCAACGAGGAGGAGTTCCTTTAGTGCTTTTGCCCTCCGTACGTGGTCAAGGACCACTAGGGCCTTGGAGTAGTAGCCGAAGGCTACGAACCAAGTAAAACTTCATTGTCTCCTTTTACTTTACATTTCCGCTGCAATTAATTATCTCTCGAGTTTTAACGAACGAAAAGGAAAAGGTTTTTCGCTATTCACCCCCCCCCCCTCTAGCGAACCGCATCGATCCAACACATGTTCCATATTCTCAATATTCATAATTTATTTCTGTACACAACAAAAATGAGTCGACCAATGAATAAACTTCAAAAGATGTAAATATATGTAGTCTTCCTTTTTAGCTCGAATCCATTCATTTTAATCAGTCACTTTCCTAGTCATATTCTATAGATCGAATCATACATAGTTAATAGGTTTACATGCTAAAATAGCATACCTTGATTAAAACTTCAAGTAGACAGCTAAATAGTCACTCAAGGCAAATACTGAGATTAACATATAATCTCAAAGGACTCACATAATAGAGTAGTAGGGATTCATTCTCTTACTACCCTTATTGTCGTTATAATACATGTGGTATGAATCACATGCTACGATGTTATTCTCTTTACTAAAAAGTGTGCATGTTTTCTTCAAATTAACATTGTACAAATTTCGATCTAGACATTCCCAATGCTTAATATAAAATTCAACACATGAATTCCTCGTAGCACCCCTATACATGATGTGCAACTACACCTAGATTTTTTGACAGTGAACGAAACCAATGCCCAAATCCTGTAGTTATCTAGAATAGGAAACTCTTGTATCTCGAGTCTCCAGAATAGACGATCAAGTCTTCCCACGTGTCCATCGACTCCATAAGCAGGGTCATACTCTATCCCCTGGATAGTTTTCCTTAGCTTATTTCGCAACAAGTCACGATGAATCATCGTAGTAATCATCCGTGCCATCTGAAAAATTGAAATTAATTAAGTCAGTACAAAACCGACTAACCAATACAAAACTGGCTTATTTCAATTTATACAAGCATAGAATCAACACAATTAATCAAGAAAAAAAATCGAATTTTCTTGATTTTCAGGAGTCTTAGTCAACTGATCCATTTATCAGTTGATTGACACCTCTTTCAATCGACTGGTGCCTCTCAATTGTCTATCAGTCGACTGGTCGATTGGTATCTTGGACAACTCGACTCGATAGTGTTCCGTGAGAATCTGAACACTACACGCTTTGCTCCGAGCACCTCAGGCACTCGAGCACCACGTGTGGTTTCATGTCTTTTCAACATTCTGAGCCGCCAACCCTAGTTTACTAAGCTTATTCTGAGTTGTTAATTCTGAGTCCAAGTTATTTTCAGAACAACTTGGCATTTCAGTTATGAGATTAGTTGACCATTGTCAACTTTTACAAGTTAGCAAATGCCAACTTGTTTACTCAAAACTCGAGCATAACACTGATGTTCCGAGCACCACTAAATGACATCCCGATCACCTTGTGCTTCTTCCGAGTACTTAGGCAAATTCCTAGTATCCTCTCGAGCATTTGAGTACCGAACATTGTGCTTACTCAGTTGAGTGTCGAGCCCAGCTCTCCTCAGCTAAGTGCCACACGCTATACTGAGTACTATGCCTTCTCAGGCGAGTGCTGAGCACTGTGCCGACTCAGTCTGAGCACCACATGCACAACTCGAGCACCATTGCTTAGGTTCCTCGTGCATGGCTCGCGATCCACACTTCGCCTGAGCACCTTGTGAATAACCCGAGCACTGTGCATTTCACAGCCGAGTGCCCCGAGCACCTTGTCCTTCCCGAGTTCCACATCCTCTTGGAACTGAGTGCCGAGCACTTCTCTACTCGCTACAAATTCCTCAGCCTAAGCTCGAGCACACAATTCGAGTGCCGAGTGAACAACCCGAGTACTGTGCATTTCATCATCGAGCCGAGCACTGTCGTCGCTCAAGCACACAACCCGAGCACCGCATTTCTCTATCCAAGCTCTGCTCGAGCATTGCTGTTGAACTCCGTGCACTCTGTCACCCGAGCATCTTCTGTGCCAGAGTACTTGCATTGTTTGCTGAGCTTCGCGCGCTTTGTTGCCCAAGTAGCTTCTGTGCCCGAGCACCTTGTGCTTATTTATCGAGCTCCACACACTCTATCGCCTAAGCAGCTTCTGTGCCTGAGCACCACTGTGCATCATGCTCGAGCAGTCGAGTGTCGAGCACTCTTCTGTCGCCCGAGCACCTATGTGCCCGAGCTCCGAGTGCTCCTCGGACACTTGATGTTGCTCGTATCTTAGCGCCGAGTACTCAAAGTGCTCGACCAAGGCAGTTCCTTTTACCGAGTCCCACTCGGCAGTTCCATCGAGTAGCTTGGTTTTCCACTTGGGAACCACTCGACAGACGACTTCCCACTCAGGATTGCCGTGACTGTCGATTTCCCACTCGGGAACTATCGGAGAAAAGTCGAACACTTCGCGCTTCTCTATCCCAAGCAGTTCCATCGAGCAGCTTGGTTTCCCACTCGGGAACCACTCAACAGACAGTTTCCCACTCGGGAACGCCGTGACTGTCGGTTTCCCAGTCGGGAACCATCGGAGAAAAATCGAGCACTTCGCGCTCCTCAATCCCGAGCACGTAAAATGCTCGAGCGACACTTTTCTCACTCGGGAATCACTCGACAAATTCACTGTTCAACGTCTTCTTCATGATAAACTTGTGAATGCAGTGAAATTAACAAATAAATTTATACAAACCTACGTTTGCTCTGATACCAATGTAGGATTTACGTTACTTTGCATGAATTTATGTGATTGTAAATGAAACTTATAGCGAGTTCGTTGATTTCTTCAAACCTAGCCGAAGAGGATCTGCAGAGAAGAAGATCTTTCAATCTCTCGCTTGTCGTCTGAAGAACGATTACAAGAACGAACTGTCCTTACTCTTTCACAACCCAAGTCCTTGCAACTTGGATGTTCTTCCACCTTGACACACAGTCTTGGTCAGATTTCGATAGCGCTTCCGCAACAATTCTCTCATCATACACCTCTCTTAATTCATCTTCTTTTATGATGCGACACAGATTTTCCTCCTCGAGATTGAACTGTAGAGGATGAGTTCTCTCCGACTGCAGCAGTAAGAGTCTCCTTCATCCCTTTCTATGAAAGTTAACACACGTTAGGCCACCGCTGGCCTACCCGACGGAGATCCTCCGATGCTTAAGTTAGAGCTTTTATGAGGAAAAGAAGCAAGTAGTAGCAGTGAAAAAATGAATGTAGCAGAAAATAGTAAGTCTATGTAGAATCAGAGAGCCTTCTCCTTCCTTCGTTTCCCCCCTCTTATCTCCCCTCCGCCGTTAGGGCAAGCTGTAGCGTAACAAACTGCGATGACGACCATCCACATGGAAGAGCCACATGGATTCTAGTGAAGCTACCTTTTAGGCCATTAGAGAATGATTCCTTCGTGGGACCCCTGAAACATCTCAGGCAGTTATCATGGAGGATGATATGTATGCATCCATTGTAATAAACTGATAAAGGAATATTTTACGAGGTCCCCACCCTTTAGCTAACTAAACATTTCCTTCCTCGTAAAGGGGTTATGCTAACTAATATATTATTCCTTTTTCATTATTCACACCATGCAACTCAATCATTGAACGTATTTTCTAAATAATTCCTTCCTTGACCTGCCGGACTGACTTCGTTCAACTCGACCTTCAGCTTATTCCCCGGGCTAAACTCCCTCCACTCGGCCTTCAATCTATTTTTCGGGCTAACCTTCTGTAGTTCAACCTTCGACTTATTCTCCGGGCTGAACTTCTTCAGCTTGGGCCTTCAATCTACTTCCTGAACTGACCTCCTTCAGCTCAGTCTTCGACTTATTCCCCGGGCTAAACTTCCTCAGTTCGTCTTTAAATCTACTTCCTGAGCTGACCTCCTTCAGCATGACCCTCAGCTTAATCCCCGGGTTGAACTTCCTCGACTCGACCTTCAATCTACTTCCTAAGCTGACCTCCTTCAGGTCAGCCTTCGACTTATTCCCCGGGCTAAACTTCCTCAGCTCGGCCTTAAATCTACTTCTCGAGCTGACTTTCTTTAGCTCGACCCTCAGCTTAATCCCCGAGCTAAACTTCCTTAGCTCGGCCTTTAATTTACTTCCCGAGTTGACCTCCTTCAGCTCGACCCTCAGTTCACGAGGACCATCTTTCCCTTAGCTTCTCGTCCCTTTTACTTAGTCAGATTATGGTTGTATTATTAGTCCCTCCCCCCAACCCAAATTAGTCAGACAAATGTACTTTGCCTGACGTTAGTAATGTATATGGGTAACTCCTTTCCCCCACCACTGCTTTAACCTTCTTCATTCTTCCTGGGGTTTAACTTTATTTTGGGCTGCTAAAGCCACATGTTTTCAGCCCTTCTCATTGGAAAAAATTAATTGTTTATTCTGTTAATGGGATGTGTCTGTTTACATTCTAGGGCAGAATATTTTACCACCCAAACTTGAAAGGCAACCCCCCTCGCTTTCCATCTCATTGTCTTCCCTCTTCCTCCAGTTTCAAGTTTTTTGTCTTGCTTGATAACTCCAGCTAGCCGCCGTTCTTCTTCCCAGGTCTTCTTTAACTCCCCGAAGCCTTTTCCTCTCTCTCTAGTTGCTCTCTTTTACTCCCAAGTAAGGGACATCATTGTTTTTCCATCCTCTTTCCCTTATGGCTCCTCCTTCGCAAAACCCTAGGAAAACTCCTTGGTTCGAGACCACCTCCACGTGCACAGATGGCAACTATTATTTTCGTAGTGTCAGGAAATCATACATGGACAAGAGTGTCCACATCTTCCTCCTCCAGGCCATCACACTTTCTTCTTGGGCTAGCTCGAAAATGGTCTCCGCCTTCCCGTTCCACTTGTATATCTTGACCTCCTAGACCTTTATAAAATAGTTGTAAATCAATTATCTCCCAACGCCTTCTGTATCCTGGTTAACACAGTGATTATCTTTAAGCATTTATGTCTACCTCTATCCCCTTTAATGTTCCATAGTCTCTTCCAGCTTAAATCATCCGATATCGGAGTGTTTTACTTTGCCAGACGTCCTAACTGCCAATTCATACACAACCTGCCTTCTTCCCACAAGGGCCGGAAGGAATTGTATTTTTTCATCTGACTTCCCACACCTTTGCCTTATTCTGAATTCTGGAAGACGAACATGTTGGACCTTCCCTCCTTCTAGGAGAGCCGACTACAATGCCCTTTTGCAGATGTCAAGAGAGTCCTCCAAGACCATCAATATGACTCCAACATTTTGCTGGATGATCACCTCTTAGGGCATTTCGAGCTATCCCCTATCATTTTAGATGATGTCGTCATGTTAGGTGGTGTCCTGTTAGAGATGTTTTCGGAGAATTTTATTTATAACTAACACCTTATCATTTCATTTTCTTGTTGCAGACGAAATAATGCAGAAGGCGATGGTTAGCCTTATAGAAGCTAGGGCGGAGAAGGAGAAGAAAAGACAGCGAGCAGAATCCTCAGCTCCCTCCCCCACTTCTTCCCCTAAGTCCACCACCACTAAAGTAGCTTTTTTGCCTCCTGAAGGATATACTGTCCCCGATCCTTCTCAACAAACTCTTCCTTCTCCTCCCCAAAGAAGGTCACCTCGGTTGGAGGAGGGTCCTGTAGGGATCTCATATGCAAAATAGCATATACGCAACGGAAAATTAGGATCCCTTCCAAGTGATCTTTGCGAAAGAAAACCTCGTACAAAAATAAATTTCTCAAAACCTATCTTATAAGAGACATTATGCTCTTCAGAATCCCGCTTCTCCTTGGGTTTGTTGGATCTTTTAGCACGTTCAAATGTCCGTGCCTCTATATGTATCCACACGAGCAAGCTTTTGTCTCACAAAAGAAACTAGAAGAGCTCTCCTTTACTTCTTGCTAGAGAAGTCCCTAAAGGAGAGGAAAGTAGGGAAAAAGAGAAAGGAAGAAGAAGACTACTCTTCTTGCTACACTCACAAAAGCCACACAACCAAATGCTCTCACCACCAAGCTCTCTCCAAACCTCAAGCTTCAACCCTTCAACTCATTTGGCCGGCCACCCCATGGGGTGTTTTATAGGATTGAAAAAACCTTTCATCTCCTATCACATTCAATGCAATCAATGACATTGAAAGATAATCAAACAAGGAGTTATACTCTTTGTTTGGCCGGCACACGCTGGGAAATCCAAAGGTCAAAACCCTTTGCCTCCTTCCACCTCATCGCTTAAATACGCATCGCTGTGTGCTTATACGCTTACGTGGCATTCATGGACGTTGAATTAATCTTATTAATTCAATTAAGCTTATGTTATCATATTGAATTAATCTTATTAAATCAATAAGGTAACATATTGAATTAATCTCATTAAATCAATTAGCTAAAATTCTCATTAAGCTTAAAGTCCAAAAACCATTTCGTACTTAAGCTTATTCCCAAATTATTCTAGTCAAACTAGAATGCACTAATTCTTCTAATCATCACGCTTTGTGTGACTTATAGGCTCTCATAACGTTGGCAGTGGATCTAAACTCTTTTAGATACACAAGCAATGAGCGGCATCTAGCAATACATCATTGCTACCCAAGTTACGAGATAAGTCAAGATCCGACTAACCTTTCCGCGACTACTATAATATATGACCGTGTCCTTCTATCCTTGATATCAGATTGATCAATGAGGCATAGACCGTGTCATCCTCGATCAATCTATGTGTTTCTTGATCCCTGAGTAAACTAACTCAAACAAATGAGCTCAATATCTCATATCGACTCATTCGAGCAATGACTACGCGCTTTTAGTAGTTCTACTCAATCAAGGGGC
Organism: Wurfbainia villosa; assembly: GCA_025175895.1. Taxonomy (NCBI): domain Eukaryota; kingdom Viridiplantae; phylum Streptophyta; class Magnoliopsida; order Zingiberales; family Zingiberaceae; genus Wurfbainia; species Wurfbainia villosa. Next base: position 41,504,645 of record CM046008.1, on the reverse strand, counting down.
CCACAGATATCACTCTGGCATATGGGAGGGATAGATCCCATCTACATTACTCACATCCTCCGCATAATTTGTTATATACCCAAGAATCGCTTTTATGGTCCACCATGTTACGGTGACGCTTGACGATACCAAAGTACATAACTCCTTATGTAGGGAACCGTAGGTGACTTTGTGTTTGAGGACTATTCATACTAATACACGAGAAAGTTTATGACACTCATATAACGACGATCCATGAAACTTTCTCATGGCGGGTCAGTTCAGTATATATTCTCTAATATATACCCATGTGTCAACTTGATATCATATATCCATGACTTGTGAGATCAAGTCATCAATCGACCTACATGCTAGTCTTTATGTATTAATATTGCCCTTGCATATTAATACTTGACTAGGAACATTTAGAAAGTGTTCTCTACATCTCTCATAATCAATTCGCCAATTGATGTGCTCAGAGATAAGAACCTACTTTTCTAGGGCATTATTATATATTTAATTTAATGGCACAAGCAAGACGTAAATATATAATAACCAATCCTTTGCCTTTATAGAATATGATACAAAATGTTCCCTATTCAACCATCACATGATTGGTTCTAGGGCTATAACTAACAATCTCCCACTAGCACTAGTATCATCTAGTGACCTGGTGTGACCGTAGTCTGCTTCCTCGTGCGAAGCCTTGGTCGATGGATCTGCGATGTTAATGGATCCGCGATGTTAGTTTCAGATTCTGATATCCTCACATCTCCTCTATCGATGATCTCTCGAACGAGATGGAAGCGCCGCAGATGTGTGTTTGGTCCACGATGCGATCGAGGTTCCTTAGCTCGCAATAGCCCCATTATTGTCACAATACAGAGGTCTATCGATCTGCAATGCTAGAACTACCCCAAGTTCATCGATGAACTCATGAGCCAAACACCTCCTCCAGATCGACGCAAAGAATATACTGCTCATTGTAGAATCAAGAATCGTGTCCGCTTCAACTCTTCCAAATTTTATACCACCCACCATTCAGCAAAACACGACTCGATCATGATCTATAGTCATCCTTGTCTGCTTGGAAGCTCAGATCACTCAGAACCCTCTTTAGCTCCTCATCGCTTCTAAATATCGTGAAATATTCTTTAGTTCTTCGTAAGTATTTAAGAATATTTTGATCGCTATCCAGCTGACTTTCACCGATTCGATCGTATTTACTCGCCATGCTCAAAGCATACGAGACGTGACGAGTACAAAGTACGGCACGCATATGATAGATTCTATAGTAGATGCATAAGAGATCTTATCCATGCGATCTCTCTCCTCCTTAGAAGAGGGACATCGAGTCTTCGAAAGACTCACACCATGTGATAAAGGCGTAAATCCTTTCGAATTTTGCATAAGAAAACGATCTAGCACTTTATCAATGTAATGATTCGACTTAAAGCTAAGTAATCTCTAGATCTATCTCTATAGATCTTGATGCCTAAAATATAGGCAACACCTAAGTCTTTCATCGAGAAACAATTCCCAACCACATCTTCACAGACCGGAGTGAGGGAATATCATTTCCGGCGAGAAGTATGTCATCTACATACAAGACAAGAAATACAACTGTGTTCCCACTATTTCTCTTGTAGACACAAGGTTCATCTTCATTCTCGATGAAACCAAACTCTTGATTGCATCATCGAATCAAGATTCCACTTCGAGAGGCTTTCGCTTTAGTCCATAAATGGACCTTTGCAGCCAGATACCTTTCCAGATGCTTGATCTTCAAAACCTCGTGCAGGTCATGTACACATCCTCGAGTAGCTTTCCATCTAAAAGCGTTTTGACATCCATCCGCCGCATCTCATAATCGTGGTAGGTCAGAATAGCAAGTATGATCCGAATGGATTTAAGCATCGCAACCTGCGAAGTTTCATCGTAGTGATACCATGAATTTGTTTGAATCCTTTAGCCAATCTACCTTTATAGGTATGCTTATTACCATCCATCGATCTTTACTTTAAAGACCCACTTACACCCAATGGGTTTTACCCCTTCAGGTGGATCTACCAAAGTCCATACTTGGTTAGTGTACATGGATTCCATTTCGGATCTCATGGCCTCTAGCCATTTCTCAGAATCTGGGCTCATCATAGCTTCTTGATAGGATGTAGGCTCGTCAAGATCGACAAGCAATACTTCACCGTTGTCGATCGAGAAAAGAATATCTCTCGGGTTGGGGCCGGATCTATCGGATCTCGAAGAGGTTGGTCTACGTGAGCAGTGTTTGCTCCACAACTCTTTGGGCAACAATTTCCTCATCCACAACACTTTGTGGTGCACATGTTCATTTTCCATCGAAGCCTTAGTGTTATCTTCATCTTGAATTTCTTGAGATGAATTTTACTCACTAGTTTTCTAGAAATAAGTTCTCTTTCTAGAAAGACAACATTTCCGCAACAAACACCTTGCAGTGTGGGATTGTAAAAGTAATATCCCTTAGTTTTCTTGGGATATCCTACAAAATAACACTTATCGATTTGGGTCCTAGTTTATCCGAGACTTGGCGTCTAACATAAGCTTCACAACCCCAAATCTTTATAAAAGACATTTTGGGACTCTTCGATCCATGCGTATATGGTGTCTTTTCTACGGCTTTTGATGGGGCCGCGATTAAGTGTGGCGGCATTCTCTAGAGCTAAACCCCAAAAGGAAGTAGGTAGATCGATGCACGGCTCATCATTGATCGACCATATCTAATAAAGTCACGATTTCTCCTCTCGGATACACCATTCCATTGTGTGTTCGGTGGAGTGAGTTGGGATATTATCCACACTTAGCGGTGATCGAAACTCTTGACTAAGGTATTCACCACCTCGATCGATCGAAGTAGCTTAATCACGCTTACAAGTTGGTTTTGTACTTCATTCTTGAATTCTTTGAACTTTTGAAGGATTACGACTTATGTCTCATCAAATATAAGTAGCCAAATCTACTCATATCATCGTGAAAGTAATAAAGTACTTATAGCCTCCTCACAGCCCGACATTGAAAAGGCCACATACATCGGTATGTATGAGTCCTAACAAGTCGTCGCTCTCTCTCATGTCCACTAAATGGAGTTTTAGTCATCTTTCCTAAAAGGCAAGATTCGCATACCTCGTATGATTCAAAATCAAATAAGTCAATAATCCATCTTTATGGAGTTGGATATCGTTTTTTTATTTATGTGACCTAGGCGTGATGCGAAGATATGTTTGGTTGAATCATTCGATTTGAACCGTTTAATATTACGTTATAAATTGGGTTTTCTAAATCTAGAACATAGAGACCATTCATAAGTGGTGCATTACAATAGAACATTTCATTTAAATAAATGGAACAACATTTGTCCTTTATTATAAAGAAAAGTTTTTCTTGTCTAAACAAGATCTGAAATTATGTTCTTAGTTAATGCAGGTACATAAAAGCACTCCTCTAGTTCTAAGATAAGCCCGAGTGGGCGAAGACAAAGAATATGTTCCTCACACTGGTGACTTTGCGCCATTGCTGCTCGTAGGTCCACTTGCCCTTTGCCATTAGTCTCTATTTCTCGATCCGCACATTAGTACAAATGTGAGATGCACATCCGTATCTAATACCCATATGAAGAAATAGATAGATTAACTTCTATAGCGTGTATACGAGGCGAAGTCCCACTTCTTTTCTTCTTTACTTCCTCGAGGTAGACTTTGCGATTCCGCTTCCGGTGTCGATCTCACGCGATGGAAGCAATCCCTTCCTTAGGTACTTTACCTTTACCCTTTGAAGTGGATGAATTGGCCTTGCCTTTGGCTTAGGTCTTACCCTTGCCTTTGCGCTTACCTTTGCCCTTCTTGACCATTAATGCATTACTAACTTTCTTTTTGAGATTTGGTTCGGTTGTGATTCTTAACATCTTTGAGAATCTCGAGCGAAAGTTTATCAATTTCATTCATGTTATAATTCATGTGAATTGATTATATGCTTCGACGATTGCGAGGATAACATCGGTTGCAATTCTTGGCTCGATGGAAAACCTAGTCTTTGAGGTTCTCAGCGTACCCGATCATTTTAAAGTCGTGAGTTCCTCAGTGTTCCTTCTTGCATCTTGCATGCAAAAGAGCCTTAGACACTTAAGCGCTCGTGCCTAGCTTGTCCTTGATATAGTTGTTTGAATGCTCAACCATATCATAGGCATCCATGTTCTCATGTGTTGTACGAAGCTCGAGTTCATGGTGGCAAGCATAAGACATGACACATCTAATCGTCATCTTGATGCTTCTTATAAGCATCCTTTTCAGTGAGTAGGCGGAGTGTTTGAGGATAAATGCTCTAGGACATACAGTTTCACGTTCTTGCTTGAGACCAATCCTCGAGTTCCTTTCCTATACCACTAAGAAAGTTAGCTCCATTGAGCTTGTCTTTCTCAAGGACAGATCGCAAGTCGAGGGGGTGTGTCGTGTTAGATGACATGGTGATCTACAACATTAAAATGCAAAATTAAGTATCATACCTAAGTCATTTAATTAGGCCTTTAATTAAATGAGGCTCTACTAAATTCTCATAGCTTTGATATGAGCTAATTATTGATGTAGGCAAACACATTTTGCTTACATCATTAGCTTCTATTTAGCTATAAATTTATATGGGATAAAGATCCACATCATAATTGCCTTGAGTTAGCTTTGCTAATCGCCAAGACGTAGTATGATTAGGTAGGCAATCTTTGCCAATTACATCCGATGTAACTCTTTAATAGCTTTGGTTAAGTTTTAGATTAGTTTAGTGTTATTCCTAAACCACTGTGTCCAGTGGCGAGGCACAGGCCTTCTTGATATCTGAGCAACGACCACTTCTAAGACAAAGCGATGTTCTAAATCACACAAAACTAATTTTAAAACTTATGTTCAAAGCTAATATATACTTTCTTAATTAAGTCTTAACTAAGTTCGATAATGGACATCACGATTGTCCACTCGCACTCTTCCAAGATAAAATGCATCTTTGCTTTCGGCAAACCCAACAACAAATGATCGAGGAAGTAGTGAGTACCAAACTTTGGTAGGCATATCGCTTTTGACTTATTAAGATATAAACTTAAACACGATCACATACATATTAGCATACATCACATATAAGCTAAATTAATACGATCACATACAAGCCAAATTAATACATGCATCACATACATATTAAACTAAGCGTGTCATGGTTATGGCTCTTATTCTACAATCTTCAAGCCAATGAAAAGATTGATTGGTCAACCTAGGATAGCATCTTCTCCCAAGTGCTTCCTTTGGTTGTCTTGTGTGTTGACTTCTCCTTGTAACATCATCTTCCAATGGACCCTCCATCTTTGTTTTGTATATTACAAAAGGAGAAATACTGAGTTACATCTGAGTCTAAAACTAATTTTACAACAAGAATTTTAGGAGAAAGGCACGACACGCAGCCGTATTAAGAATTACAACACACACATTCACAAACTTTTTGGGACTAGGCCATAACCATGCACCATGTCAATTTTAACTTTTAAAAGACATCGGATATTTTATTATGTTTGAAAAATTGCTAATGCAATTATCAACTCATAATAAAATTTATCCTACTTCTATATCATATATAAAATAGAGAAAACCTATTTTTATACGATCTTCAAGTGGCTCGATACCACCGTAGAGGGATCTCTTTATGAAAATAGCATAGCAAGAACTAAAATTAGGATCCCTTCCAAGTGATCCATGAAAAGAAAACTCAGATAAAAATAAATTTCTCAAAAAACCTATCTTATAGAGAATATTACCTTGTTATGTGCCCTTTTTAATCCCGCTTTCCTTGGGTTTGTTGATCTTTAGCACGCTCAAATGTCCGCTTCTATATGTATCCACACGAGCAAGCTCTTGTCTCACAAAAGAAACTAGAAGAGCTCTCCTTTACTTCTTGCTAGAGAAGTCCCTAAAGGAGAGGAAGGTAGGGAAAAAGAGAAAGGAAGAAGAAGCCACTCTTCTTGCTAGCCTACACTCACAAAAGCCACACAACCAAAGCCTCTCACCACCAAGCTCTCTCCAAGCCAAGCTTCAACCCTTCAACTCATTTCGGGCCACCCACGGGTGTTTTATAGGATCAAAACCTTTCATCTCCTATCACATTCAATGCAATCAACGACATCAAAGATAATCAAACAAGGAGTTATACTTTCACTGCCTACTTACACGCTGGGAAATCCAAAGGTCAAAACCCTTTGTCTCTTCCACCTCATCAAGCTTATGCATACGCTTACGGGCATGCTTAGTGGCATGCTTATGTGGCATTCTACGGACATGTTGAATTAATCTTATTAATTCAATAAGCTTATGTTATCATATTGAATTAATCTCATTAAATCAATAAGGTAACATATTGAATTAATCTTATTAAATCAATTAAGCTAGCATATTGAATTAATCTCATTAAATCAATAAGCTGTAAATTATTAAGCTTAAAGTCCAAAACCATTTTGTACTTAAGCTTATTCCCAAATTATTCTAGTCAAACTAGAATGCACTAATTCTTCTAATCATCATGCTCTTGTGTGACCCTATAGGCTCATAACGCTGGCAAAGGGATCTAAACTCTTTAGATACACAAGCAATGAGCGATCTAGCAATACATCATTGCTACCTGAAGTTACGAATAAGTCAAGATCCGACTAACCTTCCGCGTGACTACTATAATATATGACCGTGTCCTTCTATCCTTGATATCGATTGATCAATGAGGCATAGATCGTGTCATCCTCGATCAATCTATGTGTTTCTGATCCTCGAGTAAACTAACTCAAACAAATGAGCTCAATATCTCATATTGACTCATTCGAGCATGGCCATGCGCTTTAGTAGTTCTACTCAATCAAGGGGCCCACCGATATCACTCTGGCCATATGGGAGGGATAGATCCCATCTACATCACTACATCCTCCGCATAATCTGTGTTATATACCCGATGTCGCCTTTATGGTCCACTCACATTACGGGTGGCGTTGTGATACAAAGTCATAACTCATGATGTAGGGGAAGTAGTGACTTGAGGTTTGAGGTATTCATACGATAGTCGCGTAGAAAGTTTATGACACTCGTATGACGATCCAGAAACTTTCTCATGCGGGTCGATTCGATATATATTCTACAATATATACCCATGTGTCAACTTGATATCATATATCCATGACTTGTGAGATCAAGTCATCAATTGACCTACATGCTAGTCTTTATGTATTAATATTGCCCTTGCATATTAATACTTGACTAGGAACATTTAGGAAAGTGTTCTCTACAGTCTCTCATAATCAATTCTGCCAATTGATGTGCTGTAGATAAGAACCTACTTTTCTAGGGCATTATTATATATTTAATTTAGCTGGCACAAGCAAGACGTAAATATATAATAACCAATCCTTTGCCTTTATAGAATATGATACAAAATGTTCCCTATTCAACCATCACATGATTGGTTCTAGGGCTATAACTAACAGGTCCTTCCACTTATATCCAACCCCTACTTATTTCATCCACTCACTCCTCTAGCCCTCCTCTTCTTCGCCGCCGCCGTCTATGCCCTTATAATCCTCCCCTTCCTTCCCTAGAAGAGGATTTAGTCCCACTAAGGGACCTCTTCCCCCAATCGGGGGGCAATTCCCCCCCTTCGTTCCTCTCCTTATAGGTCTCGCTCCCCTCTCCCCGAAGAAGATCTTTCTGACACCACTCTATCCGCCCCTTTAGCCCCAGGAGAGCCCGTAACCACTTCCCTTCCTCTTGATTCTTCTCTCTCAGAACCTCTTTTTCCATATGTAATCCCATAGCATCCTTCCAGAGCTGACTCTGATTCTGCCCCTGCCCTTGTAGATCCTCCGATGGCCACCCTACGTTCCTCCCTCCGCATTCGTACCCCCCAAGGGATGAAACTTTTTAGTCAGTTAGGGGTACAGGGTCCCCTTGAACGTCTGCGAGTGAACCTTATGAAGGTAATCCTTTTACAAACCCCCCTTTACTTATATATGGAAGTTTCTTTATCCGATATATGCTCTTAAAACAAGTCACTGAAGACTACAATGAAGTAGTACAACATTTAGTGACATATCAATTTTCTATGGAGGCTCGCCATACAACCTCAGAGGTTCGATTAAAAGATATGACACACCAATTAACCCAGTCCAAACTGCGGGAAGCAGCCTTGGTTATCTCGGAAGAAAACATGAGAAAGGCTTGTACTGGCTTAAGGATTGAAGTAACAGTGGCCAAACGCGATCGAGAAGAAGCGCTTCGCGAAGTTGACATGATGCGTGCTCAGCTACTACTCTAACAGGAACAATTCCAGAAAACTGAAGCTCTAGCTCGAGAGTTAGAAGAATGCAAGATTCAACTGCAAGAGACTCAGACTAGACGAGCAGAATTCCTGACTAAGCTAACCCAAGCTCTATCATATGCAAAAACTCTAGAGACAGCTTACGATTCCCATCGCTCTCAGCTAGACTATATCTCTTCGATAGTTTTTGAAATCTCAGGAGATTTTCTAGAGGTAGTCAATCGAACCGAAGCTTTGAAGACAAAATGTACCCTCAACCTGGAGGTGGGTACACAGAAGGTGTCGACTATCTCTAAGGAAAAGGAGAATCTTAAACTGACTTTTGCTACCTACTAAGCTGTCGAGGAAACACGTTGGAAGGCTAGGGAGCAGGAAATGATAAACAAATTTAGCCCTAAAGCAGTTGACATCTTCATCATGGGCTTTGATGGAGCTGTGGAACAATTTGCCGAATGAAGATATCCCCCGCTAAAGGAGAATGATTATTTCTTAGATGTCATCAGGGCTCTAACAAAATATTCTTCGGAGGCTTTTAATCTGTAACAGTTTAATTCTATACCTCAAACTAATGACTGTTACATGTAACATGTCAATTTGTCTTTTGTAGGTTAGATACATATCTTTCCCTTTTCCCTGATAATAGCTAATCCGTGAGGTGATATTCTAAAATATCTTACTAGTGAACGGATTAGGGTTTTACTTATCATTTCTATCCATGTAACCTCTATTCGCATCAGTCGCCTGGGACCTGTATAATTTATGTCGAGCTACTTCCTTCTTGTTTCCGACTGATACTCTAATGTTATGGAGGGCTCCAATAAATTCATAGTCAGTGAGAAAATATTTCCGGGCCCATGCATATAATAATAGGGCTATGTGAGATCCAACCCATCGGAGTTTCCCACACCAGACTATAGAACTAAACTTAAATTGTGTTCACCAGGGATCTCAACCATTAATCGACGTGACCTTTCACATCCCTCTTTAATGTACAAGATGCTTCCAGCACTCTTCTCAAGCTGCCCATCCCTTCAACCTCTTCTCTCACTCTTTCCTCAGAAAGTAATTTAATGTCGCCTCCTCTTCTACAAATACACACTCTTTTGGATCATCTACCTTCACACTCCTTCCTTTATTCCATCTCAAATACTTTCTTACTTGTTAGATGACTAACTTCTCTGGGTAGGGAGAAACATTCCCCTCCACCGATCGTTCCACTACAGACCAACAACGAATAACAGAACTAGAAAGATTAGTAGGGAATCTGTGATGTTAACTACGATCAACTTCTACCTGAGCTTATTCCCTATGTTAAGAGCTGGCGATTTCCCAACGCAATTTAGCAAGGCTTCAAGAAGCCCATCGAGTCTTGATAAGGCGTCATCACTCAACCATGCCTTCTTCCGTCACTCCGCCCCCGACATTCCTATCGAAGAAAAGATCATCCGCAAGGCTCCCTAGTTTCTTTTATTCTAAAATGTACTTCTTTCTTCTTCTGACCATACCAAAGTATCTATATCTGCTTGTTTGATTTTGGAAAAAAATACGGTATAATATGTTGGTGCAATCGGTTTAGGTCACGATTGTCCGGACTCGAGTAATATTTTAATGTTTGACAATGGGTTGACCATTGTTTGACAATGGGTTAACTATATGATTGACATGGGGTTGAACATATGATAGAGAAGTCCAAGTGGGACACTTGACATTGCATGGGTCTTGGCAATTGAAAAGTCCAAGCATGGGTCTTGGGAATTGGAAAGTCCAAGCATGGGTCTTGGCATTTGGAAAGTCTAACATGGAGTTGACAAGGGAAGTCCAAGAGTGTGATATTGGCGATGTAAAGTCCAAGCTGTAGTCTTGGCGGCAAAAGTCTAATGTTTGGTGACGTAAAGTCCAAGCGTGTGTCTTGGCAGTGTAAGCCCAAATGTACCTTAGCAAAATAGACCCGCTTAGCATGACAATAGTTGATGGAAGCATCTGAAGGCTAGCGTATGATGAACAAGCCATGGATGACTTGGAGGGATCCGATAGACGTGAGGCTGATGGAGGTGGCTTGAAGGCTTAGGTCTAGGCTATAGGTGGTCTATCAAGTATGAAGGGATCATACTTGAGTACACCTCATGTTTGAGGTTTATCAATCGACTGAGGTTATGGATTAGTCATTAGCAAGTGTTTGACAACTGAATGACCTAGTCGACTTAGATCGGTCGATTGGGGTTCTGACGGTCGGTGATGCTCGATTCTTTGATACGTGGTCCGGTGATCATTCTGGTTTAACGATCGGTAGTCACGCGATCGATTCTTTATGAAGAGCGATCATTGTTGTAAGTGGACGTAATTATAAAAGCTTTGGTAGTAAATCGATCGGTTGATTGTCGGGCCATTGATTATTCTTTAGGGTTTGATAGTCGACTGCTAGTGTATTCGTTGGAGTTTTTCAGCGTGGATTGAGCCGTTGTGAGACAACGGCTACAGGAGCAGTCGATTGATGCCTTATGACAGTCGACTGCTAGGTGAAAATCAACCCGAGCTGTAGCTTTATAAGGAGCACGAAGGGGAGGATTTTGGCAGCGGTTCTAAGGGAGATTTGAGGCGAAGTGCTAGTGCATTTCAGGGTCCTTCAAGCTCATCCAAGCAACCAATAAGAAATGCATTCAAAGCAACCTTATGTAAAGTTTTCTTTACGTTGTTTGTTGTATTTCATTTGTATTTGTTTGTATTTCTTTCTTATTGTTGTAAGAACTATTGTAAGAGGTTTTCTCCACCTCTGGAGTGCTTTCCAAGAAGGAGAGGTTGATTAGTGGTGGTTTGCATCACTAGAGCTCATTTGAGCTCAACCCGTGGAGTAGGAACCCTAGCTTCCGAACCACATTATATGCTTGTGTATTGTATGTAAGTGTTTGTTTTTGTTTTGAGTTTATGTTTTATTATTTCCGCTGCGCATACTAACGAATTTTAAAGACAAACACGATCGAATTTCAAGAAACTACTATTCACCCCCCTCTGGCGCGTCACTAACGATCCTATAATTGGTATCAGAGCTAGGAGCTCTTCTACAGACTAACCGCCAAGGGAGCATCGCTAGAGGTTGAAGAGGAGGCTAGAGTTGCCAAATCTTGGACTAGGTCGTGATATCAACACTCCACCGGCTTATGGATTTTATAGAATTGGGGGCTTTAACCAATGGAAGGAGAGTATAGAAACCTTCCTTATGATTAACATTGAAGATTGATTAATCTTGATGGAAGGATTCGAATATCCAAGAGGGCCGAAGGGAGGATTCCTCAAGATGAAGAAATGGATTGAGGGACAACTCCAAAAATTCGAGAAAAATTAGAAGGTAATTAAATTCTTGGTTGATTTAATCCGTAATTATATTTTGTGTAGATTAGGTGAATATAAGGATGCTAAGGAGCTTTGGAGCGAATTGACAAAATTCCATGAGAAGCCTTAACCGGTCCAAGAGGATAAGGAGAAATCCAAGGAGGAGGAAGAAAGTTTATCCTCTCAAGAAAGTGAGGATTCGGAGGTTGAGAAGGAATCAACATCTGGATCGGTAGAAGAAGTGGAAGAATTGGAGGAAGACTCTACATCTAGGATTGAGGGGGAGGAGCGACCTTCCACGTCGGAGGAAGAGCAAGAAGAAACTTCAACCTCCAGGAGGGATAAAGAATCAACTTCGGCTCCTACCACCACTCTAGGTAACTCAAGCATGCAAATTAAAAATTAAAATAATATTATATGCTTTGAGTGTAGGGAGTAAGGACACTACAAGAGCAAGTGTCCAAAAAGAGTCAAAAAGACTCAACCGACGCAAAAAATTCATGAAAAGCCTAAGGATGTTGGTGCCTCAACAATTAAAAGCAAGAAACACATCATTTGCTTCAAATGTCATCAAAAGGGGCACTATAGAAGCCAATGCCCTAAGGGAGGAGCTACATATGTAGGGGAGCTAAGGTAAACCCTGAGGTATATTTTAATAATGCTTTTCATTTACATAATAATCAAAAGCATGCTAGGAGTAATTTTAATACTCTTGCGATTATTCATAATCATGAAAAGCATGCTAAAAATAGGTTTTATTGCTCAGGTACAAAATCTTGCAATATTAGGGTTAAGGATAAATCTAGAACCAATAATCCTAAAACAATTCTACCTAGGGAAACTATTAGGAAGGTAGAGGATCAATTAGGCATTAACCTTAAGAAAGTTAGACATATGCCTAAGAGAAAGAATCATTCCCTAAGAAAGAATGAAAATTCCAAATTAGAAAAATTAGAGTTAGAGAACCAAACTTTGAGGTCAAGGCTTGAGAAGTTAGAGAAGACCCTTAAAAATATGACAAATTCAATTAAGGGGTCTTGGAGTCAAAGTTTAGATGTTAGGAGGCAAGAGCCTTCCAAGGATAAAAAAGATTTGGGTCACAAAACTAAGTCCAAGGAAGTCATGCCAACCTACCATAATGTTCCATTTGACTATGGAACAAGTTTTAGGTCTAGAAAAACCAAGGTTACTAGGGAAGTTATCCCTAAGGCTAACCATGGTAGATGCCTAGTGACCAAGGTTTCCATGAAATCTTGGAAAGTCACTAAGAAGGTCACAAGGGAAGTTATCCCTAGAATTGACCTATCTGAGACCCAGATTGACGAGGCTTCGAGCACAAAAGGGTCGTTAGAAGTCTTGGGAGGATATCCCTATTGAGTACCTAGTAAATCCAAGAAGCTCCAATAGATATTGGGTTCCTAAGAGCGTGATTCCATCACGCTAAATGGGTTAGGTTGTGTCAACCTTGAATGAATGGGTAGTTAATCTAACCATAGCAAAGTTGACACTTTAGATCATTTCCAAAGTAATGAGATACTTTCGAAATAAGTTTGGATTTATATCCTAAAAGATTTTAGGATATGCCAATAGAATTTGAGAAGTATGAAAAATTGATCAAAATTGACACAATTAGATTTAGAGGTCATGGTATGCCATTTTGGATTTTTGACACACTTGGGAGATTGATCTATCAAGGCAAAATTGTCTTAATTTTTAGAAAATGACAATTGGGCATGACACTTAGGTATTATATACCTTTGTATGTCATACACTTGCCATGCTTCATATACCTTATCGTATGTTTGCATGAAAGGTGTGTTTATGATGTATTGCATCTCACAAGAATATAGGGTGTTTGTGCAGGGGCACCAGATAATCGAACCTAGGTTTTGATAATGACAAAAGTTCAAAGTTAAGTCATTATTGTTATCTCACATGTCGTGTTGAGTGTGCAGATAGTGTATTAAGTTGTGCTAAGGTCAACGACACCAGGAGAATCTCGGGACGAGAAACCTCGGTGGCCGGCTGACACCAGGAGAATCTCGGGGAGTCGAGGAACCTCAGTGGTGGTCGGAAGCTAAGCGATAGGTTAGGAGGACCAATGGTAAGCATCGGGTGCGGAGTGATGGTAAGGTCGTGTCCTCTGTATCAGGACAACTGTAGGCGGCGATTCAACTAAGACTTTCGGAGGAAGGTCTAGGTCGAGGTCGGACGGTAAGAGACCGTCAAATTTACCATCAATGAAGTATTCTGTGCTAACTTTGTGTTGTAGGTGAATGATCAAGCTGGCAGTCGACTGGAGGCTAATAGCAGTCGACTGAACCTACCATCAACCGACTATTGTAGGGCACCAAACGACTGATGGTCAATCTGATCATTTCGAAGTGAGTCAAGATAAGATCAACTCAAAGTGGAGTGAGGTGGAGCTTTGACTCAGATATGGATCTCAACGAACTAGGGCTCAGGGCTATAAAAGAAGAAGAGTTTCACCTCTTTTCATCATCCAAAAAAGCTCCCAAAGTGCTTCGACGAATCCAAGCTTTCTTCGATAATGCGACGCCGTCGTAACGCCGACAACATGCAACTTTGCATCCTTTAAGTCAGTAGCTTTTTCTATAGTTGTTCGTATTCTTTTTACTTGTGTTTTTAATTGCTAAGAGGAGAGGTAGACTTGTTGTCTCTTCCTCTATATTTTGTTTGTAATCGTTGTCTCTTATCTCCAACGAGAAAGAGACCCTTTTAATGGATTGCCCACCGAAAGCGGTCTAGGACCGTGGAGCCTTGGATTAGCAACCGTTTGGTTGTGAACCAAGTAAAAAGAAAGCTTGTGTCTATTTTGTTTACTTTTATTTCCGCTGCATACTCGGTTTTCATACGACGAAAAGAAAGATTTCCGTATGCTATTCACCCCCCCTCTAGCGTTTTCTCGATCTATTAATTGGTATCAGAGCGGGGGCGCTCAGATTCGGTGCAACCACCGGTCGAGCAATTTTCTTTTCGTACTTTTGCTTTATCGTTTAAAGTTTTTATTCCCGCACTATTAATTCAAGATCAAGTCTTGGTACATTGTTTTTGGGTTGTATGTTTGCAAGTATCTAAAGTTCTACTACCGAATCAATCGCTACTGGAGTAGCTGATGGTAAAACGGGTGTAACTTTTGATACAAGTGGACCCACAAAATGTACTACCCACCGAATCGAAGCTCTCTCGAAGATCTACACTTCTTACTGGGGTTTACCCCCATAACAAGCTGTTTTTAACCCTAAAAAATGGTGTTTAATACCTTTTCAGGGGCTTCGAATGTCGTAAGTGTTTAATTTTTATTTAGCCTTTTATTTCTCATTTATTTCTTGTTATTTCCTGCATTAATAATCCAAGACCAAGTCTTGGAATTTCTTTTTGGTTTGTATTTTTATTTTGCAAGATAATCAATGACCCATCTTGAGGGGTACAACACCGTCCGACCTCCGTTCTTTAACGGAGATGACTTCCGTTATTGGAAGGGTCGGATGAAATGCTATCCTAAGACTCAAGTCGAGATGTGGATCAATACTCAGACGAGATTCACCTTATCGACAAATAAAGGAGAGTTCGTGGACTGCGACAAGTGGACAAATGCAATGAAGCGACAAGTAAAGGCTGCGAAAGCCACTCAAATCTTGCAGTGCAACCTATCCAAGGAAGAGCTCAACCACGTTGGCCCCTTCATCAGTGCCAAGGACTTATAGAACAGACTCATCGAGTTGCATGAAGGGACAGTCAACACGAAGGTATGTAAACGAGACCTACTCTTAAATAAGTTATTTAATCTAAAAATGCAGGACAATGAGACGACAACTCAACTCCACGTACGGATTCAAGATATCATGAACGATCTCCATTCTATAGGACAAAAGGTAGAAAATCGAGATGTTATAAGGTATGCGCTTAATGCTTTCCCTAGGACCACTTTGTGGGCATCTATGGTTGATATCTACAAAGTATCTAGAGATCTTTCGAAAATTAGATTAGATGAATTGTTTTTTGAATTCGAACTTCATGAACAATCTAATTCGGCCCCGGTCGAGAAGGGTGTTGCTTTGTATGCAGGAAGAAGGAAAGACAAGAGCAAACCCCCGCTCGAAGAGTCCTAATTTGAGTCGAAAACAGAAGAAGAGATAGAGATCGAACTAGTCAACCTAGTTCAGAAAATGGTCAGAAAAGGAAGAAAACTTACAAAACAACCAAAGAAGGCGTTCCAAGCAACTTGGGAAGAATCATTGGAAGAAGAAGAAAACTTGGCATTCATGGCGAGACCGACAGAGTCCGAGTCCGAGTCCGAACCCGAAGCCAACTACGAATCCGAATTCGAATCCGACTCCGATGATGTTTGAGTCAAGACTCAAAGCCGGATTAAAAGAGAAAATCAAGGTAAGTTGTTCATTAATTAGTAATCTATATCATGCCATTAAGTTGTTAGATAGAAAATTATCTAAATCCGAGCCTAAAGTCGAGTTTTTGCTTAAGGAGGTCAAAACCCTTAAGCATAAGGCTAACCTAGTCTCTTTAACTAGTCAAGTTCAAGAAGGAAACTCAACTCAAGTTAAAAAACTTGAGGAAGAGAATTCTCTCTTGAAAGGGCAAGTTCAAGAGCTTAAGGTTAAGTTGGAAAAGTTCACATTGAGCTCCAAGGGTCTTGACCTAATCCTTGGAACTCAAAGAGCCGTGTACAACAAGGCCGGACTTGGGTTTAGAACAACAATGAATAGATCTTATTTGTAAAATCATTAATCGTAGTAATCGAAGAGTCCACGCATGAGTCTCTAAAACTATTTTAAACTCACAACTAGGTGCTATTGAGTATTGGGTTCCCAAGGATCAAATCCACTATGTGGATAGACCGTATCGGTTCAATGATCTAGGGGGAGCTAATACTAAAATTGTGTGCTCGATTTCATAATCTAACTTTGCTTGCTTAGTTTTTTTAAATTTGTAGAACGACTAGATATGACCAGTGACTAATCAACCTTGACAACATAGTATCAGGACGCGGTGAGATGATAGTACGTTAGGGAAACGAGGTCTTGTGTATCCAGGTTAGATAAGAAGTATCTAGCTTGGTGCGCTTGACTAAGTGGAACTAGCTGAAGCTACCTCACAACATCCTAGATTAGTTAGACCAGGACGTAATCCTAAGTGAATTAAGTGCACAATTTCTTAGATTGACTTTGTCTAAGGGAGTGATCGTTGTTCCGATCAAAGAAGACGTCTGTGTCTCGCCACGACCTGGAAGTCATCTTTTGAAAGGCTCACTTAACTAACTAAAGGTTAAATCCGAATCTAATCCAAGGTTAATTAGTCTTTTAATTACTAAATTTAACTAAGTAAAATTGAAAACCATCTCACAAAACAAATAAGGTTAACATGCCTTGAGATATATAAAATGGGTGAGATGTTAAGGACACTTAATTAAAAATAACATAATTTTCGAAATGTTTTCAAAATTTATAAAAATATTTTTTTTTCATGATTATTGCATGTAATTATATTTAATCTTTGGAAATTTATAGTTACTTAATTGGTTGGCCAATACTAGACATATAACTTTTAGACCAATTTTAGACACCTAAACCCTCTAGACTTAGTTTACTAGTGGATAACTATAATGACAAGTTAAGGGGGTAACATTTATTGTAAAGGTTAAAATTTGTATATTTGAAAATTATTCTTGTAACTCTTTTAAAATTGATAAGGCTTCAAAAGTATTTTGAAATCATACTTATACTTATAATTTTCAAAAGTATTTTGAAATCATACTTGCTTATAACTTTCAAAAGTATTTTGAAATAATACTCATGTTTATAACTTTTAAAGTTTTTTGAAATCTCAAAATTTTTACCAAAGTCATCATACACTTTTTCACAAAAGTAAAGCTTAACATTGTTGGTGCAGAGGGAAAAAAAAACTTAAATTGATCCTACACCTCTAGGTACTTAAAGGATAGTTTTTTTTATTATAAAGGACATGCTTGGATTTCTTCTATCATTTAAATGATACGTTTATATGTTTTCTTTTTATACGTTTCACACATTAATCTTGTAAATACACCTCTCGTTTTTTTTTAATATATGACAAAAGGGAGAGAAGAGGTCAAAGATTAAGGGGGAGAAAAAGTTTTTTCCAAAACATGGTTCTTTTTGAGTTAACACATCGTTATGTTTCTTTTTCAAAACTCATCTAGGGTTAAGGGGGAGGTAACTTTAAGGGAGAGAATTTGAAAAAGAAAGTATTTCATGCTTAACTTATTTCATGCTTATTTTTCCTTAACTTTGAATCGGTTTGCCATATATCAAAAAGGGAGAGATTGTTGGTGCAGGAGCATCAAATAATCGAATCTAGGTTTTGATAATGACAAAGGTTCAAAGTTAAGTCATTATTGTTATCTCACATGTCGTGTTGAGTGTGTAGGTAGTGTATTAAGCTGTGCTAAGGTCAACGACACTAGGAGAATTTCGGGATGAGAAACCTCGGTGGTCGGGTGACACTAGGAGAACCTCGAGGAGTCGAGGAACCTCGGTGGTGGCCAAAAGCTAAGCGACAAGTCAGGAGGACCAAAGGTAAGCATCGGGTGCAGAGTGATGGTAAGGATGTGTCCTCCGTACAGGGACAACCGTAGGCGGCGATTCGACTAAGACTTCCGGAGGAAGGTCTAGGTCGAGGTTGGACGTTAAGGGACTATCAATGAAGTATTCTGTGCTAACTTTGTATTGTAGATGAATGATCAGTGACGATCATTTGGATGCTAATAGCGATCAGTGAACCTACCATCGATCATTCGTAGGCGTGATCATTCACGTCAATCTGATCACTTCGAAGTGAGTCAAGATAATATCCACTCAAAGTGGAGTGAGGTGGAGCTTTGATCCAGATTTGGATCACGACGAACTAGGGCTCAAAGGGCTATAAAAGAAGAAGGGTTTCACCTTTTTTCATCATCTAAAAAAGACTCCCAAAGTGCTCCGACGAATCCAAGTTTTCTTCGACAACGCGATGTTATCGTAACGCCGACAACATGTAACTTCACATCCTTTAAGTCGGTAGCTTTTTCTATAGTTGTTCGTGTTATTTTTACTTGTGTTTTTAATTGCTAAGAGGAGAGGTAGACTTGTTGCCTCTTCCTCTATATTTTGTTTGTAATCGTTGTCTCTTACCTCCAACGAGGAAGAGACCCTTTTAGTGGATTGTCCATCGAAAGCGGTTTAGGACCATGGAGCCTTAGACTAGCAACCATTTGGTTGTGAACCAAGTAAAAAAGAAAGGTTGTGTCTATTTTATTTACTTTTATTTCCGCTGCATACTCGGTTTTCATACGACGAAAAGAAAGATTTCCATACGGTATTCACCCTCCTCTAGCATTTTCTCGATCCATCATAGGGTTCATTTTGATTATGTATCTCAAACATCTAGAAAGGGTGAGATGCTAGAAATAAAATCTTTGGATGTTAATGCTTGTGAAAATAGAATAAAAATATCAAAACACATTAACAAATGCACAAATACAAGCGTGATACTGATATAATCGATATACATATATAAAAACACTAAAATTAAACAAAGTTAGATGAACAAATCAAATTCATAAAAATTCCGCTCATAAGTAATCACGATCGATCATTGCTTGATTAAGCGATCGGGAAATCAATATAGACGACACAGAAAGTTCGATGGATCATTGCGATCGCTGCGGCTCGCCGAAAGTTCACGATTTTAATCTAACTCTAGCGATCATTTATTAGCGTTGTGACCGATCGCAGAACCTCAGGATCGCTTTGGCCCGATGGTCGTGATCACCGCGATTTTATAATCTTGAACCCTAGCGGTTCGGCTTCTTCATGCGGACTTCCTCCTTCCCGACGCTCCCGACGTTTTCGCCCTTGTTCGAGTCATCGAGTGCACGCCGACGATTCCAACCCTCGTAAGACCTAGTTCTTAAACCCTAACCCTTTTTACCCTATTTTTGTCTCTCTATCATGCTAATGGAATCATATCTTCCTCCTATTTTCGTCGATTCCGCCCAAGCTAGGGTTCTAGGCACAAGAGACCGTTTCCTGCCACTTTTCTCTAGCGTTTGCTTGTTTCGACCATCTCATACAACCTCAAATCAAATGACACCTAAGTAACATCTCTAACCCTAAACCCTAATCATTTTACTTATACAATGCTTTGATTTAACCACGTTTTGTGCTCATTCATTGCATCCATTACATTCATATAGACAAAAATATAGGGCAGAGCCTGGTGAAGGATCCTAGGTGCCATCCCGAACGTATCAACCCATGGCTATACGTTATTTAGATGAGCCGTTTTTCCAATCATATTATGAGGATGTCATCCAAATCATAATGCATTACCAATTAGTGAAATTAGTTTTTTACATGCATCCGTTAATATTGGCCTACTCACGGAGTTTTACTCCAACTTTAAGAAAGTCGGGGATGGTTCGACATATCAGACTTGCGTTGCAAAATGCAATCCGAACTTTACAAAGGAAATCCTACGAGAATTTCTGGAGTGTCGACCATCGGATCACACTTTTGTGTTTTATCCTACCCTAGATCCGACACCCCTGCACCATTTGATCATATTACTCTTGACCATATGCATTAGCATTTCTTTAATCGTCCTCGTCGTTTAGGTCAAAACCTATTTTCCATCAATGACCTCTCAGCTCCAGATAATGTCCTATATAAGGTCATTGTTGAATGCATCTTACCCATAGTGACTAGGGGTTTAGCCATGGTTTGACCCCCTTATTTATTTTTGATGTATGCGATGCGTCACCTACTAGATATCAATGTGGCGTTAAATATTTTTCATTGCATTGTTCATTTTGTGTCCCTTGTCTAAGGGAAGGTCTATATGCCTTTTGGCCATATTATCACTGCATGATTAGCGTCTAGAGGCATAAACATCTCCAGGGGGACCTTGAGGCCACTATCGGACTACTACGACCGCATCACCCTGAGGCACTTCGCATTGGCTGGAATGCGAACGGGCTATAGATGGATGGAGTGGTCGGCGAAGCCGGTTCAGCCAACTAGGGAGCATGGAGAGCCAGTTGTAGAGCATGGCGAGGGAGCTACAGAGGAGGATGACCCTATGCTACCAGATGCACCGACTGAGGGTCTCTCGATGCACTTTGCACGCTTGGAGACCAGATTCGAGGATTTTCACGAGGTTGACACGGCCGAGGAGCTCACCAGAGCATCCTCCATCGCTTTTCGATGTCCTCAATGACTCAAGAAATGAGTCTGATGGAGCAAATACCCGAGATGTTCGAGATGATGCAGAGTTGGACGCTGAGTCAGCAACCTCCACCTCCACCACCTCCGACCGATGATTCTAGTGGATGGTAGTTAGGATTACATTTATGGATTTTCTTTTATTTTCGTAGTGAGGCTGAGTGTCTGGACATCTGTCTGTTGCTTGTAGGAATGACTTTAAGATAAATGAAATGTTTTATTTTGCAAAATTGTGTGTCATTTATCTGGTTGATGTGTGCTTATTACATGTGTTGATGTGTATGTTTATGTATTCCTATTATGTCATATCATGACATCATATTTTATTTAATCATTTTAAATGTCATGATAATGTGTAGGTTTGATTTTAATGTCATGTTTGTAGTTAGGTTATATCTTTATGTCATGACATCATGATTATTAACACATGTTTATTTATGCTATCTTATATTCC
This sequence comes from Wurfbainia villosa, assembly GCA_025175895.1. Classification (NCBI taxonomy): domain Eukaryota; kingdom Viridiplantae; phylum Streptophyta; class Magnoliopsida; order Zingiberales; family Zingiberaceae; genus Wurfbainia; species Wurfbainia villosa. The sequence continues at coordinate 41,483,243 of CM046008.1, read as the reverse complement.
ATAATCATCTTTCATGCATTTTTGGTTAATAAAATTGATTTAAGGCAAATGACATGATTTAAAGTCCCAAGTATAAGGGAATCAAATAGAATTGCATAGAAAATGCATGAAACCCTAAGAACTAAAGCCCATATCTTACATTAAATCGACATGTGTGTATTGGTACACCCTAGACACATGTGAGATGTTAGGAAATGAGTTAAATTCATGTGCTTATTTAGTACATCATATTGAATTTAGAACTCATTAAATGATAATGATGAATCATGAGGAAAGCCAATGTACAAGTCATATATATCTAGCCATAGTCTATGGTTCAAAATAGGTTTTCAAAAACATTTTAAAATCATTTTCGAAAACTTTGGTGAAGTCTATCTTTTGATAGCAATCAATATGAAGAAGTTGATACAAAGTATGTCAAAAACATTGAAAGTTTTAATAGTTTTGAATTTTGTATTAATCTCTCATTTTAATGGATATTAAAACTTTTTTTCACCCATTATATTTCTTATAAGTAATGTACGTATGAATTTTCAAGATTTTTTGAATTACGTATTTTTGCTTATGCATTTTCAAAATTCATTTCTGAAATCTGATTTCTAAAAATCAGAGAGCAGTTGACTGTTTCAGTATGACAGTCGACTAATGATGCTAATAGTCGACTGCTTAGTGATCAAGTCGACTGCTGAGTTGATTTCGAGTAAACAAGGTTTGTTTAGCCCTTTTTCAGCTATCCTTATGAACTCTAATTGCTCATAATCCTAGGATATACTTTGGAAAACATTGGAAGGGTGAAAATCCATTGTAAATGGGTTAGGAGAGTTTCTTAGGGTGAAAATCAAATTTTAAGGGGTATGAAAGTTCAAGTTTGAATTTCTACCCTTAATTTTGATGGTTTAGTGTTCCTTTATGCTTAGAGACTCTGCAAGGACATTGTTGGTGCAATAGTCAAAGGGGAGTAAGTCTTTAGAGGGAGGTTATCCATCATGGGATAATGGATGTGTATTCCTCAAAGGAGGAGATATGAAGGGTTTTTGGAAGCCCTCATTGTGCTTACAAAAGGGGGAGAATTGGAGAAGTGAGGATTGCCTCTCATTTAGTGATATTAAACTTATCATTAGGAAGAGTGAAGACATCCTAGATGTTTTTGGACTAAGGGGGAGATTGTAAGATCTCATTGGTATATGAGACATTAATACCTTGGGGGGTCTTTCTGATGTATGCCAAAGGGAGAGAATTGAAGTTTAAGTTAGGTAAACCTTCACTATGCTTTGGCATTGGAAGTGTTTAAGTTTAGGTTATTGTTAGCCTAACTTAAAGGTATGATATTGTCAAACATAAAAAAGGGAGAGATTGTTGGTGCAATCGGTCTAGGTCATGATTGACCGGACTCGAGTAGTATTTTGATGTTTGACAATGGGTTGACTGTATGGTTGACATGGGGTTGGCCATATAATGGAGAAGTCCAAGTGGGACACTTGACATTAAAAAATCTAAGTCCTATGTACTTGATATGGAAAGTCCAATAATGGATCTTGGCAATTGGAAAGTCCAATCATGGGTCTTGGCAATTGGAAAATCAAACATAGAGTTGGCAAGGGAAGTCCAAGAGTGTGATATTGGCGGCGTAAAGTCCAAGTTGTAGTCTTGGCGGCATAAGTCCAATTTTTGGCGGCGTAAAGTCTAAATGTGTGTCTTGGCATCGTAAGCCCAAATGTACTTTAGCAAAGTAGACCCGCTTAGCATGACAATAGCCGATGGAAGCACCTGAAGGCTAGCGTATGAATGAACAAGTCATGGATGACTTAGAGAGATCCGATAGGCGTAAAACTTATGGAGGTAGCTAGTGTAAGAGATTTGAGGCCGCTAGAGGGGGGGGGGTGAATAGCGTCGTGCACGTTCTATGATGGAATTCGTTGTGTTTATCTCTACAATTTCGTTAGTGCAACAGAAATAGAAATAATACAAAAACGAAACAAGACAAACACAATTCACAACACGAGATATAACGTGGTTCGGAACCGAATGATTCCTACTCCACGGATCGAGCTCTAAAGAGCTCTAGTGATGCACATGCACTCACTAATCACAAATAACTCCTTCTCGACACAAGTCGGAGGTGGAGAAACCTCGTATAAGGATTACACTAAGTAATACAAAAGATACAAGCTAATACAAGTAAGAAATACAATGCAAGTAAAGAAAAACACTTTACAAGAGCACTTTGGTTGCTTGATCTTTGGTTGCCTTGGACTAGCCTTGAAGGACTGGAAGAGCACCAACTATTCCCCTTCAAATCGCTTAAGAAAACCCTTGTTTAGAGCCTTCCACGAACTGCTTTTATCTTCCATCGGACTGGATTTCCGCCTGGCGATCATTGCCGTAAAGGCCCGATCGATTGCAATAGTATGTGAGACAACGGCTCGATCCACGTTAGACAAGTTCCAGCGGATCTCTTCGCAGCGATCGCCAGCATTGTGATTATCGGCGCCGCGTGCCGTGCCCCGATCACGGGCGTTCTGCTCGTGGTGAACCGTGATCATCGCCGTCCGTGGCCGGTGATCGGCAATGATCGATTATCACTAGATAAGCGATCGATTGCGGCACCTTCTGACCCAAAGACTCAGAACTCCTGAGTCGACTAATGATCGAGCCGACAATCGTAATGCGGTCATAACGCCACCGACCGCTAACCTAAAAAATGAGGTTTTAAGCAAGTATGGTTCCCATACTGCTAGACTACCCTTAGCTTAGACTAAGCCTTCTAGCCACCTCCATCACCTCACGCCTCTCGGATCCCTCCAAGTCATCCACGACTTGTTCGTCATCCATCGCGCAGCCTTCGTGTGCTTCCATCGGCTATGTCTACGCTAGCTGGTCTACACCGCCAAGGCACATCTGGACTTACATCGCCAAGACTCGACTTTACTTTACCGCCAACTGGATTTATCGCCGAGACTCCACCCTTGGACTTTACGCCGTCAATATCAAACCCCTTGGACTTCTCAAATGCCAAGTACTCATGACTTGGACTTTACCTTGCCAAGACTGCTTGGACTTTCCCATAATCACATGGTCAACCCTAGTCAACCATCAAAGTCTCTCTCGAGTTAAACTCGAGTCTGGTCAATTATAACCTTGGTCGATTGTATAAACAATCTCCCCAAAATATCAACCGACATCAATGTCAAACATCAATGTCAAACATACTATGTAAACCACTTTGTCAAACATCAAAACATCACTGGAGTCAAACTCGAGTCTGGTTAATCGTGACTTGGGCCGATTGCACCAACAATCTCCCCCTTTTTGATGTTTGACAAAACAAACCTTGAGTTAGGCCCCTAACTCAAATTCTCTTACCAATTTTCCAAATTTGTAATTTAACCTTCTCCCCCTTTTTGACATACATAAAAAAGGTTCTCTCCAAGGAGGTCAATGTCTCATGTCCCAATGAGATCTTACAATCTCCTCCTTGATCTAAAAATACCTAGGATGCCTACCATCTTCCTAGTGATAAGTCCCATATCACTCAAGAGAGACAATCCTATACTCTCTCATAATTTCCAAATTGGGTTTCTTAAAATCCCATCAATTTTCCCAATTGATGATACTCTCCCAATAACTTCTCTCCCTTCAAGAAGAGAAATACATCCATCATCCCAAGATGGATAACTCCTCCTAAAGGCTTGCTCCCCCTTGACCATTGCACCAACAATGTCCTTGGGAAGTCCTTAAGCTAATAGGAACTCTAAACCATCAAAATTAAGGTTCTAAGTTCAAACATGAACTCTTCCGCCCTTAAATTTGATACTTTGACCTAACACCTCTCCAAATCCATATCCAATGGATTTTCACCCTTTATAATGCTTCCCAAAGCATATTCTAGGGTTAGGAGTGGTTAGAGACCTTTACTATGGCTGAAAATGGGCTAAACAACCTTGTTTTTAAATCGGCTTAGCGATTATTACTACATGTCGATCATTGCCGCTCGCATCGATCATTGCCGTGAGTGATCGTGATAACTGAAATTCTCGAATTTTAGCTATCAGAATCGAATTTTGAAAAGTCATAAGTAATTTTATGTATATCGAAAAATCACGAAATTTGATACGTATATTACTTATAGTCAATACAATGGGTGAAAAATATTTGAAAATTATTTTACCCATAAAATATCGAAATTGATACAAAATCCAAAAATGAAGAAAAACGTCGATGTTTTAGCTCACTTTGTATCAATCTCATCAATGATGATTGCTATCAAAAGATAGACTTCACCAAGGTTTTTCTAAAATGATTTTAAAATGTTTTCAAAATCTTATTTTGGATCATATTCCTTGGGCTCTATGTACATGACTTGTACACAAGCTTTCCAATGATCCACCAATGAAAATAGATGAGTTATAGTCCATCTAGATGCAAAAACTATGCACCTTGAACTCAACTTATATCCTAGCATCTCACATGTATCTAGAGTATATAAATACACATACATGTCAATGTAATGTGAGATGAGGATTTTGTTCTCCCTAAACTAGGGTTTCATGCATTTTTCTAAGACAACTTTACTTGATTCCCTTATAAATGGGACTCCAAGTTATGCCATTGTCCTTAAATCAATTTTAATCAATTAAATGCATGAAATGATCATGGCATAATAATAGCAAAATAAAAACATGGCCAATGATCATGATGTCATGACATATGATATAAAACTTAAACTCATGACATTCAATCCTAATTCCTAAACATAATCATGACATATAAATGATAAAAATAGGCATGATGTCATGACATGTTATATGACAATCAAGGCATGACAAATAAAAAGTATAGGTATAATAATACCTAAATTTTAATATTAGTTGTTATTTGATATGATTAAGTATATTTTGCCATATTACTACTAATCTCCCTAGTGTGCCAAAAACCCAAAATGACACACTAACCTCTAAACCTAAATCGTGCCAATTTAATTGATTTTTCATAATTCCAAAAATACATTGGCACATCCTAAAATCTTTTAGAATTAAAGCTCAAATGTATTTCCAAGGTAACCATAACCTTGAAAATATCCTAAAATGCCACTTTTACTATGGTTGAGTTAACTACCCATCCAATCAAGGTTGACACACCCTAAATCCTTCTAGCGTGAATCTATCTCGCTCCTAAGAACCCAAAATCTATTTGAGCTCATTAGGTTAATTAGGTATTCCTTAGGGATGACCTCCCTAGATACCTTCATAATGACCCTCTTAGGCTTGTTAGCCTTGGTCATTTGGGTCTTACCTAGGTTGACTCTAGGGGTAACTCTCCTTGTAACCTTCTTAGTGGCCACCCTAGGTTTCCTAGAAACCCTAGCCACTAGGCACTTGCCATGGTTAGTCTTAGGGATAACTTCCCTAGTAACCTTGGTTTTCCTAGGTTTAGTTCCATAATCAAATGAAACATTGTGATAGGTTTCCTTGGGCTTAGGTTTGCCCTTGGATGAATCTAGTTTCCTAGGTCTTAATTTTTGACCATTTGCCCCTAGGCTTTGACTTCTAGACCCTAAATGTTGACCTCTTGACCCTTGAAATTGATTTTGCATTTTTGCAAGGGCCTTCTCCATCTTTTCAACCAACCTCAGGACTTGATTTTCCTTTTCTAATTGCCCAATTTTTGAATTTTTAGTTAATCCTTGGGCATGGGTCTTTCTAGGCATATGCTTAGTCCATTTAAGATTAAGACCTAGGTGCTCTTGCACCTTTCTAATTATCTCCCTAGGTAAAATTGATCTCGAGTTATTTGACCTAGGTTTGTCTTTAGGTAAATTGTTTTTAGGGATATTAGTCCCAAATTTCTTCTTATTACCTAAGTGGACATTCTTAGCTCCTAAGCAATATTCTCTATTTCTAGCATGCTCTTTATGATAAATAGCAAGACTATTAAAATTATTTCTAGCATGCTTTTGACTAGAATATAAAGAACAAGAATTGTTTAAATATACCTTAGGGTTAGCTATAGAAGCTCCCCCTACTTGTGATGCTCCATTTTTGACTCTCTTGCTCCCCCTAGGACATTGATTCCTAAAATGCCCCGGTTGTTGGCACTTGAAGCAAATGATGTGCTCTTTGCTTCTTTTAGTGGGGATACCGACATCTTTTGATTTTTCTTGAAGTCTTGGTGCCGGAGGAGTTTTTCTTACTCTTTTCGGACACTTACTTTTGTAGTGTCCGGATTCCCTACACTCAAAGCAAATTATATGATTTTTATTTAAAATTGAATTGCTTAAGTTACCTAAGTCAATGGTGGTGGTGAGGATCTCTTGAGCTTGCTCTTCCTCTATACCGGATGTAGATGGTTCTTCTTGTTGCTCCAGTGTTGAGGATGCTCTCTCCTCCCCCTCAATCCTAGAGGTGGAGACTTCTTCCACTTCTACCTCATCCTTGGAAGTTGATGGCCTCTCAACCTCCAATTATTCACACTCTCCTCTTGACCCGGATGTTGACTCTTCTTGACTTCGAATCCTGCTGCTTGTGAGGAAGAGCTTACTTCTTGGCCTCTTGGATTGAGCAGATGGCGTTCTACGTCTTCTTCTTCTTGGGTGGTTGAGGTTTTCATGATATTTTGCGGTCGTTCCAAAATTCCTTGGCGTCCTTGTATTCGTCTAGGCTCTGAGATATCATTAGGGATCGAATCACTCGATTTGATTACCTTATTACTCCTCTCGAATTCTCGGAGTTATTCTTGATCCACTTCTTCGTTTGAGGAACCCTCCTTTAGGCCCTCTTGGAAATTGTAACCCTTCCATCAAGCGGACCACTCTTGAAGTCCTCATCGTTAAAAGTCTTGGTCAGTGCGCTCGATTACTAAACCCTTCTTGTCCGTAGAAGGTATAAGGGATAGGTGTGTTGATATCTCGTCTAGTTGCTCTTGAACTTCCGTCTTCCCTCTGGCTTCTTTAGCTCTCGGCGATTAGTCAGTAGAAGAGCCAGGGCTCGTCTTATGTAGGAGATTTAAGGCGCTGGGGGTGAATAAGCGTCGTCTGGCGTTACATGATGAAATTCATTACGTTTGTCTCTCTGATTTAAATCGGTAGCGGTGAAATAGAAATATCTGATAGCGAAACAAGGCGAAACCACGATTCCTGACCACGAGATATAATGTGATTCGGAACCGAATGATTCTACTCACGGATCGAGCTCAGTGATCTTGCGTGCACTCATCCGCGAATAACTCCTTCTCGACCTGAGTCGGAGGTGGAGAAACCTCGTATAAGGATTACACTAAGTAATCTGAAGATCTGAGCTAATCTGAGTAAGAAATCTGATGCAGTAAAGAAAAACACTTTCTGAGAGCACTTTGGTTGCTTGATCTTTGGTTGCCTTGGTAGCCTTGAAGAATTTGGAAGAGCACCACTATTCCCCTTGAATCGCCGAAAACCCTTGTTTAGAGCCTTCGGACAATTGCTTTTATCTTCCATTTGGATTCACTTTGTGATCATTGCCATAAGGCCCGATCATTGCGATGACCGTATGCTGTGAGACAATGGCTCGATCCGTTAGACGAGTTCAGCGGATCTCTTGCGATCGACTTCAACGTTGGCGGTCATTGGCGGCTTCAGCCATTGCCCGGTCGAGTACGGGCGATCTAATGCTCGTCGGCGAACCGTGATCATTGCCCGTCCGTGGCGGTCGGTGATCAACTAACGATCATTGCCGCGGCGCCTTTCATTGGCCGTGATCGAACTCGAGTCGACTCATGTGATCAGAATCGACCGTAATGCGATCGGCTATGACTAAAAAATGAGGTTTTAACCCAGTATGGTTCCCCCGTACTTGCTAGACCACCTATAGCCTGAACTAAGCCTTTTAGCCACCTCCATAACGCCTCTCGGATCCCTCAGTCGTCCGTGACTTGTTAAATCCATCCGCAGCTTTGGTGTTTCCATGGTATGTCGTCTTAGCGGTGTCTACCTGCGTAAGACACGTTAGACTTACCCAAGACTCGCTTGGACTTTCTGCCGTCGACCGTTGGACTTATCTTTGCGAGACTCCGCTTGGACTTTCGCGTGATATCGAGCCTTGGACTTCTCGAATGCAGTACTCGTGACTTGGACTTTACCTTGCGAGACCCCATTGCTTGGACCTTCCCGTAATCACGTGGTCGACCACTGGTCGACCGTGAAGTCTCCTCGGTCGAACTCGAGTGCAGTGATTATAACTGGGTCGATTGTATAAGCGATCTCCCGAAACATCTCAACCGACATCGATGACATCTTATGTCGAACCACTTTGTCGAACATCAAAACATCACTCGAGTCGAACTTGAGTGCGGTGATCGTGACTGGTAGGTGCGCAATTTAGAAGGCTTAGGTTTAAGCTAAGGGTAGTCTGATCAGTATGAAGGATTATACTTGAGTTAAACCTCGTATTTGAGGTTTATTAGTTGGATGGTTATGGATCGATCATTGGCCAAGTGTTTGACACTTGGCGACCTAATCGACTTGGATCGGTCAGTGGTGGAAATCGATTGATGCTCATTCTTTGTTTTGTGGTCGTGATTGGCTACGAAGTTTAGCGATCGATTAGTCGCGATAGTTGGTTGGCCGTGAAGGGTAGTCGGCTATTGCAGTGGACCACGACACGAAGCTTTGGTTGTCATTGTCGGGCCGTGATCGTGATAGTGTATCCGTTGGAGTTTTCAGCGTAGATTGGCCGTTGTGAGATGACTACGGGAGTAGTCATTGGTGCCTTATAATGATTATTCTTGGCGAAAATTAGTCAGGAGTTGCGGCTTTATAAGGAAGCGAAAGGAGGATTTTGGCGGTGGTTCTAGGAGATTTGGAAGTGTTTGTGCGTTGAGTTCTTGAGCTCGTCAAGCAACAATAATAAAAGCATTACTTTGTGTAAAGTTTCTTTACGTTATTTGTTGTATTTCATTTGTATTTCCTTGTATTTCTTTCTTATTGTTGTAAGAGGTTTTTGTTGGTGCAATCGATCCAGGTCACGATTGACCAGACTCGAGTAGTGTTTTGATGTTTGACGATGAGTTGACCATTGTTTGACAATGGGTTGACCATATGATGGAGAAGTCCAAGTCTTGAGTATTTGGCATGGAAAGTCCAAGCATGGGTCTTGACAATGGTAAAGTTCAACATGGAGTTGACATGGAAAGTCCAAGTATGAGTCTTGGCAAGGGAAAGTCCAAACTTGAGTCTTGGCAATTGGAAAGTCCAACTTGGGTTGACAAGGAAAGACTAAGGGTGTAGTTTTGGCCATGTAAGTCCAAGGGTGGAGTCTTGGCGGCGTAAAGTTGAGTGTGTGTCTTGTGGCGTAAGCTTTAATGTGCCTTGGCGGTGTAGACTAACTTAGCATGACAATAGTCGATAGAAGCACTTGAAGACTAGCGTATAGATGAACAAGTCATGGATGACTTGGAGGGATCCAATAGGTGTGAGGCTGATGGAGGTGGCTAGAAGGCTTAGGTTTAGGCTAGGGTGGTCTAGCAAGTATGAGGGCATTATACTTGGGGTAAACCTCATGGTTGAGGTGTAATAGTCGACTAAGGTTATGGACCAGTCGACTGGTCAAGTGTTTGACACTTGGCGGTAAAGTCGACATGGCGATCATTGCCGTGAGTCGATCGGGCGTTCGACTACAACAATAACCTTAGCGTCGATGCCGTGGAGGCGATCGGTATTGGTGGTTTTGGTTGTGAAGCGAGAATGCTCGGTAGCCGTGAAGCGATCGACTCTGAGCAATGATCATTCTTTGGGAATGATAGTCGATTGCGGTGTATCAGTTGGCTAGAATAGCGATGTGGATTAAGTCGTTGTGAGATAACGCTCTGAGAAGCGATCGTAGGGCCTTTGTGATCATTAGGTGGAAATCAGCTCGAGTTGCACTTTTAAAAGGAGCACGAAGGGGAGATTTTTGGCCATTGTTCTTGAGGCGATTTGAAGGGGAATTGCTGCTGCAATTGGACCTTGAGCGCCATGAACGAATCGTAAAGTGTTTTTCTTTATTTGTATTTTCTTTTATCTTTGTAATCGTTTGTATCTTTCGTATTACTGTTGTAATCTTTTGTACAAGGTTTCTCCACCTTCGGTGTGTCACCGACAAGGAGATTTATTAGTGGTGTGTACATCACTAAAGCTCGTTGAGCTCGCCCCGTGAAGTAGGAACCCTAAGGTTCCGAACCACGTATATCGTTGTATTTTTGTGCTTGTGTATTTCGTTTATGTTTTATTATTATTTCCGCTGCGCATATTAACGAATATTGTAGGCAAACATGCAAGCGCGATCGAATTCCGTCAAACAACGAAAATGCGTCATCCCCCCCTCTAGTGCTCACCGAAGTTCCAACAGTTTTCTCCACCTTTGGAGTGTTTTCCGAGAAGGAGAGGTTGATTAGTGGTGGTTTGCATCACTAGAGCTCAACCCGTGGAGTAGGAACCTTAGGTTCTGAACCACATTATATACTTGTGTGTTACATGTGAATGTTTTTGTTTTGAGTTTATGTTTTATTATTTCTGCTGCGCATACTAACGAATTGTAGAGACAAATACGATCGAATTCCAAGCGTCGAATCGAAACCGCTATTCACCCCCCTCTACCGCATCACTAATTGTCCTACATAACACTATCACTACTTGCTAAGTAAACTTTTATGCATAACATAAAGAACAACATCATTTAATGACTAATGCAGTGTACCTTCTCCCGAAGAGTATATGTTCATAATTCTTCGCTTGATTGCCTCAGTCTATAAAGAGATGATGTGTATAGATAACCTTAAGCTGAGCGAGAATGAAATCCAATTTGAGAACTTTCATTTTGCCTCCATTAGCTAAGATAACGTACACCACTGTTTTTTCCATATAAACTTTATATAAGACCATGACTTTTCCGATCCACCATCACATGTGAATTGTAAAACTTTGGCTCATGCTGAGCTGAATGAGAATATAGACCCAAACCGAGGGCATACAAATTGCCTCAGCCGGTTATAGTATTAAACTCCACTGACTTGACTTAAGGGCTTACGAATCGCCTCGGTCGACTGTAGTAATAAACTCTGTTGTTCTTCCATAGTAAATTCTAACTAAAACCAGACTCCTCCATTCCACCACTGCACGGGGACAATACAGCTTCGGCCAGCGCCGAACTGTGTGAGAATGCAAACTTGATCTGAGGGCTTACAAATCGCCTCGGTCGACTATAATAAACTCCGCCGTTCTTTCATAGTGAATTCTAACTTAAACCTGACTCTTTCGTTCCACCATCGCACGGGGACAGTACAGCTTCGGCCAGCTCTAAGCTATGTGAGAATGCAGACCTGACCTGAGGGCTTACGAATCGCCTCAATCGGCTATAGTAATAAACTCCGCCGTTTTTTCCATAATGAATTCTAACTTAAACCCGACTCCTCCATTCCACCATTGCACGGGGACAATCTGACTCGTGATGTCGGTATGTGTGAGAATCTGGACGACGAGGGCTTATGATTGCCTCGGTCGTAGTTGTAATAAACTCCGCCGTTCTTCCATAGTGAATTCTAACTTAAACCCGACTCCTCCGTTCCACCATCGCACGGGGACAGTACAGCTTTGGCCAGCGCCGAGCTGTGTGAGAATGCAGACTTGACCTGAGGGCTTATGAATCGCCTTGGCTGACCGTAGTAATAAACTCCGCCGTTCTTCCATAGTGAATTCTAACTTTAACCGGACTCCTTCGTTCCACCACCACACGAGACAGTACAGTTTCGACCATCTTCGAGTTGTGTGAGAATGTAGACCTGACCTGAGGGATTACGAATATCTCCCCCGACCGTAGTAATAAACTCTGCTGTTTTTCCATAGTGAATTCTAACTTTAACTCGACTTGTCCGTTCCATCACCGCACGGGGACAGTACAACTTCCGCCAACTCCAAGTTGTGTGAGAATGCAGATCTGACCTGAGGGCCTACGAATCGCCTCGACTGACAATAGTAATAAACTCTGCCGTTCTTCCATTGTGAATTTTAACTTAAACTCGACTCCTCCGTTCCACTACCGCATGGGGACAGTACAACTTCAGTCAGCGCCGAGCTGTGTGAGAATGCAGATCTAACTTGAGGGCTTACAAATCGCCTCGGCTAGTCGTAGTAATAAACTCCGCCATTCGTCCATTGTGAATTCTAACTTAAATCCGACTCCTCCATTTCACCACCGCACGTGAACAGTACAGCTTCGGCCAATGCCGAGTTGTGTGAGAATGCAGACTTGACCTCAGGGCTTACGAATCGCCTCAGTTGACCGTAGTAATAAACTCCGCCATTCTTCCATAATGAATTCTAACTTAAACCCAACTACTTTGTTCCACCACTGCATGAGGACAGTACAACTTCGGCCAGAATGCAGATCTGACATAAGGGCTTACGAATCGCCTCGGCTGTCCGTAGTAATAAACTCCGCCATTCTTCTATTGTGCATTTTAACTTAAACTCGACTCCTCTATTCTACCACCGCACGGGGAGATTACAGCTTCGGTCAATGACGAGCTGTGTGAGAATGCAGACCTGACCTGAGGGTTTACGAATCACCTCGGCCGACCGTAGTAATAAACTTGGTCATTCTTTCATTGTGAATTTTAACTTAAACCCGACTCCTCCGTTCCACCATCGCATGGGGACTATACAGCTTCGGCCAGTGCTGAGCTGTGTGAGAATGCAGACTTGCCCTGAGGGCTTATGAATCACCTTGGTCGACGGTAGTCATAAACTCCGCCGTTCTTCCATTGTAAATTTTAACTTAAACCTGACTCTTTCATTCCATCATCGCACGGGGACAGTACAACTTCGGCCAACGTCGAGCTATGTGAGAATGTAGACCTGACCTGAGGGCTTATGAATCACCTCGGCTGACTGTAGTAATAAACTCTACCATTCTTCCATTGTGAATTCTAACTTTAACCCGATTCCTTCGTTCCACCACCGCATAGAGACAGTAAAACTTCAGCCAGCGCCGAGCTGTGTAAGAATGCAGACCTGACCTGAGGGCTTACGAATCGCCTTGACCGACCGTAGTAATAAACTCCGCCGTTCTTCCATTGTGAATTCTAACTTAAACTTGACTCATCCGTTCCACCATCGCATGGGGACAGTACAGCTTTGGCTAGCGCCGAGTTATGTGAGAATGCAGACTTGTACTTAGGGCGTACGAATCGCCTCGGTCGACCGTAGTAATAAACTCTGACGTTCTTCCATATTGCGTCACTTCTGATTTGGGCCTTTCTTACTGTTGGCCCATATTCTAACCCCTATCTTGCTTAAGAATTGGGCTTTCAAGAGTTTACCTGCAAATTCTTCTTTTATAAGAAACTACCTTAATATGTCTATTGTAGAGTTCCTGTGCACTTCTTCTCCGCCCTTTTCAAATTTTCCTGTGTCTCCCGATACTTCACCGCCGTTACTCCTATTGAAGCGTCTACTTCTCCTCCTCCGACATCGACATTGCTTCCTCCTCTTGTGAAAATGCATGTGGGTATGCTAGAAGTTGTTCGCTAAAGGCTTCAAAGGAATCGGGATAGAAGCCTTAAGGTACCCGCTGATTCTTCCCCTTCTGCGTCCTCTCCGATTAGTGACCTCCTTCCTCCAGTCATCCTCCCTCCTGTCCTCGTTCCCCTCTTACCTTCTTCAATACCTCTTACAACTCCCCCCGATCTTTCTGTTATTGTTTCCACCGCCCAACCAAGGGAACTGACTCTCCCCTCGGTACCGTAAAATCCTAATCTCCCTTCCCTTTCCCTCCCTAGTTTAGAAGAGGATGTCTCCACTGCTGCCGACTCCCTTCCTTTCGCTTTTCCCCTTCTCTCCGCCACCTCTTCCCCTTTTTCATCGGTGTCTCCACTAATGTTTCCTACCATTTCTTCTCCTCCCATATCCTCAAAGGAAACAACCATCTACCCCCTTAATCAAGATTCTAATTCCTCTTCTCCTCCCTCCTCTTTCGAGGCCGAAGTCACTCCATCTACCAGTGACCTTTCTCCCCTTACTTTGTGGTTGTCCTCGATACTGCCTACCTCTCTATCAGAGGGGATCTCCATAAACCCCTCAACAGTTTTACCCCTTACCAATTTTCTTTTGCCAACTTCTGAAGTTTCCCTTTCAATCCCTATCGAGGTTATCCACCATCATGATACAGTGTCCCCATCCGCTCATCCTGAATGTGAATCGAATTCATTCCCTTTTCCTTCGCTTCCTCTTTCTCTAACCCCACGAGAGGCACACATTCTCCATCAAGAAGAACTGATGCCACGAATGGAGAGTATGCAACATGCTCTGATAAATTCTCTAAACTTGTTCTTTACTTTTGCAACCAACCCCCGTCTCTAACCCAGATTGATGCCGACAATGACCAATTACTAGGAATTGAACCGTTCTTTATCCCAATATCAACTTCTAGTCCATTAACAAACCTCCTTGTAGAATCAAACCCACCAAACCACTCTAGAGGCATCCCGCAGCGTGAAGACTCTCTTCTCCAAAAACTGAACATATGTTGTGCCCAACTGAGGGAGGCACAATCACAACAAAGAAAGAACGAAGAAATAATATCCGCTCTGAGAAGTCAAGTTACTAAAGAAATCTGCCAGAGCTCTTTCTTTCAGACAGAAAGGGATAGAGCCCTTTCTCTCGTACAACAACACAAAACTTCCCTACATCAGGTGAAACAAGAAGCATCACACTTTATGACTCACTCAACAAACCTCAGAGATGTTTCATCTTCCATATGCCAGGATTTTGTGGAGATGGCCATGGTCTTTCGGCAAGACTAGGCTAATTATGCCAATGATATGCAAGCGTTAGCTTCCTATCTCCACCGCACCTCTCGCTAATACCACCGACTTCGGAAAGACTTTGTAGAGCATCGGAAGCGTTGTGTCAAATTCCATCAAGAGGTGAAAACTTCTGAGAGACAACGACAAGAACAGATGGCTCCCCGAATAAGAGCCACCTTCTATGATGGTTTTAGAGAAGCAATCCATTAATATGAGGCGCAAGGATTCTCTCCCGCTCAACAACCAACTCCATTTCTGAACTGGGAGATAGCCCTTCAGCGCTATCCTCGAGATTACTTTAAATCTTAATTTCCCATCCATTTGTGTATATCATAGAAACTAGGGTAGTTTGTATGAGCACGCTTCAAGACATTGTATTTTCTTCATTTCCATATAAGTAGGCATGATTCATATTCCTTTCCTCTACTCTTTTCTATTTACATTACCTTTTTTTTTAACAATAAAAACACTTCAAATGTACAACATTCCATGGTTTGGGTAATTCTCTCCCGTTGCTATCTTGAAGATAACAAGTAGGCTCGGCCACCCTGCGGGTAACCTTGTAAGGTCCTTACCAATTAGGAGCTAATTTCCCTGGGTCTCCTGTAGGATTAGTTTTTCGGAGAACTAAATCTCCCATTCGAAAGGCTCGAGGAGACACCCTCTTATTGAAGGTTTATTGTATTCTCTGTTTATAAGCTTCATCTCGGACAAGGGCTCGTTCTCGCTTCTCTTCCACTAGATCTAACTCCATACTTCTTAATACTTGATTTTGTTCTGGGTCATAAGCTTGAACTCGGACACTATCCATAATAGATTCTACAGGTATCACAGCCTCAGTCCCATACACTAGGCTAAAAGGTGTTTCTCCTGTTGCTGCTTTAGGCGTAGTTCGGTGAGACCATAATACTTTCAGAAGCTCTTCTAATCCAACTCCTTCGACTAGTTTCGAATAGGGCCTTCAATCCTTGAACAAGAATTCGGTTGACCACTTCTACTTGCCCATTGGCTTAAGGGTGGGTTACCAAGGTGAAGGCTTGTTTAATATTAAGACTCTGGCACCATTCCCGGATTTTTCAACCTTGAAATTGACGTCCGTTATCGCTGACTATCTTCCGACAGATTCCATATCTACAGACGACTCCTTCTGTAATTTTGGCCAAAGCTCAGCTTCCACCCATTTGGAGAAATAATCCACAACCACCAATAAGAATTTCTTTTATAGAGGGACTGTAGGCATCGTTCTAACTATGTCTATTCCCTATTAATCAAAAGGACAAGAGGCTACTATTGCTTTCATCAGCTCGGTTGGTCGGTCCGACTGCTACATTACGATTCGACAAGCTCGACATGTCTCACCACTCAATTTCATTCACGAAGAGTTAGCCGTATATCCAAATTAACCACACTTTCCGAGTCAAGGCTCGCCCCCTAAATGACTGCTACAACATCCTTCATAAATTTTCCTAAGTATTCGCTCAACATCCTCCTTCTCAAGACACTTTAACAGAGGTCTACCAAATAATGCCTTATATAAAACCCCATCAATAAGCATAAAATGCTTTGCTCTCTTCATCAAGGATGACGCCTCCCGAGAATTTGCAGGAAGACTTCCTTGTTGCAGATAAGCCATTATGTTTGTTTTCCAATCAGGTGTGTAACTATCTTCAGCGGACGCCTCCTTCACGGTATAAACCGCTGCTAGTGCCGAGATCTCCAAGCATAAAGGATCCTGGGATGTCCACTCTGTGATTGAAATAGCTAATCGAGCCAATTCATCAACCTTCATATTTTCTTCCCTCAGAATTTGTTGGAGTTGTACTTCTCGGAATTGGGATTTTAACTTCTCAAAAGCCTCAAAGTATTTCTTTAATCTTTCTTCTCGAAGAACAAAAGTACCCTGAAGTTGAGAGACGACTAATTGAGAATCTGAATGTACCAGGACTGAGTCAACTCCTACTATCCCAGATGCTTGTAGCCCTGTCAGGATAGCTTCATATTCAGCTTCATTATTAGAGGCCTTATACCCTAAGCGTGGGGTTATGTGAGTTTCTTCTTCCGAAGGAGACACCAGTAATACCCCTACTTCACTTCCTCCAGATCCAGAAGACCATCTACAAAGACTTTCGATACAACTTCTCCTTCTTTAGCCGAGCTGCTTTGATGATGAACTGGTACCTTGGCTAAAAAGTTAGCCAAGGATTGGGCCTTGATAACAATACGAGGTTTATAATGAACATTATACTCCCTCAGCTCTACTGCCCATTTGGATAGCTTGCCCGAAGAATTAGGTTTTGTAACTACTCGCCCGAGCTCACTATTTGTTAACACATTCACCGGGTGAGCTAGAAAATAAGGCCTCAATTTTCGAGTTGTCAGTACCAAAATATAAGCTAGTTTTTCTAACTCCGTATATCTCAGCTCTGCTCCTTTCAGTATATGACTGGTATAATCGATAGGTTGCCGTTGAGAGCCTTTCTGTCTTAGTAGGACTGAGATGATTGCCCCTTTTGAGACTGATAGGTATACTCATAGGGATTCTCCTAAAACATGTTTGGCTAATAGAGGGAGCTGAGCTAGATATTGCTTCAATTCTTGAAAAGTTGTCTCACATTGATTGTCCCATTGAAATTGAGTAGCTTTTTTGAGGATCCGAAAGAAGGATAATCCTCTATCTGCTGACCGAGCAATAAAGCGGGATAGTGAAACAATCCGTCCCATTAATCTTTACGTCTCTTGTCGGTTGGTGGGAGATCTCATATTGCACAAGGCCTGAACTTTATCTGGATTAACTTGCATCCTCTTTTCTGTGATAATATAACCCAGAAACTTTCCACTCCGTATGTTAAACAAATACTTCTTGGGATTCAATTTAATATTATAGCGCCTTAAGGTAGAAAATGTTTCTTTCAAGTCTTGTATTAAATCCCGAACAAGGCGGAATTTTACCAGAATATCATCAACATACACTTCTATATTCCTTCCCCTCTGCTCAGCGAAAATCTTGTCCATGAGTCTTTGATAGATGACTCCAATATTCTTAAGTCCAAAAGGCATCACAACATAAGAGTACAATCCTCTTGCCGTCACAAAACTAACTCTCCTCTGATCTTCTCGAGCCAAAGGGATCTGATGATATCCCTGGTATGCGTCCATGAGCGAAACAACTTCATACCCTATTGTAGAACCAACGAGTTGATCAATATGAGGCAAGAGGTAGCAGTTTTTAGAACAAACTTTATTTAAATCACGAAAATCAACACACATACGTCACTGTCCTGAGGGTTTGGGGACTAACACTACATTGGACACCCACTCAGGAAATTGAATTTCTTTTACATGTCCTGCTTGCAATAATTTATCAACTTCCTTATCAATGATTTTATCTTTCTCGGGTCCGAAGTGTCGCCTTTTCTGCTGGACCGGCTAGGCTCCTTTGGTGATATTCAGGTGATGTTCAGCTATTTGAGGATTAATCCCAGTTAAATCATCAACATCTTTCGTGAAGATATCTTCGTTCTTTCACAGATAGGCGATGAGATTTTTCTTAACTTCGAGCTGCTTGGCCACCTGAATTACTTTTTCCGGAGCTATCTTTATTGACTCTCCTTCCTCTGTTGCTTCCTTCCTAGGACCGCCTTCTCCAACATGTAAACCTCAGAGTTCATTGACGCTTTCCCTTTAGCATCCTCTACCCAAGCTTTCTTTTGATCGGCTCGGACCATTCGAACATAACAACTTCAAACTGCTTTCTACTCCCCCTTGACTTCCCCCACAAGTTGTCTCACTGGGAATTTAACCTTCTGATGATAAGAGGAGGCCATCGCTTTAAAAACAAAGAGGAACGGTCGCCCCAAAATGGCATTATATGCTGAGGGGCATCCACCACCAAGAATTGAGTCATGCATGTCTTCTGACTTGACTTCTTTCCTAAAGTAAGAGGTAGGACTATCTGCCCTATATGATTCACCATGTGGCCAGCAAACCCAAATAGAGACATTGCCACATTTTCCAGTTGTGCATTCTCCAACTGCATTTGTCTAAAGGCTTCCTGAAATAATATATTTATAGAACTTCCCGAGTCCACTAGTACTCATGCCACCTCATAGTTAGCAAAATTAATTCTAACTACCAAAGCATTAGTATGAGGTAAGAGAATATCTTGCAAATCTTTTGATCTGAAACTTAAATCGGGCATCTCCTATATAACACGTCCTCTTCGATGGCTAGACTTTCCATGAGCCGAGCATATGATTTCCAGACTCTATTAGAATCCCCATCAGTAGGTCCGCCAACAATGGCATTAATAACGCCCCTAGCCGGGACGTCCTTCAAAGCAGTTGAAGTCCCGTCCCTTCCACCCTCCTCTTGAGGGATAGAGTCTTGATTCTACTGGCTCGCTTGGGCTGGGAGAGTCCTGAGGTCTTCGTATAAGGTCCGAGGCGGTGACAGGGGTCTCCGACTCTCCTCGTGCTCCACTGAATCGGGTCATAGACAGATATTCCATTATGGTGCGCTCTAATTCTTTTTGTAGATTGAAACACCGCTCACTGGAATGCCCATACTGCATATGGTATTGGCAGAAGAACGAAGCTGGAGGTTACGAGGAGCCCCTCTATATCCTACGGGATGTTGGATCACACTATACTTCTCATAAGTTTCTAGTTCTAGCTCCTTCGGGGTTTGAGATAGAGGTGAGAATTCAGTAGCCATAATACGAAAGGGGCGATGGGGAGGAGCTTCCATCATGAGCGGCCGGGTATGAGGAACTTCCGACAGAAAAGGTTTGACATATTCTCTCCTTAGGGGAGCTCGGGAATAGCGACAGACTTCTCCTCAGCTCTCCGTACTTTTAAGATTTCTTCTTCGTTAATATAATCCTCAGCTCGCCCGAATAACTCATCATAACTGGCAGCGGGCCTCCTTAACAGAGAACTAAGGAACGGTCCTTCCTTCATTGCATGGAATATGACAATCATCAAGAAATCTGGGGCTGCTGAGGGTACTCCTAAGGCGACATTGGTGAATCGGTGGATATAACTCTGCAACAACTCAGTAGGTTTATGTTTCACATAAAGTAAACTAGAGGTAGTGTGTCTGTACCTCTTACTGATGGCAAAATGTTTGAGAAAGACTTCCTTCAAGTCTTTGAAACAGGTGATAGAACTAGGGCGCAACAATCTAGACTACGTCTGCGCTGAAGACCACAGGGTAGTGCGAAAGGCCCAACACTTAATGACATTAAAATAACGATGAAGCGCAGCTGCACCTTCAAACTGGGATAGATACTTTTCGGGATCAGAAGTACCATTATATGACCTAATATTAGGAGGATGGAAATGAGGAGGTAGATTCTCCAATGATATATCTTCAGTGAAAGGGGAAGGTTCGTATGGTTCTGCAGCTTTGGTGGAGTGACTCTCCCCCTGATCTTTCCTTCTCACTGGTAATATAGGAAAAGGATATCGGCCTGCTCCCCCCAGTGGTCCTTCCTCGGGCAATACCTTCGTCTCCTGAGGACCAGGTGCGGGGATATGAGAAGGTCCTCCATGTAGTGGCTCTCTTTGGGAGGGTTCGCCAGAATGAGATTGAAGATATCCCATCCTCTTTCTCTCCCTCGCCAATACCTCAGATACTGCATTATCTATCAGGGCATTTAATTGGGATAGTAATAAGTGAGGGGAGTATCTTCAGCAGAGGAGGTCGCAAGGGGAGGGATCTCTTGGAGATGCATCTCAATGTCTTGCTCAGTAAAACTTCCCACAACGGCAACTAATGCGGCATTGATTTTTCTCACCGAGATTGTGTTGGTACAGGGGCACCAGATAATCGAACCTAAGTTTTGATAATGACAAATGTTCAAAGTTAAGTCATTCTTGTTATCTCATATGTTGTGTTGAGTGTGCAGATAATGTATTAAGCTATGCTAAGGTCGACGACACCAAGAGAATCTCGGGACGAGAAACCTCCGTGGTTGGGTGACACCAGGAGAACCTCGAGGGGTCGAGGAACCTCGGTGGTGACCGGAAGCTAAGCGACTGGTCAGGAGGATCAAAGGTAAACTCCGGGTGCGGAGTGATAGTAAGGACGCATCCTTCGTACGGGGACGACTGTAGGTGGCGATCCGACTAGGACTTTCGAAGAAAGGTCTAGGTCGAGGTCAGACGGTAAGGGACCGTCGGATTTACCATTAATGAACAACTTCTATGCTAACCTTGTATTGCAGGTGAGAGATCAAGCTGATAGTCGACTGGAGATTAATGGCAGTCGACTGAACCTACCTTCAGTCGACTGCTGTATGACATTAGTCGATTGCTGGTCAAGCTGATCACTTCGAGGAGAGTCAAGATAAGATCCACCAAAGAAGGGGTGATGTGGAGGTTTGACCCAAATCGGATCTCAACGAGATAGAGTTCAAATGACTATAAAAGGAGCAATTCACCTCTTTCTATCATCAAAAAAGGCTCTCAAAGTGCTTCGACAAATCCAAGCTCTCTTCGACAACGCAACGCCGTTGTAATGCTGACAACACGCACAACTTCGCATTCTTAAGTCGGTAGATTCTTTCGTAGTTGTTCTTATTCTTTTTCTTGTGCTTTTAATTGCTAAGAGGAGAGGTAGACTTGTTGCCTCTTTCTCTATATTCCTTTGTAATCGTTGTCTCTTATCTCCAACGAGGAAGAAACCTTTTAGTGGATTGCCCATTGAAAGCGATCTAGGATCGCGGGGTTTTGGACTAGCAACCGTTTGGTTGTGAACCAAGTAAAAATAAAGTTGTCTTTCTTATTTTGTATTCGAGTTTTCCGGTGTACACTTTGTTTTAAATGACGAAAAGAAAAGATTTCCGAACGCTATTCACCCCCCCTCTAGCTTTTACTTGATCCAACAGATTGAATTGTCGAGGATGGGTTCTCTCGAACCGCAGCAGTAAGAGTCTCCTTGCTCCCTTCCTGTGAAAGTTAACATATGTTAGACCGCCACCGGTCTACCTGGCGGAGATCCTTCGATGCTTAAGTTAGAGCTTGTATGAGGAAAATAAGCAAGTAGCAGTAGTGAAAAAATGATTGTAGCAGAAAACAGTAAGTCTATGTAGAATCAGAGAGCTTTCTCCTTCCTTCGTTTCCCCCCTCTTATCTCCCCTCCGTCGTTAGGACAAGCTGTAGCGTAACAAATTGCGATGATGACCATCCACATGGAAGAGCCACGTGGATTCTAGTGAAGCTACCTTTTAGGCTGTTAGAGAATGATTCCTTTGTGGAACTCCTGAAGCATCTCAGGCGATTATCATGAAGGATGATATGTATGCATCCATTGTAACAAATTGATAAAGGAATATTTTACGAGGTCCCCACCCTTTAACAAACTAAACATTTCCTTCCTCGTAAAGGGACCCATGCTAACTAATATATTATTCTTTTTTCATTATTCACTCTATGAAGCTCAATCATTGAACATATTTTCTAAGTAATTTCCTCCTTGATCCGCCGGGCTGATTTCCTTCAACTCGGTCTTCAGCTTATTCCTCGGGCTGAACTTCCTCCACTCGGCCTTCAATCTACTTCCCGGGCTGATCTCCTTCAGCTCAATCTTCGACTTATTCCCCGGACTGAACTTCTTTAGCATGGGCCTTCAATCTACTTCTTGAACTGACCTCCTTCAGCTCAGCCTTCGACTTATTTGCCGGGCTAAACTTCCTCAGCTCGACCTTAAATTTACTTCCCGAGCTGACCTTCTTTAGCTCGGCCCTCAGCTTAATCCTCGGGCTGAACTTCCTCAGCTCGACCTTCAATCTACTTTCCGAGCTGACCTCTTTCAGCTTAGCCTTCGACTTATTCCCCGGGCTAAATTTCCTCAGCTCGGCCTTAAATCTACTTTCCGAGCTGACCTCCTTCAGCTCGACCCTCAGCTTAATCCCCGGGCTGAACTTCCTCAGCTCGACTTTTAATCTACTTCCCAAGTTGACCTCCTTTAGCTCAACCCTCAGTTCACGAGGACCATATTTCCCTTGGCTTCTCACCCCCTTCCACTTAGTCAGATTATGGTAGTATCGTTTTATAATGACTTGGAAGCATTCTTTTGACAGTGCACGTTGTGCACTGCTTCGTGAGCGGTTACTGCTCATGTAGCAGTATAACCGAAGGCATATTTCTACCAACAGTTACTTTCAACAGAGACATGAAATGCTTGGTCACTCTATTCTCATGTTAATTTGTGGCTTGCAATATGCTTGAATTGTAGACCGTGGAACTTCTCAAACAAGAAGTGACCAACTTGTTATTGAGACTGAAGGAGAAAAGGTATGCATTTATTATATTGGAATGTGCATGTTTTAAAGGATCAACGGGTATTTATAATTCTATGTTTACTTTTCGTTTCTAAAATCTATGCTTTATCTATCTCTTTTAATAGATTGTCCTATGGAAAGATTTCTGAAGAATTAGACCTCAAAGTGCAGAAACAACAGGTTACAGCTGACTAGTCTTGTACAGCTCTTTTATCTGATCTTTCTTCTATCTGAACACAACGATCAAAATTTTTTTATTGAGACGAGTTTTTTTCCCCCTATCCTGCGGTTAGGAGTGGTACGACTCATACAAGGTTATGATAGAAGATCCAACATCAGTAAGTTTATGATATTTCACAACTAGGGAATCCACATTTAACTTCTCAATTTTCTATACTTATAGTTAATGCTCCATTGAATCATTAATTTTGCTGTTTATTAACTGGACTTGGTTCAATGTTTACAAGCCTAAACTGTTTAACCTTGAATTTTCTACCTTAGTTTTGCCATAGCATTTAGAACTTAACCTTTTAACTACTTCTTCCTTTTGAATTAATAAAATAACAAAACAAAGTTTTTTCAGTGTTAAATAAATTAAGCATTTCACAGGTTCTTATAAGCTTCAGCAAAAAATCTCAACTAATTAACTAAATGGTGTCTTTAGGGCATGGGTTGTGCAGAAAAAGAGATATTTCTAGACAAAGGTATGGTTATTACAAAAAAAGTATTCTCTTGGGCTTTCTCCAAACAATCAATTTGTTACAATGACATAGTTTCTTCCTCCAGGAAAAATAGAAACTATATATAATATAGTTTTACTCTTGGAGTCATACTCTTGCATCATATATACCTCAATATATAATATAGATGAACAGTTAGGAGATATAAATAGAAAACAAATTGTTCTATGTTTACTTCAATCGATCCCTGTAAATTTATTCATTGTGCAGAAAATAAAAATGCTGCGCATTTGATGCAAATGAGTTCTGAGAATCTGGTTTGAAAATTTCATTTACTTCATAGTTTCATTCTTCATTCACTTTGTCATCTTAAATGATTAATGCATTGTTAACAGGGTGATGAAAAAACCAGTGACCTAGACCTGAAGTCTGCAAAAATGAAGCTCGAAGAATTAGAGATAAAAAAGGCACAGATTATTGAGGATAGAGTTAAGGTATTGTATTTCAACTGGCATCATTAAAACATATAATTTAGTGCAGTTTGCAGAAAGTAAGTGTGTTAGTTTCTTTTATTTAACAGACACAGCAGCTACTTGAGCAGGTGAACAGCAAGATGGAGTCTGCTCCTGTGAGTGCAATTTCTCTACAACATCACTCTACCCTGCCCACGGCTATTTTTCTAAATGGTCGTACATTAGCAAATTTTGAGTGTGTGCATCAAATACTGTTGTCCTCATGCAGCCTGCACTTGTGGAAATGGATGTTAAAGACCTGGAGAATGAGCACAGGTCTCTGAAGGCTGATAAAGCTGGGGAACTGGAGTATTTGCAGTCTCTAGAGGCACGGATCAATCAACTGAAGGTATTTGGTTACATTTTTTTTTCTCAATCATCTCATGATAGACTTCATTTTTTCCCCTTATTTTCCTCATCTTTGTAACTTAGCACAAAAATACAAATTCCACTTTTCTTCCTTGCAATATGTGTTTTGAGTTAGCTGTGATTGACATGATAGAGAGATAAAAATAGGGAAAATGACCTAGAAAGAAGCAAGGTTGATTTACACTAAAAGGTCCTATCTTCCTTATTAAGGCCCTTAAAATATTTTTTAAGCATAACCTTATGGATTTTAGTATACAAAGGTAAGGTTGTTGCCTTGTGACCAAGAGGTCACGAATTCAAATTCTGGAAACAGCCTCTTGTAAAAAAAAACAAGGTAAGACTGCGTACAATGGATTCCTTCTCCGGTACCCCGCGTGGCGGGAGCTTCGTGTACCGGATTGTAGTTTTTAACCTTATGGATTTTAGTATACAAAGGTATACAAATTTACATTCAATGGGGGAAACCGTTCTTCCAAAACATGCATCAGGTTGAAGTGAAATACAACAATTTAGTCAAATATTAACATGGCATTGCATACCATAGTCTTGAATGGCACAATGCCATTCACCCTTGGAATTCACTCTTTTCTTAACATGAACGATTGTTGCTGAGTTGAAGCTTTTGTCTCTACTTATATGAGGAGGGATTGAAACAAGAAAGCATCCAAGTTAGGAATCTTTGAAAGTAGTCCTGAGCCAAGGGACAAAGTGTAAAATCCTTACAAGTGGATATGATTAGGAGCGAGGTTTGGATGTAGATTGACGAAATGGAGAATTTGTTATTCTGCTGTTGTTGGGAAAATTCCGGATATGATGTTCACAACATCGCGGGCGAATACTTCGCACAATTGCAGCGGAAACAATAATTATAAACCGGATCCCACCAGAGATCCATGCAAAACTATATAAGTCGTTTCGTACCCTACTTTTCTAGATCTTATCTAGAAGGAGAAGTATACCTTCGATGCGTGCCCTTCACAATCCCGCTTTTCCAAATGCTGTCGGATCTCAATATGATAAGGATAACCGTATCTCTAAGGTATCCACACTGACACCCACCCGTTTTGGAGTCATACTGTGCTAGCAACCCCTAGCAAAACGCCAAGAACCCTTTGGAAGAAGAAGGAGAGGAAGAAGAGGGATGAGAGAACACTTCTCTTGGCTTGCCTTGGCTTACATGCCCAATGACCTAACCTTTCTTGCTTTGCACGTTCAAAGCATCTTAAACCCATAGCAACCCTTGCCATTAATTCCTCTTATCTCCTCATTAAGAAGACTCTTAATACCAAGACTCTTGGTATTCCTCTTCATCATGAATACCAAGGCATTAATCATGCATGATGATGATGAATCATCTTCTATAGTTCAACTTGAGTCTAACTCAAGTTTAACCAGTTTGAGTCTAACTCAAGTCTTGGCCATATATTAAATTGTCTTTTAGTCCAACTAAAAGAAATCATCTCCAAAATAGAATGTCATTTGTGTGTGACCCTATAGGCTCTTGTAACGTTGGCAATGTATCTAAAACCATTTTAGATACATAAGTAATGAGCGGCATCTAGCAATATATCATTGCTACCTAAGTTACAAGATCGTTGAGATTCGACAACCTTTCCGTGACTATTATCATGTATGATGGTGTCCTTCTATCTCTGATATCTTAGATTGATCAATGAGGCATAGACCGTGTTATCCCCTTATCGATCTTTATGTTTCTTGATCCCCAAGTAGACTTAAACAAATGAGCTCAATATCTCATATTGACTCATTTGAGCATGACCATGCATTTCGTGGTCCTACACTATCAAAAGGCCAAAGATATTACTCCCGTCATATGGAAGGGATAGATCCCATCTACATCACTCACATCCCTCCGCATAATTCATTACATACCTAGTAATCGCCGTTATAGTGCACCCTATTACGGGTGACGTTAGACGATACCAAAATACATAACTCCTTATGCAGGGAATCGTAGTGACTTCAGGTCTAAGGACTATTCATACTAATAGTCACATGAGAAAGTATATGACACTCATATAACGATCCATGACACTTTCTCATGGCGGGTCAATTCAGTATATATATTCTCTAATATATATACCCATGTGTCAATGTGATATCACATATTCATGACTTGTGAGATCAAGGCATCCATTGACCTACATGCTAGTCTCAATATATTAATATTGCCCTTATCTATTAATACTTGACTAGGAATATTAAGAATAGTGTTCTCTACAGTTTCTCATAATCAATTCTACCAATTGATATACTGTAGATTAGAACCTACTATTCAAGGGCATTATTATATTTATTTTAGCTGGCACATGCATAAAGTAAATATAATAAATAATCTTTGTCTTTTATTAATGAAATATGATACACATGCTCCCTAATCAATCATCTCATGATTGACACTAAGGGCTGACACTAACAGCTGTACCCTTTACAAGTGCTAAAAGCAAGCGAGGGGCAAGGCAGCCCGAGTGATATAGAGTTGTGGGATGGATAATGTAACCAAGGCAGATTCACATATTACTTATAGAAGTAGTTTAATTCCTAAGGAAGCACTTTATGAAGCTTGTTGAATATATTGTAAATATGGATAGGTTGATTTAGATCAAATATCATGGCAACTTTTATGGGTAGACTTTATTCGGATAGATAAGTATGGATAGGTTGATTTAGTTTTTATGGGCAAACTTTATTTGGCCGTATTTTATTTAATTTGATTTGATTGTATTTCATTGCATAATTAAGTAGGAAAGAAGTGTATAAAATAACAATGATTCTTATGTACATATTCATTCAAGAATTGAAAAATACAATACCAGTTCTCATCTATCTCGGCAGAATTCTTCATGGTATCAGAGTCATCTACAATCTACCATTGAATCTATTCTGTCACAAAGGCTACTTCCGACACAGTAAGCCATCAACTATCTCTTTCTTCAAGCACAACAAACTCCCGGCGATCACAATCTTGTTCTCGCCCAGCTATATCAACCACTAATGTTTCCGTTGGAGTCGAAGGTTCGTATATCACTGACCACAAATTCAACGATCATAATTATCTCCAGTGGTCGCAATCCATAAGGATGTATATCTACGGCAAAGGGAAAGAGGATTTCCTCACCGACACTTCTGTTGTGGCTTCACCCGAAGACCCAAAATACAAACTATGGAATGCTGAGAATCATATGGCGATGTCTTGGCTAATAAATTCGATGACCAATAAAATCGAAGAAAACTTTTTTCTCCACTAATCTGTAAAGGATATATGGGAAGCTACGAAGGAAACGTACTCACATTCGCACAATACGACGGAGCTGTTCGAGGTCGAATTAAATCTCCACGACCTTAGACAAGGTAAGCTGTTTGTTACGCAATATTTCAACACCCTTTCTTGTTATTGGCAGCAAGTCGACATCTTTGATGTTCACCAATGTGGCTATAAAGTTGACATTGAATTATATCGGAAAATCAATGAGTAGAGGAGGACCTTCAAGTTCTTGTTTGGGTTAAAATCCTCTTTGGACAACGTACGCTCACCCATTCTCACATCGAGCGTGCGTGAAGCGTTTGTTGAAGTCCGTCGTGAAGAAAGCCGACAGAAGATTATGCTCAGACCAACTACTACTACTGAAGCTTTTGCACTTGCGACTCGTCGATTCTGCCCTCGTCTCAATGACGACAATCGCAAGCCTCATCAAAATGATGGAGATAGCTAGCTACAGCGTGGTCGTCCTTGGTGCGACTATTGTCGCAAAGTTGGGCACACCAAAGATAAATGTTGGGTGATTCATGGGAAGCCACACGACTGGAAGCCTAAGTCGGAGCTCTACTCACAAGCTCACGTCGTCCACAATAAGCCATTAGCAGTCAACCACTTTAGTGTCGAACATATTAACTTGCTAATGAAGATGCTGCGTGACCTATCAAGCAGTGAGAGACCTAAGAATATTGAAAATCAGGCCCAATATGAAATTTTAGTCCATTTAAGCCAAAAAATGACCATTACTGTCTCAGCCCATTGATTACTCAACTCACAATAAAGGTATTTTCCCTAATACCTTAAATATAAATAGGTCTCTCAGATAATGAGTTATTGACTTGGGTGCATTGGATTACATAACGGGCAATATATCCCTCCATAATTATGTTCCATGTTGAGACAATTCCACTATTTGTATTGCAAATGGGGTTGTCGCAAAAATTGCCAGTGTTGGTTCCATAATGATAACACCAAATATATACTTAAAAATAGCACTTCATGTTCCAATATTAGACTATAATTTATTATCCATAGGGAAAGTTGACTTCATAATTATATCCATGTCGAGACAATTCCACTATTCGTATTGCAAATGAGTTTGTTGTAAAAATCGTCGGTGTTGGTTTCGTAATGATAACACCAAATATATACTTGAAAACAATCTTTTATGTTCCTACATTAGACTGCAATTTATTGTCCATAGGGGAGCTGACTTATGATCTAAAGTGTCTTGCTAAATTTTCTCTTAAATTGTGTGAATTTCAGGATACTGAAATGGGGAAGACGATTGATAATGTTGAATCGTGTGCCGGACTCTACATTATTCACGGAACCTCGCCTCACTGTGATAATTTAACTAACTGCCATTCTACCTCTTCCAACAATAAACATGCCCAAATCATGTGATGACACTATTATCTTGGTCATCCAAACTTTACTTATCTTACAAAATTGTTCCCAAACTTATTTCTTAATGAAAATGTTAGTTCTTTGCAGTGTGAGTTTTGTCAACTTGCTAAAAATACATGAGTATCTTTTCCAAGCTTAAGTTATAAACCATCTAAATCCTTTTTGCTCATACATAGTGACGTTTGGAGACCATCCCGTGATAAAACCTTTACAGGAAATCATTGGTTTATTTCATTTGTTGATGATCATACTCGACTGACTTGGTTGTGTCTAATGAAAGATAAATTTGTAATGAGTTGCATATTTGAACAATTCTATACTATGATTAAAATTTGCACTCAAAATCAATAATGTCTAAGAATACTTTGCCTCGAATATTGACACTTTTCTATCCTCAAAAGGCATCATCCACCTTAGTTCCTGCGTTGACACTCAACAAAATGAGATTTTCAAACGCAAGAACATACATCTTCTTGAAGTAGCTCGCTCACTCATGTTCTCTTCTAATCTACCAAATTTTTTTTAGAGTGATGCCATCTCCACAACCACCTATCTCGTCAATCGAATGCCCTCTCGAGTTCTCAATTTTCATAGTATAGTTCAACTTCTCCTTAAATTATACCCCCACACCAAGGTAATCTCTCAAAATATTCCTATAAAAGTATTTGGTTGTACATCATTTGTTCATATCCACTAATATAGTCGTAGTAAATTTGATCCAAGATCCACCAAATGCATTTTCTTTAGCTAGTCACCATTCAAAAAATGCTATAAATGCTACTCACTTGTCACCATGAAAACCTATAATACCATGGATGCCATTTTCTTTGAACTACAACTATATTACTCCAGTTCTGATATTCATGGGGAGAATGTGAATGAATATCATTATCCATCACACTGTTCCGGATCTAACCTCGACATCATTCATCCTCTATTCAATCCCCTTGTGTCACATTCCATTCCTTCACCTCTATCAACTCCTCTCGCAGTGAAGCAATTTCGTGTATACACAAGATGAAAGACATTCAACACCAGTTCAAGAGTCGGAATCGGATCCAATTTCCATAGAGATTCACTCAGGTACAATACTCAATCATGAATATACTTCATCTGTGGATAATAACCTTGACATTTCAATTGCTTTAATGAAGGAAGTTAGATCTTACATGATGCATCCCATCTCCAATTTTATTTCCTATGAAGGGTTGTCCTTAAATTATCGGGTGTGTGTCATTGCCTTTGATAATATTCAGGTTCCAATCACCATTGATGAAGCTCTCAAACATCCTGAATAGAGAAAAGCTGTTGATGAAGAAGTAAAAGCCTTACAAAAGAATGATACTTGGTATGTTTGTGAACTACCAAAGGGAAAAAAAGCAATTGGGTGTAAATGGATTTTTAAAGTCAAACACAAAACTGATAGTACAGTTGAAAGAATAAAGACACGGCTTGTAGCCAAGGGATTCTCACAATCCTATAACATCGATTACTAAGAAATCTTTGCTTTAGTAGCCAATCTCAACACTATTAGAATCTTATTCTCTCTGGCTGCAAACAAGGACACCAATTGGATGTCAAAAATGTCTTTCTAAATGATGACTTGGAAGAACAAGTTTACATGGAAATTTTCCCTGGCCTTGGCACCCATAACAACAAAGTATACAAGCTTCACAAGTCATTATATGGTCTTAAGCAATCTCTCAAGACATGGTTTGACAAGTTTGCTACGTCTATGACAAACCATGGAAACACTCAGTGTTAAGCAGATCACACTTTATTTGTGAGAATCTCTCCTGAAAGGTAGATTATCATTCTTATTATTTATGTTGATGATATCATCAGCACCGGTGATATTGAGAAAGAAATCGCAAATCTAAAGGGGCTTCTCACTCAATAATTTAAAATCAAAGATCTTGGGAATCCAAAATTCTCTCTTGGCATAGAACTAGCTTGATCTAAACATGGAATATTTCTACCACAGTGGAAATAAACGTTGGACCTACTAAAAGAAATAGGCATACTTGGGTGCAAGTCTGTAGATACTCTGATGGATGCTTCTAACAAAATTGACTTTGGAAAATACTATGCACCAGTAGACAAGGGGAGATATTAATGACTTATAGGATGCCTCATTTATCTATCTCACATACGACCTGATATCGAGTTTCTTATCAGTGTGGTAAGTTAATTTATGAATTAGTCTACAAAAGAACACATGAATGCTATCTATTAAATCTTGTGATACCTCAAGAGTACTCCTGACAAAGGGTTACTATTTCAAAAGAACGAAGATCAAGGTATATGTGTGCACTCAGATGCAGACTGAGCTAGGATCCTACAGATAGACGATCAACCTCAGGATACTGCACGCATGTCTAGAGTAATTTGGTAACATAGATAAGTAAAAAAGTAGTCTGTGGTTGCAAGAAGCAATGCTGAAGCGGAATTTAGAGCTCTTGCACTTGGAATTTATGAAGGAATATGGATTCACATAATCCTAAAAGAACTCGAAATAATCCCAGATAAAGCTATTAAACTACAATGTGACAATTTAGTGGCCATCAACATTGCAAAGAATCCTGTTCATCATGATAGAACGTAACACATGGAAATTGATAGACACTTCATTTTAGAAAATGTGGTGAAAAGAGCTATGGAACTCACATATATTCCTTCACGACATCAAATCACAGACGTACTGACAAAAGCTCTCCCAAGGATCAACTTCGAAGAATTGTGACAAGTTGGGCATGTAGAATATGTACAATCCAACTTGAGGGAAAGTATAGAATATATTGTAAATATGCATAGGGTTAGTGTCAGCCTTTAATGCCAATCATGAGATGATTGATTAGGGATCATATGTATCATATTTCATTAATAACAGGAAAAAATTAATTGTTTTATTTACTTTATGCGTGTGTCAGCCAAATAAATATAATAATGCCCTTGAATAGTAGGTTCTAATCTACAGTATATCAATTGGTAGAATTGATTATGAGAAAATTGTAGAGAACACTATGCTTAAACATTCCTAGTCAAGTATTGTATTAATAGACAAAGGGATATATTGATACATTGAGACTAGCATGTAGGTCAATGGATGACTTGATCTCACAAGTCATGGATATGTGATATCACATTGACACATGAGTATATATATTAGGGAATATATGTACTGAATTGACCCGCCATGAGAAAGTGTTATGGATCGTTATATGAGTGTCATATACTTTCTTATGTGACTATTGGTATGAATAGTCCTTAGATCTGAAGTCAGTACGGTTCCCTATATAAGGAGTTATGTACTTTGATATCGTCTAATATCACCCATAACAGGGTGCACTATAATGGTGATTACTGGGTATGTAACGAATTATACGGAGGGATGTGAGTGATGTAAATGAGATTTATCCCTCCCATATGACGGGAGTGATATCTTTGGCTTCTTGATAAAGTATGACCACGAAATGCATGACCATGCTCAAATGAGTCAATATGAGATATTGAGCTCATTTGTTTGAGTGAGTTTACTTGGGGATCAAGAAACATAAAGATCGATAAGGGGATGACACGGTCTATGCTTTATTGATCGATCTAAGATATCAAGGATAGAAGGACACCGTCATATATGATAATAGTCATGGAAAGGTTGTCGGATCTCGACTTTCTTGTAATTTGGGTAGTAATGATGTATTGCTAGATGTCGTTCATTCCTTATGCGTCTAAAAGGGGTTTTAGACACATTGCCAACGTTACAAGATCCTATTGGATCACACACAAATGACATTCTGTTTTGAAGATGGTTTCTTTTAGTTTTAACTAAAAGAACAATTGAGCAAATGACAAAGACTTGAGTTAGACTCAAGTTGGTTGAACTTGAGTTAGACTCAAGTTAAACCATGGAAGATGATTTATTATGCAGAAAATCCAAGGGTCATCTATCACTTTGTATGATTAATGTGATTAATCATGGAAGGGAGTACCAAGGGCCTTGGTATTCATGATGAGGAGATAAGAGGTTTTCATGCATTGATGAAAGAGAATACCAAAGGTCATGGTATTCATTAGGAGATAAGGGAGTTGATGTCTTGGTGGCTAATGATGCTTTCAACGTGAAAGCTAGAGAGGCCTAGAGTTGTTGATGCGCAAGCCAAAGTGGGGCTCTCCTTCTTCTCCTTCTTTTCTTCCAAGTGTTCTTGGTGGTTTGCTAGGGTTGCTAGCACAATGTGACTCTAAAACTGTTGAGTGTCAGTGTGGATACCGTGGAGATACGGTTGTTCTTACCGTATTGAGATCCGAGAGCGCTTGGATTAGCGGGATTGCGAAGGGCTCACATCGAAGGTATATTTCTTCTTCTAGATAAGATATAAATAAAGTAGGATAATCGAAACGACTTATACGTATTGCATGGATCTCTGGAGGGATCCGGTTTATATTTTGTTTTCGCTGCGGTTGTGTAAAGTATTCGCCCGCGATATTGTGAATGTCACGATCTGGATTTTTCCCTACACATAGGTTGATTTAGATCATATATTATGGGCAACTTTTATGGGCAGATAAATATGAGTAGGTTGATTTAGCTTTTATGGGCAAATTTTATTTAGCTAGATTTTATTTGATTTTATTGTATTTCATTCCACGATTAAGTAGGGAAGAAGTATATAAAATAGTAATGATTTTTATGTACATATTCATTCAAGAATTGAGAAATACAATACCAGTTCTCTCTTATCTATCTTGGTAGAAGTCTTCAAAGCTTCTCATAATTTAATCAATTTATTTATTCCTTTTCTACATGGGAAGGAAGGGGACATTAATTTTAAATTTAAAGAAAATAAAAATAGGTTTAGTCTACCGATTTTTATTTTTTAAGATTGATTAACTAATTTAAAGTGAAACAAAAAAGAAATTCCATTGAAGTGTATTTTTATTGATCAATTAGAATTACCTTATTTGACTAATAATTGTCCCAGAAGGGTGGAATATACATAACTATTATAACTTTTGAGCAACTGTCGAGATCTTACAAGAATTGAATATTTTTGAATACAACAAGCAATAATCAAATTTTATTGCATTAGGTGGGATTGTCAATATGATTTCTCCTGCACCATTAGACTCTGTCCCCTACTATATCATCATCTATATTTAAATAAATTTTATCTTGTTTGACCGTTGCTAACCAAGTCTTTTGTGGTCTTCCTCTTTCTCATTTAATTTGCATATTTATAATAATTTCACATCATCTAATTAGAGTATTTATCAATCATTTAAATATATATTTGTACTATTTTAAATGTGTCTTTCGGAGTTTTTCCTCAATAGGTGTAACCTCAATTTTTGTTCTAATATTCTCATTTCTTATTTTATCCATCTTTGTATATACACATCCATCTTAATATCCTCATCTTTGTAACTCTCATCTTATACCCATGTGCTCGAGTCATAGCTCAATATTTAGCTCAATATACATAACAAATCTAACTATCATTTTATAATTTTTTTTTTGAATTTTAAAAGGACTTTACGATCATGAATATTTTCGGATAGAAGATGTTAAATAGATATCGAACACTTAAAAACATTTCGAAATTGATTTACCTAAGAATAAGTTTTAATTTTTTAAAATCCATTGTAATTATTTAATATTTTTTATAATATAATAAATAATAAAATTTAATATAATAAATAATGAAAATGAAAAAATAAAAATTGAAAGAAAAGGAAAAAAAATGGTTTTCTTTTTTGATGCAATTCATATTTTCCTAGTGCATCGGGCGACCCCTTTATGTATTTTCCTAGTGATCATAAAAAATTAATGTATCTAAGGAATATTGACCAAATTAGTCTCTCTTTCTAGCTTAAGGGATCGCTATGTAGACTTTGAACCATGCTATACACATCTATCAAGAGTCAGAAAGCTCACCTGCGTTCTTATCTTTCATTCTTACTTCAGGAAAGAGTTTGGTTTGATTTGGTTGTAGACATAGGGCAGGTGGATCTAACACTTGTTCCGCAGTAATCGATATGCCAGTTTAGTGCGTAATAAATATATGACATTGAGGGGTGTCTATTATTCGACAGCTATTGGCCTAAACTAATGAACAAGAGGAGTTCAACCTTATTGATTACTTCAACTGCTTTTAGCTTAAGTCTCAAGCAGTACATATAATTTTCGAGCCCAGTAGGAGTGAGTAGTGCAGTGATGTTCATAGTTAAGTACTGTATTGACAGAGTAGTTTATATAAATCCCGAGTAGTATATGTATTTCCCGTGCCCAGTAGGGTGACAGAGGGCAGTGAGACTCAGAATTAAGTATTGCATTGGCCAAGCAGTTTATGTAAATCCCGAGCAATATATGTATTTTCCGGGCTCAGTAGAGTGACAGAGGACAGTGATGCTTAGAGTTAACTATTTTATTTTATTGGACAAGAGATTAATAGGATTGGTGAGTGCTCTAGCGCCAAAGAGATGTGGGAAAAGCAAGTGGAGTTTCATGAAGGCACATCCGAAGCCAAGCTAGTAAGAAGGGATCTTCTCCGATCTCAATTGAATAATATCAAGCTAGATAAAGGGGAGAAGGTATTATCTCTACACTCTCGTTTTAAAGAAATAATTAATGGTTTATCAAGTGTAGGAGAAAAGCTTTCAAACCGGGATATGATCATGAAAGCAATTGACGCATTTCCCCGATCATCAAAATGGAGCTCCATGGTAGATTCATTCTACATCTCAAAGAATCTAGAGGTAAGTACTCTAGAAGAATTCTGTTATACTATGGAATTGTATGAAACTAGGCTTGAAGGAATAGTTGAAGATCCAATCAAGCAATCAAGGGGAGTAACACTAATGACCGACAAAGGAAAGAAGAAGGAGACTCCACCCTCCTCATCGGATGAAGAATCTTCCTCATCAATGAATAGCAATGAAGAGGCCTACATGGTAAGAAAGGTAAGACGTGCATTGAAAAATTTTAAGTTTAACAAATCTAATGATAGGAGGAGAAGAAGAAAGGTGATATGATACAATTGCCAAGGAGAGGGACACATAAGGGATGAGTGTCCACAATTGAACAAAAGCAAGGAAGAAAAGAAGAGGCATGATAAGAGGAAAGAAAGCAAGAAGAAGGAAGAGAAGAAGTCAAAGGAGAAAGAAAAAGGGAAGTCAAAAGCCCACAATTTGAAAGCCATATGAGATGATCCATCCTCATCGGAGGAAGAAATCTTCACACACCTTGCACTAATGGGAATGGATGATGTAGCCTCCACTTCATTCGAACAAGAAGGAAGTACAAGTGAAGAGGAGAGCTTAAGTGTAGGGGGAGCATCTACCTAGGATTCGGAAGAAGGGGATTGGATAAGTGAGGTAAAAAGTCTACCCACCCAAGATATAGTTTCTATAATTACTAGCTTGACTAAGGACTTGTTTAGAATGAAAAAGAAAAACAAATACATGCAAAATGAAATTAAGGATCTAGAAGAAAAATTGAAGAATGTATGTTCACATGATGACAATGCTATTTCTTCTAGTACTAATGATGCATGTGTAGAAGAAAATAAGGTATTAAGGGAAAAAGTAGAATTTCTTACTAAGACCCTAGAAAAATTCACAATTGGCTCAAACACTTTGAACATGATAATTGGGAGCCAAAGAGCTAGTTTTAACAAGAAGGGCCTAGGATATAAGAGAACCAAAAATGAAAAGGCCTACCATTGTCTAATTGGTAGGGTACAATCCAAAACAACAATGGTAGCTAGGAAATAGATCCCTAAAGAGTACTTGGTGAATCCCATTGGAAAGAATTTATATTGGGTTCCCAAATCAATCCTCAAGAGTTAGAGAAACCTAGGATAGTCAACCATAAGTGGACTTATTTTATATCATGATTATTTGGTTGACTTATGATGATGTGAGTGATGGTTTTTGACTTATAATATTGGGTGATAATGTTTAAATCATGATTTTTGATACTTGATGCATGATCATGATGTGTAGTTATATGATATACTTGTTTTATGATCATGATGGATGTTTTTGATAATACTTAACCTTGGTAGAAATTGCATGAAAATTGATGGTTAAGTATAATTACCTTAGGTACATCTCACATTCACCATAAGACTAACTTGATTAAAAACATAGCAATGGGTGAGATGTTAGGTTGATACAAGTGATTCACTAATGCTTATGGCATTTTGATGAATCATTGTAAGTATCAATCATAGACCAACTATGAGGAAAACATATGTTTAATTTATAGACATATTGTCCAAAGATCATGGTTGAATATTTCAAATATTTTAAAATCATTTTATGTTTTATAAACTGTGAGTTCATGCTTTGAAAAGTTTCTAAGGTAAAACTAGCTTTCAAGTATATACAAAATTGAGTCTTTTTTAAACTTTTGAGTTTTTGCCTCATTTTCGAAAATTGATTGAATTTTCATTAAAAATAATTTTTCATTGATAAAGGTACTTATAAGAAATATGTTCCCCAAATTTCATGATTTTTAGAATTTTTTAGAATTTTTAATGCATTTCTGAAGTTGGCTTTAAATCGAATTTTCGACTACCAATGATCATAAGAATGTCACGATCGATTGCATGCAAAACTGGGTTTTTATGTTTTTAAATTTGATTTTTGATGGTTTTATTCCCTTAGATATTGATGCCATGCTGTATAACATTTGTACGATGTTTTTGATGGTGTCAAAGGGGGAGAGTGTTGAGAGTTTAAGTTAATCATGATAAAGGGAAAATTAGCATGTGTTAAGGGGGAGTTGCATGTGTTAAGGGGGAGTGTTTGATACTCATGTTTTATTTATATGCTTTCCCTCCTTAGTGTTTTGTTAATGTTTTCCCTAACTTAAACATGTTGTCACACATCAAAAAGGGGGAGATTGTCAGGGCAATCAACCCAAGTATGGTTTGGTTTTGATGTGTGTGGCAAGGGATTTAAGTTAGGTTGTTATGTGATTTGATATGTGTGTTTAAGTTGTGCAGGACTTAAGTGAATCACACATGTGTTGATTTGATGAAGCATTGACGAGTTCGCCATCTCATGGCTCGGGTCCTTGAGTCGGTGAAGGATGACATTGCGGAAGTCGTGCCCTTGATGCATTCGAGGGACCGTCGGACGAGGAGCAAATGAAGTGAAGTCGGAGGAAGCAAACTTTGTGGCGAGATGCGAAGGATAACACTTGAGGAGCTAAGGGCTTAGTGCATCCAAGGGACGTAGGCCGAAGAGAGCTTCAAGGCGAGGGAATTCATAGGAGATAAGAGTGAGCGATTGTAACCCGGGACGGGGTAGCTCAGCTAGGTGAACTTGGCTGAATGACTAAGTCAAGTGTCGGATGCTCAAACTTAGGTTTGAGGTTTTACCCGACCATCGGATGTTCAAACAAGTATTTGTTTGAGGTTTTATTGCACATCGATTCGAACCGCGAGGATGGCGGTCCTGAAGGTGGTCGCAGGCATAGAACCGCTTGTAGTCGACTGATCAGTCGGCTACGCAAGCAGCAGTCGATTGCCAAGCCTACCGTTGGACGGTGACGACGGCAAGTCAGAAGCCGTTGGGAGTCGATCGTTAGAGCAATAGTCAACTGATGACATGCAGCAGTCGACTGCTGCATGCCCAACGAGAAGAAAGCCCTCTTCTCTATAAAAAGAGGGTTTATGTGGCTTTGGGAGGTTAATGCTTAACTCCTATTCATACTCCCAAGTGCTGTGAACGTGTTTTCCTCCTCCTTGTTCTTACTTCAAATCTATTGTAAGAGGGAGAGATTGTATAAGAAAGTTTACCTCCACCTTGCTTTGGGCTAAAGGAGAGACTAGTGGATTGAGTTGAGGAGTGATTCGCCTTACAAATCGTCCGTGAATTAGCAGCAAGGGCCGTGAACCACGTTACATCTCCGTGTTTGAGTTTGCATCTTCTTTACTCTATGTGTTTGTCTTAATTGTTTTGTTTTAGCATATTCCGCTGCACTAATCTCAAATTGTAGACGATTAAGACACGATTTCCATTGACGATCAACGAGGGCTATTCAACTCCCCTTTTAGTCGGGTCATGATCCTCCAACACTTCTCACTTCTTGTTCTACATTTTGCATTTCTACTTTCTTCATCCTATCGTTTCTAACTTGAGCGTCGGAGGGGCCGTGCCGGGAAGCCGACCTACCTCTAATACTCTCTTGTGAAGTGACAGATTCAGCTCATCTTAAGGATCTAAGGCAATCGATGGAGGTTCTCAAGAAGGGAGAAAAGGAATTGTTCATTATTTCATTCTTAACACTTTTTTGTTACAGATCTAACTAGGAGTTCCCGGATCGGAGGAGATCTGTAAGAAGGGGGAAGGAGATCTTGGCAGGCCGAAGAAGTGAACACCATCAAATTGGCATTGTCAGTGAGAATCTGAACAAAAAATCGTGATGGTGAATACTAGAAGGACAACGAAGGGGCCGGTGGAGGAGGAGAAGTCTGTATCTAATACCTCCAAGGGAGGTACTAGTAGAAGGCGTCGCGAGCCTATGTGCGAGGAAGATCTTATGCAAGTGGTAGCTGCGGTGATGGATCACATGTCACAGAAAATGGCAGCTAAAGAGGTGAAGGAGGACAATACATCTGGGGATGATTCTGAGGAGGAGGTAATCAGAGTTTCTCACCCTAAGAAGGATTCTTCACAGATCTATAAACAATCGAAGGGAAAGGAAAAATGTGTTGCTCCCACGGAGGAAGAAAGGTCTGATGAAAAAGATCCCTTCGTGAATGCTATCCTAAAGGTTGAAGAGCAGAGTCCTTTTGTAGATAGTATTTTGAACGAAGAGTTACCTTGACACTTTCAGATGTCTCAGATGCCCGAGTATACTGGTTCCTCTAATCCTAAAGATCATTTGGGTAGATTTGAAAATTCTGCTCTATTATATCGTTATACTGATGGGATTAAATGTAGAGTATTTCTTACTACATTAGTAGGACCAGCACAATAATGGTTTAATAATTTAAAGTCGTAAAGTATTGTTTCCTTTAAAGATTTTTCAGCATTATTTCTAAGGATTTTTCTAGTTCTAAGAAATATTTGCCTCAACCGTTAAGTCTCTTTAATCTTAAGCAGAGAGAGCAGGAGACTCTTCGGCAATATGTGCAGAGATTCACCCAATCGGCATGGGAAATTCCCACTATGGAATCTAGCATGGGGGCCTTTACTCAAGGGCTTCGAGAGGGAGATTTCTTCAAATCTCTAGCTAAAAATCCTCCTGCGGACTTCGATGTCTTATTGTCCAGCCGAGAAGTTTATTAATTTAGAGGATGCTCAAAAGTTTCGACAGTATTCTCGGGATCACATAATGACAGAACTGCCAGAACAACAAGTGGGATGGGTAAGGCCTGCCCATCCTTTAGGAGAAAGATCCATGTATATTCCTTAATTAAGGTTTTCTAAGGAACGGACTATGAATATATGTGAAGAGCATCAGTTATTAAGAAGACCTTTTGGAGCTGCTAGAGGGCCTAGGAGGTCACCATCTTCTACTTTCTGTGCTTATCATCAAGATTATGGGCATAACACTCAGGATTGTCAGCAGTTAGATTTTGAGTTGCAGAGAAATATGGGGGCTCATCCCCAAGTCAGAAATATGGTTACAAATTCAGCTCCATATCAGCAAAGATTTGGGGGTAAAAACTATGACAGAGGAAATCTAGTAAGACCCCCTATAAATCGACTTGTACAGCCTACTCAGCCAAGGGAGATGGCTTCTAACAGAATAATACCTGCAGGCCAGCCTCTTGTAAGGGACTCTATTAATATGATTTCCGGAGGTTTCACTAATGGAGATTCAAACAGAGCTCGGAAAAGGCATAGCCGAGAGGAATGTGTAGCTGTGACAGCTCTACCTCAGGCTAGAGGACCTGTCTTGGGCTTTGGTCCTAATAATTTGGAGGGAGTCGTAACCCCTCACACTGATACTTTAGTGATCCGGACTCTTATCACCAACTTTGATGTGGGAAGAGTTTTTATATTGGTCGACCTTGGAGCAAATGGAAGTTAGTATAAATGATTTACAGTCGGCCGACATCTTATTTGGGTTTTCTGGGCATGAGGTGTAACCAATGAGTCAAATAAAATTGCCTCTATCATTAGGAGATGAGCCAAGGAGAAGAACAATCCTTATTAATTTTACAGTAGTTGACATGCCTTCTCCCTATAATACTATTTTAGGTAGACCTGTTCTGGGTAGTTTACAAGCGGTGTTTTCTCCTTATCATCAGAAAATTAAATTTCCTGTTGGAAATGAAGTGGGGGAAGTTAGGGGTGATCAACGGCTCTCTCGGAGGTGTTATGTGGAGGCTATTCGAATGGGACAGAAGGAAAAATCTGTTGGTAAATCTTTGTAGAAGTTTAGTCAGTATGGAGATACAGTGTGTGTTATTCAAAAAGGGGGTGTTGAAGAAATAGGGAATCCGATAAGGAGGCAATTATGTTAGATGATAAGTGTACTGAACATATTACATTTATAGCTCAGGGTCTTCCTGTACAGCTTAAGGCTGATTTGATAAAATGCCTTATTTAAAATATTGACATTTTTGCATGGTCTCCGCAGGACTTAGCAGGAATTGATCCTACTGTTATAGAGCACAGGTTGTATATTTTGCCTACTGTAACTCATGTGAAGCAGAATTGATCCTACTGTATACAACCGGTCCGTAGCGACACACTAATCACTCTTCACTTAACCATTACACAACACATAGTTGGTAATAAGTATGCAACATATGGGTATTGGATTAAATCCTACCTTTAGGGCATTGCCTATCCACGGATGACCTTTTTGCCAATTTATAAATTGGGTCATCACCCGTACTCTAACATCTACACCCTACTAAACATATAGGCCAATTTACATCACATCTATAACTCTAAATCATAATAAAGGAAATGTGATATCAACCTTTGAGTAAATATAGGCAATGACAAGTATCAAGCATAAGATAAATAAGAGCAGAGTCAAGATAATATGAACACCTAACATGCTCATATCTACGACTAAATTTGAATGCAATTATATCTACCTGATCAAGGTAGGAAATTACCCACCTACTGTAATGCTCGTAATAAAGTCTTCACGTCCGCGGACCTGTCTCGTATCCACGTCCTACAACCAAAGAATACAACATAAATCAAAGTTCTACTATCAATCTAATAGCAGAACCAAACCAATCCCTTAACATATTATTCCACATCAATCGATCTATCCATTTTCCTTAATCACATATACTAGATCATTACAAAAGGGACAACCTTTCTCCATTAGCTCTTATTAACGATCTAATAACTACCCAACAGTAAAACAATATTCATATCACAACATAATCAAATCCACACTTACCTAGCCCAAAGATTAATCACAGAATTTCGATTCAAGATCCAAGTCGCAAAACCTAACTCCCGTCCGAATTTTTTTCGATAATAAAGAATCGGATTTGATAACCCCCCCTAACCTGTAATTGCAAGAAAATTAGTTTCGCTTTAATCCAAATTCTTAAATAGCAGAAAGATACCAAGATTACCCGAAATCAGATGTGAGGCCAATACACAACTATCGATTGACAGATCTGAGCCAATCAAGTTGATACAGGAATACTCGATCACTGCAACACATCCCAAAACGTCACCACACCTGCTGGATCTGCTACTTCTCGATAATCTAATCCCAAAACAGAGGAAAGGGTAAAGGAAATCAAACCAGTGGAAGAAGAGGGCAACAACCACTTTGGTCACAGTTGGGACAGTGGCGAACAACCGTTGGAATCGCAATGAGGTGCCGATGGCGCTCACTGTCGTTAGATCAACGAAGCATAGCTAAGAAACAAAATCATCGACGCCTTCGAGATCGTGAGAAGACGGCGGCGCAACCCTATCGCGAGAAGGGACGGGCGGCGCGAATCGGAAGAAGAGAGGCCAGCGGCGAAGCGCGCGAAAGTCGCGGCCGGCCGCCGACGCTAAGGGCGGGGCAGGCGGCGGTCGATGTCAGCGAGAGGCCATCAGCGGCTGGGCGTGGTCGGGCGCGCGAGGGAGAGAAGAGAAGAAGAGGATGGAGAGGGGAAAAGAATCGACGCGATCGGGAAATAGGGAAAAAACGGAAGGAATATAAAGGTTTTTAATTAAACCTATTAATTCCTAGCAGATAGTCTAAACAGACTTTACAAAAGCCTATCTGCTTTATCCCCATGAAATGTCCATAACACTTCCGTTTAAATCCAGAAAAATTTCTAAAAATTCCTGAAAATTCTATAAGATAATTTCTTAATTAACAAGGGTATTTTCTATTTTTTTTCCAGTATTTTACATTCTCCTCCACTTATAAAAATTTGGTTCCCAAATTTCGTACTAACATGCAAAAATTACTTTAAGCAAGTTTCCGAAAGAACCACATACATTCCTCAAGTGAACAGATGAGGGTATCGAGCTCGGATAGTATCTTTCAGCTCCCACGTAGCCTCCTCATCGATATGATGTTGTCATCCAACTTTTATGAGTCGGATGGTTTTGTTCCGCAACTGACGCTCCTTGCGACCAAGAATCCGCACTGGAATCTCCTCATAGGTCGCATTAGACTGAGGTGGGATTGGTACCTCCTTCAGAACATGATCAGAATGCGACACGTATTTCCTTAGCATAGA
The DNA here is from genome assembly GCA_025175895.1 of Wurfbainia villosa. Classification (NCBI taxonomy): domain Eukaryota; kingdom Viridiplantae; phylum Streptophyta; class Magnoliopsida; order Zingiberales; family Zingiberaceae; genus Wurfbainia; species Wurfbainia villosa. The sequence goes on along the minus strand of CM046008.1, from coordinate 41,439,222 downwards.
AACATGAAATACGTTGTGAACACCCGTAAGTGTCGGAGGTTAAAGCCAATCGTTATGCTAAACCTCCCATCCACGCCAATATTTCAAATGGGCCAATATAGCGTGGAACTAATTTCCCTTTTAGCCCAAATTGTTTCACCTCTTTCGTAGGTGAAACACGCAGAAATACTTGATCCCCAACTGAGAACTCTAAAGGCTTTTGCCTCCGGTCTACGTAACTATTCTGTCGACCCTGTACCTCTAATAACCATCATCCCACGACGCTGACTCTGCGTCGTGATCATTGGATACTCGGCCCCAACAATTGCGTTCCCGACTTCCTCCCGTATCACCGTATTGGGCCTCAGAAGAAGTCATCTGAATGGATGAGGGATAACTATTCTTATAGTCAAATTCCACTAAAGGAATGTAATTCTCCCAACTACCTCCATAATCCATGACACAAGATCTTAATAGATTCTCCAGAGTCCAATGTTACGCAGATCGGGCCCATCCGTCATGATAAACGTCAGACGAGTCGAAGCTCTACGCCCATATCACGTGATCTCTGCCAAAATCGCGAGATAAATCGCGGATCTCTATCAGATATGATACTCAAAAGTACCCCATACAATCTGATAATTTCTCGGTAGTACAACTCTGCCAGACGATCCAACAAGTCCATTCCACGCATAGGCAGAAAGTGAGCTGATTTAGTTAGTCGATCCATGATCACCCAAATCGCATCATGTCTTTTACGGGTTCTAGGAAATCCCATAACGAAATCCATAGTGATACGCTCCCACTTCCATTCCGAAATCGGAATTTCCTGGAGCAATTCAGTGGGTTTCTGATATTCAACCTTTACCCGCTGGCAGACTAAACATCGTGCAACGAAGTATGCTATACCCATCTTTATTCCGTTCCACCAGTATAAACGTTTTAAATCTCGGTACATCCAAGTACCACCAAGGTATATAGCCCATCTCGAATGATGTGCTTTCTATAGCAACTCTTCCTTAAATACTGCAACTTCGGAACCCATTATCCTTATCAGAGACGAGGAATTATCTTCTCAAAAGAGAAATCCATCAACCATCCAAGATACACTTCACCACACACTCTGTAAGTGCATGAGAGACTATAGCGACCAATCTCCCTTGTTGCAACTGTTCATGTTCCACCAACTCAATAGTAGCTACCCAGTAGCTAGTCAAAATCCCATAAGCATTCCTGCTCCATATCACTATAAATCTAGATAATAACTACTAAAGTCACGTCATGTATATGACAGACTATCTCGTAGTTTCTTAACTGACGTAGGCATAAGATATGCCTCATTTAACTGCATCGGAATCGTTTCGATCCCTGAAACGACGGATCTGCGTACATCATCCTTTTATCCACTCCGGAAGGATTAACTAATACTCGTGTAAAAGTTAACCGCCATCTAGGTCTTGTAATTGGTTTCGCCAGCTTCCGACTCAATGGTTTCCATCATCACCTTTGTCAAATAAGTCCGTGGTAAAGTAATGCCAAACATTCTATCCACATCTACGGAATTAACCAAAACATACAAGGAAAACCACCATCTACAGTGGTCGAGTGCGCAACTCCAACTACCACAATCAACAGTGGCCTGGTTACGTAACTCCAACAACCACAACTGATTCAATCGTGTCTAGGATACACGATTCTCAAATCCAATGGCGACTAAATCGTTAATTAGTCTAACAACTTAATCAAAACTCATAAAATTCATACCAAGTATGAAATTATCGTTTCTACACACCTGCATCCCCTTACTCTTTACTGATGATATATCAATCATCACAACGACCATGATAATTGTATGACATCATGTCACTACAATATCAATACTCCAGTCGTAAATCAATCCTAGAGTATACACAGGTGTCCTTTGCTGAGCTAAACAGATCATCTATCCTCAACGTAGGATATTTACTTTCAACAATCATCGCATTCCATCATCGATAATTGATGCATAATTTCAAAGGCTCATCTCTTTTTCAACAAAGAGTTCTGGATCTTCTCAAGGAGGAATACTAGGATAGATAAATATCCCTTCAAACATCTCCTATAGTTGCAACTTACGTTCTTCTAATTTCTATAGTGTTTAACAATACTGATACCAACAAAACTATCACCCGATCTGGGATCTTCGATATCAAAACTATTTCCGCAATCATTTCGATCGCCTACTCCACTTGCCTATGCAGCGGCAAGCCTAGGAGTTCATCCATAACTACATCCGACTACTCTCGGATTATACACACATCTGAGAGACATAATCATATCATAATCTCAACAATTTGACCATCTGTAAGGATATGTCTACAGCAAAAGTATGTCTATCAAAGTCTAAGGGCATCCTTTGACTTCTAAATTATTGGTCCACATCTCACCTGACGGTAGAGATACCACCGACCCACCAGTCGATGTATAGGAATCCTAATCCGAACTAGGAATGTTCTAGACAAGGATACCTGTAAACTTCAAGTATCTACCAATATATTAACCTTGAGGGTAAACTAAAGTAATATCCTGAACAATCAATTATCTGTCGATCCAATCCAAAAGCTCCTCGCAAGTCTCGGCCTTTCTCCGAAGAGAACAAGATCAGATCCAACAGTCCACGACAAACGGTCGCATCTCTGCGACAAATGACCCGAGGAATTTCCCGGATCGTCTGATACCATCACTTAATCCTACGAGCTGTAATTGTAGGATACCGAATAGATACGACCATCGTCGTATACTCTCTCCTCTGTACTAAGCCAATCCACATCTGGGGGTAACTGTTGTTGTTGTCTGCTGAGTCTTCTACGATGTTTTCTGCTGATACTGCTGCGTAAATCACTTCCCTTGAAGGGAAGTATCACGGAACTTCAACCACGCCCGAGGTAGTAGGTCGCCGTTGATGAAATAACCCAATCTTCTGTGCTGATATCTGCTGTCGAGACGGTGCATCATCCTCCCGGAACACCATTGGTAGTCTTCAACTGAGTCTTCAAGGTATAGCTCCTCAAATGTACTTGTTGCTCACAATAGCAACAGATGAATTGATCCAATAGATAATCTGACTTTGCATGTCTTCGTGATCCACACTGCACGCACATAATCCCTTCGGAGTCTTTGTTCTGATTTCAGTGCGAGAACATCCACGATGATCCGCTTGGTCTTCTATAATCGGAAAATAGCTCAAGGCCCATGACCGATCTTGCTCCTTTCATTCAACATTCGGAGGCTTCTAATCCAACATCCGACTTCAGAATGTCCGCCATCGATCTTCATCTCCTAAACACTTGTACGGAGTCATTTCTAAACTCCTGACTCAATCAATGTCTTCCGGCAGGATCTGGTAGAAGATTCCGACATCCTAATCCAACTATAAGTCAATAACTCTAAGTGGCTTAAAATATCCATTCACATTCTTGAGCTATTAGGTGGGCATAAACTCTGCAAGTTTAACAACTCTGCTTGATATTCTCGTTACCGATGATCACCCTACTTGAAGCTCAAGAATTTCTTACAATGTGTCACAGGAAGTGACGAGGGAATTATTCACTTTCAACATCACTAAACCATGATCAAGTGATATATTATTCCTCGAAGACTATTTTCTATATTTACCACCAAATACCGACTTGATCCTGATAATGGTATGCAAATAACTCTACTTTGTATAACCCAAGTGAAGTACTCAAAAGTACCTTCAAAGTTATACAACTCAGTACGAACGACTCAGGGATAAAATTCCTATGAAACATCGTAAACTAGCCTTCCGCTATCTGCATCAACAATAGTCTATTTGTCTTGTCCATTACTCAACAGGTAATGATCTGACTAGCATAATTAGTGAAAATCTCTAAAACTGTAGTCTCTGATTTCCACAAGAAATGTGACGACTTGACCCATGTTTTCCGACTCGGTATCAGTCGGTTCTCAAAAGTAATTCACCTTTTTGACACAGGTTCAAGACTCACAGACTCAACAGGTCGTTCCCGTGGTCAACTCAAACCACGATTACGAATAATAACCAACATACTATAGGTTATCCCCTATTATATACACTAACTGCATAGCCAACAAAACCGGGAGTATAAACACTAAGATAACTCTGGTTGGTCGCCACGGTGGGCGACTTCTACTACGAGTCTGTACAGGTATAATAACTCTAACTGTATACACTTGGTAATCAAGTCCAGATAAGTATCCAACTAGAAAATAAGTCATCAGGAATACTTACTTCGTGTTACTTGGAGCTCATGCCGCTGTCACATCTCATCTCAGAAAACCAAAACCGAATCAAATCGACTCTCGAGAATCCAAGACTCGACACAAAACAACATTGTATGACATCGCAGAACCTAGGGCTCTGATACCACTAAAGTCATATCCGAGAGTACGCCGCCCAAAAGCAACGGACGACATCTCCAAGACGCGTAATATTTCGGGTTAATATAAGACCCGTAGGCCACAACAACAACATATATATATAAAAATATAACAACATAACGAAACACAGCGGAAACTAATACAACGACATACCCATAACCACACATATATAATACAATCACACACTATGTATACCGGTATGACTAACACCAGAACATAAAGAAAATCTTGTCAAAACCCACACCAACATGTGCGTACATCACATAACACAACACCATGAAAACTCAGAAATACATAACAAGACATACGGAAAACCTAAAAACCCGGACTCTCGGAGTTGAGATGAGACGATGCCAACCAGCGGTGCTCCAAGTCCATTACGGTTTGCTACTCGGGCGATGTAAAAACCTGTGGTCCGTGGGGTGATGAGTAAAACTCAAAGAAGTAATAAAAACACGATATATCAAATATCACATGTAATTCAACAACATAATCTAGAGGTACAACAGTATATCAACATAGTATATAAATACAAGCATATACAATCAAACGAACAACGAAAAAATACGTATATACCAAAGTCTCTACGCTACTCGATCCAACTCGAGCATATATCTATATATATATAACAGAAGAGTAATACCAACTCACAATATACTCACGCTATGTGTCAAGGTATCTAATGGTCTATCCAACACACATACAAGTATCCGACACAAATCAGATAACAGATGAAGAAGCATTTAGAGTATATGTACAATCAAATGCAACAAGCATAAGATAATCAAACGCAATATCATTAATAAATATATATATATAGATCGATCTATATATATATATATTAATCACAATCTTCCATATATATATATATATATAATACTATATAGTTACCATATAAGATACTTATAAGATATGCAAAGATGCACGTGTCACGCTCACAAGACTCTACTCGCTACCACGACCCCAGGCGCCTAGTGGTATGACATGATAATCTGCCCCAACTCAACACCAACCACCGCCTAGAGCGCCGAGCGCGATGATCAAGTAAAGATATGAGCGAAAGAGCTCGCTACAACGAGGGTCCCCGTCACACGCCAATTCCGATCGACACTACTAACGAGTGGTCGAGTACCACGATCCAGACAACAGACGTAACTCTAACTACCGCGCCTATATAGGGTAGAGCGCGACACAACAAATGCTCGCCTCACGCCGCTTACTTTTGGGAGTAACTGGGAGGCAAGACGACCGACGACTCTCTCAACCCCAAGGAGACTACGTCGTAATACACGCAAATGATACTTAACGCATTCTATCACACGATGTAGACATCTACCATGTACTCTCTGCTCAACAGAGTCGCACTGCTCGATCAATACACTCTCTATCCCGTAGAGTCATACTCAACTAATCGACGACTTCATCCCGTAGAGAGTCGTGACTAATCGATCATAACTCTCATCCAATAGAGAGTCGTGACTAATTTATCGACGCACTCTCATCCCGTAGAGGTCGTACTCGATCGATCATAACTTTCTTCCAGAGAGTCGACTAATTAATCGACGCACTCTCATCCCGTAGAGAGTCAGACTGATCGATCATAACTCTCTTCCAATAGAGAGTCAGATTTAATCGATCGACGACTTATCCCGTAGAGAGTCGACTCGACTAATCATATCGCCGGGACCACCTCCAGAATGACACACTAATCACCCTTCACTTAACCATTACACAACACATGGTTGGTAATAAGTATGTAACATACGGGTATTGGATTAAATTCTACCTTTAGGGCATTACCTACCCACAGATGACTTTTTTGCCAATTTATAAATTGGGTCACACCCGTACTCTAACATCTACACCCTACTAAACATCTAGGCCAATTTACATCACATCTATAACCCTAAATCGTAATAAAGGAAATGTGATATCAACCTTTGAGTAAATATAACTAACGACAAGTATCAAGCATAAGATAAATAAGAGCAGGGTCAAGATAATATGAACACCTAACATGCTCATATTTACGACTAAATCTGAATGCAATTACATCTACTTAACCAGGGTAGGAAATTACCCACCTAGGCTACGTTGTTGTGACCGCCTCAGAATGTAATCCGCATTACATTACAAGGCGCATTCCTTCTTCATATTATCTTAGAGTCAGAATGAAATGTAACCTGATTACAAAGGCACTAAAGTTTTCAGAATCCTGATTACAACCAAAACCCATGTAATCCGATTACATTACAGTTTGACTCAGATTTATTAAATTACATTCGTACGCATGCAAATGTGATTTATCGCATGCACGAAATGTGATTTATCGCATTTAAAGATTTAGGTCGTGGCGCGATCGACGGCGCATCGGCTTGGCCGACAATCGACGGGATCGATCGACGATCGCGACGGCCGACCGACGATTGGCGACGGCGGCGGTCGATCGACGACCGGCGACCGACGGCGATCGGCGGCGGTCGGCCGACAACCGGCGGCGGCGACGATCGGCGGCGGCGATCGATCGGCGACCGACCGACGACGGCCAGAATAGCGATCGACGGCGATCGATCGACGACGCAAGAATGGCCGGCCGGCGATCGGCGATCGGCACCGCCTGTCGGCGGCGATCGACGGCGGATCGGCGGTGATCGCCGACGATCGACAGCCGATGGTCGGCCGTTTACGACCGATCGCTAGTCGCCGTCATTATCGCTGCCGATCCATTCCTATCGTCTTTGTAATGGACACCAAACAAAAGAATGTAATGACCTTTGTAATCCAAGATTACATATAATTTGTATCCAAACATAGTAATGTAATCAAGATTACATTGCATTCCATTACAACTTAGATTACATTACAACTTGGATTACATTACGCCCTACCAAACGTAGCCCTATTGTAATGCTCGTAATAAAGTCTTCACGTCCGCGAACTTGTCTCGTATCTACGTCCTGCAACCAAAGAATACAACATAAATCAAAGTTCTACTATCAATCTAATAGTAGAACCAAACCAATCCCTTAACATATTATTCCACATCAATCGATCTATCCATTTTCCTTAATCACATATACTAGATCATTACAAAAGGGACAACCTTTCTTCATTAGCTCTTATTAACGATCTAATAACTACCCAACAGTAAAACAATATTCATATCACAACATAATCAAATCCACACTTACCTAGCCCAGCATTAACCGCGTAACTCTTTGATTCAAGATCCAAGTCGCAAACCTAACTCGGTCGTCGAATTTTTTCGACAATAGCAACTGGATTTGATAACCCCCCCTAACCTGTAATTGCAAGAAAATTAGTTTCGCTTTAATCCAAATTCTTAAATAGCAGAAAGATACCAAGATTACCCGAAATCAGATGTGAGGCGATACGACTATCGATTAGCCGGTCTGAGCGATCGAGTTGATCTGAGAATACTCGATCAACTGCTGGCCACATCAGCGTCACACGCTCTTTGGATCTGCTACTTCTCGATAATCTAATCCCAGCGGAGGAAAGGGTAAAGGAAATCAAACCGATTGGAAGAAGAGGCGTGACCACTTTGGTCGCGATTGGGACGATGGCGAGCAACGCTGGAATCGCGATGAGGTGCCAGCGCTCCAGTCGTCGATGAGCGTAGCTAAGAAACAAAATCATCGGCCTTGAGGTAGCTTGCGGCGGCTTTGTGAGGAAGAAGCGGCGAGGAGTAGGCGGCGGACTGCAGCGGTTGCTTGAGATCGTGAGAAGATGAAGTCTGTGTGACCCTATCGCGAGAAGCGTGTGAAATCGAAGAAGCGAGCGAGCGGTGGCGTCGAAAATCGCGGCTATTCTTTGTCTGTGGCCGTCAGCGTAAGAAGCGGCGCGTGTGTCACGATGGGCACTAAGCGAGCCGTCAGCAATTTGGCGTGGTGTAGCGAGGGAGAAGAGAAGAAGAGGATGGAGAGGGGAAAAGAATCGACGCGATCGGGAAATAGGGAAAAAACGGAAGGGATATAAAGGTTTTTAATTAAACCTATTAATTTCTAACAGATAGTCTAAACAGACTTTACAAAAGCCTATCTGCTTTATCCCCATGAAATGTCCATAACACTTCCGTTTAAATTTCTAAAAATTCCTGAAAATTCTATAAGATAATTTCTTAATTAACAAGGGTATTTCCTATTTTTTTTTCCCGGTATTTTACAGGGGGTAGTCTGCAGTAATGCAGAATCAGATACAGTAAGGAGAGTGTCAGAGGGAATGATAGGGGAAGGGGGTGCAGGAGGAGAATTTGGATTAGAAGAGGGTAAGGGGAGTTCGGGAAGGGATACAAGGAGATGGCTGGGATAAGTTTCTGATATAGCTTATATCAGAAGATCCAGGGGGGAGGAGGTAGTGAATTCTGGAACTTTGGGATTGGTTGGAGGTAAGGGTTGTTGTTGTTTTCTGGTGGGAAATAAGGAGGCTAAGGGAAGGTCATTAGTAGAGGAGGACGTAGAAAGAGATGAAGAAAGTTCAATAGGATTATTGGAGGGATCGGGAGGTGGACTATGAGTATGCATATCAGAGGGAGGCAATGGTTCTTAGGGAGATGAAGAGGAGGGCTCTAAAGTATCAAAAGGGGGAAAAGATTTTGAAGTGGTTACGGGGGAGGAAGAATAAGATCAGTGGTATTTGGAGTGAGGGTTGATTGGTCTGGCTCGGCAATAGTTATAATGGGGACTGGGGGAGGTTCAAAAGGAACCTGTGACATAGAAGTATAAATAACTCTTTGTGAAATTGAATCAAGATAATTAAAATAAGAAATAGTTGATGAGTAAGGGTTAATTACTAATAAAGAGGGCTCAGGGATGAAAGTGGATGTGGAGGTTGCTTGAGTTCTCTTTCTCTTCTTTTGTTGGGTTTTTGCTAGAGTCCTTGCAATGACAACGACATCATATCCTTTGCCAAGTAAAGTATTAGTATACATTTAAAGGCAAATTCAGTAAGTATGCAAGATAAGATATCAATATGCATTTAGAAGTAAATTCAGTAAATGTGCAGTTAAGTAAAATTTACCTATAGGATGAGCTTCTTGTGATTGGATGGGGGACAGTCCGTAGTAAGACAAAATTAGTTCTTGAAGAATTTCTTTGATACTAAAGTATTTGTTTTTAAGTATGACTTCAATGGAGGGGAAGTTGATGGCGGATGTGACACTTTTGAGGTTGGGGAGACGGCGAAGAGTAGTTTTCTAAGAATAAGAGAATTGAAGAATATGATCTAGAGTAACATAGAAGTACAATTCTTTCCAGCCCTTGTGAGAGGTAGGAATGTCAGTTAAGAATTTATGATCTTGACGTGCCATAAAGTAGAACACGCCTGTATCAACCATTTTAAGTTGGTAAAGGCAGTGGAAGATGTGGGGATTTTGGGGGATGTTAAGGTGCTGGAATACGATTAGGGTTCCGATTAGAATTTGAATGGAGTTAGTGTTAGTAATATATGAGAGATGTCCTAAGGCAATCGCCTTATGTATGAACCATTTATATGATAAATGAAGATTCACTATTTGAGTATACATGTTTTATGTATTTGATTGGATCTTAAACTCATTTACTGAATGTCGCGTCGATTCACGGCGTAGAGAATTTGTGATTGGATCACAACTAGTGAGTATCTCTACGTGTGTAATTGTGATGTATCGGAATTATCCCTAGTCGATGAATTGATGGATTTGGACACCATCAATTCTGTCGAGACTAGCACGAGGTATACTCCTTGGTGTATCAGCGGTGATTCTCAGTGGAGACATTGTGATGTCGGAGTTAATCGTGGATCTTAGTTATGGTAACTAGTTCGTTGGAGTGACGGTAGTAAGACTTATATGGTTCTCTGCGTATATAGATATGTCGATGAAGTTCTTCTGTGGCTTAAGTCACGATGTTCCTTTGACTTGCGGTGTTGAGTCATCTTGATCGTAGAGACTTATGCTTTGGACGTCTTAAGCAAGCATCTCTGGGAGATGTGGACCGGGATGATTGGGTATAAGTCGAGTGATCGAAGGTGTTTGAATAGCCTATAAAGGATTCACCATCCTTGTGAGGAGATGTATACCAGCCTCTCGTCGGATTATTACTAAAGTCTTTGGGGCATTACGTGTTTAGAGTAAGGTACTCTTCGATCGTGGAGTAACTAGAATCCGTGGGACGAGGAAATGATACTTGGGCTAGGTGTGGCGTGTCGACTAGTGAGGATGACACATGATAGACCGTATCTGAAAGTGGGTATAAGATGAGTGAAGGAATGGGGACGAATCATTCGTGAAGGATTTGAAATAGTTACGGATCGGCCAGTTGATCTTTTCGGTTAATTGGGGATCGTGATGTACTACTAGGTGCCACTCGTGATGGATCGTTACATAATTAATGGTTAATTATAGGCGGCAACATAAAGCGAGAACTGTTGGTCACACGAAGGATTTAAAATGAGCTTGAGAATGGGATTCTCAGACCGAGAGAAACTAGGTTTGGTTGGACCAAACATAAAGCGAGCATGAAATCATTTCAGTCGCAATGGAAGCGTGGATGGGCCGAGTCTTATGAAGACGTAATGGATGAACCAAAATGGTTTGGTTCTAATCCAATGGAGGAGAATAAACCAAAGGGTTTGGTTTATTTTAAACGAATGAACCAAAAGTTGGTTCGGTTCGTTTTAACTTAAAATAAACCATCATGGTTTGGTTTATTTTAACTTATCTTAATGGAGCGGGTTAACGGGCCTAATGGTTATGATCCAATAACCATTAAGAGAATTAGTTCTCTATAAAAGAGGGCTTAAGGGATAATTAAGTCATAATCCAAAACCCTAGCTTGGAGTTGCCGCCTTGACCTTCATCATTGACCTCCATCAGCCGCCGCCACTGCGACGAGCTCGTAGGTGATCCTCCGCGACCCTCGATCTCTATAGGTTTGGCATTAAGGTGAGGCTTTTCTTCCCTTGGTTGGCCGGCGCTATCTCCTCCACCAAAGCTGTCCAGTTTTACGGACAGCTTGTTCTCCTCGTCGGGCGGCGTTTGGGCGGCGGTTAGAGCTCACGGTAACTTCGGGATTCGATCTCCGGTAATCCTCTGAGGTGGAGGACGAAGGATTCGTCAATTGGTTGACGAATACCTCTCCGGAGAAGCGAGTTTTGAGAACTCGTATTAGGATACGAATTTGGATTCGGATCGTGATCATCTCTCGATCACGTCGTCTTCAACACGAGGCTGGTAACCCGTACGAAGACGAAGCTCGTGGCTTAGCGAAGTCATCCCGAGGAACTCGGCGTGGATACGGATAGAGACGATTCTAGCGAGGATCGTTCCGGTTGATGCCGTTCCCGCTACACGTCATACGAAAGGTATAACGTAAATAAATTTCCTTTTATTGCAAATTTAAATTTACAGTTATGTCTACACTTGTTGTAATATGCATGCGTGTGTTGTGTGTGTTGTAATAAATGTAGATTTATTATTTTTATTGCTTCATTTTGTGTTAATGTTTTGCGAAGCGTGATCGAACACACACACGCGATCTTGAAACCCAACGGTGGTATCGAGCCGAGTTGTGTTTCGACATAATCGTAAAAATGGTTTTGCGATAGTCATAATATATTTCTGGAAATTTTCTAATTTTGGAAATTTAGAAGTATTTATGGAAATTTTTCAATTTTGGAAAGTCTAGAAGTATTTATGGAAATCTTCCACTTTTGGAAAGTTGGAAGTATTTATGGAAATTGATATTTTTCATAAATAAAATATTTGATTAGATTCTGGAAATTTGTTTCCTAATTTAATCATGATTTGATTTGGGAAATCAAATCTTAAAATATTTTATTTCCATAAGTAGTTTTAATGATTTAGGAAATTGGTTTCCTAAATAAATTTTTCTTAATCAAATAATTCCATGAATAAAATATATGATTAGATTTGGAAATTTGTTTCCTAATTTAATTATGATTTGATTTGGAGAATCAAATCTTAAACATATTTTTATTTCCATAAATAGTTATGACATATAAGGAAATTATATACATGACATAATTGTATGTCATGTAATTGCATTAGATGCATAACATTATGCCATGCGTGTCGTGACATGTAGATGTATGCCATGTATGTCATGCCATGTAGATAATAGTTATTTGCATGCAAAGAGGATGAGACATAAAAACCCTTAAAAATATTAAAGCCTACACCTTCCATTAATATGGTTAGAACCAGAGTTCCGTTTCTTGTTTGGGTTGTTGGACTCTCTCCAAGCCCGGCTCGAACCCGAGCGTGTTGAGCCGTGGAATAGTTTAATACTAATATGGTAAGAGTCAGAGGTCAATCGTTAGCTTTGGTTGTTGGACTCTCTCCAAGCTGGGCTAATTGGTTGAATGCGCTCTAACCATATTAAAACTATTTCCCGATTAATGGGTTGGCTTTAACCTGGAGCATCGGCTTGTTGGACTCTCTCCAAGGTCGATGTAAAAAGAGGTGAAGTTGGGTGCTATGCATATGATGCATACTTGTTAATGTGTTAACAACCCGATGTATGTGTGAACATTCAATTAGTTGATAGCACATTGTGATAGTTGCATATACGTGATATGCAATCGGTATAGTTGATACCTACAGTCGTAGTTATGAATGGCTTGTTGGACTCTCTCCAAGGTTGTTCATAACTATGATGGATATCAGCCCATTCGGAGATGGACCTACGATCTCCCGAAGTGATTTTGGGGTTTTTGAAATTCGAAAAATGAATGAGATTTATAAATGTATATTGATGCATTTTAAAAATCATCTTTCTCATATATGCTCGTTTTGTATTTTTAAAATTGATCATGTTGTCTTTTAATTTGCGTTCCATTTTGGATTCGAATAAATTGACTGGGCCGAACTTCTTGGACTGACTTAGAAACTTGAGAATTGTTCTCAAGGTGAAAAGCTTGTGAATGTCCTCGAAGCGCCTCTTCCCGCCCATCCTAGTGACGATGCAACTGGACAATTGCTTTTATGTTTCCTCGTTAATAAAGAACATCATTTCTATTTCTTGTTTAAATAGAAATGGGTACCATTTGACTTTTAGTAACAATTGTTGTTACATAACTTTGAATGGAGTTCTTTATGGGACTGGAACTTTAAGCAATGGTGTTTATACGTTGGACGTATCCAGTGACATCTTCAATATCGAAGCGAGCAACACGCGTGCTTAAAAGGATAATCAAATAGACTCCTATATGTGGCATTGTCGTCTTGGCCATGTAAGCAAGAAACGCATGTCCGAATTACACAAATGTGGAATTCTGAAATCGTTTGAATTGGATTCATACGATACATGCGAATCATGCTTAAAAGGTAAGATGACTAAGTTACCTTTTACTGGAAAAGGTGAACGAGTGGGAGAGTTACTAGGTCTAATATATACTGTTGTATGTGGACCTATGTCAACTCAAGCTTTAGGAGGCTATAGCTACTTCATTACCTTCACCGATGATCACTCACTGTTTGGGTATGTGTTCTTGATGAAACACAAGTCTGAAGCCTTTGAAAGGTTCAAAGAATTCAGAAATGAAGTAGAGAAACAACATGATAAGAGTATTAAAATACTTTGATCGGATCGAGGTGGTGAATACTTAAGTCAAGAGTTTCTTGATTATCTAAGAGAAAATGGTATATTGTCTCAATGGACTCCGCCATATACACCACAGCATAATGGTGTATCTGAGAGGCGTAACCGGACCTTGTTGGACATGGTCAGGTCAATGATGAATCATGCGACTCTTCCCAAGTCCTTTTGGGGCTATGACTTGACGATTGTTTACTTGTTAAGCAGAATACTACCAAGGTAGTCTCAACTACTCCACGCTGAGATATGGAATGGTAAGAAACCTCGTATCTTACTTGAAGATATGGGGTTGTCTGCTTATGTGAAGCGGATCGTATCGAACACAAATTGGATCTTAAGTCGATAAATGTCTATTTGTTGGATACCCTAAGGAAGCGAGGGTTACCAATTACATCGTCTGTGGAGCAAAGGTGTTTGTTTGGCGTCTGTGTTTAGAGAAAGAGTTTCTCTCTTGAGAAAAGCGATGAGTGTCATCGAGCTTGAGGAGGCTCGAGAGACTCGAATGAGGCATTGATGAGATACAGTGAAGCCCAACGGTAAATGACTCGTAGTGATGAGCGATCAATTTGGACTATCATAACACAGCGCATCTTCGTAGATCGTGTAGAACACTTGATATTCTGAGAGATATAGATTTTCGTAAGTGAATCGACGGCGTGTTACTCATTGATGATGAGAGCTACCGTTATGAAGAAGTCTTGTGAGTTCGAGAAAGGGATAAGTGGCTTGGTGCCGTGAAGTGAAATGGATTCCGTGTATGAAAACCAAGTTTGGAACTTGGTTGACCCACCTGAAGGCATAAAGCCTATAGGGTGCAAGTGGGTTTTCAAGAAGAAAACCGACATGGATGGTAATGTGATTACCTATAAGGCTAGATTGGTGGCGAAAGGATATCGTCAAAAACAAGGTGTTAATTATGTGAAACTGCTGTAGTATGCTTAAATCCATTCGGATGCTCACGGCCATACGGCTCATTATGATTATGAGATATAGCGGATGGATGTGAAAACGACTTTCCTTAATGGAAACTGCTCGAGGGCGTGTATGATACGGCTGAGGGTTTCACGTGGTTGATAAAACCAAGGTATCAATGCGACGGTCGTATATGGATTGAAGCAGCAGTCCAGGCTGGAATATCCGTTTTGATGAGACCGTGAAAGTTTGATTTTCATGAAAATCGGGCAGACCTTGTGTATCTGAAGGTTAGTTGGAGTGCGATCGTGTTCTAGTATTGTATGTCGATGACATACTACTTATAGAAAGCGATGTTTGATCTTCTGATCATGAAGGTTTGGTTATCGAGACATTCTCCATGAAAGACACAGGAGAAGCGACCTACGTCCTCGGATTAAGATCATAGAGATAGATCGAAGCAGTTTGCAGTCGTTCGCGATCTACGTATATAGATCGAGTCTTTAAAGAGGTTTAACGTATCGGAATCGAAAGGTTTCTTAGCCATCGTGACGTAAGTACACCTTTCAAGTCTATGTGTCCATGTACACGAAGATGAGAGGATTTGCGTAGTAAGATTCCTGTCATCCATGATAGGATCTATCGTGTATCTTATGTTATGTCTGAGCCCGATGTATCGTGCGCTCACGAGTGTCGCGGCGGAATGCAGTCGATCGAGGGAATGGATCGATGGGTGGGTCATTAAGATGATCCTTAAGTACTTAAGAAGCCCAGGATCGTTCAATATATGGAGAAAGTGCGTGGTGATACGTGGGTATACGGATGTCGACTCGAGACGAGACGAGGATGATTCCATGTCTTTGTCGGGTATGTATTCACGGAATGGGCGCGATAAGTTGGAAAGGTTCAAGCTTGACCTTATAGCGGATTACGCTAAGCGAGAATCATTGCGACTTTAAGCGGAAAGCGGTTTGGATCGAAGTTCGTCTCGAACTTGATGTGGTCATCATCGATGATCGAACATATAGCCGCATTATCGTCTTATCGGAGAGATCGTGATGAGCGAAATACAAATCGAAAATTCCTGAAAGGAACTTAAGCGGATCCTTGACTAAGGCATTACCTCGAAATAAGTTTGAAGGGTCGTGTTAGAGCTTATGGTATTGGATCTGTAGCGATTGATATTAGGCAGTGGGAGTCTGTTAGTAATATATGAGAGATGTCTAAAGTGATCGCCTTATGTATGAACCATTTATATGATAAATGAAGATTCTATTTAGTATCATGTTTTATGTATTTGATTGGATCTTAAACTCGTTTCTTGAATGTCCACGTCGATTCACGGCGTAGAGAGAATTTGTGATTGGATCACAACTAGTGAGTATCTCTACGTGTGTAATTGTGATGTATCGAATTATCCTATTCGATGAATTGATGGATTTGGACACTATCAATTACTGTCAAGACTAAAGCCGAGGTATACTCCTTAGTGTATCAGCGGTGATTCTCCTTGGTGGACATTGTGATGTCGGAGTTAATCGTGGATCTTAGTTATGGTAACTAGTTCGTTGGAGTGACGGTAGTAAGACTTCATATGGTTCTCTGCGTATATAGATATATCGATGAAGTTCTTACGTGGCTTAAGTGCGATGTTCCTTTGACTTGCGGTATTCAAGTCATCTTGATCATAGAGACTTATGCTTTGACATCTTAAGCAAGCATCTCTAAGGAGATGTGGACCCGGGATGATTGGGTATAAGTCGAAGTGATCGAAGGTGTTTGAATAGCCTATAAAGGATTCACCACTCCTTGCGAGGAGATGTATACCCATGGCCTCTCGTCGGATTGTTACTAAAGTCTTTGGCCAAAGCATTACATGTTTAGAGTAAGGTACTCTTCGATACGTGTGGAGTAACTAGAATCCGTAGGACGAGGAAATGATACTTGGGCTAGGTGTGACGTAGTCAGCCTAGTGGGGACTGACACTATAGACCATGTCCTGAACCAAGTGGGTATAAGATGAGTGAAGGGAATGGGGCACGAATCATTCGAGCTTGAAGGGTTTGAGAAATAGTTACGGATCGGCCGTTGATCTTTTGTTAATTGGGGATCAGCGATGTACTACTTGCCACCCACGCATGATGGATTACATAATTAATGGTTAATTATAGGCGGCCAACATAAACCGAGAACCTATTTCGGGACAAATGAGCTTGAGAATGAGATTCTCGGAGAGAAACTAAGTTTGGTTGGACGAACATAAAGCGACATGAAATCATTTGATCGCGATAGGCGTGGATGGGCGAGTCTTATGAAGGCGTAATGGATGAACCAAAATGGTTTGGTTACAATCGATGGAGGAGAATAAACGAAGGGTTTGATTTATTTTAAGCGAATGAACCAAAAGTTGGTTGGTTCGTTTTAACTTAAAATAAACCATCATGGTTTGGTTTATTTTAACTTATCTTAATGGAGCGGGTTAACGGGCCTAATGGTTATGATCCAATAACCATTAAGAGAATTAGTTCTCTATAAAAGAGGGCTTAAGGGATAATTAAGTCATAATCCAAAACCCTAGCTTGGGTTGCCGCTGACCTTCATTCTTGCGACCTCCATTCCGCCCTTGCGCGACCAGCTTCAGGTGATCCTCCGACCCTCCTGATCTCTATAGGTTTGGCATTAAGGTGAGGCTTTTCTTCCTTAGTTGGCGGCCTATCTCCTCCACCAAAGCTGTCCAGTTTTACGGACAGCTTGTTCTCCTCGTCGGGCGGCGTTTGGGCGGCGGTTAGAGCTCGACGGCTAACTTATCGGAATTCGATCTCCGGTAATCCTCTGCGAGGGAGGAAGGATTCGTCAATTGGTTGACGAATACCTCTCCGGAGAAGCGAGTTTTGAGAACTTGTATTAGGATCCGAATTTGGATTCGGATCGTGATCATCTCTCGATCACGTCGTCTTCAACACGAGGCTGGTAACCCGTACGAAGACGAAACTCGTGGCTTAGCGAAGTCATCCCGAGGAACTCGGCGTGGATACGGATAGAGACGATTCTAGCGAGGATCGTTCCGGTTGATGCCGTTCCCGCTACACGTCATACGAAAGGTATAACGTAGATAAATTTCCTTTTATTGCAAATTTAAATTTACAGTTATGTCTACACTTGTTGTAATATGCATGCGTGTGTTGTAATAAATGTAGATTTATTATTTTTATTGCTTCCGCTGTGTTCATGTTTGCGAAACGTGATCGAACACACACACGCCACGGTGCCAGAAACCCAACAGTTAGGGGTTAGTTGATTGATGGGGAGGCCGTAATAGGTTAGGATGTGAAAGAGGGGTTTAAGGATAGGAAGGCGAAGACCTCCTTCTAGTTAGTCTGTGAAGAAGGTGCTAGTGCCGGCCGGGGGTTGATGGGGTCGTTGATGGGGGGGGGGGGGTAGGAATGATGACAGTGAAGCCCTTTGGAATATATTTGGGCATGTGAAGGAAGAAAGGGTGGTGGAGAGTTAGTCGGCTAGAGGTCGTTTCGTACAGGGAGTTGGAGGAGGAAGAAGCCATGAGGGGAAGTTTTTCGTAGAAGGGTTGAAAACGTCCGGGAAGAAGGAAGCTAGGTTTTTCGGTAAAAGTAAAGGGAAGTTAACGATTAAGTGTGATTGTGTGGCGGTACCCTATAAAGGAGAAGGGAAAAGTGAAGTTAAGGGTGAATGGTTTGTATTCTTCTCAATTTTTTCTATGGCAGGGGTTAAAAATATTTTTTCTAAGGCATTTTATGCCTAATACAGAGTTTGAAGATTAACTAATACTCTTTTGCAGGGGTCAATGATTTTTCTAGGGCATGTTAGCTTAATAAAGAGCCTAAGGGCTAACTAACATGTTTTTGCAGGGGTTATTAATATTTCTAAAGTTTTTGACGCTTAAATCAAATTCTCTTTGGCAGTAGTCAATGCCATTTTTTCTAAGGTTTTTTTGCTTAATCAGAATTTCTTCTTGCATACATCAATGATATTTTTCCCGAGGTTTTTCAAGCTTGATACAATTTTCTGGCAAGATCAGTAGTATTTTTTCTAAATGTTATGGAGTGCATAAACAACTCAAGGCTTTTACGTCTCGTATAATAGCTTATGAGCTAGGTAGCTATATTCTCCCACGGGGACTATAACACCACCTATATGACATATGTAAAATGTTCTCAAGGCTCTTACGCTTACTATAACAGTCTATGGGCTAGGTAGCTATATTCTCCCACGGACACTCTAATACCACCTATATGACATATGTACAATGTTCTCAAGGTTCTTATGCCTCTTATAACAACCTATAGGTTAGGTAGCTATATTCTCCCACGGGGAACTATAACACTAACTATAAGTGGCAAGTAAATTGCTAACATTCATGATCCAATGCCTCATATAACATTCATGACCCTACGCCTCATATGACAATTTAAGGCCTTGCGCCTCGTATGACCGTCTAAGATCCTGCGCTTATTATGGTAGCTTGTGAAATAGTTCAACTTCGCTCTTCAGTTTCACTAAAGAGGGGGAACTTATGATGGGGGTGAGGTTTTCAGCTAAGGAAGAGAAGTTTTTATTATTTTAGCTAAGGCAGAGAAGTTTTTGTTGTTTCAGCCAAGGCAGAGAGGTTTTCAGTGTTAAAATAGAGCAGAGAGGTTTTTGTTTTGTTAGTAAGGGCAATTTTAGTAGATATTTGTAAAACTTCATTCGACTTCACTCTTCAGTTTCACTAAAGAGGGGGAACTTATGATGGGTGTGGGGTTTTCAGCTAAGGCAGAGAGGTTTTCGGTGTTAAAACAGAGCAGAGAGGTTTTTGTTTTGTTAGTAAGGGCAGTTGCAGTAGATATTTGTAAAACTTCACTCGACTTCACTCTTCAGTTTTACTAAAGAGGGGGAACTTATGATTGAGTCGGGGTTTGCTAATCAGTTAGAAGGTTTTTCGAGCTGTTTATGTGTTTCTCGAGTAGTATATATCAAGGTTTTAAATGCCGAGCCGTTTCGGACGAAATTGGCAAAAAATTTCATTTCGACGAATGCAAACCGAAGCCAGCGTCGATCAGGAAGGAGGCGGCGACAACGCAGAGGCGATTAAGCGTAGCGATCGGAAAGCGATCGCGATTCTCAATCATGCGTGATCGCGATCAGCGATTTTTTGATCGAGAAAGCGATCGTCTTTGTGCGATCAGGATGAAATTTCTAAATATATAAATTATAATTAAAATTATATATATATATATATATTAAACTGTAAAATTTAATTAAATAAATTATTTATTAAATAAAAATTAAAAAATAAAAGATATTTTAATTAAAATTCTAAATTCAAATTTATAATTCAGATAAAATTAAATCTTAAATTCTTTTTTAAAAATTAACTAAAATTAAAAAAAAAATCAAATAATCAATATTAATGTTTTTTTAAAAAAAATACCGAAATAGTATCGCAGACGATCTGATCGGCGAATCGTTAGGACGTGGCGAAATCCGTCTGTCGAGATTTTAAACCTTGGTATATATAATTCTCGAGCTCAGCAGGGGTGAGTAGTGCAGTGTTGATCAGTGCTAAGTATAGTGTTGACAGAGCAGTTTATTCTTTTCTCGAGCAGTTTATATGTTTCCTGAGCAGTATATATAATTTTCGAGCCCAATAAGGGTAAGTAGTGTAGTGTTGATCAGTGCTAAATATAGTGTTGACAGAGTAGTTTATGCTTTTCCCGAGCAGTCTGTGTTTCCTGAGCATAATTCCCGAGCCCAATAGGGGTGAGTAGTGCAGTGTTGTTAGTGCTAAGTATAGTGTTGACAGAGCAATTTATGCTTTTCCCGAGCAGTCTATGTGTTTCTCGAGTAGTATATATAATTCCCGAGCCTAGTAGGGGGTGAATAGTGCAGTGTTGATCAGTGCTAAGTATAGTGTTGACAGAGCAATTTATGCTTTTCCCGAGCAGTCTATGTGTTTCTTGAGCAGTATATATAATTCCCGAGCCCAGTAGAAGTGAGTAGTGCAGTGTTGATCAGTGCTAAGTATAGTGTTGACAAAGCAGTTTATGCTTTTCCTAAGCAGTTTATCTGTTTCATGAGCAGTATATATAATTCCTGAACTCAGTAGGGGTGAGTAATGCAGTGTTGCTCAGTGCTAAGTATAGTGTTGACAGAGAAGTTTATGCTTTTCCTGAGCAGTCTATGGTTTCTTGAGTAGTATATATAATTCCTGAGCCCTGTAGGGGGTGAGTAGTGCAGTGTTGATCAGTGCTAAGTATAGTGTTGACAGAGCAGTTTATGCTTTTCCCGAGCAGTCTATGTGTTTCTCGAGTAGTACATATGATTCTCGAGCCCGATAGAGGTGAGTAGTGCAGTGATAGTCAGAGTTAAGTACTGTATTGACATAGTAGTTTATGTAAATCCCAAGTAGTATGTGTATTTCCCGGGCCCAGTAGGGTGGCAGAGGGCAGTAAGACTCAGAATTAAGTATTGCATTGGCCGAGCAGTTTATGTAAATCCCGAGCAGTATATGTATTTCCCGAGCCCAGTAGGGTGACAGAGGGCAGTGATGCTTAGGTTAAGTATTGTATTGGCAGAGCAGTGTATATAGTTCTCGAGCATTTAGTATATTTTCCGAGGCATTTGTGTATTCCCCGAGAAGTATGTTTGTTTTCCGAGCCACGTATGGATTTTTTTTCTAAGTACAGTGAAAAGAGGAGATAGGAGCATGGGAAGTAACAAGAAGAATTTTGGAATGGAAAATATGATTAATATAAGATATTTTTTTATTGTCATTTATTTTATTTAATTAATACTTGACAGGGAGCTAGGAAGTATATAAGGGGTTCAAAGGAGATATTTTGAAAAGAAGTGGAAAAAGTGACAGCTTGACAAGGGTATTAAAGTAAATTCATTTCAAGGAGAAGGCGGGATAAATCATCTATAAAAGGAGCAGAGAAGGAAGGAAGGATGATTGTTTTTTCGCTATTCGGTACCTCAAAGATCTTCTCATTTCTTCTTCTACATTTTGTATTTCTATTTTCTTCATCCTATCATTTCTGACTTAAGCATCGGAGGAGCCGTATTGGGAAGCCGACCCACCTCTAATGCTCTCTTGTGAAGTGACAGATTCAACTCTCATCTTAAGGATCTAAGACAGTCGAAGGAGATTCTCAAGAAGGGAGGAAAGGAATTGTTCATTATTTCATTCTTAACACTTTTTTTGTTACAGATCTAGCTGGGAGTTCCCGGATCGGAGGAGATCTGTAAGAAGGGAGAAGGAGATCTTTACAGGCCGAAGAAGTGAACATCATCAAACATATATATATATATATATATATATATATATATATATATAATTTCAATAAGAAATTGATTATATCATTGATGCATCCGCAAAGTTCATTGACTACGACACTTAGTTTTAAGCCTTGGCTGACACAGCAGATCAGTTTCTCATAAGGCACTCCATCCGTCAAATGAGTTTAATCAATCCAACGCAATAATTCGTGGCTAGGCAGGTTTCCCGTAGATGATCAAGGATAGGACATGGGCATATCTATTTCACCGAGCCTCTCTTTGAGATAGTACCTAGATTGTTATGCCTTTAGTGCGGGTTGGAATTTATTTGACAAGGAATTTCACTACCTTCAAGACCATTACAGTTATGACCGTTGTTCATTGAGGCTTCTATCGTAGTCTCGCCTATCATCATGTCACCAACTTTGACTTACTTTCATGACACTTGCTAACTATTTGTCTTAAGTCTCTTTCGCTGGCTAACCCTAGCATAGCACCCATTGGAGTTTGAGATTGGGACAAGATAAAGAGTTATTAAGAGTCTGCCATCTTTGTGTTAACTCTTTCTATTCGCTCTTACCATATTAGACTATTTGGATAGCCATGAACTCTTTGGGGTAGAATAAACCTTCACAGCCCCCTTACCGATGTGGTAGCTGAGCCTTTGCCCTCTTTGTTCACTCCAACTTTCCATTGACCTTGCTACTACAAAGACGATTCAAAAGGCCACGTAATATAGAGGCTAGCTAGCCCTATCACGTAAAGCTTCACTCTTGCCCTGTTTGCCGATAAAAGGGTCCCTTAAGTGTACGTTTGCATTAACATGCACTATGTTCAAGGGCTTAAGTAAGAAGTTGCAAGTAACAAGAAGTCAATAGCTATAGCCTTAGCAAGGAGAGAGCTTTCACACTAGAAAGAGAGACTAACGGTGAAGCCAAAGCGGACAAAGCTACTAGCATTTCTCCTTTAGGCCTAAATGTTTGCCTCCCTACCAATAAAGTGTTGGGTTCCAAAGCGAAATTAAAACAAAATACGCAGCGGAAAAAGAACCCAGTGAGGATCCATGCAGATTCTAATTGAACGTTAGTTTAGAATATTACCCTTGATGCATGAACTTTTCAAAGCTGGAGGGTCAAGTTGATCTGAGCGCGATCAATACGGTCGCGCCTTTTTTGTATCCACATGAGTACAGTCGCCTTCCGTCTCACGAACCCAATTAGAGAAATCACAATTTTTTTCATTATCCCACGTCGTAGTGCTAGCTACTATTTAAGGAGAGACAAAATACCTAGCCTTTTTGGTTGACATAATCTTACATGATCTTATCGGATAAGGTCGTGTTTATTACTTAACCTCCAAGTCATATCTAATATGACATTTTCATTATTTTTATTAAACGTGAGATTTATCTGTGGTCATGTTTGAAAAACTCAAACACATATTAGATTAATCAATTAATCCAATAAGTTCGAATCCAATAATCTAATAAGTTTAGGATCCGATTAGATTAACTCATTAATCTAATGAGTTTAGGATCTAATAAGATTAACTCATTAATCTTAACTTAGACTCGATGTGGACTTTGATTGTAATCCCAACAATTTCTCACTCAAACGAAGGACCATCAAACTCCAAAATCGATGCAATCTTTGTGTGTGACCCAATAATAGGTTATCGTAACGTTGGCAGTGACTTTTAAATCTCATTTTAAAGGCACAAGCAATGAGTGACATCTAGCAATACATTATTGCTACCAAAGTGACGAGAATGTCGTAGATCCGACTTAACTTGTCTATGACCATTATATTGTATAACTTAAACCTTTTGTCCATGACGTCTAGATTGATTTACGAGGCATAAAATGTGTCATCCTCTCATCAATCTATGTGTTTCTTGATCTCTAAGTAGATTAACTTAATCAAATAAGCTTAATATCTCATATTGACTTATTTGAGCATGGTCATACATTTTAGTAGTTCTACTTAATCAAGGGGCCCACAGACATCACTTCCGTTATATGGAAGGGACAAATTCCATCTATATCACTCATATCCCTTCGCATAACTTATTGCATACATAGTGAACGACTTTATAATCGACCTTGTTACAGGTGATGTTTGTCAATACTAAAGTACACAACTCCTTATATAGGGAACTGTAGTGACTTCAGGTCAAAGGACCATTTATACCAATAGTCACTATGAGAATGTTTATGATACTCGTATAACAATCCATGAAACATTCTCATGGTGGGTCAATTCAGTACATATTCTCTAATATATACTCATGTGTTAACTTGATATCTTATATCTATGACTTATGAGATTAAGTCATCAGTTAACCTACATGCTAGTCTCAATGCATTAATATTGCCCTTGTATATTAATACTTGACTAGGGATAATTAAGAGTAGTATTTACTACAATTTCTCACAATTAATTCAAAATTGATATGCTATATAACTACTCTAGGACATTATTATATTTATTTAATTTTGCACAAAAATAAAGCAAATATAATAAACACAAAATATTACCTTTTATTAAAATGATACAAATGTCCCATATCATATGATTAGCTCTTAGGGAATCTCCCACTAGTACTAGAGCCAATCACTAAAGTATCTAATACCTAGTGACTTAGTGTGACCATCATGCTTCCTCTGTGCTAGAGCCTTAGTCAGTGGGTCTGCAATATTATCATTTGTTGGACTTTACATATTTTTACATCTCCTCTATCGATAATCTTTCGAATGAAATGGAAGTGCCGAAGTATGTGTTTGGATCGCTGATAAGACTTGGGTTCCTTAGCTTGTGCAATAGCCCCGTTGTTATCACAATAGAGGTCTATTGGGTTAGCTATGCTAGGAACCACACTAAGTTTTGTAATGAACTTTTTGATCAAAATCAAGGTTTAAAATTTTGACCCATATTGAGATTTTGATTCATGGCTGGAACGATACGGTTTCAATATCGTATCGTGACGTATCGATAAATTTCGGTATTTTTTAAATATAAAATGCATAAATGAAAATTTTAACTTAAATATTAAAAATAAAAAAATGATTAAAACATTAATTATAATAAGAAAATTAATTTAATTAATTTCAATTAAATAGGATTAAAAAATAAAATAAATTTTAATAATGATAAAATTATTATTTATAATATATATATTAATAAAATAAATTTTAAAATAAATTTATTAAATTTTAATTGATTTTATTTAACCTATAGTTAAACTATAGTTTGAGAACTTAATTGGCATCCATTGCGTCCCGCGTCGAGGTGCGTCGAATGCGACCGGCAGCGACTCGCGGTTCTTTGTAGCCTCGCATAAGCCGCGCGCGATTGTCGTGGCCTCACTTGAGGCAGTCGGCGACCCCACGCGAGGCTGTCGGCGGATGTTGCGGCTCCGCCCAAGGTCGCAAGTGGCCGTTGCGACCTCGCGCGAGGCCGTAGGAGGCCACCGCGGCTCGCATGAGGCCACCTGTGGCCGCTGCAGCCTTGGGTGAGGCTCCGCTACACTGTGGAGGCTCGCCGTTGTCGTTCCCGCTTCTCGTGAGTGAGCCGGTATAGACGCCACGTCGGAATGAGAAAAAACACCCGTTTCGGACGAAATTGGTCGGTATTTCAAACCATGATCCAAACAACCTCTTTTGTTGTATTAGAAGCAGCAATATGCTCAACAACTGTCTTGCTTTGAACTCTTCCAGCTTACAACACCACCATTTAGGCAAAACACATACCCTGACTGTGATCTTGAATCATCCTTGTCAGTTTGGAAGCTTGCATCACTATAATCCTTTACAACGAGCTCCTCATTTCCTCCATATATCAAGAGATAATCTTTAGTTCTTCTCAAGTACTTAAGAATATTCTTGACTGTTGTCTAGTGACTTTCACCTGGATTTGATTGGTACTTGCTCGTCATGCTTAATGCATACGAGACATCAGGACGAGTACATAACATAACATACATGATAGATCCAATAGTAGATGCATAAGGAATCTTATCCATGCGATTCCTCTCCTCTTTAGTAGAGGGGCATTGAGTCTTAGAAAGACTCAATGTGACATTGGCAAGAATCATTTCTTAGAATTCTACATGACAAAACGATTAAGTTCTTTGTCAATATATATACTTTGACTCAGGCTAAGAAATCTCTTAGATCTATCTCTATAGATCTTAATGTCTAAAATATAGGCGGCATCACTAAAGTTTTTCATTGAGAAATAATTTTCAAGCCAAGTCTTTACAGATTATAGGACAGTGATATCATTTCCAATGAGAAGTGTCATCTACATACAAAATGAGAAAGACAATTGTACTCCCACTAATTCTTTTGTAGACATAAGGTTCATCTTCGTTCTTAATGAACCAAACTTTTTGATCGCATCATCGAATCGAAGATTCAAACTTCTAGAAATTTGCTTTAATCCATAAATGGACTTTTGCAACTTACATACCTTTCCAACATTCTTTGGATCAACAAAACTATCAGGTTGTGTTATGTACACATTCTCTAGTAGATTCGCATTATGAAATGCGGTTTTTAACATTCATTTGCCATATCTCATAATCATTGTAAGCTGCAATAACAAGTAAGATCCGAATGGATTTAAGCATCTCACTGGTAAAAAGGTTTCATCATAGTCTATACCATGAATTTACTTGAATCCTTTATCTATCAATCATCCCTTAAAGGTATGCACATTTTCATCCATGTTAGTTTTCTTCTTGAAAATCTATTTGCACCCAATAGGATTTATCCCTTTAGGTGGATTAATCAGAGTCCATACTTGGTTGGCATACATGGATTCCATTTCAGATTTCATGACCTCTAATCATTTCTTAGAATCTGGGCTTATTATAGCTTCATGATAGGATGTAGGCTCATTTTGATCAACAAACATTGCATCACCGTGGTCAGACAAGAGGAGAATATTTCTTAGGTTGATGACGTATGCTATTAAATCTACATACAACTTTTTCTACTTGAACAAGTAGTTGTTCCATAACCTTTTGTGGTGTAACAAGTTTATGATCCACAATACCTTGCGGTACCTATTCAGGTTCAATTAAAGTCTCAGTGCTAATTTGTGTAATGCAAATTTCTTCAAGATATACTTTTCTCCTACTAGTTCCTATAGAAATAAATTCTCTTTCTAGAAAAACACAATTTTGACAACAAACACTTTGTCTTATGTAGGATTGTAAAAGTAATAACCCTTTGTTTATTTGGGATATCCTACAAAATAACACTTATCTGATTTGGGCCTTAGCTTATCTGAGACTTGACGTCTAACGTAAACCTCACAACCCCAAATCTTTATAAAAGATATTTTGGAACTCTTCTCAGTCCATATCTCATATGATGTCTTTGTTACTGCCTTTGATGAAACACGATTAAGTGTGAAAGCAGCAGTCTCTAGAGCATGTCCCCAGAAAGAAGAAAAAAGATCTGCATGACTTATCATTGATCATACCATGTCTAACAAAGTACGATTTCTCCTTTCTGATATACCATTCCATTGGGGTGTTCCAGATGGAGTGAGTTGGGACATAATCCAAGACTCAACAAGATCACGAAATTCTTGGCTTAAGTATTAATCACCTCGATCTGATCGAAGTATTTTAATACTTTTTCCAAGTTGATTTTGTACTTCATTCTTGAATTCTTTGAACTTTTCAAAGGATTCTGACTTTGTTTCATTAAATACACAGCCATATCTACTGAAATCATTAGTAAAAGTAATGAAATACTGATAGCCTCCTCTGGCTGCGATATTGAAAAGGTCATATACATCACTATCTATGAGTCCTAACAATTCTTTAGCTCGTTCACTTTGTCTACTAAATGGAGTTTTAGTCATCTTATCTAATAGACAAGATTTGCATACCTCATATGATTCAAAATCAAATGAGTCCAAAAATCCATCCTTATGAAGTTTTGATATACGTTTCTCATTTACAAGCGACAGTACCAAAGATAAGTTTGGTTTAAATTATTTGATTTTAACCATTTTGTATTTATGTTATAAATTGGATTTTCAAAGTCTAGGACATATAGTCCATTTATTAATTGTGCACTACAATAAAACATGTCATTTAAATAAATAGAATAACGTTTGTTTTTTATTATAAATGAAAAATCTTTCTCGTCCAAACAAAAAATAGAAATAATATTTCTAGTTAAAGCAGACACATAATAACAATTCTCAAGTTCTAAAATAAGTCCAAAAGGTAAACATAAAGAATAGGATCCTATAGCTATAGCTGCAACTCTTGCACCATTGCCAACTCATAGGTCCACTTCACTCTTTATTAATGATCTACTCTTTTTTAGATCTTGCACATTAGTACAAATGTGAGAAGCACATCCGATATCTAATACCCATGATGAGGAAGTAGATAAATTGACTTCTATAACATAAATACCTGAGGCAGAAGTTTCACTTTCCTTCTTTTTTAATTCCTCTAGGTAAATTTTGCAGTTACTCTTCCAATGTCCAATCTGACTATAATAGAAGCAAGTTCCTTTCCTAGCCACCCCTCCTTTAGGTTTCAATACAGTGGACTTTGCCTTGCCTTTGGTTTGGGTCTTATCCTTACCTTTAGGTTTGCATTTTCCTTTACCCGTTTGCACGGTCAATATGGGTTTGGTCTTCTTGAGATTTTGTTCAGCAATTCTCAATATGTTTAACAACTCAGGCAAGGATTTGCCAATTCATTCATGTTGTAATTCATGACAAATTGACTATAACTTGCAGGCAAAGATTGCAGAAGTAAGTTAGTGGCCAACTCTTGGCCCAATGGAAAGCCTAGTCTATCAAGGTTCTCAATGTATCCAATCATTTTAAGAACATGAGTTCCTACTGGGCTTCCTTCTGACATCTTGCAATTAAATAACACATTTGAAACCTCAAACCTCTCATGCCTTACCTAATCTTGATATAGTCGTGTTAAATGTTCAACCATACCATTAGCATCCATGTTTTCATGTTGCTTCTGAAATTCAGAGTTCATGGTGGCAAGCATAAGACATTACACATCCTTTTTATATGCATCCTTATCAGCACAAGGGGCATTAGAAGTAGGTGGTTCAGGAATAGACTGCTCTAGGATATACAATTTCCTTTCTTGCTTAAGGACAATCCTTAAGTTTTTGTACCAGTCCAGGAAATTAACTTCATTTAGCTTGTCTTTCTCAAGGACAGATCACAGTGATAGGGTATTTGATGTGTTTGCAGACATGGTTATCTACAACAATAATAAATGCAGAAATAAGTATCATATTTAAAATTCACTTAATTAGGACTTTAATTAAATGATTCTCCCGCTAAAATATAAGGTCAGATAGGAGCAAGTCATGGATGTGAGCAAACATAGTTTACCCACACTATTAGCCCCAAACTCAATATTTTAGTTGGCCAAGATCCATATTTTACCTTATCTTGAGTTAGTTTTGGCTAATCGCCCAAGACTTAGCTATTTAGGTATGTAACATTTACCAATTGCATCTAATACAACTCTTGGATAATTTGGTGAACATCACTATTTGTTCTTTGCCCATCTAATGGTATACCTCTAAGATTTGATTGACACTTTACTTTGGCAAACTTGTCTACTAACCTTAGTTAAGTCATATCCAATGTTTGATAAATTGGATATCACAATTATCTTATCGCATTCTACTGAGATAAATAAAGACATTTTACTTTGGCAAACATATTTATTATTTATAAAGGTTGTAATGAGTATCAAGCTTTGGTAGGCATTTTAAATTGACTTAATGGCAATAAAATTACTAATTTAATATGCATCATATACACATATAATCATGACATATATCAATATACATGGCATAAACATGACATATATCAATATATATGACAAAAACAAAAATAAACATGACATGGTTATGGCCCTAAAAGCCAATGAGAAGATCAAAAAAGTCAACCTAAGAGATTTGCATATTCTCCAAGTGCTTCCTCAGTTGGTATGTGTTGTTGGTCTCCTTCTCAATAATAACCCTGTGGACTAGTATTATCCTAATACTATTCTAATTTGTACATTACAAATGAAAAAAACCTCGAGTTACACTCGAAGGGAGTTAGATGAGAAGAGAAATTTTACAACTAGAAATAAAGGAGAAAAGGTAAGACATGTAGGCCGTATTAATTTTTACAATAATCATACACAACCAATCATATCGGTAAAAGGCCATAACCATACACCATGCTACAACAACAACAACAAAACAATTTTGTTTTTTTATTAACTCGTTGAATGAGTCGCTGTCTTGTTTCCCTTGAATATTAATAATCAAATTATCACATACTGTTCACAACAGATTATTTCACAATTTCGATTATTAATTAAACAAAACAATTAATATCTCATAATATGTTCATAACAGATTATAACATTATATCAATTGTATTGAGAACCACCATGTTTGATTAGTCGAACGAAACAAGGCTATAGTGCTCATATAATTATAAGCATGCTACGATCACTACTGTTTAATCAAATTAAACAACCGATAATGTTTAATCCAATTAAACGGCTTCTGTTTCGTACTGAATTAATTAAAGATACACATAAATCGTTTAATTAAAATCATAATAAATATGTTTGTATATATCAAATATAAAATCAAACATTAAAATTGTTCAATCGAATTCGCAAGTGGCTTTGATACCACTGTTGGGTTCCAAAGCGAAATTAAAACAAAATGCGCAGCGGAAAAAGGAACCCAGTGAGAATCCATACGGATTCTAATTGAACGTTGGTTTAGAATACTACCCTTGTGTTGGAGATTCCGGAATAATGCGCAATGGAATAAAGCAAATAAAATAATTTTATTTCATCTCAGACATCCTCTGGGAGCCAGGAATCCTTGCTATTGACATAATCTAATGCAAACACACAAAAGGAGATAAATTATACCTTCGAGATTTTTATCGAATCTGTTGAAACCACGAGCAAGACCAACGGGTCTTGCCTCTATCAGTATCTACGCCGGGATCACTTGAGACAACTCCTAAAGCAACAAGCTTTTGTCTCCGATTGATGCTAGCCAATTGACGGAGATAAGAAAAGTAAAGAGAGAGAAAAGATGACTACCAAAAAAGAAAATCAAGAGTTGCCTCCAAAGAATATCAAAGGATATATTTATAGATAACTTGATTAGGGTATTTAAGGAGGTTTAAAACAAAACTTTTCTTTCCATAATTATCTCATAATTAAGGTAAGAACAACATAGGAAATTTCCATAAGAAAAATCCCAAAATCGACAGAATGCTGACACTACGCGGTGTTTTACACGGTCGCGGTGCCGTGACACACGATCGTGTGTCTCTGTCACATACAACCTTGGTTTTGGCCGTTTTCGGCCAAAGCTAGGCATGGTCAGGTGAGACTCTGTATGATCCGTTTGACTTCGTTTAGGTGCGATATGACCGTGCTAAGTCCGACAAGGCCATAGGAAGTTCCATAGTCTCCGTTTTGCACCCTCTTGGCTTGGTCTAACCAGATACATCCTCTCTCATTGAGAATCTCATTCTCAGACTTGTTTTACGTGTCGAGATCACTCGTAGTGTGTGTAACCCAATAGGATTCCGGCTATGTTGGCTATTCATAATTAACCCCTTAATTATGAACAGATCATGAGTGATACCTAGCAGTACATCATGACCCCCAATTGATCGGAAAGGTTAAATCGACTCCAGAACGTTTCTGAGCCCTTCAGCAGTTACAGTTATTTCCGTACTTTGTTCCTTTCACTCATCCTATACCCACTTGATTCAGGGCATGATCTATGTGTTCATCTCCACTAGGCTGACTACGTCATACCTAGTTCGAGTTAGTTTTCTTGTCCTGTGGATTCAAATTACTCATATATGTCCTCAAGAAAATTGTCTTCTTATCATGCTTGCTCTGGTCAGAGACTCTGAGTAATAATCCTGACAAGAAATCTAGGATATACATTTCCTTTACATAAGGAGTGATAAATTCTCTGTGGGATATTCAAACACTTTCGATCATTTTGACTTATACCTAATCAATCCGGAGTTACACCTCCTATGGAGATGGCTACGAAGAAGTCAAAGTATAAGACGCCATGACCAAGATGACTTGAATATCTCAAGTCTAAGGAATTTCACACTCGAGCTGCAATGAGATCTTCAACGACATTAAAAACCATATGAAGTCTCATAGCAGGTCACTTCAATGAACTAGTTATCTTAACCAACATCCACATGTTCACTCTCAGCACCCCTATGATTCTATTCAGATTAATTCATTAATCTTAACTTAGACTCGATGTGGGATTTCGATTGTGATCCCAACATAAAGAGCTTAGTATCCATGTCCAACCTAAACTTCCTAAGGGAAAGAGATCAAACCTTATCCTTAAAGTATGCGAAAGGAACTTCATATATAAAATATGGGATAGGATAGAGGGAACCTAAGTGAGTCATTCTGGGACAGGAAACTTTAGAAGTTGCTTGCGGGCAGAGGTTAGAAATAAGACACTTCAAAAGGCAATGTTAATTGTTGGCTCAGCTATGGAGGATATTCTTTTATCAACATACAAGGCCTCCTCTAAAGGACCATGGAACAAATACACAAGCCACCATCTTAGATACCTCTTGAGTAGTTGCGAGAGTCACTAATAGGCTAGGAAAGGAGCTTGAAGTAGACGAGTGAGGAAGAAGGGAGAGAAGACTCGAATTCAACAAAGCAAGCCATGTTGTGTCGTAATGGATTTTCATGAGATCTATTCCACCTTATGATGCATATGTAACAAACATTAGCTGCAAAATGCATCTCTGACTCTCCAGGCATTGCAGTGAAGCAACATGCTTTCTACCAGAAAAAAAAGAAGATAAGTAACATGCTAAAAATATTGTATGAAGAAACTTCGACCACTTTTTTCTACAATGAAAGCTGTAAGCAAAGACATAAGCACTACTGGATCCTTTTGATCACTATCAGCTGCTAGAGCTACATGCTGAACATCAAAAGCTTCAATATGCATCAAATGCTTTCTTCTGAACATGAACATCTGATTGTGAAATTTGCTGCAGAATAAGCTGAACTGCGATCAAATGCCCCATGTGTCTTTGGCTATTCCTCTTTTGCATCAAATCATGTCTTTTTCTAGGGTATCTAATAGTTAATATTAGGTAAACATTTGACTATGATTTTCAAGAGCCTCCTCTTTTTCTCTTCTTATTGTTTTTTCTCCCTGCGGTTATTTATTTCATACTTCCTCTACAGAACCTCTCATATATCATCAACTGTAGATGTGGCAACGAGTACAAAGTAGAGCTGACAAATTGAGCTGTTCTTCTATTGAGGATGCATATGAAGCAGTTCAAACTTCACAGTAAGAAAATATATGAAGCCGCGCATGACTTCCTAAATAGCATGATCATATCCTTATATTTTGGGACTTGAGATCACTGTTCCGCGTACTTCATAAAACTGTAGGTGGTGATGAATTTTCAACAGTGAAATCCATAGTTCATAGGATTTTTGGAATTTGCACAAATAATGCACGGGTACATGTTAGGTCAAATTTAACATACAAACTTGGAAACATGAGCCTACTGCCTTATGGTCTGCATCTTGCAATTTTTGTTAAAGGCAGAGATATAATTTTTTTTTTTGCTCTTTTTTAAAAAATAGAAAGTAATTTTTTTTTTGTATTTTTCAGTTTTTTAAAAAATATTTTTTTATTTTTTGAAAAATAAAAATGGAAATAGAAAATATTTTTTTTGTATTTTTTAGTTTTCTAAAAAATATTTTTTTATTTTTTGAAAAACGAAAATGAAAAATGTCAATCAAATATCATTTTTTGTATTTTTTTTATTTTCTTATAAAATAAAAATTAAAAATTTTCTACGGATGAAACGGTCCTTAATTTTTTGGTGTTACAATGGAAACAGGGATTTCGTGCACATTCAAACCGCTGTTAGAGCGGATATATTCTGGAAATCGCTAAAATGGAACCCAGAGAATCATACCATTTTTCCGAAAATAGAAGAAATTGTCTGGCAAAATCTAGATTGGATCAAATTAACTGCCAAGTTTAATAGTTAATAGTTTTTTTGTGTTTAAAATTAGTCCAGAAAAAGCTAATATTCTTAGTCTGTCTCTTATGATAACACAACTATAGTGTAGGATTGATTTTGTGGCTAGAGAGGTGAGGGAGTGAATAACCGTAATCAAAATTGGGCAATTTTATGTTCTTAATGTACTAGTTATTAGTTTTAAGGGTCAAAGATTTACAGTGATTTATCTCTCTTACGATGATCCGAAAACGGATTGATAGAAGCCGTTAAATTGATAGATTTTAATCTTTGTATTATGGGTATTTCATGAGGGTAAAAAGTTTCATTATCCTTTTCTACAATATAATTTATTACTCGTTGAGAGAGTCAACACTCGTATCTTCTCCTTGGAGGCAAATAAATTTCTTACAAGAACTTACGTTGAACAAATAAATTAATATTGTGTAAATCAAACAGAAATAAGATTAAAAACAAAACAAAGAGAGCAATGAACACTTTCTCTAGCCTTTTCTCAAACCCTTTTGCCAGCCTCGACGAGTTCTCTTGCTTGGTGCAATATTCATGCCTTTGTGATCGGATTAATGATGGGTTTGATGGTTTAGGCAAATAATTTGTAGGGGATCATACGTCGCTAGGGGGGAGAGATGAATAGCGTTGATGATGAAATTCACTCATATTCATCTCTACACAATCGTTAGTACGCAGTGGAATATAGAAATACAATATGAAGACAAACACGAATACACAATTGCAAGAATACGACGATATAACGTGGTTCGAAACCCTAGTTCCTATTCCACGGGGCGAGCTCGATAGCGAGCTCTAGTGATGAACGCACCACTAATCAAAACACTCCTCGATGACACACCGGAGGTGGAGAAACTTCGTACAAGTGAATTACAACAGTAATGAAAGAATACCAGCAAATACAACAAACTATGTAAAGAACACTTTACAAATGTGAGCTTTGAATGTTTGCTTGTTTGATTGCTTGAGCTGCACTTGAAGATCCTGACTTGCACCAGCAAATCGCTTCAAATCACCTAAGAAATCGCTGCAAAAATCCTTCCTTCGTGCTCCTTTTAAAGATGCAACTTGAGATGATTTTTGCCTAGCAGTCGACTGCTCATACCCATCAGTTGATTGCTCCTGTAGTCATTGTCTCACAACGACTTAATCAACGTCGACATTCCAAACCAATCGATACAGCGATCGACTATCATTACCATCGCCATCTTGTCGTAGCCGTGGCCGGCTCGATCGCCAGCCTCTGCGCTCACGACCAAACCTAGCAGTCGACTGCCCTCCATGGCAGTTGACTGATCAAGGGCAGTTGAGGTGCCGCCTCGACTGGGACTCCAGTCGAGTCGCTAGTCGAGGTGCCTTGCGTCTGCTCGGCCGCAGTCGAGGCCAGTGGAGGCGTCGCCTTGACTGGGACTCTAGTCAAGGTGCCAGTCGAGTCGCCTTGCGTCTATGGCCGCAACTCGACCGTAGTCGACTCCCATCAGTCGACTGGTCATAAACCCAATCGATTGCTTAGTGTCAACTCGGTTGCCAAGTGTCAAAACACTTGACCAGTCGACTGGTCCATGACCCCAGTCGACTGATACACCTCAACCATGAGGTTTAACCCAAGTATGATACCCTCATACTTGCTAAACCACCCTTAACCTAGACCTGAGCCTTCTAGTGACCTCCATCAGCCTCACGCTTATTGGATCCCTCCAAGTCATCCATGACTTGTTCATCCATAGGTCCCCACGGGGATGGCGGGTTGGTTAAGGCAGAGGTGCTTGCAGATGAAGGTCGGGGGATCGATTCCAGGGAAAGGCAAGATTTATCCTGCCGCCCTGGCAGAACCCCCCTCTGCTGGTACCAGCCCGTCAAAGGCCAAAGGCTCAGCCCAAGAAGGGTAACGTCCCCGATTGGGCCGCCCCGTGATTAACCCCTTCGCGCATCCTCCTTGGGACGGGAGGCCGGAGACTCCTAGGTTGGGAGTTCCAACCTTTTGCAGATGACTTGTTCATCCATACGCTAGCCTTCAGGTGCTTCCATCGGTTATTGTCATGCTAACTGGGTCTATACCACTAAGGCACATTGGACTTACGTTGCCAAGACCCATGCTTGGACTTTACGCCATCAACCATTGGACTTATGTTGTCAAGACTACCGTTTGGAATTTACGCCGTCAATATCTTACCCTTGGACTTCTCAATTGCCAAGTACCCATGACTTGGACTTTCACCGCCAAGACTATACACTTGGACTTACGTGACCAAGACTACACCCTTGGACTTTCCTTTCCAACTCCATGTTGGACTTTCCAAATGCCAAGATCCAAGCTTAGACTTTCCCTTGCAAGTGTCCCACTTAGACTTCTCCATCATATGGTCAATCCCATATCGACCATATAGTCAACCCATTGTCAAACAATGGTCAACTCATCGTCAAACATCAAAACACTACTCGAGTCAAACTCGAGTCCGGTCAATCGTGACCTGGGTCGATTGCACTAACAATCTCCCCCTTTTTGATGTTTGACAAAAACCAACACCTTTGAGTTAGACCACCTAACTTAATCCAATTCTCCAAATTGGGAATTCCAAATTCTCACTCAAATTCTTCCTCTTTTTGACATACATCAAAAATGCTCTCTCCAAGAGTGTCAATGTCACATATCCCAATGAGATCTTACAATCTCCCCCTTTATCCAAAAACATCTAGTATGCCTTCACTCTTCCTAATGATAAGTCTCATATCACTAAAGAGAGGCAATCCTTCAATTTCTCTCAATTCTCTAAATTCTCCCCCTTATGAGAAAGAAGACATCCATCATCCCATGATGGATAATCTCCTCCTAAAGGCTTGCTCCCCCTTGACCATTGCACCAACAATGTCCCCCTTTTTAGAAAGTCCCTAAGTCTAATGGAACACTAAACCATCAAAATTAAGGGAAAAAATTCAAACTTGAACTTCCACACACCTTAAAATTGATACACACTCTAAACAACTCTCCTAATCCATATCCAATAGATTTTTACCTTTCA
Source organism: Wurfbainia villosa (assembly GCA_025175895.1). Taxonomy (NCBI): domain Eukaryota; kingdom Viridiplantae; phylum Streptophyta; class Magnoliopsida; order Zingiberales; family Zingiberaceae; genus Wurfbainia; species Wurfbainia villosa. Next base: position 41,401,866 of record CM046008.1, on the reverse strand, counting down.
AATGCTTTCGAAAGCATATCCTAGGGTTAGGAGTAGTTAAGGTAGTCTAACATGACTGAAACATGAGCTAAATATCCTTGTTTATTCGAAATTAGACCATCAGTCGACTCAATCAGTAATCAGTTGACTGATATCAGCATCAATCGACTGACAGTCTGAAATAGTCGACTGAAAGCTGATTTTCAGAAATCAGAAACGAGTTTTGAAAATATATAAGTAAATATACGTATTTTAAAAAATTTTGAAAACTCATATGCACATTACTTACATGGAATACAATGGGTGAAAAATAGTTTGAATAATAAAATACTCATTAAAATGAGAGATTGATATAAAGTTCGAAACTATTGAAACTTTCAATGTTTTTGACCTACTTTGTATCAACTTCTTTAATGGTGATTGCTATCAAAAGATAAACTTCACCATGGTTTTCTAAAATTATTTTAAAAAGTTTTTGAAACCTATTTTGAACCATGGAGTATGGACTAGATGTACATGACTTGTACATTAGCTTTCCTCATGATTCATTATTATCATTTAATGAGTTTTAAGTTCAATATGATGTACTAGATAAACACATGAACTTAACTCACTTCTTAGCATCACATATGTCTAGGGTGTATGAAAACACACAAGTCAATTTAATATGGTTGTGAAATGTGGGTTTCAGATTATTAGGGTTTCATGCATTTTCTAAACAACTCTATTTGATTCCCTTATACATGAGACTTCAAATCATGTCATTGTCCTTATATCAGTTTTAATTGACCTTAAATGCATGAATGATAATTATGACATATAATGATAGCACAAATAAATACGTGTTCCAATAATCATGATGTCATGACATATGAATATAATATAAATAGGAACATGACATAAAATTAACCCTAAGAATTATCATGATATTTTATATGATTAAAAAGAGATATGATGTCATGACATGGCAAAATAGAATATACAAATTAACAAACACATCAAACACATAATAGAAGATAAATGATACACACTTTGGAAAAACAAAGTATTTTATTTATCTTTAAGTCAGTTCTACACCCAATAACCATACATCCAGACAACCACTCCAGACAACGATATCCTTTCGCCACCAATCTAGCCTTATAGGTAATCACATTACCATCCATGTCGGTTTTCTTCTTGAAAACCCACTTGCACCCTATAGGCTTTATGCCTTCAGGTGGGTCAACCAAGTTCCAAACTTGGTTTTCGTACATGGAATCCATTTCCGACTTCATGGCACCAAGCCACTTATCCCTTTCTGAACTTGTCAGCACTTCTTCATAACTAGTAGGCTCCTCATCATCAATGAGTAACACGTCGTTCAATTCACTTACGAGAAATCCATATCTCTCAGGAATATTGCGTGTTCTACCAGATCTACGAAGATGTGGTGTTACAATAGGTCCAGCCGATTGCTCATCACTATGAGTTATCGGCTGTTGTGCTTCACCAGGTATCTCATCAATGTCTATTTGAGTCTCTCGAGCCTCCTCAAGCTCGACGACACTCCCACTGTTTTCTTGCAAGAGAAACTCTTTCTCTAGAAACACAGCATACCTTGAAACAAACACCTTTTGTTCCACAGGATGATAGAATTGGTAACCCCTTGTTTCCTTAGGGTATCCAATAAATAGACATTTATCAGACTTAGCATCCAGTTTGTCTGATACAGTCAGCTTCACATAAGCAGGACAACCCCATATCTTCAAGTAAGATACATGAGGTTTCTTACCATTCCATATCTCATATGGAGTAGTTGAGACTACCTTGGTAGGCATTCTGTTTAACAAGTAAACAGCTGTCTGAAGTGCATAACCCCAAAAGGACTTGGGAAGTGTCGCATGATTCATCATTGACCTGACCATGTCCAACAAGGTCCGGTTACGCCTCTCAGATACACCATTATGCTGTGGTGTATAGGGCGGAGTCCATTGAGACAATATGCCATTGTCTCTCAGATAATCAAGAAACTCTTGACTTAAGTATTCACCACCTCGATCTGATCGAAGTATTTTAATACTCTTGTCATGTTGTTTCTCTACTTCATTTCTGAATTCTTTGAACCTTTCAAAGGCTTGGACTTGTGTTTCATCAAGAACACATACCCAAACCGTGAGTGATCATCGGTGAAGGTAATGAAGTAGCTATAGCCTCCTAATGCTTGAGTTGACATAGGTCCACATACATCAGTATGTACTAGACCTAGTAACTCTCCCACTCGTTCACCTTTTCCAGTAAAAGGTAACTTAGTCATCTTGCCTTTTAAGCATGATTCGCATGTATCGTATGAATCCAATTCAAACGATTCCAGAATTCCACATCGGTGTAATTCGGACATGCGTTTCTTGCTTATACGGCCAAGACGACAATGCCACATATAGGAGTCTATGTGATTATCCTTGCGAGCACGCGTGTTGCTCGCTTCGATATTGAAAATGTCACTGGATACGTCTAACGTATAAATGCCATTACTCAAAGTTCCAGTTCCATAAAGTACGCCATTCAAAGTTATATAACAACAATTGTTACTAAACGTTAAATGGAAACCATTTCTATTTAAGCAGGAAATAGAAACAATGTTCTTTATTAGAGAAGGAACATAATAGCAATTGTCGTTCAAGACTAGTCCACTAGGAGCTTCAAAGAATAAGTTCGATGGCGACGCGTGACCTTTGCTCCATTGCCAACTCGCAAATTTGACTCCTCTCGACAAGTCTTCTTCTATTCCTTAGCCCTGTATGTCATTACATATATGTGAGCTACACCCAGATCCAATACCCAAGTGTCTAAGGAAATAGAATGACAATCAATAACGAAGATACCGAAGAGGATGGGGCATCATGCCTTCTTCTTCTTCATGGACTCAAGATAAATCTTGAGTTTCTTCGCCCTGGCCTTCCTTGCCACAGTGATGGCAAGTGCCCTTTTCTTGTTAGTTCCGCCTTCTTTGCCTTTTTCTTTCCTTTTCTTCTGTTCCTCTTAGAACCTTTCTTTGAGAATCAACTAATGAACCGCCTTCTCCTCATGCTTCGAAGGCTCCACAGTCTTGACGTATTGAGGAGCTCGGGAATGGTGGATTCCAATTTGTTCATCCGATAGTTCATCACAAATTGCGAAACTCTTGGGCAAACAATGCGATTAAGTCAATACTTAACTCATGATCCATCACAAACCGAGGGTAGCTAGCCGCTCGATGTACCCATTCATCTTTAGCACAAATCGTATTCTGACGAACCTTCTTGCATCTTCGTGGTGAAGAGGAGCCTAGAGACCTCGAACCTTTCGGATCTCGCTTGCTCATCGAACAACTCATGAAGATGGAAGACCATAGTGTTAGCATCCATATGCTAATCGCTTCGACTCGGTACCATCGCCGCTAGCATGATGCAACTCGCCAAACTCGAATCGCCACATGCTTCGATAGACCAACATTTGATGCGGAGTTGCATCGCCCTTAGGACGGTCGGGAAGAGGCTCTTCAAGGACATATGCAAGCTTTTCCGCCTTGAGAACAATTCTCTGTTTCTAAGCCGATCCGAAGTTAGGCCCGATCGGTTTGTTCGAATCCAAAATAGTCGCAAATTCAAAGACGTCATGATCAATTTATTGACCTAGAAATACAAAACGAGCATATATGAGAAAATGATTTTAAAATGCATCAATATACATTTATAAATCCCATTCATTTTTCAATTTCAAAACTCCAAAATCACTTCGAGATTGTAGGTCCATCTCCGAATGGGCTGATATCCATCATAGTTATGAACAACCTTGGAGAGAGTCCAACAAGCCATTCATAACTACGATGGTAGGTATCATCTATACCGATTGCATATCCCTTATATGCAACTATCACAATGTGCTATCAACTAATTGAATGTTCACACATACATCGGGTTGTTAACACATTAACAAGTATGCATCATATGCATAACACCCAACTTCACCTCCCTTTACATCGACCTTGGAGAGAGTCCAACAAGCCGATGCTCCAGGTTAAAGCCAACCCATTAATCAGGACATAGTTTTAATATGGTTAGAGCGCATTCAACCAATTAGCCCAGCTTGGAGAGAGTCCAACAACCAAAGATAACGATTGACCTCTGACTCTTACCATATTAGTATTAAACTATTCCATGGTTTGAACATATTCAGGTTCGAGCCGGGCTTGGAGAGAATCCAACAACCCAAACAAGAAACAGAACTCTGGTTCTAACCATATTAATGGAAGGTGTAAGCTTTAATATTGATTAAGGGTTTTTATGTCTCATCCTCTTTGCATGCAAATAACTATTATCTACATGGCATGGCATACATGGCATACATCTACATGTCACGACACGCATGACATAATGTTATGCATCTAATGCAATTACATGGCATACAATTATGTCATGTATATAATTTCCTTATATGTCATAACTATTTATGGAAATAAAATATATTTAAGATTTGATTCTCCAAATCAAATCATAATTAAATTAGGAAACAAATTTCCAAATCTAATCACATATTTTATTCATGGAATTATTTGATTAAGGAAAATCTATTTAGGAAACCAATTTCCTAAATCTTTAAAACTACTTATGGAAATTAAATATTTTAAGATTTGATTTCCCAAATCAAATCATGATTAAATTAGGAAACAAATTTCCAGAATCTAATCAAATATTTTATTTATGGAAAATATAAATTTCCATAAATACTTCCAACTTTCCAAAAGTGGAAGATTTCCATAAATACTTCTAGACTTTCCAAAATTGAAAAATTTCCATAAATACTTCTAAATTTCCAAAATTTAGAAAACTTCCAAAAATACATTATGACCATCGCAAAACCATTTTTACGATTATGTCGAAACACAACCTGGGCTCTGATACCACTGTTGGGTTTCCGGCACCGCGGCGTGTGTGTGTTCGATCATGTTTCGTAAACATGAGCACAGCGGAAGCAATTAAAAATAATAAATCTATATTTATTACAACACACACAACACACGCATGCTATTACAACAAGTGTAGACATAACCGTAAATTAAAATTTGCAATAAAAGGAAATTAAACTACGTTATACCTTTCGTATGACGTGTAGCGGGAACGGCATCAACCGGAACGATCCTCGTAAGAATCGTCTCTATCCGTATCCACGCCGAGCTCCTCGGGATGACTTCGCCAAGCCACGAGCTTCGTCTTCGTACGGGTTACTAGCCTCGTGTTGAAGACGACGTGATCGAGAGATGATCACTATCCGAATCCAAATTCGGACCTAAAACAAGTCCTCAAGACTCGCTTCTCCGGAGAGGTATTCGTCAACCGATTGACGAATCCTTCGTCCTCCACCTCAGAGGATTACCGGAGATCAAATCCCCGGTATGTTAGCCGCTGTCGGAGCACTAACCGTCGTCCAAACGACGCTCCGACGAGAGGAGAAGAAGCTGTCCAGAAAACTGGACAGCTTGGTGGAGGAGTAGGCGCCGGCCAAAACAAGGAGAGAAAAGGCTCACCTTGATGCCGAACCTATAGGAGATCACCGGAGGGTCGCCGGAGGTTCACCGGCTGGAGCTTGGACGCTGGCAAGGGTCTTGAGGCGGCACAAAGTCGGCGGTGGAGCTTTAGGGTTGGCGCCGATTAACTCCTCCAAGGAGTGGGCGGCAACTCAAGGGGGGGCTAGGGTTTGGATTAGTTAGGGTTTAACAATCCCTTAAGCCCACTTTTATAGAGAACTAATTCTCTTAATGGTTAATGGATCATATCCATAAAGCCCGTTAACCCGCTCCATTAAGATAAGTTAAAATAAACCAAACCATGATGGTTTATTTTAAGTTAAAACGAACCGAACCAACTTTTGGTTCATTCGTTTAAAATAAACCAAACCCTTTGGTTTATTCTTATCCATTGGATTAGAACCAAACCATTTTGGTCCATCCATTACGTCTTCATAAGACGCAGCCCATCCACGCTTCCATTGCGACTGAAACGATTTCATGCTCGCTTTATGTTTGGTCCAACCAAACCTAGTTTCTCTCGGTCTGAGAATCCAATTCTCAAGCTCGTTTTAAATCCTTTGGATTACACTCGTTGTGCGTGTGACCAAATAGGTTCTCGGTTTATGTTGGCCGTCTATAATTAACCATTAATTATAGAACGATCATGAGTGACACCTAGTAGTACATCATGATCCCCAATTAACCGAAAAGATCAACGGTTGATCCAGAACTATTTCTGAAACCCTTCAGTAGCTCGAATGAATCGTGCCCCATTCCCTTTACTCATCTTATACCCACTTGGTTCAGGACATGGTCTATTGTGTCAGTCCCCACTAGGCTGACTACGTCACACCTAGCCCTAGTATCATTTCCTCGTCCTACGGATTCTAGTTACTCCACATGTATCGAAGAGTACCTTACTCTAAACATGTAATGCTTTGGCCAAAGACTTTAGTAACAATCCGACGAGAGGCCATGGGTATACATCTCCTCGCAAGGAGTGGTGAATCCTTTATAGGCTATTCAAACACCTTCGATCACTTCGACTTATACCCAATCATCCGGGTCCACATCTCCTTAGAGATGTTTGCTTAAGATGTCAAAGCATAAGTCTCCATGATCAAGATGACTTGAATACCGAAGTCGAAGGAACATCGCACTTAAGCCACAAGAAGAACTTCATTGACATATCTATATATGCAGAGAACCATATGAAGTCTTACGGTGGTCACTCCAATGAACTAGTTACCATAACTAGCATCCATGATTAACTCGGACATCACAATGTCTCGGCCCGGTGAGAATCACCATTTGCTTGGATACACCAAGGTATACATCGTGCTAGTCTCAGCGAATTGATGGTGTCGGATCCATCAATTCATCGACTAGGGATAATTCCGATACATCACAATTACACATGTAGAGATACTCACTAGTTGTGATCCAATCACAAATTCTCTCATGCTGTGAATCGTATCGTGGACATTCAGAAAATGAGTTTAAGATCCAATCAAATACATAAAACATGTACACTCAAATAGTGAATCTTCATTTATCATATAAATGATTCATACATAAGGCGATTGCCTTAGGACATCTCTCATATATTACTAACAGACTCCCACTTGGCCTAATGCCAATCGCTACGGTATCCAATACCATAAGCTCTAACATGACCCTCAAACTTACTTTGAGGTAATGACTTATTCAAAGGATCTGCTAAGTTCCTTTCGGTGGGAATTTTCTCGATTTGTATTTCGTTCCCTCGATGATCTCTCGATAAGATGATAGCGGAAGCACATGTTTGGATCGTTGATGAGACCTTGGCTCTTTCGCTGTAATTGCTCCATTGTTGTTGCGATGACCGGTATTGGTTCAACAATGGGAATCACACCAAGTTCATGAGCGAACTTCTTGATCCAAACCGCTTCCTTTGCTTCCGCAATATATTCTGCCTCAGTGGTAGAATCCGCTACAGTCTCTTGTTTGGAACTTTTCCAACTCACTGCGCCCCCATTCAAGGTGAACACGTATCCAGACTGAGACCTGGAATCATCCTTGTCTGTCTGGAAGCTGGCATCTGTATACCCGCGTATCACCATGTCCCCTTCTCCATATATTAGGAACACATCCTTAGTTCTTCTCAAGTACTTAAGGATCGTCTTAACAGCCGCCCAATGATCCATTCCTGGATCAGACTGGTATCTGCTCGTGACACTCAGAGCATACGATACATCGGGCCTCGTACATAACATAGCATACATGATAGATCCTATTGCGGATGCATAGGGAATCTTACTCATACAAATCCTCTCGTCTTCTGTGCGCGGACACATAGACTTCGAAAGGTGTACCCCATGCCTGATGGGCAGATAACCTTTCTTGGATTCCGACATGCTAAACCTCTTTAGCACTCGGTCTATATATGTAGACTGCGAAAGACCAAGCAATCATTTCGATCTATCTCTATAGATCTTAATCCCAAGGATGTAGGTTGCTTCTCCCAGGTCTTTCATGGAGAATGTCTTGGATAACCAAACCTTAACTGACTGTAAGATTGACACATCGTTTCCTATAAGTAATATGTCATCGACATACAATACTAGGAACACATTGCCTCCCACTAACCTTCTTGTACACACAAGGTTCGTCTGGATTTTGTGAGAAATCAAACTTTTTGATTGTCTCATCAAAACGGATATTCCAGCTCCTGGATGCTTGCTTCAATCCATAAATGGATCGTCATAATTTGCATACCTTGGTTTTATCAACCGATGTGAAACCCTCGGTGTATCATATACACGTCCTCGGCGAGTTTCCATTAAGGAAAGCTATTTTCACATCCATCTGCCATATCTCATAATCATAATGAGCCGCTATGGCGGGAGCATCCGAATGGATTTAAGCATAGCTACAGCGAATAGGTTTAGTCATAATCAACACCTTGTTTTTTTTGGCGATATCCTTTCGCCACCAATCTAGCCTTATAGGTAATCACATTACCATCCATGTCGGTTTTCTTCTTGAAAACCACTTGCACCCTATAGGCTTTATGCCTTGGTGGGTCGACGAGTTCGAACTTGGTTTTCGTACATGGAATCCATTTCCGACTTCATGGCACCAAGCCACTTATCCCTTTACGAACTTGTCGGCGCTTCTTCATAAGCGGTAGGCTCCTCATCATCAATGAGTAACACGTCGTTCGATTCACTTACGAAATCCATATCTCTCGGGAATATTGCGTGTTCTACCGGATCTACGAAGATGTGGTGTTACAATAGGTCCATCACTATGAGTTGTCATGTTTGCATTGTGCTTCAATGTCTATTTGAGTCTCTCGAGCCTCCTCAAGCTCGGCGACACTCCCCTTGTTTTCTTGCAGAGAAACTCTTTCTCTAGAAACACAACATGCCTTGAAACAAACACCTTTTGTTCCACAGGATGATAGAATTGGTAACCCTTGTTTCCTTAGGGTATCAATAAATAGACATTTATCGGACTTAGCATCGGTTTATACGTCTGATCCAGCTTCACATAAGCGAGACAATCCCATCTCTTCAAGTAAGATACATGAGGTTTCTTACCATTCCATATCTCATATGGAGTAGTTGAGACTACCTTGGTAGGCATTCTGTTTAACAAGTAAACAGCTGTCTGAAGTGCATAACCCCAAAAGGACTTGGGAAGTGTCGCATGATTCATCATTGACCTGACCATGTCCAACAAGGTCCGGTTACGCCTCTCAGATACACCATTATGCTTGGCGGAGTCCATTGAGACAATATGCCATTGTCTCTTAGATAATCAAGAAACTCTTGACTTAAGTATTCACCTCCTCGATCCGATCGAAGTATTTTTAATACTTTTGTCATGTTGTTTCTCTACTTCATTTCTGAATTCTTTGAACCTTTCAAAGGCTTCAGACTTGTGTTTCATCAAGAACACATACCCAAACCGTGAGTGATCATCGGTGAAGGTAATGAAGTAGCTATAGCCTCCTAAAGCTTGAGTTGACATAGGTCCACATACATCAGTATGTACTAGACCTAGTAACTCTCCCACTCGTTCACCTTTTACAGTAAAAGGTAACTTAGTCATCTTGCCTTTTAAGCATGATTCGCATGTATCGTATGAATCCAATTCAAACGATTCCAGAATTCCACATCGGTGTAATTCGGACATGCATTTCTTGCTTATATGGCCAAGACGACAATGCCACATATAAGTCTATGTGATTATCCTTTCGAGCAGCGTGTTGCTCCGATATTGAAAATATCCTTTGGATCGTCAGCGTATAAATATGCCATTACTCAAAGTTCCAGTTCCATAAAGTACGCCATTCAAAGTTATATAACAATAATTGTTACTAAACGTTAAATGGAAACCATTTCTATTTAAGCAGGAAATAGAAACAATGTTCTTTATTAGAGAAGGAACATAATAGCAATTGTCCAGTTCCAAGACTAGTCCACTAGGGAGCTTCAGCAAATAAGTTCCGATGGCGACCGCAGCAACCTTTGCTCCATTGCCAACTCGCAAATTTGACTCCCCTCTGACAAGTCTTCTTCTATTCCTTAGCCCCTGTATGTCATTACATATATGTGAGCTACACCCAGTATCCAATACCCAAGTGTCTAAGGAAATAGAATGACAATCAATAACGAAGATACCTGAAGAGGATGGGGCATCGGATGCCTTCTTCTTCTTCATGGACTCAAGATAAATCTTGCATTTTCTTCGCTAGTGGCCTTCCTTGCCACAGTGATGGCAAGTGTTGGGCTTTTCCGGGCCGCAAAAACCATTTTTTTGCGTTGCGGAAACCCCGGAAGTCCCGGCCACGGATCCGTGCGAAGAAGTATTAAAACTAATTACATGTATGTGCTTACAAAATCCTCTAGATCTACCTTAGAACTAAGAGATAAGGATGTTACCCTTGATGCGATGCCCTTCGCAAATCCCGCTCGTCCAAAGTCCGCCGGAACTCGAGAGTGTCAAGTGCACACTCCTCTATGGTATCCACACAAGCAATAGGTGGAAGAAAACTCAACCTTGAGTGTGCTAGCACTCCTTGGTTGGTTCGGCCAAAGAGAGGAAGGAGAGGGAGAGCTTGAGAGGAAAATTCCCAAGGAAGAAGATGAAGTAATGAGTGATTACTCACAAAATGAATTTTCACTCACATAACCCCCAAATGGTGGCCGGCCACTTCATGGAGGGGGAGTTACATGCATGCATGTAACTCCCATGACCCTTGGTCTCCCTCATGATGTGGCACTAATTGACAAGTCAATGATGATGTGGAGCATCATCATTGGCATGCCTAGTCATCATCATGACATGGCATTTGGTCAAGTCAAACTTGACCTTCAACTTCCCTCTCAAGTCAAGCCAAACTTGACCTCTAATCTCCCATGGTTGATCAAATCTAACCACTTGACTCAAGTCAATTTAATATAATGAATCTCTATTCATTAATTTAAATTGATTTGATGAATCAAATCTCAATTAGACTCATTCAACACTTGAATCAACTTGAGTCTAACTCAATTAGTCTAATTTGGATTACTCTTAATCCAATTTGGTTCATCCCATGAACCTAATCCTCATGGTTCATCATATGAACCTAATCTCCATCTAATTGCTCTCATGTGTGTGACCATATAGGTTCTTGTAACGTTGGCAATGTCCCTAAACCGATTTAGGAACATAAGCAATGAGCGGTATCTAGCAACACATCATTGCTACCCAAGTTACAAGAATGTTGAGCTCCAACATCACCTTTGTGACTACTAATTGTGACTCTCACAATATGTGACAATGTCCCTCTATCCTTGACATCTAGATTGACCAATCGAGGCATAGACCGTGTCATCCTCGGTACAATCTAAATCTTGAACTCCAAGTAGACTCACTCTATTCAAATGAGCTCAATATCTCATATTGACTCATTTGGGCATGGCCATGCACTTCGTGGTCTCACTCTATCAAGAATATCGATGTCACCCCCGTCATATAGGAGGGATAGATCCCATCTACATTACTCACATCCCTCCGCATAATTCGTTACATACCCAGTAATCGCCTTTATAGTCCACCCATTTACGGGTGACGTTTGTGAAGCAAAGTATGCAACTCCTTATGTAGGGAACCATGGTGACTTGGTCTAAGGACTAATAGTCATACTAATAGCCACATGAGAAAGTATATGACACTCATATAACGATCCATGATACTTTCTCATGGCGGGTCATTCAAGATACATTCTCGATGCATACCCATGTGTCAACTTGATATCTCATATCCATGACTTGTGAGATCAAGTCATCTTGTTGACCTACATGCTAGTCTCTACGCATTAACATTGTCCCTGAATGTTAATACTCGACTAGGAATGATTAAGAGTAGTGTTCTCTATATCATCTCATTATCGATTCAACCAATCGATTGATATAGATAAGAACCTACTACTCGAGGACATTATTATATTTAGTTATTTGGCACCAATACAAGTAAATATAATAACCATGCCTTTATAAATAGGAATATGATACAATAAAGTCCATACAACAATCATCATATGATTGGCTCTAGGGCTTTCACTAACAATCTCCCACTAGCACTAGTGCCAATCACCGTAGTATCTAATACCCAATGACCTAGTGTGACCATCATGCTTTTCGTACAAAGCCTTGGTCAAGGATCTGCGATGTTAGCCTCTGTGGGTACTCTCTGCAAATCTTCACATCTCCTCTATCGATGATCTCTCGAATGAGATGGAAGCGCCGTAGTATGTGTTTGGTCGCTGGTGTGGCGAGGTTCCTTAGCTTTGTCTGTCGCTCCATTGTTGTCACAATGAGCTCTATAGGATCTGCAATGCTAGGAACCACCCCAAGCTCGATAATGAACTTGCGGATCAAAGCGCCTCCTTCTTTGCCTCGGATGCACGATATACTCGGCCTCTGTTGTAGAATCAGAAGCGTGTCTGCGAACTCTTCCACTCACGGCGCCACCATTCAAGCAAAACACGAACCACGCGATCTGTAATCATCACGAGTCGGTTTGGAAGGCTGGCATCATTTGTAACCCTTCTGACTAGCTCCTCATCGCCTCGAATATCAAGAAATATTCTTTAGTCCTTCTCAAGTACTTAAGAATATTCTTGGCTATCGATGGCGCTCACCGGATCTGAGTATCTACTCGTCATGCTCAAAGCATACGAGACATCGGAGAGTACACGATGGCGCATATGATAGATCCTATAGCGGATGCGTAAGGGATCTTATCCATGCGTCTCTCTCCTCTAGAAGAGGGACTTTGAGTCTTGAAAGACTCACACCATGTGACATCGTCAGAAGTCCTTTCTTGGAATTCGCATGGCAAACCGGTAATACGTGTCAATGTATGTACTCGACTTAGGCAGCAATCTCTTAGATCTATCTCTATAGATCTTGATGCCTAGAATACAGTCGCTTCACCTAAGTCCTTCATTGAGAAGCACGCCCCGACCAAGTCTTCGCGGCATGTAGCGAAGGATGTCATTCCCAATGAGTAGTATGTCATCCATATACAATACAAGGAACACAATCTGTGTTCCCATTAACCCTCTTGTAGACACGGGGTTCATCTTCATTCTTGATGAAACCAAACTGTTTGATCGCATCATCGAATCGAAGATTCCAACTCGAAGCTTGCTTTAGCCCATAAATGGACCTTTGCGGCTTGCATACCTTCCCGATATCTTTGTGGATCTTCAAAACCCTCGGGTTGTGTCATGTACACATCCTCGAGTAAGTTTCCATTCGTAAACGCGGTTTTGACATCCATCCGCCGGATCTCATAATCGTGGTATCTGCAATAGCAAGCAAGATCCGAATGGACTTAAACATCGCCCTTTGGAGAAAAGGTTTCATCATAGTCAATACCATGAATTTCCTTGACACCTTTAGCCCCCAATCGGCGGTTCTCGGTATGCGTACGTCCATCCATGTCAGTCTTTCTCCTAAAGACCCACTTACACCCAATGGGTTTGACGCCTTCAGGTGGATCAACCAAAGTCCATACTTGGTTGGTGTACATGGATTCCATCTCGGATCTCATGGCGTCTAGCCATTTCTCGAATCTGGGCTCATCACGGCTTCACGATGGGAGGTAGGCTCATTCTCAATGAGCATAACGTCATCATGGTCGGACAAGAGAAATGAGTATCTCTCAGTCATCGCGTGCCCTATCGGACTGCGAGAGGTAGGTCTACTTGAGCAGTGGTTGTTCCACAACTCTTTGTGCAACAACCTCATCACCCACAACACTTTGTGGTTCTGTTCAACCTCCATCAAGGCCTCAGTGCTATGGTCCTTATCTTGAATTTCTTCAAGATCGAAGGTACTCCACTAGTTTTTCTAGAAACAAAATCCCTTTCTAGAAAAACCTCTTTGCCACAAACACTTTGTCTTTGGGAATGTAGAAGTAATATCCCTTTGTATCCTTGGGATATCCAACAAAATAGCACCTATCGGATTGGGTCCCTTTATGCGAGACTTGGCGTCAGACGTAAGCCTCCCACAACCCCAAATCAAAGACATCTTGGGATTTTTCCCTGTCCATATATCGTATATGGTGTCTTTACCACGACCTTGGATGGTACACGGTTAAGGGTAAAGGCTGCGTGTCGAGCATATCCCCAAAAGGATATAGGAAGATCTGTGACTCATCATAGATCGTACCATATCGATAAGTGCGATTCCTCCTTTCGGATACACCATTCCACTGTGGTGTTCCAGGAGGAGTGAGTTGGGATAGAATCCCACACTCAGCTAGATAGTCACGAAACTCATGGCTAAGGTATTCACCACCTCGATCTGATCGAAGTATCTTAATACTCTTGCCAAGCTGGTTTTGTACTTCATTCTTGAATTCTTTGAACTTTTCAAAGGATTCAGATTTATGTGTCATAAGATACACATAACCATATCTACTGAAGTCATCAGTAAATGTAATGAAGTACCTGTAACCACCTCTAGCAGCAACATTGAAAGGACCGCATACATCACTATGTATAAGTCCTAACAAATCTGTTGCTCTTTCGCTATGTCCACTAAAGGGAGTCTTGGTCATCTTGCCTAAAAGGCAAGACTCGCATGTCTCATATGATTCAAAATCAAATGAGTCTAGCAGCCCATCCTTTTGGAGCTGAGATACGCGACTCTCATTTATGTGACCTAAGCGACAATGCCAGAGATAGGTTTGGTTCAACTCATTTGACTTGAACCTCTTGGTACTTATGTTATAGATAGGGCTCTCTAAGTCTAGAAAGTAGAGTCCGTTCATTAGAGGTGCACTACAATAGAACATATCATTTAAATAAACTGAACAACATTTGTTCTTTATTATAAATGAAAACCCTTTCTTGTCCAAACAAGAAATGATGTTCTTAGTTAAAGCACATAACAACATTCTTCTAATTCTAGTACAAGCCTGAGGGCGAGATAGATCATAAGTTCCTACAATGACGAGAACCCTTGCTCCATTGCCTACTCGTAGGTCCACCTCGCCCTTGTCAATGCCTTGCTATTTCTCACCGCACATTGGTACAAATGTGAGATGCACATCCGTATCTAATACCCATGATGAAGAAATAGATAGATTGACTTCTATAACATTTATACGAGTAGAAGTCTCACTTCTCTTCTTCTTAAGATCTTCGGTATGCCTTGCGATTCGCTTATGTCACTGCTTCCTTGCGAAGAAGCAAGCCCCTTCCTTGGCTACCCTCCTTTGGGTTTAAGTTCTTTGCCTTTGCCCTTGGCTTGGGACTTTCCCTTACCTTTAGGCTTGCCCTTGCCTTTCTTCTTGCACCATCAAAATGGTGTCGATTTACCCTTCTTAAGGTTAAGCTCAAGATTCTCAACATCTTTGAGCATTTCAGATGGCTTATCAATTTCATTCATGTTATAATTCATGACAAATTGATCGAAGGCTCTTGGCAAAGATTGCAAGATTAGGTCGTGGCGGCTCTTGGCAAGTGGGAATCCACCTTTGTAGGTTTTCTACGTACCCGATCATCTTGAGTACATATGAACCTCACGAGTCCCTTCTTGCATTTTAGACCCAAATAGTGCTTTAGAGACTTCATATCTCTCATGCCTAGCTTGTCCTTGATATAGTTCGAAGATGTCCAACCATATAAGAAGCATTCATGAACTCATGTAGCTTCTGAAGCTCAAAGTTTATGTTCACGAGCATTAGACGTGACACATCTAATGCATCATCTTGATGATTCTAGTAATCATCTTTGTCAGCTCGCGAGGCAGTGGCAGGAGGTGCCTCCGAATGGGCCGCTCCGGGGCGTCTGACTTCCTTTCTTGGGTGAGAACAATTCTCGTGTTCTGTGCGATCCGGAAATTTGCTCCATCGAGCTTGTCCTTCTCAGACGGATCGCAGAGAGAGTGTTCGTGTTGTTTGACATAGTAATCTACAACATACAATGCAGAGAATTAATATCATATTCCTTTTATCATTTAATTAGGCCTTTAATCAAATGATGCTCCCTTTGAATTATAGGAATTTTATAGAATCGAGTTATGGATGTGGTCAAACCACATTTACTTGATTCATACAAACTAGCTATAATTCTTGTGGGACAAGATCCACATCATACTAAGCCTTGAGTTAGCTTTGGCTAAATCGCCCAAGACTTAGTACGATCGGTGGGTAACACATTACCGATTACATCTCTATGCAACTCTTGTTTATAGGATTAAGACCCACATTTACAAAAGACCTTGAGTTAGCTTTGGCTAAATCGCCCAAGATTTAGTGTAAATGCGATCTTAACCTATCTTTCCAACGATTGGAATATGCCTATAGTTCTACTCGATCCAATTGAGTTAACTAGTTTTGCTCAATCTAATTGAGCTTACTCTAACCCGAGTCGTGATAGGCGGGACCAAGATTGTCCCTCCGCACCCTACCAAGATAATATGCGTTGCTCTGCTTTGGCAGATTCAACAACAACAAATGATCGAGGTAGTGATGGGTATCAAGGCTCGTAGGCATTTTCGAGTTGATTCGATTATGATCTAATCTAATCGTAATGTGTATCTTATACGCATTTAGGCCTTTATTATCCTATATTAGCATGCATCATATACATACATTCATTATTCTAGCATGCATCATATACATACAAGAAAATTAACCTAGCATGCATCATATACATACAAGAAAATTTTTTTTTTTCACTAGCATGCATCACATACATACAAGCATAAATCAATTAAATATATATATATCAACATATATATATATATAATTAAATGTGATATAGTCATGGCCCTACTACGATCTTCTCAAGCCAATGAGAAGATCGGACGGTCAACCTAAGGCTAGCGGCTTCTCCAAGCGCTTCCTTTGACCGCCATGTGTCGTCGTCACCCTTCTCGTAAGCTCGTCTTCAAGTGGACTTTCCACCGCTCCATTTTTGTACATTACAAATACGAAACTCGAGTTACATTCGAGTCTTAAACTATTTACAACTAGAATATTAAAAGAAGAGGTGCGGCGCGGTCATGCAAACATTTTACAACACGCACAACCACAAAACGGCACGCAGGCCGTATTATGAATTACAACACACATAATCCAATCCTATTGGGTTATTGGGCCATGACAATCACAGAATCATACATAATTCAAAATTATGTATTTTTACAGAAAATTTCTATAATTTTTCCTAATTTATTTCGAATTTATGAGTCATCTCTCCGAAACGGTCCCGCTAAGCGGTTTCCAGGTGCGATCGCGGGACATGGCCCCTGTCGGGGATAGGGGCAGCGCCCCTGCATAAAATAAACTTCGCGAGTGTCCTACAGCGATCCTACAGCGACTTAAGTCGCTGTCCCAAAACCTAAGCGAGAACTACGCCGATTCGGAGAGTTTTTCTCGAATTGAAGCCTACGAGTGTCCCAACACTCGTTAGCTTCGACTCTCTACGAGAAAAATACCCAAAAATTCTATAAAATTAGGAAATTTACAGAAACATAAAAATCTGTAATTTTTATATCTAATATAAAAAATACAAAAATGAAACACATACATGCTTCGCACGTGGCTCTGATACCACTGTTGGGCTTTTAAGACGCGCAAAACCGCTTTTTGCGTTGCGAAACCCCGGAAGTCCCGGCCACGGATCCGTGCGAAGAAGTATTAAAACTAATTACATGTATGTGCTTACAAAATCCTCTAGATCTACCTTAGAACTAAGAGATAAGGATGTTACCCTTGATGCGATGCCCTTCGCAAATCCCGCTCGTCCAAAGTCCGTCGAACTCGAGAGTGTCAAGTGCACACTCCTCTATGGTATCCACACAAGCAATAGGTGGAAGAAAACTCAACCTTGAGTGTGCTAGCACTCCTTGGTTGGTTCGGCCAAAGAGAGGAAGGAGAGGGAGAGCTTGAGAGGAAAATTCCCAAGGAAGAAGATGAAGTAATGAGTGATTACTCACAAAATGAATTTTCACTCACATAACCCCCAAATGGTGGTCGGCCACTTCATGGAGGGAGTTACATGCATGCATGTAACTCCCATGACCCTTGGTCTCCCTCATGATGTGGCACTAATTGACAATGATGATGTGGAGCATCATCATTGGCGCCATGCCTAGTCATCATCATGACATGGCATTTGGTCGAGTCAAACTTGACCTTTCATCTTCCCTCTCAAGTCAAGTCAAACTTGACCTCTTATCTCCCATGGTTGATCAAATCTAACCACTTGACTCAAGTCAATTTAATATAATGAATCTCTATTCATTAATTTAAATTGATTTGATGAATCAAATCTCAATTAGACTCATTCAACACTTGAATCAACTTGAGTCTAACTCAATTAGTCTAATTTGGATTACTCTTAATCCAATTTGGTTCATCCCATGAATTTAATCCTCATGGTTCATCATATGAACCTAATCTCCATCTAATTGCTCTCATGTGTGTGACCTATAGGTTCTTATAGCGTTGGCATGTCCTAAACCGATTTAGGAACATAAGCAATGGCGGTATCTAGCAACACATCATTGCTACCCAAGTTACAAGAATGTTGAGCTCCATCACCTTTGTGACTACTAATTGTGACTCTCAATATGTGACAATGTCCTCTATCCTTGACATCTAGATTGACCAATCGAGGCATAGGCCGTGTCATCCTCAGTACAATCTAAATCTTGAACTCAGTAGACTCACTCTAATCAAATGAGCTCAATATCTCATATTGACTCATTTGGGCATAACCATGCGCCGTGGTCTCACTCTATCAAGAATATCGATGTCACCCCGTCGTATAGGAGGATAGATCCCATCTACATCACTCACATCCCTCGCGTAATTAGTTACATACCCGATGTCGCCTTTATAGTCCACCCATTTACGGGTGGCGTTTGTGAAACCAAAGTATGCAACTCCTTATGTAGGGAACCATGGTGACTTCAGGTCTAAGGACTAATAGTCATACTAATAGCCACATGAGAAAGTATATGACACTCGTATAACGATCCATGATACTTTCTCATGGCGGGTCATTCAGTATACATTCTCCAATGCATACCCATGTGTCAACTTGATATCTCATATCCATGATTTGTGAGATCAAGTCATCTTGTTGACCTACATGCTAGACTCTACGCATTAACATTGTCCCTGAATGTTAATACTCGACTAGGAATGATTAAGAGTAGTGTTCACTATATCATCTCATTATCGATTCAACCAATCGATTGATATAGATAAGAACCTACTACTCAAGGACATTATTATATTTAGTTATTTGGCACCAATACAAGTAAATATAATAACCATGCCTTTATAAATAGGAATATGATACAATAAAGTCCATACAACAATCATCATATGATTGGCTCTAGGGCTTTCACTAACAGCAAGTGCCCTTTTGCGCTGGTTCCGCCTTCTTTGCCTTTTTCTTTCCTTTCTTCTGTTCTTTTGCCTTCCTCTTAGAACCTTTCTTTGAGGAATCAACTAACAGAACCGCCTTCTCCTCATGCTTCACAGAAGGCTCCACAGTCTTGACATATTGAGGAGCTTGGGAATGGTGGATTCAATTTGTTCATCCAGATAGTTCATCACAAATTGCGAGAAACTCTTGGGCAAACAATGCGAATTAAGTCAATACTTAACTCATGATCCATCACAAAACCGAGGGGTAGCTAGCTCGATGTACCCGTTCATCTTTAGCACAAAGCGTACTCTGAGGCGAACCTTCTTGCATCTTCGTGGTGAAGAGGGCCTAGAGACCTCGAACCTTTCGGATCTCGCTTGCTCATCGAACAACTCATGAAGATGGAAGACCATAGTGTTAGCATCCATATGCTCATCTCTTTGCGGCTCGGTACCATCGCCGCTAGCATGATGCAACTTCGCCCGGCTCGAGAATACGCCACGATGTACGATAGACCAACATTTGATGCAGGTTGCATCGTCCTTAGGGCCCGATCGAGGAAGAGGCTCTTGAGGACATATGCAAGCTTTTCCGCCTTGAGAACAATTCTCAGGTTTCTAAGCCAGTCCAGGAAGTTAGGCCCAGTCAGTTTGTTCGAATCTAAAATAGTGCGCAAATTCAAAGACGTCATGATCAATTTATTGACCTAGAAATACAAAACGAGCATATATGAGAAAATGATTTTAAAATGCATCAATATACATTTATAAATCCCATACATTTTTCGAATTTCAAAAACCCCAAAATCACTTCGGGAGATCGTAGGTCCATCTCCGAATGGGCTGATATCCATCATAGTTATGAACAACCTTGGAGAGAGTCCAACAAGCCATTCATAACTACGACGGTAGGTATCATCTATACCGATTGCATATCCCTTATATGCAACTATCACAATGTGCTATCAACTAATTGAATGTTCACACATACATCGGGTTGTTAACACATTAACAAGTATGCATCATATGCATAGCACCCAACTTCACCTCCCTTTACATCGACCTTGGAGAGAGTCCAACAAGCCGATGCTCCAGGTTAAAGCCAACCCATTAATCGGGACATAGTTTTAATATGGTTAGGCGCATTCAACCAATTTGCCCGGCTTGGAGAGAGTCCAACAACCAAAGCTAACGATTGACCTCGGCTCTTACCATATTAGTATTAAACTATTCCATGGTTTGAACATATTGAGTTAGTAGGGCTTGGAGAGAGTCAACAACCCAAACAAGCGAGAACTACGGTTCTAACCATATTAATGGAAGGTGTAGGCTTTAATATTGATTAAGGGTTTTTATGTCTCATCCTCTTTGCATGCAAATAACTATTATCTACATGACATGACATACATGGCATACATCTACATGTCACGACACGCATGGCATAATGTTATGCATCTAATGCAATTACATGGCATACAATTATGTCATGTATATAATTTCCTTATATGTCATAACTATTTATGGAAATAAAATATGTTTAAGATTTGATTCTCCAAATCAAATCATAATTAAATTAGAAAACAAATTTCCAAATCTAATCACATATTTTATTCATGGAATTATTTGATTAAGGAAAATCTATTTAGGAAACCAATTTCCTAAATCTTTAAAACTACTTATGGAAATTAAATATTTTAAGATTTGATTTCCCAAATCAAATCATGATTAAATTAGGAAACAAATTTCCAGAATCTAATCAAATATTTTATTTATGGAAAATATAAATTTCCATAAATACTTCCAACTTTCCAAAGTGGAAGATTTCCATAAATACTTCTAGACTTTCCAAAATTGAAAAATTTCAATAAATACATCTAAATTACCAAAATTAAGAAAACTAACAGAAATACAATATGACCATCTAAAACCATTTTTACGATTATGTGAAACACAACTGGGCTCACGATACCCTTTGTTGGGTTTGTGTTCGATCATGTTTCGTAAACATGAGCACAGCTGAAGCAATTAAAAATAATAAATCTATATTTATTACAACACACACAACACACGCATGCATATTACAACAAGTGTAGACATAACCGTAAATTAAAATTTGCAATAAAAGGAAATTTAAACTACGTTATACCTTCCGTATGACGTGTAGCGGGAACGGCATCAAGCGGAGCGATCCTCGTAAGAATCGTCTCTATCCGTATCCACGCCGAGCTCCTCGGGATGACCGCAAGCCACGAGCCGTCTTAAATGCGGGTTACTAGCCTCGTGTTGAAGGCGGCGTGATCGAGAGATGATCACGATCCGAATCCAAATTCGGACCTAAAGCAAGTCCTCAAGACTCGCTTCTCCGGAGAGGTATTCGTCAACCGATTGGCCGAATCGCCGTCCTCCACCTCAGAGGATTACGGAGATCAAATCCCGGATATGTTAGCGCTGTCGGATCACTAACCGTCGTCAAGCGGCGCTCGGAGGAGAAGAAGCTGTCAGAAAACTGGACAGCTTGGTGGAAGGAGTAGGCGCCCGGCCAAAACAAGGAGAGAAAAGGCTCACCTTGATGCGAACCTATAGGAGATCACCGGAGGGTCGCCGGAGGTTCACCGGCTGGAGCTTGGGCCGGCAAGGGTCTTTCAGCGGCACAAAGCTGGCGTGGCGGCTTTAGGGTTGGCGCCGATTAACTCCTCAAGGAGTGGGGCGGCAACTCGGGCTAGGGTTTGGATTAGTTAGGGTTTAACAATCCCTTAAGCCCACTTTTATAGAGAACTAATTCTCTTAATGGTTAATGGATCATATCCATAAAGCCCGTTAACCGCTCCATTAAGATAAGTTAAAATAAACCAAACCATGATGGTTTATTTTAAGTTAAAAGCGAACGAACCAACTTTTGGTTCATTCGTTTAAAATAAACCAAACCCTTTGGTTTATTCTTATCCATTGGATTAGAACCAAACCATTTTGGTCCATCCATTATGTCTTCATAAGACACGGCCCATCCACGCTTCCATTGCATGAAACAATTTCATGCTCGCTTTATGTTTGGTCAACCAAACCTAGTTTCTCTCGATGCGAGAATCCATTCTCAAGCTCGTTTTAAATCCTTTGGATTACACTCGTTGTGCGTGTGACCAAATAGGTTCTCGGTTTATGTTGGCCGTCTATAATTAACCATTAATTATAGAACGATCATGAGTGGCACCTAGTAGTACATCATGATCCCCAATTAATCGAAAAGATCAGCGGTTGATCGGAACTATTTACGAAACCCTTGATGCTCGAATGAATCGTGCCCCATTCCCTTCACTCATCTTATACCCACTTGGTTGGGACATGGTCTATTGTGCCGATCCCACTAAGTGACTCGTCACACCTAGCCCAAGTATCATTTCCTCGTCCTACGGATTCTAGTTACTCCACATGTATCGAAGAGTACCTTACTCTAAACATGTAATGCGTTGGCCCAAGACTTTAGTAACAATCCGACGAGAGGCCATGGGTATACATCTCCTCGCAAGGAGTGGTGAATCCTTTATAGGCTATTCAAACACCTTGATCCCGACTTATACCCAATCATCCGGGTCCACATCTCCTTAGAGATGTTTGCTTAAGATGTCAAAGCATAAGTCTCCATGATCAAGATGACTTGAATACCGCAAGTCAAAGGAACATCGCACTTAAGCCACAGTAAGAACTTCATTGACATATCTATATATGCAGAGAACCATATGAAGTCTTACGGCTGGTCACTCCAATGAACTAGTTACCATAACTAGCATCCACGATTAACTCCGGACATCACTATGTCTCCAGCCAGTGAGAATCAACTGCTTGGATACACCAAGGAGTATACATCGTGCTAGTCTCAACAGAATTGATGGTGTCCAGATCCATCAATTCATCGACTAGGGATATTTCCGATACATCACAATTACACATGTAGAGATACTCACTAGTTGTGATCCAATCACAAATTCTCTCATGCTGTGAATCGTATCGTGGACATTCAGTAAATGAGTTTAAGATCCAATCAAATACATAAAACATGTACACTCAAATAGTGAATCTTCATTTATCATATAAATGGTTCATACATAAGGCGATTGCCTTAGGACATCTCTCATATATTACTAACAGACTCCCACTTGGCCTAATGCCAATCGCTACGGTATCCAATACCATAAGCACTAACATGACCTCAAACTTACTTGAGGTAATGCTTTAGTCAAAGGATCCGCTAAGTTCCTTTCAAAGGGAATTTTCTCGATTTGTATTTCGCTCCTACCGATGATCTCTCCGATAAGATGATAGCGGCTATACATGTTTGGATCGTTGATGAGACCTTGGCTCTTTCGCTAATTGCTCCATTGTTCGCAGAGACCTGTATTGCTTCAACAATGGCCGGAATCACACCAAGTTCATGAACGAACTTCGATCCAAACCGCCTTTCGCCTCGGCCGCAATATATTCGCCTCGCTGGTAGAATCCGCCATGCCTCTCTTGTTTGGAACTTTTCCAACTCACCGCGCTCTATTCAAGGTGAACACGATCCGCATCGAGACTGAATCATCCTTGTTTGTCCGAAGATGGCATCCGTATACCCGCGTATCACCATGTCCCTTCTCCATATATTAGGAACACATCCTTAGTTCTTCTCAAGTACTTAAGGATCGCCTTAATACCGCAATGATCCATTCCTCGATCGATCGTATCCGCCGTGACACTCAGAGCATACGATACATCGGGCCTCGTACATAACATAACATACATGATAGATCCTATTGCGGATGCATAGGGAATCTTACTCATGCAAATCCTCTCGTCTTCTGTGCGCGGACACATAGACTTCGAAAGGTGTACCCCATGCCTGATGGGCAGATAACCTTTCTTGGATTCCGACATGCTAAACCTCTTTAGCACTCGGTCTATATATGTAGATCGCGAAAGACCCAAAACCGCTTCGATCTATCTCTATAGATCTTAATCCCAAGGATGTAGGTTGCTTCTCCCGTGTCTTTCATGGAGAATGTCTTGATAACCAAACCTTAATCGATCAGAAGATTGAAACATCGCTTTCCTATAAGTAATATGTCATCGACATACAATACTAGGAACACGATCGCACTCCCACTAACCTTCTTGTACACACAAGGTTCGTCTGGATTTTGTGAGAAATCAAACTTTTTGATTGTCTCATCAAAACGGATATTCCAGCTCCTGGATGCTTGCTTCAATCCATAAATGGATCGTCCAATTTGCATACCTTGGTTTTATCAACCGATGTGAAACCCTCAGTCAGATCATATACACGCCCTCGAGCGTGTTTCCATTAAGGAAAGCTATTTTCACATCCATCCGCCATATCTCATAATCATAATGAGCCGCTATGGCCAGAGCATCCGAATGGATTTAAGATAGCTACAAAGTAATAGGTTTCGCCATAATCAACACCTTGTTTTTGACGATATCCTTTCGCCACCAATCTAGCCTTATAGGTAATCACATTACCATCCATGTCGGTTTTCTTCTTGAAAACCCACTTGCACCCTATAGGCTTTATGCCTTCAGTGGGTCAACCAAGTTCCAAACTTGGTTTTCGCATACATGGAATCCATTTCACTTCATGGCACCAAGCCACTTATCCCTTTCGAACTTGTCAAGACTTCTTCATAATCGCAGGCTCTCATCATCAATGAGTAACACGTCGCTCGATTCACTTACGAGAAATCCATATCTCTCTCAGAATATCGGTTCTACCAGATCTACGAAGATGTGGTGTTACAATAGGTCCAAATTGATTGCTCATCACTATGAGTCATTTACCGTCAGGCTTCATCGTATCTCATTAATGTCTATTTGAGTCTCTCGAGCCTCCACGACACTCCACTGCTTTCTTGCAAGAGAAACTCTTTCTCTAGAAACACAAAGATGCCTCAAACAAACACCTTTGTTCCACAGATGATAGAATTGGTAACCCTTGTTTTCTTAGGGTATCCAATAAATAGACATTTATCAGACTTAGCATCCAATTTGTCTGATACAGTCCGCTTCACATAAGCAGGACAACCCCATATCTTCAAGTAAGATACATGAGGTTTCTTACCATTCCATATCTCATATGGAGTAGTTGAGACTACCTTGGTAGGCATTCTGTTTAACAAGTAAACAGCTGTCTGAAGTGCATAACCCCAAAAGGACTTGGGAAGTGTCGCATGATTCATCATTGACCTGACCATGTCCAACAAGGTCCGGTTACGCCTCTCAGATACACCATTATGCTGTGGTGTATAGGGCGGAGTCCATTGAGACAATATGCCATTGTCTCTTAGATAATCAAGAAACTCGACTTAAGTATTCACCACCTCGATCCGATCAAGTATTTTAATACTTGTCATGTTGTTTCTCTACTTCATTTCTGAATTCTTTGAACCTTTCAAAGGCTTCAGACTTGTGTTTCATCAAGAACACATACCCAAACCGTGAGTGATCATCGGTGAAGGTAATGAAGTAGTTATAGCCTCCTAATGCTTGAGTTGACATAGGTCCACATACATCAGTATGTACTAGACCTAGTAACTCTCCCACTGCTCACCTTTTCCAAAGAAAGGTAACTTAGTCATCTTGCCTTTAAGCATGATTCGCATGTATCGTATGAATCCAATTCAACGATTCCGAATTCCACATCTGTAATTCGGACATGCGCTTGCTTATATGGCCAAGACGACAATGCCACATATAGGAGTCTATGTGATTATCCTTCGAGCACGCTGTTGCTCGCTTCGATATTGAAAATGTCACCGATACGCCCAACGATAAATGTCATTACTCAAAGTTCCAGCATAAAGTACGCCATTCAAAGTTATATAACAACAATTGTTACTAAACGTTAAATGGAAACCATTTCTATTTAAGCAGAAATAGAAACAATGTTCTTTATTAGAGAAGGAACATAATAGCAATTGTCCACCAAGACTAGTCCACTAGGAGCTTCAAAGAATAAGTTCGATGGCGATGCAAAGAACCTTTTCTCCATTGCCAACTCGCAAATTTGACTCTCCGACAAGTCTTCTTCTATTCCTTAGCCCTCATGTCATTACATATATGTGAGCTACACCCAGATCCAATACCCAAGTGTCTAAGGAAATAGAATGACAATCAATAACGAAGATACAAGAGGATGGGGCATGATGCCTTCTTCTTCTTCATGGACTCAAGATAAATCTCAGCTTTTCGCTGGCCTTCCTTGCCACTGATGGCAAGTGCCCTTTATACTGGTTCCGCCTTCTTTGCCTTTTTCTTTCCTTTCTTCTCGTTTCTTTTGCCTTCCTCTTAGAACCTTTCTTTGAGGAATCAACTAATGAACCGCCTTTCTCCTCATGCTTCATGAAGGCTCCACAGCCTTCAAAGATATCGAGGAGCTTGGGAATGGTGGATTCCAATTTGTTCATCCGATAGTTCATCACAAATGAAACTCTTGGGCAAACAATGCAGAATTAAGTCAATACTTAACTCATGATCCATCACAAAACCGAGGGTAGCTAGCCGCTCGATGTACACGTTAATCTTTAGCACAAACTGTACTAGAGAAGAACATTCTTTCATATTCGTGGTTAAGAGGAGCCTAGAGACCTCGAACCTTTCTGATCTCGCTTGCTCATCGAACAACTCATGAAGATGGAAGACCATAGTATTAGCATCCATATGCTCATGCTGCTTTTGCAGCTCAGGTACCATCGCCGCTAGCATGATTCAACTCGCCACCGTACCGCCACATGCTTCTCGATAGACCAACATTTGTCTGAGTTGCATCGCCCCTAGACGTCGAAGAGGCTCTTCAAGGACATATGCAAGCTTTTCCGCCTTGAGAACAATTCTCGTGTTTCTAAGCCACCCAGAAGTTAGGCCTACTTTGTTCAATCCAAAATAGTGCGCAAATTCAAAGACGCTCATGATCAATTTATTGACCTAGAAATACAAAACGAGCATATATGAGAAAATGATTTTAAAATGCATCAATATACATTTATAAATCCCATTCATTTTTCAATTTCAAAACCCCAAAATCACTCGAGATTGTAGGTCCATCTCCGAATGGTCGATATCCATCATAGTTATGAACAACCTCGAGAGAGTCCAACAAGCCATTCATAACTACGACGGTAGGTATCATCTATACCGATTGCATATCCCTTATATGCAACTATCACAATGTGCTATCAACTAATTGAATGTTCACACATACATCGGGTTGTTAACACATTAACAAGTATGCATCATATGCATAGCACCCAACTTCACCTCCCTTTACATCGACCTTGGAGAGAGTCCAACAAGCCGATGCTCTGTGTTAAAGCCAACCCATTAATCAGACATAGTTTTAATATGGTTAGAGCGCATTCAACCAATAGCTTGAGAGAGTCCAACAACCAAAGCTAACGATTGACCTCCGACTCTTACCATATTAGTATTAAACTATTCCATGGTTTGAACATATTCGTGTTCGAGCCGCTTGAGAGAGTCCAACAACCCAAACAAGAAACAGAACTCTGGTTCTAACCATATTAATGGAAGGTGTAGGCTTTAATATTGATTAAGGGTTTTTATGTCTCATCCTCTTTGCATGCAAATAACTATTATCTACATGGCATGACATACATGGCATACATCTACATGTCACGACACGCATGGCATAATGTTATGCATCTAATGCAATTACATGACATACAATTATGTCATGTATATAATTTCCTTATATGTCATAACTATTTATGGAAATAAAATATGTTTAAGATTTGATTCTCCAAATCAAATCATAATTAAATTAGGAAACAAATTTCCAAATCTAATCACATATTTTATTCATGGAATTATTTGATTAAGGAAAATCTATTTAGGAAACCAATTTCCTAAATCTTTAAAACTACTTATGGAATTAAATATTTTAAGATTTGATTTCCCAAATCAAATCATGATTAAATTAGGAAACAAATTTCCAGAATCTAATCAAATATTTTATTTATGGAAAATATAAATTTCCATAAATACTTCCAACTTTCCAAAAGTGGAAGATGTCCATAAATACTTCTAGACTTTCCAAAATTGAAAAATTTCCATAAATACTTCTAAATTTCCAAAATTTAGAAAATTTCCAGAAATACATTATGACTATCGCAAAACCATTTTTACGATTATGTCGAAACACAACCTGGGCTCGATACCATCAAGGTTTCCGATCACAAGGTGTGTGTTCGATCATGTTTCGTAAACATGAGCACAGCGGAAGCAATTAAAAATAATAAATCTATATTTATTACAACACACACAACACACGCATGCTATTACAACAAGTGTAGACATAACCGTAAATTAAAATTTGCAATAAAAGGAAATTTAAACTACGTTATACCTTCCGTATGACGTGTAGCGGGAACGGCATCAACCGAACGATCCTCGTAAGAATCGCCTCTATCCAGATCCACGCCGAGCTCCTCGATGACTTCGCCAAGCCACGAGCTTCGCTCTTCGCAGACGGGTTACTAGCCTCGTGTTGAAGACGACGTGATCGAGAGATGATCACGATCCAATCCAAATTCGATCCTAAAACAAGTCCTCAAGACTCGCTTCCGAGAGGTATTCACAACCGATTGACGAATCCTTCGCCCTCCACTCAGAGGATTACCGGAGATCAAATCCCCGTGTTAGCCGCTGTCGGAGCACTAACCGCCGCCCAAACGACGCCCGACGAGGAGAGAAGCTGTCCAGAAAACTGGACAGCTTGGTGGAGGAGTAGGCGCCGCCAAAACAAGGAGAGAAAAGGCTCACCTTGATGCCAACCTATAGGAGATCACCGGAGGGTCGCCGGAGGTTCACCGCTGGAGCTTGACGCCGCAAGGGTCTTGACGGCGCACAAAGCTGGGCGGCGCTTTAGGTTGGCGCCGAAAACTCCTCCAAGGAGTGGGCGGCAACTCAAGGCTAGGGTTTGGATTAGTTAGGCTTAACAATCCCTTAAGCCCACTTTTATAGAGAACTAATTCTCTTAATGGTTAATGGATCATATCCATAAAGCCCGCTAACCCGCCTCCATTAAGATAAGTTAAAATAAACCAAACCATGATGGTTTATTTTAAGTTAAAACGAACCGAACCAACTTTTGGTTCATTCGCTTAAAATAAACCAAACCCTTTGGTTTATTCTTATCCATTGGATTAGAACCAAACCATTTTGGTCCATCCATTACGCCTTCATAAGACGCCCATCCACGCCTCCATTGCGATCAAACAATTTCATGCTCGCTTATGTTTGGTCCAACCAAACCTAGTTTCTCTCTGGCCCGAGAATCCCATTCTCAAGCTCGCTTTTAAATCCTTTGGATTACACTCACAGGCGGTGACCAAATAGGTTCTCGGTTTATGTTGGCCGCCTATAATTAACCATTAATTATAGAACGATCATGAGTGGCACCTAGTAGTACATCATGATCCCCAATTAACCAAAAGATCAACGCTGATCCGTAACTATTTCTCAAACCCTTCAAGAGCTCGAATGAATCGTGCCCCATTCCCTTCACTCATCTTATACCCACTTGGTTCAGTGACATGGTCTATTGTGTCGGGCCTCACTAGGTCGACCACGCCACACCTAGCCCAAGTATCATTTCTCGCCCTACTGATTCTAGTTACTCCACATGTATCAAGAGTACCTTACTCTAAACATGTAATGCTTTGGCCAAAGACTTTAGTAACAATCCGACGAGGCCATGGGTATACATCTCCTCGCAAGGAGTGGTGAATCTTTATAGGCTATTCAAACACCTTCGATCACTGACTTATACCCAATCATCTCGTCCACATCTCCTTAGAGATGTTTGCTTAAGATGTCAAAGCATAAGTCTCCATGATCAAGATGACTTGAATACCGCAAGTCAAAGGAACATCGACTTAAGCCACAAGAAGAACTTCATCGATATATCTATATATGCAGAGAACCATATGAAGTCTTACTACTGTCACTCCAATGAACTAGTTACCATAACTAGCATCCACGATTAACTCCATCACTATGTCTCCACCAAAGGAGAATCACCGCTGATACACCAGGAGTATACATCGTAGTCTCAACGAATTGATGGTGTCCAGATCCATCAATTCATCGACTAGGATATTTCCGATACATCACAATTACACATGTAGAGATACTCACTAGTTGTGATCCAATCACAAATTCTCTCATGCTGTGAATCGTATCGTGGACATTCAGTAAATGAGTTTAAGATCCAATCAAATACATTAAACATGTACACTCAAATAGTGAATCTTCATTTATCATATAAATGGTTCATACATAAGGCGATTGCCTTAGGACATCTCTCATATATTACTAACAGACTCCCACTTGGCCTAATGCCAATCGCTACGGTATCCAATATCATAAGCACTAACATGACCCTCAAACTTACTTTGAGGTAATGCTTTAGTCAAAGGATCCGCTAAGTTCCTTTCAGTGGGAATTTTCTCGATTTGTATTTCGTTCCTACTGATGATCTCTCTGATAAGATGATAGCGGCGGCACATGTTTGGATCGTTGATGAGACCTTGGCTCTTCTTTGTGTAATTGCTCCATTGTTCGCGAGACCGACGGTATTGCTTCAACAATGGCCGGAATCACACCAAGTTCATAACGAACTTCTTGATCCAAACCGCCTTCCTTTGCGCCTGGCCGCAATATATTCTCGCCTCGGTAGAGAATCCGCCATCTCTTGTTTGGAACTTTTCCAACTCATCGCGCCCATTCAAGGTGAACACGATGATCGGTGACCGAGACCTGGAATCATCCTTGTCTGTCTGGAAGCTGGCATCCGTATACCCGCGTATCACCATGTCCCCTTCTCCATATATTAGGAACACATCCTTAGTTCTTCTCAAGTACTTAAGGATCGCCTTAATACGCCAATGATCCATTCTGGATCGATCGTATCCGCCGTGACACTCGTGAGCATACGATACATCGGGCCTCGACATAACATAGCATACATGATAGATCCTATCATGGATGCATAGGGAATCTTACTCATGCAAATCCTCTCGTCTTCTGTGCGCGGACACATAGACTTCGAAAGGTGTACCCCATGCCTGATGGGCAGATAACCTTTCTTGGATTCCGACATGCTAAACCTCTTTAGCACTCGGTCTATATATGTAGACTGCGAAAGACCAAGCAACCGTTTCGATCTATCTCTATAGATCTTAATCCCAAGGATGTAGGTTGCTTCTCCTGTGTCTTTCATGGAGAATGTCTTGGATAACCAAACCTTAATCGATCAGAAGATCGACACATCGCTTTCCTATAAGTAATATGTCATCGACATACAATACTAGGAACACGCACTCCCACTAACCTTCTTGTACACACAAGGTTAAATGCGCGGATTTTGTGAGAAATCAAACTTTTTGATCGTCTCATCAAAGCGGATATTCCAGCTCACTCTGGATGCTTGCTTGATCCATAAATGGATCGCCGCAATTTGCATACCTTGGTTTTATCAACCGATGTGAAACCCTCAGTGTATCATATAAACGTCCTCGAGCAGGTTTCCATTAAGGAAAGCTGTTTTCACATCCATCTGCCATATCTCATAATCATAATGAGCCGCTATGGCCAGGAGCATCCGAATGGATTTAAGAATAGCTACAGGCGAATAGGTTTCGTCATAATCAACACCTTGTTTTTGACGATATCCTTTCGCCACCAATCTAGCCTTATAGGTAATCACATTACCATCCATGTCGGTTTTCTTCTTGAAAACCCACTTGCACCCTATAGGCTTTATCCCTTCAGGTGGGTCAACCAAGTTCCAAACTTGGTTTTCATACATGGAATCCATTTCCGACTTCATGGCACCAAGCCACTTATCCCTTCTGAACTTGTCAAGACTTCTTCATAACTGTAGGCTCTCATCATCAATGAGTAACACGTCGTCGATTCACTTACGAGAAATCCATATCTCTCAGGAATATTGCGTGTTCTACCAGATCTACGAAGATGTGGTGTTACAATAGGTCCAGCCGATTGCTCATCACTATGAGTTGTCGGCTGTTGTGCTTCATCAGGTATCTCATTAATGTCTATTTGAGTCTCTCGAGCCTCCTCAAGCTCGACGACACTCCCACTGTTTTCTTGCAAGAGAAACTCTTTCTCTAGAAACACAGCATGCCTTGAAACAAACACCTTTTGTTCCACAGGATGATAGAATTGGTAACCCCTTGTTTCTTTAGGGTATCCAATAAATAGACATTTATCAGACTTAGCATCCAGTTTGTCTGATACAGTCCGCTTCACATAAGCAGGACAACCCCATATCTTCAAGTAAGATACATGAGGTTTCTTACCATTCCATATCTCATATGGAGTAGTTGAGACTACCTTGGTAGGCGTTCTGTTTAACAAGTAAACAGCTGTATGAAGTGCATAACCCCAAAAGGACTTGGGAAGTGTCGTATGATTCATCATTGACCTGACCATGTCCAACAAGGTCCGGTTACGCCTCTCAGATACACCATTATGCTGTGGTGTATAGGGCGGAGTCCATTGAGACAATATGCCATTGTCTCTCAGATAATCAAGAAACTCTTGACTTAAGTATTCACCACCTCGATCCGATCGTAGTATTTTAATACTCTTGTCATGTTGTTTCTCTACTTCATTTCTGAATTCTTTGAACCTTTCAAAGGCTTCAGACTTGTGTTTCATCAAGAACACATACCCAAACCGTGAGTGATCATCGGTGAAGGTAATGAAGTAGCTATAGCCTCCTAATGCTTGAGTTGACATAGGTCCACATACATCAGTATGTACTAGACCTAGTAACTCTCCCACTCGTTCACCTTTCCAAAAAGGTAACTTAGTCATCTTGCCTTTTAAGCATGATTCGCATGTATCGTATGAATCCAATTCAAACGATTCCAGAATTCCACATCGGTGTAATTCGGACATGCGTTTCTTGCTTATATGGCCAAGACGACAATGCCACATATAGGAGTCTATGTGATTATCCTTGCGAGCACGCGTGTTGCTCGCTTCGATATTGAAAATGTCACTGGATACGTCCAACGTATAAATGCCATTACTCAAAGTTCCAGTTCCATAAAGTACGCCATTCAAAGTTATATAACAACAATTGTTACTAAACGTTAAATGGAAACCATTTCTATTTAAGCAGGAAATAGAAACAATGTTCTTTATTAGAGAAGGAACATAATAGCAATTGTCCTTCCAAGACTAGTCCACTAGGAGCTTCAAAGAAATAAGTTCGATGGCGGCATCGCAAAGAACCTTTGCTCCATTGCCAACTCGCAAATTTGACTCCTCTCGACAAGTCTTCTTCTATTCCTTAGCCTCAGATGTCATTACATATATGTGAGCTACACCCAAGATCCAATACCCAAGTGTCTAAGGAAATAGAATGACAATCAATAACGAAGATACGAAGAGGATGGGGCATCGGATGCCTTCTTCTTCTTCATGGACTCAAGATAAATCTTGCAGCTTTTCGCTGGCCTTCCTTGCCACGTGATGGCAAGTGCCCTTTGCGGTTCCGCCTTCTTTGCCTTTTTCTTTCCTTTCTTCTCGCATTCTTTTGCCTTCCTCTTAGAACCTTTCTTTGAGGAATCAACTAATGTAACCGCCTTCTCCTCATGCTTCATGTAAGGCTCCACGGTCTTCAAAGATATTGAGGAGCTTGGGAATGGTGGATTCCAATTTGTTCATCCGATAGTTCATCACAAATTGCGAGAAACTCTTGGGCAAACAATGCAGAATTAAGTCAATACTTAACTCATGATCCATCACAAAACCGAGGGTAGCTAGCCGCTCGATGTACCTGTTCATCTTTAGCACAAACTGCACTCTGAGACGAACCTTCTTGCATCTTCGTGGTGAAGA
The DNA here is from genome assembly GCA_025175895.1 of Wurfbainia villosa. Classification (NCBI taxonomy): domain Eukaryota; kingdom Viridiplantae; phylum Streptophyta; class Magnoliopsida; order Zingiberales; family Zingiberaceae; genus Wurfbainia; species Wurfbainia villosa. The sequence goes on along the minus strand of CM046008.1, from coordinate 41,367,476 downwards.
GGAGCCTAGAGACCTCGAACCTTTCGGATCTCGCTTGCTCATCGAACAACTCATGAAGATGGAAGACCATAGTGTTAGCATCCATATGCTCATGCTGCTTCTGCAGCTCATGTACCATCGCCGCTAGCATGATGCAACTCGCCAGCTCAGAATCTGCCACATGCTTCTGATAGACCAACATTTGGTCTGGAGTTGCATCGTCCTTAGGACGGTCAGGAAGAGGCTCTTCAAGGACATATGCAAGCTTTTCCGCCTTGAGAACAATTCTCAGGTTTCTAAGCCAGTCCAGGAAGTTAGGCCCAGTCAGTTTGTTCGAATCTAAAATAGTGCGCAAATTCAAAGACGTCATGATCAATTTATTGACCTAGAAATACAAAACGAGCATATATGAGAAAATGATTTTAAAATGCATCAATATACATTTATAAATCCCATTCATTTTTCGAATTTCAAAAACCCCAAAATCACTTCGGGAGATTGTAGGTCCATCTCCGAATGGGCTGATATCCATCATAGTTATGAACAACCTTGGAGAGAGTCCAACAAGCCATTCATAACTACGACGGTAGGTATCATCTATACCGATTGCATATCCCTTATATGCAACTATCACAATGTGCTATCAACTAATTGAATGTTCACACATACATCGGGTTGTTAACACATTAACAAGTATGCATCATATGCATAGCACCCAACTTCACCTCCCTTTACATCGACCTTGGAGAGAGTACAACAAGCCGATGCTCCAGGTTAAAGCCAACCCATTAATCAGGACATAGTTTTACTATGGTTAGAGCGCATTCAACCAATTAGCCCAGCTTGGAGAGAGTCCAACAACCAAAGCTAACGATTGACCTCTGACTCGTACCATATTAGTATTAAACTATTCCATGGTTTGAACATATTCAGGTTCGAGCCGGGCTTGGAGAGAGTCCAACAACCCAAACAAGAAACAGAACTCTGGTTCTAACCATATTAATGGAAGGTGTAGGCTTTAATATTGATTAAGGGTTTTTATGTCTCATCCTCTTTGCATGCAAATAACTATTATCTACATGACATGACATACATGGCATACATCTACATGTCACGACACGCATGACATAATGTTATGCATCTAATGCAATTACATGGCATACAATTATGTCATGTATATAATTTCCTTATATGTCATAACTATTTATGGAAATAAAATATGTTTAAGATTTGATTCTTCAAATCAAATCATAATTAAATTAGGAAACAAATTTCCAAATCTAATCACATATTTTATTCATGGAATTATTTGATTAAGGAAAATCTATTTAGGAAACCAATTTCCTAAATCATTAAAACTACTTATGGAAATTAAATATTTTAAGATTTGATTTCCCAAATCAAATCATGATTAAATTAGGAAACAAATTTCCAGAATCTAATCAAATATTTTATTTATGGAAAATATAAATTTCCATAAATACTTCCAACTTTCCAAAAGTGGAAGATTTCCATAAATACTTCTAGACTTTCCAAAATTGAAAAATTTCCATAAATACTTTTAAATTTCCAAAATTTAGAAAACTTTTAGAAATACATTATGACCATCGCAAAACCATTTTTACGATTATGTCGAAACACAACCTGGGCTCTGATACCACTGTTGGGTTTTCGGCACCGCGGCGTGTGTGTGTTCGATCATGTTTCGTAAACATGAGCACAGCGGAAGCAATTAAAAATAATAAATCTATATTTATTACAACACACACAACACACGCATGCATATTACAACAAGTGTAGACATAACCGTAAATTAAAATTTGCAATAAAAGGAAATTTAAACTACGTTATACCTTTCGTATGACGTGTAGCGGGAACGGCATCAACCGGAACGATCCTCGTAAGAATCGTCTCTATCCGTATCCACGCCGAGCTCCTCGGGATGACTTCGCCAAGCCACGAGCTTCGTCTTCGTACGGGTTACTAGCCTCGTGTTGAAGACGACGTGATCGAGAGATGATCACTATCCGAATCCAAATTCGGACCTAAAAACAAGTCCTCAAGACTCGCTTCTCCGGAGAGGTATTCGTCAACCGATTGACGAATCCTTCGTCCTCCACCTCAGAGGATTACCGGAGATCAAATCCCCGGTATGTTAGCCGCTGTCGGATCACTAACCGTCGTCCAAACGACGCTCCGACGAGAGGAGAAGAAGCTGTCCAGAAAACTGGACAGCTTGGTGGAGGAGTAGGCGCCGGCCAAAACAAGGAGAGAAAAGGCTCACCTTGATGCCGAACCTATAGGAGATCACCGGAGGGTCGCCGGAGGTTCACCGGCTGGAGCTTGGACGCCGGCAAGGGTCTTGGACGGCGGCACAAAGCTGGGCGGCGACAGCTTTAGGGTTGGCGCCGATTAACTCCTCCAAGGAGTGGGCGGCAACTCAAGGGGGGGGCTAGGGTTTGGATTAGTTAGGGTTTAACAATCCCTTAAGCCCACTTTTATAGAGAACTAATTCTCCTAATGGTTAATGGATCATATCCATAAAGCCCGTTAACCCGCTCCATTAAGATAAGTTAAAATAAACCAAACCATGATGGTTTATTTTAAGTTAAAACGAACCGAACCAACTTTTGGTTCATTCGTTTAAAATAAACCAAACCCTTTGGTTTATTCTTATCCATTGGATTAGAACCAAACCATTTTGGTCCATCCATTACGTATTCATAAGACGCAGCCCATCCACGCTTCCATTGCGACTGAAACGATTTCATGCTCGCTTTATGTTTGGTCCAACCAAACATAGTTTCTCTCGGTCTGAGAATCCCATTCTCAAGCTCGTTTTAAATCCTTTGGATTACACTCGTTGTGCGTGTGACCAAATAGGTTCTCGGTTTATGTTGGCCGTCTATAATTAACCATTAATTATAGAACGATCATGAGTGGCACCTATTAGTACATCATGATCCCCAATTAACCGAAAAGATCAACGGTTGATCCAGAACTATTTTTGAAACCCTTCAGTAGCTCGAATGAATCGTGCCCCATTCCCTTCACTCATCTTATACCCACTTGGTTCAGGACATGGTCTATTGTGTCAGTCCCCACTAGGCTGACTACGTCACACCTAGCCCAAGTATCATTTCCTCATCCTACGGATTCTAGTTACTCCACATGTATCGAAGAGTACCTTACTCTAAACATGTAATGCTTTGGCCAAAGACTTTAGTAACAATCCGACGAGAGGCCATGGGTATACATCTCCTCGCAAGGAGTGGTGAATCCTTTATAGGCTATTCAAACACCTTCGATCACTTCGACTTATACCCAATCATCCGGGTCCACATCTCCTTAGAGATGTTTGCTTAAGATGTCAAAGCATAAGTCTCCATGATCAAGATGACTTGAATACCGCAAGTCAAAGGAACATCGCACTTAAGCCACAAGTAAGAACTTCATTGACATATCTATATATGCAGAAACATATGAAGTCTTACCGGTCACTCCAATGAACTAGTTACCATAACTAGCATCCACGATTAACTCCGACATCACAATGTCTCCACCAAAGGAGAATCACTTGATACACCAAGGAGTATACCTCGTACTAGCTCGATGTAATTGATGGTGTCCAAATCCATCAATTCATCGACTAGGGATAATTCCGATACATCACAATTACACATGTAGAGATACTCACTAGTTGTGATCCAATCACAAATTCTCTCATGTTGTGAATCGTATCGTGGACATTCAGTAAATGAGTTTAAGATCCAATCAAATACATAAAACATGTATACTCAAATAGTGAATCTTCATTTATCATATAAATGGTTCATACATAAGGCGATTGCCTTAGGACATCTCTCATATATTACTAACAGACTCCCACTTGGCCTAATGCCAATCGCTACGGTATCCAATACCATAAGCACTAACATGACCCTCAAACTTACTTTGAGGTAATGCTTTAGTCAAAGGATCCGCTAAGTTCCTTTCAGTGGGAATTTTCTCGATTTGTATTTCGTTCCTACTGATGATCTCTCTGATAAGATGATAGCGGCGAAGCACATGTTTGGATCGTTGATGAGACCTTGGCTCTTTCGCCTGTGCAATTGCTCCATTGTTGTCGCAGTAGACCGGTATTGCTTCAACAATGGCCGGAATCACACCAAGTTCATGAAAGAACTTCTTGATCCAAATCCGAAGCTGCAATATATTCTGCCTCAGTGGTAGAATCCGCTACAGTCTCTTGTTTGGAACTTTTCCAACTCACTGCGCCCCCATTCAAGGTGAACACGATCCGCATCGAGACCGGAATCATCCTTGTCCGCGAAGTCGCATCTGTATACCCGCGTATCACCATGTCCCCTTCTCCATATATTAGGAACACATCCTTAGTTCTTCTCAAGTACTTAAGGATCGTCTTAACAGCCGCCCAATGATCCATTCCTGGATCAGACTGGTATCTGCTCGTGACACTCAGAGCATACGATACATCGGGCCTCGTACATAACATAGCATACATGATAGATCCTATTGCGGATGCATAGGGAATCTTACTAATGCAAATCCTCTCGTCTTCTATGCGCGGACACATAGACTTCGAAAGGTGTACCCCATGCCTGATGGGCAGATAACCTTTCTTGGATTCCGACATGCTAAACCTCTTTAGCACTCGGTCTATATATGTAGACTGCGAAAGACCAAGCAACCGTTTCGATCTATCTCTATAGATCTTAATCCCAATGATGTAGGTTGCTTCTCCCAGGTCTTTCATGGAGAATGTCTTGGATAACCAAACCTTAACTGACTGTAAGATTGAAACATCGTTTCCTATAAGTAATATGTCATCGACATACAATACTAGGAATACGACTGCACTCCCACTAACCTTCTTGTACACACAAGGTTCGTCTGGATTTTATGAGAAATCAAACCTTTTGATTGTCTCATCAAAACGGATATTCCAGCTCCTGGATGCTTGCTTCAATCCATAAATGGACCGTCGCAATTTGCATACCTTGGTTTTATCAACCGATGTGAAACCTCGCCGTATCATATACACGCCCCTCGGCGTTTCCATAAAGGAAAGCTATTTTCACATCCATCTGCCATATCTCATAATCATAATGAGCCGCTATGGCCAGGAGCATCCGAATGTATTTAAGAATAGCTACAGGCGAATAGGTTTCGTCATAATCAACACCTTACTTTTGACGATATCCTTTCGCCACCAATCTAGCCTTATAGGTAATCACATTACCATCCATGTCGGTTTTCTTCTTGAAAACCCACTTGCACCCTATAGGCTTTATGCCTTCAGGTGGGTCAACCAAGTTCCAAACTTGGTTTTCGTATATGGAATCCATTTCGACTTCATGGCACCAAGCCACTTATCCCTTTCGAACTTGTCGACTTCTTCATAACCTCGTAGGCTCCTCATCATCAATGAGTAACACGTCGTCGATTCACTTATGAGAAATCCATATCTCTCGGGAATATTGCGTGTTCTACCGGATCTACGAAGATGTGGTGTTACAATAGGTCCACTGATTGCTCATCACTATGAGTTGCCGGTTGTTGTGCTTCACCGTGTATCTCATCAATGTCTATTTGAGTCTCTCGAGCCTCCTCAAGCTCGACGACACTCCCATCGCTTTCTTGCAAGAGAAACTCTTTCTCTAGAAACACAAAGATGCCTCAAACAAACACCTTTTGTTCCACAGATGATAGAATTGGTAACCCCTTGTTTCCTTAGGGTATCCAATAAATAGACATTTATCGACTTAGCATCCAAATTTCCGACATACGATCCGCTTCACATAAGCAGGACAACCCCATATCTTCAAGTAAGATACATGAGGTTTCTTACTAGCCCATATCTCATATGGAGTCGAGAGACTACCTGTAGGCATTCTGCTTAACAAGTAAACAAATGTCTCATGCATAACCCCAAAAGGACTTGGGAAGAGTCGCATGATTCATCATTGACTGACCATGTCCAACAAGGTCCGGTTACGCCTCTCAGATACACCATTATGCTGTGGTGTATAGGGTGGAGTCCATTGAGACAATATGCCATTGTCTCTTAGATAATCAAGAAACTCTTGACTTAAGTATTCACCACCTCGATCCGATCGAAGTATTTTAATACTCTTGTCATGTTGTTTCTCTACTTCATTTCTGAATTCTTTGAACCTTTCAAAGGCTTCGACTTGTGTTTCATCAAGAACACATACCCAAACCGCAGAGTGATCATCGGTGAAGGTAATGAAGTAGCTATAGCCTCCTAAAGCTTGAGTTGACATAGGTCCACATACATCAAGATGTACTAGACCTAGTAACTCTCCCACTCGCTCGCCTTTTCCCGTAAAGGTAACTTAGTCATCTTGCCTTTTAAGCATGATTCGCATGTATCGTATGAATCCAATTCAAAGCGATTCCGAATTCCACATCGGTGTAATTCGGACATGCGTTTCTTGCTTACATGGCCAAGACGACAATGCCACATGTAGGAGTCTATTTGATTATCCTTTCGAGCACGCTGTTGCTCGCTTCGATATTGCAAAATGTCACCGATACGCCCAACGTATAAACACCATTGCTTAAAGTTCCAGTCCCATAAAGAACCCCATTCAAAGTTATGTAACAACAATTGTTACTAAACGTCAAATGGAAACCATTTCTATTTAAACAAGAAATAGAAATGATGTTCTTTATCAACAAAGGAATATAAAAGCAATTGTTCAGTTCTAAGACAAGTCCTGCAGGGAGTTTCAACAAATACGTTCCGATGGCGAGTGCAGCAACCTTTGCTTCATTCCCAACACGTAAATTTGACTCTCCCTTGACGAGTCTTCTTCTATTCCTTAGCCCATGTATGCCATTACATATATGTGAGCCACACCCAGTATCCAATACCCAAGTGTCTAAGGAAATAGAATGACAATCAATAAAGAAGATTTCTGAAGAAGATGGGGCATCCGATGCCTTATCCTTCTTCACGGACTCTTGATAAACCTTGCAATTTCTTCGCCAATGACCCTCCTTGCCATAATGATGGCAAGTGCCCTTTTGAGCTGGTTCTTCCTTTTAGCCTTTTTCTTCTTCCCCTTCTGTTGTTCCTTTGACTCCCTCTTAAAACCTTTCTTCGAGGAATCAACTAACAACACTGTCCCCTACTCATGCTTCTCAGAAGGCTCCACAGTCTTCAGCATGTTGAGCAGTACCACAGATGAACCTCCTTGCATCTCAGAGTTGAAGAGGAGCTTGGAGACTTCGAACCTTTCGAATCTCACTTGCTCATCAACCAACTCACAGAGATGAAGGACTACGATATGAGCATTCATATGCTCATGCTGCTTTCGTAGCTTGGGTTCCATCGCGGCTAGCATGATGCAACTCATTTGTTCAGAATCACTCACATGTTTCTGATAGGCCAACAATTGGTCCAAAGTTGCATCGTCACTAGGACGGGCGGGAAGAGGCGCTTCGAGGACATACACAAGCTTTTCACCTTGAGAACAATTCTCAAGTTTCTAAGTCAGTCCAAGAAGTTCGGCCCAGTCAATTTATTTGAATCCAAAATGGAACGCAAATTCAAACACATCATGATCAATATATTAACTTAGAAATACAAAACGAGCATATATGAGAAAGATGATTTTAAAATGCATCAATATACATTTATAAATCCCATTCATTTTTCGAATTTCAAAACCCCAAAATCACTTCGGGAGATTGTAGGTCCATCTCCGAATGGGCTGATATCCATCATAGTTATGAACAACCTTGGAGAGAGTCCAACAAGCCATTCATAACTACGACGGTAGGTATCATCTATACCGATTGCATATCCCGTATATGCAACTATCACAATGTGCTATCAACTAATTGAATGTTCACACATACATCGGGTTGTTAACACATTAACAAGTATGCATCATATGCATAGCACCCAACTTCACCTCCCTTTACATCGACCTTGGAGAGTCCAACAAGCCGATGCTGTGTTAAAGCCAACCCATTAATCGGACATAGTTTTAATATGGTTAGAGCATTCAACCAATTAGCCCAGCTTGGAGAGAGTCCAACAACCAAAGCTAACGATTGACCTCGACTCTTACCATATTAGTATTAAACTATTCCATGGTTCAACATATTCAGTTCGAGGCTTGGAGAGAGTCCAACAACCCAAACAAGAAACAGAACTCTGGTTCTAACCATATTAATGGAAGGTGTAGGCTTTAATATTGATTAAGGGTTTTTATGTCTCATCCTCTTTGCATGCAAATAACTATTATCTACATGGCATGGCATACATGACATACATCTACATGTCACGACACGCATGGCATAATGTTATGCATCTAATGCAATTACATGGCATACAATTATGTCATGTATATAATTTCCTTATATGTCATAACTATTTATGGAAATAAAATATGTTTAAGATTTGATTCTCCAAATCAAATCATAATTAAATTAGGAAACAAATTTCCAAATCTAATCACATATTTTATTCATGGAATTATTTGATTAAGGAAAATCTATTTAGGAAACCAATTTCCTAAATCATTAAAACTACTTATGGAAATAAAATATTTTAAGATTTGATTTTCCAAATCAAATCATGATTAAATTAGGAAACAAATTTCCAGAATCTAATCAAATATTTTATTTATGGAAAATATCAATTTCCATAAATACTTCCAACTTTCCAAAAGTGGAAGATTTCCATAAATACTTCTAGACTTTCCAAAATTGAAAAATTTCCATAAATACTTCTAAATTTCCAAAATTTAGAAAATTTCCAGAAATACATTATGACTATCGCAAAACCATTTTTACGATTATGTCGAAACACAACCTGGGCTCTGATACCACTGTTGGGTTTCCGGCACCGCGGCGTGTGTGTGTTCGATCATGTTTCGTAAACATGAGCACAGCGGAAGCAATTAAAATAATAAATCTATATTTATTACAACACACACAACACACGCATGCTATTACAACAAGTGTAGACATAACCGTAAATTAAAATTTGCAATAAAAGGAAATTAAACTACGTTATACCTTCCGTATGACGTGTAGCGGGAACGGCATCAACCAGAACGATCCTCGTAAGAATCGTCTCTATCCGTATCCACGCCGAGCTCCTCGGGATGACTTCGCTAAGTCACGAGCTTCGTCTTCGTACGGGTTACTAGCCTCGTGTTGAAGACGACGTGATCGAGAGATGATCACTATCCGAATCCAAATTCGGACCTAAAAACAAGTCCTCAAGACTCGCTTCTCCGGAGAGGTATTCGTCAACCGATTGACGAATCCTTCGTCCTCCACCTCAGAGGATTACCGGAGATCAAATCCCCGGTATGCTAGCCGCTGTCGGATCACTAACCGTCGTCCAAACGACGCTCCGACGAGAGGAGAAGAAGCTGTCCAGAAAACTGGACAGCTTGGTGGAGGAGTAGGCGCCGGCCAAAACAAGGAGAGAAAAGGCTCACCTTGATGCCGAACTTATAGGAGATCACCGGAGGGTCGCCGGAGGTTCACCGGCTGGAGCTTGGACGCCGGCAAGGGTCTTGGACGGCGACACAAAGCTGGGCGGCGGCAGCTTTAGGGTTGGCGCCGATTAACTCCTCCAAGGAGTGGGCGGCAACTCAAGGGGGGGCTAGGGTTTGGATTAGTTAGGGTTTAACAATCCCTTAAGCCCACTTTTATAGAGAACTAATTCTCTTAATGGTTAATGGATCATATCCATAAAGCCCGTTAACCCGCTCCATTAAGATAAGTTAAAATAAACCAAACCATGATGGTTTATTTTAAGTTAAAATGAACCGAACCAACTTTTGGTTCATTCGTTTAAAATAAACCAAACCCTTTGGTTTATTCTTATCCATTGGATTAGAATCAAACCATTTTGGTCCATCCATTACGTCTTCATAAGACGCAACCCATCCACGCTTCCATTGCGACTGAAACAATTTCATGCTCGTTTTATGTTTGGTCCAACCAAACATAGTTTCTCTCGGTCTGAGAATCCCATTCTCAAGCTCGTTTTAAATCCTTTGGATTACACTCGTTGTGCGTGTGACCAAATAGGTTCTCGGTTTATGTTGGCCGTCTATAATTAACCATTAATTATAGAACGATCATGAGTGACACCTAGTAGTACATCATGATCCCCAATTAATCGAAAAGATCAACGGTTGATCCAGAACTATTTCTGAAACCCTTCAGTAGCTCAAATGAATCGTGCCCCATTCCCTTCACTCATCTTATACCCACTTGGTTCAGGACATGGTCTATTGTGTCAGTCCCCACTAGGCTGACTACGTCACACCTAGCCCAAGTATCATTTCCTCGTCCTACGGATTCTAGTTACTCCACGTGTATCGAAGAGTACCTTACTCTAAACATGTAATGCTTTGGCCAAAGACTTTAGTAACAATCCGACGAGAGGCCATGGGTATACATCTCCTCGCAAGGAGTGGTGAATCCTTTATAGGCTATTCAAACACCTTCGATCACTTCGACTTATACCCAATCATCCCGGGTCCACATCTCCTTAGAGATGTTTGCTTAAGATGTCAAAGCATAAGTCTCCATGATCAAGATGACTCGAATACCGCAAGTCAAAGGAACATCGCACTTAAGCCACAGTAAGAACTTCATTGACATATCTATATATGCAGAGAACCATATGAAGTCTTACGACTGGTCACTCCAATGAACTAGTTACCATAACTAGCATCCACGATTAACTCCGGACATCACAATGTCTCCAGCCAGTGAGAATCAGCTGCCTGGATACACCAAGGAGTATACCTCGTGCTAGCCTCGACAGAATTGATGGTGTCCAAATCCATCAATTCATCGACTAGGGATAATTCCGATACATCACAATTACACATGTAGAGATACTCACTAGTTGTGATCCAATCACAAATTCTCTCATGCTGTGAATCGTATCGTGGACATTCAGTAAATGAGTTTAAGATCCAATCAAATACATAAAACATGTACACTCAAATAGTGAATCTTCATTTATCATATAAATGGTTCATACATAAGGCGATTGCCTTAGGACATCTCTCATATATTACTAACAAATTTAATATGGTTGTGAGATGTGGGTTTCGGATTATTAGGGTTTCATGCATTTTCTAAACAACTCTATTTGATTCCCTTATACATGAGACTTCAAATCATGTCATTGTCCTTATATCAGTTTTAATTGACCTTAAATGCATGAATGATAATTATGACATATAATGATAGCACAAATAAATATGTGTTCCAATAATCATGATGTCATGACATATGAATATAATATAAATAGGAACATGACATAAAATTAACCCTAAGAATTATCATGATATTTTATATGATTAAAAAGAGATATGATGTCATGACATGGCAAAATAGAATATACAAATTAACACACACATCAAACACATAATAGAAGATAAATGATACACACTTTGGAAAAACAAAGTATTTTATTTATCTTTAAGTCAGTTCTACACCCAATAACCATACATCCAGACAACCACTCCTTACTACGAAAATAAAGAAAAGATACATAGATGTAGACCCATCTACCATCCACTAGTATCATCGGCCGAAGGTGGTGGAGGAGGTGGAGCCTGCTGACTCAGCGTCCAACTCCTCATCATCTCGAACATTTTGAGCTGACGCTACTCAATCTGACTCAGCCAATAGGCAATGGAGGACTTCCCTAAGCTGAGCTCCTCTAGTCTCGTGCCAACCTCCCCATGAAAATCCTCAAATCTGGTCTCCAAGCGTTCAAAGTGCTTTGAGAGACCCTCTATCGGTACATCTACTATCATGGGGTCATCCTCCTCAGCAGCTGGCTCGTCATACTCCGTAGCTGCCTCTCCAGGCTCCCCATCTAGTTGAGACTGAGGTGGCCACTCCATCATCCCAGGCCCTATCTGCATGCCCACTAATGCAAAGTGTCTCATCGTGATACGGTCGTATGAGTCAGATGGTGACCTCAGTGTCCCCCTAGAAATGTTTATGCCTATGGATGCTAACCAAGAAGTGATGATATGTCCAAAAGGCATATGAACTTTCCCTTGCACATGGAGCACAAAGTGGACTATGCAATGAAAAATATTTGATGCGATATTGATATCCAATAAATGGCACATCGAATACATGAGAAATAGATGGGGAGGCCGAATCTTGGCCTGACCCCGGGTCATAATAGGCAAGAGGCATTCAACAATGACTTTATAGAATATATTGTCAGGAGAAGATAAGCCATTGATAGAAAATAGGTTCTGACCTAAAGGACGAGGTCGACGGAAAAGGAAGTCATGCATGGAGTCTAGAGAAATATAATCAAAAGGAGCTGGTAAGGGTTCATCAAAAGTAGGATAGAATACGAAGGTGTTGGCAGGTGGTCGACACTCCAAGAACTCTTGTAGAATTGCAGGAGTGAACTCCAAATTGCATTTTGCAACGCGAGTGGAGTATGTCGAACCATCACCAACCCTCCTCAAATTGGAGTAAAACTCCTTAAGTAGTCAATGTTGATTGGATGTATGCAGAAAACTATTTTCATTAACTGGTAATGCATTATGAGTTGGATAACGTCCCTACAATAAGATTGAAAAAATGGCTCATCCAAATACCTAACCGACATGGGTTGGTATGAGCGAGATAGAGCCCGGGATCCTTCACCAGGCTTAGTCTTACGTGCTTGTCTATACGAATGATATGTATGCAATGAAATAACACAAAACATGGTTAAATCAAGGTATTGCATAAGTAAAATGATTAGGGTTTTAGTTAGAGAGATTACTTAGGTGTCATTTGATCTGAAGTTGTGTAAGTTGGCCCGAGCAAGCAAGTGCTAGAGAGAAACGGTGAGAAGATCGTCGAAAACCTAGTTTGCACGAAAGAGGATGATAGGACACCGATTAACATGAGAAATAGGAAAAAACAGGGTTGAAAAGAGGTAGGTTTCAAAGACTAAGGCTTACCTAGGCTGGAATCACTGGGAAGCTCTCGAATGAGGGAAGGGAAATCGTCGAAAACGTCGGGAGCGTCGAAGAAGACAAGAGGTCGCGTGAGGAGGCCGAACCACTAGGGTTCGACCTTATAAAATTGCGATGAGCAATCGACTGATGGCGCTAGCAGTCGACTGGTAGGGTTCGTCAGTCGACTGATGAACCTACTGTGCTGAGCTACATTATCTTCAGTTGACTGATATACTGAATTAGTTGACTGATTTCTGATTTTATGTTTGGAATTTATGTGATTTTTATTTCTTCACTTAATTTTCTTTCATTTAATGTGGTTATTGCATGTGTATCGATTAGTCTAGTATTATGTTTGTTTTTGTGCATTGTTAATGTGTTTTGATATTTTTGTCCTATTTTCACAAGCATTAATATCCAATGATTTTATTCCTAGCATCTCACCCTTTCTAGATATCAAAGTACACAATCAAGGTGAAACCCCATATTTTGTGAGATGCAATACACCATAAACATACCTTCCATGCATACATATAATAAGGCATATGAAGCATGACAAGTGTATGACATACCACAGTATATAATACCTAAGTGTTAAGCCCAAATGTCATCTCTAAATTTAAAATAATTTCCCTTAATTGATCAATCTCCCAAGTGTGCCAAGACTCAAAATGATACACCAAGACCTTCTAAACCTAAATGTGCCACTTTTGATAAATTTTCCATAATCCTCAAAGTTTATTGGCACATCTTAAAATCCTCTAGGATTAAGTTTTAATATCATTTTCAAAGTATCACATAACTTTGAAAATATTCAAAAGTGCCAACTTTACTATGGTTAGGTTAACTATCCACCCATTCAAATTGACACACCCCAACCCATTTAGCGTGATGGAATCACACTCTTAGAAACCCAATATCTATTGGAGCTCCTTGGGTTTACTAGGTATTCACTAGGGATATCCTCCCTTAGTACCTTCCTAATGACCCTTTAAGGCTTGGAAGTCTTGGTCAATTGGGTCTTGTTAAGGTTGATTCTAGTGGTAACTCCTCTTGTAAGCTTCTTAGTGGTCTCTCTAGGTTTCTTTGAAACCTTGCCCACTAGACTCACACATTGATTGACTTTAGGGATGACTTCCCTATCAACTTTGGTTTTCCTAGACCTAGATTTAGTTCCATAATTAAATGAAACATTGTGATAGGTAGGCATGACTTCCTTGGACTTAGGTTTGTGCCCCAAACCTTTTCTATTCTTGGAAGGCTCTTGCCTCCTAAATCCTAAATTTTGACTCCTAGACCCTTTAATTGAATTTATCATTTTTGCAAGGGTCTTCTCTAATTTTTCAAGCTTTGACCTCAAGACTTGGTTTTCTAATTCTAATTTCTCCAATTTTGATTGTTCATTAATCTTTTGGGAATAGTTCTTCCTTTTAGGCATATGCCTACTCTTCTTAGGATTAATGTCTAAATGATGTTCTACCTTTCTAATTGTCTCCCTAGGTAGAATTATTTTGGGGACATTGTTTCTAGATTTGTCCTTAGCCCTAATATCGCATGATTTCACACCTAGACAATAAAATCTATTATTTCTAGCATGCTTTGGTTCATGAGTAATAGCAATAGTATTAAAATTATTCCTAGCATGCTTGTGACTATTAATTGAAGAGGAAGCATACTTAAAGGTTACCTTAGGGTTTTCCTTAGCTCCCCCTATATTTAAGACTCCTTCTTTGCCCTTGGCTTGCTGCCTCCCCTTAGGGCATTGACTTCTATAGTGGTCCCTTTGATGACATTTGAAGCACACCATGTGCTCCTTGCTCTTAATGGTTGGGGCTTCAACATTCTTTGACTTTTGATTGATATTTGGTGCCGACACTTTCTCCTTGGCCAATTTTAGGCATTTGCTCTTGTAATGACTTTTCTCCCTACACTCAAAGAAAATTATGTGATCTTTATTATTAATTAAAGTGCTTGATTTACCTTCCATGATAGGGAAATCTCGAACTTCCTCTTCTTCTCGATCGGAGGTAGATAGTTCCTCTTGAGTTTGCTCCGGTGTGAAAATTCTCTCCTCCCCCTCAATCTTAGAGGTGGAGGCTTCTCCTACTTCTTCCACCTCTTCTGATTCGGATGTTGATTCCCTTTCAACCTCCGAATCCTCAAGCTCTTGAGATGATGATATACTCATTTCTTCTTGAGCTTGAGAGGATGAACACTCCTCGGACTCCTCCTCTACTTCATGAGTCGGTGATGGATTTTCATGATACTTTGTCAATTCGCTCCAAAGCTCCTTGGTATCCTTGTATTCACCTAACTTGGACAAGACATTACTAGGAATTAAATCACTTAGCATTTTGATTACCTTAATATTTGTCTTGAACTCCTTGAGTTGTTCCTTGGTCCATTTTTCAACCTTGAGGATTCCACCATTCTTTCCTCTTGGAAATTCACAACCTTCTATCAAGGCGAATCAAATCTTGATATACACCATCATAAGGAAGTTCTCAATCCCTATTTTCCATTGATTGAAACCATCAAATCCATAGTCTTCGTAGGATGGTGGTATGTCGATGTCCCGGCCTAGTCTAAAACTTGGCTCCATCATCTTCCTCTAGTGCGTTTACTCCCTCGAATGCGAAGCCGGTGAAGAGTGACCCACTCTGATACCATTTGTAGGGGATCGTATGTCGCTAGAGGGGGGGGGGGTGAATAGTGTCGATGATGGAATTAGCTCGTGTTCATCTCTACACAATCGTTAGTATGCAGCGGAATATAGAAATACAATATGAAGACAAACACGAATACATAATCACAAGAACACGGAGATATAATGTGGTTTGGAACCCTAGTTCCTACTCCATGGGGTGAGCTCGATAGCGAGCTCCAGTGATGCACACACCACTAAACAAAACACTCCTTGGTGACACACTGAAGGTGGAGAAACCTCGTACAAGTGAATTACAAGAATAATGAAAGAATATAAGCAAATACAAAATAAATACAACAAACTATGTAAAGAACACTTTACAAATGTGAGCTTAGAATGCTTGCTTGTTTGATTGCTTGAGCTGCACTTGAAGACCCTGACTTGCATCAGCAAATTGCCTCAAATCGCCTAAGAAATCATTGCAAAAATCCTCCTCTTCGTGCTCCTTTTAAAGCTGTAACTTGGGCTGATTTTCACTTAGCAGTCGACTGCTCATACCCATTAGTCGATTGCTCATGTAGCCATTGTCTCACAATGACTTAATCCACATTGACATTTCAGCCAACGGATACACTGGCAGTCGACTGCCAAGGCCATAGTCGATCGCTCACCGACTACCGAAGCTGGCGCGACCAAACCTAGCGATCATCGCCTCCATGGCGGTGACCGCTCAAAGCGTCGAGGTTCCGCCTTGACTGAGACTCCAGTCGAGACGCCAATCGAGGTGCCTTGCATCAGCTCGGCCATAGTTGAGGCCAGTCGAGGCGTTGCCTCGACTGGGACTCCAGTCGAGGAGCCAGTCGAGTCGTCTTGCGTCTATGGCGCAACTCGGCCACAATCGATCGCCAGTCAACTTTCATCAGTTGACTGGTCATAATCCCAATCGATTGCTCAGTGTCGACTTGGTTGCCAAGTGTCAAAACACTTGACCAGTCGACTGGTCTATGACCCCAGTCGACTGATACACCTCAACTATGAGGTTCAACTCAAGTATGATGCCTCATACTTGCTAGATCACCCTTAGCCTTAACCTAAGCCTTCTAGCCACTGAAGGTAGGAAACTTCGCTTCCCACTTCAACTCAGTCGCTTGTTCATGGCGATCCCTTCTACGTCCCTGGATAAAAAAAAATTATCCTTGATAAGAGGGATTACCCAAGCTACCGTTTCATCGTCGTTCTATTCGATTAGAGTAGTCACTTGAACAAACTTGTTGTTCAAGCTACCAACCTCTATTCTACGAATAGCCACGGAATAGACGATGTACGGATCGCCGACTTTTGTGTTTGTATTCGGGGTCCAAGTTAATTTAACCACAAAATAGAATATACAATATGTATATGATTGAAAAATAATTATAGACATGTTACAAAAGAAAATAAATAAGCGTTATACCTCTCGATCTTCTATTGTATGTCCTTCCTCCTTTTGGACGTCGTGTGGGCGAAACTCTTCCAAAAGTCGAAGCCTCCTAGATAACCAATCTTCCTTCCTTGCTCACTCCGAACAAGAGGAAGTATAGAAACAAAGCTCTTCTCCTTCCTTTAGCCAACCACCAAGCACCAACTTAGATGCTTACCGCCGACCAACAAGAAGAAGAGATGAGGAAGTAGGCTGGCCAAAAGCTTCAAGGGAAGACCCTAAGCTCTGACCAAGGATGAAGGGAAGAAGGTTGGACGCCGGCAAAAACAAGGAGAGAAGAGGAAAGGATGGGCGCCGACCACCTAAGGAAGAAGAAGGAAAAACTTTCCTTAATTGTGGTCGCCCAAGCCTCCAAGCCCCCTTGCCGCCCAAAACCCTAACCCCTCTTCAATTGCTCTTGCCGCCCACCCCCTTGCCTCCTTTTATAGAGTTAGGCCTAAGCCTCCTTTAATCTCCACCGTCAGTTCTATGGATTTAATCTCAACCGTCGGATCTAGAGATTTAATCTCAACCGTCGAATCTAGAGATTTAATCTCCACTGTCGGATCTAGAGTTTTGTTTTCAACCATTGGATCTAGGCTCCATGAGGTTTTAATAGGCTACAATAGGGACCATGAGGAGGAGTTGGATCTTGGCCACCCAATGAATCAAGCCCACATAAAGTCCGATCCATTAATGATAATCCATTCCACTAGAGGATTATCATTGATCTACCTCACCAACCCCCATAAATTAATATGGGCTCCATATATTATTTGTACATTTTTCTCCCCGTGTTTAAGATCTCGAATGTCCGTCGATTAATTAATTTACTGACAATTAATTAATCAATATCTAACTCCATGAGTAGTACCACTCAACCTTATCATCATGCCGGACCAAGTCCACCCGTAGGGTTTACATGATGAACTTTATGAGCTCCTCAAGGGGACATCATCATCCTAATATATAGGACACTGTTTCCTCCTATAATCAATGACACACCATATAAATAATACCATTTTCTAACTTATTGAGCCTATCGATTTACTCTATAAATCTCGTCCATTGGTAAATCAAAGAAATGAATACTAAGTATATGTGCCCGTTATTATATCGGGGTTAAGATCATGTACAATATAATATCTGAGGTCCGATTCGATTATGTAGTCAACAATAAATTGAATCACCTTTAAGTCGGTCCTGCTTAATACACACAAAGTGTACTAGTGTGATTCTATGGTCAAGACAAACCAATACCAAATTACACTACAACCATTCCAATGGTTTGTTCATAACCATCTCGGTTGTGAGCCTTTACTTATACTTTACAATGAACCGATAACATGATCTTCTATGTGACACTACACACCATATTATCTGCAATGTAATATATCAGACAATATGCGTAACCATAAATATGCAAACAATGATCATGTAATTCTTATTTCAAAAATAAAAATGTTCATACAAAAGATTGACTTTTCAGTATACATCCCAATAGCCATCTCCATCAACCTCCCGCCTATTGAATCCCTCCAAGTCATCCATGATTTGTTCATCCATACGCTAGCCTTCAGGTGCTTCCATCGGCTATTGTCATGCTAACCGGGTCTACACCGCCAAGTCATATTGGGCTTACGCTGCTAAGATTCACTCTAGGACTTTACGTCGCCAACCATTGGATTTATGCTGGCAAGACTACCGCTTGGACTTTATGCCATCAATATTATACCCTTGGATTTCTCAATTGCCAAGTACCCATGACTTAGACTTTCATCGCCAAGACTACACACTTGGACTTACGTGGCCAAGACAACACCCTTGGACTTTCCTTGCCAACTCCATGTTGGACTTTCTAAATGCCAAGACCCATGTTTGGACTTTTCCTTGCCAAGTGTCCCACTTGGACTTCTCCATCATATGGTCAACTCCATACCAACCATATAGTCAATACAATGGTCAACTCATCGTCAAATGTCAAAACACTACTCAAGTCAAATTCGAGTTCGGTCAATCGTGACCTAGATCGATTGCACCAATATATTTTAAATTGGGATCATTTTAATCTAGTTTGTGTATGAGGTCATACAAGACTTGATGTTGATACATATGAAAACTTGAATGGCCAAGGTGTGGTGACTCGACGACTCTAGGTTCATGAAGGTCGGAGGAGGATGACATGGACATCAAAGGGATCGTGGACGAGGAGCGTTAGAACAATAATGCACCAAGAAGATTTGGAAGATTGTGAGATGAGAGCGAGAGGACTAGTATGCATGGGTGAGGGTTGGCTCACATTTAAGGCAAACTTGCTTTTAGAAATAATTGCAGTCAAAATATCATTCGATTGGTCAATAGGAGTCAACAATAGAGTCAGCTCGTGATCAAATAGAAATATCAAAATATTTCTATTCAGCTAGTAATTGATTTGCCAATTGATTGATGGACACCAATCAACATGTGTTCCAATGATAACATCATATTTATTGTTAAACAGTTGGTTTGACCTGACTTATGTTAAATCAAGTCAGAAGTCCATTGATGGTCAACATTAATTGATTGGTTTGGCCATTAAGTGAATGTTGACTGACTGATCAAAATTTAATAGTCAATTGCTCGGGAAAAGAGATTATTTGGAGGGCAAAGTCAAAGCTAAAAGATAAAGGCTAAATATGGGTAATATCAGTTTCGAGAAAATAAATATTTTTGTACTTGTTCTAGAGCTGTGTTTGAGTGTCTTCTCATTGTGCTCCTCATCTTCTTATACTTCATTCTCATCTATTGTAACTAATGAGCTTCTAGGAGGCTTCTCCACCATTGATTTGGTACCGAGAAGGAAAAAACTCAGTAGACCATTTGAGAATATAGATTGTGGATGTAGCTGAGTTGTGAATTATATTAAACCTTGGTGTTGTGGTTGTTTCCTTATCTTCTTATGTTTTGTTTATGTTTATCTACTGTTAACTTGTCTTGTAGAGTAAAATACATATAAGAATGATGAAGGCTTGAGATTAATAGGGTTGGAAGCTATGAATCCACCAAGGAGATATGGGTAAGGTTGATAGAGATTCATGGAGGAACAATGGGGGCCAAATTGACAAAAAGAGATCTTTTGAGGGCCCAAATCATAAATCTCAAGTTGGAAAAAGATGAGAAAGTTGCAAGCTTACATGAAAGACTCTAAGAATTTATTGGAGGTTTGACGAGTATTGGTGAGGCAATGTCAAACAAGGATATACTTTAAAGTTCTCTAATTCTTTTCCAAGAACATCACAATGGGCTTTCATGGTTAATTCATATTATAGATCAAAGAATCTTGGTGTATACAGTTTAGATGTGTTTTTCTTGACTATGGAATTGCATGAAGCACAAATCGTAGGAACTTACTAATGTGTGTGAATTAAGTATGTTTTTTAGGGTTTAATTAGCATACATGCATTGCATTTTATAAGTATATCATGTGAAAAACATGAGCATTTATATTCATTTCTTCTCTTTTATTTAGATGATTGCGGTTACATGTTTTTATTCTTAGGAGGACACAAACGGGATAAAAAGACATGACTAAAGCATAAGGAAGAGCTTATCAGGACCAATCACGACCTACCTACGGTCGTAGTATATTCTACTATTAGACAGAGGAGATCCGGAGCCAAAACAAGGGAGGTAGCACATTCCGCGAGTAGGTCATGGACCATTCCATGACTGTGGAGCTCTCTGCCTAGATGACTTTTAGCCTCCAACACGATCCACAGATAGCTCGTGGTGGCTTCCATAGTCGTGGATCACCTTGTTTCTGTGCCGACTTTCCAAGTTTAAAGGCTAGATGACTATAAGCAAAGGGCTAAGACAAACGGAGGGAGGACATCGTAGGAGACATCAGGGAGCATTGAAGAGTCACCAAAGAAGCCACTCCAAGGAGCAGGATCCATCTACAATGTCAACAAATCGAGTTTTATCTTTTCTCTATCTATTTATAGTTTGTCGATCATTTCTTATGAATTCTTTAGACTTAACCTTCATGTCATGGAGTAGTATCTTGTAATCTCAGGACAAGAGAGTAGTCCTTTATCTATTTGTCATGAATTGCTATTAACTCTTCTTATTTATTGATATTTTTATTCTTGATTCAGTTTTAAATGTTTATTGTTTAATTGTGTATATGTTGACCACATGTTTGCATGATATGGGGATTGGTGGATGAACTGAAAGGAGACCTCTAATTTCGGAAATATAAAATCGAACTTGAGTTTTCGGATAAGAAAGTAGTTCGAATCCTTTTGAGGGTTCCGTTAGTTATCACAGAACATAAAGGATCTACTTTAAATCGACTTCATGAATAACAGTAGTAAATCTAGAAAGGTCACGGGATTCTTGTGATAGCTTTCTTTAGCAGATTACGGTGTTTGTTGTATGGATACCTCGAAAATAGAAGTCGTGTTTAGGTAGATACACCGGTGTAACCTCAAAAGAGAGCATCAGTTAACATAGGATATACCACCTCCAAGAAAGTCTATCATTGTAATATTATTGTGGTGAAACTAAAACCTTGATTTTTCGACTTATTCTTTGATCAATTTTTTTCTTCCTTTATTTAATCAATATCTCATTATTTACTTCGTCTAAATAATTTACTTTGCACGTATTTGATAATTGATATCCAGTTTTAGAGGATGATATTTTTATTATTTGACGAAAATCGTACATTTACAGTACACAACATCACTTACCAAGATCCAAGTCATGAAAGGGGATGCAACTTTTTTAGAAGAAAGAAAAAAAAAGGATCTCATGTCATTGGAATCATTTGAGTCATCGCGATAAAGATGCCTACATAGTAAAAAAGAGATTGGTAAAATTTGTAAGAGTTTGAACCTTGATAGGAATGACGTGAGGAGGATCCTAAGGAAAAAGAATAGTAAAAGAAAAGTGTTTCATTTGACATTAAGAAGGGCATATGAGGGACTAATATCCTTTATTGGTGAACAAGAAAGAAAAGAAGAAAAATGACAAAGCAGATAAAAAGAAACTCAAAAAGTAAAATTTAAAGACAACTTGAGATGATGCATTATCATCATCATCATTATCATTAGAAGAGGAAAGGATAATTTATGGAACAAACATAACTCTGATGACACTTGATGATGGAGTCTCAACCTCATTTGAGAAAAAAGAGAACTCAAAGTTAAGTGAAGGGAGAGCTTATTCATCCAATGACATGGTAAGTAATGGAAAAGCTATATCCAATAACTATTTATTTTATATAATTTCTAGTCTAATCAGGTCTTTATATAGGAAGGGTTAAAACGAGAATATCCACACAAGGAGATTGAAGATAAACTAGAAAATGTTTATCCTTGTGATAATAAATAAAAATTGAAGGATGAGAATAAAGGGCTAAAGGAACAAGCGATCCTCATAAGTTAGATCTAGAAAGATTTATTATTGGCTCAAGTACTTTGAACATGATTATTGAAAGATTACACTTGAATAATAAGGGGCTTGGGATACTAAGGAATTTTTTTTTACCATTATCTTATTGCTTGGAGATAAGATAAGACCAAGACAATTGGTAAAAAAATAAGTACCAAAAGAATATTTGGTCAACTAGATTGGGACCAACATATTTTTGTTGGTGCAGGGGCATCAGATAATCAAACTTGAGTTTTGATAATGACAAAGATTCAAAGTTAAGTCATATTGTTATCTTATATTGTGTTGAGTTTGTAGGACTCAAACAGGTGAAAGTCCTAGTAGGTCTATAGGACTTAATTTTAGGCAAAGGAAGACTTAACAAAGATCGAAGACACCAAGAGAGTTTTGGTGGGTCAGTGGAGTTTGGACATCAGAGAGAGCTAGAATGGTCTGAGGATCAGAAAGCTAAGTAGGAAAGCCCAAACAGGTCGGAGGATTAGGCGCTTGGCAAAGGTAGCAAGGTAAGAAACCTTATGAGGAGTGATTCTTTTGGTTAGAAGAATGGGTAAGTTTGCATCCTTGGTACAGAGACAAACCTTAGGCATCGATCCAACTAAGGGATTCGTGGGAATGCCAAAGTCAAGATCGGACAGTCGGAGGCTATCATTACTCCTTGTACATTGTGTTAATCTTGTGATGCAGGTGATTGGATAGGAGTTCATGCACCAGTCGACTGGATTCTAGCTAGTTGATTGGAATGGAATCCAGTCGACTGGACAAGGTCCAGTCGTATGGAATAGAGATAAACTTAATCGGTTAAACGGATCAGAAGTCGACTGCCACATAAGTATTCTAGGTGCCTGGACTAGGTCAAGGCGACTGGAAAATAGATAAATTTCAACGACCAAAGTGGGATCAGAGGTAAACAAGAGGAAGCCATGTCAGTTTCCAGGTGACTAGACCAAGTCCAGGTGCCTGGAACTTGAAAAAGTTCGATTGCGTTGTATCATATCTGGATGGAGTTGGAGGCGCCTGGACCCAGTCCAGGCGCCTGGATAACTCTATAAAAGAAGATTCGAACAGAGGAATCATGGATCAATTCTCAAGTGCTTGGCTTAACATCTCTTGTTCTCGACGATCAACCTCAATGTCGTAATGCTACAACTCCGACCGCATATTCTATCATCATCATTTTAAGTCAGTATTCATTTTAATATATATTTTGTTTCTTTCTGTACTTAATTTTTAAAGGATCAGTAATGTTGTTACCGATTCCTATCATTTGTAAAGAAACACATCTTTTATCTCCAATAAGAAAGGGACTTACTAATGATTGCCCATCATAGTGATCACAGATCACAGGGCCTTAGATTAGCAACCTTTCGGGTGCGAAACAAATAAAAATCCTTCGTGTATTTTTTCGTTACTTTCCGCTGCAATTTAATTTGATACTACGAATTTTCTGAAAATAAAAAGAAAAGTTTTACGCTATTAACCCCCTCCCTCCTCTAGTGCATTTTCAATTCTACAATTGGTATTAGAGTAGGGGCGCTCAGATCTAATGCAACCACTGATTGAGCAATATTTTTTGTATAATTTTTTTATATAATTTTGTTTCCCACACTACTAATCCAAGACCAAGTCTTGGTAAATTATTTTTTTGTTCATATTTGCAAGCATTGGAAGCTCCTCAGCCAGACTAACTGTCAGAGGAGCAGCTAGAGGTAAAACGGTTATAACTTTTGATATATATATGGGTCCACAGAATGTTGGGGATCAATTTGACGCTCTAGAGGGGGTGAATAGCATTTTTCTCTTTTGTCATTTGATTCGATCATGTGTTTGTCTACAATACGTTAGTGCATAGCAGAATCTACAAGATAGATAGCACAAAACAAAATACAAACATGCACAATCACAACTCAAAGGATTTTACGTGGTTCGGAACCTACGGTTCCTACTCCACGACCGAGCTTAGTGTGCACACCACTAATAACTCTTCCTTCTTGGTAACATGCTGGAGGTGGAGAAACCTCGTACAATGAAGGAATACAACCAAAACGAAATACAAAGCAAATAAAAGTAACGAACACTTTATAAGAGAGCTTTTGATTGCTTGCACTTTGGTTGCTTTGGACGAGCTTAGAAGGTTAGTGTTATTTTGTAACTTAGAGATCCCTAACTTACATGAAAGAAGCCCTATTTATAGACAAGATTAGGGCTTATTCAAAAGAATAAATCAAACCTTATCCTAGGAATAAATCAAAATTCTATCCTAAGAAATAATTATTCCTAATGATATTTAGGGATAACAATTATTCCTAATCATATCTACAATATTCTAACACTCCCCCTCAAGCGGGAGCATATAAATTATATGCACCCAGCTTGTTACATATGTAGTCAATTCGGGGACCTCTCAGAGACTTAGTAAATATATCTGCTAGTTGATCATGCGAGTTAACAAAACTAGTAGATATTTCTCCAGATTTGACTTTCTCTCTGACAAAGTGACAGTCGACTTCAATATGCTTTGTCCTCTCATGAAAAACTGGATTTGACGCGATATGCATAGCAGCCTGGTTATCACATATGAGTGACATTTGTGTAACATCTCCAAACCTGAGCTCCCGAAGTAATTGTTTGAGCCATATAAGCTCTTGACTGGCTATGGCCATAGCTCGATATTCTGCCTCCGCACTGGATCTTGCCACAACATTCTTCTTTTTGCTTTTCCAAGAAACAAGGTTACCTCCAACAAATATACAAAAACCAGAGGTGGATCTCCTATCAATTGGAGATCCTGCCCAATCTGCATCAGAATACCCTATAACTCAAGTATGTCCTTTGTGTTAGTAATATATGAGAGATGTCCTAAGGCAATCGCCTTATGTATGAAGCATTTATGTGATAAATGAAGATTCACTATTTGAGTATACATATTTTATGTATTTGATTGATCTTAAACTCATTTACTGAATGTCCACGATACGATTCACAGCATGAGAGAATTTGTGATTGGATCACAACTAGTGAGTATCTCTACATGTGTAATTGTGATGTATCAAAATTATCCCTAGTTGATGAATTGATGAATTTGGACACCATCAATTCTGTTGAGACTAGCACGAGGTATACTCCTTGGTGTATCGAAGCAGCTGATTCTCACTGGCTGGAGACATTGTGATGTCCGGAGTTAATCGTGGATGCTAGTTATGGTAACTAGTTCATTGGAGTGACCAGCCGTAAGACTTCATATGGTTCTCTGCATATATAGATATGTCAATGAAGTTTTTACTGTAGCTTAAGTGCGATGTTCCTTTGACTTGCGGTATTCAAGTCATCTTGATCATGGAGACTTATGCTTTGACATCTTAAGCAAACATCTCTAAGGAGATGTGGACCCGGGATGATTGGGTATAAGTCGAAGTGATCGAAGGTGTTTGAATAGCCTATAAAGGATTCACCACTCCTTGCGAGGAGATGTATACCCATGGCCTCTCGTCGGATTGTTACTAAAGTCTTTGGACAAAGCATTACATGTTTAGAGTAAAGTACTCTTCGATACATGTGGAGTAACTAGAATCCATAGGACGAGGAAATGATACTTGGGCTAGGTGTGACATAGTCAGCCTAGTGGGGACTGACACTATAGACCATGTCCTGAACCAAGTGGGTATAAGATGAGTGAAGGGAATGGGGCACGAATCATTCGAGCCGCTGAAGGGTTTCAGAAATAGTTCTGGATCAACCGTTGATCTTTTCGGTTAATTGGGGATCATGATTAACTACTAGGTGCCACTCATGATCGTTCTATAATTAATGGTTAATTATAGACGGCCAACATAAACCGAGAACCTATTTGGTCACACGCACAACGAGCGTAATCCGAAGGATTTAAAACGAGCTTGAGAATGAGATTCTCAGACCGAGAGAAACTAGGTTTGGTTGGACCAAACATAAAGCGAGCATGAAATCGTTTCAGTCGCAATGAAAGCGTGGATGAGCCGAGTCTTATGAAGACGTAATGGATGAACCAAAATGGTTTGGTTCTAATCCAATGGAGGAGAATAAACCAAAGGGTTTGGTTTATTTTAAACGAATGAACAAAAAGTTGGTTCGGTTCGTTTTAACTTAAAATAAACCATCATGGTTTGGTTTATTTTAACTTATCTTAATGGAGCGGGTTAACGGGTCTAATGGTTATGATCCAATAACCATTAAGAGAATTAGTTCTCTATAAAAGAGGGCTTAAGGGATGGTTTAAGCCCTAATCCACAACCCTAAGTTGCCGCCCACCTCTCCTTGGAGAAATTCGGAGCTAACTCTCCTCCTCCTTGCCGCCGCCCACCTTGAGGCTCCAACCGGCGTCCAGAAGGCTGCTTCCTTCCCCCTTGCCGGCATCGAGCTGCTGCCGGTTAGTGCTCCGGTGATCTCCTTCAAGTTTGGCATCAAGGTGAGCTCTATCTCCCTTGGTTGGCCGACGCCTATCACCTCCACCAAAGCTGTCCAGTTTTCTAGACAGCTTGTTCTCCTCTCGTCGGAGCATCGTTTGGATGACGGTTAGAGCTCCGACAGCGGCTAACTTATCGGGGATTTGATCTCCGGTAATCCTCTGAGGTGGAGGACGAAGGATTCGTCAATTGGTTGACGAATACCTCTCCGGAGAAGCGAGTTTTGAGAACTCGTATTAGGATCCGAATTTGGATTCGGATCATGATCATCTCTCGATCACGTCGTCTTCAAAACGAGGCTAGTAACCCGTACGAAGACAAAGATCGTGGCTTAGCGAAGTCATCCCGAGGAACTCGGCGTGGATACGGATAGAGACGATTTTAGCGAGGATCGTTCCGGTTGATGCCGTTCCCGCTACACGTCATACGAAAGGTATAACGTAAATAAATTTCCTTTTATTGCAAATTTAAATTTACGGTTATGTCTACACATGTTGTACTATGCATGCGTGTGATGTGTGTGTTGTAATAAATGTAGATTTATTATTTTTATTTCTTCCGCTGTGCACATGTTTACGAAACATGTTCAAACACACACTCGCCGCGGTGCCGGAAACCCAACACTTTGTTTTCAAACAAAAGACCTTTTCCTGGAGCGCCTTTGATATATCGAACAATGTGAATCACAACATCCCAATGTTCTTTACACGGAGAGTTGAGAAACTGACTTACTACACTTACGGCAAATGAGATATCTGGACGAGTAACAGTAAGGTAACTTAGTCTCCCTACTAATTGCCTGTATCGTTCGGGATCTGGTAGAGGCTCCCCCTGATTTGGCAGGAGCTTAACATTAGGATCCATAGGGTTGTCAACTATCTTTGAGTTTAACATTCCTGTTTCTTCTAGAATATCCATTGCATATTTCCTTTGGGATATAATGATCCCATTTCTAGACTGTGCTACTTCTATCCCCAAGAAATATTTGAGTTTGCCGAGATCTTTTGTCTGGAAATGTTTGAAAAGATGTTGTTTTACCTGTGAAATCCCAAGATGATCACTGCATGTGATGACAATATCATCAACATAAACCACTAGATAGATGCAACCAGTAGATGAGTGGCAATAAAAGACAGAATGGTCAGCCTCGTTCCGAGTCATGCCGAACTGTTGAATTACAATACTGAATCTACCGAACCATGCTCTAGGTGACTGCTTGAGACCATATAAAGATTTTCGCAAGTGGCATACAAGACCGGAAGACTTTAAGTGAGAAAGACTAGGATGTAATTGTTTTAACTTATCAAGACTAGGATGTCCCAACTGAGCATGAATAACAAGTGGAGATGCCGCCGCTGAACCAACAAAAGAGGCCTGGTAAAATCGATATAGGCCATGAGACTCATATCCGGAGCCAATCATCCTCCCCGTACTCCGGTCCTATAATGACATAGAAGATTTAGTAAATGAGACGACGCAATCAAGAGACCGAGTAAGCTGACTTATTGATAACAAATTAAAGGGGGCTCCGGGAACATAAAGAACATTATGAATGGAAAGAGATGGAGAAGGATGAACAATACCAATACCTTGAGACTGAATTCGAGAACCATTTGCCATGGTGACACATGGTAAATAACCGGAAGTAGATAGTGAAGAAAAAAGAGATCTATTACCAGTGATATGATCGGTGGCCCCAGAGTCAAGTACCCAAGGACTCGCAGAGTGAGATATATCAATAAAGGAAATACCGATTTGTGTAACGACAGCAAGGGAATTAGAACTGGCCATCTGGCGTATTGGAGTTGTCGGAAACTGCTGCGCCTGAGATCTGCTGGAGGAAGATGGCAGCGGACTTTTTGATGGAGAAGACCGCGTCGGCGCCAAGGGAAAGATCTAACTGCGTGGGCCTTCAGGGATGGGCGGCAACCTGCGGATCGCGCGCTTGCGGGAGGGAGAAAAGAACTCGCCGGCAGAAGGGCTGGCGGCGCTGGAGGCGCTGGCAGCACTGGAGGCGCTGGAGGCGACGCTGAAGGATGTCGCGGACGACGGCGAGCGCGGCGTTTCTTCTGTCCGCGAGGGAGAAGAACACGAGCAGCAGCGGAGAAGAAGGATTCCGGCGGAACCAATGGGAGCGCCGACCACTTGAAGAACGAAGAGAAGGCGCGGCAGAGAACGAAGAAGAAGGTGCGGCGATGAGCCTGACACTGCTGCAGGGCTACTCCTCGGATGAACAAGAGGGCGACCTAATAACCTCTCCTGCCTCTTCTTCTTCAGTCGGAGACGACGGAGGCGAGCGAGAAGAAGACCACGAAGGAGAGGGCGACAGCGACAGGCGCGAGCGTGATGACTCGCCGGAGAGGTTGGCCGTGAAAGAGAGGAGGTGCGATCGCGCAAACCTCCTGCCGCGCGCAGAGGCAACCGGAGGGCGGAGGGGGAAGGCTCGGTTCGCTGGCGCCTGTGATCTGCGCACGAGAGGTTGGCACGCGGAAGTAGACGGCGAGGCGCGGACCCGGTACGCGAGCGCTGGCGTGAGGAAGAAGCGTGCGGCTGCTCGCGAAACTGCCGTCGCGGGGAAAGATATCGCGACGGGAAAGACTGCGCGCTCGGAGAAGAACGCGAGCGAGCACAGCGGAAAGAAAAATTACGAAGATGGAAAACCTAATGGCTCTGATACCATGTTATTTCGTAACTTAGAGATCCCTAACTTACATGAAAGAAGCCCTATTTATAGACAAGATTAGGGCTTATTCAAAAGAATAAATCAAACCCTATCCTAGGAATAAATCAAAATTCTATCCTAAGAAATAATTATTCCTAATGATATTTAGGGATAACAATTATCCCTAATCATATCTACAATATTCTAACAGTTAGGAATGCAGCAACAAATTCCCTCCCAAATCGCCAAAAATCGACAGTCATCTCCTCCCTTTCGAACTCCTTATAAAGCTACAAATCAGACTGATTTTCACCTTCCAATCGATTGCTCTTACCTAGCAGCCGACTGGGCACTGTACCGTTGTTTCACAACGACTTAATTCACATCAGATTAGGTCGACCAATCGACTACCCTGACCTAGCAGTCGACTTCCACAGGCACCAGTCAATTGCCCAACATTCTATGGCCTGGGCATTTAATTCCGGTTGAATGCTAAACCCTAGCAGTCGACTGCTTGTCTCCAGTCGACTGCTAAACCCTAGCAGTCGATTGCCAAATCAATAGTCAAGCAGTCGAGCCTTAGTTGACTCCTCGACCAGTCGACTGCTATAGTCAAACTAGGCTCCCAAGTGTCGTGCACTTGGCCAGTCGACTGGTCCATAACCTTAGTCAATTGACAAACCTTAAACATGAGGTTAACCCAAGTATGATCCCCTCATACTTGATCGACCACCCTTAGCCTAGACCTAAGCCTTTTAGTAATCTCTATTAGCCTCACACCCTTAGGGTCCATCCGAGTCCTCCAAGACTGCTTCACCCTTCACGTTAGCCTTTAGGTCCTTTCATCGGCTATGTCATGCTAACGGGGTCTCTTTTGACAAGATTCATTTTGACTTATGCTGCCAAGACTATATGCTTGAATTTTACGCTGCCAAAACCTCACCCTTGGACTTCCTTGGCAAGATCAACTTGGACTTATGCCGCCAAGACCATATGCTTGGACTTATGCCATGCCAAGACCATTCTTGGACTTTCCATGCCAAGTATTCAAACTTAGACTTCTCCTCGAGTCTCATTGAGTCTGGTAAACCTTGACCTGTGGTTTGATTACTCAAACAATCTCCCTCACATAATCTCCTCCATATGACTTTGGATATTCCAAACATCCACTTGTCATATGGTCAACATATGGTCAAACCATATTATCAAAAAATGGTCAACCCATTGTCAAACATCAAAACTCTACTAGAGTCCCACTCGAGTCTGGTCAATCGTGACCTGGGTCGATTGTACCAACAATCTCCCCCTTTTGATGTTTGACAATACCTTTAAGTTAGGCTAATAATAACCCAACTTAACTCTACCAATGCCAAAGTATAGTGGAAGTTTACTTAACTTAAACTTCACTTCTCCTCCTTTGGCATACATCAAAAAGCCTACCAAGGTTTTCAATATTTCATCTCCCATAAGATCCTACATCCTCCCCCTTGGTCTAAATGTTAGTATTAGCCCTAAGTGCTAATTATGAGATGATTGGTAAGAGAACTTTTGTATCATATTTCATAATAAAGGTAAAGTTTACGGTTATTATATTTACTTTATTGATGTGCAATTTGAATAAATATAATAATATCATAGGGTAGTTGGTTCTAGTTTACGACATATCATGATGGTGACTTGATAGTGGGATACTGTAGATATATAGAATACTACTCATAACTGTTCCTAGTCAAGTATTAATATACAAGGATAATATTAATACATTGAGACTAGCATGTAGGTCAACTGATGATTTAATCTCACAAGTCATGGATATAAGATATCAAGTTGACACATGGATATATATTAGAGAATATGTACTGAACTGACCCGCTATGAGAATATTTTATGGATCGTCATATGAGTGTCATAGACATTCTCATAGTGACTATTGGTATGAATAGTCCTTAGACATGAAATCACTACAGTTTCCTACATAAGAAGTTGTATACTTTGGTATCATCAAATGTCACCTGTAACAGGGTGGACTATAAAGTCGATCACTGGGTGCAATGAATTATACGGAGGGAAGTTAGTGATGTAGATGAGATCTATCCCTTCCATATGATGGAAGTGATATTTGTGGGTCCCATGATAAAGTAGGACTACTAAAATGCATGACCATGCTTAAATAAGTAAATATGAGATATTGAGCTCATTTGATTGGTGTAGTCTACTTGGGGATCAAGAAACACAAAGATTGATAAGAGGATGACACGAGTTATGCCTCATTGATTAATATAAATATCAAGGATAGAAGGATTGAGTCATACAAGATAATAGTCACAGAAAGGTAATGTCGGATCTCGACATTCTCGTCACTTGTATAGCAGTGATGCATTGCTAGATGTTTCTAAAAGGGATTTTAGAGACATTGCCAACGTTAGGAGAACCTATTGGGTAACATACTAAGAACATGTTGTTTTGGAGATGAGGTTTATTTTAGTTTAACTAAATGAACCATTAGGCTATTGAATTGGATTCATTGAGTTAGACTCAAGTTGGATTAATTTGAGTTAGACTCAAATCAAATCAATTGAAGAAGATGAAGGGTTATGGATTCATCATGAATTCATCATGCATGATTAATGTGAATTAATCATGCATGGAAGAGGGAAAACCAAAGGTTGGAAGAAACCTCTTATCATGCATGATTAATGTGGATTAATCATGCATTGAAGAGGGAATACAAAAGGATGCAAAAACTTTCATATTCATAGGATGAATATAAAAAGGGGGCTTTGGATCATGATGCTTAGTAGAGATTGCCTTTGTTCTTCTTCGTCATCTTCTTGGCCGAAACTCCTTCTTGGCCTAGACCCCTTGTGTGGTGTTGCTAGCGCAATTTTGATTCTCCAAAGTGTGTATTCATGTGGATACCATTGAGGCGCGACCATCCTGATCGCGTTGAGATCCTTCGAAGAAAAGTTGCTGTCGGGATTGTGATGGGCTACGTATCAAGGGTAATCTCTCAACTAGATGTAGTTGTAAGAACGATTAGTTTTATGTATACACATGGATCTCTGGAGGGATCCAATTTTTTCGATGCAATTTGCGATTGTTTGCACAAGATTGCTACACCAAAATCATCTAGGATGCCTTCACTCTTCCTAGTGATAAATCCCATATCACTAAATGAGAGACAATCCACAATGAAGGTCCCTCACTTCTCCCCCTTTGTAATCAAGGTATATCCATTATACCAAGATGGATGACCTGCCCCTAAAAGCGTGCTCCCCTTTGACTATTGTACCAATAATGTCCTTGGAGAGTTTCTAAGCCTATAGGAAACTAAAACAATAAAAAATAAGAGTAAAAGTTCAAACTTGAACTTTAACATTCCTTAAAATCTGATTCTCCACCCTAAATAACTCTCCTAATCATTTCAATGATTATTTCACCCTTCCAATACTTTCCAAAGCATATCCTTGGGATATGAAACCTTAGGTTGTCTAAAATTACTAATAAATGGCTAAACAATCTTGTTCAGTCGAATATCAAATATGACAATCGACTGAAATAGAAATTAGTCGATTGCACCACCACCAATCAATTAGATGACCTAGCAGTCGTCTGGTTTCTATAAAATGCAGAAATTAAATTTCAGATACGAATTTTGAAAATTCATAAGTAATTATATGTATTTTAAAAAATCTTGAAAATTCATACGTACATTACTTACATGAAATACAATGGGTGAAAAATAGTTTTATAGTAAAATACCCATTAAATTGAAAGGTTGATACAAAGTTCAAAAACATTGATAACTTCAATATTTTTGGCCTAACATGTATCAACATTCTCAATGGTGATTACTATCAAAAGATAAGTTTCACCAAGGTTTTCTAAAATGATTTAAAAATATTTTTCAAATCTTATTTTGAACCATGGTCTATGGGCTAGATGTACGTGACTTGTATATTAGCTTTCCTCACGATTCTTCCATATTATATTATGAGTTTGTGTTCATCTAGATGCAACATCTATGAACCTTGAACTTAACTCATTTCCTAATATCTCACAAATGTCTAGGTGTATCAATATACATACATATCAATTTATATTCCTTGTGAGATGTGGATTTGGGTTCTTCCCTAATCTAAGGTCTCATGCATTTTATCTAGGCAACTCTATTTGATTCCCTTATCTTGGAACTTCAAATCATGCAATTTTCCTTAATTTCATTTTAATTATCCTAAATGCTTGAAATATAATCATGACATATAATGATTGTATAAATTAATGCATAGCCAATGATGCATGCTGCCATGTCATTATAAAATTTTAACCCAAGCATAAACATGACATTATCAAATAACCTAAGTATTATCATGACATTATAAAATGATCACATTAAGCACGATGTGATGGCATGACATATAACAAACAAAACATGATAAATAAAATATAAAGGTATAAGAATATCTAAGTTTTTAAATCTAATTGCCATTTACTAGAATTATATCACTTTTGTCATAATGTCTAATTTTCCTCAAGTGTGTCAAAAATCCAAAATGACACACTATGGCTCTAAAATCCAATTGTGCCAATTTTGATCAAATTTTCAAACTTCATAATTTCTATTGGCACATCCTAAAATATTTTAGGATATATTTCTAATTTCATTTTCAAAGTATTACAATACTTCGAAATTTCCCCACCTTTACTATTGTTAGGTTAACTTTCTATCCATTCAAGGTTGGCAAACCCTAAACCTTATCTAGCATGAAGGGATCATGCTCCTAGGAACCCAATACCTATTAGAGCCTCTTGGATTAACTAGGTACTCGCAAGGAATAACTTCCCTAAGTACCTTCCTAATGACCCTTCTAGGCTTAGAAGCCTTGATCATTTTGGTTTTTTCAAGGTTAACGCTAGGGATAACTTCCCTTGTAACCTTGTTAGTGGCATTCCTAGGTTTCTTTGAAACCTTGGCCACTAGACACTTACCATGGTGAACTCTAGGGATGACTTCCCTTGTGACCTTGATTTTCCTAGACCTAGAGGTGATTCCATAGTTAAATGGAACACTATGGTAGGATGACATTACTTTCTTGGACTTACATTTGTGACCCAAACTTTCTTGTCCTTAGGTAGGTCTTCCCTCCTAGAACCTAGACATTGACTATTTGACCCTTGAATCATATTTTTCTGTTAGTAATATATGAGAGATGTCCTAAGGCAATCGCCTTATGTATGAACCATTTATATGATAAATGAAGATTCACTATTTGAGTATACATGTTTCATGTATTTGATTGGATCTTAAACTCATTTACTGAATGTCCACGATGCGATTCACAGCATGAGAGAATTTGTGATTGGATCACAACTAGTGAGTATCTCTACATGTGTAATTGTGATGTATCGGAATTATCCCTAGTCGATGAATTGATGGATTTGGACACCATCGGTCTGCACGAGACTACGAGTATACTCCTTGGTGTATCCAAGCGGTGATTCTCCGGTGGAGACATTGTGATGTCCGGAGTTAATCGTGGATGCTAGTTATGGTAACTAGTTCATTGGAGTGACCGGTAGTAAGACTTCATATGGTTCTCTGCATATATAGATATGTCAATGAAGTTCTTACTGTGGCTTAAGTGCGATGTTCCTTTGACTTGCGGTATTCAAGTCATCTTGATCATGGAGACTTATGCTTTGATATCTTAAGCAAACATCTCTAAGGAGATGTGGACCCGGGATGATTGGGTATAAGTCGAAGTGATCGAAGGTGTTTGAATAGCCTATAAAGGATTCACCACTCCTTGCGAGGAGATGTATACCCATGGCCTCTTGTCGGATTGTTACTAAAGTCTTTGGCCAAAGCATTACATGTTTAGAGTAAGGTACTCTTCGATACATGTGGAGTAACTAGAATCCATAGGACGAGGAAATGATACTTGGGCTAGGTGTGACGTAGTCAGCCTAGTGGGGACTGACACAATAGACCATGTCCTGAACCAAGTGGGTATAAGATGAGTGAAGGGAATGGGGCACGAATCATTCGAGCTGTTGAAGGGTTTCAGAAATAGTTCTGGATCAACCGTTGATCTTTTCGGTTAATTGGGGATCATGATGTACTACTAGGTGCCACTCATGATCGTTCTATAATTAATAGTTAATTATAGATGGCCAACATAAACCGAGAACCTATTTGGTCACACGCACAACGAGCGTAATCCAAAGGATTTAAAACGAGCTTGAGAATGGGATTCTCAGACCGAGAGAAACTAGGTTTGGTTGGACCAAACATAAAGCGAGCATGAAATCATTTCAGTCGCAATGGAAGCGTGGATGGGCCGTGTCTTATGAAGACATAATGGATGAACCAAAATGGTTTGGTTCTAATCCAATGGAGGAGAATAAACCAAAGGGTTTGGTTTATTTTAAACGAATGAACCAAAAGTTGGTTGTTCGTTTTAACTTAAAATAAACCATCATGGTTTGGTTTATTTTAACTTATCTTAATGGAGCGGGTTAACGGGCCTAATGGTTATGATCCAATAACCATTAAGAGAATTAGTTCTCTATAAAAGAGGGCTTAATGGATAATTAAGCCCTAATCCAAGCCCTAGCAAAAGTTGCCGCCCAACCCCATTGAAGGAGTATTTTCGGCGCCAACCCTAAGCTTGCCGCCCACCTCCTTGTGCCGCCGTCCAGCTCCTTGCCGGCGTCCAAGCTTCAGCCGGTGAACCCTCCGGCGACCCTCCGGTGATCTTCCTAGGCCTCGGTGAAAAGTTGAGCACTTGGCTTCCTTGTTTTGACCGGCGCCTACTCTTCCACCAAGCTGTCCAGTTTTCTGGACAGCTTCTTCTCCTCTCGTCGGAGCGTCGTTTGGACGACGGTTAGAGCTCCGACAGCGGCTAACTTACCGGGGATTCAATCTCCGGTAATCCTCTGAGGTGGAGGACGAAGGATTCGTCAATTAGTTGACGAATACCTCTCCGGAGAAGCGAGTTTTGAGTACTCGTATTAGGATCCGAATTTGGATTCGGATCGTGATCATCTCTCGATCACGTCGTTTTCAACACGAGGCTAGTAACCCGTATGAAGACGAAGCTCGTGGCTTAGTGAATCATCCCGAGGAACTCGGCGTGGATACGGATAGAGACGATTCTAGCGAGGATCGTTCCGGTTGATGCCGTTCCCGCTACACGTCATACGAAAGGTATAACGTAGTTAAATTTCTTTTTATTGCAAATTTAAATTTACGGTTATGTCTACACTTGTTGTAATATGCATGCGTGTGTTGTAATAAATATAAATTTATTATTTTTATTGCTTCCACTGTGTTCATGTTTACGAAACATGATCGAACACACACACGCCGCGGTGCCGGAAACCCAACAGTGGTATCAGAGCCCAGGTTGTGTTTCGACATAATCATAAAAATGGTTTTGCGATAGTCATAATGTATTTTTGGAAATTTTCTAATTTTGGAAATTTATAAGTATTTATGGAAAATTTTCAATTTTGGAAAGTCTAGAAGTATTTATGGAAATTTTTCACTTTTGGAAAGTTGGAAGTATTTATGGAAATTGATATTTTCCATAAATAAAATATTTGATTAGATTCTGTAAATTTTTTTCCTAATTTAATCATGATTTGATTTGGGAAATCAAATCTTAAAATATTTTATTTCCATAAGTAGTTTTAATGATTTAGGAAATTGGTTTCCTAAATAGATTTTCCTTAATCAAATAATTCCATGAATAAAATATGTGATTAGATTTGGAAATTTGTTTCCTAATTTAATTTTGATTTGATTTGGAGAATCAAATCTTAAACACATTTTATTTCCATAAATAGTTATGACATATAAGGAAATATATACATGACATAATTGTATGCCATGTAATTGCATTAGATGCATAACATTATGCCATGCGTGTCGTGACATGTAGATGTATGCCATGTATGCCATGCCATGTAGATAATAGTTATTTACATGCAAAGAGGATGAGACATAAAAACCCTTAAACAATATTAAAGCCTACACCTTCCATTAATATGGTTAGAACCAGAGTTCCGTTTCTTGTTTGGGTTGTTGGACTCTCTCCAAGCCCGGCTCGAACCCGAACATGTTCAAACCATGTAATAGTTTAATACTAATATGGTAAGAGTCAGAGGTCAATCGTTAGCTTTGGTTGTTGGACTCTCTCCAAGCTGGGCTAATTGGTTGAATGCGCTCTAACCATATTAAAACTATTTCCCGATTAATGGGTTGGCTTTAACCTGGAGCATCGGCTTGTTGGACTCTCTCCAAGGTCGATGTAAAGGGAGGTGAAGTTGGGTGCTATGCATATGATGCATACTTGTTAATGTGTTAACAACCCAACGTATGTGTGAAAATTCAATTAGTTGATAGCACATTGTGATAGTTGCATATATGTGATATGCAATCGGTATAGATGATACCTACCGTCGTAGTTATGAATGGCTTGTTGGACTCTCTCCAAGGTTATTCATAACTATGATGGATATCAGCCCATTCGGAGATGGACCTACGATCTCCCGAAGTGATTTTAGGGTTTTTTGAAACTCGAAAAATGAATGGGATTTATAAATGTATATTGATGCATTTTAAAATCATTTTCTCATATATGCTCGTTTTGTATTTCTAGGTCAATAAATTGATCATGACGTCTTTGAATTTGCGCACTATTTTGGATTCGAACAAAGTATTTGGGCCTAACTTCTGGTGGCTTAGAAACACGAGAATTGTTCTCAAGCGGAAAAGCTTGCATATGTCCTTGAAGAGCCTCTTCTGACCGTCTAAGGGCGATGCAACTCGGACAAATGTTGGTCTATCGAAGCATGTGTGGCGGTCTGGTGGCGAGTTGCATCATGCTAGCGGCGATGGTACGTACAGACTGCATGGATGCTAATACTATGGTCTTCCATCTTCATGAGTTGTTCGATGAGCAAGCGAGATCCGAAGGTTTGAGGTCTCTAGGCTCCTCTTCACCACGAAGATGCAAGAAGGTTCATCATGTAGTGCGATTTGTGCTAAAGATGAGCACGGTACATCAGTGGCTAGCTACCCTCGATTTTGTGATGGATCATGAGTTAAGTATTGACTTAATTCTGCATTGTTTGCCCAAGTGTTTCTCGCAATTTGTGATGAACTATCGGATGAACAAATTGGAATCCACCATTCCCGATCTCCTCAATATGCTGAAGACTGTGGAGCCTTCTGTGAAGCATGAGGAGAAGGCGGTTCTGTTAGTTGATTCCTCAAAGAAGGGTTCTAAGAGGAAGGCAAAAGAACAGAAGAAAGGAAAGAACAAAAAGGCAAAGAAGGCGGAACCCGGTATAAAGGGCACTTGCCATCACATGGCAAGGAAGGCCATGGCGAAGAAAAGCGCAAGATTTATCTTGAGTCCATGAAGAAGAAGAAGGCATCCGATGCCCCATCCTCTTGAGTATCTTCGTTATTGATTGTCATTCTATTTCCTTGGACACTTGGGTATTGGATCTGGGTGTAGCTCACATATATGTAATGACATCTGAGGGCTAAGGAATAGAAGAAGACTTGTCGGAGGGAGTCAAATTTGCGAGTTGGCAATGGAGCAAAGGTTGCTGCGGTCGCCATCGGAACTTATTTGCTGAAGCTCCCTAGTGGACTAGTCTTAGAACTGGACAATTGCTATTATGTTCCTTCTCTAATAAAGAACATTGTTTCTATTTCCTGTTTAAATAGAAATGGTTTTCATTTTACGTTTAGTAACAATTGTTGTTATATAACTTTAAATGACGTACTTTATGGAACTGGAACCTTGAGTAATGGCATTTATACGTTGGACGTATCCAGTGACATTTTCAATATCGAAGTGAGCAACACACGTGCTCGAAAGGATAATCAAATAGACTCCTATATGTGGCATTGTCGTCTTGGCCATATAAGCAAGAAACGCATGTCCGAATTACACCGATGTGGAATTCTGGAATCGTTTGAATTGGATTCATACGATACATGCGAATCATGCTTAAAAGGCAAGATGACTAAGTTACCTTTTCGGAAAAGGTGAGCGAGTGGGAGAGTTACTAGGTCTAATACATGCGATGTATGTGGACCTATGTCAACTCAAGCATTAGGAGGCTATAGCTACTTCATTACCTTCACCGATGATCACTCACGGTTTGGGTATGTGTTCTTGATGAAACACAAGTCCAAGCCTTTGAAAGGTTCAAAGAATTCAGAAATGAAGTAGAGAAACAACATGACAAGAGTATTAAAATACTTCGATCGGATCGAGGTGGTGAATACTTAAGTCAAGAGTTTCTTGATTATCTAAGAGACAATGACATATTGTCTCAATGGACTCCGCCCTAGACACCCATGACATAATGGTGTATCGAGAGGCGTCTTAGGACCTTGTTGGACATGGTCGGTCAATGATGAATCATGCAACTCTTCCCAAGTCCTTTTGGGGCTATGCACTTGAGAATGTTTACTTGTTAAGCGAATGTCTACAGGTAGTCAACTACTCCATATGAGATATGGAATAGTAAGAAACCTCATGTATCTTACTTGAAGATATGGGGTTGTCGGCTTATGTGAAGCGGTATATCGGACAAATTGGATGCTAAGTCGATAAATGTCTATTTATTGGATACCCTAAGGAAACAAGGGGTTACAATTCTATCATCTTGTGGAACAAAAGGTGTTTGTTTCAAGGCATCTTTGTGTTTCTAGAGAAAGAGTTTCTCTTGCAAGAAAGCGTGGGAGTGTCGTCGAGCTTGAGGAGGCTCGAGAGACTCAAATAGACATTGATGAGATACACGGTGAAGCCACAACAACTCGACAACTCATAGTGATGAGCAATCAATTTGGACGACCTATTGTAACACCACATCTTCGTAGATCCGGTAGAACACGCAATATTCTGAGAGATATGGATTCTCGTAGTAAGCGAATCGAGCGACGTGTTACTCATTGATGATGAGGAGCCTACCAGTTATGAAGAAGTGCTGACAAGTTCAGAAAGGGATAAGTGGCTTGGTGCCATGAAGTCGGAAATGGATTCCATGTATGAAAACCAAGTTTGGAACTTGGTTGACCCACCTAAAGGGATAAAGCCTATAGGGTGCAAGTGGGTTTTCAAGAAGAAAACCGACATGGATGGTAATGTGATTACCTATAAGGCTAGATTGGTGGCGAAAGGATATCGTCAAAAGCAAGGTGTTGATTATGGCCGAAACCTATTACTTTGTAGCTATGCTTAAATCTATTCGGATGCTCTGGCCATAGCGGCTCATTATGATTATGAGATATGGCGGATGGATGTGAAAACAACTTTCCTTAATGGAAACACCTCGAGGGGCGTGTATATGATACTGAGGTTTCACATCGGTTGATAAAACCAAGGTATGCAAATTGCGATGATCCATTTATGGATTGAAGCAAGCATCCAGGAGCTGGAATATCCGTTTTGATGAGACAATCAAAAAGTTTGATTTCTCACAAAATCCAGACGAACCTTGTGTGTACAAGAAGGTTAGTGGGAGTGCAGTCGTGTTCCTAGTATTGTATGTCGATGACATACTACTTATAGGAAATGATGTTTCAATCTTCTGATCGGTGAAGGTTTGGTTATCCAAGACATTCTCCATGAAAGACACAGGAGAAAGCAACCTACATCCTCGGGATTAAGATCTATAGAGATAGATCGAAGCAGTTGCTTGGTCTTTTCGTATCTACATATATAGGCCAGAGTGCTAAAGAGGTTTAGCATGTCGGAATCCAAGAAAGGTTTCCTACCCATCGGGCATGGGGTACACCTTTGAAGTCTATGTGTCCACGAAGGCGAGAGGATTTGCATGAGTAAGATTCCTATGCATCCATGATAGGATCTATCATGTATGCTATATGTTATATACGAGGCCCGATGTATCGTATGCTCACGAGTGTCACGGCGGATACGATCCGATCGAGAATGGATCATTGGGTATTATTAAGGCGATCCTTAAGTACTTGAGAAGAACTAAGGATGTGTTCCTAATATATGGAGAAGGGGACATGGTGATATGGCGGGTATCTGGATGCGGCTTCGAGACGGACAAGGATGATTCAGGTCTCGATGGATCGTGTTCACCTTGAATGCGCGATGAGTTGGAAAAGTTCCAAACAAGAGGCATGGCGGATTCTACCGAGGCGAGAATACATTGCGGCCAGAGCGGCCAAGCGGTTTGGATCAAAAGTTCGTTCATGAACTTGGTGTGATTCGGCCATTGTTGAAGCAATCTGCGGTCTCTGCGACCTTGATGGAGCAATTGCACGGTAAAGAGCCAAGGTCTCATCGATCCAAACATGTAGCCGCCGATATCATCTTATCGGAGAGATCATCGGTAGGAGCGAAATACAAATCGAGAAAATTCCCCTTTGAAAGGAACTTAGCGGATCCCTTGACTAAGGCATTACCTCAAAATAAGTTTGAGGTCATGTTGAGCTTATGGTATTGGATACCTGTAGCGATTGGCATTAGGC
This sequence comes from Wurfbainia villosa, assembly GCA_025175895.1. Taxonomy (NCBI): domain Eukaryota; kingdom Viridiplantae; phylum Streptophyta; class Magnoliopsida; order Zingiberales; family Zingiberaceae; genus Wurfbainia; species Wurfbainia villosa. The sequence goes on along the minus strand of CM046008.1, from coordinate 41,325,309 downwards.
CAAGTGGAGTCTGTTAGTAATATATGAGAGATGTCCTAAGGCAATCGCCTTATGTATGAACCATTTATATGATAAATGAAGATTCACTATTTGAGTATACATGTTTCATGTATTTGATTGGATCTTAAACTCATTTCTTGAATGTCACGATCGATTCACATGAGAGAATTTGTGATTGGATCACAACTAGTGAGTATCTCTACATGTGTAATTGTGATGTATCGAAATTATCCTAGTCGATGAATTGATGGATTTGGACACCATCAATTCTTTGAGACAGTATACTCCTTGGTGTATCAAGCGGTGATTCTCCTTTGGTGGAGACATTGTGATGTCGGAGTTAATCGTGGATGCTAGTTATGGTAACTAGTTCATTGGAGTGACCGGTAGTAAGACTTCATATGGTTCTTTGCATATATAGATATGTCAATGAAGTTCTTACTGTGGCTTAAGTGCGATGTTCCTTTGACTTGCGGTATTCAAGTCATCTTGATCATGGAGACTTATGCTTTGACATCTTAAGCAAACATCTCTAAGGAGATGTGGACAGATGATTGGGTATAAGTCGAGTGATCGAAGGTGTTTGAATAGCCTATAAAGGATTCACCACTCCTTGCGAGGAGATGTATACCCATGGCCTCTCGTCGGATTGTTACTAAAGTCTTTGGCCAAAGCATTACATGTTTAGAGTAAGGTACTCTTGATACATGTGGAGTAACTAGAATCCGTAGGACGAGAAATGATACTTGGGCTAGGTGTGGCGTAGTCGACCTAGTGAGGTGACACAATAGACCATGTCTGAACCAAGTGGGTATAAGATGAGTGAAGGGAATGGGGCCGCGAATCATTCGAGTCTTTGAAGGGTTTGAAATAGTTACGGATCAGCGTTGATCTTTTTGGTTAATTGGGGATCATGATGTACTACTAGGTGCCACTCATGATCGTTCTATAATTAATAGTTAATTATAGGCGGCCAACATAAAGCGAGAACCTATTTGGTCACATGCTGTGGCGTAATCAAAGGATTTAAAGCGAGCTTGAGAATGGGATTCTCGGGGCCAAGAGAAACTAGGTTTGGTTGGACCAAACATAAGCGAGCATGAAATGTTTGATCGCAATGGGCGTGGATGGGCCGTGTCTTATGAAGACATAATGGATGAACCAAAATGGTTTGGTTCTAATCCAATGGAGGAGAATAAACCAAAGGGTTTGGTTTATTTTAAACGAATGAACCAAAAGTTGGTTCGGTTCATTTTAACTTAAAATAAACCATCATGGTTTGGTTTATTTTAACTTATCTTAATGGAGCAGGTTAACGGGCCTAATGGTTATGATCCAATAACCATTAAGAGAATTAGTTCTCTATAAAAGAGGGCTTAATGGATAATTAAGCCCTAATCCAAGCCCTAGCAAAAGTTGCAGCCCAACCCCATTGAAGGAGTATTTTCGGTGCCAACCCTAAGCTTGCCGCCCACCTCCTTTGCCGCCGTCCAGCTCCTTGCCGGCGTCCAAGCTTCAGCCGGTGAACCCTCCGGCGACCCTCCGGTGATCTTCCTAGGTCTCGGTGAAAAGGTGAGCACTTGGCTTCCTTGTTTTGACCGGCGCCTACTCCTCCACCAAGCTGTCCAGTTTTCTGGACAGCTTCTTCTCCTCTCGTCGGAGCGTCGTTTGGACGACGGTTAGAGCTCCGACAGCGGCTAACTTACCGGGGATTCGATCTCCGGTAATCCTCTGAGGTGGAGGACGAAGGATTCGTCAATTAGTTGACGAATACCTCTCCGGAGAAGCGAGTTTTGAGAACTCGTATTAGGATCCGAATTTGGATTCGGATCGTGATCATCTCTCGATCATGTCGTCTTCAACACGAGGCTAGTAACCTGTACGAAGACGAAGCTCGTGGCTTAGCGAAGTCATCCCGAGGAACTTGGCATGGATACGGATAGAGACGATTCTAGCGAGGATCGTTCCGGTTGATGCCGTTCCCGCTACACATCATACGAAAGGTATAACGTAGTTAAATTTCCTTTTATTGCAAATTTAAATTTACGGTTATGTCTACACTTGTTGTAATATGCATGCGTGTGTTGTAATAAATATAGATTTATTATTTTTATTGCTTCCGCTGTGTTTATGTTTACGAAACATGATCGAACACACACACGCCGCGGTGCCGGAAACCCAACATTTTCATTTTCCTAAGTTTTTTTTTTTCCATTTTCTGAATCTTTGACCTCAAAGCTTGATTTTCCACCTCTAATTTCCCAATTTGGGATTTTTCATTCTTCTTTTGGAAATTCTTTTTTCTAGGCATATGTCTACTTTTCTTTGGATTATTGCCTAGATTATTATCCTTAAATGAGCTATGTCTTGATGTAATTTGTCTAGATTTATCCATAGACCTAAATTCATAACTTTTAGCACCTAAACAAACATATTTATTATATTTAGCATGCTTTTTTTATCATGAAAGATTGCAAGTAAATTTCTAGCATGCTTCCTTTCATTACTAAAAGAAAAAACATTATTAAATGATACCTTGAGGTTTGCCTTAGCTCTCCCTACTTGTGAAGCTCCTCCTTTGTCTTTCTTAGGGCGACTCCCCCTCGGACATTGACTTCTATAGTGCCCTCTTTGATTGCATTTGAAGCATACAATATACTTCTTGCTTTTGCGGATTGGGGCATCGACCTCCTTCACCTTCTCCTTGGCCATAAATGACACTTGAGTTTTCTTCTTGATCAATCTTGGACACTTGCTCTTGTAGTGCCCTACTTCCCTACACTCAAAACATGTTATGTGATTTTTATTTTTATTGACCATTCTTGAGTTACATATAGGGTGAGCTTGTTCTACAATTCTCCTCGATGTGGAAGGTTCCTCTTCTTGTTCCGGCGTTGAAGTTCTATCCTCTCCCTCAATCCTTGAAGTGGAGGCTTCCAAGACTTCTTTTACCTCGTGCATGCAAAGACATTAATGCATGAAATGAAACATATTCCCAAATATTGCATGCAAAATAGATTATTGCATTAACATTGTATGAAATGTGATTTCACATGCAATTGGAATTTGAGAAACCATTCTAAACGTTGCATGCAAAAGAGGGGTTAATGCAAAAGAATTAATCCATGAAGTGGGGTTTCATCCTCAAACGTTGCATGCATGAATGGGGTAAATGCAAGAATTGGAATTTAATGCATGTGAAATGAGATTTAAGCTCTCTTGAATGTGAGTGTAAATGTGGTGAATCCTTTTGCCGTGTGTGATCCCTAATTCTATTTTCTCCCTTCTTCTTGGCCAAGTAATAGGGTGGAGAGCCTTAGTGTGGTTGCTAGCACAACCAAAGGTGTTATCTCCATCTCCAAGATACGGTTCGTGTGGATACCTTAGAGATACGATTGTCCTTATCATATTAAGATCAGACTGCGTTTGGATTAGCGGGATTGCGAAGGGCTCACATCGAAGGTATATTTCTTCTTCTAGATAAGATCTATATTAAAGAAAATGATTTATATGTTTTGCACGGATCTCTGGAGGGATCCGGTTTATTTTTGTTTCCGCTGCGGTTGTGCGAAGTATTCACCCGCAATATTATGAATGTAATGATCCAGATTTTACCCTACTATGGTATCAGAGCCACTTGCAAAACATATATTTCGTTATGATGATTTATATGTGATATAAATTTAGATTTTTTGGGTTTTCTATGAGATATAAAACATGTGCATTATGGGTACACAAATTTTAGGCTTAGTATGTTGATAAGGGGAAAAAACAGTGTTGAACACGGCCAAGCCGTGTTGGAAAACACGGTTGTGTTTTCAGAACGGCCTGGCAAAAAGAGCGACCCATGGCTGTGTTGAAAAACACGGCCTAGCCATGGGAGTCTCTGCCCACCCCAAAATGGTCGTGCCAATTGGCACGACCCAACCGTGTTGGACACGAGACTCTCCGAAAACAAGTGTCTAGGGTTTATATTGATGGACCAAAAATAGTAACTCATTCAAGGAGTTGAGTTGAAAATAAAATTTTACTTCGGGGGCACTGCCCTGTGAGACCCCTGATAACAGGTATTTGTAGTGGTACCGTTACCAATTAATTATCAAACCCTCTCTACACTAATATAGCATAGTGAATGGCCCGGATCATTTCCCAACGAGTGTAGTTGATAGAATAGTAAACTTAAGATTTCTAATTATTGCTTTGGGTTTTCTATTGAAGATGGGGGTTTGGGATTTGAGCTCTAACCTAAGGTTGCAAGTGTTGGGATTCTTTATGCCAAATAGCATATGCGCAACGGAAAAATTAGGATCCCTTCCTAGTGATCCTTGCGAAAGAAAACTCGTAAAAAATAAATTTCTCTAAAACCAAACCTATCTTATAGGAGAGGATTACCTTTGTTGCGTGCCCTTGTTAATCCCGCTTTTCCTTTTGGTTTGTTGGATCTTTAGCACGTTCAAATGTCCGTGCCTCTATATGTATCCACACGAGCAAACTCTTGTCTCACAAAAGAAACTAGAAGAGCTCTCCTTTACTTCTTGCTAGAGAAGTCCCTAAAGGAGAGGAATCTAGGGAAAAAGAGAAAGGAAGAAGAAGACTACTCTTCTTGCTAGCCTACACTCACAAAGCTTCCACCAAGCTCTCAAGCTCTCTCACAACCACAATGCTTACTATGGCCGGCCACTTCATGGAGTCTTTTATAGGGTTGGAAAAACCCTTTCACCTCCACACATTCAATGCAATCCATTGCATTGAGACACAATCCAAAAAGGAGTTGGCTTCCTTGTTTGGCCGGCCACTTAAGGAGACAAAAACCACTTTGTCTCCTTCCACCTCATCTAGCTTAGGTGGATGCTTAGGTGGCATGCTTATGTGGCATTCTTATGTGGCATTCATGCATGTTGAATTAATCTTATTAATTCAATTAAGCTTATGTTATCATATTGAATTAATCTCATTAAATCAATAAGGTAACATATTGAATTAATCTCATTAAATCAATTAGCTAAAATTCTCATTAAGCTTAAAGTCCAAAAACCATTTTGTACTTAAGCTTATTCCCAAATTATTCTAGTCAAACTAGAATACTCTAATTCCTCTAATTATCATGCTATTTGTGTGTGACCCTATAGGCTCTCATAACGTTGGCAGTGGATCTAAACTCTTTTAGATACACAAGCAATGAGCGGCATCTAGCAATACATCATTGCTACCCAAGTTATGAGATAAGTCAAGATCCGACTAACCTTTCCGTGACTACTTTAATGTATGACCGTGTCCTTCTATCCTTGATATCAGATTGACCAATGAGGCATAGACCGTGTCATCCTCGATCAATCTATGTGTTTCTTGATCCCTGAGTAAACTAACTCAAACAAATGAGCTCAATATCTCATATTGACTCATTCGAGCATGGCCATGCATTTTAGTAGTTATACTCAATCAAGGGGCCCACAGATATCACTCCCGTCATATGGGAGGGATAGATCCCATCTACATCACTCACATCCCTCCGCATAATTTGTTATATACCCAATCGCCTTTATGGTCCACCTATTCGGGTGACGTTTGACGATACAAAAGTACATAACTCCTTATGTAGGGAACCATAGTGACTTGTTCGAGGACTATTCATACCAATAGTCACATGAGAAAGTTTATGACACTCATATAACGATCCATGAAACTTTCTCATGGCGGGTCAGTTCAGTATATATTCTCTAATATATACCCATGTGTCAACTTGATATCATATATCCATGACTTGTGAGATCAAGTCATCAATCGACCTATATGCTAGTCTTTATGTATTAATATTGCCCTTGCATATTAATACTTGACTAGGAACATTTAGGAAAGTGTTCTCTACAGCCTCTCATAATCAATTCTGCCAATTGATGTGCTGTAGATAAGAACCTACTTTTCTAGGGCATTATTATATTTAATTTAGCTGGCACAAGCAAGATGTAAATATAATAACCAATCCTTTGCCTTTATTGAATATGATACAAAATTTTCCCTTTTCAACCATCACATGATTGGCTCTAGGGCTATAACTAACAATCTCCCACTAGCACTAGTACCAATCACTATGATATCTAATACCTAGTGACCTAGTGTGACCATCATGCTTCCTCTGTGCCAAAGCCTTGGTCAATGGATCTGCGATGTTAGCTTCTGTCGGTACTTTGCATATCCTCACATCTCCTCTATCGATGATCTCTCGAATGAGATGGAAGCGCCGCAGTATGTGTTTGGTCCGCTGATGTGATCGAGGTTCCTTAGCCTGTGCAATAGCCCCATTGTTGTCACAATAGAGGTCTATTGGATCTGTAATGCTAGGAACTACCCCAAGTTCACTGATGAACTTGGAGGCCAAACACCTCCTTCTGCATCGACGACAATATACTCTGGCCTGTTGTAGAATCAAGAATCGTGTCTGCTTTGAACTCTTCACTCACGGCTCCACCATTCGTGCAAAACACGCACGATTGACAGTGATCTATAGTCATCCTTGTCTGCTTGGAAGCTTGCATCACTGTAACCCTTACCTAGCTCCTCATTGCCTCCAAATATCAGGAAATATTCTTTCGTTCTTCGTAAGTATTTAAGAATATTTTTGACTGCTATCCAGTGACTTTCACCTGGATCCGACTGGTATCTACTCGTCATGCTCAAAGCATACGAGACGTCAGGACGAGTACAAAGCATGGCGTACATGATAGACCCTATGGCATATGCATAAGGGATCTTATCCATGCGATCTCTCTCCTCCTTAGAAGAGGGACATTGAGTCTTCGAAAGACTCACACCATGTGATAAAGGCAGAAATCCTTTCTTGGAATTTTGCATAGCAAAACGATCTAGCACTTTATCAATGTATGTACTCTGACTTAGGCCAAGTAATCTTTTAGATCTATCTCTATAGATCTTGATTGCTAGAATATAGGCAGCTTCACCTAAGTCTTTCATCGAGAAACAATTCCCTAACCACATCTTCACAGACTGGAGTGAGGGAATATCATTTCCGATGAGAAGTATGTCATCTACATACAAGACAAGAAATACAACTGTTCTCCCACTATTTCTCTTGTAGACACAAGGTTCATCTTCATTCTTGATGAAACCAAACTCCTTGATTGCATCATCGAATCAAAGATTCCAGCTTCGAGAGGCTTGCTTTAGTCCATAAATGGACCTTTGCAGTTTGCATACCTTTCCAGGATGCTTTGGATCTTCAAAACCCTCAGGCTGTGTCATGTACACATCCTCGAGTAGCTTTCCATTCAGAAAAGCGGTTTTGACATCCATATGCCAGATCTCATAATCGTGGTAGGCTGCAATAGCAAGTATGATCCGAATGGATTTAAGCATCGCAACTGGTGAAAAGGTTTCATCATAGTCAATACCATGAATTTGTTTGAATCCTTTAGCCACCAATCTACCTTTATAGGTATGCTTATTACCATCCATGTCAGTCTTTACTTTAAAGACCCACTTACACCCAATGGGTTTTACCCTTCAGTGGATCAACCAAGGTCCATACTTGGTTAGTGTACATGGATTCCATTTGGATCTCATGGCCTCTAGCCATTTCTCTAACTGGGCTCATCATAGCTTCTGATAGGATGTAGGCTCGCCAAGATCGACAAGCAATACCTCACCGTTGGTCAAGAGAAAAGAATATCTCTCGGGTTGGCGACGGATCCTATCAAATCTACGAAGAGGTTGGTCTACTTGAACAGTGTCCGCTTCCACAACTCTTTGGGCAACACTTTCCTCATCCACAACACTTTGTGGTTCTGCTCATTTTCCATCGAAGTCTTAGTGTTATCTTCATCTTGAACTTCTTCAAGATGAATTTTACTCCCACTAGTTTTTCTAGAAATAAATTCTCTTTCTAGAAAGACAGCATTTCTGGAAACAAACACCTTGCCAAGTGTGGGATTGTAAAAGTAATATCCCTTAGTTTCCTTGGGATATCCTACAAAATAACACTTATCTGATTTGGGTCCTAGTTTATCTGAGACTTGACGTCTTACATAAGCTTCACAACCCCAAATCTTTATAAAAGACATTTTGGGACTCTTCGATCCATATCGTATATGGTGTCTTTTCTACGGCTTTTGATGGGACGCGATTAAGTGTGAAAGCGGCTGTCTCTAGAGCTAGTCCCCAAAAGGAAGTAGGTAGATCAGTCTGGCTCATCATTGATCGTACCATATCTAATAGAGTACGATTTCTCCTCTCAGATACACCATTCCATTGTGGTGTTCCAGGTGGAGTGAGTTGGGATATTATCCCACACTCAGCCAGGTGATCACGAAACTCTTGACTAAGGTATTCACCACCTCGATCTGATCGAAGTAGCTTAATACGCTTACCAAGTTGGTTTTGTACTTCATTCTTGAATGCTTTGAACTTTTCAAAGGATTCTGACTTATGTCTCATCAAATATAAGTAGCCGAATCTACTCATATCATCAGTGAAAGTAATAAAGTATTTATAGCCTCCTCTGGCTTCGACATTGAAAGGTCCACATACATCAGTATGTATGAGTCCTAACAAGTCCGTCGCTCTCTCGCCATGTCCACTAAATGGAGTTTTAGTCATCTTTCCTAAAAGACAAGATTCGCATACCTCATATGATTCAAAATCAAATGAGTCCAATAATCCATCTTTATGGAGTTGGGATATCGTTTTTCATTTATGTGACCTAGGCGGCGATGCGGAGATATGTTTGGTTCAAATCATTCGATTTGAACCGCTTGTATTTACGTTATATATTGGGTTTTCTAAATCTAGAACATAGAGACCATTCATAAGTGGTGCATTACAATAGAACATTTCATTCAAATAAATGGAACAACATTTGTCCTTTATTATAAAAGAAAAGTTTTTCTTGTCTAAACAAGATACGTAAATTATGTTCTTTGTCAATGCAGTACATATAAGCACTCCTCTAGTTCTAAGATAAGCCCATTGGCAAAGACAAGGAATATGTTCCTACAGAAAGAACTTTTGCGCCATTGCCTACTCGTAGGTCCACTTCGCTTTGCCATTAGTCTACTATTTCTCACCCTCGCACATTAGTACAAATGTGAGATGCACATCCGATCTAATACCCATGTAGAAGAAATAGATAGATTAACTTCTATAAGCGTGTATACCCGAGGCGTAAGTCCCACTTCTTTTATTCTTTACTTCCTCAAGGTAGACTTTGCATTCCGCTTCCAGTGTCCACTCACACCGCAATGGAAACGATCCCCTTCCTTAGGTACTTTACCTTTACCCTTTGAAGTGGATGAATTGGCCTTGCCTTTGGCTTGGTCTTACCTTGCGCTTACCTTTTGCCCTTCTTGACCATTAGTACGCATTAACTTTCTTTTTGAGATTCGGTTGTAGCTTCTTAACATGCTGAGAATCTCAGGCAAAGGTTTATCAATTTCATTCATGTTATAATTCATGACGAATTGATTATATGCTTCCGGCAACGATTGCAGGATAACATCAGTTGCCAATTCTTGGCTCAGTGGAAAACCTAGTCTTTCAAGGTTCTCAACATACCCAATCAATTTAAGTACGTGAGTTCCTACAGGTGTTCCTTCTTGCATCTTGCATGCAAAAAGAGCCTTAGACACTTCAAAACGCTCGTGCCTGGCTTGTCCTTGATATAGTTGTTTCAAATGCTCAACCATATCATAGGCATCCATGTTCTCATGTTTCTTCTGAAGCTCAGAGTTCATGGTGGCAAGCATAAGGCATGACACATCTAATGCGTCATCTTGATGCTTCTTATAAGCATCTTTTTCAGCACGAGTGGCTGCAGGGGCGGGTATTTCAGGGGTAGACTGCTCTAGGACATATAGTTTGCGTTCTTGCTTGAGGATAATCCTCAAGTTCCTATACCAGTCAAGAAAGTTTGCTCCATTGAGCTTGTCCTTCTCAAGGACAGATCGCAAGTTGAGGGGGTGTGTCGTGTTAGATGACATGGTGATCTACAACATTAAAATGCAAAATTTAGTATCATACCTAAGTCATTTAATTAGGCCTTTAATTAAATGAGGCTCCCACTAAATTCTCATAGCTTTGATATGAGCTAATCATTGATGTAGGCAAACACATTTTGCTTACATTATTAGCTTCTATTTAGCTATAAATTTATATGGGATAAAGATCCACATCATAATTCGTCTTGAGTTAGCTTTGGCTAATCGCCCAAGATGTAGTATAATTAGGTAGGCAATCTTTTGCCAATTACATCTGATGTAACTCTTTAATAGCTTTGGTTAAGTTTAGATTAGTTTAGTGTTTAGTGGCGAGGCACAGAGGCCTTCTTTGATATCGGAGCAACGACCACTTCTAAGACAAAGCTGATGTTCGGAAATCACACAAAACTAATTTTAAAACTTATGTTCAAAGCTAATATATGCCTCTACTTTCTTAACCAATTAAGAAAAACTTAATTAAGTCTTAACCAAGTTTGATAGCGGGACATCACGATTGTCCACTCGCACTCTTCCAAGATAAAATGCATTGCTTTGCTTTGGCAAATCCAATAACAAATGATCGAGGAAGTAGTGAGTACCAAACTTTGGTAGGCATATCGTTTTTGACTTATTAAGATATAAACTTAAACATGCATCATATACATATTAGCATACATCACATATAAGCAAAATTAACATGCATCACATACAAGCTAAATTAACATGCATCACATACAAGCTAAATTAACATGCATCACATACATATTAAACTAAGCGTGTCATGGTTATGGCCCTTATTCTACAATCTTCTCAAGCCAATGAAAAGATTGATTGGTCAACCTAGGGATAGCATCTTCTCCCAAGTGCTTCCTTTTGGTTGTCTTGTGTGTTGACTTCCTCCTTGTAACCTCATCTTCCAATGGACCCTCCATCTTTGTTTTGTATATTACAAAAGGAGAAATACTCGAGTTACATTCGAGTCTAAAACTAATTTTACAACAAGAATTTTAGGAGAAAGGCACGACACGCAGGCCGTATTAAGAATTACAACACACAATCACAAACTTTTTGGGACTAGGCCATAACCATGCACCATGTCAATTTTAACCTTTTAAAAGACATCGGATATTTTATTATGTTTGAAAAATTGCTAATGCAATTATCAACTCATAATAAAATTTATCCTACTTCTATATCATATATAAAATAGAGAAAAACTATTTTTATACGATCTTTCGCAAGTGGCTCTGATACCACTGTTGGGATTCTTTATGCCAAATAGCATATGCGCAACGGAAAAATTAGGATCCCTTCCTAGTGATCCTTGCGAAAGAAAACTCGTACAAAATAAATTTCTCTAAAACCAAACCTATCTTATAGGAGAGGATTACCTTTGTTGCGTGCCCTTGTTAATCCCGCTTTTCCTTTTGGTTTGTTGGATCTTTAGCACGTTCAAATGTCCGTGCCTCTATATGTATCCACACGAGCAAGCTCTTGTCTCACAAAAGAAACTAGAAGAGCTCTCCTTTACTTCTTGCTAGAGAAGTCCCTAAAGGAGAGGAATCTAGGGAAAAAGAGAAAGGAAGAAGAAGACTACTCTTCTTGCTAGCCTACACTCACAAAGCTTCCACCAAGCTCTCAAGCTCTCTCACAACCACAATGCTTACTATGGCCGGCCACTTCATGGAGTCTTTTATAGGGTTGGAAAAACCCTTTCACCTCCACACATTCAATGCAATCCATTGCATTGAGACACAATCCAAAAAGGAGTTGGCTTCCTTGTTTGGCCGGCCACTTAAGGAGACAAAAACCACTTTGTCTCCTTCCACCTCATCTAGCTTAGGTGGATGCTTAGGTGGCATGCTTATGTGGCATTCTTATGTGGCATTCATGCATGTTGAATTAATCTTATTAATTCAATTAAGCTTATGTTATCATATTGAATTAATCTCATTAAATCAATAAGGTAACATATTGAATTAATCTCATTAAATCAATTAGCTAAAATTCTCATTAAGCTTAAAGTCCAAAAACCATTTTGTACTTAAGCTTATTCCCATATTATTCTAGTCAAACTAGAATACTCTAATTCCTCTAATTATCATGCTCTTTGTGTGTGACCCTATAGGCTCTCATAACGTTGGCAGTGGACCTAAACTCTTTTAGATACACAAGCAATGAGCAGCATCTAGCAATACATCATTGCTACCCAAGTTATGAGATAAGTCAAGATCCGACTAACCTTTCCGTGACTACTTTAATGTATGACCGTGTCCTTCTATCCTTGATATCAGATTGACCAATGAGGCATAGACCGTGTCATCCTCGATCAATCTATGTGTTTCTTGATCCCTGAGTAAACTAACTCAAACAAATGAGCTCAATATCTCATATTGACTCATTCGAGCATGGCCATGCATTTTAGTAGTTCTACTCAATCAAGGGGCCCACCGATATCACTCTCGTCATATGAGAGGGATAGATCCCATCTACATCACTCACATTCCTCCGCATAATTTGTTATATACCCAGTAATCGCCTTTATGGTCCACCCTGTTACGGGTGACGTTTGACGATACCAAAGTACATAATTCCTTATGTAGGGAACCATAGTGACTTCAGGTTCGAGGACTATTCATACCAATAGTCACATGAGAAAGTTTATGACACTCATATAACGATCCATGAAACTTTCTCATGGCGGGTCAGTTCAGTATATATTCTCTAATATATACCCATGTGTCAACTTGATATCATATATCCATGACTTGTGAGATCAAGTCATCAATCGACCTACATGCTAGTCTTTATGTATTAATATTGCCCTTGCATATTAATACTTGACTAGGAACATTTAGGAAAGTGTTCTCTACAGCCTCTCATAATCAATTCTGCCAATTGATGTGCTGTAGATAAGAACCTACTTTTCTAGGGCATTATTATATTTAATTTAGCTGACACAAGCAAGATGTAAATATAATAACCAATCCTTTGCCTTTATTGAATATGATACAAAATTTTCCCTTTTCAACCATCACATGATTGGCTCTAGGGCTATAACTAACAGCAAGGTAATTAAAACTCTAAACTAACATGCAACAACTAAATCAAACAATGCAGGAATTAAATCAACAAAAATTGGAAGAGGGAATAAATGATCTAATCAACCCAAGATAGGCTCGGTGAATGAACAAGTTCCTTCTGATAAGTCCAATGAAGCTCGATCGAGACTCCACAAATGACAGTGGATGTGGGATGGTGCAAACTTATGAATCCAGTAGTTTGATGGATGCTCCGAACTCTCACAGATCTGGTTGAACTCGAAGAAGTGTCGTCGGGGCAGACTCCTCCTCGAATCCGAAAGAGAAGGTGGATGAGCTATGGAGATGGAGGACGACACCGAAATCTCTTGATGAAGCGGTTCCTCCTCGAATCCGTGGAGGAAAATGGATGGAAGCAAGGTGGAGGCGGCTGCTAGGGCTCAAGGGAAGAAAAGATTTAACTAACAACCAAATGAAATAATCAATGCATCAATGAAATCTAATGCATGAACATGATGTAAAGTAAAACATGAAACTAAATCTAATCTAATGAACTACAACCTAATTAAAACTCACAAGACATTAAACTAACTCATTCAAGCATTTCATCAAACACTTCATGAGCATGAAACAACCTAAACCAAATGCGTGCAATTCAAAACATGGAATCTGAATTTGACTACAAGAATTCAACACAAACTAAATGACCAAACAATCAATACGAATAACAAGATATTGCTGATTGGAGCTTTGGAAGACGCAATCGGCACTGGCGTGAAGGAACTGGCCGTAAAAGTGGAGCACTGCCGGAGCTATGGAGCTGCTGCTGGAGCTGTGGATGGCACCTCCGATCGGAGGTGGAACAAATGGATGGAAGAGATGCTGTAAATTACAATGATGGCTGATCGGAACGATCGGAGGGGAATCCCCACTCCGGCGACTAGCGGGGAAGAGGAGAGTGCGGCGGGCGATCGACGTGTGAAAGGGTGAATCCACTCCTCTGTCGCACGATCGAAGGGGGAAACTGACTGTCGAAGGTGCTGGTGAAGAAGGCGGAGGTTATAAAGGAGGGGACCATCGCCGGCCTTGGAGGAGGAAGTGGATGACCGGCGGTGCTTCGTGCGGATGAGGTGGAGAAGCCACCGGCGTTGCGTGATGGAAGAAGGGATTCTGCGCGATGAATCCTTGAGGTGAAAATGTTGATTTTCTTAAGTGAATTTCTTTGACCATCCGATCCAAGCCCCTTGTTGAAGATCTTTGGAAGGCTAGAGGGGGGGAGGTGAATAGCCTCTTTTCGTTTCTACAAGCAAGGTTAGCGGAAGAAAAACAAAAGCTAAACAAAATTAAGAGACTAAAAGACAATTGCTAACAAAGAAGATTTTACGTGGTTCGGAGATTAAGCTCCTACTCCATGGCGATCCTTAAGGTGGATCAATCCAAGCAATTCTCCACTAGAAAGCTTCCTTTACAAACACACTCCTCTTCTTTACAATTGATGAAAATGAAGTATAGAGAAGAGGAGGATTTAAAAACTCTTAGAAAGCTTAGAAATTCGTGGGGAGCTTGAGAGTAAGGTTGGAAGATAAGCACTAGCCTTCTTAAGCATCCCATGGCCTCTTTTTATAGAGAAGAGGCTGTTTTTCCCGTTGAGCATCGATCGATCGACTGATGGCCCCCATCAGTCGACTGCTACCATAGCCGATGCAATCCAACAGCTTCTGACGAGCCGGATTCACAATCATCACTGTCCAACGGGAAGATGATCAGTCAACTGATCATACCAACTATCGACTAATTAGGTGACCAGTCGAGTGTTCCAAACGACCACTCAACTGATGACCTTTCTGTGCCGAAGTCGACTTATAGACGTCGACTGCTAGGTATAACAGTTGACTGATGGGTCGATCAGTCGACTACCAAACCCTAGCAGTCGACTGTTCTACTTTAGAATCAGCTGCCTTCAGTCGAGTGACTGATTAGTCGACTGAGACAAGGCTCCAGTCGACTGATACTTCAAGTATGATGAAAATCATACTTGAAACTAACTCCCTAGACCTAGACTCAACCTTCTAGCTCTTCCTTTAGCCTTGCGCCTCCAGGATCCCTCTGAGTCTGCGACTTGTTCATCCTTTGCGCTTGCTTCCAAGAGCTTCCTTCGGTTTTGTCATGTCTTGAGTTTCTCTTTGTCAAAGTACGCTTGGACTTTACGTCGCCAAGACTACATGCTTGGACTTACGTTGCCAAGACTTGCCTTTGGACTTCCTTTGCCAAGGTCCGCTTGAACTTTACGCCGCCAAGACTACATGCTTGGACTTATGCCGCCAAGACCTTTCCTTGGACTTCTCTTGCCAAGATCACACGCTTGAACTTTTCCTTTACTAAGTCTTCATACTTGGATTTTCCTGTTACTTAAACATGTTAACAATTAGATCACAAATATTACCTAACTTATATGATTATCCAAACATCAAAACATATAAATGCTTGGGGCATTGTCGCACCAACAATCTCCCCCTTTTTGATGTTTGACAATCATTTAAGTTAGGTCTTAACATATGCATACAATGAAAATATCATATTTCCAATATGAATTCTAACTTAAAGTTTTCTTCTCCCCCTTTGATATACATCAAAAAGAGAAGGATTCATATAATGATAAGTTCATGAAAGAATTGAATTGGTTATGTCATGAACTAAGGTATAAGATAGATATGAGGCTCCCCCTTAATCCAAGACATGGTTTATGATGTGTGAATACCATGTGAAGCAAAGCATAAATAAGAGATATGAAGCTATGTCTTAACTCTGCACCAACAATATAAATGTAGGGGATGAAAAGATTTTACTATGAAGCTCCTCCTAAAATAATGCATCAATCAGTCCTATACCCTTTTAATTACTTGAAACATCATACCATAGGGTTAGGACACTTAAGTTTACATTGTA
This sequence comes from Wurfbainia villosa, assembly GCA_025175895.1. Taxonomy (NCBI): domain Eukaryota; kingdom Viridiplantae; phylum Streptophyta; class Magnoliopsida; order Zingiberales; family Zingiberaceae; genus Wurfbainia; species Wurfbainia villosa. The sequence goes on along the minus strand of CM046008.1, from coordinate 41,309,336 downwards.
GACATAGAAACAGGGCTGATTTGCGGAAAAATCAGAGTGGCAGTCGACTGATATATGAATCAGTCGACTGCCAAGCCTGAAACGTTAATTTTAGCCTTTTCAGCCCAACTTCAGAAATGCACCAAAAATTCCAGAAACATCAAAAAATCACGATATTTTGTATACACATTTCTGAAATCATTCTTTATCAAGGAAATATAATTAGAAAAATATATGTTTTTCAGATTTCGAAAATAATACAAATATGAAAACTAGCAAAAGCTTTAAGGATTTTGTAAACTTTGTATCACTTTTGCTTAGTATTTGAAAACTATTTTTCAAAATAGGATAAACATAATTTAAAATATATTTTATTTGACATTTCCAACATGTTCTTAGACCTATATACACATCAATTGTACATAAGCCTTCCCAATGATTGGTCCAATGAAGGATTTATGTCTCTTGATGACATTTTGGTTCATAGTAATGCATCATAACAAGCATGATGAACCAAATGCATCTTCCTAACAACTCACATATTGTCTAAGTGGCTCAATAAAAAAATCATGGTTTCTTAGGTTTTTGTGAGATTCTTAGAGGTATAAATCCTAGGGTTTCTATAGGATCATGCAAACCTAGACCTCTATTCTACTAAGCACATTTCAAGTTCTCTCCTTAGTGATGAATAATCCGCTTCAGGGAGAGCCTTGGTGAAAATGTCGGCTAAGTTGGACTTGGATTCTATGTAATTGAGTTCAATGTCCCCCTTAGCCACATGATCTCTAATGAAGTAATGCTTCACTTCAATGTGCTTAGTCCTAGAGTGATGTACTGAATTTTTGGTCAAATTTATGGTACTCACATTATCACAATAAACCTTGACATTGGAGTAGTGTAATTCATAGTCCTCTAGAGTGTTGGTGTAGTAGGCACCTAAGTCGAACCTGAGTTTTGATTATAACAAACGATACAAAGTTAAGCTCATGTCGTTATCTCACGAGCTGAATTGAGTGTGCAGAAAATTACTATAGTTGAAGCTGAAGGCTAGCGACACCCGGAGGAAGCCACGGTGGTCGGGCAACACTCGAGTGACTTCAGAGGGAGCCGAAGGAATCGAGTGGAAGGCTGGAAGCGAAAGTGACACAGTAAGTATCGAGGTAAGCTCGTGTGTGTGCGAGTGTAAGTGAGGTCGTATCCTCTTTACGGGGATAGAATTAAGCATAGATCCGACCCAAGACATCTCATTGGTGGTCTAGGTCGAGATCGGACGGTCGGAGGCTGTCGAAATAATGTTATTGTTCAGCTAACTTGTCATTTTAGTCGATCGCCATCGACGTCGATCGACATTCGAGCGATCTGCCATCGATCGTGATGATGGCTATCAGTCGACTGATGGTCAAGGATCAGCTTCGAGGAGTCAAGGCTTATCACCTCATTTCAAGGGGAGTGGTGCTCAAATATGATTGGCTAGGGTTCCTCTCGAAAAGGGGCTCAAAGGCTATAAAAGGAGGGCCTATCCTAGGGTTTCATCATCAATCCTAAGCTTCCAAAAAGCCTCCGCAATGCTATGACTCTCTGACAACGAAGTTCTACTTCTCCGACGTCTAGGTTTAATTGTTTATATTTTTGTTTCGTCGGTATAATCTTCATTTCAGTTTATATTTTTCATATCAATTGTCTCGGAGTTTTTATCGTTACGAGGAGAGGGGGAGTGTCCCTCTACCTCAAAGCTTTGTGATTTTTCTTGTACTCGATTAACTCCTACCTCCAACGAGGAGTTCTTTAGTGATTTGCCCTCCGTACATGATCAAGGATCACTAGGGCCTTGGAGTAGTAGCCGAAGGCTACGAACCAAGTAAAAAACCATTTGTGTTCTTTGTGTTTGATTTTACTTTCCGCCGCATTTAATTGTCTTAAAATGAACTCGAAAAAAAGGGGTTTATCGCTATTCACCCCCCCTCTAGCAATCCACTTCGATCCAACAATTGGTATCAGAGCTGGGGGTGCTAAGATCTGGTGAAACCACCAATATAGCATTTTTACAGATTTTTTTTCTCTTTTTATTCTGTTTATTTCGACTTTATTTCATTCGTTTAGTTTTTCTTCCGCACTACAAATCCAAGATCCGAGTCTTGTTACTTTTCGATTGTTTGTGTTATTGTTAGGTTTTTCGTCTCCGTTCTCTTGTTTCTTTTTGTTTCAATGGCCCATCTCGAGGGTTTTAGCACCGTCCGACCTCTGTTTTACAATGGAGATAACTTCTGTTATTGGAAGGGTCGGATGGAATGCTTTCTTAAAACCCAAATTGAGATATGGATCATAATCCAAACGGGATTCACACTTCCAACTAATGAAGCGGGTGAATCCTTGGATTATGACCAATGGACAAATGCGACAAAAAGACAAGTTGAAGCCAACGCCAAGGCAACTCAAATCCTCCAATGCGGCTTGTCCAAGGAGGAGCTTAATCGCGTCGGCCCCTTCATCAACACAAAGGACCTTTGGACAAAGATAGTGGAGCTACATGAAGGGACCGATGAAGCCAAGGTATGTAAGCGCGATCTTTTGTTTAATAAATTGTATAATCTAAAAATGCAGGAATACGAAATGGTGACTCAACTTCACGCCCGCGTTCAAGACATAGTCAGGGGATCGATTGGCCAGCTAGAGGGGGGTGAATAGCCCTTTTCGTTTGGATGCCGGTATTTGCTCGTCTACAAAACTAATTAGCGCAAGCGGAAGACTAATAAAGATAATCAAATAGAAATACAAGAAAACAAACGCTAACAAAGAATGTAACGTGGTTCACGGCTACGCCGCTAATCCACGGTCCCCGATTCGTCCTCGGTGAATCACTCCGCTAAACCAATCCACTAAATGGTCTCTCCTTTGCACCAAGCTAGGTGGAGGTAACCTTTACAATCAAGATCACTCTTCTTACAAATAGAATGGAGTAAAAGCGAGTAAGAAGAGTTTAGAGCTTGTGGGGCACTAGGAAGATCACTTGGAGCATAAGCATTAGCCTCTCAAAGGCTTACACCCTCTCTTTTTATAGAGAGGGCTGTTTTCTTCCCGTTGGCCGCCATCACGATCGCCGCTTGGCGGGCCGATCGTCGTTACTACAACGGCCTCCGAACACGTCGGATCCCGACCGTTGTAGTCCAACGGAACTCTTGGCAGTCGACTGATGGACCTCATCAGTCGACTGCTGCCTCCGTAGTCGACTGCCCAGTCGGCTATGAACGGTTCTGTGGCCAAAACCCTATTGACTACCGATCGCCGCCCGCAGCCGATGATCGATGGTCTTGGCAATGATCGCCCATACGGCGGCTGATCACGCCATAATCCGGCCAATCGATACCCGAACTCACTGATTAGCGAGACCGCTATGACATGGCAATGATCGGGTGTCGGGAAAACTCATCCGACACTTGGCCAAATGGCCAAGTTTCACCTAAGAGCTACCCTTCCCCGGGTTACAATCGCTCACTCTCATCTCTCGGAGTCCTCGCCTTCGAAGTTCTCTTCGTTCTCGGCCACGTCCCTCGGCAGCATCAGGCGCACGACTCTGTAATGCTCCTTCGCGTCTCTTGCCTCGAAGTCTACTTCCTCCGGCTTCACTCCAAGCTTCTCGTCCGGCGGTCCCTCGGATGCTCCAAGCGCACGGCTTCCGCAAAGCTATCCTTCACCGACTCAAGGCACGAGTCATGAGATGTGAAACTCGCCACGGCTCTATGTGCGAATTACTAAGTCCTGCACGACTTCAACGCACATATCAAATCAACATATCAAACTAACTTAAACCCTTTGCCACACCATCAAAACCATATTACGGCAAGAGATTGCCCTAACAATCTCCCCCTTTTTGATGTGTGGCAATCTGTTTAAGTTAGGTAAAAACATTTGATATAAATTTCTAAGGTAAGAAAGCATGTAAACATAAACATGATATAGCAACATGCAACTCCCCCTTAATCCATGAAACTCTATATTGCAAATTTTCTCCCCCTATCATATATTTCTCCCCCTAAAGCAATTAACTTAAACATAAATTATTTCTCCCCCTTTGACACCATCAAAAAGATTAACACTAAGTTATAAGCTCATGACATCAAGTATAATGGAGGGAAAATACCAAAAACATGAATAAGATATGAAATCAGAAAATATAAGGGCTTCTATGGCTCGTGGAAAACCTATCATCCCTAGGAGCAATCCATTTGCCGTAGCCACCCTCGCCGCGTATTTTAATGGTCGCTTATCCAAATGCCGTAAATTGCTGGCAGTCAAAGATGACCTCGTAGGAAGCTCGAATGTAGTGGTTACGCTACTCTACCGTCCAAACTTGAATAAAAACGGAGGTCCAAATAGTTGATCAGCCAAGGTGATCTTGGGCCATGAACCAGCACACGTAACTGAAACGGCACCTAGTCTTGCTTTGAGTTGTTCCAAAACATGAATACATAGTTTTTTGATTAAGGAATTGTTTTGAAAACATATGAAATATCCAACCATGATCTTTGGGCAATATGTCTATGAATTAAACATAAGCTTTCCCCATGATTGGTCTATTATTGCTATGTTGATACTTTAAATGACCATCTAAATGCCATAGGCATTAGTGGACATTTGTATCATCCTAACATCTCACCTATGCTAAGTTTGCAATCAAGTTAGCCTATAGTGAGTGTGAGATGCATCCTAGGGGGTATTTGTATATACTTAACCAATATATTCATGCAATTCTATCATGGTTAAGTATCAACCTAACAACCTACATGATCATAATGACATATATGATTTAATTTCACATTATGATCATGAAATCCATGTTTTCATTAATTTATAGTCATGCATTAGGTATTATATGATGATAATAAACAAATTATCACCTAAAGCATGATTCAAACCTATTTCTTATGATAACGTGCCAAATTTCAAAAACATAAATCATGATTGTAAATATACATAGGAATTACATCAATCATCATGATTTAAGCATTATTATCTATTTATGGGTACGTTATCATCACCCAAAACTATCTAAAAAATGTTGTCCCGTCATCCTAAGTCAACCAAAATATGATATAGGTCAAGTTCATATGGTTGACTACCCTAGGGTTATTCTAACCCTTAAGGATGGATTTTGGAACCCAAAATGAGTTCTTTCCTATTGGGTTTACTAAGTATTCCTTGGGGATCCATTTCCTAGCAATTACCTTCTTCTTATCTTGTCCCCTAGCTATAAGGCATTTGTAGGCTTTTTCATTTTTCTTTTCCTTGTAGCCTAGGCCCTTTTTGTTGAAGCTAGCTCTTTGGCTCCCTAAGATCATGTTCAATATGTTGGAGCCAATAGTGAATTTTTCTAGGGCTTTTGTTAAATAATCTATTTTTTCCCTTAAGGCCCTATTTTCATTTATACATGCATCACTAACATCTAATGGCACATAAAGGTCATGTGAGCATGCATCATTTAAGCTAGAAGAAATATTATCATTTAAGCATGCATTTTCTAGTTTATTTTCTAAGTCCTTAATTTGATCTAGCATGCTTTTGTTTTTCTTCTTAGCTCTAAATAAATCTCTAGTTAAGCTAGAAACCATGGAAACTATTTTCTTAGGAGTTAGATTTGTTACCATAGTTTCCATGTCCTCTTCTTCTTCGGATGAGGAGGATGTGGAAGCTCCCCCTTCATTTGAGCTCTCCCCACTTGTGCTTGATTCTTCATTTGAGGAGGAGGAGGAGGAGCAATCCAAGTCGTCAAATGCCATCAATGCGAGGTTGGTGACAAATGCATTTTCTTCCTCGGATGAGGAAGAGGAAGAGGATTCATCCCATGTCTTGGCCTTGAATGCTTTGGCCTTCCCCTTTTCCTTTGCCTTCTTCTCTTCTTCCTTTCTCTTGCTCCCTTTCTTCTTCTTCTTCTTTTCTTCCTTCTTTTTCTTCTCTTCCTTGCTCTTGTTTAAGAGAGGACAATTGTCCCTTATGTGCCCCTCTCCTTGGCAATTATAGCATATGACCTTCCCCCTTGGTCTTCTATTCCTATCATAAGATTTATCAAATCTAAAATTCTTAAATGCACGTCTTACCCTCCTTACCATATAGGCTTCTTCGGTGCTATCCATGGAGGAGGAGGAAGACGCTTCGTCATCGGAGGAGGAGGGGATTTCCATCTTCTTCTTCCCCTTATTTGCCAACAATGCTACTCCTCTTGAGGGTTGAATTCTAGGCTCCTCTTGTATTCCTTCAAGCCTAGTTTCGTGGAGCTCCATTGTTGAGAAAAATTCCTCCAAGGTACTTACTTCCAAGTTCTTGGAGATGTAGAACGAATCGACCATGGAGCTCCACTTTGAGGACCGGGGAAAAGCATCTATAGCCTTCATGAGCATGTCCCGGTTTGATAGCTTCTCACCTACACTTGTTAGCCCAATTAAAATTTCTTTAAACCTAGAGTGTAGTGAGGTTACCTTTTCTCCCTTTTCTAGTTTTATATTGGATAGTTGAGAGCGGAGGAGGTCTCTTCTTGCTAGCTTGGCCTCGGATGTGCCTTCATGGAGTTCTATAAGCTTCTCCCACATCTCTTTGGCGCTAGCACATTCTCCGATCCGGTTGATCTCTTGTTGGGGGAGCACATTGAAAAGATGATGTTTTGCCTTTGAGTTCGCAAGGTGCTCCTCTCTTTGCTTCTTAGTCCATCGTGATTTTTCGATTGGCTTCCCCTCTTCATCCCTAGGCAAAACGAAACCGGATTCCATTGTAATCATAATGTCAAAACTGCTTCAAAATACCTCCATTCGCTTCTTCCACCTAGCGAATTCTCCTTCAAATTTTGGAGGATGGATGTTTGAGCCGGCCATTTTTGAATGTTGCTTGTTGTGGCGGTTAGTCCTCGACAAGCTTTCCTTGGCTCTGATACCACTTGTAGGGGATCGATTGGCCGGCTAGAGGGGGGTGAATAGCCCTTTTCGTTTGGATGCCGGTATTTGCTCGTCTACAAAACTAATTAGCGCAAGCGGAAGAATAATAAAGACAAGCAAATAGAAATACAAGAAAATAAACGCTAACAAAGAATGTAACGTGGTTCACGGCTACGCCGCTAATCCACGGTCCCCGATTCATCCTCGGTGAATCACTCCGCTAAACCAATCCACTAAATGGTCTCTCCTTTGCACCAAGCTAGGTGGAGGTAACCTTTACAATCAAGATCACTCTTCTTACAAATAGAATGGAGTAAAAGCGAGTAAGAAGAGTTTAGAGCTTGTGGGGCACTAGGAAGATCACTGAGCATAAGCATTAGCCTCTCAAAGGCTTACACCTCTCTTTTATAGAGAGGGCTGATTTCTTCCCGCTCGCCATCACGATCACGCTCTGGCAATCGCCATTACTACAACGGCCTCCGAACACGCCGATCCCGACCGCTGTAGTCCAACGGATCTTGGCATGATCGATGGACCTCATCACGATCACGCTCGTAGTCGACCGCCTGGCCACTGAACGGCTGTGGCCAAACCCTATTGATCACCGATCACGCTTTCAGCCGATCGATGGTCTTGGCTGACCGCCCATCGATGGCGCCGATCGCTGCCACATCCGGCCACAGATGATACTACCGAACTCACTGACAGAGCCGACCGCCATGACATGGCAATGACCGTGTCTGAAAATCATCCGACACTTGGCCAAATGGCCAAGTTTCACCTATGAGCTACCCTTCCCGGTTACAATCGCCACTCATCTCCTGAGTCCTCGCTCGGTTCTCTTCGCTTCGCCACGCCCCTAAGAAAGATCAGCGACGGCCTGCAATGCTCCTTCGCGTCTCTTGCCTCGAAGTCTACTTCCTCCGGCTTCACTCCAAGCTTCTCGTCTGACGGTCCCTCGGATGCTCCAAGCGCACGGCTTCCGCAAAGCTATCCTTCATCGACTCAAGGCACGAGTCATGAGATGTGAAACTCGCCACGGCTCTATGTGCGAATTACTAAGTCCTGCACGACTTCAACGCACATATCAAATCAACATATCAAACTAACTTAAACCCTTTGCCACACCATCAAAACCATATTACGGCAAGAGATTGCCCTAACAATAGTCAATAATCTACACTCGATCGGGCAAAAGGTCGAAAACCGCGACCTTATAAGGTATGTTCTTAACTCCTTTCCGAGGACTACCTTGTGGGCATCCATGGTCGATGCCTACAAGGTCTCCAAGGATCTTTCGAAACTTAGGTTAGATGAATTATTTTCTAATTTTGAACTTCATGAGCAGTCTAACTCGGAACCCGAGAAGGGTATAACACTTTTTGCAGGGTCGAGGAAGAAAACCGCAAGCAAGCCACCCCCGAAGGAAGAAGAGGATGAGTCTGATTCGGAGGTCGACTCAGAAATGGAGGTCGAACTAGTCAACCTAGTTTGGAGGATAGTCAAGGGCTGAAAATGAACGATCACTCGACCCAACGAAGGTAAGCCTAAAAGTTCAAATATTAGATGCTACGAATGCAACAGGTTTGGACATATCAAGTCCGAATGCTCAAAACTCAAGAGCAAAGCACCAAAACACAAAAAGGCACTCAACGCTACTTGGGAAGAAGCATCTGAGGAAGAAGATAATGATCGTGTTCTCATGGCTAAACCGGTGGAATAGGAGACGGAGTTGGAACCATAACATGAATCGGAAACTGAAGACGAGTCGAATTGCGAAGCACTATTCAAGACAAGCCACGGATACGCATCCGGTTCAAAAGATACACTCAAGGTAAGTCGATCCCTCATTAGTACACTTTATAATGCAATTAAGTTTTTAACTAGAAAATTAGCTAAGTCTGAGTCCAAGGTCGAGACCCTAGTTGAGGAAGTTAAACTCCTCAAACACGAGGTCTCCCTAACCTCTTCGACTAGTCGAGTTCAAGAGGAGGACTCAACTCGGGTTGAAAAACTCGAAGTTGAGAACTCAATCTTGAAGAGTCAAGTCGAAGATCTTAGGAACACGTTGGAAAGGTTTACTTTGGGATCCAAAGGACTTGACCTCCTACTTGGATCGTAAAGGGCCGTATACAACAAGGCCGGACTAGGGTTTAGCTCAAACACGACCAACAAGTCATATATGTCGATTGTAAGTCGACATAAAAATGTGTCCAAGCATGGGTCCCTAAGACCACCTTGATTTCAAACTTAGGATCGAACCAGTACTGGGTTCCCAAGGACCAAATCCACTATGTGGAGAGACCGAACCGATTCAACGGTCCAGGGGGAGCTAGTACGAAACTTGCGTGCATTTTAATTTAGAAAATTGCATGCTTAGGTTCTTTATTTAGTTTGAATTTTCTTTTTTAGAATGGCTAGATAGGACTATAACTCGTCAATACTTGATAACATAGTACCAGGACGCGGCGAGATGATAGTACGCTAGGAAAGCGGAGTCTTGTGTATTTGGGCTAGATAAGGCGTATCTAGTTCAGTGCACTTGATCGAGCGGAACTAGCTGAAGCTACCTCGCCGTATCCTAGACTAGTTAGACCAGGAAGTGGTCTTAGGTGAGTCAAGTCTCTATTTTCTTGAAAATGGTTTTGTCTAAGGAAGTGGTCATTGTTTCGATCAAAGAAGGCCTTTGTGCCTCGCCACGACCTGGAAGCCATGATCTTGAAAAGGTGACTTGATGAGCCTAAGGTCAAATCTGAATCTAACGCAAGGTTGACAAGTGTTTAAGTCATTAAATTTAATTCAAGTAAAATTGGAAGTCATCTCACAAGAACATATAGGGTTAACATGTTTGATCATGTAGACATGGGTGAGATGATTTAGGTTAATAATTTTCAACCAATCTTTAATAAATCCAATATCCGATCCAACTACCTTGTGTGTAGGATCAATGGATGTTGGACAGTGGTTGCTCTCGACACATGACCGAGGATCAACTCAAGTTTTCGAAGCTTCGATTCAAACGACAAGGATCGGTAGCCTTCAGAAACAACGACAAGCTCAAAATCATCGCATCAGGTGATATTGAGCTCAACTCTAACTTTATTATTCAAAATGACTTATTGGTAGAAAATTTTCAATATAATTTACTTAGTGTAAGCCAATTGTGTGATAATAACTATAAGGTCATATTTCTAGAAAATAAATGCTTAATTAATATAAATGAAACCTCTAAAACAATCCTTAAGGGAACCAGAAATAACAATATTTACACTGTTAACTTAACTAACTCCTCAACTAAGTGTCTTATGACACGACAAGAGGAATCATGGTTGTGGCACCGATGACTCGGTCACTCACACCCAAGACTCATCCACAAGATGAGTCAGAGTGACTTAGTCAGAGGTTTACCTAACCTCAATAAGTTGGATAATAAAATATGCAATGCTTGTCAACAAGGTAAACAATCTAGGACACAACATCAACTAACTAATCAAGAACGAACCAAAAGTGTTCTTGAGCTCCTATACATGGATCTATTTAATTCACACGGAGCTAAGTCACTTAATGGAAGTAAATTCTGCTTAGTCATAATTGATGACTACTCTAGATTTACTTGGGTTAGGTTCATTAAACACAAAAGTGACACCCTAGATCAATTAATCAAACTATTTAAACTAATAGAAAATCAACAAAGCATTAAAATTAAAAGACTTAGGATTGATCATGGTGGTGAATTCGAGAACCACAGGTTTACAGAATTCTGCAATCTAAATGGATACCATCATGAGTTCTCTTGCCCTAGAACCCCACAATAGGATGGCCTAGTAGAACGTAAGAATAGAACCCTACAAGAAGCCGCTAGGACAATGTTAAACGAATATAATCTACCCGATAGGTTTTGGGCGGAAGCCGTGAGTACGACATGCTATGTCCAAAATAGGATCCTTATGGTAAAGAGGCACCTTAAGACCTCATACGAGATTTATCACGATAAAATATCTAACATCAAGTACTTTAGGGTATTTGGGTGTAAGGTACATATCCTAAACACTAAGGATTACCTAGGGAAGTTTACATCCAAAACCATGACCGGAATCTTTCTAGGATACTTGACTACAAGTAGGGCTTATAGAGTATATAACCATGACACCCTTAGAGTCGAGGAAACTATCAATGTAGTATCTGATGAAGGACACGAACCTACAAAACCCCCGACAACCCCAATTAGCGAGCCGATTCATACCAGACTCAACTCTGATCCGGAGATCAAGTCTAGTATTAATCCTAACCTAAGTCAACCAAGTCAGTCTATCGACCAAGTGGTAGATGACTGTAATCAAACTAGAACTCAAACGAGTCATCCTATTGATCAAGTTGTAGACTCAAACCCAAATCCAACTAGGACTCAAATGAATCATCCTATCGACCAAGTGATAGGTGATCCAAGTCTAGGAGTTTGAACTAGAGCCTCATATAGAAACCTTAGTCAAATCTCCTTGATTTCCAAAATTGAACCCAAAACTATTGACCAAGCTCTTCTTGATCCCGATTGGATTATTGCAATGCAAGAAGAGCTGACTTAATTCACTAGGAACGAAGTATGGGAATTAGTACCACCACCTAAAGATAAAACAATCGTTGGAACAAGGTTGGTGTTTAGAAATAAACTTGATGACAAAGGTGAAGTAGTTAGAAATAAAGCTAGACTAGTTGCTAAAGGGTTTAGTCAAGTCGAAGGTTTAGATTACGACGAGACCTATGCCCCAGTAGCTAGATTAGAGTCCATTCGAATGCTATTAGCGTATGCTGCACATTGAGCATTCAAGTTGTTTCAAATGGATGTGAAATCAACATTCTTAAATGGATACATTAAAGAAAAGGTTTATGTTAGTCAACCCCCCGGTTTCTAAAGTTTAGACAAACCCGACCATGTCCTTAGGTTAAAGAAAGCTCTCTATGGACTTAAACAAGCTCCTCGAGCTTGGTATGAGAGACTTTCGATTTATCTTAAGTCCAAAGGATTTAACCAAGGTGTAGTTGACCCAACCCTTTTCGTAAAAACCTTAGGTAAAGACATATTCATAGCCCAAATCTACGTAGATGATATTATTTTCGGAACCACCAACTCGATCCTACTAAATGAGTTCATTTCACTTATGGAAAGTGAATTTGAAATGAATTTAGTAGGAGAGTTGAGCTTCTTCTTAGGTCTACAAATTAAACAAACTAAAGATGGAATATACCTACATCAACGCAAATATACTAGGGAATTAATTAAATACTTTGGAATGCAAGACGCTAAAATTATTAATACCCCAATGGCAATGAATGTAAATATAGAAGAAGATGTAGTCGGAAATTCAATTGATTTAAAATACTATAGGAGCATAATAGAGAGTCTCCTTTACTTAACTGCGAGCCGACCTGATATCCTATTTGCAGTAAGTATGTGCCAAGGTTCCAAACCTGTGCCAAGGAGTCTCACCTAACTCTAGTCAAGCGTATCCTTAGATATCTAAAGGGTACACTTAATGTCGGTATTTGGTACCCTAGATCTACCGAGTTCGAACTAACCGGCTACTCCGATTAGGACTATACCGGTAGTAAGCTCGATAGAAAGAGTACGAGTGGTTGTTGTCAACTTCTCGGCTCAAGTCTAGTGAGTTGGTGCAGTAGGAAGCAACACTGTGTTGCCTTATCTACTACCGAAGCCGAATACATCGCGATGGGTGAGTGTGTCACTCAGCTTCTTTGGATGAAGCACACTCTCCGCGACTTTGAGTTAGACTTTACGAACACTAAACTCCACGTAGACAACATTAGTTTAATTAACCTTACTAAGAATCCGATATGTCACTGTAGGACCAAACATATAGAGGTCAAACACCATTTCATTCGAGAACATGTGACCAACGGAGCCATACAACTCGAATACGTCGAATCGAAGTCTAACTTGGTAGACCTATTTACTAAACCCTTATCCGAAGCCGAATTCAGTCTATTAAGAAGAAAATTGGGCATGTGCGTAGTAGAATAGGAACTTGCAAATTATATTGCTACTATTTCTTACTTTTCATTTTCATGGAACTAGCATAGGACATATCTTAGATATCATGCACCTATAGATTTAAGGAGCCAATACATCTCACAACACATAGGACTAATGTGTTTGTGTACTTAGCCACGTAGATGGCCGTGAGATGTTAGGACCTCACTCCTGGTTCCAGATGTAGAGCTAGTGCATCGCCATGAACCACGGAGTATAATAATACATACTAACCGACTCTGACAAGGACTGGTTGATCTTTCATATCAATCAAGTCAATATGAGTCAAACAATTTATAGATGAGCTTATTTTCAGTGTATTATTTTCAAAATAATGTGGAACATGCTTGGACTTTAAATTTAATATTTATTTTTGTTTTCCACACACCCTTATTCTTTTTGATATATGGCAAAAGGGGGAGAAAAAGGCCAAAGTTAAGGGGTCAAAATTAATTTTTGATAACTTAACTCTTACTTCATATTTATTTACATGACCAAAAGTTAACTTTGAGTTTTGAAAACTTAGTTAACTTTTTAACAAAAAAGAAGTAAAGGCCAAGTTAAGAGAAATCTTAACTCAAACTTATTTTTAAACACTATGACGTTAATGTTTTAGTTAAAGGGGGGAGAAAGGGCCAAGTTAAGAAGACCTCTTAACTTAAATGTTTTACTAAGGCCAACTTTAAGTAATGTTAACTCTTCCTAGATAGCAACTCTCAAGGAGGAGGATTAAGGTCTTCTTTCAGGACTCACCCTCGGTCAAGGGGGAGGTTTCCTCAAGGGGGAGTACTTGAAGAAAATCCTTACTACTCCTACTAATCTTTATTATTATTGTTTGTTTCTCATGCACATTATTATTCATGCATGCTATTTTCTTAACTTTGTATGTGGGTTTGTCATAAATCAAAAAGGGAGAGATTGTTGCTACAGTAGGCACCTAAGTCGAGCCTGAGTTTTGATTATAGCAAATGATACAAGGTTAAGCTCATGTCGTTATCTCACGAGCTGAATCGAGTGTGTAGAAAATTGCTATAGCTGAAGCTGAAGGCTAGCAACACCCGGAGGAAGCCACGGTGGTCGGACGACACTTGAGTGACTTTGGAGGGAGCCGAAGGAATCGAGTGGAAGGCCGGAAGCGAAAGCAACACAGTAAGTATCGAGGTAAACTAGTGTGTGTGCGAGTGTAAGTGAGGTCGTATCCTCTTTATGGGGATAGACTTAAGCGTAAATCTGACCCAAGACATCTCATCGGTGGTCTAGGTCGAGATTGGACGGTCGGAGGCCGTCAAAATAATGTTATTGTTCAGTTAACTTGTCATTTCAGCTAGCATCAATCGACTGCCATCTTGGAGGACTCGACTGTTGTCAATCAGTCGACTGCACCTCATTTCAAGGGGAGTGGTGCTCAAATATGATTGGCTAGGGTTCCTCTCGAAAAGGGTCTCAAAGGCTATAAAAGGAAGGCCTATCCTAGGGTTTCATCATCAATACTAAGCTTCCAAAAAGCCTCCGCAATGCTACGACTCTCCTACAATGAAGTTCTACTTCTCTGACGTCTAGGTTTAATTATTTATATTTTTGTTTCATCGGTATAATCTTCATTTCAGTTTATATTTTTCATATCAATTGTCTCGAAGTTTTTATCGTTACGAGGAGAGGGGGAGTGTCCCTCTACCTCAAAGCTTTGTGATTTTTCTTGTACTCGATTAACTCCTACCTCCAACGAGGAGGAGTTCTTTAGTGATTTGCCCTCCGTGCGTGATCAAGGATCACTAGGGCCTTGGAGTAGTAGCCGAAGGCTACGAACCAAGTAAAAAACCATTTGTGTTCTTTGTGTTTGATTTTACTTTTCGCTGCATTTAATTGTCTTGAAACGAACTCGAAAAAAAAGGGTTTATCGCTATTCACCCCCCCTCTAACGATCCGCTTCGATCCAACATAAAGTGTGTCTCATCCTAAGTAATTGAGCCACACAACCACCCATAGCCACATATTCGGCCTCGGTGGTTGGCAAAGTAACACAAGGTTTCTTTCTACTACTCCAACTAACTAGGGAGGATCCAAGAAATTGTTGGGTTTCCGGCACCGCGGCGAGTGTGTGTTCGAACATGTTTCGCAAACATGTGCACATCGGAAGAAATAAAAATAATAAATCTACATTTATTACAACACACACATCATACGCATGCATAGTACAACATGTGTAGACATAACCGTAAATTTAAATTTGCAATAAAAGGAAATTTAACTACGTATACCTTTCATATCACGTGTAGCGGGAACAATATCAACCGGAACGATCCTCACTAGAATCGTCTCTATCCGTATCCACGCCGAGTATCTTCGGGATGACTTCACAAAGTCACGAGATTCATCTTCGTACGGGTTACTAGCCTCGTGTTGAAGACGACGTGATCGAGAGAGGATCACGATCCGAATCCAAATTCGGATCCAAAGACGAGTCCTCAAAACTCGCTTCTCCGGAGAGGTATCCGTCAACCGTTTGATGAATCCTTCGTCCTCCACCTATGAGGATTACCGGAGATCGAATCCCCGGTAAGTTAGGCGCTGTCGGAGCTCTAACCGTCGTCCAAACGACGCTCCGATGAGAGGGAAACAAGTTGTCCAGAAAACTGGACAGCTTTGGTGGAGGAATTAGGGCCGGCAAAAAAGGTAGGATGAAGCTCACCTTGATGCCAAACCCAAAGGAGATCACCGGAGGATCACCAGCAGAAGCTTGGATGCCGGCAACAATTTGGACGGCGGCACAAGGGATGGGCGGCGGCAATGGAGGTGTTGGCGCCGAAAATCTCCAATGAGATGAGGTGGGCGACAACTTAGGTTAGGGTTTTGGATTAATTAGGGATTAACAATCCCTTAAGCCCTCTTTTATAGAGAACTAATTCTCTTAATGGTTATTGGATCATAACCATAAGGCCCGTTAACCCGCTCCATTAACTTAAGTTAAAATAAACCAAACCATGATGGTTTATTTTAAGTTAAAACGAACCGAACCAACTCTTGGTTCATTCGTTTAAAATAAACCAAACCCTTTGGTTTATTCTCCTCCATTGGATTAGAACTAAACCATTTTGGTTCATCCATTATGTCTTCATAAGACACGGCCCATTCATGCTTCCATTGCGACTGAAACGATTTCATGCTCGCTTCTTGTTTGGTCCAACCAAACCTAGTTTCTCTCGGTCTGAGAATCCCATTCTCAAGCTCGTTTTAAATCCTTCGGATTACGCTCGTTGTGTGTGTGACCAAATAGGTTCTCGGTTTATGTTGGCCGTCTATAATTAACCATTAATTATAGAACGATCATGAGTGGCCTACCTAGTAGTACATCATGATACCCAATTAATCGAAAAGATCAACGGTTGATCCAGAACTATTTCTGAAACCCTTCAGCAGCTCGAATGAATCGTGCCCCATTCCCTTCACTCATCTTATACCCACTTGGTTCAGGACATGGTCTATTTTGTCAGTCCCCACTAGGCTGACTACGTCACACCTAGCCCAAGTATCATTTCCTCATCCTACGGATTCTAGTTACTGCACATGTATCGAAGAGTACCTTACTCTAAACATGTAATGCTTTGGCCAAAGACTTTAGTAACAATCCGACGAAAGGCCATGGGTATACATCTCCTCGCAAGGAGTGGTGAATCCTTTATAGGCTATTCAAACACCTTCGATCACTTCGACTTATACCCAATCATTCCGGGTCCACATATCCACAGAGATGCTTGCTTAAGATGTCAAAGCATAAGTCTTTATGATCAAGATGACTTGAATACCGCAAGTCAAAGGAACATCGCACTTAAGCTACAGTAAGAACTTCATTGACATATCTATATATGCAGAGAACCATATGAAGTCTTACGGCTGGTCACTCCAATGAACTAGTTACCATAACTAGCATCCACGATTAACTCTGGACATCACAATGTCTCCAGCCAGTGAGAATCAGCTGCTTGGATACACCAAGGAATATACCTCGTGCTAGTCTCGACAGAATTGATGTTGTCCAAATCCATCAATTCATCGACTAGGGATAATTCCGATACATCACAATTACACATGTAGAGATACTCACTAGTTGTGATCCAATTACAAATTCTCTCATGCTGTGAATCGTATCGTGGATATTCAGTAAATGAGTTTAAGATCCAATCAAATACATGAAAAACATGTATACTCAAATAGTGAATCTTCATTTATCATATAAATGGTTCATACATAAGGCGATTGCCTTAGGACATCTCTCATATATTACTAACAGACTCCCACTTGGCCTAATGCCAATCGCTACGGTATCCAATACCATAAGCTCTAACATGACCCTCAAACTTACTTTGAGGTAATGCTTTCGTCAAAGGATCCGCTAAGTTCCTTTCAGTAGGGATTTTCTCGATTTGTATTTCCTTCCTACTAATGATTTCTCTGATCAGATGATAGCGGCGAAGCACATGTTTGGATCGTTGATGAGACCTCGGCTCTTTCGCCTGTGCAATTGCTCCATTGTTGTCGCAGTAGACCGGTATTGCTTCAACAATGGCAGGAATCACACCAAGTTCATAAATGAACTTCTTGATCCAAACCGCCTCCTTTGCTGCTTCCGAAACTGCAATGTATTCTGCCTCAGTGGTAGAATCCGCTACAGTGTCTTGTTTGGAACTTTTCCAACTCACTGCGCCCCCATTCAGGGTGAACACGTATCCAGACTAAGACCTAGAATCATCCTTGTCTGTCTGGAAGCTGGCATCCGTATACCCGCGTATCACCATGTAGCCTTCTCCATATATTAGGAACACATCCTTATTTCTTCTTAAGTACTTAAGGATCGTCTTAACAGCCACCCAATGATCCATTCCTGAATCAGACTGGTATCTACTCGTGACACTCAAAGCATACGATACATCGGGCCTCGCACATAACATAGTATACATGATAGATCCTATTACAGATGCATAGGGAATCTTACTCTTGCAAATCCTCTCATCTTCTGTGCGCGGACACATAGACTTCGAAAGGTGTATCCCATGCCTGATGGGAAGGAAACCTTTCTTGGATTTCGACATGCTATACCTCTTTTAGCACATGGTCTATATATGTAGACTGCGAAAGACCAAGCAACCGTTTCGATCTATCTCTATAGATCTTAATCCCGAGGATGTAGGTTGCTTCTCCCAGGTCTTTCATGGAGAATGTCTTGGATAACCAAACCTTAACTGACTGTAAGATTAAAACATCGTTTCCTATAAGTAATATGTCATCGACATACAATAGTAGGAACATGACTGCACTCCCACTAACCTTCTTGTACACACAAGGTTCGTCTGGATTTTGTGAGAAATCAAACTTTTTGATCGTCTCATCAAAACGGATATTCCAGCTCCTGGATGCTTGCTTCAATCCATATATGGACCGTCGCAATTTGCATACCTTGGTTTTATCAACCGATGTGAAACCCTCAGGCTGTATCATATACACATCCTTGAGCAAATTTCCATTAAGGAAAGCTATTTTCACATCCATCTGCCATATCTCATAATCATAATGAGCCGCTATGACCAGGAGAATCCGAATGGATTTAAGCATGGCTACAGGCGAATAGGTTTCGTCATAATCAACACGTTGTTTTTGACAATATCCTTTCGCCACTAATCTAGCTTTATAGGTAATCACATTACCATCCATGTCAGTTTTCTTCTTGAAAACCCACTTGCACCCTATAGGCTTAATGCCTTCAGGTGGGTCAACCAAGTTCCAAACTTGATTTTCATACATGGAATCCATTTCCGACTTCATGGCATCAAGCCACTTATCCCTTTCTGAACTTGTCAGCACTTCTTCATAATTGGTAGGCTCCTCATCACAATTTGGATGGCGGCACAAGGGGTGGGCGGCGGCAATGGAGGTGTTGGCGCCGAAAATCTCTAATGAGATGAGGTGGGCGGCAACTTAGGTTAGGGTTTTGGATTAATTAGGGCTTAACAATCCCTTAAGCCCTCTTTTATAGAGAACTAATTCTCTTAATGGTTATTGGATCATAACCATAAGGCCCGTTAACCCGCTCCATTAACTTAAGTTAAAATAAACCAAACCATGATGGTTTATTTTAAGTTAAAACGAACCGAACCAACTCTTGGTTCATTCGTTTAAAATAAACCAAACCCTTTGGTTTATTCTCCTCCATTGGATTAGAACCAAACCATTTTGGTTGATCCATTATGTCTTCATAAGACACGACCCATCCACGCTTCCATTGCGACTGAAACGATTTCATGCTCGCTTCTTGTTTGGTCCAACCAAACCTAGTTTCTCTCGGTCTGAGAATCCCATTCTCAAGCTCATTTTAAATCCTTCGGATTACGCTCGTTGTGCGTGTGACCAAATAGGTTCTCGGTTTATGTTTGCCGTCTATAATTAACCATTAATTATAGAACGATCATGAGTGGCACCTAGTAGTACATCATGATCCCCAATTAACTGAAAAGATCAACGGTTGATCCAGAACTATTTCTGAAACCCTTCAGCAGCTCGAATGAATCGTGCCCCATTTCCTTCACTCATCTTATACCCACTTGGTTCAGGACATGGTCTATTGTGTCAGACCCCAATAGGATGACTACGTCACACCTAGCCCAAGTATCATTTCCTCGTCCTACGGATTCTAGTTACTGCACATGTATCGAAGGGTACCTTACTCTAAACATGTAATGCTTTGGCCAAAGACTTTAGTAACAATCCGACGAGAGGCCATGGGTATACATCTCCTCGCAAGGAGTGGTGAATCCTTTATAGGCTATTCAAACACCTTCGATCACTTCGAATTATACCCAATCATTTCGGGTCCACATATCCACAGAGATGCTTGCTTAAGATGTCAAAGCATAAGTCTTTATGATCAAGATGACTTGAATACCGCAAGTCAAAGGAACATTGCACTTAAGCTACAGTAAGAACTTCATTGACATATCTATATATGCAGAGAACCATATGAAGTCTTACGGCTGGTCACTCCAATGAACTAGTTACCATAACTAGCATCCACGATTAACTCCGGACATCACAATGTCTCCACCAAAGGAGAATCACCGCTTGGATACACCAAGGAGTATACCTCGTGCTAGAAGTAATTGATGGTGTCCAAATCCATCAATTCATCGACTAGGGATAATTCCGATACATCACAATTACACATGTAGAGATACTCACTAGTTGTGATCCAATCACAAATTCTCTCATGCTGTGAATCGTATCGTGGATATTCAGTAAATGAGTTTAAGATCCAATCAAATACATGAAAAACATGTATACTCAAATAGTGAATCTTCATTTATCATATAAATGGTTCATACATAAGGCGATTGCCTTAGGACATCTCACATATATTACTAACAGACTCCCACTTGGCCTAATGCCAATCGCTACGGTATCCAATACCATAAGCTCTAACATGACCCTCAAACTTACTTTGAGGTAATGCTTTCGTCAAAGGATCCGCTAAGTTCCTTTCAGTAGGGATTTTCTCGATTTGTATTTCCTTCCTACTAATGATTTCTCTGATCAGATGATAGCGGCGAAGCACATGTTTGGATCGTTGATGAGACCTCGGCTCTTTCGCCTGTGCAATTGCTCCATTGTTGTCGCAGTAGACCGGTATTGCTTCAACAATGGCAGGAATCACACCAAGTTCATAAATGAACTTCTTGATCCAAACTGCCTCCTTTGCTGCTTCCGAAGCTGCAATGTATTCTGCCTCAGTGGTAGAATCCGCTATAGTGTCTTGTTTGGAACTTTTCCAACTCACTGCGCCCCCATGCAGGGTGAACACGTATCCAGACTAAGACCTAGAATCATCCTTGTCTGTCTGGAAGCTGGCATCCGTATACCCGCGTATCACCATGTAGCCTTCTCCATATATTAGGAACACATCCTTATTTCTTCTTAAGTACTTAAGGATCGTCTTAACAGCCACCCAATGATCCATTCTCGAATCGACCGTATCTACTCGACACTCGTGAGCATACGATACATCGGGCCTCGCACATAACATAGCATACATGATAGATCCTATTACGGATGCATAGGGAATCTTACTCATGCAAATCCTCTCGTCTTCTGTGCGCGGACACATAGACTTCGAAAGGTGTATCCAATGCCTGATGGGAAGGAAACCTTTCTTGGATTTCGACATGCTATATACCTCTTTTAGCACTCGGTCTATATATGTAGACTGCGAAAGACCAAGCAACCGTTTCAATCTATCTCTATAGATCTTAATCCCGAGGATGTAGGTTGCTTCTCCAGGGTCTTTCATGGAGAATGTCTTGGATAACCAAACCTTAACTGACTGTAAGATTAAAACATTGTTTCCTATAAGTAATATGTCATTGACATACAATACTAGGAACACGACTGCACTCCCACTAACCTTCTTGTACACACAAGGTTCGTCTGGATTTTGTGAGAAATCAAACTTTTTGATCGTCTCATCAAAATGGATATTCCAGCTCCTGGATGCTTGCTTCAATCCATATATGGACCGTCGCAATTTGCATACCTTGGTTTTATCAACCGATGTGAAACCCTCAGGCTGTATCATATACACGTCCTCGAGCAAATTTCCATTAAGGAAAGCTATTTTCACATCCATCTGCCATATCTCATAATCATAATGAGCCGCTATGGCCAGGAGAATCCGAATGGATTTAAGCATGGCTACAGGCGAATAGGTTTCATCATAATCAACACCTTGTTTTTGACAATATCCTTTCGCCACTAATCTAGCTTTATAGGTAATCATATTACCATCCATGTCGGTTTTCTTCTTGAAAACCCACTTGCACCCTATAGGCTTAATGCCTTCAGGTGGGTCAACCAAGTTCCAAACTTGGTTTTCATACATGGAATCCATTTCCGACTTCATGGCATCAAGCCACTTATCCCTTTCTGAACTTGTCAGCACTTCTTAATAACTGGTAGGCTCCTCATCATCAATGAGTAACACGTCATTCGATTCACTTACGAGAAATTCATATCTCTCAGGAATGTTGTGTGTTCTACCAGATCTACGAAGATGTGGTGTTACAGTAGGTCCAGCCGTTTGCTCATCACTATGAGTTATCGGCTATTGTGCTTCACCAGGTATCTCATCAATGTCTATTTGAGTCTCTCGAGCCTCCTCAAGCTCGACGACACTCCCACTGTTTTCTTGCAAGAGAAACTCTTTCTCTAGAAACACAACATGCCTTGAAACAAACACCTTTTGTTCCACAGGATGATAGAATTGGTAACCCCTTGTTTCCTTAGGGTATCCAATAAATAGACATTTATCAGACTTAGCATCCAATTTGTCTGATATTGTCCGCTTCATATAAGGACAACCCCATATCTTCAAGTAAGATACATGAGGTTTCTTACCATTCCATATCTCATATGGAGTAGTAGAGATTACCTTGGTTGACATTCTGTTTAACAAGTAAACAGCTGTCTGAAGTGCATAGCCCCAAAAGGACTTGGGAAGATTCGCAAGATTCATCATTGACCTGACCATGTCTAACAAGGTCCGGTTATGCCTCTCAGATACACCATTATGCTGTGGTGTATATGGCGGAGTCCATTGAGACAATATACCATTGTCTCTTAGATAATCAAGAAACTCTTGACTTAAGTATTCACCACCTCGATCCGATCGAAGTATTTTAATACTCTTGTCATGTTGTTTCTCTACTTCATTTCTGAATTCTTTGAACCTTTCAAAGGCTTCAGTCTTGTGTTTCATCAAGAACACATACCCAAACCGTGAGTGATCATCGGTGAAGGTAATGAAGTAGCTATAGCCTCCTAAAGCTTGAGTTGACATAGGTCCACATACATCGATGTATTAGACCTAGTAACTCTCCCACTGCTCACCTTTTCAAAAAAGGTAACTTAGTCATCTTGCCTTTTAATCATGATTCACATGTATCGTATGAATCCAATTCAAACGATTCCAGAATTCCACATCTGTGTAATTCGGACATGCATTTCTTGCTTACATGGCCAAGACGACAATGCCACATGTAGGAGTCTATTTGATTATCTTTTCGAGCACGCTTGTTGCTCGCTTCGATATTGCAAATGTCACTGGATACGTCCAACGTATAAACACCATTGCTTAAAGTTCCAGTCCCATAAAGAACTCCATTCAAAGTTATGTAACAACAATTGTTACTAAAAGTTAAATGGTACCCATTTCTATTTAAACAAGAAATAGAAATGATGTTCTTTATCAACGAGGAAACATAAAAGCAATTGTCCAGTTCTAAGACAAGTCCTGCAGGGAGTTTCAACAAATACGTTCCGATGGCGAGTGCAGCAACCTTTGCTCCATTCCCAACATGTAAATTTGACTCTCCCTTGACGAGTCTTCTTCTATTCCTTAGCCCATGTATGTCATTACATATATGTGAGCCACACCCAGTATTCAATACCCAAGTGTCCGAGGAAATAGAATGACAATCAATAACGAAGATATGTGAAAAAGATAGAGCATCTTATGCCTTATTCTTCTTCACAGACTCAAGATAAATCTTGCAATTTCTTTGCCAATGGCCCTACTTGCCATAATGATGGAAAATGCCCTTTTGAGCTGGTTTTGCCTTTTTAGCCTTTTTCTTCTTTCCCTTCTGTTGTTCCTTTGACTCCCTCTTAGAACCTTTCTTTAAGGAATCAACTAACAACACCGTCTCCTGCTCATGCTTCTCAGAAGGCTCCACAGTCTTCAGCATGTTGAGCATTACCACAGATGAAACTTCTTGCATCTCAGAGGTGAAGAGGAGCTTGGAGACTTCGAACCTTTCGAATCTCACTTGCTTATCAAACAACTCATAAAGATGAAGGACTACGATATGAGCATCCATATGCTCATGCTGCTTTCGTAGCTTGGGTTCCATCGCGGCTAGCATGATGCAACTTGTCAGTTCAGAATCAGTCACATGTTTCTGATAGACCAACAATTGGTCCGGAGTTGCATCGTCACTAGGATGGGCGGGAAGAGGCACTTCGAGGACATACGCAAGCTTTTCACCTTGAGAACAATTCTCAAGTTTCTAAGCAGTCCAAGAAGTTTGGCCCAGTCAATTTATTCGAATCCAAAATGGAACGCAAATTCAAAGACATCATGATCAATTTTAGAAATACAAAACGAGCATATATGAGAAAATGATTTTAAAATGCATCAATATACATTTATAAATCCCATTCATTTTTTGAATTTCAAAACCCTAAAATCACTTTGGGAGATCGTAGGTCCATCTACGAATGGGCTGATATCCATCATAGATATGAACAACCTTGGAGAGAGTCCAATAAGCCATTCATAACTATGACGGTAGGTATCAACTATACCGATTGCATATCACGTATATGCAACTATCACAATGTTCTATCAACTTATTGAATGTTCACACATACATCGGGTTGTTAACACATTAACAAGTATGCATCATATGCATAGCACCCAACTTCACCTCCCTTTACATCGACCATGGAGAGAGTCCAACAAGCCGATGCTCCAGGTTAAAGCCAACCCATTAAACGAGAAATAGTTTTAATATGGTTAGAGCACATTCAACCAATTAGCCCGGCTTGGAGAGAGTCCAACAACCAAAGCTAACGATTGACCTCTGACTCTTACCATATTAGTATTAAACTATTCCATGGTTTGAACATGTTCGGGTTCGAGCCGGGCTTGGAGAGAGTCCAACAACCCAAACAAGAAACGGAACTCTGGTTCTAACCATATTAATGGAAGGTGTAGGCTTTAATATTGAGTAAAGGTTTTTATGTCTCATCCTCTTCGCATGCAAATAACTATTATCTACATGGCATGACATACATGACATACATCTACATGTCACGACACGCATGGCATAATGATATGCATCTAATGCAATTACATGGCATACAATTATGTCATGTACATAATTTCCTTATATGTCATAACTATTTATAGAAATAAAATATGTTTAAGATTTGATTCTCCAAATCAAATCATGTTTAAATTAGGAAACAAATTTCCAAATCTAATCACATATTTTATTTATGGAAATAGTTGATTAAGGAAAGTCAATTTAGGAAACCAATTTCTTAAATCATCAAAACTACTTATGGAAATAAAATATTTTAAGATTTGATTTCCCAAATCAAATCATGATTAAATTAGGAAACAAATTTCCAAAATCTAATCAAATATTTTATTTATGGAAAATATCAATTTCCATAAATACTTCCAATTTTTCAAAAGTGAAAGATTTCCATAAATACTTCTAGACTTTCCAAAATTGAAAAATTTCCATAAATACTTCTAACTTTCCAAAAGTAGAAAATTTCCAGAAATATCATTATGACTACCGCAAAACTATTTTACGATTATGTCGAAACACAACCTGGGCTCTGATACCACTGTTGGGTTTCCGGCACCGCGCCGAGTGTGTGTTCGAACATGTTTCGCAAACATGTGCACAGCGGAAGAAATAAAAATAATAAATCTACATTTATTACAACACACACATCACACGCATGCATAATACAACATGTGTAGACATAACCGTAAATTTAAATTTGCAATAAAAGGAAATTTAACTACGTATACCTTTCGTATCACATGTAGCGGGAACGACATCAACCGGAACGATCCTCACTAGAATCGTCTCTATCCGTATCCACGTCGAGTATCTTCGGGATGACTTCACAGAGTCACGAGCTTCGTCTTCGTACGGATTACTAGCCTCGTGTTGAAGATGACGTGATCGAGAGAGGATCACGATCTGAATCCAAATTCGGATCCAAAGACGAGTCCTCAAAACTCGCTTCTCCGGAGAGGTATCCGTCAACCGTTTGACGAATCCTTCGTCCTCCACCTATGAGGATTACCGGAGATCGAATCCCCGGTAAGTTAGGCATTGTCGGAGCTCTAACCGTCGTCCAAACGACGGTCCGACGAGAGGGAAACAAGCTGTCTAGAAAACTGGACAGCTTTGGTGGAGGAATTAGGGCCGGCCAAAAAGGTAGGATGAAGCTCACCTTGATGCCAAACCCAAAGGAGATCACCGGAGAGTTGCCAGAGGATCACCGGCCGAAGCTTGGACGCCGACAACAATTTGGATGGCGGCACAAGGGGTGGGCGGCGGCAATGGAGGTGTTGGCGCCGAAAATCTCTAATGAGATGAGGTGGGCGGCAACTTAGGTTAGGGTTTTGGATTAATTAGGGCTTAACAATCCCTTAAGCCCTCTTTTATAGAGAACTAATTCTCTTAATGGTTATTGGATCATAACCATAAGGCCCGTTAACCCGCTCCATTAACTTAAGTTAAAATAAACCAAACCATGATGGTTTATTTTAAGTTAAAACGAACCGAACCAACTCTTGGTTCATTCGTTTAAAATAAACCAAACCCTTTGGTTTATTCTCCTCCATTGGATTAGAACCAAACCATTTTGGTTCATCCATTATGTCTTCATAAGACACGACCCATCCACGCTTCCATTGCGACTGAAACGATTTCATGCTCGCTTCTTGTTTGGTCCAACCAAACCTAGTTTCTCTCGGTCTGAGAATCTCATTCTCAAGCTCGTTTTAAATCCTTCGGATTACGCTCGTTGTGCGTGTGACCAAATAGGTTCTCGGTTTATGTTTGCCATCTATAATTAACCATTAATTATAGAACGATCATGAGTGGCACCTAGTAGTACATCATGATCCCCAATTAACTGAAAAGATCAACGGTTGATCCAGAACTATTTCTGAAACCCTTCAGCAGCTCGAATGAATCGTGCCCCATTTCCTTCACTCATCTTATACCCACTTGTTTCAGGACATGGTCTATTGTGTCAGACCCCACTAGGATGACTACGTCACACCTAGCCCAAGTATCATTTCCTCGTCCTACGGATTCTAGTTACTGCACATGTATCGAAGGGTACCTTACTCTAAACATGTAATGCTTTGGCCAAAGACTTTAGTAACAATCCGACGAGAGGCCATGGGTATACATCTCCTCGCAAGGAGTGGTGAATCATTTATAGGCTATTCAAACACCTTCGATCACTTCGAATTATACCTAATCATTCCGGGTCCACATATCCACAGAGATGCTTGCTTAAGATGTCAAAGCATAAGTCTTTATGATCAAGATGACTTGAATACCGCAAGTCAAAGGAACATCGCACTTAAGCTACAGTAAGAACTTCATTGACATATCTATATATGCAGAGAACCATATGAAGTCTTACGGTTGGTCACTCCAATGAACTAGTTACCATAACTAGCATCCACGATTAACTCCGGACATCACAATGTCTCCAGCCAGTGAGAATCAGCTACTTGGATACACCAAGGAGTATACCTCGTGCTAGTCTCGACAGAATTGATGGTGTCCAAATCCATCAATTCATCGACTAGGGATAATTCCGATACATCACAATTACACATGTAGAGATACTCACTAGTTGTGATCCAATCACAAATTCTCTCATGCTGTGAATCGTATCGTGGACATTCAGTAAATGAGTTTAAGATCCAATCAAATACATGAAAAACATGTATACTCAAATAGTGAATCTTCATTTATCAAATAAATGGTTCATACATAAGGCGATTACCTTAGGACATCTCTCATATATTACTAACAGACTCCCACTTGGCCTAAAGCCAATCGCTACGGTATCCAATACCATAAGCTCTAACATGACCCTCAAACTTACTTTGAGATAATGCTTTAGTCAAAGGATCCGTTAAGTTCCTTTCAGTAGGGATTTTCTCAATTTGTATTTCCTTCCTACTAATGATCTCTCTGATCAGATGATAGTGGCAAAGCACATGTTTGGATCGTTGATGAGACCTCGGCTCTTTCGCCTGTGCAATTGCTCCATTGTTGTCGCAGTAGACCGGTATTGCTTCAACAATGGCAGGAATCACACCAAGTTCATAAATGAACTTCTTGATCCAAACCGCCTCCTTTGCTGCTTCTGAAGCTGCAATGTATTCTGCCTCAGTGGTAGAATCCGCTACAGTGTCTTGTTTGAAACTTTTCCAACTCACTGCGCCCCCATTCAGGGTGAACACGTATCCAGACTAAGACTTGGAATCATCCTTGTCTCTCTAGAAGCTGACATCCGTATACCCGCGTATCACCATGTACCCTTCTCCATATATTAGGAACACATCCTTATTTCTTCTTAAGTACTTAAGGATCGTCTTAACAGCCACCCAATGATCCATTCCTGAATCAGACTGGTATCTACTCGTGACACTCAGAGCATACGATACATCGGGCCTCGCACATAACATAGCATACATGATAGATCCTATTACGGATGCATAGGGAATCTTATTCATGCAAATCCTCTCGTCTTCTGTGCACGGACACATAGACTTCGAAAGGTGTATCCCATACCTGATGGGAAGGAAACCTTTCTTGGATTTCGACATGCTATACCTCTTTTAGCACTCGGTCTATATATGTAGACTGCGAAAGACCAAGCAACCGTTTCGATCTATCTCTATAGATCTTAATCCCGAGGATGTAGGTTGCTTCTCCCAGGTCTTTCATGGAGAATGTCTTGGATAACCAAACCTTAACTGACTGTAAGATTAAAACATCGTTTCCTATAAGTAATATGTCATCGACATACAATACTAGGAACACGACTGCACTCCCACTAACCTTCTTGTACACACAAGGTTCGTCTGGATTTTGTGAGAAATCAAACTTTTTGATCGTCTCATCAAAACGGATATTCCAGCTCCTGGATGCTTGCTTCAATCCATATATGGACCGTCGCAATTTGCATACCTTGGTTTTATCAACCGATGTGAAACCCTCAGGCTGTATCATATACACGTCCTCGAGCAAATTTCCATTAAGGAAAGCTATTTTCACATCAATCTGCCATATCTCATAATCATAATGAGCCGCTATGGGCAGGAGAATCCAAATGGATTTAAGCATGGCTACAGGCGAATAGGTTTCGTCATAATCAACACGTTGTTTTTGACAATATCCTTTCGCCACTAATCTAGCTTTATAGGTAATCACATTACTATCCATGTCGGTTTTCTTCTTGAAAACCCACATGCACCCTATAGGCTTAATGCCTTCAGGTGGGTCAACCAAGTTCCAAACTTGGTTTTCATACATGGAATCCATTTCCGACTTCATGGCATCAAGCCACTTATCCCTTTCTGAACTTGTCAGCACTTCTTCATAACTGGTAGGCTCCTCATCATCAATGAGTAACACGTCGTTCGATTCACTTACGAGAAATTCATATCTCTCAGGAATGTTGTGTGTTCTACCAGATCTACGAAGATGTGGTGTTACAGTAGGTCCAGCCGTTTGCTCATCACTATGAGTTATCGGCTATTGTGCTTCACCAGGTATCTCATCAATGTCTATTTGAGTCTCTCGAGCATCCTCAAGCTTGACGACACTCCCACTGTTTTCTTGCAAGAGAAACTCTTTCTCTAGAAACACAACATGCCTTGAAACAAACACCTTTTGTTCCACAGGATGATAGAATTGGTAACCCCTTGTTTCCTTAGGGTATCCAATAAATAGACATTTATCAGACTTAGCATCCAATTTGTCTGATACAGTCCGCTTCACATAAGCTGGACAATCCCATATCTTCAAGTAAGATACATGAGGTTTCTTACCATTCCATATCTCATATGGAGTAGTAGAGATTACCTTGGTTGACATTCTGTTTAACAAGTAAACAGCTGTCTGAAGTGCATAGCCCCAAAAGGACTTGGGAAGATTCACAAGATTCATCATTGACCTGACCATGTCCAACAAGGTCCGGTTACGCCTCTCAGATACACCATTATGCTGTGGTGTATATGGCGGAGTCCATTGAGACAATATACCATTGTCTCTTAGATAATCAAGAAACTCTTGACTTAAGTATTCACCACCTCGATCCGATTGAAGTATTTTAATACTCTTGTCATGTTGTTTCTCTACTTCATTTCTGAATTCTTTGAACCTTTCAAAGGCTTCAGACTTGTGTTTCATCAATAACACATACCCAAACCGTGAGTGATTATCGGTGAAGGTAATGAAGTAGCTATAGCCTCCTAAAGCTTGAGTTGACATAGGTCCACATACATCAGTATGTATTAGACCTAGTAACTCTCCCACTCGTTCACCTTTTCCTGAAAAAGGTAACTTAGTCATCTTGCCTTTTAATCATGATTCACATGTATCGTATGAATCCAATTCAAACGATTCCAGAATTCCACATCTGTGTAATTCGGACATGCATTTCTTGCTTACATGGCCAAGACGACAATGCCACATGTAGGAGTCTATTTGATTATCTTTTTGAGCACGCTTGTTGCTCGCTTTGATATTGCAAATGTCACTGGATACGTCCAACGTATAAACTGATGTATGTGGACCTATGTCAACTCAAGCTTTAGGATCCAATTAAATACGTCCACATTCAGTAAATGAGTTTAAGATCCAATCAAATACATGAAAAACATGTATACTCAAATAGTGAATCTTCATTTATCATATAAATGGTTCATACATAAGGCGATTGCCTTAGGACATCTCTCATATATTACTAACAGAAATTAGCATCCTCCACTACAACTCTTCCTATCCAACTTGCAACTGGCATAGTCGGAATTGGTGTACCCAACCAAATAAAAAGATTTTGTCCTAGGGTACCAAAGTCCTACATTTAATGTGCCTTTCATATATCTTAATATTCTCTTATTGGCCACTAAATGAGACTCTTTGGCACAAGATTGGTATCTTGCACACATACCTACCGCAAATAAAATGTTGGGTCTACTAGCAGTTTAGTATAAAAGACTACCAATCATGCTCCTATAAAGCTTAAGGTCAATTGATTTTTCTTCATGATTATTATCTATTTTTGTATTGGTTTCCATAGGAGTTGAAACTACCTTAGCACTTTCCAAACCAAATTTCTTGATCATTTCTTTGGCATACTTGGTTTGGTATACATAAGTTTCTTCATTAGTTTGTTTGATTTGTAATCCTAAGAAGAATTTCAATTCTCCAACTAGACTCATTTCAAACTCATTCTCCATGTTTTTGATAAAGTCTTGTAGGAGATCATCATTTGTTAACCTAAAAATAATGTCATCTACATATACTTGGGCTATAAAGATGTCCTTTGATTTTGACTTTATGAAGAGAGTTTGATCTACTTGACCTCTTCTAAACCCCTTAGATACTAAGAAAGATGACAATCTTTCATACCAAGCATGGGGAGGTTGTTTTAACCCGTATAGAGATTTTCTAAGCTTGTATACATGGTTTGGATAGTCAATACTCTCAAACTCGGGAGGTTGTTCTACATATACCTCTTCCTTAATGAACCCATTTAGGAATGCCGATTTTATATCCATTTGATGGAGTTTAAAGCCCATGTAAGAGGCATATCCTAATAGGATTCTAACCTAGCAACTGGGGCATAGGTTTTATCATAATCAAGTCCTTCAACTTGATTGAAGCCCCTTGCTACTAACCTTGCCTTATTTCTAGTTATATTACCTTGATCATCTAATTTGTTCCTAAAGACCCATCTTGTAGTGATGATGGTACTATCATTGGGTCTAGGAACTAACTCCCATACTTGACTCCTTTCAAATTGAGTCAATTCATCTTGCATTGCTAAGATCCAATCCGGATCAATTAATGCATCATTGATTGACTTGGGCTCAATTTGAGAGATAAGAGCTATTTGACTAGAGGGAGCTCTATGGAAGGACTTAGTTCTAACCCCTTGAGATAATTCCTCTACAACTTGATCTAGAGGATGATTTTGATGAACTCTTATTGTTCTAGGAGGTGTATCAACTTCATTTTGATTTTGGATATCCTCAATTCTCCTTTCATCATCTGAATCCCCTCTTGCTCCCCCTTGATTGTTACTCACTAATCCTCCCCCTTGATTATTACCTCCTAAGGTCAAGTTTTGCAAATTTTGGGTAATATCTTGATTTTTATCATTGATATCATTATCAATAGGGGATTTCCTAGGGTAAGTGGTAGAGGTCTCATCAAATTGAACATTTGAAGACTCCTTAACTATTTGAGTACTTTGGTTGTAGACTCTATACCCTCTACTAGTGGATGAGTATTCAACAAGGATTTCCTCATCCTCTTTAGACTCAAATTTTCCTAAATTATCCTTGGTATTTAGGATATAAGCTTTGCATCCAAAGACTTTAAAGTAATGAATTATTGGAATTGTGTCATTCCACAATTCAAATGAAGTTTTTCCTAAAAACCTATGGATTTGGACTCTATTTTGGATATAGCAAGCGGTGTTAACCACTTCTGCCCACAAGTAGCTAGGTAGTGAGTATGCATTAAGCATAGTCCTAGCGACTTCTTGTAGGGCACGAATTTTCCTTTCCACCACCCCATTTTATTGAGGTGTTTTAGGACAAGAAAATTTGTGCTTGTACTCTTGTTCTAAGCAAAATTTGGAGAAATTAGAATTCTCAAATTCTCCCCCGTGATCACTACGGATCCTGTTGATTTTGAGATTTCTTTCATTTTCTACTCTTTTACTAAAACCTATAATTATTTTTAGGGTATTGTCCTTATGTTTCATGAAATACACCCAAGTATATCTAGAAAAATCATCTACTATAACTAAATAATATTTACTACCATTCAATGAAGGAGTACTATGACAATCAAATAAATCTAAATGAATAAGCTCTAAAGGTAAAGAAGTACTAATTAAATTTTTACCCTTGTGTGATGACCTTGATTTTTTCCCTTCTTAATATGTATCACACATCTTATCCTTCATGTACTTCACTTTTGGCAATCCCTTCACTAGCTTCAATTTAGATACTTTGGCTATGTTCTTCATGTTGATATGCCCTAATCTCCTATGCCATAGCCAACTCTCTTCTTCTTTTGCCATAAGACACTTAGGGAAAATGTTAGAAGCATAAGATAAATCAACATAATAAATATTTGATTTCCTATATCCTACTAACATGCAATCATTTAATTTCTTATGTCTTATCAAGCATCTTGAAGAGTTAAATTGCACATCAAAATTTGCATCACATAATTGACTTACACTAAGCAAGTTAAACTTCATGTTTTCAACTAATAATACTTTATGAATGACAAGATTTGGGGATACCTCAATTGTGCCTTTTCCTAGAATCTTAAGCTTTCCACTATTTCTAAAAGACACTTTCCCCTTGCTAATGTAGTTGATTGTGGAAAATTTGCTCTCATCACCGGTCATATGTCTTGAGCATCCACTATCAATCCGGTAGCATCCACTAAAAATTTCTTAGGAACCCAAACTTTTCTAACATTGCTCCTAAGTGTTGTTTTTCTACTTATTAGGGAGGCAAAAGTTACTTCCTTTTCCTTAGGTTTGTATCCTATTCCGGCCTTGTTATAAATGACCCTTTGATCCCTAAGTATCAAGTCTAAGTATTTTGAGCCATTTGTAAATTTCTCTAAGCATGCTCTTAGTTCACCTATTTCTTTTCTTAGTTCATCATTTTCATTTCTAAGTGAACATGCATCATCACAAGAAATTTCTACATTCCTAATTTCCTTGATTTCTACTTTTAAATCCTTAATCCTAGATTTTGATTTATTTAGAGCATTTTAAAGGCATGCAATGGTTTCATAAAGTAATTCTATCCTAGGGGAGTCTTTTACCTCATTGTCACTAGAGGACGATTCATCACTTGAGGATGATGATGATGCTTCACTTGAACTTCCAGCTTCATCCTCCATGGCCATGAGTGCAAAGTTGCGGGTGACGTGGCAAAGCTCATCCTCATCCGATGTATCTTCCAAGCTTTGTGTATCCCATGTTTGGGCAACCATGGCTTCCTTCTTCTTCTTCTCCTTCTTTTCCTTCTTCTTCTTTTCCTTCTCCTCCTTTTTTAGGTCCGGGCAATTCAGCCTGATGTGCCTGCAACCATAAGAAATTACATTAGGAGTAGAAGTTAAACTACTAGAGGTTTTACCTTTGGAGGGTTGGAACATCCTCCTTACATCATTCTTGGTGAATTTTCTTGATCTCCCACCAAACTTCTTTACATAGTGAGCTACCTCACTAGATGATAGCTCCTCATCACTACTTGAAGATTCTTCCTTTGACTCGGATGATGAAGAAGCTTCCTTCTTTTCCTTTTTTCTCTTGTCCTTTTTGCCTACAACAAGAGCTATACCCTTTTCTTTTGAAGAGGTGTTAGCTTGCTCATGCAATTCGAATTCACAAAAAAGTTCATCTAATTTAACTAATGAAAGGTCCCTAGACACCTTATAAGCATCTACCATTGATGCCCATAAAGTTGTTCTAGGGAAATCTTGAAGAATATACCTCACAAGGTCTTGATTTTTGACCTTTTCACCTATCACATGTAGTCCGTTGACTACCTCCTTGAAGAGACCATGCATTTGGCTCACGGTCTTGTTGGTCTTCATGGAGAAGCTTTGGAGTTGGCCTATCAAGAGGTCCCTCTTGGCTCTCCTCGTCTCCTTTGATCCTTCATTCAATTCGATGAGCTTCTCCCAAAGCTCTTTAGCGGAGTTGAAGGGGTCGACTTTGGATAATTGCTCCTTTGATAGACCACATTGGAGTGTGGTCGTTGCTTATGCATTTACTTGCACCTTCTTTGCCATTTCTCTTGTCCAATCCTTTGTTGGTATTGGCGCTCCGAATTCGTCGACCGACTTCTCAAATCCATCTACAACACTAAACAAATTTTCAATATCGTTCATAAGATAGTACTCCATCCTACCTTTCCAATATCCGGAATCATTGCCGTCGAAGAATGGAGGCCTCGCCATACTATACCCCTCTTGGAAAGCCATCGTGCTCCGGTTGATTGTTAGATCCTCCGATGCGATCCAGGCTCTGATACCACTTGTTGAAGATCTTTAGAAGGCTAGAGGGGGGGGGGGGGTGAATAGCCTCTTTTCGTTTCTACAAGCAAGGTTAGCAGAAGCAAAACAAAAGCTAAACGAAATTAAGAGACTAAAAGACAATCGCTAACAAAGAAGAGTTTATGTGGTTCGGAGATTAAGCTCCTACTCCACGGTGATCCTTAAGGTGGATCAATCCAAGGAAAGCTTCCTTTACAAACACACTCCTCTTCTTTACAATTGATGAAAATGAAGTTTAGAGAAGAGGAGGATTTAAAAACTCTTAGAAAGCTTAGAAATTCGTGGGGAGCTTGAGAGTAAGGTTGGAAGATAAGCACTAGTCTCCTTAAGCACCCCATGACCTCTTTTTATAGAGAAGATGTTGTTTTTCCCGTTGAGCCTCGATCAGTCGACTGCTACTATAGCCGATGCAATCCAACAACTTCTGACGAGCCGGATTCGCAATCGTCACTATCCAATGGGAAGATGATCAGTCGACTGATTAGGTGACCAGTTGAGTGTTCCAAGAGACAACTCGACTGATGACCTTTCTATGCCGAAGTCGACTTATAGCAGTCGACTGCTAGGTATAACAGTCGATTGATGGGTGGATCAGTCGACTTCTAAACCCTAGCAGTCGACTATTGTACCCCAGAATCAGTCGACTGAGACAAGGCTCCAGTTGACTGATACTTCAAGTATGATGAAAATCATACTTGAAACTAACTCCCTAGACCTAGACTCAACCTTCTAGCTCTTCCTTTAGCCTTGCGCCTCTAGGATCCCTTCGAGTCCGCGACTTGTTCATCCTTTGCGCTTTCTTCCAAGAGCTTCCTTCGGTTTCGTCATGTCTTAGGTTTCTCTTTGTCAAAATACGCTTGGACTTTACGCCGCCAAGACTACATGCTTGGACTTACGTTGTAAGACTTACCTTTGGACTTCCTTTGCCAAGGTCCGCTTGGACTTTACGTCGCCAAGACTACATGCTTAGACTTACGCTGCCAAGACCTTTACTTGGACTTCTCATGCCAAGATCACACACTTGAACTTTTCCTTTACCAAGTCTTCATACTTGGATTTTCCTGTCACTTAAACATGTTCACAATTAGATCACAAATATTGCCTAACTTAGATGATTATCCAAACATTAAAACATATAAATGCTTGGGGCATTGTTGCACCAACACCCCTTTCAATCTCAGCCATCCAATAGAGCTAGGGTTTAATTGCCTTGATTAATTGATTAAGTTGGTTGTGCATCCAATGACTTAGATTCCTTCGATTTTGAGTG
The DNA here is from genome assembly GCA_025175895.1 of Wurfbainia villosa. Lineage (NCBI taxonomy): Eukaryota > Viridiplantae > Streptophyta > Magnoliopsida > Zingiberales > Zingiberaceae > Wurfbainia > Wurfbainia villosa. The sequence continues at coordinate 41,273,138 of CM046008.1, read as the reverse complement.
AATGGATCTGATTGATCTGAAGGGATAATCACGATTGGTCGAATCTGGATGAAGGGCTCAGATGTCCAGATCTAAATGTATGGACTAGATCTCTCCAGATCTGGATAGATGGCTCAGAATCAACTGCTTTCATCGGACGGTCTATATCACTTAAATCTGATCTCTCGATTGGATTGCCTTTGATCATGATGAAGGGCTCAGATTAAATCAACTTGAAATGGCCATTATGATTCTAGATGAAGCCATATTTGATCCAACTTAAGTCTAGTCCATTGGCTCATCTCGATCTCCTACAAATAAAGACAAATTTTGCATATAAGTCCAAAATTTAGACGAATTTACAATTAGGTCTCAAAATGAATCCAACTAATAAAACATGCAAATAATCAACAATTAAACACACAGAGGACTAAAACAGTGATATTCAGGACCAAAATAATATGATAAAATGACAGTTATCAATTCTCCCACACTTATTCTTGCGCGTCCCAAGTAAGGAAAGAAACTAAAAGTATATTTCCCTGGCAATTCCCAAGCATACATAAAATATTGTGAAAGAAAGTTACCTAGGATTGTCAAATCTCAAAGACTCAAGCAATCATGGACTCAAATCTTACATAGGTTAACAAACATGGTGACTTCAATCCATTATGAATAGACTGATAATGACTAAGCCTCACAAGGTAAGTGGCGGTTTCTCTCGCTCACATAAGCATATAATTGTTGAGTTCACTCAAGCTACTCATGGTTTATGAACTACCATATGCTTGCTTTTCTTCTACCTTCACCACTATATACACATATGAATGCACAATTATTGAAGGCTTATTAGGAATATAAGGGAAACACTAATACAAGAAAAATGACAATATGTGCGAAAGGAAAGAAAGGTAAGAAATAGCTAAAGAAATGCAAGAATATATGGAAATATTGGAATGCTACATAGATGAGTACAAGAAAGCATTGCCCTAATTTTTTTTTTCTTCCAACCCAATAAACTTGTAAACAACCCTTATCACATTATTCAATACAAATCTACTAATGATATACAATAAATCTCTCAATAATTGTAACAAGGGATGTCGTTAACAAAAATACTATCACACATAAATAAAAATGGCACAACATGTCAAAATTTTCACAATACTTTTTTTTTTCATGGGCACCCAATTTATTTATTTTTACCAACTTCTTTTTTTTTCAGCTTTTTTTTTCGACATGTAGTGCACTTCCCTATGCTCCAACATCAAGCTTGTTAGGGCAATCAACCCATGGGATATGATTTTGATGTGTGTGGCAAAGGGTTTAAGTTAGGTTGTTATTGTTTTGATATGTGCGTTGGAGTCTTGCAGGACTTAGTAATTCACACATGGAGCTTTGGCAAGTTTCACCAACTCACAATCTCGTGCTTGAGTCAGCAAAGGAGCATTGCAAAGTCGTGCGCTTGATGAATCCGAGGGACCGCCGGACGAGATGACTTGAAGCGAAGCCAAGGAAGCAGACTTCGAGGGCAAGAGATGTGAAGGAGCATTGCGAAGCCGTGCGCTTGGTGCTGCCGAGGGACGTGGTCGCGAACGAAGAGAGCTTCGGCGAGGGACTTCAAGTGAGATGAGAGAATGAGTGAAATGTAAGTAGCTCATTAGATGAACTTGGTCGAATGACTAATTTTCAGAGGCTCGATCGCAAGGGTTGAGGTTTACTCGACCGTCGAATGCTCAAATGGATGTTAAGTTTGAGGTTTACCCGGCATCGGTCGACTGCCATGACATGGCAGTTGATTGCTCCAAGTCGACTGTGACTCGACTGGTATACGAGTCTGGTTCATATGCCATCAGTCGATTGTCAAGTATTGGCAGTTGACTGCCGAGACCACCAGTCGACTGATGATGACATCAGTCGACTGGTCACGAGGGTTTCGGACACAGAATGGTGAGCAGTCGAGTGCTCACTTTCGACACTCTACTGATAGCTCCATCAGTCGACTGATGGGACGATCAGTCGACTGATGTGGGAGCCGTTGGATGAAATCCAACATGGAAGAAGCTGTTATTGGGCAACGACTATAGGAGCAGTCGACTGATTAGGGCATCAGTCGACTTCTAGTGGCCAACGGGAAGAAACAACCTTCTCTATTTATAGAGAAGGTGTGGGCTTTTGGATGGGTAATGCTTATGCTCCAATTGATCATCCAAGTGCTCCATAAGTGTTAAACTCCTTCTTGTTCTTATGTCAATCTTATTGTAAGAAGGAGTGTTGGGTTGTAAGAAGGTTTACCTCCACCTTGCTTTGGCTAAAGGGAGAGACCGATATTGGATTGGTTTCAGAGTGATTCACCGGAGACGAATCGGACCGTGGATTAGCGGCGAGGCCGTGAACCACGTTATATCTTTTGTTAGCATTACTTTTACTTTGTATTGTCTTAATTGCTTGTTTAGTTTTGTTTTCATTGTGCTAATATTGTTTGTAGACAAGCAATTCCATCGTACAATGAAAGACGGCTATTCACCCCCCTCTAGCCAGCCACCAACGTTCCAACAAAGCTCAACTAAAAAGATAAAGAGCATGGCTAACTCATGGTGATCAAGCATGACTTGCCTATGCTAACACTAAATTTCCCTGAGCTACTCCTCTCCCTACACTTAAATTTTTATCCATCCTGGGCAAAACACTCATCATGGATCATCCAAGTATTCCATATCCAGAAATAGAAATGGAGAAGAAAGTAATGGAAGGAAAGAAAAAATGTAAGGATGAATGACTAGAATGTTATTCAAATAAGCATGTGATGATAAAAGAAGTGAAGGAAAACAAATGTGATTGCCTTCATAATAATCATGCAAACCTACTGTTGTGTGGTCTCGAAAGAATCAAAGCAAGTTCAAGAGTTACAATAACCACAAGTGCACCACACATAAGCAATAAAAATAGGCTCAATCCTCACTAGGTAAACAAAAATAATCAACTCAGTCTATCAACATAGAATCCATCACCAAGTAGTAACCACATGCAATCACATAATCCATTCACGATAATAAATCCCCAAAACTCGACAATCAAATTTAACTAGCTTTCACGACTTCTAAGTGTTGGTACAATCGGCCCGGGTTGACTCAAGTTTGACTCGAGCAGTATTTTGATGATAGACAAAACTTATGACAAGGGATTGTCATAGGAAAGTCCAACATGGAGTTGGCATGGAAAATCCAAGCGTGCGCTTGGTGCTTGGTGAGAAATGCATTGCAAAGCCGTGCGCTTGGTACATTTGGGAAGTCTTGAGGACTTGGTAAGTTCACTAGGCTCGGGGTCCTTGAGTCGGTGAAGGATGGCATTGCAAAGTCGTGCGCTTGGTGCATCTGAGGGACCGTCGGACGGGGAGCGAATGGAGTGAGGCCCAAGGGAAGCATACTTCGAGGGCAAGAGACGCGAAGGATGGCGTTGCGAAGCCGTGTACTTGGCGCATCTGAGGGACGTAGGCCGAGGGAAGAGAGCTTCGGTGGGGAACTCCATGAGGGATGAGGTGGACTTGGCCAAGTGGCTAAGACTGAGTGTCGGATGCTCAAACAACTTGGTGTTTGAGGTTTTACCCGACATCAGTCGACTGGCATAGGTGCTAGTTGACTACTCCAAGTCAACTAGGGTTCGACTGACTAGGGTCTGGCTGATCAGTTGACTTCCGAGGGATGACAGTCGACTGATAACACCATCAGTCGACTGATCAGGGAGATCAGTCGACTGATCGGGGTGTTTTTAGCCGCAGAAGGTCTTCCAGTCGTGTGCTCGCACCAGCACTCGACTAATGGGATCATCAATCGATTGATGGGCATGATCAGTTGACTGATGATGGATTCGTTGGCTTTTAGCCAGCGTGGATCGAGTCATTGTGAGATAATGACTACAGGACCAGTCGACTGATGGTCACGATCAGTCGACTGATGCGCGTGGAATCAACTCGATGCAGGTTATAAATGGAGCTCGAGATGGAGGATTTCGCTAAGACTTTAAGGGAGACTATGAAGGGGAATTGCTGCTGCATTCCAGTCCTTCAAGAGCCAACCAAAGGGCGCAACAAGCAAGTGATCAAAGCAATTGTATAAAAGTTCTCTTTTGTATTGTCTTTGTATTTTAGCTTGTATTTCTATATTACTTTTGTAATTGCTTGTACGAGGTTTCTCCACCTCCGACATGTTGTCGAGAAGGAGTTTAGTTAGTTCCATGCACATAACTAGAGCTCGGTGAGCTCGCCCATGGAGTAGGAACCATTTGGTTCCGAACCACGTATATCTTGGTGTATTGCATGTGCTTGTGTTGTTGTTAGTATTTCTATTTGTTTCTATTATTTCCGCTGCGCTAACGACAATTGTAGACAAGCGACGCACGACGAACGATCGTATTCCACCGTACAATGATTGAGGGCTATTCACCCCCCTCTAGCCGGCCACCTTCGTTCCAACAAGTGGTATTAGAGCAAGGAGCTTGTCGAGGACTAACCGCCGACACAAGCACTACAAGATGGTCGGCTACAACCTCCAACCACCAAAATTCGAAGGAGATTTTCAATGGTGGAGAAGAAAAATGGAGGTATATCTAGAAACCGATTTTGACTTTATGCTAATCTTAGAAAATGGTTTCGAATTGCCTAGGGACGAAAGCAATAGGCAAATTAAGAAGTCAAGGTGGACCCAAGACCATATCAAGGACTTCAAGACAAATCTCAAGGTAATCAAATTACTTAGTGATTTGATTCCTAACAACATTTGGTCTATGCTAGGTAATTTTAGGGATGCTAAGGACCTATGGGACAAGGTGAGAAGATTTCATGAAGAGCCCACGTTGGTCCATGAAGAGGAAGAATGCCCATCAACATCTGGATCCGAGGATGTTGAAGAATTGCCCACCACATTCGGAGATGTTGATGATCTGGTGGAGACCTCCACCTCTAGCATTGAGGGGGAGGAGGGGCCTTCTATTCCGGAACAAGTTCAAGAAGAAGCTTCAACATCCGGGAGAAGCGAAAATTCCCTAAGTAACTCAAGTGTTGTTATTATAAATAAAAATCATATAACATGCTTTGAGTGTAGGGAACAAGGGCACTATAAAAGTAAGTGTCCTAAGAAGGTGAAGAAGGTTCAACCGGCACCAAAATGGTGGAGTCCCCACAATTAAGAGCAAAGAGCACATTGTGTGCTTCAAATGCAACCAACGGGGAGACTACCGAAGCCAATGCCCTAGGGGGAAGAAAATGCAAGAAGGGACTGTTGGTGCAATCGGCCCAGGTCACGATTGACCAGGACTCGAGTTTGACTCGAGTGATGTTTTGATGTTTCGACAAAAACATATGACAATGTAATTGTCATGGGAAAGTCCAAGTGGAACACTTGGCATTTGGTAAAGTCCAAGTCTTGAGTACTTGGCATGAAAAGTCCAAGTGGGACACTTGGCACATGAAAAGTCCAAGCATGGGTCTTGGCAATGTAAAAGTCCAAGCATGGGTCTTGGCAATGTAAAGTCCAACATGGGTTGGCAAGGAAAGTCCAAGCATGGTCTTGGCATGAAAAGTCCAACATGGGTTGGCAAGGAAAGTCCAAGCATGGTCTTGGCATGGAAAGTCCAACATGGGTTGGCAAGGGAAAGTCCAAGCTTGAGTCTTGGCATTTGAGAAGTCCAAGGGTTTGATATTGGCGGCGTAAAGTCCAAGCGGAGTCTTGGCGGCGTAAAGTCCAAGCGGAGTCTTGGCGGCGTAAGTCCAATGTGCCTTGGCGGTGTAGACACCGTTAGCATGACATAGCCGATGGAAGCACTTGGAAGCTAGCGCGATGGATGAACAAGTCATGGATGACTTGGAGGGATCCGAGAGGCGTGAGGCTGATGGAGGTGGCTAGAAGGCTTAGGTCTAGGCTAAGGGTGGTCTAGCAAGTATGGGGGCACCATACTTGGGTTAAAACCTCATCCTTGAGGTTGGCAGTCGACTGGCATTATGGCCGGTTCGACTGCCGTGAGTCGACTTGAGTTCGACTGCCGTTTAAGAGCCGAAATCGCTTATCGCTTGGTCGAGCAGCCGAATCGATGTCTACGGCATCGACTACCAAGGGTCAAGAACGATCGCGCTCATCCGCGAGCACAGAATGCCCGTAGCCTGATCGCCGATTACGGGGCCGGCAATGATCGACTGCCAATGTTGGCAGTCGACTGCCAAGAGATCCGTTGGAGTTTTTCCAGCGTGGATCGAGCCGTTGTCTCACGACAACAGTGGCATCAGTCGACTGGTGACTTATGGCAGTCGACTGATGGGCGGAAATCCAGGTCACGTGGAAGGATAAAAGGAGCTCGACGGGAGGATTTTTGGCAATGGTTTCTTGAGCATCTTTGGGGCGATTTGTTGCTGCAAATCAGAGTCTCCAAGACCACTCTTCAAGCAACCAAAAGCAAGCAATCCAAAGCATTTGTAAAGTGTTTTCTTTACTTGTATTGCATTATTCTTCATTGTATTTGCTTGTTGCTTTTAGATTATTGTTGTAATCTTATTGTAAGAGGTTTCTCCACCTCCGACTTGTGTCGAGAAGGAGGATTATTGATTAGTGATTGCGTGTGCATCACTAGAGCTCTTTAGAGCTCGATCCGTGGAGTAGGAACCGTGTGGTTCCGAACCACGTTATATCTTTGTGTTCGTGATTGTTGTATTTCGTTATTGCTTTCCCTGAAAAGGTACATATATAGAATAAAGACGCTTCATGGGGGGAATGCCCCAATCCACGTATCACAAAACAGGACTTACTTCCATTCTTACATGCCTTCCAAATCACATCAACCGATCCAACCAACCCCACGCAGGAGGTTCCCATCATGATCTATCAAAATACATCTAATAATCTGCCCCTATCGTCCATCCCTTCAAAACATATCCCATCCTTCTTACAATCACCAACTCCACTAACACAAGCATTACATATTCAAGAAAACATGCTCAAACAACAAGAAAACACAACAAGAACGCCCAATCCAGCTCCTATCTTTGCCGCTAGTCCTTTATCCTCTTTGCTCCAATAGGTCTGCAAACCTATGAACATGGATTTGAACCTTCCGAAATGCTCCTTCAATGTTGTAACGTACCCCCTCATGCTTGCATTTGTTCCGGGCTGCCCATATATGATAAATCCCACATGAGATGCCTAGATATCTTGCTTTCACTTTCTTTCCACCCCCTTTGTACCTTCTTTTTGCACCGGCCAGCAAGTCTTCTAACTTTTCAAACCTAAATTTGATAGCCAACCATTCTTTTATCCGCTCCCATAGACCATAAGCAAACGGGCATTTAAAGAATAAGTGGTCCATGGTTTCCTCCTCACTTCTACACACCGGGCACATCTTGTTTGCTTCATAATCCATTCTATCCGCCGTATGGTTTCCTATGTGCAAGAAGCCACATAATAAAGCGATGCTTTGGCATAATTTCCATCCTCCATAGCTCGCACCCAGGAGGTTTTTGAGCAGCCCTTGGAAGAAGTCATACGCCTTAGCCACCCCTTTCTTTTCCATAACAAACCAATCCATAAACATCATGTTCGCTTCCCCCACTCCTCTTGATTGTTGCTTTATTTCTTCTTTTATTTCCAGCAGCCTCTTGATCAATGGAGGATCCGAAACTTTTGCTGTCCAATCCCAAAAATCAGCCCGCCCTTCATAGTGATACTTTACCCATTTGACCCAAAGCGTATCCATACCGGCTTTAATGTCCCATAACACTTTAGTAAGCAAAGCCTTGTTCCATATAAGCAAATTCCGAAGCCCATACCCTCCATTCTCCTTTGGCATGCATATAGTGTCCCAAGCTATTGGCGGATACTTTGAATCCCAAACAAACTCCCGACATATGCCTTTTATCTTGTCAATCACTCCAACCGGTATTGAAAGCATTGATAACCAAAAACATTCCATACCTTGAAGAACCGTCTTTACAAGCTCCAACCTTCCCGCATAAGACAATGATCTCTTTGGCCATATGCTCATTCTCCTTGTTATTGCTGTTGGAGATTTGACGCCGCTAGAGGGGGGGTGAATAGCGTAGATGACCCGTACGTAGATGGAATTCTTTCGCGTTTGATCGTCTACAATCTTGTTAGCACAGCAGAATAGTAATAACAAATAAATATAACAAGATACAATCACAACACGCACGATATAACGTGGTTCGGAACCGAACCGGTTCCTACTCCACGGATCGGGCTCAAATGAGCCCTAGCGATGCCAATCACACACCACTATCAAATAACTCCTTCTCGGAACAATCCGGAGGTGGAGAAACCTCGTACAATAGTGATTACAACAATAATCAAAAGCTACAAGCTAAGACAATGAAATACAAAGCAATACAAGTAAAGAAAACACTTTACAAATGCTCTTGGATGCTTGATCGCTTGGTTGCTTGATGTCAACTTGGAGACCCTGATTTGCAGCAGCAAATCGCCCCAAAAGCCTCAAGAAACCGATGCCAAAATCCTTCCCGTCGAGCTCCTTTTATCCTTGCGCGCGACCTGGATTTCCGCCTATCGATCACCGATCGCCATAAGTCACGATCGATGCCACTGTTGTCGTGAGACAACGGCTCGATCCACGCTGGAAAAACTCCAACGGATCTCTTGGCAGTCGACTGCCAGAGCCATCAGTCGACTGCTCCCATGAGCAGTCGACTGCCAGAGCAATCCCAGCTCTAACCTGGCAGTCGAACTCAAGTCGACTCACGGTAGTCGAACCGGCCATAATGCCAGTCGACTGCCAACCTCAAGAATGAGGTTTTAACCCAAGTATGGTGCCCCCATACTTGCTAGACCACCCTTAGCCTAGACCTAAGCCTTCTAGCCACCTCCATCAGCCTCACGTCTCTCGGATCCCTCCAAGTCATCCATGACTTGTTCATCCATCGCGCTAGCTTCCAGGTGCTTCCATCGGCTATGTCATGCTAACGGTGTCTACACCGCCAAGGCACATTGGACTTACGCCAAGACTCCGCTGACTTTACGCTGCCAATATCAATCCCCTTGGACTTCTCAAATGCCAAGACTCAAGCTTGGACTTTCCCTTGCCAACCCATGTTGGACTTTCCATGCCAAGACCCATGCTTGGACTTTCCATTTGCCAAGACCCATGCTTGGACTTCTCATTTGCCAAGACCCATGCTTGGACTTTCCATGCCAAGTACCCATGACTTGGACTTTCCCATAAACACATGGTCAACCCTAGTCAACCACCAAAGTCTCCTCGAGTCAAACTCGAGTCCGTCAATTATAACCTGGGTCGATTGTATAAACAATCTCCCCAACATATTAACCGACATTAATGTCAAACATCAATGTCAATCCTATGTCTAACATACTTTGTCAAACATACTTTGTCAAACATCAAAACATCACTCGAGTCAAACTCGAGTCCTGGTCAATCGTGACCTGGGCCGATTGCACCAACAATCTCCCCCTTTTTGATGTTTGACAAAAACCAAATAAAACCATGAGTTAGAACACTAACTCAAATCCCTTACCAATTATCCCAAATTGGTAAACACTCACCAAATGTTCTCCCCAAACATTCAAGTGAAAAAGTAAATCAAATGTTCTCCCAAACATTCTCCCCTTTGACTAACATCAAAAAGGTTTTCTCCAAGGAGGTCAATGTCTCATGTCCCAATGAGATCTTACAATCTCCCCTTGATCAAAAATACCTAGGATGCCTACCATCTTCCTAGTGATAAGTCCCATATCACTCAAGAGAGGCACTCCTATCTCACTCTCCCAATTTCCAAATTGGGTATCAAACACCCATCAATTTTCAATTGATAACATTCTCCCCATACAAAACATCCATCATCCCAAGATGGATACCTCCCTAAAGGCTTGCTCCCCTTGACCATTGCACCAACAATGTCCTTGAAAGCCCCTAAGCCAATAGGAACTCTAAACCATCAAAATTAAGGTTCTAAGTTCAACATAGAACTTTTACTCACCCTAAATTTGATACTTTGACCCAACACAACTCCTAATCCATATCCAATAGATTTTCACCCTTCATAATGCTTCCCAAAGCATATCCTAGGTTAGGAGTGGTTAGGAACCTTTACCATAGCTGAACACGGGCTAAACAAACCTTGTTAACCCAAAATCAGACTGGCAAATGACCGACAAAGAATCAGCCGATCACATTATCACCGATCGCCACCAAGTGGCAATGATCGTAATAAATTCGAATTTCATATCGTAACGAAATTCAAAAATTCATAAATAATTATACGTACATCGAAAAATCACGAAATTTGATACGTATAATACTTATGACCAAAACAATGGGTGAAAAATGTTTGAAAAATATTTTACCCATAAAATAGTGAGTTTGATACAAAACTCAAAACCATTGAAATTTTCAATGTTTTAGCCCTATTTTGTATCAACTTCATCAATGGTGATTGCTATCAAAAGATAGACTTCACCAAGATTTTTCAAAATGATTTTAAAATGTTTTCAAAACCTTATTTTGGATCATATTCCTTGGGCTCTATGTACATGACTTGTACACAAGCTTTCCCAATGATCCACCAATAAAATTAGATGAGTTTTGGTTCAACTAGATGCAAAAACTATGCACCTTGAACTCAACTCATATCCTAGCATCTCACATGTATCTAGGGTGTATAAATACACACACATGTCAATTGGATGTGAGATGTGGGTTTTGGTTCATTTAATCTAGGGTTTCATGCATTTTTCTAAGGCAACCCTACTTGATTCCCTTATAAATGGGACTCCAAGTCATGCCATAGTCCTTAAATCAATTTTAATCAAATTTTCTTAAATGCATGAATGATTATGGCATTAACGATGATATAAATAAGCATATGCTCATAATCATGATGTCATGGCATATAATAAGATCTAAAACCACATGACATTTACCTAAATCCTAAACATGAACATGACATATAGAATGATTAAAAAATAAGCATGATGTCATGGCATGTTATATGGCAAACAAAGCATGACATATAAAATATATAGGTATAGTAATACCTAAATTTTAATATTAATTGCCATTTCATATAATTAATTATATTTTGCCATATTTCTAGTTTTCTCCCAAGTGTGCCAAAAACCCAAAATGGCACACTAACCTCTAAACCTAAATTGTGCCAATTTTGATCATTTTATCAAACTTCTCAAGTAATATTGGCACATCCTAAAAACTTTTAGGATTAAGACTTAAATGTATTTCCAAGGCAACCATAACCTTGAAAATAACCTAAAATGCCACCTTTATTATGGTTGAGTTAGCTACCCATCCAATCAAGGTTGGCACACCCTAAGCCCATCTAGCGTGAATCTATCACGCTCCTAGGAACCCAAAACCTATTTGAGCTCTTTGGGTTAACTAGGTATTCCTTAGGGATAACCTCCCTAGATACCCTCCTAATGACCCTCCTAGGATTGTTAGCCTTGGTCATTTGGATCTTACCTAGGTTGACTCTAGGGGTAACTCCCCTTGCAACCTCCTTAGTGGCCACCCTAGGTTTCCTAGAAACCCTAGCCACTAGGCACACCCTTTGGTCAACTCTAGGGATGACTTCCCTATTGACCTTGGTCTTCCTAGACCTAGTTTGTGTTCCATAGTCAAATGGAACACTATGATAAGCTACCTTAGGCTTAGGTTTGTGACCCAAACCTTGCTTGCCCTTGGTTGACTTTTGACTCTTAGGTCTTAAGTATTGACTTTGACTTTTTGACCTAGGAGTTTGACCATTAGACCCTTGAACTTGAGTTTAACTTGATTTAAGGGTCTTTTCTAATTTCTCAAGCCTTGACCTCAAGGCTTGGTTTTCTAATTCCAATTGCCCAATTGATTTTTGATTGAGTTCTTGGGCATGGGACTTTTTAGGCATATGCCTAGTCCATTTGGGATTAAGACCTAGGTGCTCTTGCACCTTTCTAATGGTCTCCCTAGGTAAAGTTTTTCTAGAGTTATTTGACCTAGGTTTGTCCTTAGATAAGTTATTTTTAGGGACATTAGTCCCAAATTTCTCCCTATTATCTAAGTAAACATTCTTAGCTCCTAAGCAAAAATACTTATTCCTATTAGCATGCGTTTTATAAATTGCAAGTGAATTGAAATCCCTAGCATGCTTTTGCTTGTAAATTGAAGAGGAGCAAAATTAGAAGTTACCCTAGGGTTTGCCTTAGCTCCCCTACATATGATGCTCCATTTTGAGTCTTCTTGTCCCCTTTCTTGCATTGACTCGGTAGTGTCGGTTGTCGGCACTTGAAGCATATGATATGCTCCTTGCTCTTGATATTTGGGAACCGGCATCCTTAACTTTTGGAACCGTGGAGCTTTCCTAATCTTCTTTGGGCACTTGCTCTTATAGTGCCCGGTTTCCTACACTCAAAACATATTATATGCATTTTATTATTAACACATATGTTTGAGTTACCTAGGTTAGTGGAGACCGAATTGGACTTTGGGCTTCTTCATCTTGGACCGGATGTCGGCTTCTTCTTGATGTTCCGGTATGGAAGTTCTCTCCTCCCCCTCAATCCTTGAAGTGGATGCTTCTTCCACTTCCTTCACATCTTCCGATCCGGATGTTGATTCCCTATCAACCTCCGAATCCTCACTTCCTTGTGAGGATGATCTCTCTTCTTCACCCTCCTTATCTTCTTGAATTGATGGTGAACTTTCTTGAGCTTGAGAGGGTGAGCACTCCTCTTCTTCTTCTTCTTCTTGGACCATTGATGGGCTTTCATGGAGCTTTGCCAAATCGCTCCATAGCTCCTTAGCATCCATGCATTCACCTAGGCTACACAAGAATTCATTTGGAATTAAATCAAAAATGAATTTGATTACCTTCTTGTTTTTCTCGAATCTTTGGAGTTGATCTTCACTCCATCTCTTCTTCTTGAGGAAGCCACCTTTTGGTCCTCTAGGATACTCAAATCCTTCCATTAATAGAGACCATTCCTCGAAGTCCTTCATCATCAAAAAGTCTTCAATTCTTCTCTTCCAAGAATCGAAGCCTTCTTGTCCATATAATGAGTACGGGACCGGTGTGTTGATGTCCCAACCTAGCTTGTCTTGAAATTCCATCTTTACCCTCTAGCGTATTGCTCCCGGTTGTTAATCCGTTGAAGAGCCACCAGGCTCTGATACCACTTGTTGGAGATTTGACGCCGCTAGAGGGGGGGTGAATAGCGTAGATGACCGTACGTAGATGGAATTCTTTCGCGTTTGATCGTCTACAATCTTGTTAGCACAGCGGAATAGTAATAACAAATAAATATAACAAGATACAATCACAACACGCACGATATAACGTGGTTCGGAACCGAACCGGTTCCTACTCCACGGATCGGGCTCAAATGAGCCCTAGCGATGCCAATCACACACCACTATCAAATAACTCCTTCTCGGAACAATCCGGAGTTGGAGAAACCTCGCATAACAGTGATTACAATAATAATCAAAAGCTACAAGCTAAGACAATGAAATACAAAGCAATACAAGTAAAGAAAACACTTTACAAATGCTCTTGGATGCTTGATCGCTTGGTTGCTTGATGTCATCGCCCCAAAAGCCTCAAGAAACCGACCAAAATCCTTCCCGCCGAGCTCCTTTTATCCTGATTATCACGACCGCCATAAGTCACCACGATCGATGCCATCATGTGTCGGAGACAACGGCTCGATCCACGCTGAAAACTCCAACGGATCTTTGGCGATCGCCAACATTGCGCATGACCGCTAACGCCTGTAGTCGACCGCCTCGGCCACGGAGCGCTCAGCTGACACTCGACTGATCGGCGACGATCACATCCTTGGCGCCGATCACAGAGCCACATCACCGATCGCCCATGAGCGATCGCTGTGGCAATCACTCTAACGGCAAATAACTCAAGTCGACTACTCGCAATGAACCCCATAATGCCACGACCGCCAACCTCAAGAATGAGGTTTTAACCCAAGTATGGTGCCCCATACTTGCTAGACCACCCTTAGCCTAGACCTAAGCCTTCTAGCCACCTCCATCACCTCACGCCTGATCCTCCAAGTCATCCATGACTTGTTCATCCATCGCGCTTAGCTTCCGTGTGCTTCCATCGCTATGGCATGCTAACGGTGTCTACACCGCCAAGGCACATTGGACTTACGCCGCCAAGACTCCGCTTGGACTTTACGCCGCCAATATCAATCCCCTTGGACTTCTCAAATGCCAAGACTCAAGCTTGGACTTTCCCTTGCCAACCCATGTTGGACTTTCCATGCCAAGACCCATGCTTGGACTTTCCATTTGCCAAGACCCATGCTTGGACTTCTCATTTGCCAAGACCCATGACTTGGACTTTCCCATAAACACATGGTCAACCCTAGTCAACCACCAAAGTCTCCCTCGAGTCAAACTCGAGTCTGGTCAATTATAACCTGGGTCGATTGTGTAAACAATCTCCCCAACATATTAACCGACATTAATGTCAAACATCAATGTCAATCCTATGTCTAACATACTTTGTCAAACATACTTTGTCAAACATCAAAACATCACTCGAGTCAAACTCGAGTCTTGGTCAATCGTGACCTGGGCCGATTGCACCAACAATTGCATCCAAGAGAGGCCCATAATTAGCAATTCGCAGCTTCTCCGCCGCCATACGAATACCCAAATATCTAAAGGGAAACACCCCTTCTTGGAAGCCCAGAATTCTCAACAAGTCCCCTTTTGTTTGATCATCTACACCCGCCATATAGAGCTGTGATTTTATAGGATTGGCTCTCAAACCCGCCTCCTTTCCAAACCGCTCCAAGCAGCCCGCCAGCATCTTTACCGAAGTCTCATCCGCCCTTGCAAATAGCATTAGATCATCCGCATATATAAGGTGGGTAATGCCCACCTCCTTGCACTGTGGATGATGATGATACGATGGAAGCGCCGAAATATCCTTTAACCTTCTTGACAGCACCTCAACACATAGCCCAAAGAGTAGCGGTGATAAAGGGTCTCCTTGCCTCAACCCTCTTCTTCCTCCGAAAAACCCATAGACTCCCCCATTAAGCGATATGGAATATGTCGTTGTAGTCACACATTGCTTTATCCAAGCACAATATTATTGGGGAAACCCATAACCAACAAGTGCTTCCATTAAGAAATCCCAATTTAACATATCAAAAGCCTTCTTTAAATCCACCTTTGCCATACACCTTGGGGAAACCCTCTTTCGAGCATATCTCCGGAGAAGATCCTGGGTGAGGAAGATGTTATCCCCAATACTCCTTCCTTGCACAAAAGCCGCCTGAGCCGGGTCTATCAAGAAGTCCATTACTTTAGAGAGCCTTGCCGCCAATATCTTTGCAATCACCTTATAGAAAACATTGCAACATGCAATAGGCCGATAATCCATAACCCCCTCCGCATGATCACTTTTGGGCACCAAATATATAAGTGAGTGATTCCACTGTTTCAATAATTTACCTGTGCCAAAGAATTCCATTATTGCAGCCACAAAGTCCTCCCCCACGATATCCCATGCCGAAGTAAAGAATCTAGCTCCATAGCCATCCGGTCCGGGTGCTTTCTCACTCCCAATGTCATATAGTGCCCTCTTAACCTCCTCCACTCCTACCGGTCTCACAAGACCCCCCGCTTGCCCACTATTAAGCTTCCTTCCCGTAAGGGCAGCGCCATCCAAGGGGTCACACCCCTCTGGTTGCCCAAGCACCCCATGGAAGTAATCCAAGAACTCCTCCGCCACTTGCTTGATGGATGTCGTTCTTTCCCCATTTCTTTTGGTTAGCACCACTATCGCATGCCTCTTGTTGTTCCTCTTGACCACATCATGGAAAAACTTTGTACACTTGTCCGCACTTTGCAAATATGTATGCTTTGCTCGTTGTTGGTAATACATCTTCTCTGCCTCCGATAGCAGGATTGCCCGCCTCCTCTTTTCCCCATAATCCGGTGGAATGCCTTGGCCGGCCAATACCCCCCTTTGCACCTCTTCTAACTCACTATTTGCCCTCTTTGCCTTCTCCGATATGTGCCCAAACTCCTTCTTGTTCAGGTCTTTCAACACCGCCTTTAATCTCCCTAGCTTGCTTTTCAACCGAAATTGAGCATTGCCTTGCACCGGTGCCTCCCATGATTCTTGCACAACTCTTTTGTAGTCTTGATGCAATGTCCACATATTCAAAAATTTGAACGGCTTTGTCGCTGCCCTTTCCTTGTCAAGAATGCACACCATAACGCATGAATAATCCGATAAGCACCCCGGGGGCAAGAACTCCGCATATGCATCAAACTCCTCCATCAACCAAGCCGGGTTCACCATTGCTCTGTCCAATTTGCTTGCCACCTCTCCATTGGTCCATGTAAGTCCACACCCTATAGATCTCAGGTCCACCATTCCACATACATGAATAAACCTTTGCAAGTCCCTCAATTCATAGTTCATGACCGGATTGCCTCCTTGCCTTTCGTGTGTGTCCCTTATCGCATTGAAGTCCCCCATAATCATCCAGGGGCCCATTGTCCCTTCCCCCATCTCCGTTATCTTCTCCCATAGCACCCTTCTAGCCTTCACCGAATGAAGTCCATATATGAAAGAAACATAGAAGTTCCGTCCAGAGGTCCGACATTTAATCTGAGTATGAATGAACTGCTCCGTAGTATCAAGAACCTCCAAATCAGCCCGCTGCTCATCCCACAAAAGCAGAATCCGACCATGATTAGACATATCAAAGTTATTCACATACTTCATACTTGCAAACCTTTTCCCCATGATCGTCGCAACCTTTTGCTCATCAAGCTTCGTCTCCAGTAATGCCAGTACTTGTATGTCCTTGCTTCGCAAGAGGTGTTGCACCCCCCCTTGCTTTAGGGCCTTGTGGAGGCCCCTCACGTTCCATGCCGCAATCTTCATTGTCCACCTCCCCGGACTGCTCGCGTCCGTAGTTAGCTTCCGCCGATCAGCCCCTCCCCCTTCATTTCCTCTTCCTCCACCTGCTTCACTACTCGAGCTTGCCACCGAGGTTGAGCCCGATGTCGACGCCGCCGCTGATGAAGTTCCTACCACCGAAGCCGAGGAAGATGATCCCCCAGCTGCCGGTTGCCTTTGGCCAGTCCTTGTGCCACCCTTGCCGCTGTCCCTTGCCCCCCTTGACTGTTTGGAGCCCTTGGAAACCCTTCCCCTTGCTGTACCGGGTCCTTTCCTCGAGCTCCCTGCTGTCCCCCTCGCACTGCCCCTTGCCGATCGCCATTTTGCACCACTTCCGGCCTTACCACCTCAACTTGCCTCAAGACCGGTTGACCCCCTTCTTGCTCCCTTTCTGGATGCGTCTCCTCATTCCCTTCCTCCGTGCCTCCATCCTCCCCTCCCCCATCTTCCTCACCCTCCTCCGTATCAGCTTCCCGGGATGAAGGGGGCTCAACCGCAACCGGAATTGGACTAGCAGCCGTCACCATTGCCAATGAATTCTGCTCAACTTCATTCCCCGCACTCTCCTCTTGATTAGGCTGATTTACTTCTCTCGGTTGCTGCCTTGGCCTCGGTCTATACTGCCTCCTTGGCACCCCTTGTCTATTAATCGATTGAGCGACGCGGCCATCGCCCATTCCACTCCCCATTCGCACCTTCACCAATCACATCGGCGGATTCTGCACCTTCCGATGTTCCTTGACAATATTCTGTTCCATGCCCAATTCGACGACACTTTTCACAAAATTCCGGCAATGCCTCATATACAATTCGCAGATTCACCTGTGCTCCAATTGGCAATGTGATTGGAACCTTCAATACCCGCTGTCCAAAGACTGGAACCTCCACCATCATTCGCGCGTAAATCAGCCTTTCCCGTGTTCGCGTCAATTTGTCGGTGTACAATGGCTTACCAATCTCCGAACCCACCATACTCAGTACCTTTTGTGACCAACAATCTGGTGGAAGACCATGAATCTGGACCCATGCCGGCATATGTCTCCCATCTTCATCAAACAAGAAACACCTCGGCATAATCTTCAAGAAGGCCGGTACTCCGAATGCAAAGTATGACCCCCCTTGTAGCACGCTGTCCATGTCCTCTTGCGACTCAAATCTGTATACCACCCATCCGCTCTTGTGCATAAAGAATTTGTACACAACTTTCCATTGTTTCACCACGGCAATTACCCCCCTGCGTCCCGGATGCAGTCCCATGAAGCAACCCACCAAACTGAATCCCATGGTGTCTTCGATGTTATCCAAGTCTTCGTATGAGAACGCCAACCTTTTCCCCCTCGCCTCGTACTAATCCAGCTTCATGGCTTGCTTTATCTTGCAATTGTCCTTGAATAGGCCAGCCCAGGTTTTTGGCCCCCAAGATCCTGCACCTGCCTCTCCCTCAGCTTCTTTTTCCGGCAGACCCCCTTCATCCCGCTGCTCCACTTCCAGCGAACCCCTCTCCTCCGGCGAACCACCATCCCCTCCAGCCCCTTGAGTGCTTGTTGCAACTTCTCCACGAGCAGGAAACTCCTCCCCAGCCCTCCCTTCCACGTCAATAGTAGCCTCTTCCCCAGTACCTTCCTCTAATCAACTGCTCATCCATTTCTCGGTCCGTCCCGTCCACCTGTCCAACTTCCCTTGCCACTTGTCCTTCTTCACTTGCCACCTCAGCTTGGAGTGCCACGTCCCTAGGCACCTTTTGACCTGATTGGCCCTTGTCTTTCCCTCTTCTCCTAGCCATCACCGATCAAGCTTCCAGCTGGGTTTTGGAAATGTTGCCTGCCGCCCAATCAGCCAATGCATGCCAAGCCTACTTTGACTTTGAACAGCCCCCAAGTTAGTGGGTTGCCGCCCACCCTGCCACCTGCCACGTGTCCTCCACCCACTGGATGGCGTGGCCGGCCCTTGGCCGGAGAAGATCGCCGAAAACCACCCAAACCCGTCGGAAAACTCCAAAACTCACTGCAAGCTTCAAAACTGCCCCAATGAAAACACCACTCAAAGGAGAAATCCTTACCTTCCTATCACCCCCGGAAACCACCACCTCCAGCGCCCCTTTTCCGGCCAAGACCTCAAACACAAGCCCAAACCGCCTCCTTCTTCCTCCAAGATGGAAGCAACCACCCTCCAGCCGGCCAAGGTCTTGTCCGCAACTTCTTCCGGCCTCCCAAACGCCAAGAATCCTAGAGAGAAGTTGGAGCTTCTCTCACTAACTTCTTGTGGAAACTTATCCCTCAATTGGTGGTGAGGTGGCCTATTTCGTTATTGCTTTCATTTCTATATTCCGCTGCGCTAACGAAATTGTAGACACGATCGCGAATGAATTCCATCTTCCTATGGGCACAACGCTATTCACCCCCCCTCTAGCGGCGTCAAATCTCCAACAGGGACATCTCATGTAGGGGGAGCTTCTAAAGCTAACCTTAAGGTAAATTTAATTAATGCACCTTCAATTTCTAGGGTTAACAAGCATGCTAGGAATTATTTTAGTTCTCTTGCAATTATTAATGCAAAGCATGCTAGTAGAAATAATAAGGTTTATTGTTTAGGTGCTAAGAATGTAAATTTATCTAAGGATAAACCTAGGACCAATAACACTAGAACTATTTTACCTAGGGAATCAATTAGGAGAATAGAAGAAAATTTGGGTATTAATCCCAAAAAGTCTAGGCATATGCCTAAGAAGAAGAGGCCTTTCCAAAAACCTAATGAACAATCAAAATTGGGAAAATTAGAATTATAAAACTAAGTCTTGAGATCAAGACTTGAGAGAATGGAAAAGACCCTTAAGATTATAGAAAATTCTATTTAAGGGTAAAATGCCCAAAAGTCAAGACCTAGGGTTAATGAACGGTCTAAGGGCAAGGAAGGTTTAGGTCACAAACCTAAGGCCAAGAAGACTTATCATAATGTTCCCTTTAATTATGGAACAATTTCTAGGTCTAAGAAAACCAAGACTAATAGGGAAGTTATCACTAAGACTAGCCATGGTGTGTGCTTAGTGGCTAAGGACTTAAGAAAACCAAGAAAGCCACTAAGAAGGTCAAAGGAGGAGTCACCTCTAGAGTTGACCTAGGAAAGACCCAAATGACTAAGGTGTCAAAGCCAAAAAAGGTCATTAGGAAGGTATCTAGGGAAGTTATCCCTAGTGAATACCTTGTTAACCCAAGGAGCTCCAATAGGTATTGGGTTCCTAGGAGCGTGATCGATTCACGCTAGATGGGTTAGGGTGTGTCAACCCTAAGTGGATGGGTAGTTAACCTAGCCATGGTGAGTTGACACATTAGGATGTGCCAATGTGCTTGAGAAGTTGAAAAATAATTAAATTGGCATGATTAGGTCTTAGAGGTATTGGTGTGCCATTTTGAGTTTATGGCACACTTGGGAGATAATAGTATTAAGGCAAAATAGAATTAATTTCTAGAAATGGCAATTTGGATTTAACACTTAGGTATTTTATACCTTAGTATATTTTACTTGCCATGATTTATTTGCCTTGCCATGACATGATATCTTTTTCATTTTTATCTCTAAAAATGTCATGATCATGTTTTAGACTTAGTTTTATATGTCATGTATGCTAATATTTCATTCACATGCCATGACATCATGATTTTGGCACATGCTTAGTTATATCATATATATGCCATAATCATATCATGCATAAAATAAAATTGATTTAAGGACCATTGGCATGACTTGAAGTCCCATGCATAAGGGAATCAAGTAGAGTTGCCTTATAATATGCATGAGACCATTAAAGAACAAAAAACCCACATCTCACTAGAATATTTGACTTGTATGTGTTTTACACATCTAGATACAAGTGAGATGTTTAGGAAAAAGGAATTAAAGGTTTCAAAAACATTTTGAAAAACCTTGGTGAAGTCTATCTTTTGATAGCAATCACCATTGAATGGGATGATACAAAGAGGGCTCAATATTGAAGCTTTTCTTAACTTTTGAACTTTGTATCAATCTCACTATTTTGTGGATAAAATAATTTTCCAATATTTTTCACCCATTATGATTGTAATAAGTAATCTACATACAAAATTTCAAGATTTTTCAACTTATGTATATTTACTTACGAATTTTAGAAATTCGTTTCTAAAAATCAGAAAATTGCAAAATCGATTATCGATCATTGCCGCCAGGAGGCCGATCGTGATGTGATAGAAGGAGTCGTGATATCTAATTTGATCGACATCGCTGATTTCGAATAAACCTTGGTGGCTAGGCCCATGTTCAGCTATGTTTTGGTCCCCTAACCACTCCTAACCCTAGGACATGCTATGGAGAGCATTAGAAAGGGTGGAAATCCATTGGATATGGATTAGGAGAAGTGTTTAGGAAGAATATCAATTTTAAGGTGGATGAGAGTTCATTGTTGAACTTTGCCTTAATTTTGATTGATTAATGTTCCTATTGGCTTAGGGACTCTCCAAGGACATTGTTGGTGCAATGGTCAAGGGGGAGCAAACCTCTAGGGGGAGGTATCCATCATGGGAAGATGGATGTCTACTTTTCCTCATGGGAGGAAAATTGGGTTGCCTCTCTTTAAGTGATATGTGACTTATCACTAGAAAGATTGTAGGCGTGTGTACCTCCAAGG
The DNA here is from genome assembly GCA_025175895.1 of Wurfbainia villosa. Lineage (NCBI taxonomy): Eukaryota > Viridiplantae > Streptophyta > Magnoliopsida > Zingiberales > Zingiberaceae > Wurfbainia > Wurfbainia villosa. The sequence continues at coordinate 41,251,527 of CM046008.1, read as the reverse complement.
GAGAGATTGTAAAATCTCATTGGGATATAAGACATTCATACCCTTGGGGAGGACCTTTTTGATGTAAGTCAAAAAGGGGGAGAAGTTACCAAGTTACCAATTGGGTTTGGAATTCTCATTGGGATGTGAGAATTGCCAATTATTGATAATTGGTATACTTGAGGGATAGTTTTGTCAATCATCAAAAAGGGGGAGATTGTTGGTGTAATCGGCCCGGGTTGACTCGAGTTTGACTCGAGCAGTATTTTGATGATAGACAAAACTTATGACATGGGATTGTCATAGAAAAGTTTAACATGGAGTTGGCATGGAAAATCCAAGCATGCACTTGGTGCTTGGTGAGAAAAGCATTGCGAAGCCATGCGCTTGGTGCCTTTGGGAAGTCTTGAGGACTTGGCAAGTTCATTAGGCTCGGGGTCCTTGAGTCGGTGAAGGATGGCATTGCAAAGCCGTGCGCTTGGTGCATTCGAGGGACCGCCGGACAGGGAGCAAATGGAGTGAGGCCCAAGGGAAGCATACTTCAAGGGCAAGAGACGCGAAGGATGGCGTTGCGAAGCCGTGCGCTTGGCGCATCCAAGGGACATAGGCCGAGGGAAGAGAGCTTCGGTGGAGAACTCCATGAGGGATGAGGTGGACTTGGCCAAGTGGCTAAGACTGAGTGTCGGATGCTCAAACAACTTGGTGTTTGAGGTTTTACTGACATCGATCGGTAGCATAGGTGCGATCGCTCCAAGTCGACTAGGTTCATTGGTGTTCGATCGACGGGGGTTTGGTGATCGATCATTTAGAGATGGCGATCGTGAACACCATTAGTCGATTGGTGAGGGAGATCAGTCGACTGATCGGGGTGTTTTCGGCCACAGAAGGTCTTCTAGTCGAGTGCTCGCGCCAGGACTTGACTGATGGGATCATCAGTCGACTGATGGGCATGATCAGTCGACTAATGATGGATCCATTGGCTTTTGGCCAACGTGGATCGAGTCATTGTGAGATAATGGCTACAGGACCAGTCGACTGATGGTCACGATCAGTCGACTGATGGGCACAGAATCAACTCGATGTAGGTTATAAATGGAGCTCGATATGGAGGATTTCGCTAAGACTTTAAGGGAGACTTTGAAGGGGAATTGCCGCTGCATTCCAGTCCTTCAAGAGCCAACCCAAGGGCGCAACAAGCAAGTGATCAAAGCAATTGTATAAAAGTTCTCTTTTGTATTGTCTTTGTATTTTTGCTTGTATTTCTATATTACTTTTGTAATTGCTTGTACGAGGTTTCTCCACCTCCGACATGTTGTCGAGAAGGAGTTTAGTTAGTTCCATGCACATAACTAGAGCTCGGTGAGCTCGCCCGTGGAGTAGGAACCATTCGGTTCCCAACCACGTATATCTTGGTGTATTGCGTGTGCTTGTGTTGTTGTTAGTATTTCTATTTGTTTCTATTGTTTCTGTTGCGCTAACGACAATTGTAGACAAGCGATGCACGACGAATGATCGTATTCTACCGTATGACGATTGAGGGCTATTCACCCCCCTCTAGCCGACCACCTACGTTCCAACATTAAGATGATATAAAGGAATGCATAGGAAATTTATTTGGAAATCCCGATAGAACAAAAACTCAACAAATGAACATAACAACTAAAAAAAAACAAATGAAGTAAAAGAAACGTATATACAAAGAAAAAGAAAAGAGGTGAGACGGAGCAAACTCCCCTGAGGTCCTGCAGTTGAAGAAGATTTAACAGGAGAAGCCACTCAGGCAGGCGAGTGCTCTAAAAGAAATCCCATCCCGGTGGTTGAAGAAGATTTAGCTTTAACATCCACGCCGGGAGTGGGATGGACTGAATGGGGGTGAGCGCCTTCATGGTGTGATCATGATAGTACTATGTTTCTCCCTCCAATATCATCGCCTCATCATATGTAATCTCTGGTGGTCGGAGGCGATTCAGGAAAAGTGTCCACCCTTGGGGTGGATTATTGCATTCGTTGTTAGGGCTTTCATCAGCAAAATTCTTAGAGACTCTGGCTGAGATGGAAGTGTCCAGACTGGGGGCCTCTAGCTATCCACCACTTCCATGGGAATCAGCTCATCAGAATTGCTTGTCGCCTTCTCACTTGTCTTCTGGTCTGGCTGGCAAGTCTGGGCACTAGCATCTGGAAGCTTCTCTATTTCTTCAGTATAATTCGGGGCACAAACAACATCACAGGGTAAATCCAAGCCACTAATATCAACATCCATATCATCTTCCACAACAGCAACTTCATAAATATTTGGAGCATCATATAGTACATCATCACTATGCCCATCAGCTGAGGAGTCCTGTAGAGTTGTAGAAGAAGAAACATATCTATCACTAGCTCTTCAATCCATCTCCTCAAGCATATCCCTGCCATCAGAAATGATCTCTGAGGAAAACTGAGAGTAATCTTGTGCTTGTGTCTGACTGATGGATGATGCAATTTGATCCAGCAGGATTTACATGTTTTGTATCCTTTCTTGTTGTCGCTGATGATAATCACTGATTTGTTGTTGTTGTTGTTGTAGCAATGATCCTAGCTATTCTAGTGTCTATGTAGTTGACTCAGCTTGTTGGAATGGTTCTAGTCCATCACACACTATGTCATCTTGAATTCCCAATGGACTCTAATAAGATGAAAAATTCTGAGCCTCTTCCTGATGTGCTTCTCCATAACTATTACTTGAATGATCACCCCAACTGGGCATGTACTTATCGATAGATAATGGGGGTGGATAGCACTGAGACTGCTCAGGAACATAGAGTGGTGTGTGCCCATACCTAAAATCTAAATCAAAATTATGAAAAGATATTCCAGAAATTGAATTATACCTGTCCTGCTGATAAGACTGATGATACTGAGGAAAAGGATGATGATATTGTGGCTGGTACTGATAATATTGATGTTCAGGTTGATAATACTCTTGTTGTCCAATGCCTGAATAGTAAGCATCACTAAGATCTCCAAATGGCTGATAATATGGATCCATGTTGCAAGAGATTCCTAGTCTTTCCCAAAAATACTAACACAATTAAAAGCTACAGTAAATAGACATGAACAAGTACATGGATATGCAAGAAATAAAGGAATGCAACCCTAAACAAAAGTTTTGAATTTTGATTTTTTTTTTCAGAAAAATGGGTAAACAATCCTAAGTCTACCAAACACTATTACACTCCCCGGCAACGACGCCAAAATTTTATAATAGGAATTTGTCGTAGTACCATTACAAATTAATTATCAAATCCTCTCTACACTAATATAGCATAGTGAATGACCCGAATCGTTTCCCAATGAGTGTAATTGATAGAATAGTAAACTTAGGATTTCTAATTATTGCTTTGTGTTTTCTATTGAAGATGGGGATTTGGGATTTGAGCTCTAACCTACTGTTGCAAGGTAATTAAAACTCTAAACTAACATGCAACAACTAAATCAAATATTGCAGGAATTAAATCAACAAAAACTGGAAGAGGAAATAAATGATCTAATCAACCCAAGATAGGCCCGGTGAATGAACAAGTTCCTCCGGCTAAGTCCAACGAAGCTCGATTGAGACTCCGTAAACGACAGTGGATGTGGGATGGTGCAAACTCCTGAATCCAGTAGTTTGATGGATGCTCCGAACTCTCACGGATTCGGTTGAGCTCGAAGAAGTGTCGTCGGGGCGGACTCCTCCTCGAATCCAAAAGAGAAGGTGGATGAGCTCTGGAGATGGAGGACGATGCTGAAATCTCTTGCTGAAGCGGTTCCTCCTCGAATCTGTGGAGGAAAATGGATGGAAGCAAGGTGGAGGCGGCCGCTAGGGCTCAAGGGAAGAAAAGATTTAACTAACAACCAAATGAAATAATCAATGCATCAACGAAATCTAATGCATGAACATGATGTAAAGTAAAACATGAAACTAAATCTAATCTAATGAACTACAACCTAATTAAAACTCACAAGACATTAAACTAACTCATTCAAGCATTTCATCAAACACTTCATGAGCATGAAACAACCTAAACCAAATGCGTGCAATTCAAAACATGGAATCTGAATTTGACTACAAGCATTCAACACAAACTAAACGACCAAACAATCAATATGAATAACAAGATATTGCTGATTAGAGCTGTGGAAGACGCAATCGGCACTGCTGTGAAGGAACTGGCCGCAAAAGTGGAGCACTGCTGAAGCTATGGAGCTACTGTCGGAGCTGTGGATGGCACCTCCGATCAGAGGTGGATCAAATGGCTAGCAGAGATGTTGGAAATGATGATAATGGCTGACCGGAATGATCGGAAAAGAATCCCCACTCCGGCGATCGACAGGGAAGGGGAGAGCGTAGCGGGTGATCGACGCATGAAAGGGTGAATCCGCTCCTCTGTCGCACGATTGAAGGGGGAAACAGGCTGTCGGAGGTGCTAGTGAAGAAGCGGAGGTGATAATGGAGGGGACCATCACCGGCCTTAGCGGAGGAAGTGGACGACCGACAGTGCTTCGTGCGGATGAGGTGGAGAAGCCGTCGGCTTTGCGCGATGGAAGAAGGGATTCTGCGCGATGAATCCTTGGATGAAATTGTTGATTTTCTTAAGTGAATTTCTTTGACCATCCGATCCAAGCCCCTTTCAATCTCAGCCGTCCAATAGAGCTAGGGTTTAATTGCCTTGATTAATTGATTAAGCTGGCTGTGTATCCAACGACTCAGATTCCTTCGATTTTGAGTGAACGAATCTGATCAATCTGAAGGGATAATCACGATTGGTCAAATATGGATTAAAGGCTCAGATATCCAGATCTAAATGTATGGACTGGATCTCTCCAGATCTGGATAGATGGCTCAGAATCAACTGCTTTCATCGGACGGTCCATATTGCTCAGATCTGATCTCTCGATTGGATTGCCTTTGATCATGATGAAGGGCTCAGATTAAATCAACTTGAAATGGCCATTATGATCCTAGATGAAGCCATATTTGATCCAACTTGAGTCTAGTCCATTGACTCATCTCGATCTTCTACAAATAAAGACAAATTTTGCATATATGTCCAAAATTTAGACAAATTTACAATTAGGTCCCAAAATGAATCCAACTCATAAAACATGCAAATAATCAACAATTAAACACACGAGAGGATTAAGATAGTGATATTCAAAACAAAAATAATACGACAAAATGACAGTTATCAATTCCCTCACACTTATTCTTACGCGTCCCGAGCAAGGAAAGAAAACTAAAAGTAAACTGAAAGTATATTTCCCTAGCAATTCCCAAGCATACATAGAAGATCGTGAAAGAAAGTTACCTAGGATTGTCAAATCTCAAAGACTCAGGCAATCATGGACTCAAATCTTACATAGGTTAACAAACATGGTGACTTCAATCAATTATGAATAGACTGAGAATGACTAAGCCTCACAAGGTAAGTGTTGGTTTCTCTAGCTCACATAAGCATATAATAGTGGAGTTCACTCAAGCTACTCATGGTTTATGAACTACCATATGCTTGCTTTTCTTCTACCTTCACCACTATATACACATAAGAATGCACAATTATTGAAGGCTTATTAGGAATATAAGGGAAACATTAATACAAGAAAAATAACAATATGTGTGAAAGGAAAGAAAGGTAAGAAATAGCGAAAGAAATGCAAGAAGATATGGAAATATTGGAATGCTACATAGATGAGTACAAGAAAGCATCGCCCTAATTTTTTTTCTTCCAACATAATAAACATGTAAACAACCCTTATCACATTCTTCAATACAAATCTACTAATGATATACAATAAATCTCTCAATAATTGTAACAAGGGATGTCATTAATAAAAATACTATGACACATAAATAAAAATGACACAACATGTCAAAATTTTCACAATACTTTTTTTTTCATGGGCTCCAATGTTTTTTTTTTCAACTTCTTTTTTTTCTAGCTTTTTGGTTTTTGACATGTAGTCCACTTTCCTATGCTCCTACATCAAGCTCAGCTAAAAAGATAAAGAGCATGGCTAACTCATGTTGATCAAGCATGACTTGCCTATGCTAACGCTAAATTTCCCTGAGCTACTCCTCTCCCCCACACTTAAATTTTTGTCCATCCTGGGAAAAACACTCATCATGGATCATCCAAGTATTCCACATCCAGATATAGAAATGTAGAAGAAAGTAATGGAAGGAAAGAAAAAATGTAAGAATGAATGACTAGAATGTTATTCAAATAAGCGTGTGATGATAAAAGAAGTGAAGGAAAACAAATGTGATTGCCTTCATAATAATCATGCAAACCTATTATTGTGTGGTCTCGAAAGAATAAAAGCAAGTTCAAGAGTTACAATAATCACAAGTACACTACACACAAGCAATAAAAATAGGCTCAATCCTCACTAGATAAACAAAAATAATCAACTCAGTCTATCAACATAGAATCCATCACCAAGTAGTAACCACATGCAATCAAATAGTCCATTCATGACAATAAATCCCCGAAACTCGACAATCAAATTTAATTAGCTTTCATGACTTCTAAGATGATATAAAGGAATGCATAGGAAATTTATTTGAAAACCCCGATAAAACAAAAACTTAACAAACGAAACATAACAACTAAAACAAAAACAAATGAAGTAAAAGAAACGTATATACAAAGAAAAAGAAAAGAGGTGAGATGGAGCAAACCCCCCTGAGGTCCTAGCGGTTGAAGAAGATTTAGCAGGAGAAGCCACTCAGGCTGTGGAGTGCTCCGAAAGAAATTCCGTCCCGGTGGAAGAAGATTCAGCTTTAACATCCACGCCGGGAGTTGGATGGACTGAATGGAGGTGAGCGCCTTCATGGTGTGATCATGATAGTACTGTGCTGCTCCCTCCAAAATCATCGCCTTATCATATGTAATCTCTGATGGTCAGAGGTGATTTAGGAAAAGTGTCCAGCCTTGCATTTGTTGTCAGGGCTTTCATCAGCAAAATTCTTGGAGACTCTGGTTGAGATGGAAGTGTCCAGATTGAGGGCCTCTGGCTATCCACCACTTCCATGAGAATCAGCTCATCAGAATTGCTTGCCGCCTTCTCACTTGTCTTCTGGTCTGGCTGGCAAGTCTGGACACTGACATCTGGAAGCTGCTCCATTTTTTTAGTATAATCCGGGGCACAAATAGCATCACAGAGTAAATCCAAGCCACTAATATCAGCATCCATATCATCTTCCACAACAACAACTTCATCAATATTTGGAGCATCAGATAGTACATCATCACCATGCCCATCAGCTGAGGAGTCCTATAGAGTTGTAGAAGAAGAAACATATCTATCACTAGCTCTTCAATCCATCTCCTCAGGCATATCCCTGCCATCATAAATGATATCTGAGGAAAATTGGGAGGAATCTTGTGCTTGTGTCTGGATGATGGATGATGCAATTTGATCCAGCAGGATTTGCATGTTTTGTATCCTTTCTGTTTGTCGCTGATGATAATCACTGATTTGTTGTTGTTGTTGTAGCAACTATCCTAGCTGTTCTAGTGTCTCTGTAGTTGACTCAGCTTGTTGGAATGGTTGTAGTCCATCACACACTGTGTCATCTTGAATTCCCAATGGACTCTGATAAGATGAAAAATTCTGAGCCTATTCCTGATGTGCTTCTCCATAATTGTTACTTGATTGATCACTCAGAGTCGCATTTTTATAGTGTTATTTTTATTTACAGTTTGGATATTTTAGACTCTTTGATACAATAATTAAAATTATTCAGTATGTTTTTACATATTGGATCTATTTGTAATTAATTGTTTAATCCCTATAATTTCAGTATTATTTTTCACAAGTTGAATGTGATTTTATAAAGAACATGAAAAGAGCCTAATTGGAGCAATCACAACCGTCGATCCGGATCAAATCGATCGCAGCCGTTGGATTGATTGATCAGCCACTTAGGGAGATTAATTGAAGTTATTGAACCCTAGATCTAAATGGGTGGCTGAGATTAGAAACGACACGATCGAGCGGCTGAGGAAAATCGAGTTAAAAGCAAACATCTTCTATAGCACGACGAAGCACTGAGAACAGAAGAGCGACGTCTTCTTCTTCCATGCGAGCGCAGCGACAGAGAATCCACGCAGCACTTTCGACGATGATTCCGACGATTCCAGAGGTCTTCCCCCAATCCCATTCCATCTGGCGTACTCTCCTCCCCTTGGTCCGGTGGAGTTGGCGGCTGAAGTTGGGCAACGACAGTCCATCGACCGAGCGATGTGGGTTCGTCCATCATCACCGGCGATTCTCAGATCCCTCACCACCGGAGCTGAGCTACCCTAGCGGGACGTGGTGATGCGAAGCTAGAGGTGACCTGCTACTGTTGTGGTCATGACAACATCAATTTTGAGCTTTCGGTGGCAGTAATTCTTCTGATTCAGGCAGCGTTCTCCATTTCCAGTTCGTGGTGATGATCAATCCCTGTTCACAGATCTGATTCCTTCCACATTTGCGGCCGTGATTCATGCCGCTTCATCTCCGCAGAGCCACCCATTGACTGCTGTGGTCACGGTAGTCCCGAAGCCACCATCAGAGCTGTGAACTACTACCATCGATCCAACTCTCATCGGATTCTGACGGGAGATCCATACACTGAGACCGTAGGAGCTGCTTGGTACCATCTGTTAGTGAAAGCCTTAGAGCCAATCATGTGTTGATTGTTGTATGGACTTTATTGTATCATATTCCTATTTATAAAGGCATGGTTATTATATTTACTTGTATTGGTGCCAAATAACTAAGTATAATAACGTCCTTGAGTAGTAGGTTCTTATCTATATCAATTGATTGGTAGAATCGAAAATGAGATGATATAGAGAACACTACTCTTAATCATTCCTAGTCAAATATTAACATCCAGGGACAATGTTAATGCGTAGAGACTAGCATGTAGGTCAACACGATGACTTGATCTCACAAGTCATGGATATGAGATATCAAATTGACACATGGATATGCATTGGAGAATGTATACTGAATGACCCGCCATGAGAAAGTATCATGGATCGTTATATGAGTGTCATATACTTTCTCATGTGACTATTAGTATGACTATTAGTTCTTGGACCTGAAGTCACCATGGTTCCCTACATAAGGAGTTGCATACTTTGGCTTCGTCAAAAGTCACCCGTAAATGGGTGGACTATAAAGGCGATTACTGGGTATGTAACAAATTATGTGGAGGGATGTGAGTGATGTAGATGAGATCTATCCCTCCTATATGATGGGAGTGACATCGTTATTCTTGATAGAGTGAGACCATGAAGTGCATGGCCATGCCCAAATGAGTCAATATGAGATATTGAGCTCATTTGATTAGAGTGAGTCTACTTGGAGTTCAAGATATAGATTGTACCGAGGATGACACGGTCTATGCCTCAATTGGTCAATCTAGATGTCAAGGATAGAGGGACATTGTCACATATTGTGAGAGTCACAATTAGTAGTCACAAAGGTGATGTTGGAGCTCAACATTCTTGTAACTTGGGTAGCAATGATGTGTTGCTAGATACCGCTCATTTCTTATGTTCCTAAATCGGTTTAGGAGAATTGCCAATGTTACAAGAACCTATAAGGTCACACACAAAGGTCAATTAGATGGAGATTAGGTTCATATGATGAACAATGAGGATTAGGTTCATGGGATGAACCAAATTGGATTAAGAGTAATCCAAATTAGACTAATTGAGTTAGACTCAATTTGATTCAAGTGTTGAATGAGTCTAATTTAGATTTGATTCATTGAGTCAATTTAAATTAATGAATATAGATTCATTAAATCAAATTGACTTGAATCAAGTGGTTAGATTTGATCAACCATAGGAGATAAGAGGTCAAGTTTGACTTGACTTGAGATGGAAGACGAATGGTCAATTTTGACTTGACCAATTGCCATGTCATGGTGACTTGGCATGGGGGCCGGCCAATGATGATGTTCCACATCATCATGGACTTATCATGTGGTGCCACCTCATGATGGAGACCAAGAGCCATTGTCTCTTGGAGTTACATGCATGCATGTAACCCCCCAAAACAAAGTGGCCAGCCACTTGATCGTGATTCATGGGTGAAATCATTTTGTGTAACTTCATCATCTTCTTCCTAGCTCTCCTTCATGATCTCCCAAGACTTCCTTAGCCGAAATACCTAAAGGGTGCTAGCACACTCTAGGGTGTTTTTCTCCACCATTTGTCTGTGTGGATACTTGTAGAGGAGTGTACACTTGACACTCTTGAGTTCCGGCAAAGCATTTGGAAGAGTGGGATAAGCGAAGGGCGTCGCTACGAGGGTAATGCTCTCACCTTCTAGATCTAAGGTAGATCGAGGTTTACTTAAGCACATACATGTTTTATTTTTATATATCTTCGCACGGATCCGTGGCCGGGCATTCCGAGATTTCCGCAATGCAAAAAGCGGTTTTTGCGGCTCGGAAAGTCCAACAGTGGTATCAGAGCCACGTGCGAAGCATGTATGTGTTTCATATTTGTAATTTTTGTATTAGATATAAAAATTACAGATTTTTAAGTTTCTGTAAATTTCCTACTTTTATAGAATTTTTGGGTATTTTTCTCGAAGAGTCGAAGCAACGAGTGTTGGGACACTTGTAGGCTTCAACCACCGAGAAAAACTCTCCGAAACGGCGAGTTCTAGCTTTAGGTTTTTGGGACAGTGACTTAAGTTGTTGTAAGATTGTAGTAGGGACACTCGCAAAATTTATTTTGCGAGTAGGGGCGCTGCCCCAATCCCCGAAAGGGGTTTTGTCCTGCGATCACGCCCGAAAACCCCTTAGCGGGACCGTTACGGAGAGGTGACTCATAAAATTGAAAAAAAGGAAAAATTATAGAAATTTTCTGTAAAATACATAATTTAGAATTATGTATAATTCTGTGATGGTCATGGCCCAAGAACCCCAATATGATTGGATGATGATGTGTTGTAATTCATAATATGGCCTGCCTGCCGTTTTTGTGGTTGTGCGTGTTGTATAGGGTATGCGACCTACGCGTCGTACCTCTTCTTTTAAAATTCTAGTTGTAAATAGTTTTTAGACTCGAATGTAACTCGAGTTTCATGTTTGTAATGTACAAAAATAGAGCGGTGGAAGGTCCACTTCTAGACGAAGTTACGAGGAGGGTGCCGACGACACATGACGGTCAAAGGAGGCGCTTGGAGAAGCCGCAAACCCTAGGTTGACCGTCCGATCTTCTCATTGGATTGAGAAGATCGTAGTAGAGCCATGACCTAATCACAATTAATTTATATATATATATATATATATATATATATATATATATATATATATATATATATATATATATATATATATATATATATATATATATATATATATATATATATATATTTATGCTTATGTATGTGATGCATGCTAGTAGAATAATGCTTGTATGTATATGATGCATGCTAGGTTATTTTTCTTGTATGTATATGATGCATGCTAGAATGATGCTTGTATGTATGTGATGCATGCTAGTGTAGTATAATAAAAGCCTTAATGTGTATATGATACACATTACGATTAGATTAGATCTTAATCGAATCAACTTGAAAAATGCCCACCAAGTCCTTGATACCCATCACTACCTCGATCATTTGTAGTTGTTGAATCTGCCAAAGCAGAGCAACGCATATTATCTTGGTAGGGTGTGGAGGGACAATCTTGGTCCTACCTATCACGGCTTGCGTTAGAGTAAGCTCAATTAGATTGAGTAAAACTAGTTAACTCAATTGGATCGAGTAGAACTATAGGCATATTCCAACCATTGGAAAGATAGGATAAGATCGCATTTACACTAAATCTTGGGCGATTTAGCCAAAACTAACTCAAGGTCTTTTGTAAATGTGGGTCTTGATCCTATAAACAAGAGTTGCATAGAGATGTAATCGGTAATGTGTTACCCACCGATCATACTAAGTCTTGGGCGATTTAGCCAAAGCTAACTCAAGGCTTAGTATGATGTGGATCTTGTCCCGCAAGGATTATAGCTAGTTTGTATGATTCTAGTAATGTGGTTTGACCACATCCATAACTCGATTCTACAAAATTCCTATAATTCAGTGGGAGCATCATTTGATTAAAGGCCTAATTAAATGATAAAAGGAATATGATATTAATTTTCTGCATTGTGTATGTTGTAGATAACTATGTCGACAAACACGAACACTCTTTCCCTGCGTTCTGTCCTTGAGAAGGACAAGCTCAATGGAGCAAATTTCCTGGACTGGTACAGGAACCTGAGAATCATTCTCACCCAAGAAAGGAAACTGTACATCTTGGAGCAGCCCATTCCGGAGGCACCTCCTGCCACTGCCTCGCGAGCTGAAAAAGATGCTTACTAGAAGCATCAAGATGATGCATTAGATGTGTCATGTCTAATGCTCGCGACCATGAACTCTGAGCTTCAGAAGCAACACGAGTTCATGAATGCTTATAATATGGTTGAACATCTTCATCAACTATATCAAGGACAAGCAAGGCACGAGAGATATGAAGTCTCTAAGGCATTGTTTGGGTCCAAAATGCAAGATGAGACTCCCGTAGGTCCATATGTACTCAAGATGATTGGGTACGTAGAAAACCTACAGAGATTGGGATTCCCACTTGGCCAAGAGCTGGCCATTGACTTGATCTTGCAGTCTTTTCCACAAAGCTACAATCAATTTGTCATTAATTAAAACATGAATGAAATTGATAAGCCACTGCCTGAGATTCTCAGCATGTTGAGAACTGCTAAGCTCAACCTTAAGAAGGGAAAATCTGACTCCATTTTGATGGTGCAAAAGAAGAAAGGCAAGGGAAATCCTAAAGGTAAGGGAAAGTCCCAAGCCAAGGGCAAAGGCAAAGAACTTAAACCCAAAGGAGGGGTGGCCAAGGAAGGGGCTTGCTTCCACTGCAAGGAAGCTGGACACTGGAAGCATAACTGCAAAGCTTACCGGGAAGATCATAAGAAGAAGAGAAGTGAGACTTCTACTTCAGGTATAAATGTTATAGAAGTCAATCTATCTATTTCTTCATCATGGGTATTAGATACCGGACGTGCATATCACATTTGTACCAATGTGCAGATGCTGAGAAATATCAGGGCATTGACAAAGGGCGAGGTGGACCTACGAGTAGATAATGGAGCAAGAGTTGCCGTTGTTGTTGTAGGAACTTATGATCTATCTCTGCCCACTGGGCTTGTACTAGAATTAGATGAATGTTGTTATGTGCCTGCTTTAACTAAGAACATAATTTTGGTTTCTTGTTTGGACAAGAAAGGATTTACATTTATAATAAAGAACAAATGTTGTTCAGTTTATTTAAATGATATGTTCTATTGTAGTGCAGCTCTAATGAACGGACTCTACTTTTTAGACTTAGAGAGGCCCATCTATAACATAAGTACCAAGAGGTTCAAGTCAAATAAGTTGAACCAAACCTATCTCTGGCATTGTCGCTTAGGTCACATAAATGAGAGTCGCTTATCTCAGCTCCATAAGGATGGGCTGATAGACTCATTTGATTTTGAATCATATGAGACATGCGAATCTTGCCTTTTAGGCAAGATGACCAAGACTCCCTTTAGTGGACACAGCGAAAGAGCAACAGATTTGTTAGGACTTTTACATAGTGATGTATGTGTCCCTTTCAATATTGCTGCTAGAGGTGGTACATGCACTTCATTACATTTACTGATGACTTCAGTAGATATGGTTATGTGTATCTCATGACACATAAATCAGAATCCTTTGAAAAGTTCAAAGAATTCAAGAATGAAGTACAAAACCAGCTTGGCAAGAGTATTAGGATACTTCGATCAGATCAAGGTAGTGAATACCTTAGCCATGAGTTTCGTGACTATCTTGCTGAGTGTGGGATTCTATCCCAAGTCACTCCTCTTGGAACACCACAGTGGAATGGTGTATCTGAAAGGAGGAATCGTACCCTATTAAATATGGTACGATCTATGATGAGTCACACAGATCTTCCTATATCCTTTTGGGGATATGCTCTAGACATAGCAGCCTTCACCCTTAACTGTGTACCATCCAAGGCTGTGATAAAGACACCATATAAGATATAGACAGGGAGAAATCCCAAGATGTCTTTCATGAGGATTTGGGGTTGTGAGACTTTCGTTAGACGTCAAGTCTCAGACAAACTGGGACCCAAATTCGATAAGTGCTATTTTGTTGGATATCCCAAGGAGATAAAGGGATATTACTTCTACATTCCCAGTCAGCACAAAGTGTTTGTGGCAAAGACTGGGGTTTTTCTAGAAAGGGATTTTGTTTCTAGAAAAACAAGTAGGAGTACGTTCGATCTTGAAGAAATTCAAGATAAGGACCATAGCACTGAGGCCTTGATGGAGGTTGAACAGGAACCACAAAGTGTTGTGGGTGATGAGGTTGTTGCACAAATAGTTGTGGAACAATCACCTGTTCAGGTAGACCTACCTCTTCGCAGGTCTGATAGGGTACGTCGTCAGCCTGAGAGATACTCATTTCTCTTGTCTGACCATGATGACGTTATGCTCATTGAGAATGAGCCTACCTCCTATTAGGAAGCTGTGATGAGCCCAGATTCTGAGAAATGGCTAGAGGCCATGAGATTCGAGATGGAATCCATGTACACCAACCAAGTATGGACTTTGGTTGATCCATCTGAAGGGGTCAAACACATTGGGTATAAGTGGGTCTTTAAGAGAAAGACTTACATGGATGGACTTACGCATACCTATAAGGGCTGATTGGTGGCTAAAGGTTTCAAGCAAATTCATGGTATTGACTATGATGAAACCTTTTCTCCAGTGGCGATGTTTAAGTCCATTCGGATCATGCTTGCTATTGCAGCATACCATGATTATGAGATCTGGCAGATGGATGTCAAAACCGCATTTCTGAATGGAAACTTGCTCGAGGATGTGTACATGACACAACCTGAGGGTTTTGTAGATCCACAACATACTAGGAAAGTATGCAAGCTGCAAAGGTCCATTTATGGGCTAAAGCAAGCTTCTCGGAGCTGGAATCTTCGATTCGATGATGCGATCAAACAGTTTGGTTTTATCAAGAATGAAGATGAACCCTGTGTCTACAAGAGGGTTATTGAGAACACAGTTGTCTTACTTGTATTATATGTGAATGACATACTACTCATTGGGAATGACATCCCTTCGCTACAGTGTGTGAAGACTTGGCTGGGGACGTGCTTCTAATGAAGGACTTAGGTGAAGCAGCCTGTATTCTAGGCATCAAGATCTATAGAGATAGATCTAAGAGATTGCTTGGCCTAAGTTAGAGTACATACATTGACACGGTATTACTACGGTTTGCCATGTAGAATTCCAAGAAGGGATTTCTGCCGATGTCACATGGTGTGAGTCTTTGGAAGACTCAAAGTCCCTCTTCTAGAGAGGAGAGAGACCGCATGGATAAGATCCCTTACACATATGTTGTAGGATCTATCATGTACGCCATGCTGTGTACTCGTCCTGATATCTCGTATGCTTTGAGCATGACGAGTAGATACCAGTCAGATCCAGGTGAGCGTCACTGGATAGCAGTCAAGAATATTCTTAAGTACTTGAGAAGGACTAAAGAATATTTCTTGATATTTGAAGGCGATGAGGAGCTAGCTGTAAAGGGTTACAGCGATGCCAACTACCAAACTGACCAGGATGATTATAGATCAAAGTCAGGGTTCGTGTTTTGCTTGAATGGTGGCACTGTGAGCTGGAAGAGTTCGAAGCAGAACACAGTTGCTGATTCTACAACAGAAGTCGAGTATATCGCTGCATTTGAAGCAGCAAAAGAAGTAGTTTGGATCCACAAGTTCATTGTTGAGCTTGGGGTGGTTCCTAGCATAGCAGATCCCATAGAGCTCTATTGTGACAACAATGGAGCGATTGCACAGGCTAAGGAACCTCACTCACACCAGCGGACCAAACACATACTACGACGCTTCCATCTCATTGATAACGATATTTGTCGTGGTACCATTTCAAAATAATTACCGAACCCCTTAACTACACTAACATAGCATAGTGAATGACCCGGATCATTTCCCAACGAGTGTAATCGACAGAATAGTAAACTTAGGATAACTAATTAATGCTTTTGGTTTTCGAATGAAGATGGGGTTTGGATCGAAATAAAACTAATCTTACTGAACAAAAAGACAATGCACGTAATCAAACTCTAATCTAACTAAACTATGATTGCGATGAAATTAAAAGAAACTTAAACTAAACATTCAAACAAGAAAGTACAAGAACATGGAAGAAAAATGTAAAGCAAAGCAAGGAATTAAATCTAACTTCCTAACTGCAACCTAATTACTAAAGAGAGGCATTTAATCAAACATTACATGTGCATGGAACAAATTAAACTAAACGTGTGCAATTCAAAACGTGAAAGATTGAAACTATTACAAACATCACAAATTAAAATGAACAACAATCAAAACACATCAAAATGAAGGAATTGCTGGAAAAAGCCTGATCGGAGCTGGAAATAGGAGCTGTGAACGAAGTTGGAAAATGGCTACCGGAGCTGTGGAGGTCGGCGCTGCCGTGAAGGTGCTGGCCAAAAAGGTGGAGGAGCTGGTCAGACCGGTCGTCAGAGAGGAATCCCGCCTCCAATTGATCGGCAGCGGCTGAGCTCGGAGAGGAGATGGCTAGCGGCAGTGAAATGGCGTCGGGTGAAATCCGTGAAAAGGGGAAAATGGAGGAGACCTAGCACCGGTCACCGGAGAAGGAGGGGATCCCCTTCCTCTCGGCCGTGAGGAGGAGATGAGCACTGAAGGAAAGGGCGTCAGTGCGTCTGAGAAGAAGGAAAATGTCAGCTGCTTGGTGGAGAAGTGTTGGTTTTATTAAATGCATTTTGGTAGCCGTCCGATCAAAGAAGCCTTCAATCTCATCCGTCCATTATAGCTAGGTTAATTACTCTGATTAATCCACTAATGGGCTGTGCATCCAACGGCTGAAATTCTTAGTAATATATGAGAGATGTCCTAAGGCAATCGCCTTATGTATGAACCATTTATATGATAAATGAATATTCACTATTTGAGTATACATGTTTTATGTATTTGATTGGATCTTAAACTCATTTACTGAATGTCCACGATACGATTCACAGCATGAGAGAATTTGTGATTGGATCACAACTAGTGAGTATCTCTACATGTGTAATTGTGATGTATCGAATTATCCTTTAGTCGATGAATTGATGGATTCGACACCATCAATGCCGAGACTAGCACGAGGTATACTCCTTGGTGTATCCAAGCACCGATTCTCACCGGGCCGGAGACATAGTGATGTCCGAGTTAATCGTGGATGCTAGTTATGGTAACTAGTTCATCGAGTGACCAGCAAGACTTCATATGGTTCTCTCGCATATATAGATATGTCAATGAAGTTCTTACCGTGGCTTAAGTGCGATGTTCCTTTCGACTTGCGGTATTCAAGTCATCTTGATCATGGAGACTTATGCTTGACATCTTAAGCAAACATCTCTAAGGAGATGTGGACCCGGATGATTGGGTATAAGTCAAGTGATCAAGGTGTTTGAATAGCCTATAAAGGATTCACCACTCCTTGCGAGGAGATGTATACCCATGGCCTCTCGTCGGATTGTTACTAAAGTCTTTGGCCAAAGCATTACATGTTTAGAGTAAGGTACTCTTCGATACATGTGCAGTAACTAGAATCCGTAGACGAGGAAATGATACTTGGGCTAGGTGTGACGTAGTCAACCTAGTGGGGACTGACACTATAGACCATGTCCTGAACCAAGTGGGTATAAGATGAGTGAAGGGAATGGGGCACGATTCATTCGAGCTCGAAGGGTTTGAAATAGTTACGGATCAACCGTTGATCTTTTCGGTTAATTGGGGATCATGATGTACTACTAGGTGCCACTCATGATCGTTCTATAATTAATGGTTAATTATAGATGGCCAACATAAACCGAGAACCTATTTGGTCACACGCGCTGTGAGTGTAATCCAAAGGATTTAAAGCGAGCTTGAGAATGGGATTCTCGAGGAGAAACTATGTTTGGTTGGACCAAACATAAGCGAGCATGAAATTGTTTGATGCAATGGAAGCGTGGATGGGCGTGTCTTATGAAGACGTAATGGATGGACCAAAATGGTTTGGTTCTAATCCAATGGATAAGAATAAACCAAAGGGTTTGGTTTATTTTAAGCGAATGAACCAAAAGTTGGTTGTTCGTTTAACTTAAAATAAACCATCATGGTTTGGTTTATTTTAACTTATCTTAATGGAGCGGGTTAACGGGCTTTATGGATATGATCCATTAACCATTAAGAGAATTAGTTCTCTATAAAAGTGGGCTTAAGGGATTGTTAAACCCTAATCCAAAATCAAAACCCTAGCCTCCAAGGAGTTGCCGCCCAACCTGGTTGTGCCGCCCAACCTCCTTGCCGCCCAGCTTGTGGTGCAGCCTTCCAACTTGTTGCCGGCGACCAAGCTTCAGCCGGTGAACCTCCGGCGACCCTCCGGTGATCCCCTAAAAGGTTCGGCATCAAGGTGAGCTTTTGTCTCCTTGTTTTGGCCGGCGCCTATCTCCTCCACCAAGCTGTCCAGTTTTCTGGACAGCTTCTTCTCCTCTCGTCGGAGCGTCGTTTGGGCGGCGGTTAGTGCTCCGACAGCGGCTAACATACCGGGATTTGATCTCCGGTAATCCTCTGAGGTGGAGGGCGAAGGATTCGTCAATCGGTTGTGAATACCTCTCGGAGAAGCAAGTCTTGAGGACTTGTTTTAGGTCCGAATTTGGATTCGGATCGTGATCATCTCGATCACGTCGTCTTCAACACGAGGCTAGTAACCCGTCACGAAGGCGAAGCTCGTGACTTAGCGAAGTCATCCCGAGGAGCTCGGCGTGGATACGGATAGAGACGATTCTTACGAGGATCGTTCCGGTTGATGCCGTTCCCGCTACACGTCATACGGAAGGTATAACGTAGTTTAATTTCCTTTTATTGCAATTTTAATTTACGGTTATGTCTACACTTGTTGTAATAGCATGCGTGTGTTGTGTGTGTTGTAATAAATAGGAGTATTTATTATTTTTATTGCTTCCGCTGTGCTCATGTTTACGAAACATGATCGAACACACACACGCCGCGGTGCCGGAAACCCAACAGTGGTATCAGAGCCCAGGTTGTGTTTCGACATAATCGTAAAATGGTTTTGCAATAGTCATAATGTATTTCTGGAAATTTTCTAATTTTGGAAATTTAGAAGTATTTATGGAAATTTTTCAATTTTGGAAAGTCTAGAAGTATTTATGGAAATCTTCCACTTTTGGAAAGTTGGAAGTATTTATGGAAATTGATATTTTCCATAAATAAAATATTTGATTAGATTCTGGAAATTTGTTTCCTAATTTAATCATGATTTGATTTGGGAAATCAAATCTTAAAATATTTTATTTCCATAAGTAATTTTAATGATTTAGGAAATTGGTTTCCTAAATAGATTTTCCTTAATCAAATAATTCCATGAATAAAATATGTGATTAGATTTGGAAATTTGTTTCCTAATTTAATTATGATTTGATTTGGAGAATCAAATCTTAAACATATTTTATTTCCATAAATAGTTATGACATATAAGGAAATATATACATGACATAATTGTATGCCATGTAATTGCATTAGATGCATAACATTATGCCATGCGTGTCGTGACATGTAGATGTATGCCATGTATGCCATGCCATGTAAATAATAGTTATTTGCATGCAAAGAGGATGAGACATAAAAACCCTAACTCAATATTAAAGCCTACACCTTCCATTAATATGGTTAGAACCAGAGTTCTGTTTCTTGTTTGGGTTGTTGGACTCACTCCAAGCCCGGCTCGAACCGGAACATGTTCAAATCATTGGAATAGTTTAACTCTAATATGGTAAGAGTCAGAGGTCAATCGTTAGTTTGGGTTGTTGGACTCACTCCAAGCCTGGCTAATTGGTTGAATGCGCTCTAACCATATTAAAACTATTTCGCGATTAATGGGTCGGCTTTAACTTGGAGCATCGATTTGTTGGACTCACTCCAAGGTTGATGTGAAGAGAGGTGAAGTTGGGTGCTATGCATATGATGCATACTTGTTAATGTGTTAACAACCCAATGTATGTGTAAACATTCAATTAGTTGATAGCACATTGTGATAGTTACATATACATGATATGTAATCGGTATACTTGATACCCACCATCATAGCTAAGAATGGCTTGTTGGACTCACTCCAAGGTTGTTCTTATCTATGATGGATATCAGCCCATTCAGAGATGGACCTACAATCTCCCGAAGTGATTTTGGGGTTTTTGAAATTCGAAAAATGAATGGGATTTATAAATGTATATTGATGCATTTTAAAATCATCTTTCTCATATATGTTCGTTTTGTATTTCTAAGTTTGATCATGATGTCTTTGAATTGCGTTCCATTTTGGATTCGAATAAATTGACTGGGCCAAACTTCTTGGATTGGCTTAGAAACTTGAGAATTGTTCTCAAGGTGAAAAGCTTGTAAATGTCCTCGAAGCGCCTCTTCCCGCCCGTCCTAGTGACGATGCAACTCTGGACCAATTGTTGGCCTATCAGAAACATGTGAGTGATTCTGAACAAATGAGTTGCATCATGCTAGCCGCGATGGAACCCAAGCTACGAAAGCAGCATGAGCATATGGATGCTCATATCGCAGTCCTTCATCTCTGTGAGTTGGTTGATGAGCAAGTGAGATTCGAAAGGTTCGAAGTCTCCAAGCTCCTCTTCACCTCTGAGATGCAAGGAGGTTCATCTGTGTCTTGCTCAACATCTTTGAAGGCTGTGGAGCCTTACGAGAAGCATGGCGGGGGCGGTGTTTGTTAGTTGATTCCTCGAAGAAAGGTTCTAAGAGGGAGTCAAAGGAACAACAGAAGGGGAAGAAGAAAAAGGCTAAAAGGCAGAACCAGCTCAAAAGGGCACTTGCCATCATTATGGCAAGGAGGGTCATTGGCGAAGAAATTGCAAGGTTTATCAAGAGTCCGTGAAGAAGGATAAGGCATCGGATGCCCCATCTTCTTCAGAAATCTTCTTTATTGATTGTCATTCTATTTCCTTAGACACTTGGGTATTGGATACTGGGTGTGGCTCACATATATGTAATGACATACATGGGCTAAGGAATAGAAGAAGACTCGTCAAGGGAGAGTCAAATTTACGTGTTGGGAATGAAGCAAAGGTTCTTTTTCGCCATCAGAACGTATTTGTTGAAACTCCCTGCAGGACTTGTCTTAGAACTGGACAATTGCTTTTATATTCCTTTGTTGATAAAGAACATCATTTCTATTTCTTGTTTAAATAGAAATGGTTTCCATTTGACGTTTAGTAACAATTGTTGTTACATAACTTTGAATGGGGTTCTTTATGGGACTGGAACTTTAAGCAATGGTGTTTATACGTTAGACGTATCCAGTGACATTTGCAATATCGAAGCGAGCAACAACAGTGCTCGAAAGGATAATCAAATAGACTCCTACATGTGACATTGTCGTCTTGGCCATGTAAGCAAGAAACGCATGTCTGAATTACACCGATGTGGAATTCTGGAATCGTTTGAATTGGATTCATACGATACATGCGAATCATGCTTAAAAGGCAAGATGACTAAGTTACCTTTTACGGGAAAAGGTGAACGAGTGGGAGAGTTACTAGGTCTAATACATACTGATGTATGTGGACCTATGTCAACTCAAGCTTTAGGAGGCTATAACTACTTCATTACCTTCACCGATGATCACTCACGGTTTGGGTATGTGTTCTTGATGAAACACAAGTCTGAAGCCTTTGAAAGGTTCAAAGAATTCAGAAATGAAGTAGAGAAACAACATGACAAAAGTATTAAAATACTTCGATTGGATCGAGGTGGTGAATACTTAAGTCAAGAGTTTCTTGATTATCTAAGAGACAATGGCATATTGTCTCAATGGACTCCGCCATATACACCACAGCATAATGGTGTATCTGAGAGGCGTAACCGGACCTTGTTGGACATGGTCAGTTCAATGATGAATCATGCGACTCTTCCCAAGTCCTTTTGGGGTTATGCACTTGCATTGTTTACTTGTTAAGCAGAATGCCTACAAGGTAGTCTCAACTACTCCATATGAGATATGGAATGGTAAGAAACCTCATGTATCTTACTTGAAGATATGGGGTTGTCCACCTTATGTGAAGCGGTATGTCGACAAATTGGATGCTAAGTCGATAAATGTCTATTTATTGGATACCCTAAGGAAACAAGGGGTTACCAATTCTATCATCCTGTGGAACAAAAGGTGTTTGTTTCAAGGCATGCTGTGTTTCTAGAGAAAGAGTTTCTCTTGCAAGAAAACAGTGGGAGTGTCGTCGAGCTTGAGGAGGCTCGAGAGACTCAAATAAACAATAAAGAGATACCTGGTGAAGCACAACAGCCGACAACTCATAGTGATGAGCAATCGGCTGGACCTATTGTAACACCACATCTTCGTAGATCTGGTAGAACACGCAATATTCCTGAGAGATATGGATTTCTCGTAAGTGAATCGAATGACGTGTTACTCATTGATGATGAGGAGCCTACCAGTTATGAAGAAGTGCTGACAAGTTCAGAAAGGGATAAGTGGCTTGGTGCCATGAAGTCGGAAATGGATTCCATGTACGAAAACCAAGTTTGGAACTTGGTTGACCCACCTGAAGGCATAAAGCCTATAGGGTGCAAGTGGGTTTTCAAGAAGAAAACCGACATGGATGGTAATGTGATTACCGATAAGGCTAGATTGGTGGCGAAAGGATATCGTCAAAAGCAAGGTGTTGATTATGATGAAACCTATTCGCCTGTAGCTATGCTTAAATCCATTCGGATGCTCCTGGCCATAGCAGCTCATTATGATTATGAGATATGGCAGATGGATGTGAAAACAGCTTTTCTTAATGGAAACTTGCTCGAGGACGTGTATATGATACAGCCTGAGGGTTTCACATCGGTTGATAAAACCAAGGTATGCAAGTTGCGATGATCCATTTATGGATTGAAGCAAGCATCCAGGAGCTGGAATATCCTTTTTGATGAGACGATCAAAAAGTTTGATTTCTCACAAAATCCAGACGAACCTTGTGTGTACAAGAAGGTTAGTGGGAGTGCAGTCGTATTCCTTGTATTGTATGTCGATGACATACTACTTATAGGAAACGATGTTTCAATCTTACAGTCAGTGAAGGTTTGGTTATCCAAGACATTCTCCATGAAAGACCTGGGAGAAGCAACCTACATCCTCGGGATTAATATCTATAGAGATAGATCGAAACGGTTGCTTGGTCTTTCGCAGTCTACATATATAGACCGAGTGCTAAAGAGGTTTAGCATGTCGGAATCCAAGAAAGGTTTCTTACCCATCAGGCATGGGTTACACCTTTCGAAGTCTATGTGTCCGCGCACAGAAGACGAGAGGATTTGCATGAGTAAGATTCCCTATGCATCCGCAATAGGATCTATCATGTATGCTATGTTATGTACAAGGCCCGATGTATCGTATGCTCTGAGTGTCACGGCGGATACGATCGATCGAGAATGGATCATTGGGTGGTATTAAGATGATCCTTAAGTGCTTGAGAAGAACTAAGGATCGTTCCTAATATATGGAGAAGGGTACATGGTGATATCGTGGGTATACGGATGCGGCTCGGATAGACAAGGATGATTCCATGTCTCGATGCAGGTATGTATTCACCTAAAATGGAGGCGCAATAAGTTGGAAAGGTTCCAAGCTTGACACTATAGCGGATTCTGCCACTAAGGCAGAATACGTTGCAGCTTTGGAAGCAGCAAAGGAAGCGGTTTGGATCAATAAGTTCATCTATGAACTTGATGTGGTCTCATCAATGATCCAAACATGTGCTTCGCCGCTATCATCTTATCAGAGAGATCATAAGTAGGAACGAAATACAAATCGAGAAAATTCCCACTGAAAGGAACTTAGCGGATCCTTTGACTAAAGCATTACCTCAAAGTAAGTTTGAGGGTCATGTTAGAGCTTATGGTATTGGATACCATAGCGATTGGCATTAGGCCAAGTGGGAGTCTCTTAGTAATATATGAGAGATGTCCTAAGGCAATCGCCTTATGTATGAACCATTTATATGATAAATGAAGATTCACTATTTGAGTATACATGTTTTATGTATTTGATTGGATCTTAAACTCATTTACTGAATGTCACGTCGATTCACGGCATGAGAGAATTTGTGATTGGATCACAACTAGTGAGTATCTCTACATGTGTAATTGTGATGTATCGGAATTATCCTAGTCGATGAATTGATGGATTTGGACACCATCGATTACATTGAGACTAACACAGTATACTCCTTGGTGTATCAAGCGGTGATTCTCCTTTGGTGGAGACATAGTGATGTCGGAGTTAATCGTGGATGCTAGTTATGGTAACTAGTTCATTGGAGTGACCGGTAGTAAGACTTCATATGGTTCTCTGCATATATAGATATGTCAATGAAGTTCTTCTTGTGGCTTAAGTCACGATGTTCCTTTGACTTGCGGTATTCAAGTCATCTTGATCATGGAGACTTATGCTTTGACATCTTAAGCAAACATCTCTAAGGAGATGTGGACCCGGGATGATTGGGTATAAGTCAGTGATCGAAGGTGTTTGAATAACCTATAAAGATTCACCACTCCTTGCGAGGAGATGTATACCCATGGCCTCGTCGGATTGTTACTAAAGTCTTTGGCCAAAGCATTACATGTTTAGAGTAAAGTACTCTTGATACATGTGGAGTAACTAGAATCCGTGGGACGAGAAATGATACTTGGGCTAGGTGTGGCGTGAGTCGACCTAGTGAGTGACACAATAGACCATGTCTGAACCAAGTGGGTATAAGATGAGTGAAGGAATGGGGCACGATTCATTCGAGCTCTTGAAGGGTTTGAAATAGTTACGGATCAACCGTTGATCTTTTCGTTAATTGGGGATCATGATGTACTACTAGGTGCCACTCATGATCGTTCTATAATTAATGGTTAATTATAGATGGCCAACATAAGCCGAGAACCTATTTGGTCACCGCTGAGTGTAATCCAAAGGATTTAAAAGCGAGCTTGAGAATGGGATTCTCGGCCGAGAAACTATGTTTGGTTGGACCAAACATAAGCGAGCATGAAATTGTTTGATCGCAATGGGCGTGGATGGGCGGTGTCTTATGAAGGCGTAATGGATGGACCAAAATGGTTTGGTTCTAATCAATGGATAAGAATAAACCAAAGGGTTTGGTTTATTTTAAGCGAATGAACCAAAAGTTGGTTGGTTCGTTTTAACTTAAAATAAACCATCATGGTTTGGTTTATTTTAACTTATCTTAATGGAGCGGGTTAACGGGCTTTATGGATATGATCCATTAACCATTAAGAGAATTAGTTCACTATAAAAGTTGGCTTAAGGGATATTTAAAACCTAATCCAAAATCAAAAACCCTAGACTCCAAGGAGTTGCCGCCCAACCTGGTTGTGCGCCCAACCTCCTTGCCTTGCCCGGCTTGTGGTGCAGCCTTCCAACTTGTTGGGCGACCAAGCTTGTGAACCTCGGCGACCCTCGGTGATCTCCTAAAGGTTGGCATCAAGGTGAGCTTTTGTCTCCTTGTTTTGGCGGCGCCTATCTCCTCCACCAAGCTGTCAGTTTTCTGGACAGCTTCTTCTCCTCGTCGGGCGTCGTTTGGGCGGCGGTTAGTGCTCCGACAGCGGCTAACATACGGGGATTTGATCTCGGTAATCCTCTGAGTGGAGGGGCGAAGGATTCGTCAAGCGGTTGGCGAATACCTCTCGGAGAAGCGAGTTTTGAGGACTTGTTTTAGGATCGAATTTGGATTCGGATCGTGATCATCTCTCGATCACGTCGTCTTCAACCGAGGCTAGTAACCCGTCACGAAGGCGAAGCTCGTGACTTAGCGAAGTCATCCCGAGGAGCTCGGCGTGGATACGGATAGAGACGATTCTTACGAGGATCGTTCCGGTTGATGCCGTTCCCGCTACACGTCATACGGAAGGTATAACGTAGTTTAATTTCCTTTTATTGCAATTTTAATTTACGGTTATGTCTACACTTGTTGTAATAGCATGCGTGTGTTGTGTGTGTTGTAATAAATAGGAGTATTTATTATTTTTATTGCTTCCGCTGTGCTCATGTTTACGAAACATGATCGAACACACACACGCCGCGGTGCCGGAAACCCAACAGAAATTACTCTAACTCTGGATGGACGGATCTGATCCATCTGGATAGATAATCATGATCGGCTGAATCTGGACGAAGGGCTCAGATGTATAGATCAAAATGTACGAACCAGATCTCTCCAGATCTGGGTAGATGGCTCAGAATCAAGCTGCTTTCATCAGACAGTCCATATCGTTCAAATCTGATCTCTTGATTAAATTGCCCTCGATCATGATGAAAGGTTCAGATTGATCCAGCTTAAAATGTCCTTCTAGCCCTAGATGAAGCAATATTTGATCTAACTCGAGTCTAATCCATTGGTTCATCTCGATCTCCTACAAATAAAGACAAAATTTGCATATAAGTCCAAAATTTAGGAGAATTTACAATAAGGTCCAAAAATATATCCAACTCATAAAATATACAAATAATCGATAATTAATCACTCGAGAGGATAAAAACAATGATATTAAGGATCAAAATAATCCGACAAAATGACAGTTATCAATTCCCCCACACTTATTCTTGCACGTCCCGAGCAAGTCAATAAAACTAAAAACAACTGAAAGTATATTTCCCTAGCAATTCCCAAGCATACATAGAAAATCGTGAAAGAAAGTTACCTCGGATTGTCAATTCTCAGAAACTCAAGCAATCATGGACTTAAATCTTGCACAGGTTAACAAACATGGTAACTTCAATCCATTATGAATAGACTAAGAAAGATTAAGCCTCACAAGGTAAGTGGTGGTTTCTCTTGCTCTCATAAGCATGTAATAGTGGAGTTCACTCAAGCTACTCATGGTTTATGAACTACCATATGCTTGCTTTTCTTCTACCTTCACCACTATATACACATAAGAATGCACAATCACTGAAGGCTTATTAGGAATGTAAGGGAAAAATGAATGCAAGGAAAATGACAATATGTGTGAAAGGAAAGAAAGGTAAAACATGAAATAGCTATAGAAATGCAAGGAGATATGGAAATACTTGAATGCTACATAGATGAGTACAAGAAAACAGTGCCCCAAAAGTTTTCATCCAAGCTAGCATTTTACCATCCACTAAACATGTAAACAATCCCTATCACATTCACAATACAAGTCCAGATATGATATTAAATAACTCTCTCAATAGTTGTAATAAGGGATGTCTATCACAAAAATACTATCACACAGATAAAAAAAAACTGCACAACATGTCAATGTCTTTTTTTTTTTTGCCAAATGTTCTTTTTTTTTCCATTTGTTTTTTACTTCTTTTTTTTTCATTTTTTTTAACATGCAGTACACTTTCATATACTCTAAAACATCAAGATCAGCTATAAAAATAAAAACACGGCTTGTCCATGGTGATCAAGCACGACATGCCTATGTTTACATTAAATTCTCCTGAACTACTCTCTCCCCCACACTTAAACTTTTGTCCGTCCCGGGCAAAAACTCATCATGAAACATCCAATATTCCACATCCAAGAATAGAAATGGAGAAAAAAAAATGGCATGATGAAAATGCAGGGATAGAAAGATATAGAATGAATAATGAAAATAACATGGCGTATGATAAGGAAATTATTTAAGTAGCATGTGACAACAAAAGTAGTGAAGAAAAACCAATAAGATTGCCTTCATAATAATCATGCACACCTATGGTTGTGTGATCTCTAAAGAATTAAAGCAAGTTCTAGAGTTACAATAATCACAAGTGCACCACACACAAATAATAAAAAACAGGCACAATTCTCACTAGGTAAACAAAAATAATCAACTCAGTCTATCAACATAGAATCCATCACTAAGTAGCAACCACATGCAATCAAATAATCCATTCATGACAATAAATCCCAAAATTCGACAATCAGATTTAACTAGCTTTCACGACTTCTAAGTAGATATAAAGGAATGCATAGGAAATTTATTTGAAAAAAAACCAACAAAACAAAAACTCAAAAAACAAAGCATAACAACTAAAATAAAAACAAATGAAGTAAAAGAGACATATATACAAGGAAAAAGAAAGAGATAAGATGGAACAAACTCCCCTGAGGTCCTGGCGGTTGGAGGCGGTTCAGGAGCAGAAGCCAGGCTGGGAGTGGAGTGGATCGAGTGGAAGTGAGCGTCTTCTTCATGTGGTCTATGTTGTAAAGTTTAGCTCCCTCCATCATCATCTTCATGAAGGTTCTTCTAGGTAGATGAGAATAATTCCAGTGTAAAATCCGACCCAGAAGTAGAATAATAAGAACTAAGATGAACTCCACTCCTTTCACTATCGTCTTCTTAAGGGTTATCTCAGGCGGTCGGAGACGATTTATTTAGAGCAACCAGTCTGGAAGCTGGACTGCTATATTTGGTGTTGGGGCCTTATTCAGCAGAAATATGGGAGGCTTAGGCTGTAATAGGAGTGTCCAGTCTGGGGCTCTCCAGCTATCCATCACTCCTATAGAAATCATCTTGATATCTTCAGAGCAATTTTGGTCAGACTTATCGAGTAGTTGCACATATGAACATAACAATTCTGCAGACACTGTCTCCTTTATAATATCATCAACCTCAATATAAGTAACAGTATCTGCTACATCTGAAATATCATGTACAACATCAATAATACCACAAGCAGGAGGAACAATATCATCTATAATAATATCTGCACTCTTATCAACAATAACATCCACATCATCCACAACTTTACTACCATAGCACATAGAAATATTGGAGTCCTGTAGAGTAGCAGGATAATAAACTTGGCTATCGCGTACTCCACAATCCATCCCCTTTAGCGCATCGATATCCAGAGAAATGGTCTCTGACGAAGGCTGAATAAATCCTTGTGCTTGCATCTGTTGGGGCTGCTGTGAGCTATTAAGTATTGGGATATTCTGGAACTCAGGAACCAACCTCTGAAATGCTGGTGGAGGCTGATAAGAATATTGTGAATTTGCAGCCATGACCTCAATAAGTTCTCTAGCCTGAGCAAGAGTCTTGTTGACTAGGGCCCCTCCACTAGCTACATCAAGCATACACTTGTCCATAGGAAATAATCCATCATAAAAGTGCAGGATGAGTATGTGATCGCTAATCTGGTGATGGGGGAAACTAGCACACAATCTTTTGAATCTCTCCCAATACTCATATAGAGTCTCTCCTATCCTTTGCTCAATACCACAAATACTCTTCCGAATTTCTACGGTCTTGGATGCAGGGAAAAACTTTTCCAAAAAGACTTTCATCATTTCACTCCAACATGTAATAGAGCCAGGAGGAAGATAATAGATCCAATCCTTTGCCCTATCTGATAAAGAGAATAGAAATACTCTGAGCATAATATCCTCCAGTGATATACCCCGTGGCTTCATTGCTGAGCATACCACATAAAATTCTTGTAAGTGCCTAATTGGATCTTGACTAGCATAACCATGGAATTTTGGAAGCAAATGTACAATTTCAAAAAGTTCAACATCCACATTTAATTCAGGAAACTGAATGCAAAATGATTCGCAAGCAATATATGGTGCAGTGAGTTCCCTAATGGTTCTGTTAATCACTGAATCATAAGCCTGATGAAAGCCTTCTAATATCTGATAATAGGAATCCATGTGTAAAGAAATTTCCTATTCTTTCCTGCAATACTAACAAAAAATATCAAAAGATACAGGAAGCAAACAAAATATAACACATGGATATACAAGACAAAAAAGAATTAAGCCCTCAACCAAAGTTTTGAATTTTGTTTTTTTTTTTTTTAGAAAGATGGACAAACAATCCTAAGTCTACCAAGCATCATTACACTCCCTGATAACGGCGCCAAATTTGATAACGATATTTGTCGTGGTACCGTTTCAAATTAATTACCGAACCCCTTAACTACACTAACATAGCATAGTGAATGACCCGGATCGTTTCCCAACGAGTGTAATCGACAGAATAGTAAACTTAGGATAACTAATTATTGCTTTTAGTTTTCTAATGAAGATGGGGTTTGGATCGAAATAAAACTAATCTTACTGAACAAAAAGACAATGCACGTAATCAAACTCTAATCTAACTAAACTATGATTGCAATGAAATTAAAAGAAACTTAAACTAAACATTCAAACAAGAAAGTACAAGAACATGGAAGAAAAATGTAAAACAAAGCATGGAATTAAATCTAACTTCCTAACTGCAACCTAATTACTAAAGAGAGGCATTTAATCAAACATTACATGTGCATGGAACAAATTAAACTAAACGTGTGCAATTCAAAACGTGGAAGATTGAAACTATTACAGACATCACAAATTAAAATGAACAACAATCAAAACACATCAAAATGAAGGAATTGCTGGAAATTGCTGGAAAAAGGCTGATCGGAGCTGGAAATAGGAGTTGTGAACGAAGCTGGAAAAAGGTTGCCAGAGCTGTGGAGGTCGGCGCTACCGTGAAGGTGCTGGCCGCAAAGGTGGAGGAGCTGGTTGGACCGGCCGTCGGAGAGGAATCCCGCCTCCGATTGATCGGCAGCGGCTGAGCTCGGAGTGGAGATGGCTAGCGACAGTGAAATGGCGTCGGGTGAAATCCGTGAAAAGGGGAAAATGGAGGAGACCTAGCACCGGTCACCGGAGAAGGAGGGGATCCCCTTCCTCTCCAGCGGCCGACGAGGGAGGAGATGAGCACGACTGAAGGAAAGGGCGGCGTGCGTCGTCAGAGAAGGCAAGGAGAAGTGTTGGTTTTATTAAATGCATTTTGGTAGCCGTCCGATCAAAGCAGCCTTCAATCTCATCCGTCCATTATAGCTAGGTTAATTACTTTGATTAATCCACTAATGGGCTATGCATCCAACGGCTGAAATTACTCCAACTCTGGATGGACGGATCTGATCCATCTGGATAGATAATCATGATCGGCTGAATCTGGACGAAGGGCTCAGATGTCTAGATCAAAATGTACGGACCGGATCTCTCCAGATCTAGGTAGATGGCTCAGAATCAAGCTGCTTTCATCAGACGGTCCATATCGTTCAAATCTGATCTCTTGATTAAATTGCCCTCGATCATGATGAAAGGTTTAGATTGATCCATCTTAAAATGTCCTTCTAGCCCTAGATGAAGGCATATTTGATCTAACTCGAGTCTAATCCATTGGTTCATCTCGATCTCCTACAAATAAAGACAAAATTTGCATATAAGTCCAGAATTTAGGAGAATTTACAATAAGGTCCAAAAATATATCCAACTCATAAAATATACAAATAATCGATAATTAATCACTCGAGAGGATAAAAATAATGATATTAAGGACCAAAATAATCCGAAAAAATGACAGTTATCACTCATTCGAGAGATTATCGAAAGAGGAGATGTGAAGATTTGTAAAGTACCCACAGAGGATAACATCGCAGATCCCTTGACCAAGGTTTTGGCACAGAAAAAGCATGATGGTCACACTAGGTCATTGGGTATTAGGTACTATGGTGATTGACACTAGTGCTAGTGGGAGATTATCAGTGAAAGCCCTAGAGCCAATCATGTGATGATTGTTGTATGGACCTTATTGTATCATATTCCTATTTATAAAGGCATGGTTATTATATTTACTTGTATTGGTGCCAAATAACTAAGTATAATAACGTCCTTGAGTAGTAGGTTCTTATCTATATCAATTGATTGGTAGAATCGATAATGAGATGATATAGAGAACATTACTCTTAATCATTCCTAGTCAAGTATTAACATCCAGGGATAATGTTAATGCATAGAGACTAGCATGTAGGTCAACACGATGACTTGATCTCACAAGTCATGGATATGAGATATCAAATTGACACATGGGTATGCATTGGAGAATGTATACTGAATGACCCACCCTGAGAAAGTATCATGGATCATTATATGAGTGTCATATACTTTCTCATGTGACTATTAGTATGACTATTAGTTCTTAGACCTGAAGTCACTATGGTTCCCTACATAAGGAGTTGCATACTTTGGCTTCGTCAAACGTCACCCGTAAATGGGTGGACTATAAAGGCGATTACTGGGTATGTAACAAATTATGTGGAGGGATGTGAGTGATGTAGATTGGATCTATCCCTCCTATATGATGGGAGTGACATCGTTATTCTTGATAGAGTGAGACCACGAAGTGCATGGCCATGCCCAAATGAGTCAATATGAGATATTGAGCTCATTTGATTAGACTAAGTCTACTTGTAGTTCAAGATATAGATTGTACTGAGGATGACACGGTCTATTCCTCAATTGGTCAATCTAGATGTCAAGGATAGAGGGACATTGTCACATATTGTGAGAGTCACAATTAGTAGTCACAAAGGTGATGTTGGAGCTCAACATTCTTGTAACTTGGGTAGCAATGATGTGTTGCTAGATACCGCTCATTGCTTATATTCCTAAATTGGTTTAGGAGCATTGCCAACATTATAAGAACCTATAGGGTCACACCCAAAGGGCAATTAGATGGAGATTAGGTTCATATGATGAACGATGAGGATTAGGTTCATGGGATGAACCAAATTGGATTAAGAGTAATCCAAATTAGACTAATTGAGTTAGACTCAATTTGATTCAAGTGTTGAATGAGTCTAATTTAGATTTGATTCATTGAGTCAATTTAAATTAATGAATATAGATTCATTAAATCAAATTGACTTGAATCAAGTGGTTAGATTTGATCAACCATGGGAGATAAGAGGTCAAGTTTGACTTGACTTGAGATGGAAGATGAATGGTCAATTTTGACTTGACCAATTGCCATGTCATGGTGACTTGGCATGGGGGCCGACCAATGATGATGTTCTGCATCATCATGGACTTATCATGTGGTGCTACCTCATGAAGGAGACCAAGAGCCATTGGCTCTTGGAGTTACATGCATGCATGTAACCCCTCAAAACAAAGTGGCCAGCCACTTGATGGTGATTATTGGGTGAATTCATTTTGTGTAACTTCATCATCTTCTTCCTAGCTCTCCTTCTTGCTCTCCCAAGACTTCCTTGGCCGAAATACCTAAAGGGTGCTAGTCCGATTCGTCTATGGTGAATCACTTGTAGGGTTGCGGTTGGTCGGCTAGAGGGGGGTGAATAACCCTCTTTCGTCGTATGAGCGGAAGTCGTTCTTAATCGTCTATAATAAATGTTAGCGTAAGATGAAAATACAAAGCAAAGACAATTAAGAACAAATACAAAGATAAACAATGCTAACAAAAAATATAACGTGGTTCACGGCCTCGCCGCTAATCCATGGTCCGATTCGTCCACGGTGAATCATCCGCAACCAATCCACTATTGGTCTCTCCCTTTAGCCAATGCAAGGTGGAGGTAAACCCTTACAACTCAAGAAAACTCCTTCTTTTACAATAGATGTGAAAGAAACTAGAAGGAGTTTAACACTTGTGGAGCACTTGGATGATAGTTTGGAGCATAAGCATTAGCCATCCAAAATCCCACACCCTCTCTTTTTATAGAGAGGGCTAATTTCTTCCCATTGGCCACTATCAGTCGACTGCTGCCTTTGACAGTCGACTGGCGCCACTATAATGGCCTCTGAACACGTCAGATTCCGACCATTATAGTCCAACGGAACCCTTGGTAGTCGACTGATGTATCCATCAGTCGACTGATGCCTCCGTAGTCGACTGGTCAGTCGGCTACGAGCGGTTCTATGCCCGCGACTGCCTTCATCAGTCGGCTGCCATCCTTGGCAGTCAATTGCCATTCCATGGCAGTCGACTGCTGGGCCAAAAACCCATCAGTCGAACACCAGTCGAACCCCGTTCGACTTAGAGATTGCGTCTCTTGCCTTCGAAGTCTGCTTCCTTGGCTTCACTTCAAGTCATCTCGTCCGGCGGTCCCTCGGCAGCATCAAGCGTACGACTATGCAATGCTCCTTCTCTGACTCAAGCACGAGGTTGTGAGTGGTGAACCCGCCAAAGCTTCACGTGCGAATTACTAAGTCCTGCAAGACTCCAACGCACACATCAAATCCAATCATCCTAACTTAAACCCTTTGCCACACACATCAAAACTATATTACAGGTTGATTGCACTAACAATCTCCCCCTTTTTGATGTGTGACAATCCGTTTAAGTTAGGTAAACATTTGATAAAATATTATGGAAAGAAAGAATGTAAGTAAACATGATTATCAACTCTCCCCCTTAATACATGAAACTCCCCCTAAATACATTCTCCCTTACTTAAACATTTGTATTTCTCCCCCTTTGACACCATAAAAAATATTAAACAAAGTTTATGTAAGCATGACATCAACTCTAGGGAACAAAAATTACCAAAACATGCCTTAAATTTGATAAACGAAGGTTATTGGGCATGTTATCAGTCGGGTAGTCGACTGGTTCAGACTACTAGTCGGCTGACACTCTGATTTCAGAATTTCTGATTTTTGGGGTGAATTTCAGAAATGCATTAAAAATTCTACAAAATTTAAAAAATCATGAAATTTGGGGAACACATTTCTTTTAAGGTCCTTTATCAGTGAAAAATGTTTTTTTTTATGAAAAATACTCGTATTTTCACAATTTTGCCAAAAATCCAAAAGTTTCAAAATCAACTAGGTTTTTGATCAAGTTTGTATCAATTTTAACACCTAGTTTTGCTTTGGATTGTTTCAAAACATAAACACACAAATTTTAAAATAAGAAATTGTTTTAAAAACATATGAAATATCCAACCATGATCTTTAGGGAATATGTCTATGAATTAAACATAAGCCTTCCCCTTGTTTGGTCTATTATTGCTATTTTGACACTTTAAATGACCATCTAAATGCCATAGGCATTAGTGGACCATGAGTATCTTCCTTACATCTCACCCATGCTATGTTTTCAATCAAGGTAAACTATAGTGAGTGTGAGATGAACCTAAGGTATTTGTATATACTTAACCATTAATTTCATGCAATTCTAAACATGGTCAAGTATCATACCACATGATCATAAAAACATATATGAATTAATTTTACATTATGATCATGAAAAAAGTATATCACTCAATTTGTGATCATGCATTAGGTATAACATCATGATAATAAGTAAAGTATCACCTAAAGCATGATTTATCTATTTATGGGTGCATTATCATCACCCAACACTATCTCAAAAATTAAGTCACCATCCTAAGTCAACCAAATATAAGATATAGGTAAAGTCCACATGGTTGACTATCCTAGGGTTTTCCTAACCCTTAAGGATGGATTTAGGAACCCAAAATAAGTTATTTCCTATGGGGTTCACTAAATATTCCTTAGGAATCCATTTTCTAGCAATTGTCTTATTTTTGCTTTGACCCCTAGCAATCAAACATTTATAGGCCTTTTCATTTATTTTTCCCTTATATCCTAGGCCTTTCTTATTGAAGCTAGCCCTTTGGCTCCCTATAATCATATTAAGGGTGTTGGAGCCAATGGTGATTTTTTTTAGGGCTTTGGTCAAATGATCTACCTTTTCTCTTAACATCCTATTTTCCTCAATGCATGCATCATTAACATCAAATGACATATAGTCATGTGAGCATGCATCATCATTATTAACATTTAAACATGCTTGTTCTAATTTATTTTCTAAAGCCTTAATTTGATCAAGCATGCACTTATTCTTTTTATTAGCCCTAAATAAATCCTTAGTGAGGCTAGAAATCATAAAAACTATTTTATTAGGTGAGAGATTCGTTACCATAGTCTCCATGTCTTCTTCTTCGGATTCGGATGAGGATGGTGATGAGCCTCCCCCTTCACTAGAGCTCTCCTCACTTGTGCTTGATCTTTCTTGTTCGGAGGAGGAGGTGTCTAGGTCATCAAACGCCATCAAAGCAAGGTTGGTCACAAAATCATTCTCCTCTTCCGATGATGATGATGAAGAAGAGGGGTCATCCCATGTCCTTGCCTTTAGTGCCTTGGTCTTCCCCTTTTCTTTGGCCTTCTTCTCCTCTTCCTTCTTCTTGCTCCCCTTCTTCTTCTTTTCTTCTTTCTTTCTCCTCTCTTCTTTGCTCTTGTTTAGGAGGGGACAATTATCCCTTATGTGTCCCTCTCCTTGGAAATTGTAGCAAATTACCTTCCCCCTTGGTCTCCTTCTCCTATCATTAGATTTATTAAATTTAAAATTCTTCAAAGCACGCCTTACCTTCCATACCATGTATGCTTCTTCGGTACTATCCATGGAGGAGGAGGAGGTTGCTTCATCAGAGGAGGAAGGAGTCTCCATCTTCTTCTTCCCTTTGTTTGCTACTAGGGATACTCCTCTTGATGGTTGAAATTTTGCCTCTTCTACTACTCCTCGAGCCTTGTTTCATGGATCTCCATGGTTGAGAAGAATTCCTCTAAGGTGCTAACTTCTAAGTTCTTGGAGATGTAGAATGAATCCACCATTGAGCTCCATCTTAAGGACCAGGGAAAGGCATCTATAGCCTTCATTACCATATCCCCGTTGGAGAGCTTTTCCCCTACACTTGTCAACCCGGTTAGAATTTTTTTAAACCTAGAGTGTAGGGATTTTACCTTCTCTCCCTTTTCAAGTTTGATATTGGATAGTTGGGAGCGAAGGGCATCTTTCCTTGCTAGCTTGGCCTCGGATGTGCCTTCATGAATCTCTATGAGTTTCTCCCACATCTCCTTGGCGCTAGCACATTCCCCTATCCGATTCACTTCTTGTTGGGGGAGTACGTTGTAGAGGTGGTGCTTTGCCTTGGAGTTCGCCAAGTACTCCTCCTTTTGCCTCTTGTTCCACTTGGATTTTTCCAATGGCTCCCCTTCTTCATCCCTAGGCATCTCAAAACCGTTTTCCATAATTAATAGAATTTCGAAGTCGGTTTCGAAAAATACCTCCATTCACTTCTTCCACCAAGCGAATTCCCCCTCGAACATTGGCAGATGAATGTTAGAGTTGGCCATCTCTTGATATAGTGCTTGTGTTGGTGGTTATTACTCAACAAGTGCCTTGGCTCTGATACCACTTGTAGGGGCACGGTTGGCCGGCTAGAGGGGGGTGAATAGCCCTCTTTCGTCGTATGAGCGGAAGTCGTTCTTAATCGTCTAAAATAAACATTAGCGCAAGCGAAAAATACAAAGCAAAGACAAATAAGAACAAATAAAAAGATAAACAATGATAACAAATAATATAACGTGGTTCACGGCCTCGCCGCTAATTCACGGTCCGATTCTCCACGGTGAATCACTCCGCAACCAATCCACTATTGGTCTCTCCCTTTAGCCAATGCAAGGTGGAGGTAAACCCTTACAACTCAAGAACACTCCTTCTTTTACAATAGATGTGAAAGAAACTAGAAGGAGTTTAACACTTGTTGACCACTTGGATGATAGTTTTGAGCATAAGCATTAGCCATCCAAAAGCCCACACCCTCTCTTTTTATAGAGAGGACTGATTTCTTCCCGTTGGCTGCTATCTCGATCATTGCTACCTTTGGCGATGTCGCGCCACTGAATGACCTCCGAACAAGTCGATCCTCGGCCCGTTGTAGTCCAAGCGGAACCCTTGGCGATCGATTGATGTATCCATCGATCGTGATGCCTCCGTAGTTGGTAGTCGATCGGCTACGATCGATTTCCGCGCGCCTTCATCGATCATTGCCACCTTAGCGATCGGCTGCGATCCATGGCTGATCGCTAGGCCAAAAACCCATCAGTCGAACACCAATCGAACCCCGTTCGACTTAGAGCAGTCGACTGCCATTTCATGGCAGTCGACTGATGTCAGAAAATCTCATCAGACACTTAGTCATTCGGCCAAGTTCACCTAATGAGCTACTTACATTTCACTCATTCTCTCATCTCACTCGAAGTCCCTTGTCGAAGCTCTCTTCGTTCGCGGCCACGTCCCTCGACAGCATCAAGCGCACGACTCTGCAATGCTCCTTCGCATCTCTTTCCTTCGAAGTCTGCTTCCTTGGCTTCACTTCAAGTCATCTCGTCCGACGGTCCCTCGATAGCATCAAGCGCATGACTCTGCAATACTCCTTCTTCGACTCAAGCACGAGGTTGTGAGTGGTGAACCCGACAAAGCTTCATGTGCGAATTACTAAGTCCTGCAAGACTCCAACGCACACATCAAATCCAATCATCCTAACTTAAACCCTTTGCCACACACATTAAAACCATATCACGAGTTGATTGCACTAACATCACTCTGCAACCAATCCACTATTGGTCTCTCCCTTTAGCCAAAGCAAGGTGGAGGCAAACCTTTACACCAATGAGATCACTCCTTCTTTTACAATAGATATGAAAGAAAACTAGAAGAAGGAGTTTGAGCTTTGTGGGGCACTTAGATGATCACTTAGAGCAAAAGTATTAACCCTTTAAAAGCCCCCACCCTCTCTTTTTATAGAGAGGAAGCAAATCTTCCCGTTGGCCACTATCAGTTGACTGATGTCGACTCCAACGACTCCTGACCAGGCTGGATTCGCGGGATCCTCGGCCACCTTCTCCAGCGATCGGATGATCGATCGGTGATGATATCATCGATCGTGATGTCGACTTCGATCAGTGACGACTCGCCGTGTGCCCGTGCGGTCGATCGATCGATCGCTTCCTTTAGCGATCGATGTCGACTAGATTTAGCGACTAAACACGGTCGAACCCATTCGACTTGAGCGATGATCGCCATGACATGGCGGATCGTGATGTCGGTAAACTCAAACTTAACATCCGTTTGAGCGTCCGACGATCTGGTAAACCTTAACCCTTGTGGTCGAGCCTCCGACACTTAGCCATTCGACCAAGTTCACCTAATGAGCTACTTATATTTCACTCATTCTCTCATCTCACTTGAAGTCCCTCACCGAAGCTCTCTTCATTCGCGGCCACGTCCCTCGGCAGCATCAAGCGCACGACTCTGTAATGCTCCTTCACGTCTATTGCCCTCGAAGTCTGCTTCCTTTGCTTCGCTTCAAGTCATCTCGACCGGCGGTCCCTCGGATGCATCAAGCGCATGGCTCTGCAATGCTCCTTCGTCGACTCAAGCACGAGGTTATGAGTGGTGACACTTGCCAAAGCTCCATGTGCGAATTACTATGTCCTGCAAGATTCCAACGTACATATCAAATCCAATCATCCTATCTTAAACCCTTTGCCACACACATCAAAACCATATCACATGGGTTGATTGCCCTAACAGTCAACCTAGTGGGGACTTACACAATAGACCATGTCTTGAACCAAGTGGGTATAAGATGAGTGAAAGGAATGAGGCACGATTCATTGTAGCGGCTGAAGGGTTTCAGAAAAGGTTCTGGGATCAACCGTTGATTTTCCAATTAATTGGGGATCATGATGTACCACTAGGTGCCACTCATGATCGTTCTATAATTAATGGTTAATTATAGATGACTAACATAAACTGGGAACCTATTTGGTCACACGCACATCGAGCGTAACCCCAAGGATTTAAAATGAGTTTGAGAATAGGATTCTTAGATCGAGAGAGACTAGGTTTGGATGGACAAAACATAGAACGAGTATGAAATGGTTTCAGTCACATCGGAAGCATGGATGGGTCGAGTCTTATGAAGACATGATGGACAAACCAAATTGGTTTGGTTCTAATCCAACAGTGGAAAATAAACCAAAGTGGTTTGGTTTGTTTTAAATGAATGAACCAAAGTTGGTTCGGTTCATTTTAACTTAAAATAGACCAATGTGGTTTGGTTTATTTTAACTTAAGTTATTGGAGCGGGTTAACAGGTTTTGATTACCAATAACTGTTAGGAGAATGTGTTCTCTATAAAAACACGGTTTAAGGGTTTTTCGTGGAGAATTAATTGGTTCAAGGGTATTGGAAACCCTAGCCACCCAAGCCCTCCTCCTTGCTCTTGCCTCCCAAGAGCTTTAGCCACCCAAGAGGAGCTACCACCCAGGTTTTGTTGTTGCCCAAGTTGCTACCGGCCACCCACCAACCGTCGGCGACTCCTCCGGCCATCCTTCTTTGGCCGCTTGCGACCAAGGAGCAGGTGACTATTGATTGGCTGACCATATCTTCCACCAAACAAGCTATCCAGATTCTGGAAAGCATGTTCTCCTCTTTGTGGAGAGGTCATTTGGTCGACGTTTTGCACTCCGACAATGACCTATTTGTCGGGGATTGGTTCTTCGGCAATCCTCATAGGTGGAGGGTTGAGTTTTCGTCAATTGGTTGACGAAAACTGCTTCTGAGAAGCGAGTTTGCGAAACTCGATTTTTAGATTTGAATTTTATTCGGATAGTGATCTTCTCTCGGATCACATTGTCTTTGACACGAGGCTAGTAACTCCTATGAAGACGAGGCTCATAGCTTGGTGTAGCTATCCTGACGATACTCGGCATGGATACGGATAGAGGCAATTTTAGCGAGAGTTGCTTCGCTTGATGCCATTCTCGCTACAAATGATACGTCAGGTATAACTAGAGTAATTTCCTTTTATTGTAAAATTTGAAATTGCAGTTATGTCTACACATGTTGTATCTTGCATGCGTGTGGTGTGTGTGTGTGTTGTAGTAAATTAGATTTATTGCTTTTATTTCTTCTGTTGTGTGCATGTTTACGAATCATGTTTGAACACAAATCCGCCGTGGTGCTGGGGAAACCCAACACTGATGATACCTATCAGTTGACTACTAGTATTGTGCATGACCATAGAAAGGTCAGCAGTCGACTGTTGAACCCCAAAGTACTAGACTACTGAGATGAATCATAACTAGGTATGTACTAGACTCTCCATTTCAGAAAGTTTGTCATGTGTATGTGTAGAATAGAAGCTAACAAGTGTAAGTCTAGAACATTCATTCAGAGCCAATAAAATAAAATACCATGAGGTAAATGAAGTTACACTACTCATGGAAACAACTCATGAAGAAAACTTTTAAAAATACTATTGAGACAACTTATAGGTAGCAAAAACTAAGTGCTGAAAGAAACTAAACGACTAATACATGAATAAATGAATGCTAACTAAAATACAAACATTAGGAAAGAAACTACTGCTAGAAACAAAACAAAACTTGGGGTCACCCCTCGACTTAAGTGAAGCATACCTCTAGTATGGTGGACAAGGTGGAAAGTCTGGTAGCCTCGGCATCTCGGGATCCTTGGAGAACCTACTGTTGAGCCGCTGATGCCACATGTACATGTGGTCGATTTGAGAGCTGGTGGATGTAGCAATTGCTCAGTGCTCCTCCTCCCTAGCCCACTATGCCTGTTGGGCTCGCATATGTTGCCGCATCTCCTGGCGGTAGGCGGCCTCTGCCTGGCGATGGGTAGCCTCCTCTTGGAAGTAGACGCGGGCCTCGTCGTATAACTCCTCGGCCTACTGGAAGTGCTCCCAGAGTCCCTAAAACTCTACCTGCGTGTAGGCGTTCTGCTCTTTCCATCGCTGCCTCTGTGTCTGCTTCTCAGTATATATGTTATCGAGGTGCGATCGGAACTCCAAAAAATTGTTGGCTGATGTACCTACATCCTGCTCAAAAGTAAAAAAAGGTGGTGGTGTAGGTGCAGGCTCATGTCGACGTGGACTAGGTGGGCTCCTATGTATGTATGGACTAGAGGGAGAGTGATGCAAAGGGGGATAGATGGGTGCCACTGTGGATGGTCCCTCATATGGAAGGGACTCCACTATCAGGTCTAAGCGCCAGTTGGCGCGTGTGGTGATGGTGGTACGATCGGGGTCGGAGAGCCTGAGGGCCGTCAGGTTTTTCCTTACAAAGCATAAGGAGTGTCCCTCTCTTACAATCATCTTCATGGCCATACACACTCCTAGGTCGATCCTAGAGCTCCCCTCTATGCTATCTAGTGCAGTGTAGTCATATCCCATCCTATGGGAAATGTGGGTAAGTAGGCCCCCCACAATGATCTTTCCTCTCGCTGCTTTGCCCATTTTCACTAGGTGTCTAATGAAAATGGGACCATACATCAATGCTACTCCTTTCTTGTAGCATGTCCCACAAGCAAAGCAGCTCACTAGCTCACACAACACCGTCACTCTCCCCACGACCGAAAATAGTACTTGCCATGATTCAGTGTAGGTACCGAAAAATGGGCTTTTGGAGGTGCGATGCTTTGGCCCTAGAAGGGTCGTATGCGTGCTCTCTTATAAATTCAGTCCAAAAGATCTCAGAGTTGAACCCAAGAGGGGTTCTTTTCTCTCCCCCACTAGGCAAGCCAAAGCATGTGTTCCATTGGTGTAGTGTCCATTCATGGTCAATGTTAAATATTCTAAAGGTAATCCTACCCTCTTCGCTCTCTCTTCTCGTTAAGATTTCCGCTTCCAAAGAACTCAAGAATTCTAAAACTATCCTAGGGTATGTGGGGTGTCTTATTCCCATTATCTCTTCCCACCCCATTTTTGCAAATAGGGCTTGAATGTCACCAAACAAACCTAGGGATTCTAAGAGATCTTCATCAAGGTACCTAGTAGCGGTGATTCTTCTAGTAGAGAGCATATCAAATCTTTTCCTATGCTCATTATTGCGAAAGAGAAGGGTTGGAAAGGCTTCTAGGTGGTGGGGAAGAAGGATCCACACGGCTAGGGCAAGAGAAATCAAAACACACAGTGCATTTGGGATGGAAACGCACGGCGTGCCCTACTTAATCTCGCATACCACGACCGTGTGAAAACACATGGCTAGGCCGTGTGCGCCATTGGAAGAAGGGACACGGCCAGGCAGTGTGTCCCCCGTTTCCTTCTCACGGTGCACAATGATCCCAATTCTTCTTACTCACTTAGTCATGTGAGTTCAAAGTGATTTTACTTTTACCTAGCAAGTTCTTTCTAGTCCTAATTCATGCTAAAAAAAATGCTAAATGAATGGAATCCAAAGTTCAAATTAAACGAATAAATGCAATACAATGAAAAGAACACCTAAAAACTAAACTTGGGTTGGCTCCCAAGAAGCGCTTTGTTTATGGTCTTTTAGCTTGACCTTATTTCTACGTTTCATTTGATGTGTTTAAATCTTGCTCATGGGGGAGCAAGATATTTGTTTACCTTACGCCTCCTCCATTGTGGTCCCTTATCATCATATCTCTTAAATCTTGCTCGTGGAGGGGCAAGATATTTATTAGTTGCCTTCCTTGGTTCGAGAGTGAACATGCTTATCTTTAATGAATCATAAGGAGTTTGATCATAATATTCTATTTCATCCATATTTTGTGAATAATGTAACTCACCACAAATATCCTCACCAAATGATTGATCAATCGATTCTATTATGTCAAATGAAATTTTATCATTACAAGTCATTAAATGGGCTTCGTTATTGGTAGCTAAAGTTTTGGTGAGGGTTAAGGGAGGCTCTTTTAGATCCTTGAGGTTAGGAGGTGTTTTGATTGAAGAAATGCACTCCTCGATTAAAGTATCAATTAAATAGTCCTCAAGTTCTTCTTCAAGTGGTGATTGAA
The DNA here is from genome assembly GCA_025175895.1 of Wurfbainia villosa. Lineage (NCBI taxonomy): Eukaryota > Viridiplantae > Streptophyta > Magnoliopsida > Zingiberales > Zingiberaceae > Wurfbainia > Wurfbainia villosa. The sequence continues at coordinate 41,207,825 of CM046008.1, read as the reverse complement.
TGGATTGTCCTTCTTCACTTCTTAGTAATCGACTCGGTGTTCTAGCAAATTGACTGGTGATCTGTGATATCTGAATCACCAGCTTCTTTTGTCGGGTAGCAATGTCATTCACAGATGACCTTAATTCTTCAATCATCGTTTCTGTTTGTGAATGCCGCTGCTGAAATTCAGCGTTCACTTCTTGTTGCGTCTGAATAAAGCTATCATCTGCTCTAGTCGAGATTTAGGAGGACAATATTAAGGGTATAAGTAGCTAGGGTCATAACTATATGAATAGGAATCATCTTGTGGCCACTAGCTGTAATTGTAGGTGACATCTTCTTGTTCAAATGGTGAAGGTTCAAATATATTTGGACAATCATTTATGGTATGCCATGTTTCACCACAATGCTCACAATAAATGTTACCGAAACTCATAGCATTAAATTGACCAAAATCATGAGTAAAGGCATGCATCATTATATGCAAGAAATTATAAGTAAGGAAAGAGCAACTGAATAAAAAAAACTAAACTAAAATAAAATAAAATAAAACAAGAAAAGTAAATCTTGCCTAGGTCCGATCCAATTATCCACTTCTTGATTCGATATCGAATCAATCAGTCCCCGACAATGGCGCCAAAAACTTGATGCATGCGAACGCGACCTCAAATCTCATAACAGAGACTGTCGAGGACTCGAACGTGCTCAACGCCCGCAAGTGCACAAATATCATCAAGTAATAAACTGATTTATCGATCCCAAAGGGACTGAGATTCGAATACCGATCTATTCAGTGGACATTATTGTTCGGAACTTGATTCTAGGGTTGCGATTAGGAGGGTTGTCAGCGGTCCTAACTCTAGTACGGTGTCATATGGAGGAAGAGAAGGGTTGCTACGAGTCTTTAGATGGATTCTAGGATTTCAGTTTCATTTGTGTGTTGCAGAACATGCTATCAATTGAATGTATCCAGATTTTCTAGCTAGGGTTTTGTGGAAAGGACATCATGCACTATGGTACGAGGATGCCGAATCGATCCTTGCGACGAGCTGGAAACAAGACTCATTATCGACTATATCGCATCCCTCTATCCATAGTTGCAGGCGATGAGGCCAACCTCTAGGTTCCTCCTAATATCCCCTAAATCTTAGATACGAGGGATGTCACCCCTCGTATCGTCTACGCACAGAAGATAGAAAACCAAAACGCAAAGCTATAGATCTAAACAATCATTCAACTGCAAATACGATTTCAAGAATGGAAACATATTTGAAATAACAATGTTCTACTCAACACAAACTACTCTCTAATCCTAGAATCAGAGGATCTACTCCATGAATGTGAGAAAGGAAACACAAGGCATTATCGAATTCAAATATACAAGATAAAGCATGGAAAGAATATAAATTACAATGCGATGGTGCTCTTCTCTTTGGCGTTGAGGTGCAGAATCTGGATCTCCGACGGCTTCCTTCCTCCCCGTTGCAAGTTTTCGGTGCTTTTTAGGGCACCGATGTGCTGTCCCGGCCGTCGGGCCTCCTCCTAGGGTTTGGGCATGGCTTTCCTTATATAGACATCACACATGGCCGTGTGAAAACACATAGCCTGGCCGCATCAAATCGTCGGACCGCGACATGGCCATGTGAAAACACACACCGGTGTGTTAGTCATGGTGACTGCCCTAAACACGGTGGTGCAGGCCACACCTCGTCGATGTTCCTTCTCGGCTACCAAATGTCTTCTTTTTGCTCCAAAAGTGCACCGTTTTCCCCATGAAATGCTATGCTACACACAAAAGTATATAGAGCAGATCTTCAAACCAGAAAATAGGAAATGCATGGAAAATAAAGTAAAATATGCATGAAGCAAACATAAATTGAAAGGAGATGTGAGCAAAAACTACTTTTAAAACCCTATATGTTTTGCTCACATCAACTATTGGGCATGATTTTAGTTTAAAAAACCTGAACCCTAGTCACTCGACGTTTCACGCGAACTCCACCAAAACCTAAACTTCTTCATCCTGAGTGCTTATCTAGCGATCTCCATCTCCGGTAAGCCCCAAAACTCTAGATTTAGGTTTATACGGTTGGTCATTGATCTCCTCAAGCTAATGTTAATCTCCATTTCCTCTTTAGTTCAGGTACCTCCGCCCAATCTTGGGTTCTAGCTTCGGGTTCAGTTTTGACCATTTTTTTTCCGACGCTGCTCTTCCCTTCGGTTTCCTTCTACAACCTCACATGCACTAAAGTAACGACTCTAAAGCTCTAACCCTAGTTATTTATTTATGTATGCTCATTTTCTAACCAAATCGTTTGTGCATTCATGATCATGACATTCATATGCATTCATTTTAGATAAAGACATAGGTTAGAGTTGGATGAAGGAACTCGAGGAATCGAGGATCCTCCGATCCTAGGGCTCCGAGTAGTGGTCCTCATCCACCTCGATCGTTTCAGCTTATACCGGTTCATTACCTGGATGAGCCGTTCTTCAAAAATTATTAAGGGGATGCCATTCAAAGCATTAGGCATTGTCATTTAGAAAAGCCAATTTTTTGCACTCATTTCATAAACACTGACCTACTTTCTGAATTTTACATCAATCTAAGGAAAGTCAAAGATGGTTCGATATATCAGACTCGCGTTGTAAAACACGATCTAGAATTTTTTCCAGAGATCCTACTGGAATTTCTAGAGTGTCGACCATCTGATGATACTTTTTTATTTTATCCTTCTCTAGATGAGTCACCCCCCATACCTTTTGATCATATCACGATAGATCATATGCATGAGCATTTCTTTCACCGACCCTGTCGCTTAGGTCAAAATCTATTTTCAATCAATAACTTATCATCTCTCGACAATGTTCTTTACAAAATCATTATCGGATGTCTTCTACCGATAGTGACCCCGGTCAGTCTATGATCCGACCACCTCACCTTTTCATGATGTACACACTACATAATTTGCTAGATATCAATATTGCATTAAACATCTTTCATTACATAGTCCATTTTGTCTCTCTTGTCCAAGGGAAGATTCACATGCCCTTAGGTCACATCATCGCTGCATGGCTGACATCTATGGCCATTAATATCTCCAGGGGTATCATTAAGAATCTATCCGACACATATGACTATATTACCCTGAGGCACTTCGCATTGGCGGGCATGGCCAAAGGATTTGGGAGGATGGAGTGGCCAAAGAAGCATCAGCTGGCTGGGGAGGCTGAAGGGGATGTTGAGGAGGAGGATATTCTTATGTTATCAGATGCACCAGACGTGGGTCTATCCGCCCATTTTACACGTCTAGAGTCCCAATTCGAGGACATCCATGAGACTATCGACACAAGATTTGAGGAGATCAGTCTCGAGCACTCCTCGATGACCCACCACCTGACACAGATCAACTCTCGTCTCCACACTTTCGAGCAGCGTTAGCTCGAGATGTATGAGATGATGCAGGCTTGTATTATGAGTCAATAACCTCCACGTCCTCCACCACCTCCGACTAATGACACTGGTGGTTGGTAGCCAAGACTTTAGTCGTGTATTTTCTTTTACTTATTGGCGAGTTGACGGTCAAAATGTTGTGTTTACAACTTGTATGAACAACTTTTAAGAGTGAATGGAACTATTTTTTTTCTAAATTTTCTATTATATACATTGTAATGTTTGGTTGTAAATTTGTGTGTTCTATTGTTCATAACATGTTGTTGTGTATCATGACCATGTATGCCATGTTTATGCTCAAATTATCTTTATCAATGTCATGACATCATTCTCAATTTTTTGCACTCATTCCATAAATAGTGACTTACTTTTTGAATTTTACATCAATCATAGGAAAGTCAGAGATGGTCCAATATATTAGACTCGCATTGTAAAACATGATCTAGAATTTACTCTAGAGATCTTACTGAAATTTTTGGAGTGTCGATCATTTGATGATACTTTTGTATTTTATCCTGCTCCAGGTGAGTCACCCTCCATACCTTTTGATCATATCATGAAAGATCATATGCATGAGCATTTCTTTCGCCGACCCTGTTGCTTAGGTCAAAATCTATTTTCAATCAATGACTTATCAACTCTCGATAATGTTATTTACAAAGTCATTGTCGGATGTCTTCTACTGATAGTGACCTGGGTCAATCTATGATTTGACCACCTCACCTTTTCTTGATGTACACACTACGTAATTTGCTAGATATCAATATTGCATTAAACATCTTTCATTGCATAGTCCATTTTGTCTCTCCTATCCTAGGGAAGATTCATATGCTCTTAGGTCTCATCATCACTGCATGGTTGGCACCTGTGGCCGTTAATATCTCCAGGGGTACCGTTAAGAATCTATTTGACACATATGACCGTATTACTCTGAGTCACTTCAGATTAGTAGGCATGGCCAAAGGATTTGGCAGGATGGAGTGGCCAGAGTAGCATCAACTGGCTGGGGAGGCTGAAGGAGATGTTGAGGAGGAGGATATTCTTATGTTATCAGATGCACCAGACGTGGGTCTCTACACCCATTTTATGCATCTAGAGTCCCAGTTCGAGGAGATCCATGAAACTATCAACACACGATTTGATGAGATCAGTCTTGAGCACTCCTCCTTGACTCACCACCTGACACTAATCAACTCTCGTCCCCACACTTTCGAGCAGCGTTAGCTCAAGATGTATGAGATGATGCGAGCTTGGAATCTGAGTCAACAACCTCCCCCTCCTCCACCACCTCCAATCGACGACACTGGTGGTTGGTAGACAAGACTTTAGTCGTGTATTTTCTTTTACTTATTGGCGAGTTGAGGGTCAAAATGTTGTGTTTACAACTTGTATGTGTAGGGGATTGTTGGAACGCTAGAGGGGGGGGGTGAATAGCATCGTGCTATGCGTCGATGGAATTCGTTCGCGTTCGTCTCTACAAAACTCGTTATGCGCAGCGGAATAATAATAAAAGCAATAATGAATATAAGACAAACACACGAACACAAGCATATAATGTGGTTCGGAACCGAACGGTTCCTACTCCACGGTTCGAGCTCTAGTGATGCACACGCAATCACTAATCACAAATAACTCCTTCTCGACACAAGTCGGAGGTGGAGAAACCCCTTACAATTGATTACAATAATAATCAAAATGCTACAAACAAATACAACATGAAATACAAAAGACAAGTAAAGAAAACTTTACAACACTTTTCTTTTGAATGCTTGATCCCTTGGTAGCTTAGATTGCACTTGGAGACCCTGATTTGCAGCAGCAAATCACCCCAAAAGCCCTCAAGAAACCATGACTTTTTCCTCCTTCACGAGCTCCATTTAAAGCTTCAACCTGTGCTAGAAAATGCCGATCAGTCAATTGCTCAGGACCATCAGTCGACTAATGCCACTGTTGTTATGAGACAACGGCTAGATCCATGCTGGAAAAATCCAATGGATCCATCATCAGTCGACTGATTATGACCATCAGTCGACTGATCAAGCCATCACTCGACTGTTGACTGCAGCGGTCGAGTGAGACTCCATTCTGTGCTCCAAAACCCGAGCACCAATTGACTGATCACAAGATCAGTCGACTGCTAGACTAATCAGTCGACTGCCCACCTCTGGCAATCGACTGCTAGGTCAATTCCCATAGTCAAACCCTAGTTGACTTACTCCAGTCGACTGCCACATGACACCAGTCGACTGACACACCTCAAACATGAGTTTTTAGCCTAAGTATGGTTCCCCCATAGTTGCTAGACCACCCTTAACCTAGACCTAAGCCTTGTAACCACCTCCGTCATCCTCACGCCTCTCGGATCCCTCCAAGTCATCTTGTTCATCCATCATGCTAGCCTTTAAGTGCTTCCATCGGCTATGTTATGCTAACGGTGTCTACACCGCCAAGGCACATTGGACTTACGCCGCCATGACTCCGCTTGGACTTTACGCCGCCAACCATTGGACTTATGCTGCCAAGACTCCCGCTTGGACTTTATGCCGCTAATATTAAACCCCTTGGGCTTCTCAAATGTCAAGACTCAAGCTTGGACTTTCCCTTGCCAACCCATGTTGGACATTCCATGCCAAGACCCATGCTTGGACTTTACCTTGCCAACTCATGTTGGACTTTCCATGCCAAGACCCATGCTTGGACTTTTCCTTGCCAAGACCCATGCTTGGACTTTCGTTCCAAGACCCATGCTTGGACTTTACATGCCAAGTACTCAAGACTTGGACTTTCCCATGACAATGACATTGTCATATATTTTTGTCAAACATCAAAACATCACTCGAGTCAAACTCGAGTCCTGGTCAATCGTGACCTGGGCCGATTGCACCAATAATCTCCCCCTTTTTGATGTTTGACAAAAACCAAACAAACAATTGAGTTAGAACACTGACTTAAATCCCTTACCAATTATCCCAAATTGGTAATTCTAACTTCTCCTCCAAAACATTCTCCCCCTTTTTGACTAACATCAAAAAGGCTATCTCTCCAAGGAGATCAATGTCTCATGTCCCAATGAGATCTTACAATCTCCCCTTGGTCCAAAAAATACTTAGGATGTCTACCGTCTTCCTAGTGATAAGTCTCATATCACTCAAGAGAGGCAATCCTATACGCTCTCTCAATTTCCAAATTGGGTATCTCAAAATCCCATTTTTCCTTCCCATGAAGAAAAATACCATCCATCATCCCATGATGGATACCTCCCCCTAAAGGCTTGCTCCCCCTTGACCATTGCACCAACAATGTCCTTGGGAAATCCCTAAGCCAATTGGAACTCTAAACCATAAAAAATAAGGTTAAAAGTCCAAACATGAACTTTCCTACCCTTAAATTTGATACATCGACCTAACACCTCTCCTAATCCATATCCAATGGATTGTCACCCTTTATAATGCTTCCCAAAGCATATCCTAGGGTTAGGAGTGGTTAAGGACCTTAACCACAGCTGAACACGGGATAAACAACCTTGTTTTCCCGAAATCAACATTGACAGTCGACTGCCACCCTCATCAGTCGACTGCCACCCAGGGCAGTCGACTGATAATTGAAATATTAGAATTTCAATTATTAGAAATGAAATTTGGAAAATCATAATTAATTTTACGTATATCGAAAAATCGTAAAAATTCATACGTATATTACTTATAGACAATACAATGGGTGAAAAATGATAGAAAAATATTTTACCCATAAAATATCAAAATTGATACAAAATCCAAAAGTGAATAAAAACTTCAAAGTTTTAGCTCACTTTGTATCAATCTCATTAATGGTTATTGCTATCAAAAGATAGACTTCACCAAGATTTTTCAAAAGGATTTTAAAATGTTTTCAAAATCTTATTTTGGATCATATTCCTTGGGCTCAATGTACATAACTTGTACACAAGCTTTCCCAATGATCCACATATGAAATTAGATGAGTTTTAGTTCATCTAGATGCAAAAACTATGTACCTTGAACTTAACTCATATCCTAGCATCTCACATGTATCTAAAGTGTATGAAAACACATTCAAGTCAATGAGATGTGAGATGTGAGTTTTGGTTCTCCTAATCTAGGGTTTCATGCATTTTTCTAAGGCAACCCTACTTGATTCCCTTATAAATGGGACTCCAAGTCATGCCAAAGTCCTTAAATCAATTTTCATTAACTTAAATGCATGAAGTATGATCATGGCATAAATGATAGCATAATAAATTATGACCAATGATCATGATGTCATGGCATATGATATAATCTAAGCATACATGACATTTAACCTAACCCTAAACATGATCATGATATTTTAGATGATTAAAAATAGATATGATGTCATGGCATGTAATATGGCAAATCAAGCATGACATATAAAATATATAGGTATAATAATACCTAAACTTTAATATTAATTGTCATTTGATATGATTAGATTTATTTTGCCATATTACTACTAACTTCCCAAGTGTGCCAGAAACCCAAAATGATACACTAACCTCTAAGCCTAAATTGCGCCAATTTAATTGATTTTTCATAATTCCAAGAATGTATTGGAACATCCTAAAATCTTTTAGGATTAAGAATCAAATCTATTTTCAAGGTACCCATAACCTTGAAAATTACCTATAATGCAACCTTTATCATGGTTGGGTTAACTACCCATCCAATCAAGGTTGGCACACCCTAAAACCATCTAGCGTGAATCAATCACGCTCTTAGGAACCCAAAACATATTTGAGCTCCTAGGGTTAATTAGGTATTCCTTGGGGATAACCTCCCTAGATACCTTCCTAATGACCCTCCTAGGCTTGTTAGCCTTGGTCATTGTGGTCTTATCTAGGTTGACTCTAGGGGTGACTCCCCTTGTAACCTTCTTAGTGGCTTCCCTAGGTTTCCTTGAAACCCTAGCCACTAGGCACATACCTTGGTTACTCTTAGGGATAACTTCCCTAGTAACCTTGGTCTTTCTAGACCTAATTTTTGTTCCATAATCAAATGGAACACTATGATAAGCCACCTTAGGCTTAAGTTTGTGACCCAAACCCTTCTTGCCCTTGGTTGACTTTTTTCTCTTTGGTCCTAAGTGTTGACTTTGAGATTTAGACCCTTGACTTTGACCATTTGACCCTTTAATTTGATTTTGTATAATTCTAAGGGTCTTCTCTAATTTCTCAAGTCTTGGCCTCAAGGCTTGATTTTCTAATTCTAATTGACCAATTTTTGAATTTTGATTTGGTCTTTGGGCATAGTTCTTCTTAGGCATATGCCTAGTCCATTTAGGGTTAAGACCTAGGTGTTCTCCTATTTTCTTGATAGATTCCCTAGGTAAAATATTTCTAAGGACATTAGTCCCAAATTTCTCCTTCTTTGAAAGGTAGACATTCTTAGCTCCTAGACAAAATTCCTTATTTCTAGCATGCTCTTTATGATAAATAGCAAGATTGCTAAAATTATTTCTAGAATGCTTTTTAACATATTTGAATAAGGAGCTTTATTTAAAAATACCTTAGGGTTAGCTTTGGAAGCTCCCCCTACTTGTGGTGCTCCTTCTTGGCCCTTCTTCTTCCCCCTTGGGCATTGACTCCGGTAATGTCCCGGTAGCCGACATTTGAAGCAAATGACTTGCTCCTTGCTTTTAGTTGTTGGGGGACCGACATCCTTTGACTTTTGTTGACTTTTAGGCGACAGAGGAACTCTCTTTACCCTTTTTGGACACTTACTCTTGTAGTTCCCGGATTCCCTACACTCAAAGAAAATTATATGTTTTTTATTTAAAACCAAATTGCTTGAGTTACCTAGGGTGGTGGTGGAAGCTTGAGCTTGCTCTTCTTCTTGATCGGAAGTAGAAGCTTCTTCTTGACTTTGCTCTTGCTCCGGTGTGGATGGTCTCTCCTCCCCCTCAATCCTTGAAGTGGAGGCTTCTTCCACTTCTTCCACCGATCCGGAAATTGATTCCCTATCAACTTCCGAATCCTCAAGCTCTTTAGATGACGATATACTTGCTTGAGCTTGAGAGGGTGAGCACTCCTCTTCTTCTTCTTCTTCTTGGATTGATGATGAATTTTCATGAAGCTTGGCCAAATCGCTCCATAGCTCCTTGACATCCATGCACTCACCTATGCTACACAAGAAGTCATTAGGAATTATATCAAAAATGAAATTGATTACCTTCTTGTTTTTCTCAAATCTTTGGAGTTGTTCTTCACTCCATTTCTTCTTCTTGAGGAAGCCACCCTTTGGTCCTTTAGGATATTCGAATCCTTCCATCAAAATGCACCACTCCTTAAGGTCTCTCATCATCAACATTTTTTCAATTCTCGCCTTCCAAGAATTGAAGCCTTCTCATCCATAGAAGGAATAGGGAATTGGGGAGTTGATATCCCATCCCAATTGTTCTTCCAACTCCATCTTCACCCTCTAGCGTGCTCCCTTTGTTGTTAAAATTAAAAGAGCGGCCTCGCTCTGATACCACTTGTAGGGGATCGTTAGAACACTAGAGGGGGGGGGAGTGAATAGCGTCGTGCTATGCGTCGATGGAATTTGTTCGCGTTCTTCTCTACAAAACTCATTATGCGCAGCAGAATAATAATAAAAGCAATAACGAATATAAGACAAAGACACGAACACAAGCATATAACGTGGTTCGGAACCGAACGGTTCCTACTCCACGGTTCGAGCTCTAGTGATGCACACGCAATCACTAATCACAAATAACTCCTTCTCGACACAAGTCGGAGGTGGAGAAACCCCTTACAATTGATTACAACAATAATCAAAATGCTACAAGAAAATACAACATGAAATACCAAAGACAAGTAAAGAAAAATTTACAACACTTTGCTTTTGAAAGATTGATCGCTTGGTAGCTTGGATTGCACTTGGAGACCCTAATTTGTAGCAGCAAATCACCTCAAAAGCCCACAAGAAACAATGGCTTTTTCTTCCTTCACGAGCTCCATTTAAAGCTTCAACCTGTGCTGGAAAATGGCGATCAGTCGACTGCTCGGGACCATCAGTCGACTGATGCCACTGTTGTCGTGAGACAATGGCTAGATCCACACTAGAAAAATCCAACGGATCCATCATCAGTCGACTGATTATGACCATCAGTCGACTGATCAAGCCATCACTCGACTGCTGACCGCAGCGGTCGAGTGAGACTCCATTCTGTGCTCCAAAACCTGAGCACCAATCGACTAATCACAATATTAGTCGACTGCTAGACTAATCAGTCGAATGCCCACCTCTGGCAGTCGACTGCTAGGTCAATTCCCGCAGTCAAACCCTAGTTGACTTACTCCAGTCGATTTCCACATGGCACCAGTCGACTGGCACACCTCAAACATGAGGTTTTAGCCTAAGTATGGTTCCCCCATACTTGCTAGACCACGCTTAGCCTAGACCTAAGCCTTCTAGCCACCTCCGTCAGCCTCACGCCTCTCGGATCCCTCCAAGTCATCCATGACTTGTTCATCCATCACGCTAGCCTTCAGATGCTTCCATCGGCTATGTCATGCTAATGGTGTCTACTCCGCCAAGGCACATTGGACTTGTAGGGGATGGTTGGAATGCTAGAGGGAGGTGAATAGTGCGTGCTAGTACCAATGATGGAACTCGTTCGCGTTCGTCTCTACAAAACTCATTATGCACAGTGGAATAATGATAATAAAAGCAATAACGAATTAAAACAAACATGAACACAAAGATATAACATGGTTCGGAACCACACGGTTCCTACTCCATGGATCGAGCTCTAAAGAGCTATAGTGATGCACATGCAATCACTAATAACAAATAACTCCTTCTCGACACAAGTCGGAGGTGGAGAAACCTCGTACAATGATTACACTAAGCAATGCACAAGATACAAGCTAATACAAATGAGAAGTACAATGCAAGTAAAGAAAAATACTTTACAAGAGCACTTAAGTTGCTTGATCTTTGATTGCCTTGGACTAGCCTTGAATGACTGGAAAGCACCAACTCTCCCCTTCAATTTGCCCAAGAAAATCGCTTTCTTTTTCCTCCTCCACGAGCTCCTTTTAAAGCTTCTACCTATGCTGGAAAAAGTCGATCAGTTGACAGATCGGAACCATCAGTCGACTGATGCCACTATTGTTGTGAGACAACGGCTAGATCCATGCTGGAAAAATCCAACAGATCCATCATCAGTCGAATGATCATGACCATCGGTCGACTGATCAAGCCATCACTCGACTGCTAACCACAGCGGTTGAGTGAGACTCCATTCTGTGCCCAATTCCTCGAGCACCAATCGACAGATCACAAGATCAGTCGACTATCCACCTATGGCAGTTGACTGCTAGGGCAATTCTCGCAGTCAAACACTAGTTTACTCTTACCAGTTGACTGTCACATGGCACCAGTCGACTGGCACACCTCAAACATGAGGTTTTAGCCCAAGTATGGATCCCTCATACTTGTTAGACCACCCTTAGCCTATACCTAAGCCTTCTAGCCACCTCCATCAACCTCACACCTCTCGGATCCCTCCAAGTAATTCATGACTTGTTCATCCATCGCGCTAGCCTTCAGGTTCTTCCATCGGCTATGTCATGCTAACGGTGTCTACACCGCCAAGGCACATTTGACTTACGCCGCCAAGACTCCGCTTGGACTTTACGTCGCCAACCATTGGACTTATGCTACCAAGACTTCGCCCTTGGACTTTACGCCGCCAATATCAAACCCCTCGGACTTTCCAAATGCCAAGACTCAAGCTTGGACTTTCCCTTGCCAACCCATGTTGGACTTTCCATGCCAAGACCCATGCTTGGACTTTTCCTTGCCAAGTGTTCCACTTGGACTTTCCATGACAATTACATTGTCATATGTTTTTGTCGAAACATCAAAACATCTCTCGAGCCAAGCTCGAGTCTTGGTCAATCGTGACTTGGGTCGATTGCACCAACAATCTCCTCCTTTTTGATGTTTGACAAAAATCAAACAAACCATTTGAGTTAGACCATCTAACTCAAAAACTCCTTACCAATTATCCCAAATTGGTAATTCCAAATATTTTTCAAAACATTCTCTTCCAAACATTCTTCCCCTTTTGACTAACACCAAAAAGGTTTTCTCTCTCCAAGGAGGTTAATGTCTCATGTCCCAATAAGATCTTACAATCTTCCCCTTGGTCCAAAAATACCGAGGATGCCTACCATCTGTAACGCTCGTAAAATTCCTAGCAATTTTACAAGAATTTTTGCATGATTATAATGGGCTTTATGTGGGCTCTTAAAAAAAAATAAAAGAAATAGAGCCAAAAAGGATGCATGACCTAGGAATTGAACCCCAAACCTCTAGTAGATAGCTAAGCCCTAAAGATGCACCCAATAACCAGAAGCCCAGCAGGGTTGTACTATTAGAGGAATATGGGAAATGATAGATAAGGGTAAGGGAGGCTAAGGGACACCTTCAAGTGGATAAATAGGGGAATGAGGAGACATGAGAAATCAAAGTTGGCATCTTCTCCTTCTCTTCTTCTTCCTCACCTAAAACCCTAAGCTCCCTCTTCCATTTTCTGAGATCTATCCAAGCAAGAAGAAGGCTTTAGGTTTGGCATTCCTTAGGGTATTTTCCAACCATTAACAAAGCGAAGGATGTAAGTATCCCCTCACCTGCATACAAGTAGTTTTTAGATTGATGTTATTATGTCAAACTCTTCATGAACCATTCAGCCAAGACCCTTACTTGAGTTTTCAATGAGGATCCATGCCATACCTTGTATGAATATGATGATGATAGGTTGCTAGATAGGTTAGGTTAAGTGTTTGATCTTAAAAACTCCAAGAAACTTTCGGCCAAGACCATTACTTGTGCTCTCCATGATGATCCATGCTATACCTTGTATGAATATGAATATGATAGGTTTCTAGATGGGTTTGGTTAAGTGGTTGATCCTCAAACCCTTCTAAGACTCTCGGCCAAGTCCCTTTAGACCCCTAATGTGTTTTTTTTATGCCATGTTTTAGATGAGTTCATGATATGTTTTGATGTTAGATGAAGATAACATGTTCTATGCTAGGCTTTAAATGAGTTCATGCCATGTTTTGATGTTAGATGAAGATAACATGTTCTATGCCATGCTATAGATGAGTTCATGCTATGTTTTGATGTAAGATGAAGATAATATGTTGTTAGCTAACCTAAATTAAGTGGTTGATCTTTTAAGCTCCTTGACCCATTCGGCCAAGACCCATTTAGGTCTACCATGCTATGATCTATAAATTTCCATGCTATGTTTTGAATGTAGATATAGGTAACATGTGAAAGATATGCTAGATTTAAGAAATGGATCTTAGGTTTTCATGAAACTCTCAACCAAGAATTATCTAAACTTCTAAGTGCCTTCCATGCCATGCTTTATATGTGAAAGAATTAATATGTGGTTAGTTAGATCATATATAAGTTGTTTAGGGTTTAAAACTTTTGTAGAGCTCCATGAAGTTTAGATCACTCCATGTATACTGTTCATGATGTCTATGCCATGCCCTATATGTGTGTGATGTTAACATGATGTTAAGGAGTCTTTGCTCAAGTGGTTTAGCATGATTGGGTTATGTCACTACCATATGTCTATGTTAATAGTAGGGATGCATGATAAATTTCTACTCATTACCATGTTAAATGTATGATCATGTTATGCTCATTGCCATGTAAATTGTATGATCATGTTATGCTCATTGCCATGTGAATTGTGTGAATGTATGATATGTTATAATGAAGGAACTTGATATGTATGAAAAGAATATGATATGTTATGAAGAAGGAATATGATATGTTATGAAAAGAAAAATGATATGTTATGAAGAAGGAACATGATTTTCTATGAAGAAGGAACATGATGTGCCATGATAAGGAACATGATATGTTTATGAAAAGAAATATGATATGTTATGATATGAAGCATGATAAGTATTTTACTTTCTGCATGGATTGTACCAGGACCCTAACAAGGTCCAGGGGATGGGCTCCCAGATGCCCTAGGCCGACGGTCATAAGTACGGGCTTAGGATGGGCCTCTATGTTATGTTGCCCCTAGGTCGACGGACATAGTACTGACCTAGTATGATGATGATGATGTGGTATAATGTGGGGCCCAATATGTTAGAGATATTTGGAATGGCTAGAGGGGGGGTGAATAGCGTCAATGGAATTCTTTGGCGTTCGTGTCTACAATTTCGTTAGCGCAGCGGAATATAGATAATGAAAGCAATAACGAAATATACAATCACACACTAACACGAAGATATAACGTGGTTCGGAACCTCAAGGTTCCTACTCCACGGATCGAGCTCTACAAGCTCTAGTGATGCACATGCAAACACTAATAAACACTCTTTCTCGGAACAATCTGGAGGCGGAGAATCCTCGTACAGGATGATTACAACAATAATCAAAAGCTACAAGCGAATACAATGAAATACAAAGCAAAACTAGTAAAGAAAAACACTTTACAAATGCTCTTGAATGCTTGATCGCTAGGTTGATCGAGTAGCACTTGGAGACCCTGAATTGCAGCAGCAACTCGCCCCAAATCACCTCAAAGAAACCTTTGTTTTTCCTCCATCACGAGCTCCTTATAAAGCTTCAATTTGTGCTGGAAAAAGTCGATCAGTCGATTGATCGGGACCATCAGTCGACTGATGCCACTGTTGTCGTGAGACAACGGCTAGATCCACGCTGGATAAGTCCAACGGAACCTTCATCAGTCGACTGATTGTGACCATCAGTCGACTGATGGAGTCCTCACTCGACCAGTCGAGTCTCGACTCCGATGCGTGGCGATTTCTCGAGCACCCGGTCGGTGATCACACGATCAATCGATCGCTGAGCCATCGATCGGCGCCACCTCTGGCGATCAGCTAGGCTCATAACCCGCGATAAAACCCTAGTTGACTCGGTCCCGATCGCGCCACATGGCACCGCCGACCGCACACCTCAAACATGAGGTTTTAACCCAAGTATGGTTCCCCATACTTGCTAGACCACCCCAGCCTAGACCTAAGCCTTCTAGCCACCTCCATCACCTCACCTCTTGGATCCCTCCAAGTCATCCATGACTTGTTCATCCATCGCGCTAGCCTTCGGTGCTTCCATCGGCTATGTCATGCTAATCGGTGTCTACACCGCCAAGGCACATTGGACTTACGCCAAGACTCGCTTGGACTTCGCCTACGCCAACCATTGGTCTTATGCTGCCAAGACTCCCGCTTGGACTTTACGCCGCCAATATCAAACCCTTGGACTTCTCAAATGCCAAGACTCAAGCTTGGACTTTCCCTTGCCAACCCATGTTGGACTTTCCATGCCAAGACCATGCTTGGACTTTCCTTGCCAACCCATGTTGGACTTTCCATGCCAAGACCATGCTTGGACTTTCCTTGCCAACCCATGTTGGACTTTCCATGCCAAGACCATGCTTGGACTTTCCTTGCCAACCCATGTTGGACTTTACATTGCCAAGACCCATGCTTGGACTTTTCCCAATGCCAAGTGTCCCACTTGGACTTTCCATGCCAAGTACTCAAGACTTGGACTTTACCAAATGACAATTACATTGTCTTATGTTTTTGTCGAAACATCAAAACATCACTCGAGTCAAACTCGAGTCCTGGTCAATCGTGACCTGGGCCGATTGCACCAACACAATATGTTGAGATTATGTTTAAATACCTATAATATATGTTTTCAAGGAGCATCCTGCATATATCCTTAGTTCATGTCTGGATCATTATGATGTTATATTCATGTTATACTTATGTTTATATACATGTTATGCTTGCTTATGTTCTTGTATGTCTATATGCTTGTTATGCTTGCTTATGTTCTGGTATGTTATATGCATGATATGTTTGCTTATGTTCTTAGATATTTATATGAATGCTATGCTTATGTTCTGGTATGTTACATGCATGTTATGCTTGCTTATGTTCTTGTATGTTTATATACATGTTATGTTCGTTTATATGTAGTTGTATGTTTATATGAATGTTATGCTTATATGTGTTATATGATCATGTCACTACTCTATGCTTAATGTTTGACGTATGTTTTTTTGTGAGTAGGACAGGATCTTACTAAGCTTATGTGCTTATAGTTTATGTTCCCTTGTACTGCAGATAAGGGTAAAGGGTGGCTAAAATAAAGGGAGCAGTAGGAGGGGCAAAGTGTGTGTGACAGTGGCATGGTGGAGGAGATCTGTTATGTTTCCTTATGCATGTTTTCCTTTAAGATGATTTTTATGAACTTGAACTAAGTACTTATGAAATGATGATGCATGCTCTATGTTTAAAAAGAAGAAATTATGAAATGATGATGCATGTTTATGTTTAAAAGAAAAAAAAATAAGTCTAAAGTCTTCCGCTGTAAGAAGTATATGTAGTCTTCCACTGAAATGCATGTATGTACGATCGCGTCGTGCTGCCCCTCCGAACCCCTGGAAAGGGCGGGCGTGACAGGTTGGTATCAGAGCAGATCTGCCTTTCCACTACACACACATCAAGCTCCAAATCCTGCCGCTCCAAGTAAGAATTTCTATGCCTACTCTATTTCTTTCATGTATGATAAGAAATGCTTCTAGCTTAAATATGCATGAAAATATGTATGATAACCTTATGCTAGATTTTAGTTTAACTATGCATAGATAAATGAACGATAAACTTATACTAGCCTTACTCTAATATGTGAAGATAAACATGGCTAGGAGACGCAATAGTAGAGTCGACGAGATAGCGCCCCCACATGACCTTACGCATGTGGTTACTGAACTCCAACGTCAAGTCATAGAGCAACAACAAGTGATAAATGCCTTAATGAATCAGCGAGGAAACCCTACCGCCCCACCAGCGGGCCCTGGCCCGATGGTTCGACAGGAAGCTTACCTGATCAAGTGGCAGAGGCTGAAGCCGAAAAATTTCTCTGGTACTGGTGAACCATGGGACGCCTAGGCCTGGTTCAAGACGGTGGAAAGCATCATGGAGCTACTGGACTGGCCCGAATGCGAGAAGATTAAGTGCACATCATTTTGCCTTTCGGGAGATGCTCAGATGTGGTGGGAACGGGTTAAAGCAAAGAGGCAAGTAAATCAGATGAGATGGACGGACTTCGAGTATGAATTTTTCGAAGAATTCTTCCATATGAGGGTGACAAACAAGCATTATGACGAGTTCACTGGGTTCCGACAAGGTGACCTATCAGTCAGTGAAGCCGTGAAGAGATTCAACCGACTCGCACGCCTATGCCCAGAGTTGGGGTCAGACTCATGCTGAAGATTCTCTGACCCTAAATAGCTCTGAATGTTGCCGGCGGAGTTCATAGATCGCAGACCGCAGAGGAGCTGTTCAGTAGTGCCTTGATTACCGAACATTATCTGAACAATATTAACCAGCAAAAGAAGGCACTGAGTGAAGGCAAGAGTCAAGCTCAGTCAGGAGGTCAGAGAAACTAGAGTATTTGGAAAGGGAACCACACTGGCAAGAGAAAGCAATGGGATGACTCTAAAGGTGGTCCAGCGAACAAGCAACCCAAGATCCCTCTGTGTGCTACATGCGGAAAGATACATCCTAGAGTATGCTATCGAGGCACAAATATATGCTACAACTGTGGATGGGAAGGGCATAGAGTCAAGGACTACCCTATTCAGGTTCAGGCACCTCTTCAGCAGTATGCCCAGTACAGGGGTGCTCCTCCACAGCTACACTAGATGCAGGCTGCAATCGAAGGTACCCCAATCAGTCAAGAGAGACTGGAAGCCCCGCTAGTTATGATAGATGCCAAGGTATTCTCTCTCACCCAAGAAGATGTGGCGAACGCTTCTACGGTTGTCACAGGTCAGATATTTATTTTCTGTCATCATGCTACTGCATTATTTGATACTGGGGCAACACATTCATTTGTTTCTACACCCTTCACGGAAAAGATAGACATGCCACCACAAGCTTTGGATCGCAAGTTCTTAACCACTCTTCCCTCGGGAGAAGTAATGCCCTCCACTCATATGCTGTGAGCCGCACCCATCAGAATCGCAGACAGAGAACTCTACTGTGATCTGATAGTGATCGACATGCAGGATTATGATGTCATATTGGGCATGGATTTTTTAAGCAAGTATGGTGCTTCGATCGAGTGCCGTAAAAGAAAAGTGGTCTTCCAGCCGAAGGCAGAACCTATGTTTGAATTTATTGGAGAGCCGAGGAGAAGAATCGATAAATTTCTATCAGTTCTGCAGGCGCGCAAGATGTTAGACAGTGGATGCACTAGGTTTCTAGCACATGTGGTTGATACAAGTCAAGCCGAGGACCACAAGCTAGAAGATGTCAGAGTTGTATGAAACTACCTAGAAGTATTCCCAGATGAACTACCAGGCTTAGCCCCAGATAGAGAAATTGAATTTGAGATCTAATTGATTCCTGGTACTAACCTGATCTCTAAAGCACCTTACCGTATGGTAGTAGGTTGAATTGAAGGAACCCAGACCAGGGAGTTACTCGATAAGGGACTCATACGCCTAAGTCGCTCTCCATGGGGAGCTCCAGTACTGTTGGTGAAGAAGAAAGATGGGTCTATGTGAATGTGCATAGACTATCGAGTGCTAAATAATGTGACGATCAAGAATAAGTACCCTTTACCACGGATTGATGACCTATTCGACCAGCTAAAGGGTGTCACCTTCTTCTCTAAGATTGACCTGAGGTCTGGCTATCATCAAGTGAAAGTGAAACCAGATGATATACCAAAGACAGCTGTCCGAACAAGATATGGACATTATGAGTTCGTAGTTATGCCCTTCGGAGTGACGAATGCACCTGCTATGTTCATGGATCTGATGAATCGGGTATTCTCGACATTTCTTGATAAATTTATAATCGTTTTCATCGACGATATACTGATATATTCGAGAACCCCAGAAGAGCACATAGAACACCTGAATATGGTATTACAGATTCTTCGGGAAAAGCAGCTGCATGCAAAGTTCTCCCAATGCGAATTCTGGCTCGATCAAGTATCATTTTTGGGTCATGTTATATCCAAGCACGGAGTGATGGTAGACCCAATAAAGATTGAAGCTGTGAGTAACTGGAACCGACCAAAGAATGCCAGCAAGATCAGAAGCTTTCTTGGGCTAGCAAGCTACTACAGGAAGTTTGTAGAGAATTTCTCTTGAATTGCAGCCCCTATGATAGTCCTCACCAGAAAGAACAAAAAGTATGAATGGACGGACGCCTGCGAGAAGAGTTTCACAGAATTGAAAAAGAGACTGACCAGTGCTCCAATCCTTGCTCTTCCGGATAGTAACGAAGGCTTTGACATGTATAGCGACGCTTCCAAGTTGGGAATCGAAGTTGTACTCATGCAGAACGGCAAGGTCATTGCCTACGCCTCTAGACAACTCAAAGAACATGAAAGGAATTATCCCACTCACGATCTAGAGCTAGCGTCCATGGTCTTTGCTCTAAAAACATGGAGGCATTATCTATATAGAGCTCAGTGTAGGATTTATACAGACCACTAGAGTCTGAAATATTTCTTCACACAGAAGGACCTGAACATGAGACAACGCAGATGGCTCGAGCTCCACAAGGATTATGGCTACGAGATCTTCTACCATCCAGGAAAAGCGAACAAGGTAGCCGATGCACTCAACAGGAAGTCCTGCGCCACCTTGATGTTTCTATCAGTATTATCTCGGCCCTTAGAAAAGGAAATTATGTGATACGGGGTTGAAATCATTTCCGGACAGCTCTCGACCATGATGATAGCACCAACGATGTTCGATGATATATTGGAAAAGCAAACCCGTGACCCGAGCATTCAGAGGATCAAGCATTACGGAAGAAGATATTTGAGGAAGCTCACGAAACTCCTTATGCGATGCATCCTAGAACCACCAAGATGTACCAAGACCTAAAAAGAAAATTCTGGTGGTTCGGTATGAAAAGAGATGTGGCTCAGTATGTCAGTACCTGCCTGACCTGACAGAGGGTTAAAGCAGAACACCAGAGACCTGGAGGAACACTGCAGCCGATCTAAATTCCAGAATGGAAATGGGAAGATATTTCTATGGATTTCATCTCAGGATTGCCCAAGACGACAAACGGATATGATGCTATATGGGTAATTGAGGATAGATTGAAGAAGTCTGCCCACTTCTTAGCAATCAAGATGACCTATTCGACTGAGCAACTGGCTCAATTATATGCTAAGGAAATTATCAGATTACATGGGATTCCTAAGATAATCATTTCTGACAGAGATGGTCATTTTATTTCCCATTTCTGGGAATGTGTTCAGAAGGCCCTTGGCACGAAGCTATTATTCAGTGCCTAGGGATGAAGAAGGAAAGCCAATAGAGAAATCTAGGTGGACCAAAAAGCAAAGGGAAGAGCACCTTGCAAACTCAAAAGCCAAGCATCATCTTTTCAATGTGCTCCCCCAACAAGAGATCAACCGAATTGGAGAATGCCTAAGTGCCAAAGAGATGTGGGAGAAGCTAATTGAGCTTCATGAAGGCACATCCGAGGCGAAGCTAGCAAGGAGAGACCTCCTCCGCTCCCAACTCAACAACATTAAACTAGAAAAGGGAGAAAAGGTAATTTCCTTACATTCTCGTTTCAAGGAAATTATAATCGGTTTGTCAAGTGTAGGTGAAAAGCTCTCCAACCGGTATATGGTAATAAAGGCCATAGATGCCTTTCCCTGGTCCTCAAAGTGGAGCTCCATGGTGGACTCATTCTATATCTCAAAGAATTTAGAAGTGAGTACCTTGGAGGAGTTCTTCTGAACAATGGAACTCCACGAAACGAGGCTTGAAGGAATACAATAAGA